>CM077218.1:32129739-33544739 GCA_039654775.1 Spinibarbus caldwelli
GATGTCAGGTTTAATTAGCAATCGATATGGAAAGCGTGTTCAGACTACGTCTCTGACGTCAGCGCCGATTAGCGCTTCTCATTGGTCTCAAATTCCCAGAGCCTAAGATAATTATTGGAAGCTTCGTGTTGATAAAGAACAGCTCATCCTACTCTTCACATCATGTCCCCTCCTCGCTGGCCACTCTCGCTGCATGTTTTTTAAATTCACATCACCAACCACCAGACGTCGTTTCCTTCTGCCTGGGAGATGATGGACAGCAGGATACTGGATCCACCTCATGCCCAGTTCGGAGGCTCGCTGGGTGGGATGGTGAGCTTTCCGTACCATCTAAGCCACCATCATATGTACGAATTAGCCGGTCATCAACTTCAATCTACGGCCGCAGTTCCTTTCTCAATAGATGGATTACTAAACGGCTCCTGCACGGCTTCCGTGGTGAATTCTAACCCTCTCTTGTCGTCTGGCTGCGGTATGAATGGAGATAACCAACAGTACAAACTGACAGGTAAGCAAACCCACACACACTTGTCCTAAACTGGCATAAGGGTCTTGGACTGAAGAAGAAGAAGAAAAAAGCATGTTTTTGTCATGTTGTAGCCTAAAACAAAGATATTTCTTTTCCCACATAAAGCTTTGAGGAATAGCCCGGGGAAACAAAAGAAAGGATTCTCTCATATGTGTTCAAGCTAGTTTACAGGAATTAAAGCAGGCTGACTTTTATAAAGAAGAGAGGATAATATTCTACAAAATAATGGACAGCACGTTAGCGACTTCCATCGTATTATTTTCTTGTTATTGTTACTTTAGCAAGAAAACAAAACTGATGGCTTTCGTTTTCTCTCTATCCTTTCATACACATTAACAGTAAACGCTCATGCAGATAAATAAACACTACGAAAAATTTCAGTGGGCCCACTGTTTTGGTGGACAGAACTGTGCAAGTTACAAGCGATGCTAATTTATTGTTTCTCACATAGATTCGGGGGATCCAGAGAAGGATAGCCCGGGTTGTAAAAGAAGACGAACTCGAACCAATTTCACTGGCTGGCAGCTGGAAGAATTAGAAAAGGCTTTTAATGAAAGTCACTACCCAGATGTGTTCATGAGGGAAGCACTTGCTCTGAGATTGGATTTGATAGAATCGAGAGTGCAGGTAAATACACTAAATTTATTTTTCACGTGTTGTGGTGTGACGTTATGAACAGATGAATCAAAAATTATTTTGGTGTAAACACAACACGGTTTTATGAATAACCGTGTCTTATTGTTTTTTTCCCCCTTGTTCTTTGTTCTGTTATTTTTTTTCATAACGTTATTTGTATAAAACACGACATGTGCTCATTTTGAAAATGCGTTCTTTTAAAAATAATCTTCATTAAGGTTTAAGAAGCTTTATTTATAATTTAAATTATTAAAAAAGTGTTTTTACACGATTTTTTTACAAGTCTTTTTTGTAGTTTTGTAGCCTACTGTATTTTGTAGACTATACAGTAGGCCCCACTGTTAGCAGAAAAAAAAAATATTCAGATTGCTCATCACAAAAACAGAATAATAGCATAAATAGAATAGACATATTTACAAATATTTTTGATTCTCTTTTAAATAGGCTACAGTCGGGTTAAATGTTTTGTGAAATCGAGGGGAAAATATACATGATATAGCCTACATAATTGTGCACGATCCTTATTAAATATTAGCCTATTAAATAATTACATTTCATCGGATACTCTGTCCGAGAGAGCACATTTCGGTGTGCAAAATAGCATGTCTGTCAGGCGTGAGTTCATTATCCTTATGCTATTTTTTTTTATCTGAAAAAAAAAAAAATAGAATCAAACATTTGGCCTATAATTCAAAACTCACTGCCTTAAATTGTATGGGGTGTAATGTAATTCATCTGTTTCAGGATGCGGCCTACTTCTACAGCAGTATTCAAAATGATAGCTATATTTGTACCACAACGTTATTCTAAAATGTGTTGTCTGGATATTTGCGTTTTATTTTAATTATATTATAACAACACCACATTTATAATACATATTCAGTAAATTTACAACATTCTATAAAATACTGGCAACTCTTAATTAAGCAAAACGTGTTTTAATAGCTTACTTGTATTTTAGAGTTTCAAAAACAACAAAAAAAGAATATACATTTTCTATTATACAATACAGAAAATATAATATAGGCCTACTGTATTGTACTTTATAAATATACGAATATAATATGTATGTATATGTTAATATACGTGAATATATAGGCTAGCTATATGCTAACGTAAATATAATTTGCATATATTATGTTTAAAAGAAGGCCTATATTTTTATATGTAGCCTATATATTTCTGCAGACTTGGCATTATTTTAATGACATGAAAATTAATGTTTTTTTCGTGTTTAGGTATGGTTTCAAAACCGAAGAGCGAAATGGAGAAAAAAGGAAAACACGAAGAAGGGGCCGGGGCGACCTGCACACAACTCCCATCCGACGACCTGCAGTGGCGAGCCAATGGACCCTGAGGAAATTGCGCGCAGAGAACTAGAGAGACTGGAGAAAAAGAGAAGGAAACAAGAAAGACGGCTTTTAAAGTCCCAGAACAAACTCCTTCCCGGGGACTTATTTCACACCCCAGGATCTGACAGTGACAGTGGCTTGTCACAAATAACGGACAATGAACAAAGCATCCATTGCGACATGGGCCGAAACCAAACGCAACCAAGCTGTGACCAAACACCACAGAAACTCCAGAACCAAAGAACCGCAGACCAAGACGCGAGCGGATCCGAGCTGGACTCATCCGACAGCGGTCAGCAGTCAAACCTGTGCTCCAACAGTAGGTCTTCCACTCTTCAAAAACTCAATCCCTTCAGTGTGGAAAGCCTTCTGTCGGACTCCAGGCCGAGGCGCAAGCCGCATATGGACTTCCCAGTACCGCCTCCACGGCCTTTGATAGGGAAAGGACATTTTTTACTGTACCCTATTACACAACCTCTCGGTTTCATTGTTCCACAGACTGCTTTGAAGAGCACAGCACCAGGCCCTGATGCTGAAAATGGCCAGAAAGGGTCAGCTGCTGACAGTAGCTTTGCTGGAAACCTAGGACACAGGAACGCCAAGGAGAACAACAGTGTAAACAACAGCGGCGCGCGAGCAATCAAAGGCCAGGTCAGTCAGTCAGGCAACATAACGTGTTCACCACAGAGCAGTTCACCACAGACTACCATTAATGGTCACTCGGCGGGCAGCTGTAACGAAAGATGCCCACAAGATATAGAATTAGACCCCGTCGATCCAAAGTCTCCACAGTCTGAGAAAAAGGAGCAGTCGTTACCTGACTATCCAACACAAAATTCAGAATCAGCGACAAGCAACAAGGACACCGACAAAGACTCAGTTGACGACGATATGGAATAAATGAAATCGTAGTAGAAACTGAGGAGCGTGTCGATATTGCACGACCGCAGATTAAGCGAAGAGGAAAAACGTCTACATATCGAAACGTATCGTTTTCATTGACATATTTATATTCTGATTAGGGGAAATATTTGTGTGAATAATTTGTGTATGTGTGTGGTGGGCTATCAAATGTTTATTGAACATAGCAGCAGCTCCCTGTATAAGAAACTATTAAAAAAAAAAAATCAAAAGACAAAACCTCAGACGTTGTACAAAGTATTAAGATATTTATATATGTAAGTTTTTTTTTTCATAAATAAATCGATTGTATACAACAAACTTAAGCGTGCATGGCCCTAAATAGAGCTTATGTTGTGGGCTATATAGCTCCTTCTCCCAAAACCCTGTGTTGTATTTTGTGTATTGCTTTAACAAATTTATTCATCTATAAGCTACACTGAAATGAGGTTACGAGCCGGAGGCGAAAAGACCCGTTCGACTCCTGCAGAGTTTTGATATGAAAGTAATTATTTTCCCGGTGGCTACTGCAGGGATTCAGTTTATTTTAGCCCAAAGGGTTATAATACATTACCGATTTCTAGTGATATGAAATCACATAAACTTCCAAGAATAATAGAATTAGCATGAAAGGCTGGGGTGTCAAATTGAAATACGAAAATAATAGCCCCGGCAGCTGGGAGTGTGTTTGTGCATATTGGATAGGAGATGGGAATTCGTGGGGCGGAATTTTCATGAGCTTTTCACTTTGTCAGGGCCCTTGTAGCTGGCTATATTAAGATAGATGTTCGATGATATCCCTCATTGTTCTGTCGCTTATATTGATGTTCCTGTGTTATCAGCCTATTGATCATGCGTCGGCTGTAATAGGACGGGCGCAGCAAACGTGCCTATTTACAATAGCAGAACACATTTGTTCTAATAGGGTTGGCGGTCCCATGGGACCCTGTGGGGGCTCCCAGACATCTGCGCCTTGACAATATTAGCACTGTTGACCAGATCTAAAGGCGAGGTAAGAAAAGAAGGCAGTTAAATCATAGAATCATTTTCCTGATAAATATAAGCGGTAAATAGGCTACCAATAATGACTTAGCATTTTCATTTTCCAAGGTGTTTAATTTGGTCATACAGGCGCGTTTATTGTCTTCTTAAACATCCTCTGGTCGTCTCACTTCCACTGGGTCTTGATTTGCAAATAAATTGAAAATAATCAGTGAGGCCGGCGCAAATGAATTTCTGAGCCAGTGTCTCTTTCATAATATTTACATAATTTTCACCAGAGACAGACTTAAGACTTAGCATATGGCGTCCAGGGCAAACAGACTGCACAAAAGTGGGCAAGATAAACCACAGGGGGAGAGCAGAAAAGATGTCAGGACAATCAATAAGAACATATTTTGCACACAATGCAGAGAAATAAAGATGGCCCAGAGTTGCTATAAAAACAATGATTATCTATCCCTAATACGTGTTCTACCATATTGAAAGATTAGGTATTTTTGAAGCCATCATTCCGCTATCTCCAAGTCAACCGATTAATATATCTTTATTTCAGTCAGTCAATTGCCTTTTGTAGGCTATATAAAAAAAAGCAAGTGTTTGGAAAATGTTAGTTGTCTGGAGGTGTCCTTCAATTTGCTGCTGTTTTTTTTTTTTTTTTTTTTTTCCTACCGGGGCGCGTTCATGTTTAATTCATTTGCAATCTGAATAGGAGTATCGCTGGCTGCACACTGGTGGCCTTAAGGTGAAATTAGCGATTTGCTTAAGTAGTTAAGCTTTTGCCTGAAAGCAGCACGCTGTATGATTCAAGACAAACTATCAATCGATATGGCCCAGGCAGCCTCCAGGAGATGTGTCCTCCATGAATCATACTTTATGAATTCAATTTCTACCCGGAGAAATTTTCAATTTGAACGCTGGATCATTATGGGAGAGTGTAAATTGTTTTTGCTCTATTATGCATCGGACGCCATCATTTTTCTTTCTAATTACGGAGGTGTCAGGTCGGGCTGTCATGCAGGCGCTGATTTTCAATTTAACTGATCATCATGCATTCATTTTCCCATTTGATAAATCTGCTATCTCGACGCCGCGCCATGCCTGGAATGTTAAGAGAGAGAGAGAACAGCAAAGTAATGGGGGTGTGTGTGCAGCAATAAGTGCAGATCAGGCAGCTAATTTAGCACCTCCTGATATTCCATCTCCATTTCTCATTTTCAACTCTCTGAGGAGAGAAAAGCAGCCCAAAGGCAGAAAGCTGGTATTCAACAACATCAGGGGTAAAACGACTCGGAAAACGCTTGTTTTCCTCAACACATTTTCCAAATTAGGATATCAAGCTTAATTAATGCTAATTGAGTTCCTCAATACGCGTTATTTTTATTTAATAGAATCAAATTCGCGCAATTAATTATGAAGGTGATTTCAAGAGCCTCATTTGCAACACTCAGTCTTAACCCCTCCCTGAGTGCTTTGTAGATAATTTTCTTTTGTCGTTTTATATTTTGTTCAACTCAGAGAGCGCCCCATATACCTCGAGGACAGGTGCAAGGCCAACGGGCCAACCTAATAGTGATTCTATTCCGCTTCTCTATTAGACTACTGCTTTAACATGGCTGGAGAAATCAGTGACCCATTCTGGCTTAACATATAAATCTTCACCCTTCATCCCCCACTTATATATTTTATTGAACAGACCAGCAAGTCGTCCGAATTGCATTTTTGGATTATAAAACTAATTATGTTTTTTAGGGATCGACATCTCGAATAGAGAGTGAATTAGAGGAAGTCAATTGTAAGGTGTTATGTTAAATCGATTGAGGACCAAAACCTTTGTCAAAGGGCAATATTTCTGATCGCAAAAGAGACACAAAATCTATAGGAAGCCGAACAAATCTGAGAATGATAGGTAAATTACATGAATAACATTTAGAAAGCTCGTCTCCACTTATTAATTACATTCACGAAAATAAAACCAAAAACACAAAGTGATAAAATATATAATTCTTTAAAGCGACATTATCAAGCCTCTACTTTACTTGAGTTAATCAATTTAGGGATCGTGAATAAACAATGCGCATGTCAGTTATGTCCCCCATCCCGCGTTTGCATGGCAGAGATAAGAGCGTTGAAGTCCGCTGGTGAATTAATAGGCATACGCTGTAAAGTAATCCTAAAATGCATGGCAGAGTAGCTGCAGGATAGGAGCCAAATGTCAAGTACCGTTTTAAGTGATTGTGAGAAAGATCTAAGTGGCACTGCTTTTCTTTGGTTACCAATATAGAGGCTTTCTCTCCCTGAAATCACTTCAACATTCCTTCTTATTGAAATAAGACTGAACTTTGATTCAATCACCCCTTATAATATGAGGGATTATCGATTTTTGTCCTGAGTTTGAAACAAAAATGCATGCCAGTTTTCACACAGGCATCTTATAATTTACAAAGAGACCATTAATTGGGAAGTTTCAGCTAGTTAATTAAATAATTCCCTTTGAAGGCAATTAAAAGAGTGAAAACAGTATTAAGAGCAACTCATAATGCACTTTGTGTTTAAAATAGGCAATTCTAGTATAGTTCAGCAATGCAATTAGCAAAATATTAAAAGTGTTGGTTTATTTCAAAATACAGAGTTCCAGTCTCCATATAGTATGTTTTAACATTTAATTAGATTCCATCATTTTTGTTATCACATGCTGGCTTAACTTGAACATTTACTCCTCAGTTATTTTAAAAGGCAACACTTTTTAAGAGGTGTACCATTGGGAAAACTAACAAAGCATAGATCTTTCATTAAAAAAAAAACAATACTACTAAATTATGGACCTCTGTCACAACAGTATCAAATGTATTAGCATTTGATTTTTTTTAAATATTTTTTTTATACATATTCTTGACCCGGTGTAAGTCAGTATGATAAACATGACCCAAATGTTAACACTAACTCCCCTGGTCATTGTGGTTATTAAAAATCTAACAGCCTGTGACTGCTGCTTTGCTCTTCTTTTCTAATTATCACCTTGTGAGATGTGTTTCATTACCTATATTTCATCTGATAAACCACTGAATTCTCGCCAAAGGAGAATTTGTTGGTCCATGACAACGATCTCTACAAGAGATTTTAGGAATATGTGGAGCCAGCATATCTTTCTGGATCTTATTGACCATAGGCTCCAACAAATTAAATGTTAGTATTTAAAACTGCAGTGTTTTAGCTATAGGTTACTAGAATTGTATTTGTTTGAATAAATGACATTGTGGAAATATTTTAATCAAGCATGGTGCAAAATCATCATAAAAACAAAATGAACAGACACAATGTGGAATATCTGATATCAGTGTCAGTTCATTTTGTTTTTATTATGTTTATGTTTTATGATGTGGAACTATGTTTAAAAATTTGTTAACCCTTCTAAGTCCTTATAAGGCTATTTTTCAAAATGCAGGCTGATAATATCACAGCAAAGAAAAGCAATTAGTACTTTATTAAGTAAAAATGTCTCAAAGTCAACTTCTGATACACACTTTGCACAACTGAACATAACAGCTGAGCTTTATCCCTTTTGTCAGCCATTTCTTTATGATGGTGTAAATGCTTCGTGAATCATGAAGAAAAACACATTTTGGTGTATGTGTGTGTCTATATATACTGTATCTGCATATATATACACACATATACATATATAATGTACACATTATATATGTATATGTGACACAACTCATAATGCATGGTTAACAAAATAAAAATAAATACAGATCTTGGCAATAGTAAAACACAAACCACATCTGCGGAATGCGCTTCACTGTCAGCTGACACTAGCAGTTCATTCTCACTTGAAAGCTAATTCATTATCAATTAGAAGTGAAAATGGAGATGGGTGGGAAGGATCCTTGAGAGCCTGGCACCTGCATGTTCCTCACCTGCGCTGATGTGCCACAGTGATGGCTAAAGCTCTCGCTGGTGATTTAGAAGGCGTTGTGTAAACAGGCGTTTCACTCCCCTGTCTTCCCAGGGACTCCAGACCCTAGAGGTTAATGAAGCGTGAAGTGTGAAAACTTCCCGAGATGGGATGAGTTAAATAGTGTTTCCAGATGTTAAGGCAACACTGTCCAAATCTATTTGTAAGTGTCGACCCTTTACGGGTCACAAATAACTCTAGTTATGTGAGAGATAAATAAGCTCCCCTCTGACCATTTACCAGCTACCAAAACCAGTGGCTCCTTTATCCAGCTGTTGCTTTAAAAATATACAGGGTAAGGGAGCAGTATTAAAAATGGATTTTGTGAAGCTAATGTAACCCATCACAGCTCACTAGAAGGTGTAAATGCGTTGATGTTCTCAGTAAAGAACTTGTTAACATCAAAATGACTTCACATAACGGCAAAGTGACAGTTTGAAGGGCCGTTGTAAAAATCTGCAACTTGTGATGAATTTCAGAATAAAGACTTCTGTTCCTGGAGGATTTAGCACATGCGGAGTGCAAGCATTTTGAATTCAACATTAACTATGCTTTTCATTATAGTAGAGTATTATTTTCTCCCTGGATCACTCATAGCTTTTATTTATTCCTCTCTTCCAAACAACCGCCACCACCACCCTAACTTAGCTGTGGAAGGTCAAACTTTGTTATGGGGATTTATAAGGTAACTTTTGTCATTGATTTGGGTCGAGCCCAACATAGCGGGAACATGAAAGGAATTGCCAAAGGGTGTAGTTAACCCTGGGATAATTGGTAATTATTTTATACCTTAAACCGCATTAACCTTCCCCATTTCAAACAGAGAGGACACAGTTAGCACGATTCATAAAAGAAGCATCATAAAGCAAAATAAAGCATCATAAAGAGACATCTCACAGGGAGAGAATCTCCTTGAAAAAAATAATAAATGATTCCTTTCAGGTGAACTTTGAGAGACAGTGTGTCAAAGTGATCTCTCAATCCATTATCAAACTACTCTAGAGAGGCTCTAAGATGAGCTGTTTCTTCATGACGCAAACAAAAGGCACAAAAATTCCATAGTGCCATGTGCCCAGAATGGAGCAAATCTTGTGTCTTACTTACACTACACAAATTTTACTCTTATTTTTAATCCGATTTGCAGTCTGGAGAAGTCGACGCTAGTTCTCGAAAGTCAAGCCAGTCTTAGATTTTGGGCAGTAGGAGATTATGTATAGTTTTTTTTTTTTTGTTTTTTTTTTTTTTAAATATGTATATAGCCTATATATATATATATATATATATACTAGCGGAAGCCTATCCTTTACGTATACCGCAGTGAGTAGGCTACATAATACTGCAGGTACAATATGTCACAGACACAAGTTTATATGCAGGAATATCATTCAAATTGATAGTTTTAGCTGTTCAGTAAAATGGGTATAAGATAACTATTTATTAATTTATTTTTCTTTCTTCTAACCCTAATCTTAACACTGCTTTGTCAATTTATGTCTACATTAATCTCAGTTGCAATTGTACCAAAAGGGTGTTAAATGTACTACAGAAAGCCAGTCACCATCTCCCAGCTACATCATTAAACCAAAATTGCGACATTCACTATCCCATTAGGGCTCAGAGAGGCTCAAGGACAGGCCCCAAAAACTTGATCTCACTCAGGGTCCACTTTTTTTATTTAACAGTGAGGAGAAATAGGTTCTAACTGGGTCTGAAATGTCACTTTCAGATGTGTCTAGTGCTACAGTCGTGATGCTGGGCCAATCAATCACATTAGAGCAGTGGAAGTGGGGAGATGTGACAGTGCAGAAACACTTCAATACAGACGGTCTGTCGGTCCGAGAGATCACCTCACCATAAAACAAAACAGTCAAAGAAAAACACACTCAAACGTCTTGTTCTAGCCCTATAAGTGAGTGTGATTAGTTATAAAGGATCTTATTGTTCAATGGCTGGAAGAAAATTAGAGATGATAGTGGAACCGAATCAATACTGTTTACCTCTCTAAAGTGTGACCATATCTATCAGTAGCTCCGGGTTGGCTGTGGATTGCTTTTATCCAACACTGTATTGGCGACCAGGAGAGAACCTGAGGAAGGGAAGTTTTAGGACATAACGCTAATTTTGGTGCTATTGATAAGCTGCTCAGCCATTCAAAATAAATGATTAAGGCAGGCAAGAATTAATTAAAGCACCACCAATACCTTTTAAAACGGATACATGGGCTAGCAACAGGACATTCATTTTTCCGCTAACAAATCATGATTCCCTCCAGCAGTCTTGCTACCAAATACAAATACAAATTCAATTTGTAATATATGTAAAGTAAATGTCAGGAAAATTTTGAATTCTCATTTGGGATAACACAGGAAAATGTACTGGTATTACTGTAACTTGAATTTCAATGTCATAATATAAGAATGCAAATGCAGCATTGGACAACAGTGCGAAGACAGATTCATTGTAGATATACTGAGTCAGTAATTAACTTCGCCAAACAATTGTGCTTCCGAAGTAGCTTATCAAAACCTAGTTCATTTATTTGGAATAAAATACATGAGCATGAGCGAGGAGTGTGCACGGACAAACACATGGAAGGAATTTCCAAATATTTAGGCTATTAGGAAGGATTTTTTTTTCTCTCATTCTGTCATTCACCAGACTAATTCCCTGCATTTGCCAAATTGGAGCTGCTCTTGTGTACGGCATGTGTTAATATCTGTTGCCAGTGATCAAGAACAAAGAGAATTTTCTTAAATAGAGTAATCACCTTTATTTATAAATTACAAAATGTGAGGGCCAGAAATCATAAGAGAACATTGAAAACAGTTGTTTTATGATCAAGTCATTATTTATGGATGGGATTTTATCAGCTTGAACAATAGAAATAGCTATTAAGCAGTCCTGTAGAACAGTGTCCATTCATTGTCTGTATACTTAAAATCACATTATTCCGACTTGTGCAGAGAAAAACAACTAAACAAACTGATGAATTCTTCCTCCTTTCACACAATACAAGATTAACATTTAATTTATCCCATTACAATGAAATTGCTTTGAGATAATGATCCAGTCGTCCTGCTGGGATCATTTGAAGACTTGAATGCAAAGGTGAATTACTTGCGTCCCCCGTTTAAAACAAAGAAAAAGACAGGATAGAGGGTAGAGACAGAACACTACATAGATTAGCCTGCAAACCCATCCCAAAAGTGAAGGGGAGACATAGAAAACAACACAATTAAATTATGACACCTGACACTTAGACTCTACCTCTGTGTAAAATCCTAATAGACTGGCTGTGGAGAGTGAGATGCTGTCAGACGATTAATGTGTGATCACACGCATTAGCACCGCTCATATTCAAAAATCCTCCCATGGAGCTTTTTTTGTGCTTCAAATGAGGACATTAACACAGACTATCTCAAATATTTTTCACAAGTTTTAAATAACTATGCCACTGATGGCAAGTGCCACAAATGGTGTGAGTGATGATACACAGATGTTTACTACACCTAATGCCTGGAGATGATCTATAAAGTATGTCTAATACCATGTAGATATGAGCAAATTTAGATGGTTTCTGTTGTACGAAATAAGCAGGCACAGAAAACCGAATTGGTGGCATGCTATGGATTAACAATGCAATCTACTATATGGCTAAAAAGTCAATGTAAACTGCTGTCACAACTATTTTACATGTTAATGTGATGTATTTCAAAGTAAAATATGAGGAACAAATTTTGCAAGGTAAGCCAGACTGAATATGAGTGCCTGAAAAACAGTGCCTAAATATTACACCATCTTGCATCAGATTTGCTGAATGAAATCCAATACTTTATTTTACATGTATGACATTATTTTATGCCTAATCCTGATTTCAAGATATGGCCAGTGACAGAAGAAAATGCAAACATGACCCATACGTTTTCTGCTACATCTATGGGTGTTTTTACACATTCAAACAGCAATGGAAAAATACAGATTTTGTGGAAAAAAAGCTTATTTACAAATTTGTGTTTTTATAAAATTCTTTGACATTAAATTGAGCATTTTAACATATTTTCCCATTCCTTTGCAGACTGTAAGTTAATGATACTTCTTGAATACTTCTTAAGTTTTGACAGCTTTCGTTATTTTCATATGCACAATAAAGCTATATATAATTTTGAAAAATCGTAATTTTCAAAAAAAAAAAAAAAAACAAATTTTATTGAATTTTCTCACTCTGCGTCATCAAATTAAGTAATATTACACCTTTTTTTGGCAAATCAGCAGAAATTTTTCAGCATGCACAGCTGTCTTATTCAGTAACTGCACAGGCTAAGTGATGTCAGTCGAAAAGGAAAATTGTTTAAGAGGAAGAGCAATTTATTATATTTTGATAAATTATGAAAACAAACTTTTTTTTTTTCTTTTTTTTACTTTTGAATAACATGCATTGATGAATCGTTCACAGTAACACCAGTAATAACATGCATTAATAAGGTAAGAAGGGTCATTTTTGATTTCCCATCGACTCAAATGATATATAATAATACTATGACAATATAAAGCTGCATTTGGCTAAAAAATTGCATTTATAAAATATCCAAATCCATTACCTCTGGGGAAAGTGTGTGTTTGACAGTCAACTGAACTCACCCACTCATAACACATAACACAATCAACACCTACACATACCCACAGCTCACAGACTGACCGTGGGCATTGGATATCAGCAAATGATTACACAAATCCTCTATCTGCGTGATCACAAAGCACAAAGACACATTTACATTATTTTCTGTCAACATATCTGCGATGTTTTGATCTAATAGCTGTGCCACCAGGTCCATGAGGCATTTCCCTCATCGGATAGAGTGCAGATGATCTGATCCCTAGAAATACATTTGTTGCACATTTCTTTGATTGAGTAGCCACACTTTTTTTTTTTTTTTATGCATTGTCTTCTAGTGAGGATCACATGTGCTGCATGGTGTGGATGTTGCCATAAGCAAAGGCAATAGAGAAGAATAGAAACAAAAGCTGCCATATTCATGTCTAAAATCTACATACAAATGTGAAATCCAGCGTGCTAATGCTATAAATACCAGTGAACATTACTGGTAATGGAAGATAAGCCCGGGATGATGATACAATCACCACAAAAGATAAAACAGGAAGACTGGTATGGAGGAGTTGGGGGCAAGATTGAGTTTTGGACACTCAGAGTTGCAGACGGAGAAGTCTACGCTTTTAATTACACTTATGTATCCTTTCATAGCCTCAAAATTAGCCATGCTGAAATGATCTGTATTTGTGGAAAAGTGAAAGGAATCAATTTGCATGCTAAATATAACCCTGCAAATTCAATAAAAGGCCAATGCTAATATTTCCAGCGGTTAAGATAATGGTGGGCAACACTGCTAAATTTAGTCCTAATGAATCCTTTAAAGAGAAATGACATTTTAAACAAAAAGATTACAATACACCATACCACTTCCACTTCACTTGGGCCCATAAAATAGTGTGAAAAGTACAATTATGCATTAGTGCTGCATCTTATGTTTGGAATTACGCAGTCTCCATTTATCTTAGTGAAGCAGTTGTTGTCTCTTTTCTTTGGGGAAACAAAGAAAAACTCCAAGCTCCAACTGTAGTCAAAAAAAGTTTCAGACGCAGATGCTGCATTACCTTTGACGTAAACATGGCCATTGTTGCTATTTCAGCCACCATAGTTGATTTTTCAGGGCTCAACCCAACATAAACGGCATGTGTATTATTTAGCGTGCACCCTGCTTTAAGGCACTTCCTTAGCTTTTCAATCCACAGAGTCACCTGTGGACCCACATGCACGGTTAAAGACCCCGTTCAGGCTTTAGGCAGGCTGGGGAGAAGCGCGGCGAAACCTCCATCATCCTGCTCCACTGGGCCACGGCAGACGGATGATTCCTCAAGGTGAGATTTTTTTTTTCTTTCGTTCAGTTGAGCTGCATTGATTCGGCAGCAGCAGGCGGATGTCACACATGCACTGAACAGTGCTCAATGACTTTGCTATCCCATTCCCATTTAAATTGCCTCTACTTTCCCTCTCTGACACCTGTTTAAATCAATGTCTTCCTCTGCAGGTCATGGGCTGAATGTACTGAGGCGCTCACCGACCGCCTCTCAAATCCACTAAAATCAACACAATAATTGAAATATTTTCAAGCTGATTACACTGAGGCCCGAGGCTCGGCTGGTTGCTATGAGTGTGCTCCTCGGTTGCTAGGGGGAGTAAATCATCTTGCATTATTTGATTTTTGTTACTGATATGAAAGCGCTAGTCCCACGATTAAATGTCTCACAGTCAAACACCTAGGGGACAGAGAGGAGAGACAAAATAAAACAGACGACGTGAACCTGTCAAATAGCATTTCAAAACTTTTCCTGTCCTGAGGGCTCGGGCGCAAATCTGCCTGCTTATTTGTGTTTGTTCCAGCTGAAATGACAAAGCGAAGAGCACAGGCTGATTGAAGGAGAGCAGAGCAAGCATGGTTGAAATGTCAGGGAATCACACATCAATCTGAGCTCTGGTCACATCATCAGCCTCTCTTAGCGCTTTGTCCTGCTCCTAAACTAACTCTGATTGAGTAATCCAGGAGTGTGATCCAGGTGGTAAGTGAAGTGGGATGAGAACAATTTAGGCAATGCTTGAGCTGCTTTTTTAACCTCACACTGAAAGAAGAAACACACAGCTCACTGTTGTGTTGGGCCCAAGCAAGTATAGTTTGATTTTTGACTGACAATTCAGATGTTTTTTTTGATGATTCATGAATGATTTATTTTATACTGATGTCATTATATAATAGAAAAAATTGTAGTCTATACACACATGCACGCACATATAGGCCTATGTATATATATATATATATATATATATATATATAAAATGAACTACCTTTTTATTTTTTATATTTTTTATGTAATGTAACAATAAGTTGACTAGTTTCAGTTTTTTTTTAACTTTATTTCAAATTATATGGAATCCTTTTTTATTTAAAATGATGTATAACCTAAAAACCTTCTATGTACGTCTATAACCTTCTCAGTGTTTCACCATTCACTACAGGTAAAAAAAAAAAAAAAAAAAAAAAAAAAAAAAATCAAGATTATTAAATTAAAAATATTATGTGTGTATTTGCGCTTTTTGATTATTGGCATATGTTTGTATTATTTCTGAATAAAATGAAATATCATATACACATGAAAAAAAAGTATGGTAACTTTATTAGTAGTAATTAAGCACATATTAATGTCTTATTCTGCATGACCTTATTCTACATCCCTAATCCTACCCAATACCTAAACTTAACAACTAACTTACTAACTATTAATAAGCAGCAAATTAGGAATTTATTGAGGGTAAAGTCGTAGTTAATAGTGAATAAGTGTTCCCTATTCTAAAGTGTTACCAAAAATACAGTCATGTCACAAAAGCTGCTTTATTTAACATGTGCAAGGTTGCTTTATGGTGGCTGACATTTTGAAATCGTACGACCAGCCAAACTATTAATTTCATCACGTATTATCAGATACTTTCGCTCACTTAATGTGAATAATGCAATCCTACAACATCTTAGGAAACTGGCAACTATTGCTTCCATGCCATTCGACTATCATACTGATGAGTGACTCCTCTAACACTCTTATAACCAATAAGAATCTATTTTAGGTACGGCTAGGATTTGTATAAGAAAGCAGCCTCTAAACCGAACCCTATTCATCTGCATTATTTTACAAATGAAGCGGCACACCCTGCTGAGATGAGCTACAGTTTAGTTTCCCAGTTCCATTGTATCCAGCTGAGAGTTCAGCTTGTATAGTAATAAAAGATGTCAAAAGTTCACATATTTTAACAATCCACTGACAATTAACACTAATTAGATTAATTAGGTTTTAAACATAAAAAATAAACAAATATAACTTTATAAATAAATGTAGGAGAATTAAACAAAAGTTTCCCACTTTTCACCAGAAAAGCGATCTGACCTCTTCAGAATAATGTTCTAATATTTCTTCAAATAAGAAAAAGTAAATCTGATATAGATCCACGATTTGACAGCTTTATTTCATAAATAGTGTTTTGCTCTCCTCATCACCTGGCGTTTAGCAGAATTTGCTTTGAAGGCATGTGAAACACATCGGAGGCTGCTGGTGTCTGCCTTGCCAAATGAGATCAGTGTTCGTAATAATAGGGAGGTCAAGTGGAAGGGCCACTTTTCAATTCTAATCCACAGAGCTGGCGAACATTAAAATGTGTCTGCTGGATTTACAGTGTGATAAACACGGCAGCTAAGTGATACATTCCGAGAAATCCAGGTGTGGAATCCTTATAGCTAAAAAAAAAAAAAAAAACTAACAGCAGATGTGTCTTAACACCGGCGGCACTTTGCTTCCATTTAGTACCCAGATTGCAGGTTCAGCTGTACAGTAATTATGAAGCATTATGTTTGCAGAAATCACAACGCAGTGTGATGTCTACTGACAAATTAACAAAAGCAAAACTGTTACACTGTTATCTAAATACTGTGGTAATAAAAAGTATAATTGGTAATCATGTTGACGGTATCAATTAAGATGGAAACAGGAAAGGAATAATTACTATAATGATTGTTGCGAGGTAATCGCTCCCTTTATATCTGGAATAAAACATGCACGGAGAATCCGAATAAATCAATCCAATAACATCAGGCAAATGAAAAGCGCCACACTGCGAGCGTTAAGAGTTTCCTTCTCGCCGTCTCTCTCTTTCTCGTGCTCCGTCGAGGGGGGATCGGCGGCTGATCTGAGGCCTGCCCCTAAATAAACATGACGCCCGCCGTCCAGAGGCCTTTCATTAGCCCGCAGTCAGCCCGGCGCGTGGCAGTCAGATCGATAAGGCAGTCCGGCTCTCTTATTTACCAAGCAACACATTTCTTGTGGTGGAGTTGTCTTTTTTTAATAACCAGCCTCTGTTTAACCGCTTTAGTCAGACTCTGTGTGAGACCATCTGGTCCCCAGTCCTGTAAGACTCTCCTAAAGCCCAGGCCTGACAAGCAAGAGATATGTCAATGCAGTCCTCAGCACAAAGCAACATCTGCCGTGCCTGACACCCACCATTGTATGGCCATTTAATCTGTCCCCCTCCTCCCCTTAACGGCACACAACAGCTCTCGGTATTATGTTTTGCCACTCAATTAGCATTATCATCCCGCTGAAATAGAGGCCAATTTACCTTTAATGACATCATTGTTAGATGAGTGACAGCGGTCCGGGTCGCGGCTATCGCTAGATAAACGAAGGCCAGTCCCCGTCTTCCCAACTGGCCGGCACGGCGGCAGCGCGGTCGCCGCCAGCCAATCACGGCGGGCTTCCCTCAACCCTTCACCAGCAGCATTGTTTCCTCCAGTTCACAGAGGCAGTGTGGTGGAAAATTGAGTCCAGATTCATTAGGTTTCCAGTGTGCTGCTCGAGTCAGTTAAATTGATACATTTCCTAACAAAATTGAAGTGCTTTTGTGCCGCCCGCGGATGGCTGGTGACCTCACTCGGCCCACTGAGCAGCCGAAGCGAGCTGATGGATCCATTAGACCGCTTAGACTGCTTATTCCTTCCCCTCCATCTCTGACTGACACTGTAAATCTGAACCAATTTCAGACTCTAATCACCATTACAAACCCCTTCCACTGTCCATTTGTTACTCTGCAATTCGAATACACTGCGCAGATTGGTCCAAAAATCCCAGTTTAAAGGAGCAGCCCTTCGGTTTCCTCTGGCTAAATGGTTCATGACTGCCGAGACCCTTTTTCCTCCGCTGAGGGAACGAGTCAACGTCGGCGAGCGAGATGTAATGTAAAGATAGACTCTAAAACACAAGGCCTTGGCTTGAGTCCCAGCAGATAGGCAGGAAATTAAAATGGAAAAACAAACTAAATGGGGAAAAAAAATATGGGTGAAACAGATGTGTGTGAAATTCGAGGGGATGACGGGCAGGGCTCAAGGCTGCACTGCCGGTGGTGACAGAGCAGTGTCCTCTGAATAACAATCACTTTACACCTCCAAAACATTTCTTCATCCACTACCCATTTTTACACCAGCTTTTATCTGCCCACTCAAGCGCACAGCTCCGCAGAAGCTGGAGGATATTATTTCCCTGTTGGCCCAAGTCATATAACTCTGCTTAATATGCACTCTATAATTTAAGACACTTCAATAATAACCAGAATGTGCTTTGCCATATTTTTCCCCGAGTTTCGACTTTGCTCAACTTCGAGAAGGCCACTCTCAGCGCCCGCGCATAACAGGTAGGAACCAGGTTTGGAGCATTCATAATTTATTCGCCATTAATTCACGCCGCTCAATCAGAGGGCTTACGTACAAACCCGTCGAGTTGTCTTGACAGACTCAATATCTAATTACTGCTGCTCCTCATATCCTCCAAGTGCGGTGGAAATACGTTTTAATTGATATTGAGATGTTTATGCCCTCAGAAAGTAATTAAGATTTTCAATTAATCCTGTCTAATTTCTGGACATCTTGCCTGCGTGTCCTTGAGCATCCGCCGATGAATTCCCCAAACCTTCACAGAAAAGAAAGAACTTCAATTACGCCGCATTGAATCGCAGCCCTGTAAATGACCTCATCTGAGGCTACATCAACATTTAAATTAAAGCCAATGCAAACTCAATTAAATAAAATCAAGGTGGCACAATCACCCACAACCAATGGGTCACCAGAGATGCTGCTCATCCTGCCTTATTACGCCAGCTACAGTTCTGCCGGCACAATAAAAGCCTGCAGCGCGAGGACTCTGCCTTATGAAAGTGTGAGCTAGACGGCGAGCTAGGCATTAAGACCAGAGGCTCTTAAGTAATCAATACCACAGTTCCATAAGAATCAATTAAACAGCCCACTCACAGAAAGTTCAGCTTCCACTGGGCTAGGAGAAATAATGAGTGCTCTGACCTCTCTTCTCCCACCTTGCTCTCATTCAGTTACCGCTTTTATTTGTTCAGAAATACTGTAGCGAGCATCGAGAGAGGAAAATCTGGGGGAAATGCTTTGTCTCCCACCACTTGTGCGGGCATCCGACATTCCTGACGTGTGCGTTCTGCATGTGTCGCCTTTGCCGTTTCTTTGTGGCGTCCGTGTATCATCTCTTCCTGTGAGGCTATTCAATCCAGGAGCTCTCTGCTTAAAAATATATGAGCGTGATATGACAACACCTCTATTGGCATAGGAAGAAAACAGAACAATTACCTCTGCACCGCTTGGAATCACCTGCCCATCTAGGCCACAAAAACGCCTGCATTAGGGATTAGGGTGACATAATCTTAGCAATGGCTCGAGAGTGGGGGGCTGAATAGGTTTCAACCCTCTATGCCACGCTGAGATAACATTTGTCACAGGGGTGCCCTGGCTTTTCATTCATAGATTAGCGGACTGCCTCTTTTCAGCATGCGAAATAGTCCTGGCACTGCAGCGTGTTTATTTCCAAAAGCTAACCTCCCCCCGGGACGGTGGAAACATCTAGTCTTTCTTCAGACAAGCTTCCACCGGACCTCTTCGGGAAGGGTGGAGCGCCTCCTCTTTGTCTGAGGAAGCGGAAGCGGGACTCAGACGCGAGTGGCGAGCTGACTCTGTGGCCTAACGAAATGAGCGCTAAGATCCGGTTAAGACCTTCCCATCAGCTTACATGGCCGTACTAGTGCTGATTCCGAGTAGAAGGAGCCCTTGATATAGTGACAACACTAATTTATCAATTTTAATCCTCTAAAATGGCTTCATGAGAAATATGCTTTCACAAAAAAGTCACCCCAGAGCCGAGGATCAAACAGAGCGGCGTGGATTGCTTACTTAAACTAATTTTCTTGGTGGGAGTGCGAGTGTGTTAACGCTCTTATTTTCAATTGTCCTCGTGCTAAACTGCAGCGTGTCATCAAGGCCCCTTTCAGTGAGCTTTAATCAGACAGAGCAACTCCACACTTCTGATTTAAAGAGATTCTGTGCATCTCCAAAGGGCAAGAGTGTAAATGAGATGTGACATTTTATTTGTGCTGTGCTGTTCGGTAAATAAATAAATATCAGTCCATGACAGACAGAGGCTTCCTGGCACAATCTCACTACATTGCACTCTCTGGTTAACTGTCACACCATTAAATTGTCTCTTTCTCTGACATGCTGCCCTTCTGATTGGTTACCAGATGTAAAGAGAGGGAGCACTTGCCAAACAGTTTCCGAAAGCATGAAATTGACATTGTGAATCACATGTGACACCCAGGCTTCTCTGGCTTGTAATTGATCTACATTTAGAAGATCGCGAGAAAGACGGCAAATGCGAAGAGGAGAGAGATGATTATACGAGCATTACAGCCTCTTTTTCTCTTTTTTTTTTTTGTCTCATTGGCTCTGATTTCATCTTCAATTTTACCTGTAGTGTGGAGAACTCAGTGGGGCCTGAGCTATCTTTCGTTAGTGAGACTGTAGTTATTACTCTTTCATGTGAAGGATCTATCCATTCATCCTAATTAAATTGAGTTTTTAATCTGGTTCTTTTAATCCTGAGTCTTCTGCGTAGGGACCTGGGTGATGGGATTTTGAAAGGCACTACTCCTGATCCACAGACGCATTCTTATCTCTCATTTGCCTCTGAAATACAACTTGAGGTTTGTGCTCTTAAGAGCACCACAATTAGATCTTTGAGCCTGGCGCCTTTGGGTACGGAGGAATTGAAAAACTAGCCAAACCTGGAATGGAGCTGGGAAATCACAACTTATTTTGATTATTTTCATATATTCTTTATTTTACATAATTGGGTTTAAAACTCACGTGGGTTTGTAATCAATTCGATAAAAGATCAACATGCCCAAATAAGAATTTTCATTGAAAAAACAGATTATTTCTTTTTTTGTGAGGCGTGTGATTAGATTAGGACATTATTATTATTACCATCAAAGCAAAATTGGATTTATAGATCCAATTTGGATTTAATAGAAAGATTTTTTTAGTTTTTATTGTATACGATTTCCCATCTTGTTCGTGTGTCGATTTGACAAAGATGTGCTCGAAAGTTTAGTAGGCCATGAACGAAGCCGACAAATACAACAACTGTCAACCGCCTCCACAATCTTATTGCTCTACAGAGGGAACTCATGCTGTTTTCTCTTTAAGATCGTGATCAGGACCACACTAGATAAGGCTTGTTCTAGCTGGGTATCCAGAGATAGAGGTCTTACCTGGGAGTCATTTTCAGCATGATCACCCTTATCTAAGCTGAGCTCTCTCAGTCACTCATAGTCTCTGTTTAACCGCGGCCCTCACTTTACCACGCCACCCGTCAGCTTCCAGCCAAAGATGCTTGTTTGCAAGGGATTATGGCCTTTCTGCCTCTGTTGCACAAACTATGCATGATGCCATTGTTGTACAAAAAAAGTAACCTATTGCAATCCCCCTAATCAACAGAGCCAAACGCCAAAGCGTATTAGCACATGCAAACCTGTGCAAACCAGGGAAAGTGGCCATGCGAGAGGATTGGGAAAATACGTTTGAGGTCAAATCGTATGTTTTTATGCAAACGTATGCCATGGGAGAGGGAAAAGGGGGGAAAAAATAAATTGATAGGATGAAATGATAGCCTTGAGTGTTGTGTTTCTAGGATGGCTCTGGAAATGAAAGGAACAATGAATTTTTTAGGCAATTACCTCATTAGATTGAGAGCAGAGCTCTAGAATTTATCGGGCTGTCGAGATTAAAGTAATCCACAATGCAGAAACTCAAGAGCAGATCTTATAATGGATATTTTAATCATGTCCCTCAAAAATGTGGAGCCTATTAACTTCCAATTTCAATTTATAAATAAAGAAATGATTTTGCAACTTTTTGAAATTACCAACGCATCCCATAAGACATTTTGGTGCATTGTATTGGCACTTTGAATACATTGAACAGAGAGCATTTTGAATTATATTCATGACATTTACCTAGTAAACAGTTAAAAAAAAGAAAAGACAGGCAGAGGTGCATTTATTCATTGTTGAACCAAACTAAATACCTTGCAAAAGGATATTTTAAAAAGCAAATGTTTTTGGATACTATTTTATTAACCTAGCCTAGAAATGGGAAGGCACGTCGTGGGACGGAATAAGGTTAAAAGTCTACCGAGAATAGTTTCTATGGTAGTGATACAAGTTTATCAAGTATATTCACAACCTCCTCTCCTGAGAGGGGCATTAATGTAGGACTGAGTCCCCAAATGCAAAACTGAAGAAATACAGGCTCTAATCTCCACTACAAGCTTCCAACCATCAAACGTGCAATTAAATGGCCACACTCACAGCGGTGGGGAAAAACAAGTCTTGATGGTGGCTGAACGGACCCGTCGCCATGCTTTGAAAAGGCTGATACCGTCAAGCCTGATTCAGCTTTTCACAACAGCCAACACTGTGCGTGAAATCCATGGGTTTGAATTGAAGCACATTATCAACTCAAATAGCCCGAATTAGTGAGTCTACGTTCACCCAAACAGTCAAACAGGAGGAAAACAAACAGCAGCAGGGTGGGAATAGACTGAGCCTGGCCCCTCAGTGACTCTCTTCAGGGGCTCTCAGAGGAGATGCTCTCTATGGTTACAAACACCGAAGACTGCTGCAGGGACACTCGCGGCCATCCGAACTGCACCAGGGACACTTTCAATATAGCAACATTAAAAAAAGAGCTAGGCTGACAACAAAACAAAAATATCGCACTTGCTAAAAGCCTCAATTGGATGAAAAATCAAACCTAATTGCTTCTCTTGATCTGATGTGCTTTCATCCAAATTTACATACCTTTTAAAATAAAATACAGGCAAGAAATATGCTTTTAATTGTGACATTTGCATTTTTTTTGTAGGGGCGAGAGCTGTCGTGAAGACCAAACAAGCAGCTCTCGGCTGTTCACAGGTATAAATGTGACATCACCCAGATAACATTCCTCTCAATGAGTGAAGAAAGCCCTTAAAAGCCCTTTATCTTCAACTAAGGATAGTTTTCATCCCAGCAAGTAATTCATCTTTAACCCTCTACTGAGAAATGAAAGGTTTTAAGCTGACAAAAAAAAATAAAGCCCGCAGAGGATATGAGCGTGAGCGTGTTGGATAGAAGAGGAGGGGTGAGGTTATATTGGTCAGTGCCGCACTGGGGTATGAATGGAGCGATTGGGTCCTTAAAAGGCTATTGTGAATTTATATTGGAGAGAATAGTCATATTATCATCTAGTTGCGCTACGGTTTCGAAGTCAAAGTCATATCCGATGATGATTGGCTTTCTGGAATGTCCTGATGGAAAGGTAGGGCCCATCGCATCCCCATCTCCATCTCACATCGCATTGGCATATGCGGCTCACTGAACCCTACTTTTGGCCAAAATTGAAGAGCTTACACAGAGGAAAATAAATAGACGGTTGAATAGCAATCGCCCGTGCCCCTGCACCTTTTATCAGTGGGAATCTAACAGCCGTGCTGTTTCAGAATTTCAGTTTAGCTTCCGATTAAGGTATGTCCCGGCATTTTATTCCCTACATCTCTATGCTTCATAGCTCCCAAAGACTTCTGGGTAACTGCCTATTATCCAACAGTTCCACTCCACTGACCCTGCCAATAAAACTTTTCATATCCCAATAAATGAACTCGATTGCAGCGTTCTAAACATTTACACTGCACTAACAGATCATCTCCAGACCTTGGAATTGGCTAAATTCCCTTTTCCTGATGAATATATAGAAGGAGATTAGAGATATGATAGCTTTTCAGATTGCTGCACCCAGAGAAATTAGTTTAGCGAGCGTTTACAGAGGCTAAATTGGAACCATTAAATAGCGGATTGAATTGATGGCACATTCATTGTCTCTCCATCGGTATCACTGTAAAATCAATTAGCCGTCACTTTTCCATTCCCAATAAAGTATGATTGTCAGCCACGGATGGCTACAGAAAGCCTGACAGCCACTCGAAGCGAAACACCCATTGCAAAACAAATTTGCGCACTGGGCGACTGCTAGTAAATGTGACCTGTAATTGTGTGGGGAAGCGCACTAGTGTTCATCAAAAAGCCAAATGTGCGTGCTATGGATTATTAGTCAGAAATACCGCTTTGGCCATCTGGAGGGAAGCTCATGAATTCTTTAAAGTGTTGCACTGCTCAGACAAGTCAAAAAATGTTTATTGATTTTTTCTTAATAGTTGTGCTTTGATATATGCAACATACTCATATGGTGGCGGCTGTGTTTAATGATCACCACAGAGTTGCAATGTATGAATTATGCAGCAGGGGCCCTGTTTATAAGGACAGTTAGCAAAGCAGCTATGTTCACCACTGTTTTAGATAATCATCTCCTCTGAGAACTATAAATTACACGTAACCATGGAAATCACAGAAATACTGTGTACAAAATGCATAATGTTGAAACAGTACTGGAACCACAATTATGTTATGTGGGCGAGGAAAGAAATCCTGTGCAAATATCAAGGCTTTGAGCAACATAATATCTATGATTCTAGATCATAGACCCGAATGTTCTCAAGACTATATTAAGCATAAAATAATAAAATAATTTCTGCAATATATTATTTCAACTCAAAAGAACATATGATAATTTACTAAAATAATGAGATTTTAAAATATTTTAACACCAACAGGTAAACTTCATATGCCTTATATTTCCTGCTATTATTTTGTTTGATAAACAGCATTCTGACCATGAATTTACTAGACTGCAAAAAAAAGATTTTCTTAATTAATAATTAATATTTTTGTCTTGTTTTCCAGTACAAACATTGAATCATTCTTAATTCAAGATACATTTACTTGAGGAAAACAATGTAAAATATTACTTTTTAATTTTCTGAAAAATGTGAGGTGAGTTTTTGCATAAAACAACTAAGAATATCTGCCAATGGGGCAAGAAAATTAAATGGCAGATATTTGATAATTTTTTCAGAAATCAAGAATTAGTATCTTTAAATTATTTAGCTTCACAATATAACTTGATTTTTAGATAGTTGTACTGGAAAACAAGACAAAAATAATAAGACAATCTTTTGCAGTAGTGTCAGTTTAAATGCAATAAAACAAAAAGAAATGTGTTGTACCATAATACAAAAATGCCATAAGTGCATCGGGGAAAGAAACAAACTAGACAATTTAGCAGTCTAGTGTTTATACGTTTACTGGTATATTATGTACTCCAGGCATTTTATTTATCCATTTCATCCTAATCTTTTACTATGTTGGAGCCATCCTCTATATTTCAATATCATGTGCACACCAGTATCTGAGAGACATTCAGTCTGGTCAGTTGTCTGTATCAGAGACAAATCAAACCGCATAATGCTTGTCAATTTGCCAAAAGCGTTACTGGATGTCCTCGGAGAGCAAGACTCTCATTTTGCCTTCTAATAAAATCAAATGGGGGTCCTGCAATTCCTTTCCTTTGTGCATGGATTGCTATTATCTTTGCATTGAATGAGTTGTTTGCTACCAGATTGTTGAGCCTAATGCTACTATTTCTGTAAGCAACACATTAGAATGTGCCAATGCTGTGAGTGGCTACAGTATCACATATGTTGTGAAAAACTGAAGGGGGTGGGCGGGGGGATGGGGGCACAGATTTCATTATCCAGCCCATAACAGATGAAGACCCAGGGAGGACCAAGGCATCCAACACCAGCAAACAGTCTGGATGAAAGAAGAGGTTATTAATTGGGGTTAATAAAACATTTGTGTAAAGAATTGCCAGGACACAGTCTGGACTAACGCGTGTCTGTCCAGAAAACACACCACTAATGCACTGTAAAACCCAACCAACCGCATTAAACCTGTAAAAAAAAAAAAAAAATAAAAATAAAAAAAAAAAACTTTACAAAATATATTTCTTTATATAAAAATATATGATAAACTCTATTTAGATACAGTAAGTCTTAACTGACTTAAAGAAAATCAGAATGATAAAATTCTCTCACTTTTTGGATTTACTGAATAGCTAGCATTAGCACACATGCATGTACAGTAACTAGAGAATATCACTGCATTGCCATGTGCCAAAGTACTGTACACAATTATTGTTCAAATAAAGCGACATGCAGTATGTATAGTGTTAGTATTTAACGGCCTATTCTCGACTTAACCACAGGCTCTGTTTTTCAGCACAAGCCCCAAAACTCAACCATAACAGAACATTAGACACTAACTGATCTCCCTCTTCAGTAATCTTGTGCAAAAACACATTTTATAAAACTTAATTTCAACGATTTCTCTTTTTATATAGTCTGAAGCAAAGCATGCTGGGAACTCTAAATCAGCTGTATCTCATTCAGCTTGAGTTCTGTTTAATATAATAGTTAATGAGCGCGCACAACAATTTTCTGTTTATTGCAATAAACTAAGAGTGAGTGTAATGAACTTTTTAGTAAATGTAATTTCTAATAAATTCAGTAAATTTTACTGTTTAACAATTTGATAATGAAAATGTTTGCAAAAATAATCAATCAATTCAAAGCAAAAAAAAAAAAAAAAATAATGGTCTGTTTTTGGTGAATTATAAATGGCCAAAAGTATATATAAATATTAGGACATTCATATCAATACACACACACACACACACACACACACACACACACAAACAAACATATATGTACAGTGGGGAAAAAAAATATTTGATCCCCTGCTGATTTTGTACATTTGCCCACTGACAAAGAAATGATCAGTCTATAATTTTAATGGTAGGTTTATTTGAACAGTGAGAGACAGAATAACTACAAAAAAATCCCGAAAAACGCATTTCAAAAAAGTTATAAATTGATTTGCATTTTAATGAGTCAAATAAGTATTTGATCCCCTATCAACCAGCAAGATTTCTGGCTCCCAGGTGTCTTTTATACAGGTAAGGAGCTGAGATTAGGAGCACTCTCTTAAAGGGACTGCTCCTGATCTCAGCTTGTTACCTGTATAAAAGACACCTGTCCACAGAAGCAATCAATCAATCAGATTCCTAACTCTCCACCATGGCCAAGACCAAAGAGCTGTCCAAGGATTTCAGGGACAAGACTGTAGACCTACACAAGGCTGGAATGGGCTACAAGACCATCGCCAAGCAGCTTGGTGAGAAGGTGACAACAGCTGATGCAATTATTCGCAAATGGAAGAAACACAAAATAACTATCTCCCTCGGTCTGGTGGTCCGTGCAAGATCTCACCTCGTGGAGTTTCAATGATCATGAGAACGGTGAGGAATCAGCCCAGAACTACACGGGAGGATCTTGTCAATGATCTCAAGGCAGCTGGGACCATATTCACCAAGAAAACAATTGGTAAAACACTACGCCGTGAAGGACTGAAATCCTGCAGCGCCCGCAAGCTCCCCCTGCTCAAGAAAGCACATGTGCAGGTCCCTCTGAAGTTTGCCAATGAACATCTGAATGTGAAAGTGTTGTGGTCAGATGAGACCAAAATCCAGCTCTTTGGCATCAACTCAACTCGCTGTGTTTGGAGGAGGAGGAATGCTGCCTATGACCCCAAGAACACCATCCCCACCGTCAAACATGGAGGTGGAAACATTATGCTTTTGGGGTGTTTGCACTGCATCAAAGGGACGATGGACAGGGCCATGTACCGTCAGCGATATACCAGCATGGATATACCAGCATGACAATGACCCAAAACACATGGCCAAGGTAACAAAGGAGTGGCTCAAGAAGAAGCACGTTAAGGTCCTGGAGTGACTTAGCCAGTGTCCAGAGCTTCATCCCATAGAAAATCTGTGGAGGGAGCTGAAGGTTCGAGTTGCCAAACGTCAGCCTCGAAGCCTTAATGACTTGGAGAGGATCTGCAAAGAAGAGTGGGACAAAATCCCTCCTGAGATGTGTGCAAACCTGGTGGCCAACTACAAGAAACGTCTGAGCTCTGTGATTGCCAACAAGGTTTTTGCCACCAAATACTAAGTCATGTTTTGCGAAGAGGTCAAATACTTCTTTCACTCATTAAAATGCAAATCAATTTATAACTTTTTTGAAATGCGTTTTTCTGGATATTTTTTTTTTTAATATTTTTTTTTATGTTATTCTGTCTCTCACTGTTCAATAAACCTACCATTAAAATTATAGACTGATCA
The DNA here is from genome assembly GCA_039654775.1 of Spinibarbus caldwelli. Lineage (NCBI taxonomy): Eukaryota > Metazoa > Chordata > Actinopteri > Cypriniformes > Cyprinidae > Spinibarbus > Spinibarbus caldwelli. Next base: position 32,158,252 of record CM077218.1, read on the forward strand.
TTTCTTTGTCTGTGGGCAAACGTACAAAATCAGCAGGGGATACCTTTTATAGGCACTGTATATACACACAAATACATATATATATATATATATATATATATATATATATATATATATATATATATATATATATGTATTTGTGTGTGTATACAGTGCCTATAAAAGGTATTCATACCCCTTCATTTTTTTTCACATTTTTTTCACGTTTTCACATTTTTTCACATGTTGCTGCCTTGTTAAACTGCTTTAAATTACTTTTTTCCCACATCAATCTACACTCCATACACCATAATGGCAAAGCAAAAAAAAAACAGGTTTTTAACATCTTTGCAAATTTATTAAAAATAAAAAACTGAACCTACCACTATCTATTATGGGCAGAATATCAGTAATTAAAATGACTATACTCCCTAAATTAAACTATTTATTTACAATGACACCAACACAACCCACCCTTTCCTGGTTTAAATCACTAGATTCAATCATTACCAAATTCTACTGGGAAAACAAGACCCCAAGAATTAAATTGACAACCCTACAGAAACTAAGAACACAAGGAGGACTGGAAGCACCACATTTTTTACCACTACTTTCTGGCCAATCAGCTCCAAAATATACACAAATGGATTTACCCTAACCCATCAGAAAGCACATGGCTAGATGTTGAACAAACAATTTGTAAGGACATTAATATTTCAGATTTACCCTTCTACAATCAGATAATCAAAAAGCATCATTGTTTTGAAATGCCGACAATAGCAGCAGCTCTGACAGCCTGGTGGAAATTTCATCAAATCACAAACTCCCCTCTTGCATCATCTAAATACACCCCTATTTGGAATAACCCAGATTTTACAGCTAACAATAAGCCACTCAATTTACGCACATGGGCAGAAAAGGGAATCACACAACTTCAGCATATCTTTCATAATAATAACCTGGCACCATTCTCCCACTTGGTCCAGAGATACGGCATTGGGAGTAATTGTTTTTTGGAATACTCACAAATCAAATCATCAATTCAATCAAAGATTGACACTAGGACAATTAAAACACTCTCCAACCTTATGGGATGTCACATCCCATTGTCTCCCTCCCTCTGTATATTAGGTGACATATCCATAATCAACTCAAACGATACAGATAGTAAATTACTCCTAGTGGCTCTAACTATCGCCAAGAAAACTATCCTCATGAACTGGAAATCAATGAACACCATACATATTACATCTTGGAAAAACTTACTAATAGACTACATCTCCATGGAAAACCTGTCAACTTCCACTCAAAATAATACAATAGAATTACACCCCTCTTTGTTATCTCTCATAAACTTCCATCAATCATGAATCCGTTTACCCTCTTTGTCTGAAGCCATCCTCAACGACACACCATTCATCAATATCTACACAAGATTTGGGGGAGGGGGGTTAGGAGGAGGTACCAACAATGGCTAATATCAAACTAAATTAAAACTTATAAAAGATTAAACTTGTTTATTTTATTATTTTTTTATTATTATTATTTTTCCTCTCTCTCTCTCTCTCTCTGTCTCTCTTCTTTTCTCTTTCTCTTTTCATGCCTCTGGGCCTCTGTGGCATCTCAGATCCTGCCCTGTGTGGTTTGGTTTAGTAGTTGTTTGGGTGTGCTGTGGGGCCGGGGACCTTGTACCTCTAACCTGTACCAGCTTTGGCCTGGTGTTCTTGCCTCTGGCAGGTTTAGCATTACATGCCTTGCTTTTTTAATGCATCACTAGACGATATACATACATCTATTGTAAAATAAGCAAGAGAAGAAGGGAGAAAAGAAAAAAAAGGGAAGAAAAGAGGAGGGGAAAAAAAGGGGAAAAAAATGCATATATGTATAGTAGACACACACAGGGTAAGTGACTTTGCACTGGGCTGGTTCCACGCTGCACGTCACGCTTTTTTATGCATCATACACTCAACAATACATATACATATACATATACATATGTAGGGTAAGCATGGCATGTGAGTGGCGGCCGGGGGTGGGACTTTGGGCTTTGTGACCTGCAGCACTTATCCTTGATGGCTCGTCTTGGGCCTAATTTATGCCTTGCTCATGGAGGGCCCAGAGGCAGCCTTACAATATCGTACTTATGTATAGCTTTATTATTATTATTATTATTATTATTATCATCATTTCATCATTACTACTACTATTACTACCATTATTATTATTATTAGTAGTAGTAGTAGTAGTAGTAGTAGTAGTATTACTATTTGTCCTCTTCCTGATCCTCCAACCACCTCCCTTTCTCTGATGAATAAGTTTATTATCGTTATTGTTGTTACTATTACTAATTAATATTTAATACAATTATTATTGATATTTGTCATCCTCCTCACCCTCCAACTTTCCCCTCATTTCTGATTGAGTTAATTACTATTATTATTATTATTATTGTTATTATTTATTTATATTATTGCTGCTACTATTACTATTATTACTTATCACCTTCTTCACCCTTGTTATTAGTGCTATTATTATTATTATTATTATTATTATTAATACTGTTATCATTACTATTATGGTTTTACTATTGTTATGGCTGTTGCACTTTTTATTTTCCTTTTTACACACACACACACACACACACTCATACTCACTCACACAAATCATGTTGGCTGTCATGTATGTTTTGTTGACCCTGGTTATTTTGTATTTGATTTGTGACCTGTAAATAGTATGTTTGTTTGCATAATAATAAAAAAAAAGAGAGAGAAAAAATAAAAAAAAAATAAAAAACTTAAATGATTCCATTGCATAAGTAATCATACTTATCTGGGACAGTTGAAATTTAGCTCAGGAGCATAAATGTTACTACACTTTGTGTGAAGTTAACCTGTGGCAAATTCAGTTGAATGGATATGATTTGGAAAGGCACACACATCTTAATAAAAGGTCTAACAGCTGATAATGCATATCAGAGCAAAAACCAAACCCTGAGGTAAAAAAAAAAAATAAAAAAAAAAAACTGCCTGTAGAGCTCAGAAACAGGATTGCGTCAAGACACACATCTGGGGAAGAGTTCAGAAAAAAATTCTGCTTCATTGAAGGGTCACACAAGCATGTAGTCTCTGTTCCCCTTAATGGAAGAAGTTTGAAACAACCAGGACTCTTCCAAGATCTAGTTGCCCAGCCAAACTGAGCAATTGATGGAGAAGGGCTTTGGTTAGTGTGGTGACCAAGAACCTGATGGTCACTCTAGTTGAGCTCCATGATCATATGTGGAGACAGGAGAAACCTACAGAAGGACAAACATCACTGCAACACTCCACCGATATGGGCTTTATGCCGGTGTGGCCAGACTCAATCCTCTCCTCAGTGAAGACACATGAAAACACACTTGGAATTTTCCAAAAAGCACCTAAAGAACTCTCAGACTGTGAGAAACAAGATTATCTGGTCTGATGAACCTCAATTCCAAGCATCATGTTTGAAGGAAACCAGCTCTGCTCATCACCTGCAGAGTACCATCCCAAAAGTAAAGTGTGATGGTAGCAGCCTAATGCTGCGGGGCTGTATTTCTGTGCCAGGGACTGAGGGACACATCAGAGCAAGGTAAGGCAATTTATTTCTAAAGCATGATTAAAAACAAGACTTTGGTTTTCAAAAAACACAATGGACCAACACCAGCAGATGACATTGCACCCCAAATCATCACAGACTCTGGAAACTTAACACTGGACTTCAAGCAACTTGGGCTATGAGCTTCTCCACCCTTCCTCCAGACTCTAGGACCTTGGTTTCCAAATGAAATACAAAACTTGCTCTCATCTGAAAAGAGGACTTTGGACCACTGGACAACAGTCCAGTAGTTCTTCTTCTCCTTAGCCCAGGTAAGACGCCTCTGACGTTGTCTGTGGTTCAGGAGTGGCTTAACAAGAGGAATACGACAACTGTAGCCAAATTCCTTGACACGTCTGTGTGTGGTGGCTCTTGATGCCATGACCCCAGCCTCAGTCCATTCCTTGTGAAGTTCACCCAAATTCTTGAATCGATTTTGCTTGACAATCCTCATAAGGCTGCAGTTCTCTCGGTTGGTTGTGCATCTTTTTCTTCCACACATTTTCCTTCCACTTAACTTTGTTAACATGCTTGGATACAGCACTCTGTGAACAGACAGCTTCTTTGGCAATGAATGTTTGTGGCTTACCCTCCTTGTGAAGGGTGTCAATGATTGTCTTCTGGACAACTGTCAGATCAGCAGTCTTCCCCATGATTGTGTAGCCTAGTGAACCAAACTGAGAGACCATTTTGAAGGCTCAGGAAACCTTTGCAGGTGTTTTGAGTTGATTAGCTGATTGGCATGTCACCATATTCTAATTTATTGAGATAGTGAATTGGTGGGTTTTTGTTAAATGTGAGCCAAAATCATCACAATTAAAAGAACCAAAGACTTAAACTACTTCAGTCTGTGTGCATTGTTTTCCACGACATTCTAATTTATTGAGATACACCTGTATGTGTGTGTGTGTGTGTGTGTGTGTTTTGGCCATTCAATTGTCTGGACTCGCTCTGTAGTTAATATTCACTCAGATCCATCAAGACACCAAAACAATGTTTGGGTATTTCTTTTGAAGGACATAGTGTTGTTTTCACTGCCAGGCCAAGCACTCTTTTGGGCTTCGGGTTGCGTGTGAGATTGACATGGGGTCGGGGTTGCGGTCAGGTTGGCCCCAGGTTGCGGGGCGTCCAGGCAGCGCGTCGTTCGCACACCAGCTGAGGAAACCTTTAAAGTGAGGGAGGCAGTCGAGGTGGGGAAGGTGAGAAGGTCTACAGGAGTGTTTTCTCATGAACCTGGCTGACCTGGGGCGGCACTTTCTGTGGCACATCGAATGCTGACTTTGAGCCAAGAGGCAGGGTGGAACTGGGCCCACAGGTGCTGCACAGATGCCTCCGGAGCACGGCAAGAGGTTCTGGGACACTGAACCAACAGCAGCAGCAGCAGACGACTGGAGGAGGCTCCCAGCTCCCTCCTCTAAGCGAGACCCTCACATCTGCTTCACCATTCTCCTGCAGTAATTACCTCTCACACCCACTGAGCAGATGACTCGCCCCACACCAGTCACACCCGGCTCATCTCCAACCAAATACTCGCTCTGAAAATAGAGGGATTTCATTGCAAAAATGAAAGGATTTTTAATGCGCTATTTTTTAAAATCAGCCAAAAATGCTTAAGATGTACACACACAACACAAACATTTTTTTTTCATTTATTCATCCTTTGCAAAAAAAAAAAAAGGCCTAATTTTGCCTAATTTGATGATCCTAATTTTAAAAATATCAATGAAATCTATCCAACTCATAGTTTTTTTTTTTTTTTTTTTTTTTACAAATTAAGAATAAAGTATTAGCTTTATAATGCACTTATCAGGATAATGCAAGCAATCAAAAGTCAAAAGTTTTAATGTGTCAAAAAGTGTCAAAATGTATCAATTAACTTATGGAAATATGGAAATTAGGATGATTAGAATTAGGTATAAAATAACTTGAACAAATAGCTGTAAACTGAAGAGGAAGAATCATGGAAGAATGTCTTTTTCACCTTACAAATGATTGTCAAAAGCAAAAATGCTACAAAAAGCATCATATTTTGTGAAAGTGTGACCTGCTATAGCAAAACAGGCACTATCCTTGGAATCAGCACCCCAAAATTAGTAAAGTGTTTGATTGCATTCAGCAAGTATGATGCAGACCAGTGTTATTTTAACAATTTCATCAAACTTCAGACTCTTTCAAGGCTTTCTGAATGATGCCCCTTTCTGCTGCTCTTAAGTTCTGTAATTACAGCACCCTGCACTGCATCAGATACCGAGAGCAAGATAAAAAGCAAAAGAGCTGGTAATGGAAATCTGTTTGGAGAGGTGCGGATTCTAATATCTAATTTCCCCTAATAAACTATAACCGATTTAATCTCCACCTTATCAGGCCAAGATTTCAACACTTTCCTTTTTAATTGGCTATTTTGTAATCTTGATTCCCAGTGGAGCTGATGGTCTGTCTCTCCCTCCAGAGGGCTTGCATGAAATCAGTTTGAAACGGTGTGTCAATCTCATTCTGAAGTGACCATCTGGCCGGCATACAGGAGTCGGGGATGGCATGCCGAACCCCGGGGTCTCGGGGAGGCAATCAGCAGCAGCTTTACACAATGTGTTAATGCAAATTTATTAGAGATTTCCTATTGGCCGCTTTAATCTGCTTTGTGTTGTCTTCAGTCTTGGGCTAAGGACCTAACAGAGGACAGAACACATGGAGCATGCAAGCGCGCACACACACACGGATCACAACAGGGCTCTGAGCATGTCAGTACCGTTGCTTCAAGCGCATGAGCTAATTTCTTTGGGGATGAATAAAACATTAAAAACAACAATAAGCTGGAGCTGAACATTGGGCTCAGCGTTCACATATTCTTTTGCAATAAAGCACATCCGCTTCCCAGACCCTCAAAATCAAATGACGCCACTTGTGTGGCGTTGACCTATAGTGTTTTAAGACTTAGACTGCAATACTGCATTGGAGTGCAGTCATGATAGTATGGAAATAAACAACAACAGATAACCAAGTCAACAGATAGTATGTTGCACGTTCTTTGTTTGTCTACAGCATATAAAACGATTCAAACTCCAAAACGGTTCACTTGAAGACAAGCCGAGCACATTACACAGTTTCAAGGTTATTTATCACAGGAATAACAGTCCGGCGGTTGTGCGAAAGCTGCGGTTGTTTGTGTTGTCTGTTTTTATTATGATAACTGTGAGAGGAAGTTTAATTTGCTCAATTTTGGATTCTATTGAGATGGCACTGTAATACTATCAGTCTCACTTCATTTTGAAGTAATTAAACATATGTGCAGGGCAGCGGTATTCTCAAAGTTACATTATCATATCTGTGCAAGACAGGAAGAGGGATTTGTGAAAGTATGGGCACTGAACAGGAGTTCTATGCAAATCTTTGATTTCATTTTAACTTGAAATGTTCCTTAACAAAAGCAGAGAAGTAAGAGATAAAGAAATGGAGAAAAATACATTCCCATTATTTTTAATTGGACAAGCACTTTCACTTGACACTGTGGAGAGAGCCTTTACGAGATAAGTTAAGTGAGTTGTTCCACAGAGACGGAAAATATAACTATTTCTAATTCGGTTCAAAAGGCTAAGGCTTTAGAGTTCTATTTTTCTGGACGACGGGACAGAATCGCTGTAAACAATTGCCTTTCTCTGCCAGGGAACTTGTTCATTTGCGCCTTACCGTGCTCACGTGCTTCTGCATACAAGCTGCTTATTTAGCGGTAAGCGCTCAGTCGCACCGATAAAGGTTGAAAAAGATCAAATAATCCTTATCGCCGAGCTGACCCCAGAAACATTAGGGCGAGATTGCACGTAAGAAGCGCAATTTGACATTTATCAATACGAGAGACATTTTAAACAGCGTACAGTTACAATCTGGTCATCATCGCTGACAGACATCTGAGCAAATGTGTTCATTCTGTATCGGCTGAGAATAATGGGAAAAGCCCTTGCATTATTGCCAGCTCTTCCTGGAAGCTATAGAGCCTGTCATTAATCCCAACTGTCTGTAAAATTGAAGCAATAAAAACCACTCGCTGTACATCAAATATCTCAGCAGTGATGCTCAAGAAAAAATATAGATCCGCAGACAAATAAAGAGATTTATCCGTGATTGTTTCAGTTAAGATTCCTGGGCTCCCCACATTCCCTTTGTTGTACATGAGAGAGACATTACACCCATGGCAGCCCATGACCTCATTTGCCGAGAAGAAATTTAATTAACAAGGCAAACATTGTCTGTGACAATGCCTCTGCTGAGACTCCAGCAGATAGCAGCTACTTCCCAAACCGGCATCGTAACAGTGTGACAGGCGGCCTTAAAAAACACACACATCCGCTCCCACAAACACGGGTGGTATTAAATCGCTGCTTTGAAACGGCACGTTTTTCTAACGCCCGGGCCAATAAGAAAATAAACACGCCGCAATAATTGCTCCAGACCCTGCACAGCAGTCAGCCGTCCACGCACTCATGAAAAAAAGATGTGTGGAGTTTTGACTGCAGATGCCAGCTGAGCTGACAATATGCTCTTGGTTCTCAGCCACATAAAGAGAGGGTGGGACCCTTCGGCCTTTTGCATCATAAAGCCATTCAAATCTCTTTGTAGCCCACTGTAAAGTGCTTGAACAGAAAGGGAGAGCACCGATTTGGCAGCACATGGCACGAGAGGCATCAGACGGCTGTCATTCATGAGGAGTGTCTGTACCTCTGTGTAGCTGCCCTAGGGTTGGGTGTTAGTCATTTAGCCCAGGGAGGCTGATTACAAAGCTGTGTTGGCTGAGATCATGTGGACAGAACGGGGACAAAATAGAAATCAGTGGGCAGTGGATGCTCAGGTCTTGCACAGTTTACACTGCTGTGACACGATAAACAGCCCGTCATTTAGCCACACGTCTGCTGAGGCTACAACCTCCGGCGAAGCATCACCACACAGCATCTCTGAACATAAACACTGGTTGTGGGCCATCACGATAATGCCTTTTAAATTCAAACTTCATTTGAATTGAATTTCAATTGAGGTAGTAAACAGGAAGCAGAACTGCAATTCAAATTTGAAAGAAAGGAAGCACATTTAAAATTAATTGAAATACAATCAAGGTTGTCAGGTGAACTTTCAAAGTTGAAAAACCTCAGATAAAATGAACAGAATGATAGATAGATAAACAGACAGACAGACAGACAGACAGATAGATAGACAGACAGACAGATAGACAAATAGATAAAGTGTCTGAAGGTTAATAGGAATGTTAGAATGTTAGAATGATAGAACGATAGAGATACAACGACAGACAGACAGACAGACAGACAGATAGATAGATAGATAGATAGATAGATAGAACGATGATAGATAGACAGACAGACAGACAGACAGATAGACAGATAGATAGATAGATAGATTCTTTTTTCTGTCATTCCACTTCAGCTTCCTGTGGGGTGTGGCCAATTCAATTCTTCAATTCTGAACAGCATCTAAGAACAGAAAATCCAAACGATCCAGAGACGTGCCTTTTTGCCTTTGCGACATGCATGATACCCATTCAAGGCTTGGATGAATTGGATAGTTAAACTCCGTTGTGTCTTCATGTGCCTGGAAATGCCTTCCGTGCTTTGTAAATGCATTCCATAATGTACACAGAGGGTTTTTTCCACCCATTATTGTAAGAGCAATGCCTGAACAAGCAGAACAATAACAGAGCTAGTGCTCCATTACCCCAGCTTCCATTCATGCTAATGACGTGCACCATTACTCTTCTTCCTGCTTTGGCTCTTCTGCTATTTCCCTGACTTATGGTGCCATATATAACAAGAAGAATCATACAGGATGTAGTGGTTCTTTATGATTATGTAGGGCACGAGCCGAATCGACACCAAAATAACACCAAGGTGTTGCCACGTTGGCTTCGCTCCTCCTTTTCCTCGGGATTATCCAGTGTGAAAGCATGTAATTGGGTCTGTGAGGATATTAAACTCATAGCTAAAGAGGCTGCATCAAAAGCAAAAAGCACGGCAAAACAATTTTAAGCCTAATTTGGTATGAGACATGACCGGCCCAGTGGCGGCACGCAACAGAGTCATTTACGATAAGGATTAAGCTTGCGCAATCAAAAGATAGAACAAGATAATGTGGCGAGATACATTTGGAACACAAGCAATTAATGGAGGAAGCATGACACAAGCTGCTAAAGATGAAGGAGGAGAGGAGCTCTCAGCACTTCATCATTATTAATGACAAAGACGCCTGTGTCCCGCCCGTCTCCGGGTGCCTGCCGCTGAGGCTGCCGTATGGTTTGGGGAAGCCAGACGGAGCTGTCAGAGGCCCGTCCGGATACCGTGGCTGCTGTCTATTACTCATGTGACTAGTGAACCCACCAGGCAGAAAATGACTGGGTTCACAAGGTGATTAATGAGCTCTCGACCGCCACACGTCAAAATATGACGCCGATTGTTAAGCTGCCGGCCCTCTCCCAGGACGGGCCCTATAATGCACTTTCATTGAAAATCAATTTGGTGTTTCCCTCAAAACGGGAATCGCAGTGTCTTTATTCATTAGCACAGTGACATTATGTTTAAACGGTGCAGTTCGTCTCAGTCCCACAGGCAGGACGTGCAATTGTTTTTCATCTCAAAGCACTTCCAGCCAGATATTCGGCTACTGGCATAGTATAATGCTGAAAGAGCGCATTATATAGGGTGGTAAAAGAAGGTTCCAAAAGACTGGTTTCACAGCCATGCCACAGAAGAACCATTTTTGGTTCCCCGATGAACCTTTAAGTGAACAGTTCTTAAAAGAATGATTTATTTCTTAGTGTTAAGAACATTTTCTTAAAATAAAGATTCCAAAAGTGGGTTTTCGGAGCGACGCCATAAAAAGAACCATTTTGGGTTCTCCAAAGATCCTTTCAGTGAACAGTTTAAATAAAAAAAATAACTAAATAAATAAACTTTTTCTTAATTTGAAGAATATTTTAATCATCTAAGGAAACTTTTCCATTATAAAGAACCTTTTGTCCAGTAGAAAGGTTCCATGGATGTTAAAGGTTATTCATGGAACATAAAGAATCTTTATTTTTTAAAGTGTAAAGAACATTTTTCCACTATAAAGACTGCATCGTATAGGGTTTTAAAAGGAGTGTGCATTCAGAAATAAGGGTTCCAAAAGGGGGTTTCCACAGCAACCACTTTTGGTTCCTCAAAGAACATTTCCATTTTTTTCTTAGTGTGAAGAACCTTTTAATGATCTGGAACCCTTTTCCACAAGAATTAACCTTTTGTGCAATGGAAAGGTTCCATGGATGTTAAGGGTTCTTCTAGGAACTGTTTATTTTTAAGAGTGCAGAAAAACCATTTTTAGTTCCCCAAAGAACCTTTCAGTGAACAGAAACATTTGATTCTTAGTGTGAAGAACATTTAAAAAAAATCAAAAAACCCATTTTCCACTATAAAGACCATATCACATAGGGTGGTAAAAGAAGTGTACACTCAAAATAAAGGTTCCAATTTTTTTCCAGCAATGCCATAAGAACAATTTTCATTCCCTATAGAACCTTTGGGGAACATTTTGATGGAATGGAAAGGTTATGAATGTTAAAGGTGCTTAAGGAACCATCAAAGCCAACAAAGAATGTTTATTTTAGGAGTGCAGAAGAACCATTTCTGCTTCCCCAAAAAAAGCTTTCAGTGAACATTTTTTCCTTAGTATGAAGAACATTTTAATAATTTAAAGCACCTTTTCAACTAAAAATAACCTTTTGTGCAATGAAAAGGTTCCATGTATGTTATAGGTTCTTCATGGAACCATACATGCCAATAAAGAACAGGACAGGAGTCCACAGAGAGCATTTCACAAATAGAGGTAGATGGGCGATGTACGATAGCACATGGGAAGGGAAAACGTAACGACACTTTAAATGAATTAGTTTTCCAATGGGCCAACAATAAAAACCAATGATCCAGCAATCACCTTGCGCTAATATTAGAAATGAGAGAGAAATGTCAGGCTATGAGGAAAATGACCTCTCATCTAGTGTCGCCTATATTTTCCCGGTGCTTACAGCACAAACACTGCGCACGAGCTAGGCCATTCGGAGATCAGCGGGTTAGTTCGCAGGAGACCGCGCTAGATGGAGATGTGCATTTGATCTGCGCATCATCGTTGAGGAAGCGAACGTGACAGAGCAAAGGGTGCTTGATAAACAGACGCTATCTGGGGCACACACTTCAGAAGAGGCCTCTCTAGGGGAAGCCTAAAACCCCAGATATAACAAAGAAACCCAAAGCAAATTACCCTGACAGGGATGAAACAATAGCAAATTGGACAAATGATATAATGTAAGTCCTATAGTCCCCAGCAGAGCATGGTTGTTGGCGGCGCTCAGATGGAATTGGAAATAAGAATAGGCTTTGATGGTAAAGGTCAGGCAAGACAGTAGCTACCTGCATGGCCTCCTCATCGAAACATCTCACATAAAATCCCTCAGAAACAATCTCTTACCCAGTGTGCCCATTGTAATGTTGTTGTTAATAATGCATTGTATATAAACGGACCCAGTTTTTATTCTCAAGAGAGAAGCTTGTGTGCTTGTGGCTTGCAAGGGAAGATTTGAGGAACAATTGTGACAAGCTCACAGACAGATTTTCTAAACTCAATAAATCAAAGTGCTGGTATTTCACTGTCATAAAGCTCTTGGTAGCTCAGTGATAAATAGCCTCAGTCTTAGACAACTCCTACAAATGAGTCCATGGCAGAGAGGAGGAACAGGATAACTATTACGAGTGGTGAGAGGCCAAGCGCCTGATTTTATGACCCGCCTGTGCCGTTTAATATATTCTGACAAATTCCCATTAAAAATGTATTCATTATTTTGTCTACATGGAAGGGGAGTGCAGAGGTTGTCTAAGCAATTTCACAATGAACCGAGCTCCTTTCAGTGCGGTGATGAGGCAAAATAAAAGTCACAGGATTTGGGAATGAGAGTGGAAGTCCACATATCAGTGAGTTTGACTCAGATATTAGCACAGTGACACACACACACACACTTTACAATCCATATTCTGGTTTAGCCTGTATTCTGAAAAAGATGTGTATGGGTGTTTTATCAACTACAGGCATATTTGGCCTCTCTTCAAAGGCACTTTTCACACTCTCACTAGTTTTTCTATTTTGTCCTCAAACAACATCTATTTACATATATCACAGGATAATTTTTCATTTCTTTTACTTCTCTTAAAGTAATGATTATTCCCAACACAATGTCATTTCCATCACGTCTCAAAAAATGATGTTTTGTGTTTAATAACATCCTGTGATGGAAATGACATTTGGAATAAAATGGCAGGCTTCTTTGTCACACTAAGGCTAGCATTTTATGTAACAAAAATACATACGTACTATACAATAAGGTTTTAACACTAGTAATATTTACATTATTTTTTCTGTTATCAGTCTCATATTTCATCTCAAGTATGTTCTTTATTGACACTGTTGTCTCCGTGGTAACACACACACGAAAAGTAGTGCCTATTGTTAACACATTGGTTGTTTATTAGTAGGATACAATGGGGCTAAAGGCCCCCCTTAAGAAATAATTTGCCATTCACTGTGCCTAAAATGTATAATTGCAGAAAAAATATATACATGTATCGAACGTTAATGGAGCAACAGATTTTGTGTGAAAATAAATCATTCAAGTCGTTTATTTTGTTTAAATATCTTATAAATATATGAGGTGGCAAGGGGGGCCTTTTACCCCACACAGGGGGTAAAAGGCCCACCAGCATGGGGTAAAAGGCACACGGTATTGATACAAATACTTCAGCTAAAATAATGTTTTTTTAAGTTAATACAGTAATAATAACTTCAAAACAATCACTTTAGCAAAGTTTGTACTATTTTCTGCTTATTGTGAAAAAATAATTACTTTTTGTTCAATAAATATGCTGTCATTAAAATATAAAATAATAAGTAAAGATTCTGAAAGTATTGAAGGAGATCCAATAATAATTGAATATATATTTACAGTAGTAACAACAAATGATATTTTATTATATGATATGATTAATATCATGTTTTTAAATATGATGGTTTCATTCTAAACATGGTGATTATCTCTAATATGGACACCCAACGTAATATATGATATTTACCATCTGAATCTAATCATGTCATGTCAACAAATGGAAAAGTCAGCCATCTATTAATTATCATGTTAATTACCGTGCACCTTTAGCCCCAACAGCAGGGGCGCTTTTTATCCCAAATACCATACTTTTACATATTCTTTCATTATTTAAAAACTGTTGCTTTAATTATCTTAAACAAAACTGAAAATCATAAAGAAGACCTTTGTCTTAAAATATAATTATATGCATTAATTATAGCGATTCTCATTTGCAACTTAAATCTACAATATTTTAAAAAACATAAAATATTAGATCAAGTAAGCACAGAATCAACTTTGCGCTGCTGTGCGCGATCGCATCAAAGATCAGATAAATAAACACGTGCATGTTGAAAAGCGAATGTTTTGGAAAGTGCTATGCCACGTTTTTGTGCCATCTAGTGGTTTAGATGAAAATAATATCAAAGGCACCTTATACCCCGACCCGCCTTTAGCCCCGTTGTACCCTACTTCCTATAAAGCACATATTCTACATCCCTAATCCTAACCAATACCTAAACTTAACAACTACCTTACTAACTATTAATAAGCAGCAAATTAGAAGTTTGAGGCAAAAGTCATAGTTAATTGGGCAGTCGTGGCCTAATGGATAGAGAGTTGGGCTTGTAACCCGAAGGTCGTGGGTTCGAGTCTCGGGTCCGACAGGGAATACCACGACTGAGGTGAGACCCTTGAGCAAGGCACCAAACCCCCAACTGCTCCCCGGGCGCCGCAGCATTGGCTGCCCACTGCTCCAGGTGTATGTTCACTACTGTGTGTATGCACTTGGATGGGTTAAATGCAGAGCACAAATTCCAAGTATGGGTCACCATACTTGGCCACACACCACTTCCCTTTCCCCCTTTCCTTTAATTGTTAAAAGTCATAGCGAGATTTGCACCTTAAAATAAAGTGTGACCATGGGACAGCTAAACACCCTTACAAACCGTAGCTATTGGAATACTTCTGTATAATCAAATCAAGTAATCTAAATCCAAATCCAAGGCATACATCTTATTTTCCCGCTGTGCACATCTGAAAGCACTGGAAACGCTCACTTTTGTCATTTATTACGCTGCATTTTCTTAATTTTGGACAATAATTTAATCAGCTCATTAATTCCCATTCATGTAAGCTCACAAAAGAGCCAGATAAATGGCAAATTGTCGGTCACGAGACTCTTATAAATATTGAACATGATGTTTTTTAATGTTTGCTTTAAAAAATGTGTATCTCAATAGCTTGATTAATGGAAGGTCGATATTCTGGAAAAAAAAGTGTTGACATGACAAAATTCTGATTAATGCAGGCATCTGCCAGCTGTTTTATTCAGATATCTAACCATCATCTGAATATTGGCTTAATCTGTTTATGGCAACTATGGTAATGCATTGACAAGTCACTTGCACATCAGAAAATGACCAAAGTCTGATTAATATCTGATTTTTTTTTTTTTTGCAAGTAAATGCTATCATTGATTCACGCGTTGACAAATCAATTACAGCTCTGTTCAAAAAGCCTAAATGTCTAAGTTATTCCACAGGCCAGAGGCCACCACTGTGTGAGTTCAGCTGAAGCCTTTCCCATGGCGGGGAGGGGGGCTGCTCTAGTAATCTCAGTCTAGACCGTGTGCTCCACGGCAGCAGGAGGCAGCCATTCCCGCTCATTAATCACCCGCCGCCGACACCAGAGACATCCTGCCCTCTCGTAAGGACTAAATAACTCCTGCCATCATGAGCAACAGTGCGCCTAAGCACCTGGAAAACTCGCAGAGATGCTGCTTTTTTGCCTTTGTTTATGTGGGCACTCATCAGCACGGCGAGAGGCCTGGGTGTTGGGGACGGCTGGCCATTTGGACAAGCTCCCTACTTCCCTTGACCAGCAGGGTGCCTGCTGCCCAAGCCAGATCAGGCTGAACGAGAGAGAGAGAAGTGAAGGGATTGTCTGCTTTGCCTCATTACAAACTCATTCCAACACTAGCAGCAAGACACATTCGTAAAGACCAGTTGGGGGTGTGCTTTCCGTCTATTTCAACCACAGAAAAAACACGAGCAAATTGAGAGCGAGTGAAAAACCCAGAGAAGAATGATCCAGGATGGAGGAGGGGGCATTACCATGCATTTGCATCTCTGCTCTCCAGACACGGAGTCAGATTGATTAATGGAGACAGGGCTTGCAAAGTCATAACAGGGCTTCTGCTCAGGTTAAGTGGTGCTTAGATTGTTTTATATTGCCTGTGATTAGAGGATGAAGCTGAAGAGTTTGATCGCTGAGAGTTCACACCCTTTTTAATCAGTAGGGGCCTTTCGATCCAACCTGCCCTGGCAACTTCAATCAGACATGCTTGAGCCATTTCCCTGAGCCTGACAACCCATTCAGGAATAGAACAGAAAAAAAAAACAATAAAGGGAGAGCAGCGGACAAATGAACATTTAGTGTCGACTATGATTTTGAACAAAATGAATAGCAGTAATGTATTTATTTTAGTCAGAATGACCACTCTTAAATTGGTGGAAGATACCATTAGATCCTCGACAGCAAACTGTTAGATGTGACTATGCTACGCAGATTTAGGGGGACCCAGTCATATCTTGCAGGTTTATATGTGATAGGAATGGAAATTTCCATTGCTGAAAAAGAGGACTTGGATGTAACATATTTGAGGAAGATTTTTTGTTGTTGTTGTTGTTAAGATCAAATGAAGAAGGCAAATATTTTAGGAATATTTGCAAGATGAATATTTGTAAGATTTCAAGAAGATTTTTTATTATTTCTCAAGATAATGTTTTTACTATTCACCAGGGAAATCGTAAGAAAGATCTTTAATGAAAATAAAAGCACACTTGCCTTAAAGTGCTCATGCAGGCGGCGCAGGTTTGAATCATGCTTGTTTCCCATCTTTTCCTAAGAGATAAGTAAAAATAAAATTAACTAATTAATAATCATTAAGGTTTATGTGGTCAGCACCTTTAAACATAAATATAAAATAAAAAAAAATAAAAAAATCACAGTATGTAAACAGTGCACGGACTCATAGAAAAGGATCTTATGTCCTCAACGCTACTTAACCTGAACACGTTACCCATCTCAGCACAATAACATTTGATGGATTGTCAACCGCACAATGACCTATTTCAGACAAAGTGCAGCTTTTGACAGGTCTATGACTATGTCCAAAAACCTGAAAAAATTAAAGTATATGATTAAGACATCAAGACATGTCCGAATTATGTTTGCTTAACATCCTGTTTTAAAAATAAATAAATAAATAAAATGCAGTCTATATCAGGCAGACAACTAGAGGGAAAAGTTCATAATGCACTTCTAATATAATACATTTTCAATAATGTTAATATTGTATTTTATTTAATAATAATTTTATTTTTAATAAAAATTCATAATGAAAAAAAATAATTTAATTACATATTATTATAATGATTAATAACACAATAAAAATAAAACAATATATTCTTTAAATAATATTGTCATAATAATATAAATATAAATAGTTTAAAGCAATGCACTTTATTAATATCGAATATTGAATAAAAATAAAACAATTATTTAAATTAAATTACTAAAATAAAATACATGAAAATAATAATTTTATTTTATTTAAATAATTTTATAAAAATTAAAATGTAAATGAATACATAACATTTATTTTAAATTTCATGTTAATAGTAAGTTTAAGAAAATTACTAAAATAAAAAAAAAACATATAATAATAAAATAACTTGCATTATAAAACACTTTATGTGCTGCTTACACGTACACTTACTAAGGCATCACATTGTTGTTCTTGTGTTGCCTGTAGAAATCAATCATGAGTTGAAGCTTTGCATACAGAGTGCTATTTGTATTATGCAGAGAGCTCCTACTTTTGTAGAGTGTTCCAAATCAATCACTTAAGGTTCTTTTTCAATTAAGATGCTGCTTTAGTAGACAACTGTCTATGTAGCCAGCAAGCAGTGAGGTAGGTTTTGGGACAGAGCTCAAAACTCGCTAGCGTTAGCCACCGCATGGTGAATAAACACATCATCTTCCTCTTTTGATTGTCTGTAAGACAGCTATAGTGAGAATCCCAGGCAGCTCATCTGTCAGGGGAGCTTCTCGTAGCGCCACTCCTCTTCCCTTTCAAATGCACTGGGTAAGTATTTTAATTAGTTGGCTAATTGTCTAAGTAATTGGTAGACAACTTAGCTCTAACAGTAATCAATCTCAACAGGGCTGTGCTCTATCACATCAAAGGATCTGTAATTAAGACAGCTAACTGTGGGATGGTCTTTAGCCTGATGCTATGGCATGGGGGCGGATGATCCCTGATAAAACTCGGCTGAGCAGATGAGGCCTCCAGTGAGCTCAGGGGAAGAGAGAAGAGCTTATCGTGATGTGAAGAATATTCCAGGGTTCAGATAAATAAAAGCACCTGGGACACGGTGCATGATAGCTGGCCAACAAGTAGACCCGTTTTCATGTCTTACCTTCGTTTAATTGTTTAGCAAACTTCCACAACAGTAGGTAGGTAGGCTATAATTAGAGCATCAGCTCTTTACAGTGCTGAATATTTATTGGCAGAATCTCTTTCTTTGTCACTAATAGGGAACAATGTCTCATTATAAGTGTGGAGAAGCAATTTGAAGAATCCATATTTTGCTGTATCAGATTTAATTTTTGGTTTTGTCTAGCCATAGCTATCAATATCTTTAATTTATTCTCATTTCACAATGTCTTTGCACTTGGAGCAGGCAATTATATATTTGGGATGAAAAGACTAATAATTTCTTATATTCTTCCATTTAGGGGAATTTTAATCTACCCATTGAGGAAAACAAGACCCATGATGAACAATTATACAAACAGTCAATTTCTATGTTGTGCAGACGACTTAATTAAAATTAGTAATGAAAAATGAGCGAGTCTTTGCGAGCAGCCGTACTTATCAATTTTCAAATAAGGGAATTGAAATGTTTTGCCTTCCTACTTTGGCAAGGTAATGAAAATGGCCTTACTTGCAATAAAACATGATTTATTTACAAATAAATGGAAGCATTAAAGGTATTATTAATTATAGAACCCACAAGCCCAATTTAAATATATCAGAACTATATATTGAGTGAAAATGAAAACTATTATTCATTATGCTACACAAATTCCCTCACATGCACAGTAAGTGCTTTTTATAGAGTCCCAACACTCGGTATTCCTTCCCAGCCTTCACGACACAACTGCACAAACACAAGCTTTGGTTTGAGTCTACACTCTTGAAAATATAGGCTCTTTATTGGCATTGATGGTTTCATGAAGAATCTTTAACATCCATGGAGTCTTTCCATCACACAAAAGTATAAAAACATTCTTTTTAAGAACTGTTCACTCAAAGGTTCTTTTTTTTAGGGAACCCAAAAAGGTTCTTATATGGAATTGCTGCAAAAAACCCTTTTGAAACCTTGATTTTTAAGAGTGTATATGATCAGATACAGAAGTAAAGTTGCTGGCTCTTGAATATTACTACTCTTTGAGACAGTGGGGTGCTTGGGTCTCAGAGGCTGTTAGATCCGTGTGTGGGCTGAGGATTTCCTCATTAGTCTGGATCAATGTGTATTCACTCCACATCACTTTGATCCAACGTGGAAGAAATGGTGTGAACACCACACAACAACTCTGAAAACTGTTAGAGTCGAGACCCTGGAGAGCGCTTCATTTGTTCTCATACTGACTCTTACTATAGCATCAATATGAAAAACTAAAATATTCGGTTGTTTTTTTTTCTTGTTTGTGCATTAATTATGCCCAGAAATGCCTTTAGCGTTACATCAAGCGCCATGTGTGATGTCTGTTACTGGAGCATAATTACGTGTACGTCTAATTTGTTGATCTCAAACATCACAGCAGGCAAGCTGCTTTAAAAGATCAGATTACAGTCATGGAAAACTGATAGCAAATGCATGCATGTTCGAGCCTAAGTGGCTAATTATGGCGCGGCTGCCCTGTGAGATACCTGCAAGCTACCCTGCGAGCCATCAGAGGAAATTAAAATGGTCCTCCTCCTATTCCCTACCCCTCCGCCTGCAGCAAGGGCCAATACACAGAGTGGCACTGACAGATTGACAAATAAGGTTAATAAGTACTTTCCACTTCTCCTAAAGGCTAATCAAATATTAATCCTTGCAGTGTGGTCAGCAGAAAAATAACAAACAATTGGTGGAGAGGAATTGATTGAATTGATTTGCCGCCGATGCTTTTGAAACCAAATTCCCTTAACGTCTTTGAAAACAATTGCACATTCAAGGGAAACACACAGCTCAGTTTCTTTTGAAAAACTTTAAACAAAGCACCAAAGGTTCATTAACCATTAGGTTCATTTTTACCATGGACCTAATATATATAAAAACAGTAACATTATGAAATTATAAAATAACTGTTTTAAATATAATTTAATATATTTTAAAATGGCATTTATTCCTGTGATGGCTGAATTTATCAGTGTTAAAAACAGCTGTGCTGCTTAACATTTCTGTGGAAACGGTGATACTTTTTTCAACATACTTTGAACAGAAAGTTCAAAAGAACAGTATTTATTTAAAATAGAATTTTTTGTAACATTGCCAATATCTTTACTGTAATATGTGTGTGTGTGTGTGTGTGTGATATATATATCTGTATACTGTATATTAAACTAAAATGTTCTCTTTTTTACGTGAAACAGGTTTGTATTATAAGATTTCAAATATTTTAAGCATACTTCAGATTACAATCTATACCTTTTAGAGTATAATTGTATTGCAAAAGAGACTAAGAGACTAATTACATACATAAATAATGATTATTTCTTAGCGAGTGTGAATCGATCGAACACAAACAGCAGAAATAGCAGATCAATGCAATAACCTCCCACGGGTAAATAAAAACAGAAACACAAGAAGCAGACAGCCTGATGAAATACAAAAATATACACAGATATTGAAAGGAAATTGGAAATCAAGCACTCGGCAGCAATGGTGGAACATTACTGTGACAGCTGATAGCAGTTGTGATAGGACAGTTTCGTGGACTCTGTTTTTCAAGTCCCTTGCTGATTCCTCCTCACGTTTTTTTCCCCTCTGCACTGCTTTCACTAATCACAAGCCCCAGGACATCTCAGGGCCTAGTGGACTATGTCTGCAGCCCTCCACACACGCACTGATAGGACAAAATTGGATCCAGTGTGAATGCAAAGAAGCTTATCATCCAACATTTCCAGGCTCTGCTCCCTCCTAGAGCATATGTCAACATCATTTATTAGATGTGGCACGGGACTAAATAATGTATGATCACAAAACGAAAGGAAAAAAAAATGAATCTCACCCAGCAGGTGGGTGGAATAATATTTGGAAAGAATATGAAAATTATTAATAGAACCCCTAGAGGGAGAATTATTTGTTAACATTATCCGGTAAGTCATTGGGGGTGCTTCAAATCTATGATTAATCATATAGAACATTTTCAATAATAACGATATTATGGAGTGAAGGCTTTCTATTTACTGCTGGGTCTAAACAAAGTAGACCCTCGCGTTTAACGAATAAGTGCCTTGATTCCGATGGTGATTCATGCACATTCCTCAGGCTCATTTTCTCTCTGGATGAAGCTCAAATGCGTGGTTTTTACGGCTCTTTTCCCGTTTGTTTTGGAAAATTGAATAATCCATTAAAAACAAACATATTTACATTCTAAATGCATTTGCATTTTAACAGAATGCATAAAATACTGCATAAAAGCTGATGCATGGAACAGCATTACACACTAATTTTAATGAAAATATGGACACAACAAGGATGATTTGATGTCGCATAATGCACGTATACACCTCCATCTGAATGTGGGCCTGCATGCTTGTAGTGCTCCCCACTGATATGGCCTCTAGCTTACAAACAATAGCTGAGTCTGCACAAGCAGTTTATACATTAATGTATGGAGCTCCAGCTGGGGGTGTGAGATGTGTGTGATATAACACTTAGGGCACTAGGGAACCTCTTCTCCACATCACAAACACACAGGCAGAACGTTTTACAGGGCATGCACTTACTGAGAAGATAAACAGCACAATCAAAAAGCCAAAACAAAATAACACCATCACATTTTACACTGTTCAGTTTATAAGAACAATATAACCTATGTGCAATTGTCCTATAGCAACTTGTAATTACTCACTGTTATTGTAATTAATCAAATTATTTATATATATTAACCGTACATATTCAAGAGTACCAGACTGATTGGTTGACAATTTTTTATTGCCTGTTATTTTCCTTCATTTGATGTGTGATTCATCGCAGGTTCTCTCTTACATCATGCATGATTAGAATGTAAATGGAATGAAAGATATAGATTGTACTGCATATGAGGTTGCTTATTGTGCTCAAGAGCATGATTTATGTCCACATGTCATACTAACAAGAAATGATGCTTCTAAGCACATTTCTCCCTTTGAGAGTGTAGTAATCTCCCTCAGTTAGTAATTAACTCTTTTGGCAGGTTGCATCAATACACCAGTAGGTGTAGTCAAGTGACTGGCTGTGAGTGAATCATTGAATCATTCATTCAACCAATTTGTTCAAAAACGAGCCAAGAGTCTTTTTGAGTGCATCACTGAATTAACAACTATGTTACTAACTCTTTATAGGCAGTAATTAGGAATTTACTGAGGCAAAAGTCTTAGTTAATAGCTAGTTAATATTAGAGAGAATTGGACCTTAAAATGAAGTCCGACCAAAAGCACATAATTCGAAAATAAACACCACTACTCTGCTTAAAACCTAAGTTACTCAAAATGATTTTCTTGTTTGTTAAACTTCTGTGCAAAAGGCCTCGTGCTGACATAAATACATATATATATTATCAATGCGTAGTAGATGTGAAGTGTTTACAACAGTCCCTGGTCTCCCCTACATATATAGCTTGAAGTAGAGACTTCAAACTGCCAAGCCGAGCTCACATATTCAATACTAGTCATACGTATCTTTATAGCTAGATGAGCAATTCCTCCAAATTCACTCTGGAGATACTGTGTAATTGACTCCACATCTAACAGTATGGAACAAATCCTACTAGCAGAGGCTAGTCCGCAAATTGCATTAAAAACACTCAATTGGCCTGGGATTGAAGTGAGCCACATGTCCCTCCTTATCCCATTAAACACGGACCTGCTTAACTTGCTGACGCACAAGAAAGCAAGCCCTAACCTGTTAGTATGTAAAAGAAATTAAAGCAAGAGTTAAAGAAAAAGCATGAAAAGGAAAAACAGGAGCTTGCGTTTGTATAGAAGAGCTTGATAAAATGAAAACAAAATGAGCTCTGTCAGCACTGTCAATCCTCCTCACTGCAACCCATCCAGAAACAAAGAGAGTCGAACTGTCACATCATCCCATGTGTGGCATGCAAGACTAGAACGTTACAGTCCTTTTGATTACATGTAAACAGGTTTTGACATGGGTCTGCTTTAATGTGTAAGACATGCAGAAAATGGGGGGGTGGGGGGTGCGCACAACTGAACCTGTCAACAGCCGCTACCTGCTTTAAATCTGTAACCCCCGTTTCAGGCAATCTGTGGGAACCAGGCCTGCGGAGTCTAATCCTGTATTTATCCACACCCCCCTCTTCTGTATCACACTTTCAATTCCACTTGCTGCCTCCTTTGTGCGATTTTCATTTGATCTTGACTTTAAAATTCACAATCTATTCAAGGTTTTTTAGTTGGTTTCACACCGAGGCCGTGAAGCTCTATTTATGTACCAGATTTTTTGGAATTGCAAATCAAGAAGTGTGTGATTTGGGGAAATGCTAGTACGACGTTTCCTTGCACTCACCTTTTATGAGCCTGTAGATTTAAAATGTTAACACAGGACTTTATGCGGGCTGATCGGGGCCGTATTAGTCAGTCATTGGTTGTGCTATGGAGACTTGTTCTGGTTATCTATCGGTTGCCTGTGTCGCTAGATTCGTCTCTGCCTTAACACAACTCTGATTAATGGCTCAGGTGATGTCTAGACAGCTTGCCAGACATCAATGAGCGGCCGTATTAATATTGAGTGACAGAGTGAGTGATGGGGACAGAGTTGTCCTCAGTTAGTAATTAGCACTCTCAAAGGGAGAAATCCCTCCCTGTGTTAAATATTCCCACCTCTGACCAGTCCCACTGCAGGGGCTCCATGATAAATCCTATTTTATCCAGCAACTGAAAACTTACTTTACTGCAGCGCTGCTCAAAGTTTTCAGGCGCGCTCAACTTCAACATTAAAATAAAAGGTCAGACCACTTAACACCGCAACTGTCATTAGAACTACTGATACATAATCATGCAAAACTGCTGTCTTTTTTAAGGTTAATTAATGTTTATTTATGGAATTAACCAATTTCTGTTTTCCTTTTTTTATTATTTTTTTGCTAATTAGCCTAAATTAACAAAACGTTCACTAGTTTAGAAATACCGATGATGTTTGTTAAAAAAAAAAAAAAAAAAAAAAAAAAGTGCTGATCAACTGACCAATTAGTCGACTATCTCAGTGTTGGGGCTTTATGTAAATAATGTTTATATTAACTTTTATATTTATTTTTACACTACCCTTCAAATGTTTAGCATCAGTTTGAAAGATGCATTTATTTAATCAAAAATACAGTAAAATCAGTAATCTTGTGAAATACTACTACAGTTTTAAATAATGATTTTCTATTTTAATGTATTTTAAAATGTAATTTATTACTCAGTGTTACATGATCTATCAGAAATCATTCTAATATGCTTATTTGATGCTCAAGAAACATTTATTATCATCAATGTTGAAAGTAGTTGTGCTACTTAATATTTTTATGGAAACTGTGATACATTTTTTTCAGGATTGTTTGATGATAGGAAAAGTAAAAAAAATAAAAATAAATAAATAAAAAAAACAGCATTCATTTGAAATGGATTTTTTTTTTTATAATATTATAAATATCTTTACTGTTGCATTCGATGGATTTATTGCATTCTTGCTGAATAAAAGTATTCATTTATTTCTCTCCCCCCAAAAAAACTTACTCAACTTTAGTGTAGTATATTTGATTTTTCTTTTATTTATCCTTATTTCATATTATTCCATTTTATCTTAATCTATCTGTCTTTTTATTTATCATGTTTATTTAATTGTTTGTTTGTTTATTCGTTCATTCATTCATTCATTCATTCATTCAGCCAGTCAACATTTGGCCCATGTGAAATTCTTGATGGAGCACCAGAGAAGCTCTGCTATAATATTTTTGGTAGCACACGAGCCAAGAGTACAATAAATGGCCAGCGCCTGGTTTGAACGTATCAATCAACCATCTCAAAGTGCAGCCAATGGGAATATGAAAAGCTTGTGAGGTAGTTAGACAACACTCATCTGGTTTGAGTGTGTGGCCCCTTGTGTGGTTCAATGAGCCGAACAACAAGGAAACTAAATAACCTTTCTCATAACAAATAGATTTGTGAAATGTCAGGATGCATTTCACTGCAGCCCCACAGACACTTGTGCAGAGAGAGCTGAATGTGAAACTCGAGAAATAGCACAAATGAGCCTGGCAATGTTTTCAACACAAGCCCTGTGTCTACATGCAGGAATTAACGGATCTGCTCTAATAATATACTCTTTACTCAAGCGTTAGTGAGTAATATGAAAAGCTTGCCACTGAGATGCTGAGACACCATTCGCTTGCTTCGAAAACATCAAATATATATTTTCTTTATTTGCCAAATACTCAAAAGAGAATCTTATCATGAGAAGGCAAACAAGTTCGTCAATATTATCCACACAAGGAAAAATGCATATGTGTGAGCCAAAGACAACACGGAAACGACGCCATCCAGGCTTTTAAAGCACAGGCGCTGGAAGCCTTTTACACCACACAGACAAAACCAATGGGAAGCAAACAATTTGCATGTCTTAGACAATGCACACATAAACACACAAATTACGTTGTTCTGGAACAGCTCATCTGTCATAATTCCTTTAAAGAGTAAGCCGGTTTGAATGGTGAGGAGGTATATTTTGGCTTGCTGGGTAATACCCTTGAGTAATATATGCAAAAGAATTCTGCATTGCTCAAGAGCTTCACCGTCTCTGCAAACAAACACTGAATTTCTCATATGGACTATAATGAAATATAATTCTAAAGAGCATAACACAGCCTCTTCATTTTAAATAGAGACTCATATGTCTTTAATAACTCGGGAGGAGACACATAGAGAAGAAACAAGGGATCAATCTTGAAATGTCACAGAGAAATAAATTTGGAAGTTTGGAGCAGCCCTGCAGGAAGACGCACTGGTGCAAAAACAGCAATGAATATATTGAGCATTATGCATCCAAACAAAGCATATATGTACATGCGAGCCCTCTACAGTCAGAACGGCCGGTGGAGTGGTTTCTAGAAACCCAGCCGGATAATAACAAAGCCGAGTGGCTCAGCAAATGCAAGACCGCCAATGTCACATTTTACTCAGTCATCCCGGGCCACCCGTGCACCTCAGTGTTGACATTTGTGTTGATATTGTCATTGTAGAGAACAGTGGTGACATGGATTTATGTTGGGGTTTTTTTTTCTCCCAAGGCTTATCATCAACATTTCAATGGCTTTTTTAAGGTGGCCTGTCGTTGGTTGCCTCACTGCATCTTACCAAAAACATTCTGAGTTGGTTTTCCAAACAGAGTTAAAGTTGAGTGACCTTATCAAAGACTTTGGAGTCATTCAGTTCACCGACGCAACACAACAAACACTTAATGAGACACATGAAACAAGCGCTTATGAATATTAGGACCTTGGTGTGTGACATTACTTTTAATATTAGCTGGATTTCTAAATTACACAATTTCCATAAAATGTTCTTGATGGGATAAAGCTCTAACCTGCTTTATAATAAAGCTTGGCTAGTAAGGTTAACACTGAAGAGCTTTGTGCCATTAAAATTATGCAGAGAAACATTAGTTTGCGCATGAATCCCTTTTAATGGATTAGAGAGTACGCTCGTAAATAGACCCCACGTTAGAGAGGTGTCTGCCAGAGTAACGGGCTGAAAGTAGAGGATAACAGCAAAACTTTACACACGTTTCAGTGGAAAAACTCTCCTAGTATGTGTCCGTGGCAGGAAGTGATTGCATAGCAAAAAACTCAGCATCAAGTAGTTTGGTCTTGATAAGAATAAGATTGTATAACATATTAAATGGATAGTATATCAAGAAATGAAAATTCTGTTATTAAAGTCTTCTGTGGAACACAAAAGGAGATATTCTGAAGACTGTGTTGGCCGCTCATTGCCATGCAAATTACATTGAACTATGCTTCAAAAAGACACAAAAGCACCATAGAAGTATCATTCAAGAAGCCCATACAGCTTTTATGTCAAGTCAAGTTTGTTTATATAGAGCTTTATATAATACTAATTGTTTTACAGCAGCATTATAGACTGTTTACACAAATTTTAGCTAATAGTGAACTACCAGTTTCAACTGAGTGGTATTACTTACTAAATCATTAATCAAGAGTTTCTTGTTAGGTAATGGTAGTTACTACAATGTTAATAGTGCATTAGTCACTTGTTCCTGTGTAGTTATTCATTAATGAAGGAACAGTATTCTAAAGTGTTACCCATAATTGTTATAGTTGTGGTGTGGACTTCCCTTTTCTCATAGAATTAGATCAATTATTAAAACTTACAGAACAATTACTAAACCTTAAGGTACAGTTATCATTATAGCTATCATCCTCGGGGTGAACAGGCCTCGTCTTGAGACTTTGTCCTGCATCTTCCATTTTTAAATCCAAAACAATCCATTCTGTGTGAACAGCCCCTTACACTCTAAAAAATCCTGGGTTATTTTTTTTAACCCAAATGCTGGGTTGAGTCTTTTGGGTCAACTTTTGGGGTTATTTTTTTAGTGTTTGGGTAGTTTTTGTGTAACTTAGCCCCTGGGTCAAATGTAACAACCCAATGTTTGGGTAGTTTTTTAGTTTTACACAGCTCCTGGGTCAGACATAATAACCCAATGTTTGGGTAGGTTTTGTTTTACTCAGATCCTGGGTCAGATGCAACCCAGCGGTTGGGTTATTTATCGCGGGGATTCTGCGTCGTCTTCTGGAGAGAGCAGTTCTAAGCGCCATCGAATTGATGCATTTCTTTGGTAAATACAGGTTTGTGTACATTTTATTTTATATATAAAATCGTTACTGTGCTGTATATCGTTCAGTTTCATGCAGAGCAACATACAGGCCACCTCGTAAAATATGTACGAATTGCCATGAGATCGGGTTGGTCTTATCGCGTGATTGAAAAGCCTGATACTCTGCATAAAATAAACGATTTTATTCATAAAGATACAGAATACAAATACTTTGGATGTTAAAATATTTCCTCAGAGCGGTTTACTGTTTGTTTTTGAGCAGGTTATGAAGGCAGTCGCAGTACATTTCGGCTATGAGTGAAACGCAGGGCGGCGGTCTCAGCTGTGAGCAGTTCCCCACCGAACACGACTCGAGCTCGGGCACGAGAAACAGCGCCGTTATAGTGGAAACAGAATAACAGAGACTGGACGATTACACGTGAATTACTTCTGTTTAATGATTAATGTTTACTTTTAATGTTCGTTAAACTAGTTTAAATAGTCAATATGTATACATAAAAACGATAAACAATGCTGTAAATGATAAAGAAAATAAAGGAAGTTATCATGCAAACCAGTGGTTGTGTGGAGTATTTAACAAAAGTTTAGATAAGTTAATCTGTAAACATTCTTTCATGTATAAAGTAAAAAATAAGCTATATCATAATAAAAATGAATCTACCCATTAGCTGGGTTAAATCATACGGTGCCCGGGAGGGGCCGTCTTCGGTTCACATAGTTTTGTCATGGCCACGAGATATTAACTCGTGGGAACGTAATAATATGTCGTGGCCTCGAGATGTTATGTTGAGGGAACGACATATTTTTCTCGTGGCCACCAGTTTAATGCATAAACAAACCTACGTGACCATAGCAACCATAGCTACATGATTATCAGAGATGGATTCATTAATATTTTATTTGTAATTATGAAATTATTATATTAATTATTCTAGAAATTATTACATAATTAAATTATTATATTGACCATAGGTTACCGGACTGTAGGCAATGGCACGTGATGTACACAGCATTCGAATTAAGTTTATCATGAATAGGCCAAATATTACATAAAGTACATAAAATAAAATAGACCTTCAAGAAAACATTTTTATCCATCCCACAGTCTTGCTAGCTGTGTGTGTCCATTAACTGATCGTCTTTTTCCATAATATTTGTATATTATTATTAGCTATTATCATCATCATCATCATCATCATGATCATCATCATTAGCCCATTACTATATTTTTATATTCGTTTTTTCCCTTCATTTCGATCTATTTACATAACGTTCTGACTAGTTTTGTAAATAAGCCTACTGTAAATGCTCGACATGCCAATAAAGCTTTGATTATGGTGACTGGAATTTATAGCCTATTGGAAATGCAATTTAAAGGTTGAATTTAACATATATTTCTTTTTTTTTCCCTGCGAATTAATAATTATTAATATTATAGCCTACTGCCTAGTGTTTCGTTGAGGAATGAATCATTCACATAGTTTCATTTGTAAATGAAAACACAACACGCTCATTTATCATCACGCACTGGCATAATAGCCTACAATCATAAAGTATTGGCATAATTATCAGGCGTTTACAGTATTTGCAAAATATATGGTAGCAAATAGCATAATTATACAGAACGTTAATTAGGTAAAGCGAATTGAAAGGGGAAATAAAATATTTATATTTCATTTAACCTTTATTTATTTACATGAAATAAATATAAAAAATATAGCCCTAACAAGCTAATATAACCTAATAATAATAATAATAATAATATACAAATATTAAATGAAATGTTTAATGTTTATGTAGGCCTAATCATTTCTATAATAATTAATATAATAATTTTTTAATTAAAAATAAAATATTAATGAATCCCTGATAATCCCGGGTTGCTATGGTCACATAGGTTTGTTTATACATTAAACCACGAGAAAAATATGTCGTTCCCTCAACATAACATCTTGAGGCCACGACATAAGGATGTAGTTACCTCGACAAAACGATCTCGTGGCCACGACAAAACTACGTGAACCGAAGATGGCCCCTCCCGGGCACTGTAAAATCAACCCATTATGATGGGTTAAATAAATAACCCAATTTGCTGGGTAAAATTAACCTAAAATGTGTTCTGTCCTATATTTACCCAGCCCTTGGGTTAAAAACAACCCAAATTGGATTGTTTTTAACCCAGTGTTTTTTAGAGTGTACAATGCTGTATTTTATCATATATTCAAAGTTTTCTGGAACCGTACAATTGCTTTAACCATAAAATGTAAGCGGTTAGTAAAACTGAATATTAATTAAAATCCACCCCCCTCTACTTTGGTTCATCCATTAAAATTTGGAATGACATGAGGGTAATTAAAGACTAAATTTACTTTTCAAAGTGAACTATCCCTTCAAGACAACTGATTAGGAAAATGCTTTTTTCTTCAGTGCAGCAGGTGATAAAGTTTGAAGCTCACATAGAACAAAATCATCTGTGATGCACCGAAGTGATATTTGTGCTGCTGGTTTTTGCACTTGCTCATAGTTTCATCATGTTGACGTAAGTAATGAAAGCAGCCGTTTCCAGTGGCGTTTATAAGGCTGCAGTGGTGTGGAGACCCATCAGAGGCTGGAATATGACCAAGCCTCTTCTCTGAGGGGTCTTTTTTTCCTCTTCAGTCTGTGGAGCAACAGTAATATGAGCATTTTCTACCTATCAGTGGATAATGGATTTGGTATTGGGTTTTCCTCATGACATTTAGAGGTTAATTTGCACTGGTTTCATGGTTACTTATTGATGGCTAGCCCGGATATTTGCATTCACTACGCTTTTTATTGACACAAATGATTAATATCCTGCCAAATCAAACAGGATAGCCAGTCAAAGGGGCAGTTGTGCTCATACTCTGTATATTTTGTAATCCGTTTCAGTTTTTTAGGATGCAGCAGCCAGATAAAAAAAGAGAGAGGATTATTCGAACCAAATTCCTTCCATGTTACTGTCATTGTTTTTGGCTTCT
Organism: Spinibarbus caldwelli; assembly: GCA_039654775.1. Lineage (NCBI taxonomy): Eukaryota > Metazoa > Chordata > Actinopteri > Cypriniformes > Cyprinidae > Spinibarbus > Spinibarbus caldwelli. Next base: position 32,189,184 of record CM077218.1, read on the forward strand.
CCTCACAGATCCAAACCACTCTGCCAAATTCACAGCTACTGTAACTCACAAAGGCACTAGAACGTATTTCGCAATGAACACATCCATAAATCTCATTTTCACCCATAAAATCATGACTTTTCATCACGGCTGACATATACGCTCAGCTGACGGAGGACGGCGCAGTCATGGAGCCGCTGCTGCCGCTTTGATCCCCTCCCCGCATGGCAGGAACTGCAGGAGGAAGAGGAAGAGAAGATTCTTCACGGCCTGCTGTACAACTCTGACCATGGATTTGTTTTCATCCCTACTAATGTGCTGACAGGCTTGAAGAATCAATCATGTTACTGGTTCTTCCGTTCTCGGCACCAACTTTTTTTTTAAATAGGTCTTTGCAGGATCTTAAGTTCAGAAATGAACACTTTTACTGTCAAAAATAATTTCTTGATACTGTATATAAGAGTTTTGACTTTGCTGTCTGGTTCTTAATTTTTTTTTACATTTTTGATCCATTGAAGATCCTTCAGATCAGTGAATAGATTCAAAGAATTATTTGTTACAGCCTAACAGGTTTTATGAAGCACCAGTACATGGGTTTTTAGGACCATAGAACTTAGAGTTGTCATCTTTGGCATCATAAGAACTAAATGTTCTCCTGATCTCCTATGGTGCTGTAGGATATTAAAAACATTCTCTTACAATCTCAATCCGATGTGGTCGTTGACATAGTAGAACACTTTTGAACTTCTGTGTTATTTAAAGACATCATAATAGCCTAAAATATTCTCAAATAGCGTCAAAAGAGTCGTTCTTCTTCCTATGACATCATACAAGCTTACAAATGATCTCCTATGATGTCAATGTTCTTCTGTGGCATTAGGAGCTAAAGATGTTTTCCCATGACGCGATACAATCTTAAAAATATCCTCCTATGACGTCATCCTGAGACCCAGAAAAAAAAAGCCTTGTGAATTTAGTTTTTTTTTTTTTTTTTAACCATGTTTAGAGCATAATAAAAAAAAAAAAAGAAAAAATATTTTTTTGAAAAATGATATCTATGTTCTCTGTAGAGGTCACCAGGCATTTTTTTTTTTTAAATTCACCAATCAATTTTTAGGTTTCAGGATTTTTTTTTTTTTTTTTTTTATACCAAACTTTGTATAAGGATGATTCTCAACTGTGTTATAAAATATATAACAGAATGATTTTATATACCATTTTGCTTTATGCAATATGTGTGTAAAATTTCCATAAACTGGTTTTCCCATTAAACACAATGTTATTTACATACTGTATCTAATTTACATATTAATGTGCTGTTGGGACGTGTTGAAAAAAAGAAACGTAATAATGGAAGTAATAACTGGCCAGATTTTTAGAATAATATCTAATATTTCATAAGAATTTTGATATATAATTTATTTTCCTATTCAATTGTTTTGTCTCCCAAAATGTATAATAAACTTGCTTTTAGTCCTGGTGTCCTCTACAGTGGACATGTATGAAATGATGACCTGTTTCATAACAGGAAGTCATATTTTGATTTTAAACCCCATAATATTTTCCCGAGATGTTTATGACAAACAATCTGAAAATGAATCAGATTTAAATGATAATTACAAAATATTATCATATTTCCATATGGATGTATAATTTAATCTCTAAATTAATGTCAGCCAGAGAAATTCACTAAAATATAATGTCCACTACAAAGACAAAATCTTTGGGTCTCGGGAGGATACAAAAATGTTCTCCTGTGATGTCAATGTTCTTCAATGTCTTTAGAAGCTTAAAATGTTCTGCTGATGTCAGAGGAACTTAAACATCTGCTCCTATAATATCATACATGCTTAAAAATGTTCTCCTTTGATGTCAGTGTTGTTCAATGGCATTAGGAGCCTAAAATGTTTTTCTATGATATGACAGAATCTTAAAAAAAAAAAAAAAAATTCTTGATTTCATTATGTTCTCTTATGACATCACACAAAGCTTAGCTTGTTCTCCTATGATGTCAATGTTCCTCAATTAGGCATTAGGGGCTTAAAATAGTCTCCAATCACGTGACAGAAGCCTAAAATGTTCTATGACATCATGCAAGCTAGAAAACGTTCTCTTATGACATCACAGGAGCTTAAGAATGTTTTGCGATGTCAGTGTTCTTCAAGAGCTTAAATATTATGGCATCAGGCTGTAAAATCTTCTTGTAACCTTTAGATTTAGGAATGAATTATATAATCTTTATATAAGATTATCCTTACACAATTTTGTGCGATTTTTTTAGATGAAATATTTCAGAGTTGACTTTAACAAAGAATATCACTCTGTCACTGACATGAGTTTGCGTGGTAAGAGATCATAAGTTTCAGGCACATCAACGAGGAAGAAACACTGGCATAGCACCTTCACCACTGTGGTGAATCACACGGCTCTTGATATTCAGCAAACTCCACAATGCATCTTTACAGCCTCTCATCTCTCGTCTAATGCCGAGCAGTTGTGCTTAAATGTGTATAATTTTACATCCTCAGATTCACACGGCATGTCAGCAGCTCAGAGTGAAGTACACTAATGTTCAAAGGAGTTGTAATATGGAATGATGGGGGCCTGCAGGAGCTCAAAGTGGTTGACACACAGCTGTCTTTGCAGTAAATCTTGTAAATCCACAGTACAAAAAAAAGACAGAAAGAAAAAAAAAAAAAGTCTCTCCAGAGGCTTCTTTGTGCAGTATTACCAAAGCTCTGAACAGCTAGCTGAAACGTGAAAAATGCTGTAAGACTTCAACTTTACTTGCTGGTAAATCTCAGCCCTCTGTGGAAGTAAATTGATAATTAGTTTGAATTGGACTATGTAAGTTGTGGTCAACTGACTGCTGAAAATGAAAATCCAAATGACCTTATAAACAAAGCTATACCCACAAGATACAAGCATGCAGTAAATAAACTGAGAAAAACAAAGAACAAGATAAAGGAATATCCCGGGTTCAATAAAAGCTTATGTTGCATGATGCAAAAAAATAATGTTAACATGAGTTTAGTGTGAAAAATAGCTTACTAAACTTTTCTATGTAAATCACGTCCAATTTTATAACCAAAAAGATCATAAAAATAATAAAAGCTCAAAAAACACATTTTAACAGGAGTTAATGTAAGTGCTTTTAGCAAATTATAAGCATCACATTTCTGCTTTTAAATCCTCCAAAACTGACTCCATTTACTTCCATAAGTGCCCCACCATAACCTCCAAAACCATTTTTTTAAGAAAGCAATTGATGAGTCACTATTATTGTTGACTGAGCAGCTTGTATTGAACCAAGAATATACATTAAAAAACCCATCATACAATATGCTTGGAAGATAAGGTTGATCTCATAAGTTAATAAATACAACAACTGACTTACTTCATAACATGTGGCCTTGTATGATTCTTCTTGTCTGCTGGGTATATATATATATATATATATATATATATATATATATATATATATATATATATATATATATATATATGGGAAGGTTATGATGTAACTTCAGTTCATGCTTTGGGTCAAGAACAAAATTTCATCACTTAATATTTTAGCTTTATATTCAGGCATGGGTGAAAAAAAAATGCAGCTTCACATTTCTGTGTAATGAATCTTACATTATTAATGGCATGAATAGTGAATATACTTGAACTCTCACACGACTGTCTGAGCAATGAGGCCTCCTTGCAAGTTCATTAATGTAGTTATTGAACTGGGATATTGCAGCCAACGTTATGTACCTTTCTGTCCAAAACATGTTCAATGAATGTTTGAACAACCCAGAGGGACCCGATTCTCTCGCCAAAACTTACTCAAATCCACCCGAGAGATTTCCCTAATACTTTAAATGCAGGACTATAGTGGAAGTCTAACTTCTACGACAGACGTAATACACTTTGTAACTTGGCACACAATGGCACAAAGCCGAGAGCCGAGGTGCTCGCCATCAGAACCGCAATTCATGCTGAGTTTTTAACCTAACCTTGCTTTATTAGCTTATTTGATTCGCCATTCTTCTTTAGTTGATTCAATACATCGCCTATTTGCATAAAACTGGCCGGTAAGATTATCTTCACTTATTCGATCTATCCTAAGAGTCACCTTGTTCTGGATCTTCTACGAATAATGAGATTTTAAATTGGAAGACACTCACACAGAGAAGGAGCCATTTACAGTTAATTCATCTCATTGAGGTACATTGCTTAGAGGTATTGGAAGGTTTAGATTTTCATTCAAGCATCATATTTAACAATGGCTGCCTCCTCCACTTCACTCGCATTCAAATTTAAATGGCTTGAATTTGACTGATCCAATATTGCGTTTGACTGTTGTTATTTTCCTTAAAGCAAATATTTTGGCAAAATTCCTTTCTTGCGAGAAAATTACATGGTGGCAGGGGGAAGACGAGGATGAGAGGGAGAGAGAAAGCATGTGTCTTTTTGTGTGCATTTTTGTGGATTTATTAATTTTCTTCCACTGGCATCTGGGTAACACACAGCAACACATGTCCTCTGGGTCATTCTACGAAACGATGGCTTTACCAGTTTGATAAGTTGGTTTTAGCTAAATTTGTAAGGATTTAAACATTCTATCAATAATGTGCATAATTACGCTTTCAAAAATATGACGAAGATGACTGTAACAGCACTGACCGCTTTACAGTCTAATTTGACATTACAAGCTTTTTGTCTTTTTAACAGAAAGAGAATGTAATGCTAATATAATCAACAATTTCCAAAGCAGTTGTTTACTCTACAATATCATGGTAACAAGGTTGACATTTTAAGACAAAAATAAAACAAATAAAACATTTTTTATCCTTATAAAAAGAGTTTTTAATTTATGGAAAAGCTCATTGCATTAATGGCAAAATGTATGTAATGTAGGTATGATGATGTAATAAAATATGTTACCAAACAGGTGTGCACATCCCAAACACCCAGAACTGGAGACATGTGTAGTCCTATAGCGTCTCATTTTAGACAAGTAGGCCATAACGTCAGTGTTTTACAATATATTGGTATAGAGAAGGTAATAAAACCCTCAAGAGGAGGAGATTATGAGAAGAAATTATTACAGAGGGAATGTTTTTGGATTTATACCTTAGATACTTTGTCACCATCAGTTGAATGAGGATTTTGATATTAAGCCTTTTTTATATTGATTGCATTATTTCTTCATTTGTTGGTGATTATTAGTATAACTGTATGTGTATATTATTTTATATATATATATATATATATATATATATATATATATATATATATATATATATATATATATATATTTTTTTTTTTTTTTTTTTTTTTTTTTTTTTTTTTTTTGTGTGGGCCTAATTAAGGTGATTAGCTGTTTCTATTTAAAGTTGACTTTACTCCACATTGGTATTGTGCCTGATTAAAACCTGAGGGTTGAAACGTTGCTATTAAATTTATTTTGAGCAGCTATTTTCAGTGTGCGGATTTCACTCCTTTTCGTAATAAAATGTGTTACCATCTTTTTAATAATAATAATAATAATAATAATAATAATAATAATAATAAACTACATGCTAGATTTAAATTTTTTCATTATTGCATGTTGGCTAAGAGAGTAAAAAGCATTGGAAGTATTGAGCTCGGAACAGATTAAAAAAATAAAATGAAAATAAAAATAAAATAAAATAAGTTTGCATTGTTTTGAATTTTAAGGTGTCATTGTATAACTACAAAAATAAGTACTTAACGTACACTGAAAAAACAAACTACTGTAAAAACAATTTTCACTTAAAAATTGCTAGTAAATTTCACAATAAATTATGAAAAAAGGCAAGCAACAAATTCAATTAAATGTGTAATTTTCAAGTTGAAAGACTGGAATAATATTTTCTTGTAAAATGTATTACAATGATCTTTGTTTTATTTACTTTATTTAATTTTTTTTTACATTGACTTAGTAGTACAGGGTTAGGGTAAACTTTAGGGTTTGGTTTCAGGTTATATGCATAAAAAACAAAGTGTTACATAAAATAAAACTAAAGCATTATTGGATTTTTGTGTATATATATATATATATATATATATACACACATATATATATACATATATATACATACATATACATATATATATATAGTAAATATAAAGTCTGCATCAGCGCTCAATACTTAACTCACTTCATAGAAATGTTTATACGACAAATACAAATAGCAGCTGTTCTGTTGAGCGACCCCTCACATGTGACCGAACGTCCATCACACAGACAGTATCTGAGGGCTAAAGCTCAGCGATGCGGAACCAGCAAGTTTCAATGGCTACATATACGCTTTGCACCCTCCCTTAAGCATGTTTGCAAATGTGTGTGCGAGAACGTGCGCGAGCGGAGGTGAAGTTAATTGGCTTTTTATGACTTCAATTATATAACATTATGAACATACAGGCTTAGCAGCTCGTATGTGGCCTCTATTAACAATGTCTTTTGGATTAGCGACTGGGCTTAAGGTTTCTGGCACTGAGCTGTAGCTCATCATAGATTTTAGAAGCACCCGGCTTGAGAGATGTTCCTCGAGACCATAATCCTGAAAGAGCGATTGCAAACTTGACCACTCCAGATAGAAATCTCCAAGCCTGACGACATTACAAGGAGATGTGCGATATAACATAGCGCTCGCGACGCCGTCACTGACCTCACACAAAATACTGTTTCCGAGCGAAAAAACACAGTCTCTATTACGCCATTAGTTTATTCTTTAAAAGCAAATGGTGTGGAAGCAAAACAAGCATGTGCCCGTCCTGAAGCGCAGCTCCTGAGGTGTTAACTAATCTCCAGTGACCAGTCTGTGTGCTGCCTTCACTAATTGCTCCCTGTATTTCAGTCTGGTGTGAGAGCAACCATTGTAGCGAGCGCCCGGCTGGCCCCCAGAGGTCTCACACCTTCATTATCACTCTTTATTGCAAAACCTTCCATGGGCACTCAGCACCAAACAGCCTGTACGATAAAAATAGAGCCTTTCCCCTCCTCTCCTTTTGGTGGTTTCAGTTTTAATTACCAACACAGCGCCCGAGCCCGAGTCCTCAGCAGGCTGGGCTTTTTGTTCACTAATTAAAGCGAGGAGGGAGTTTATTGAAGGGACCCCAACTATGTGCTCTCATCTATTATTAAGAGGGCAGGACAAATCATTTTCAAATTTAAACGCTGAAACCTGTCCAGGGACGCACTGGTGTTCGGAAAAGGGGGAGGAAAGACGCCGTTGAGCGAGCGAGCGAGCGATCACGCCGAAATAGAGAAGAAAGCCGGCTTTTGTCTTGCCAAGGGTGCGCGTTGGCACCCATCACGCATTATGACGCTCCTGTCAGGTACAGTCTGGCAGAGACTGCGTTCCCACCCTTTCGGGGCCTGCCATCTGTCTGCTACGTCACCTCATTGACGCTTTCTGGGTCAAACCGCGTAGCATCGCTGCTAAACTCACTAGCGACCATCCACAGCTTGGATCCCACCCTGATTTAATTGGTGTACCCCCTATGTGTGTTTTGGCTAAACAGAGGACATAAATAAGCAAACAGCAGGCAGGTAATAAGAGGGTGGGACGGAAGATGAGATTGATGTGGGGAACTTCCTCTCTGACCCGACTTGGTCGAGCATTTGCTCCTGTACGGGCTAAACAAGCCCGAATTTGACAGCTGTACAGGTAAAAACAATAGACAGGCGGAAAGTGAACAGCTTGAAAAGTAACATACTCTTATGATTATAATAGAATCACAAAAAGCAAGCCATCACGTACAGTATCCGATGTTTTTCCGAAGCCAACCAGCAACTTGGTTTTGCCGTAATGGAGTTCGTAGGCTTATTCAAATTAGGCCGGTTTGGTTGCTGTAGGTTGACGGGGTGCAGTGAATAGCGAAGAGAGGATAATGAATTTAGCTTGGCTGCGGAGTCTGTGAAACTTCCAGCGGCCTAACAAGCACTACGCACTCTTTGAGCAATTAGTCACTGTCAAATAGGGGCAAATGTAGCACTCTCTACATGCTTGTTAGGTAAAAATCTACACAGAGGTCAGTGACACAAAGGAAAATACAGCGTTACCCGCCGATTCACTGGGGGAACAATACTATTTCTTAAAGCCTAAAGGCTCTGGTTTTCTTTTACGGCATAGAATAAAAACATTTTTGGCTCCCCAAATAACCTTTCGGTGCACAGTTCTTAAAAGAACTATTTCTTTCTTAAAGTGAATAATGTTTTAATAATCTAAAGAATTCTTTTACACTATAAAGAACCTTTTTAGGTTCCATGGATGGTAAAAGTTCTTCATGGAACTGTCAGTGCCAATTATTATTAAGAGTGAATGTAGAAATTTAGCTCAGAACTCTCATAGAATACATCCCTCTGGAATCGTGGGAAGAACGACGAAAGGGCATTCTGAAATAATTAAAACGAATACTTCACCTCAATATTTATGCTTTCGCAGCCAAGAAAGTATTTTAAACTGGGCAAGATATTGCATTTTGAAAGATCGCTTGGCTATCTCTTGGCTTTGTTCTACAAAGGTGACGGTATGATACGGCGTCTTACAAATTATCTACATCTTGCATTTAATATAGTTCATCGTTGTGATCCTTTAAGAACAGGCATTTATAAAGCCTTTGCCTTGCGTCTGTTCTGAAAATCAAACACTTCACCAGTACACCAGTCCAAAATAAATGTCACCGCCTCTTGCAATGCAGCTCTGCTCACTTTGAAATATAGATTTTTCAATTACCTACAGAGAACCTACATTTTGGTATCAGACACCCCACCAAGTGCTCATTCACAGAAGTGATTTTTATCTTTTTTTTTTTTTTGTTATGAGTGAGCTATAATCTCTATAGAACTGACCTTCATTTATGCTAAATATCCGCAAAAAGAAAAACACAATATAATAACTTTCTATTTAAAATTATGAGCAGTATAAATCTAAAATAAAAAGCCTATAGGAGTAGCATTTTAACATTTTCCTGCATTGTGGTTTTCATCGTACTAAACTGAAAAATTAGAACTATTTTCACTCAGAAATTGCTAGAAAATTTCACAAACAATTACAAAGAAGTGACAAGTAATGCAATAAATTAAACGTTAAATTTTGAAGTTGAAAAACTTTTCTTGAGAAATGCACTTGTTCTGTTTACAACTACAGGAATTTTTTTTTTTTTTTTTTTTAACAGCATAACACTGTGACATTACATGCTTTTTCTCCCCCTCCATTTTCATTGTGTAAAATTATTTAATTTCAGGATATGCATTTAAAAAGGTACATTCCTCCCTTGGATGGATTTTTCCAATATATAGAAGGACGGATATATAGGTCAGAGACCCTAACGCCTTATCAGAAATTCACCATTGCCTGGTTATTAAGGACAGCTTAGGTGGAGAAGGCTGAAGTACCACGAGGGGTTAAGGTGAATTGATTGCCTGTGGACATGTTAAACATGACCCTGTCAGGCCTGCACTCCACTCCTAAAATGCGCCAACCTGTGCACCTCGCTGCAAGTAATCAGCTGTAGAAAGGGTTTAATAAAATTCGGAGGGCCTGAGAACTGGCCCCAGGGGGTGTTTTCTACCAACTTGAAAATAATCAAAACCCGCGGCAAGAGACATTTGCGGCCTGTTATCGCAGAGAGCATAGTAAATGCCTCACCATATCAGAGCCCTTTAAAAATATAAATAAAATTGCCGCATGGCCGCATCATACTAAAGCTGCTTGAAACACATGAACTCGCGTCGCAGCCCGAGCGGACGGGAGCACAACAATGGCGTGGGGTGTCGGGTAAATGTTCGCCACATTCATAGGCACCAGCTTGCGGCACGGGGGCAATGAGAGGATAATTACGGGGGTAACTTGGGCTCAATCTGTCTGTGTGCCCCCTCCCCCTCCCCCTTGAAGGGGTGTTTCCCTTGATTAGCCCAACTCGGGGTGCAGCCCCCTCTGCGGATAGCAGATTGAAGTTCATCACGGGGGTCTCAGCTGCCAGTGTGTAGCGATGAATTGCCTGCTGTAAGAAGGTGTTGACAGGAGCAGCTGGACATCAGTGAGTGATGAAAAGAAAGGGAAATTCATTGAGACCCGAGACAGAACGGTCCGCTGGGGAGAGAGGGGCCTCGGAGAGAGAATCTGGCATCTGCTGGATGATAACCGAACTGCAACCTGTCCTGAAGGAGTCAGGGAAATCTGGGAGGCAGTGTTATGTCATCCAAAAAAAAAAAAATTAAAAAAATTAATGTTGTTGTTGTTGTAGCTCACTTTTCTTCTTATCGTTAATGTAATAATTTTTATTGTTTAATGTGAATTTAATAATAATAATAATAATAATTTGTACAACAACCACAATAATAATAGTAGAATTAATAATACATGCCTATAATAATAGCAGCAATAATAAATGTCAAAAATGAGTTTTACACATTTTGAAAAAAAGAGTCAATTAAATAAATGGCAGTAATAATAATAATAAAATTCACTTGCATTTTGAGAGTTTAAAACATTAAAAATAATTGTTTTAATAATAATAATACAAAACTCACTTGAGTTTTGTGTTATAATAATAATAATAATAATAATAATAATAAAACTCACATGTATTTTGTGAGTTTAATAATAATATACTAGTGAGTTTAGATATTTTGACATTAAAAATAAACATTAAAAATAATTGTTTTAATCATACAAAAATCATTTGTATATTGTGTTATAATAATAAAGTTTTAAATTTTGAAAAAAAATTGTTATACTATTATACTAATTTTGATAAAAATAAAAATATCTAAACAATTAAATCAAATAGTATATTTTAATAATAATAATAATAATAATAATAATAATAATAATAATAATAATGTTGTTGTTATATACACATTTAACATTACAATTATTACACTATTACTATTATTATGTAGTTCATTTAAAATATTGTGTTAATTAGAATATAAATTCTAAATTATATCTAAAATAAGTCATTATGTTTTTTTTAAATCATTTTTCGAAATAAAAACTTACTTTGGCTGTACATATACATACACACATATTTTATATATATATATATATATATATATATATATATATATATATATATATATATATATATATATATATATATATATATATATATATATATATATATATATATATAAAATGTATATATAAATGTGTTAAAACGAAATAAACATCCTCATAATTCCTGTAGGTTAAATAGTGGAAAATCTCATGTGGTTTCACTCACCCACCACAAAACTGTCAGAATGTCAACAAAGTTATCATGCAAATTGTGTGTGAAAAATAATGACTAATGCCTCAGACCGAAGCTGCTCACATGTGAGTAAATAGTAAAAACAAATAGCCCAGCTAGTTGTAATTCCCAGTGTAAATGAGGTATGATGGTGAGTGTGCTGGCACACCGAACCTCAGCCTCTGCCAGTGCCCTGGGGTTACACTTGGCTCTATTGGTGTGATTTCACTATCCTTAGCATTAATGAACTGCCTACCCGTGCAAATGAGCTTTTAATGGGTGTTACTCTACTAGTGCGGTCCTACCTCGCACAAAGGCTTTTTACGGGCTGATGCCACCCTCCCAATTTCGCTGGCGTAAGTAATTGTTGGTTGCAATCACGCCGGCACTCCAATAAAGCGCTAAACAAGGTCACTGCTGCGCTCACTGGAATAAGATCACCTATTTGGTTTTTCCAAAAGATGCGGCCTATATTCTCCCAAAAGATTTTGGATTGCTTTACAGTGCAAAGCAAGACCTGCTCACAAATGTAATGTTCTTAATTTGTGCTATCATGGAAAAACTGGCTCATTCCTACAGTTGAGGATTTGAAACAATACTGCATATTTTACAAAAATGTTAATCAGCTTTCATGATTTTCCATGCACAGAAGTACCCCATTAAAAATCATAATGATTACTACATAAGAATAAGTATAAGATATACATTGAAACAATGGGTGCATATATTTCTAAAATAGCAATTTTGAGTATTAGTATATACATTTGGCACAAAATATAATTATTGTTATTATGTTCTTAATTTGCGCTATCATGGAATAACTGGCTTATTTCTATAGTTCAGTGGATTTTATGTTCCAACTAAACAATACTGCATATTTTACATAAAATTTTATCCAACTTTCATGATTTTCCAAGCATAGAAGTACCCCATTAAGAAAAAATCATAATGATTAGGTCCTAATAATAATAATAATAATAATAATAATAATAATAACAATAATAATAAAACTTTAAGCAATTTTGAGTATTAGTATATACAAAATATAATTTACTGTGATAATTTATTTTCTTAATTTGCACTATCATGGAATAACTGGCCTTTCAGTGGATTTTATGTTGTCATGAAACAACACTGCATGGAATATTATTATTATTATTATTATTATTATTATTATTATTATTATTATTATGGCACCTAAAAAAAGGTTTCATATATATTAATAAATTTACATTTTTGAGTAGTGTACATATATATTAAAAAAATATAATTTATTGTAAATGTATTGTAATACATATTTTTTAATGTGTAAAACCATTAAATCAATTTAAAAACATTAAATGCCAGTCCACCCTGTTACCTGATGGTACTACTTGTCTTAAAATCTTAAGCATATGCCTTAAATCACATGACTAGCTAGAAATGACATCATTTCCTTGAAGGGAAATCAACTGCAAGAACAAAGTTTAAAGGGGTCATATGATGCGATTTCTTGTTGTCCTTTTCTTTAGTGTGTTATGTAGCTGTTTGTGCATGTATAAGATCTGCAGAGTTATAAAGCTCAAAGTCTCCCACAAGAGGATTTATTCCATCTAAAAGAGAAGGCTAATACAGACCGGGCTAAAACGCCTCATTAATACACGCCCCCACATGTCTACGTCACGATGTGGAAATATTTGCATAATGCTGCCCAAATGTTCACGCAAAGGAAGAAGGCGTGGTTTGAGTAACCGCCAGTGGTGGAAAGAGTACTGAAAATTTGTACTTAAGTACAAGTACTGTTACATTACAATTACAAGTAAACGTACTGGTGACAAAACAGTACTTAAGTAAAAGTACAAAGTACTCCTCTCAAAAACTACTCCGAGTACTAGTTACCTTTTAGCCGGCGATATTTAATGATTTACCAAAAAAATATTAGGGGAAGTGAAGTGATATGATGTGTGCCCAAGTATGGTGACCCATACTCAGAATTTGTGCTCTGCATTTAACCCATCCAAGTGCACACGCACAGTAGTGAACATACACAGTGGGCAGCCAATGCTGCGGCGCCCGGGGGTTCAGTGCCTTGCTCAAGGGTCTCACTTCAATCGTGGTATTGAGGGTGGAGAGAGTGCTGGACATTCACTCCCCTCACCTACAATTCCTGCCGGACCTGAGATTCGAACCCTTCGGGTTACAAGTCCGACTCTCTATCCATTAGGCCATGACTGCCCATATTAATTCATATCATAGATCTATGTGGATAATAGCTACTTTGAACAAAACCCACTTTTATCTTATTGACAAAGCACGTGAATTAGTGGTCACGATACCTTTAAAAATATCAATATCAAAGTACCTGTGAACCAGAAGTTGCAACTGACTTAAGTGTTGTGATGTATTCAGGGTTGCCAGGTTTTCACAGCAAAACCCGCCCAATTGCTACTCAAAACTAGCCCAAAACTAGCCCAATCACTTTTCAGGGGGGATTCCCGGTAAAAATTGCGTTTCGGTGGGGTAAAATACACGGTTTTTGGCAGGGTTGATAAAAGTCACATTCCAGGGGATAAATATCACGTTATTGAGTCGCTTCAACCCGCGGAAAGAGCGTTAAAGTAACCCAATTCCAAGACTAGTAATGTGCACTAAAAAAGTAAGTAGGGCAATTTTTGATGATGACTAATAATTTTCAATACCATTGGCAAAACTACCACATACTGCATACTACCATATAGATATTTTAATATTTTAATTTTTTTTGTCCATCCATTTCTTCAGTTGGTTTAATCCAAGTCTTCTAAAAAGACACATTCACTTTATATGAACAGATTTTAATATAGGCTTTTATTTACATACATATAAATATTGATCAATTACCATTACAAAAATCTCAATCTTAAATATTGCTCGTTCTGTGTATTTGTGTCTTTAAAATACGGTAACTTTGTTGCAAAAGCTTACAACACAAAGAAGCTTGATTTCAAATTTGATTTCAAACTGAATTGAATTTACAAAAAACAACAAGTAGTCAGTAATACAATTATAAAACAAATGACCTCAATTCAGTTGAGGTATTCGAAATATGACAACACTGAATTTTTATAAGCAGTGATTTAAGAGCCATATATGTTAGGCCTATTTATTTAGATAACATCAGATGGCTTTGTTTGACCTTTAATGTGGGAGACTAGGATATTAATCAGACAAATATCCTAGTCCAAAACATTTCTAGCATAAACTTACATTGTAAAGAAATTAAAGTTCCATCTTTGATTTTGATGACTTTCTGGTGCATTTCACTTACAGCCAAAAGAAAAAAATAAATAAATAAAAATCCAGTAGGATTTTCATTGGTCAGGCGTGGATCTATTCTGAATGGTTGATAACTTTTGACAGTTTTATCCAGGAGCAAAGAGAAATAATTTCTACTTCAAAAGCATGGAGAGATCGCGATTGCACACAGTCTGCGCACAAGTAATATCGGAGTGAAAGGACAGGCGGTTCATTTGTATAAGTTAGGCCTATTTGAAAGCTTGCATCCAGTTTTCTGCTATTACATGACTGTGTTCTCATGTTACAATAAAGTGCTAGCCACATTTGCGCGGTAATTATTAAAATTATGCGGAATACCTGCAATCCCGCGCGGACATTCACACTCTGACCTGTAATTGACAGGAGGCGTCGCTGTCTGAGAGGAAAGAGTGAGACTCAGCTTGTATCGGTGTATATACGGTAGATGCTGTGGAAAATGAGTAATGGAACTGTGTCAGATATTTCAGTATCGGTATCAAAATATAGATATTTATGTTAACACTACCATGTAGTTTGTTTCTCCAAACTCTGAGTCCATAAATTACGCTGAGCTCCCTCACTGTCCGATCTGCTCTTCAAAACCTGCTGCAGCTGCCGCTTTTCAATTCAACTTATGGGCGTACTCAGTAACGAACTATGATTTTAAAGTAACAAAGTAGATTATTTTGCTTAATTTGTACTTAAGTACAAGTAAAAGTACAGCTTTAAAAATATACTCAAAAAAGTACAAGTACCTGAAAAAACTACAACTACTAGTTGTAATTCGTTACCTCCACCACTGGTAACCGCAGTAGTGTTGATGCAGCCATGTCAGGGAGACGCTGTGTGTTTCTATGTGAACGCAAAAGCACTTTATTTGGCCTTCCAAAAGTAGATGCAATTAGGAATCATGGTTAAGATGTGTTTACAACAGAACAGCACAACCCAAATGTTCGAATTTGTGCAACGCATTTTATGGACCACAGTTTCGAAAACCTAGGAGAGTACAAGGCTGGCTGTGCACGAAGTCTATTTCTAAAAAAAAAAGAAAAAAAAAAAAAAAAAAAAAAAAAGAAAGGGTAAATTCCAACTTTGCTATGACAATCTGGCGCTTCTGAATCAGCGACTGTAAGTATGTTTTGTTATTAGTTTAAGCATTTGGAGTTATGCGCAGTGTAGAGTAACACATCGTGTGTGTGCGAGTAAGAGAGAGAGAGAGAGAGAGAGAGAGAGAGAGAGAGACACAGACAGACATCACAGTGGAGTCAACTGTCTTAATCGCGGCTTGTGTGCGAATACATACGAGCATCATCACTGTGTCTGTCACGCAACTGTGTCTGTTTCCCTCTCGAGCTTGACCTGATGGTAAAACTAACAACATTATTAACTGTCTTTATATTTACTTTGAAAGCTGAAGCTCGCGATTATGGTAAGGGGCATTACATTTCCGAGGCGTGCTTGTGGTTTTCGGCCAATCACAATGCACTGTGTCAACTGGCCAATCAGAGCAGACTGTGCTTGTCGGAAGAAGGGGCTTTGTAGAAAAAAACGCGTTTGAGAGAGGCGGGGCATAGGGGAAATACAATAATGTACAGTATTTGAAAAATAATGTGTTTTTTGAACATTAAAGCATGTCAACATATTCTGTTACACCAAACACACAAAATAATTATCATTAAAAATCATCATATGACCCCTTTAAGTCGTACATCTTCTAAAAACTAAATGAAGGGTGAAAAGTTTATCTAATAGCGTAAAACGTAACATGTCCACCCAATTTATATTGGACATGATGCTCATTATTAGCCAGTAACGGTCTTCATCAGCTTAAAACATTAATCTGTTGCACATTGCAAATTTCCTATACCATTTGTATAATATTTGGTCAAGATTACTAGGTTGAGCTTAAGGCCCGAGCTTGACCAGTGTGTTTTCTGACAGACAGACATTTTCTTCCTCTGATAAGACTAGAAAATAATTGAATTTTGACCTTTTTTCAACAAACCTGCTCAGTGAAGAATCTAGCAACTGTAGGAATGACCCAGCTGTATTAGTGGGTGTCCGTGGCTTTGATGGCTGTTGTTCAAGCAGCATTATGTGTTGTGGTGGCCCAGCACGGGCCTGTGCAGACACAGACGTGATGAAAGCCCCTCTGTTCGTGGCCATGTTTGCTGGGATGGCTTCACAGCCTCGCTGACACCCGCTACTGCTTAATTAGCCAGAATCAGCCTAGCCCTGTAGGAGAACGAGAGAGACAGGGAGAGAACAACTAATGATTAATGATAAAACTCCATTTGAGTACAACCGCTGACACAACACTACGTCACAGGGTGCTCAGCGTGTCCACGTGTAGTACGGCGAGGATTACTCCACTTTAATGTTGCTTCCTATTTCAGTGCATTAAGCTTCTAATGGTGGCTCTGCTATATGACACCTCTTCGAAAACTCTTAAGTGTATTGCTAAATCAATTGGTCTATTGATCCATGACTAATTAGGGCAGGATAAATGGTTGAAGTACACAAATATTGGTCCACTGATGAGCCAATAGACTGCAGGGGGCATAAATTCAGCGATAGATGGAGAGGTGTCAGACAGGCGTTTCAAGACTTGTTAGTGCCTGCACTAAACTAAATGAAACGCTGTATGAGGGCATCTGTCAGCTAAATGCTCTCATTGAGAATTTACTTGATCTTCTGGAACCGCACATAAGAGAGATTTATATGGCATAGTAAAATGAGACTTCTATACTAGTCAATTTAATTGTGTCCGTTTATTTGAGATCCATCGATACACAGCATATTGTGATTGTTACATTTGTATAGAAGTGCTTGTTTCAGCACAAAGCAGGTGATTACAGGTAAAGTGGGAAACGGGAAAGCATAATCATCTTTACCATTATTTTTGTGTATATTCTTTGTTACTAAAAATCAGCATTAAAGGCATAGTTTATCCAAGAAAAATAAATAAATAAAATTACATTTTAAAATTATTATTTTAAAACAATTTATTCCTGTGATGCAAAGCTGAATTTTAAGCATCATTACACCACTCTTCAGTGTCTCAAAATATCTTATTATCAGTGTTAAAAATGGTTTGCAGCTTAATATTTGTGTGGAAAGTGTGATTTTTTTCAGCATTCTTTTATGAAACGATAATTAAAAATAGCAGGTTTATTTCAAAGAGAAATTATTTGTAACATTCACAAAATAAATGGCTTTACTGTCATTTATGATCAATTTAATGCATCCTTATTGAATCAAAAGATGGCAAAAAATCTTACTGATCCCAAACTTTTGAACAGTAGTTCGATAAATAAATAAAAAATAAAATAAAAAATAAAATACAATAATTAGTAATAAATAAAAATAATAATAATAAACAACAACAACAAAAAAGACGTTATAATGGATTGGATGACAGCATTTGAAATGTTCACATGTGCACAGTTTTAAAAACAAAAATCTTTACAATTCCACTATATCAGAAATATATTAAATTTTACTATTAAATAAATCTACTATTATATAGATTTAAAAAAATGACCACTTCAGAAATATAAAATCATAATGGACACAGTGACGAGATTAGATTTTTGTAAAAACAGAATTCAGTATTTTCATTGAACCTAAAGGGATTCTATAAACCTTAAACTACTTGGTCTTTAATGCTTAGATGTTGTCAACATGTTAATAATAGGTTTCAGTGTCTATGTAAATATAGAAAAGAAAAATAAATCATAAAAAAGTACTACTAATTATAACCATTATAAATGAGATCGCTCTTTATGAAAATTGTTTTAGGGTTGTTTCATGGGTCTCTGAATATATAGTAATTCTGCATGAAGGATGTTTAAAAAGTCACACTGTATTTTTTTATAATCAGTTGTCATAAGACCAAAAGATTATTTTTCAAAATGGCCTTGGGTTCTCTGAGACCCAAAAGAGAACATGAATGTTATGCGTCCCATTTTACCTGTATCCCCCACTTAAGGGTAGGTAAGTGCTGTCCATTTTACTCCACAGCATTTGACACTTCCCTTATTTTCATTTATGTCTTTTTTCTCTCTCTGAAGTGTGCTATTTTGCCATTAGACAACGTTGCGGTCACACGTCATCAAACTCTAATTAGTTTCAGCTGACAGGGTGTGTCCTTCAGGTCAAAGGTCAGGACCGGTTGTAGGGGGATGATGGTGAGTGGAAGGGTCATGGCAGAGCTCAGGGATCAGAATCCTCATTACAGTGATCTGTTTGCTCTTAAATCAACCTGGCAGCGGAGCGCAGACATCCACTGTGTCTCCCACAGCCCCGTGTTTGTCATACACACAGAGCCTTTCCCAGAGATCTTCTCTTTCATCGCTGCTTGTTTGTCCGTTCTTTATTCCCGATGCCCCCAGTGCTAATGTCAAAACAACAGTTGATGTTATTTCTCCAGGGGTGAAGGGGCTCCGCGGCGCCCTCTGCAGGCCGGCCACAGAAGCGCGCCTGAACACCACACGGCCCTGACACACAGCTGAGTCATTAACCCAGAAAACACACCATTTGCTGGGATTGTCAGAACAGATGTTTCAGAACTATTTCCCCGAAAGCTTAAAATCTGGAATACGTCTTAAATTAATAACCACCCCTCCGCCCTTCAGTTCCTTCAGTCAATGCTAAGTGCCCTTGTTGACTCAATTGGATTAGCACTAATATGTAAACACAGGAGGTAAAAGAGTAATCCTCCAGTGAAAGCAAAAAACCAGGAGATAAATAAATCAAAATGGCACGTTCTCTACTTTACAACAATAAACGATTGAGTGAACGAGGGGTTTGATACCGTAGACCTGAACGCGTTTGAGACGAGTGTTTTGACCATCCAGTGGCAGAGTAATTACCCGTTCGTAACTCAGTTGGATAATAAGAGGCAAACCTTTGGGGGATAAGACACAGAGTTGTTAATTATTAAACGCTTACATCAGCCAAGCGCTAGAGAGTTGCAATTATTAATGTTGTTGTTCTTGTTTGTGCTTAAACACAACTGCTGCTGTTAATATCCTCATTAACCAAAATGAATGATTTTATTACTCTTGATTTGGTCTGGGGTTTGCTAATGCATCTGGGTTGTGTCGTCAGTGCGAATTGAGGGATAAACATTGCCGCCGTATGCACCGCGTCCACGACTGCTGGGGGTTTGTTTATTTTCCCCCCACATAACGGGAATATCCAAACAAAACAGACAAATGTGCTGCTCACCTCTAAAAATACACTGTAATTGAGCAGCACTAGAGCTGGTGGAGAATAGCACGGATGATAGCTGTGGATTTAGACTGGAAATCATTAAAAACTTGCCTGAATTATGCCGCAAATATGCGGCAGAAACAAAATAGTCGGGATTAAGCAGAAACGGTTGAGATGGAGGCGTGTCATTTTAATGCCTCATCTAAAATGGTCTGAGGTTTTTGAGTTTCTACCCCACCCTAGAAACATCAAGGTGTCCTCAAAACGTCTTGTTGCATTAGAGCAAGTCACAGTATTAACATTCAAAATACCTCTTCTTTAGAAATCACTTTACGAGGAAAAAATAAAAAAGTTGAATTAATGAGCTTCACCTTGGATTAAAACGAATAACTGACTATTAATTACATCCAAAATATCAAGAATATTTAAGCTCAAGGATCAAAGGGACATCTGCCAGTATTCATAACATGGATCTTATATATATATATATATATAGTCATTTATTCAGCGTTTTTAGGTCAAAAACACCAAGCACTTAAAAAAATTATTCAGATATTAGACACAATCAAGTTGGAGAATGCTAATTTTCCACCCTGAATCGTTCTGTGAAAGCTTAGAAGCAGGAAACGCAAACAGTCGAGTAAATTCTCATGCTCCCCGTAGAGCTGACACACTGCTCTGTAGTATTTACTATTTCAATAACATGCTGAAAGATTGGCCAATCACTGGATTAGGGCTGTTATAACTCTTAAATAAAGCCTCTCTTAGGTCTCACAGCCGATGACAAAGCACTTACTTCATCGCCATCACCGCTTTAAAAGATTCTTATGATTGGTTAACTCACGTCAGAGAACAATAACAACTAGACTTTTATATTATCTGTGGTGCTAGCCTGTGCAAAACTCACCACTGTTACACTACACTCTTAAAAATGTTATTTTGGAATTAATGGTTCCGTAAAGAACATCCATGGAACCTTTCTACTGCACAAAAGGTTCTTTACAGTGGAAAATGGTTCTTAAGATTTTTAAAATATTCTTCAAAAAGGTTCTTCTATTGTATTATTTTTAAGAGTGTAGAGAGTCGCTGTGGGGGTTTTAATGTGTTCCAAGTGGTTTTTAGCACCTCACTATAGTATTCAGAGTGGTTGTTTACTAACCCAAGTTTGCCTATTAAATCATCCACCAAGCAAGAAACTTTAAATTCAATGCTTAGAAAAGTAACTGCTCACATCTTCTCAAAAGCTGCGTGACTGGAGGTATCATTCATGTTCGTAGAACAAACAATGTGGGATGAGTTACGCATAATATTTGTTTGATTATAAGTAATATTAATATAGCAATATTACATCTTCTAAATCGTAAAGCTACAACAACCAAACAAGTCTTTTATGAGATATCAAAAACCAATTACAAGTTAACTAAAAGTAGAAGTACAATAAAAAATGGCTTGTTACAAGTCCTCAAAATAGTCTCAATAGCAGTGACAGCACAAAGGAGTCAGAGGTCAGTTATAACCAAAGTGCACGTTTCTTTGGTCTTTGGGGTCCTTTTGTCTCTTAGTGAAACATTTCCCTTTTTCATCATAACAAGCAATGAGCAAGACATGATAAATTTACACATCCAACATATATACGTACACACACCCACACAGATACTGGTAATAAAGATGTCTTCTTAGCACGAAATTGTTTAACAAACCAAACTCTATAGGAAAAGCAAATAAGGCCATTTATGGGGCTAGTTGCTCCTGTGTAATCTGAAGCATATGCAATTTTAAAGGGTGTTTCTCCTGCTAATGGGCCCCGAGGGGCCGGGAGGTTAATTGATGCAGCTGTTGATAGCTTTTACACATGACGCAGGGTTCATCTCCCCTGTGACTCTTATTTCAAGGCACTTTTTAATGAAGTGTTAGACAGAAGGCTTTTTACAGTAGACTTGTATTTCGGAGATTGCTTCAAAACCAACCTAAAGAAGAGCTTTTAGGGAAATGCTCCGCAGATGACCATTGATTTACACTTGGCGGGAGCGGGGGGGGGGGGGGGGGGGGGGGGATGGGGGGGGTGTTTGATGTACTATTACTACGCGCACATAAATATATATTTTACATGCAAAAATATAACATCTAAGCTGCTGATGCTGTTTAATGCATACACGACCGACAAGCGAAAATTTTGTTTATGCACATCTGTTAGCAGCTAAAAGCGCATTGATCCATAGAATGAGACTAACATTCCAGCTGTTAACGCATTAAAACAAAACACAGCCATAAAGAAACGGATGGCGCAAAAACTGTACCGCATTCTTTGTTTATAAAACGACCACCTAGCACTCACAGTCACAAACCCGGGCGTTTGACAGCTACTTAATTTCACATCTGAGTGTTGAGGGTGACAAGTTCACTTTTTATAATATAATCTCTGGCAGATTTTAATTAAATAGTCATTGGCGAACTTCTATAATTCCTCTGAAGGCCAGGCCTCCATGGGAGCTGGAAAATGAATGGGTTTCCTCGCAGCTAAAGGGGCTTCTTTACAGAGCAAACATTTACAGATATTTGAGCATTGAAAATTAAATACAAATACATAGCTAAATTTATTTGATCCGAGGCTGTGGAAATGAGCGTGGAGTGTGGAGAGAGCGGGAAGTGATGACAGTGTGATGAACTGGATAGCAGCCTCACCCTGAGGATTATACTCCCACAGTCACTAAATTCTGCTCATTAAAGTGACAAACCCAAACACAAAGCCAGTCAAGCGTGAGATTCAGCTGTGTACAGCATCTGGCCCGTACCGGCAACCCCAAGTGCAGCGTCTCCGCCGCAAACACCTCTACACACCGTAGCCTCCATCAAATCTAAAACAATCAACTTGCCTTTCATTTCCAATTTCGCCGCCTGCCACAAAGCCCTATTAGAGTCCATGATCGTACGCTGCTGCTGATTTACAAACGAGCACGGGGGAGTCCCTGTCCTTCTCGAACGTCTCCTCTGCTCGCTCTCTGGTGCCATCCGTCAGCCTCCTCCATCCTGATTATCTGGAGACGCCAATTTCAAAGAGACATCTTAATGGTGATGTCAACGTATTAATTAGAAGTGTTAATGAGCTAAAAGCAACCCAAATTAAATTAATGCAGCAATAGACACAGAGAGCGAAATTAGCTTCAATTTCTGTAAATGATTCTGAAGTGTGCACAACATATCAGCCTGCCTGAACGTTCCCATCCCCCAAAGCTAATCAAGAACTACATTGCAATTAGCTGCTTAATTAAAGCAACACTCTGCTCGGAAAATCCGACACAATTAAGTAATGGCTGTTATAGCATGAAGGCAGGCCGTATTTGTCTTCGGGAGAGGTGCAAAACACGCGCACACACCCAGACAAAGCATATTATATTTCCAGCGGCCCACAGGGACCGAAGACGGCCAAGATCTGCCGAGATGGAGAAGGCTTGGAATGTGGAGTGGGTCTGGAGCTGGAAACGGCACGATTCAGTCTGTGACAGAGCGCCAGATCGCACTCCCTAGCCTGAGGTTTCATAGACTGCCGAATTGGCTCGGACTCAGGCGAGTGGGGCCTAATCGCCACTTTCTGTGTTGTCACCTCAACGCTTTCCAGTTGGACATGGCCAACCGCAGACAGTTGGGAGCGTTCTTCACCGTTTCAGCTGAGGACGTCTTGGTGACCTTCCAATCCGAAGACTGGTGAATTTAAGGACTTGTCGGGCGTCATAGTCTGTGCAAGAACGACTGCTGGATCAAACCTTGGGCAGATGTTTCCCGACGCCGAGTCCAGGTGGCAGCCCCTCCTGCAGCGGCGTATCCTGCTTTATTTACCAGTCTGAGCGAGGGGCTGAGCTGTGATTAACACCCCGGTTTGGCTGAGCCGCCCTGGGACGTGGGTGTGAGCGCCATCCTTCAACAGGTGTAGGCCACTGCAGAGCATATGCCATCGGGCCGCGAGGGGCGCTCTGTGGAGACGGTTTCTCTGGCGTTTCCTGGGGGCCCCGATCGACTGGGAACAGGCGTCACTCAC
Organism: Spinibarbus caldwelli; assembly: GCA_039654775.1. Lineage (NCBI taxonomy): Eukaryota > Metazoa > Chordata > Actinopteri > Cypriniformes > Cyprinidae > Spinibarbus > Spinibarbus caldwelli. The sequence continues at coordinate 32,212,942 of CM077218.1, forward strand.
AAACACCATCTGTCAGGTATGGCCTTACCTGCTAGGAGCATTTAACTGAGAGGTGACGAGTCCTTCTCCCATCTCAGATCTCGTTCACAGCTAGACGGAGAGGGAAATGAGGTAGAACTCGTTCTCGTTCGTCTCGGATTTCCTCGATCGGCTGTGTAAACTTCACACCGGAGCGACTGGAGACAAAGGAGAGCAGAGATCTCCTGCGATGCTCCGGGACAGATTTCCCCCTCTTCCGAAGAGGGGAGAAAAGACACCTGAAGTGTTTGATGGTAAATTAGGTTTTCAAAGGTAATAATTAGACTTTCCTCCCTAAAGGTAAATTACCTGCTTCCCAATTGATCTGCATTCTAATTATAACAATTTGCCCAGGAGCCATTGCTAGAACTTCACTGTCTACTACGAGTAGATGTTAAACATACGAAAAGACGTGTAGATATGTGGGAACTGCTGTAATCAGTTTAATAAGCATTCTGCACCATAACTGGAGGAAATTAATCAACAGTTCTGTGCACCTTTGAGGGTGATAAATTAAATGAATATTAGTGAATATTAGGAGAGCAGAGGGCAAGGTCTTTCTCCCCACATGCTGGCGTGAGATTTCATGATCACAATACAGCCTGAATGACAAAACCTACATGTTTCTATGTCAACCAACCTCTAACTGCATGAAACCATGACGAATCATTGCTTGAGTAGGAGCTAAAATCAATAATCTCGATTTTTCAGAGTATCTTTTATTGCCCTCAAAGTCAAATTAAAACCACACTCGTTAAAATAATTTTGTTAAATGGCACTTTACACTACTGTTCAAAAGTTTGAGGTTTTAAAGATATTTAATGCTTTTGAATAAGTGTCTTATGCTCACCAAAGCAAAATTTACTTTGATTCTAAATAAGTTTTTTATTTGAATACATTTTAAAATCATATACTGATTTGCTGCTCATAAAACATTTTTTATTATTATCAATGTAATAATAATAATAATAATAATAATAATAATAATAATAATAATAATAATAATAATAATAAAAAGAGAATAGCTGTGCTGCTTAATTTTGCAGAAACCTTGATTTTTTTTTAAAGGATTCTTTGAAATAGAGAGAGATCAAAAGAACTGTATTTACATTGTATTTCAAATAGAAGTCTTTTGTAACAATGTAAGTCTTACTGTCATATGGTCTAAGAAATTTAATGCATCCTTGTTGAATATAAGCATAATAAATAAACAAACAAACTTTCAGACCCCAAAAGTGTAGATTCAGCAATTTTTTGCTGTATAGCATTTTGAGTCAGCCATTTGAATCTTTGAAAATTAAAAAAAGCTCTTGATGTTAGACAACTAAAATCGAAAGCTCCAGTCCTGGATTCTAACTGGTCAGCTAGCAACAACTACAACTACACCATCACAGCAGATCATTGTTTTCGAAGAATCATTGTGAAAACAAGAGACTATCTCTGGGTCTGAACTAAATGACTACTATATAACTACATCTCTACACTATAAAGCATGCAAAAATCTGTATGTGAAATGAACAGTACGCCAGATTATGCAATATCGAGTAGGCAAAAGGATGCCCAGATGACCTACTACATCTGCAGTGATTATGAAGAGTGCTTCCTTTTGGGCTGTACTGACCATGTGGCCATGTTTGTGGCATGTTATATTTATGAATGGTGCTGAACAGCGTCACAGCTGACAACTGCAACGTAACGGGTGTAGTATGTCCAGATTGTATTCATTCAACACACATAATGTACTTGTAGAACGTAAATTGAATCACCAAACACAGAACATACTCTGACAGTATGTGATTTGAGGCATATCTTCTACCAGAATATATTAAAGTGTTTCATAAGCGTTTGAATGACAATTTACGCCATTAATATTATTTATAAAGAGTTATAATCAAGACCATGCTATAATATTAATTACAGATTCTTCAGAAATTATCCCTATCCTTCAGCTTTTTCTATTTTTTTTTTTTTAATTCATTTGAATGCAGTATTTTGGATAATGACAGTGGATGTGAAGCCAGGCTATTGTCTCCATTAAATCCAGAACTCACCTCCACACGGCGGCAGTGTGACTGCACACAGATACTTCACAGAGATTGAGAGCACATATTCAAATTCAGCCCACAGTGCCCAGTGCTAATTAATATGTAAATTTCACATTGTTTGTTAACTCCGATGTCAATTTCTGATGTGAGTAGTGGCTTCTATGTTAACAGAGATTCACTGTAGATTGGGCCTGGGTTATTGCCAAACCCCTGTCTGTCCATAATCAAATATATTTTAGGCTGCTAGACTAATATATGTCTCCGAAGCTTATAACTTGGGAGACGCGCTAATGATATTTTATTAAGCCAGAGTAATTGAAGGCACCAATTAAATATGTAATTAAGCACTTAAGTATAATTATGCAACACAGTAGGAAACCAAATGAATTAATTTAAAAAGACGCCAATACATCAATTTATTTAGGCTCTATTGTGCGGGTCTAACATAAGATGATTAACATTTTAAATAACCAGCTTCAATGAAACGGAATAAAGGAATTTCATTTCCGCCTGGAAGTGTAGAAACTTGCCATACACGAGTTGGAAGAAAATAACCGATAGGATAAAGACCCCTGCGCAATCTGAAGCGCAGAGAAGCGATTTGCCTTCTAATATACCTGTATGCACAATCCAGTGATTACTGGGCAAGTTTCCACGGCACTTTTCTTACAGTAAATCTCCTTTCCATTAGGGTGAAATGATTTAACAGACACTGTTGTGTGGCTTATAAAAGCACGGATGGAGGCGGAGATGGAGAAAGAGAAAATCTGCGAGAGTGTTTGTGTCAGTTTCATTCGTACCAAGAGAAGGCAAGTTCATTTCTCCCAGCAGCCACTATGTGGCCCGCTTTAAGAGAGGTTCTCAGATAAACAAACATTTCCGGCCCCGGTGGAGTCATTTACCTTTCTCCAAGTAGCTTCAAGATATTAATTAAGATAAATCTACTTCAATTCTGTGATTCTGCCATCTGGTTATTTATCCGAATTATCTTAATTTCTGTAGGGCAGGAGAATGATTACCCATTTTGCATTTAATTTATATTAATATTCAAAATTAAATACTTCAGCAATATACAGTCCATCTGTTTTGCATATAGAAAGTACTGTAAAAAATTTTACACTCAGCGGCTGCGGCATCATCTCCTTAGCAAACAAACAATATGCCAGCATTAACCCTTGCTCCCCGCGTTAACTACTCTGACAAAGTCTTTAATGAAGTTAGCCGAGTGAGTCCGACCACGAATTTCAAACTAAACAAACCTCTAACACAACGACTTACAAGATTTACCACCTCATATGGTTCAAAATCCCACTGATGATCTCACAACCTCCGAGGATACAGACACCCTCGGCCTGAACAGGCAATTAAGACACCGGTGGCTTTGCGCTTGACTTTGAGCGTTAGTTTGTTAGCCTGTCACATGTGCGAGGCGTGTGGGGGGTGTGAGGAGAACCCGATCGCACGCTTCGGCTCAGGCCAGCCACTAATTAGGGTGAAGAGGAGGCCAGTGGACACGCGGTGTGATTAAATTTAGATCTGGAGGGAGATCTTGACCTCACGTGCCCCTCATCTAAGTGACATTTACCCAGGATAACCACACTGCAGCTGAGGCTTATTAACATTTTGTGGGCCTGAACACCACTGACTGGCTTAATTGGCAGATGGATTATTAAATAGAGCAACTTCAAGATGATTGAACATCTCATATCTACAACACACAGGTTAGTCGGTAAAATCTTATTATCACTTAGGCTTCGGGGTACAGTGCCCTACATATATACAAGAATGGATCATTTTTGGCATTATAATGTTAACAATGCAGGCCGAGGTGCCACGAGAGCGGAAAAGAGAGGAGTTTTGATGATAATGGTGCTGAATGTGTGATTTGTCAGAGGGTCACTAGCAGAATATCTCCGGTTTCTCCGGATTCGCAGTCCCCTGGGAGGTAAAATCCGCCGTTAATCATCAAAATGACCGTTACGCGTTGCCAAGCGCTAAACGGTGTCGGATCCGCCTGGAACGACTTAATCCATCACAAACGATTTGGAAACTTTCGAAAACCAGGTTGCTTCTGTGCGGAAATCTCTGAGAGATTTAAGAGAGAACAGAGACGGCGCTCTGGGCCTCGTACAGTAGCGGGCATGCTCAGAAACAAGCGTTCCCCTGACTCGCACAAAAGAAAACGCTGTACGCTCGTTTTTCTGCATAGCCAAACAGAGCTGCCAGACGTGTGTTTAAGCATGATCCATTCACCGGGTTTTGCGCCGCTCTGCCATGTCAAATCAATGCTTTCAAAGGAAGCACGAGTCAGCCATGTTGGATTCGGTTCTGCTTTGGGAAATAAGTGGATCATATTGGACGCATTACCATACTTGTGTGACTGAGGCACTCGCTCTCTCGTATTCAAAAAGGAGATCATTGCACAGCATGTGATAAATGTCACCTCAGAGCAATGACCCGCATTATGTATTACCCCTGCTGCAGGCGTCCTCCTGCACCTCTGTGATCAGCTGTGGCTACTTACCCCCCACGCAGGCTGTCTCAGACAGTCTATATGGAAAATCAAACCCCTGACACTGAGGGGGAACAAAAAAAAAAAAAAATGAAAGAGCAGGCATTAAAAATACAAGAAAGGACTGGTGTGCATTTCATTTTCTAGGATGTTGAGTACTTCTGTGTCTTTTGGTAGGTCAAGCAACCAAACAGCTGAAATTTCCAGCATCGTATACACATTTTAAATGAATAGTTCACTAAAATTAAACTGTCATAATTTACTCACCCTCATGTTGTTTCTTTTCCTTCCTCTTCCCCATAGTTTCAAAATACCAGACAGAAAGATGCATCGCATCATATTTGAGGATACCAGCAATCGCAAGCCAGTTTGAATACGCAGAAGTATGACTGTCATTTGTGAAGTAGAAAAAGGTGTTCTTTTACACGCTTTTGTCTTTGAGCTCTACTGGAAAAGGGTATTTGTTAATTTGTTTAGAGATATTTGTGTGTTTCCAGTGTCAAAAGGGATATAAATGTTAAGTTTGTTAAGACAACCCATCTTGCATTTGAAAGTGTAAGATATATTGACAGCTGTTCAAAGTTTGGGGTCAGTACAATGTTTTTGAAAGCATAAAGAACTATGAATAAGTTATTTATTTAATTAAAAATACAGTAAACAGTAATGTTGTAAAATATTATTACTATTTAAAAATATAATATTTTCAGCATTACAGTGCCACACCTGCTGCAAGGAGTTTGATTGACAGGCCATCTGACCAATCACAACGCTGAATCTGCCATTTTTGTCCAACAAACATACCAGACAGGAGAGGAGATTAATGTTGGTGGACTTACAGTAAACTTGTGATCTGTCACGACACAGAAGAGCCACAAAACAGTATTTATTGTATGAATTTCTTACAAAATGACCATTTGAAAGCTGAGGCTTTGTTTCATACCAAAAGTAAGCTGCTCTGTCTTGTCTGTCGGCGCATTGTCAGTGTTGTCTTTGCTCTGCAATGCATTTTTCACTTCATGAGAGCGCCATGGTTCGTCAGACACAGCAACAGTAACAATGGGGGGTGGATCTTAGCAAAGGGTCAACTGGTACTCAACATTTCTTATTAATATCAATTTTTAAAAGAGACCCAACTTTTTTAAGTTCACTTATTTTTTCCCCTTAAGTTCACTCATTGACCCAAGCTTTTGAACAGAATTTGAAATCTCGACTACACTAGTAAACTTTTGCAATGGATCAAAAAAGTTCAAAGTTGTCCTAAGACAAGAACGGGTATTGTTTTGGTTTTAGGACACCTTTGATAAAAGGTTTGGATCCACTTCAAATGTTGAATACTGTATCTTTATCCGGTTTTCTAGTCCAAATATCTGAACGGAAAAAGGAAGCAAGTTTGAAAGGAACCTCAAGATACACACTCTCTAAAAAGATTATAAATTTGATTATTATTTGCTTGTATCAAACTAATTATTAAAACATTTTAAATAATTTAAAAAAAAAATTATACAGCAAAACAAATGTTTGGCAGTGTATATTTAGTACTTTTCATGAAATTGTACAAACCCAATACAAATGTTCAAAAACATTCTCCAAGCAAACATTATCCTCCTCTATAGAGAGGTTAAGCTCTTTTGTAATTAGCACACACTCTAATATGTTACAAATTAATGGTCTTGGTGAACAAGACAGGCCGCTTGGCCTCTTCAGCAAGGTATTTTCAACACTAAAAATGAGTTGAACCTGCCTTTGTGTGTTTACATAAAGAACAACACAGACAAAGAAAGAAAAACAAAAGAAAAATGCACGAGACTTCACAAGGTGCGTTACGTGCAATAAATAAATCCAACTGATAAAGGTGTAATAGTGTGCTCTGAACTTGAAAGTGCAATTATTTTTCATATCAAACACACTTTTGCACATTCACACAAGAATGCAGCTAGGAGATGCTTATTGCGATATAATTACAGGCTCTCCAAGCTTCAACTCGCATTCTTTAGCCTATAGGCTCTAATTGCAAATCTTTTTATTCATTAAACGAACACCGCTTCACAGAATTCTCTCCATGATAGACATCTGAACAGAAAACATTTTTCAGCGAGCCATGGCCAATTATAGTTAATGTACGACAACAGAGTGCGCCGCGTAGCATATTCCCATCAAACTATTTGGACTGCAAACCTCAACACACATCCCGACTGTTTGTTTGCTCTCCTAAAGCCACAGATACTCAAAGCAGGCCAAGTGGAAAAGTGACTTACAGTGAGATGCTTTTCTAATTAGAGGTTTTTATTATTAAAAGCTCGTCACTTCAGAGCACAACGAAGCCGGCGGTCGTCTCGAACGCCACGCAAAAGGGCACAGACGCAAGCAGACGTTCATCAGGGCTTTAACACTATCACACTGTAATCTGTCTGGGATTCCACGTGTGTTAACACAGCTAAAAATGTAGAAAGCAAACACTCCAACAACACCGCGTGAATGTCTCAATATATTAACCGCACAATAAACAACCTATTCAATTCCAGGGATTTGCATGGGAAATGGGAGTATTAACGCGGAAGGATGTGTGTAGTCATTCAAAGTGTGAGCTGATGGCGGAGGGAAGGCTTTCAAAAGCCCTTCCCAGCGAGAGGGTAGAGAGAGCCCTGCTGTGGTAGAGACTAACACTGCCTCGGTGTTGGCATATCACTGAACACAATGGCCTAGATTAGCAAAGTGTCAGTACTGAGCTGAAATAAGCTAATTGCTTAATTAGCTGACCCAATTCGATAAGCCTCTTCTAACATATTAACTCTAGCTATGTAACAAATAGCTCGAATTCATGTAAAAAGTGCGGGTTTAATTACAACCGTGAGTGTGAAAAGCTAAATGAGACGGCCGGCGCGGTATGAATGTTATTGTGTCGGAGACTATTAACATCCATATATTTATAAGCAGAAGAATGGCACGACTGTGACAGACTTATTGGCTCCAAAAGTATGAAATGGAACGGCGATGCTTTTGTTTGTTTCTTCTATTCGGGCTTTGTACCTGCTTATTATTGACAGCTTGCTTGAAACAATTACGGAGCGTATAGGTGAAAGTGAAGTCAGCGAGCTGTTGGAAATAGAAAAGTCGGGTTAAAGGTAAAACCATTTTCTCATTAGACTGAACGATGAGTGGGACAGATTAATTTACATTTTCCCCTGACATATTTTACATACACAATCTTTTGCTTAGCACAGGGACTTATGGGAAAAAGAGCTCTATTTGTATAAGACGAAGTCATTTATATGCTAATTCATTGGAATGTAGACCTTCCAGATTCATGTTTACCTATTAGTGCATATAGATGCGGAGGGACATTAGAATATTGGAAATGGAACGGACGGGGAGGGGGGGAGCTGTGGGCAACAAAGTATTAACACACTGTTTCCTTCTATTAATCTCATATTATGAGCCATTTCTGTTTTATTTAAGCAGCACCCAAGAGCCAAGCTCGGAGGCATGCGGTAAATGACCATTTTCCTGAAGTGACTTTGATGAACACATGGGGGCAAAGTCAAAAATGTGCACAGCGAACAAGACACGGCAGCCTAAAAACCCCCCCACAAATGCTTAAACTGCTTTATATGGTTTAAAAGGTGCACTCATTTTTCTCAAAAAAACACCTAAAGCAAGCTGTAGTTCAAAAGATGAATATCAATATCATTAGCGAAAAATGTTTAGTTTTACATGGAGTGGATCATCTTATGGGGGCTGCCATGTTGAAATCACATGACCAGCTAAATACTATTTTAGCTGGTCTGGAACAGTTTTACAAAAAGTAAAAATAAAATAAAAATAGATAATTACATTGGTATCTTATTATTTGCATATAGTGTTTCTTTACCCATATGGTGTTATAGATTTATTTTTATATACATTTTGAATTAGCTTTTATTTTTATAGTTTGTTTTCATTTACTTTTAGTACTTTTGTTATGCGCATAATTTTTGTAACCGTTATCAGTTTTCTTAAAATATTATTTAGCTTTAATTTCAGTTTAAATCATTTTAGTACTTAATAGATTTTATTTCAACTTAAGCTCAGTTAATGATCATTTTTTAATAGTTTCAGTGGTAACACTTTACAATAAGAACTCATTTGTTAACATTAATGTGTTATTTTTTTTACATCTATTAGTCTGTTAATGTTAAATCATTGTTTAATCAGTTTAGTTTACAGTGCATTAACTAATGTTAGCAAATACTTAAAGATCAGCCACCCTAAAGGGTTATGTATTAGATATGAACTGAAGAAAAGCCAAAAGCTTACAGCACCTGGTATTCCCAGGTGGTCTCCCATCCAAGTACTAACTAGGCCCGACCCTGCTTAGCTTCCCAGGTCAGACTTTTTTTTTTTTTCCCCAGTATTTTTTGAATATATTAGTAAATGTTGAATTTACCATTAAGATGAATAAAAGCTGTAGAAGTATTGTTCATTCTTAGTTCATGTTAACAAATAAAACATTGAAAAGTGCTACCATTTTAGTTAACAACATTGATAACACTTCATCCAGCCCTCTAAGTTCATCCTTAAAGTTGATCAGTCAAAACACACAAGAATGCCACTGTTTATTCCAGAACATTTCAGCCCACACAATCAATTAGGCAACATACACAGCCTAAAATCCAGAAAATGAAGGAGTGGGTTGTCTATGCCAGAAAAACAGCATTCGCCCTGCCACCACTGGCTGCTGGGGAGGTGTGACAGATCATATTACAAGCAAGGCTAAAATGCTAATGTAATTCCACATGAGCCAGGTTTAAAGAGATCCAATCGACCATTCCTGATACCCAGTGCAGTTGTGTCTAAAATGACGACGTTCCTCCTCTCATTGTCTCAGTAATTCACCAAAATTGCCACTTAGAGCCGCTCCAAGATGTGCGTTTCATCTCCAAGCTTCCTCTGGTCTCTGCTAGTCAGTTCATTTTTACTTCCTCCAAGAGTGCTAGCACTTCATTAACCTTGCCAGGCTCAAGATAAGAGAGGTAGAGCATCAAAAGCAGCCAGCCAACAGAGAGAAAAGACAGCACAGTCTCCACCGCACAGCGGTCATCAAACAGACATAAGCATGACCACACACACAGTATCCCAAAACACTCAATGGGCTCTCTTTAGCATATCAGGGCTGCTTGCAAGTCTACCATTATTAGCACCAGAAGACAGACACACACGCACTTCTCCGTGAAATATTAACCCCTAGAATACATTGTGAATAGGGTTTGATTCTTCAAATACAATAGCAAAATAGTCAAAGGATTTTATTGATAAAATACACATACAGCTTCTACTGTATGTGATCCTTTGGCACTGACCACCAAAATAAACAAATAGTTTTGAGGTTAATTTGGAATTTTTCTGAATATGTACATAAAAATGCATACACACTCCATAGACTACTCAATTTGTGAATCACACAAAGAAAAGTCTCTCACAACCAAAGAAAAGTCTCTTTACATAAAGGTGTGTACTGTATATATTTAAATGTATATATACAGTTATATATTTAAGAAATAAATGTAATATTTATAATAAATCATACATATAAATATTTCTTAAATATATACACATGCATGTGTATTTACATACATGCCAATATATACTGCACACACAAACTTATTACACAAACCTAGTTTTATTTATTTTTTTGCACAAATCAAATTCAACAATCCCACGACCTCCACTAACAAATCTGTGACTCCATCCATGCCGACCATTAATTTTCATAAGATGTGAAGTGATTCATTTCATGCAGGTTTCTCCCCTGTAACAAAATCATGATTATCACTCGATAGATCATTTTAATATGGCACCAGTGAAACATCTGGACATACCTGACTGAATGAATATTTGTCATGATTCAGAAGACCATTTCATCTAAAAGCTAATGGTTAAATAATTCGTTTTATAGACAAATAAACTGTCAGAGAGAGATCAAGTACATGTGAAAACTGTTTAAAGTGTCACCTCGTGAAGTCCAGGGAATGACATCAGAGAAGCAGTACTATTTATTAGTTTTATACAGTATATTCCTTTTAATTATTATAAACCAGGCATAGTTTAAGAAAAAAAAAAAAAAAGAGTCAAAGTCCCAAAGACTTCTACTGTACTGCATTTTTTATATTTCTGTAATATAATACAATATTAATAAAATTGCAGGTTGCTAAAAAAATAAAATGTTTAAAAAAAGCTCTACAGAGACAAAAATAAGACCATTTTTGCAGTAATGAAAAGCCATTTGGTAGCATAATGCAATGTTACCCAGTGCAACTAGACGCCATCAGACTTTTAGCTTGTGCATACCAAAAATATACACCTAAAGCACTGAAGTGTGCATAAAATTCTCTTACTTCCAACACAGCATGTTCACCATTAATCTCTCCCCTCATTTTCCTACGAAGAGGACAAAATTATTTTTTCTTGGGAGGGAACTGTAAATCCCTGTCTGGGTTCAGTTAAAAGGCTTAAAATGTCACTAAATGACAAATTAGAAGCTTCCTCTAGCATTTTAAGACAAGATGTGGCATCCGAAAGTTACCTGGAAATGAGGTTAACGTGCAGTGAGTGTTGTGGTTATTAAAAACGTCAACCGTCTCATTACCCATCACAGATCTTGCCATGAGATCTCAACAGCAATTCAATTGTATAGCATCAAAGCATTTGTTCACCGCAAAAGAGTTCACAGGAAAGAGTGCCCATGTTGAGAACTTCAACTTAATGCATTTCAACGGATTCCAGCTGCTTACTGGAAAGCTAAAAATATTCATTTGAAATTCTGAGAGAAAAAAAAAAAAAAAAAAAAAAAAGCATCAGGCCCTTAACAGGCCCACATCAAAACGTAGACACTGAACATGTTCTTGCATTTGCCGAACATGTGATACAAGATGAAATGACACTTTTTCTGTTCAGCGCAGCGCTGTGATATCTCTGTCAGGAGCTGTGTGCCAATGCAGGACATCTAGTGAGCCAGCTCAGATTGTGGGTGAAAAGAGACTTTGGCATTTGTGAAGAGTTTCCATATGTATCTCTTCTGTTGTGGGGCCCGTTCCACTGATCCACAAAACCAGCCGCAAGGATAAAGCAGCGAGTCTCTGTGCCAGTGTAAGGAGCAGGAGCTCTTGCGAACGTGTAAAGAAGGAAAAGTTGCCTTGCTGCTGAGCAGAGTCGGGCAGAATCCTGCATTGGCGCTGATAACATGCTTGGATTAGGGATGTTTAAGGGAAGGGAAAATTATTCTTTTGAGATGGATGAAAAGCTGCACTTGTCAAGTCTCCTAGTCATGCACTTTCCATCTCATTCCCAGTAGCCAGTGTGCTTATTTTCTCTTCAATGCAAATGTTCGCAGAGTGAAATTGTGAGCACATTATGCCCTCTCTTTAAACACACCAAATAACAGCGACTAAATGAATTTTTCCATGCAAAAAATAATTAATTACGGGGTGGGTAATTGGAGTTTACTATGTGATCAAAAGAGTGGCTTTTTAATATACACATTTTCTAAAAGTAAACCTCAAATTGGGAGGGTTGGGTAGGGCACAAGTACATCAATGGAAATCCGTTTAGTTTTCAGTGAGGGTCCGGGACCCACTAGGGGGCCTCAGCACACTGCAAAATGGCTTAGACTACAAAAGACTTAAAATAAGCTATAAATCAACACTTAAGCTCATGTATTTCTTATTTTAATTAATTCACTTAACTGTCATTGCTAATTTACGAACCAGGATTCCCATGGTCTTAGAAAACTGGGACATAAGAGGAATTTTACAAAGTATGATTTTTAGACCTGGAAAGTCATGAAAATAAATGAAAACCTCGAAGTTAGGGATTTATTTTTATTTATTTATTTTTTTACATAATGAATATTTTTCAGTAACTTTACAATTAGGTTCAATTTAATAATTAAATTCAATTAATTAAATTTAATTTAATTAAATCAACATTTGTTACAGTATTTATCTTTGCTAACTTCAAAATCAAAAAATCAACATTAAGATCAATAAAACCTTGTTCATTCATTCGTTTATTCATGCTTATAAGTTAAGAAATGGAACCTTATCGTAAAGTGTTACCGATTCTTCTAGTTATGTCAAGCTCTAAAATAATTTGATTGGGGAAATAGCTATTTGTGAGTTAAATAATTTAAACTCAATTGCAAAGTACTAGAAAAATCATTGTAAACTATGAAGAGCATTATAACCTCTGGACTTATTGAATTTAAATTTATAAAATTATTTTAATATATGGCCACTCCTACTATGGTTAAAAAATTTTTTTAAAAAAAAGTTTGATAAAAAGCAGCCTTGCCAATACAGAAAAAGTACTAAAAAAAAAAAAAAAAAAAAAAAACCTTACAGGGGGCCTTCGAGTCAAAAAGGTTGAGAACCACTGCTCTAGACCAAACTAAGCTATCCAAGCAGGGCCAGCATTTAGAATGCAATTACTAATTCTGAATCTTTCCTGAGGCCGGATGATACACTGAATATATCAGCTCCCCTATACAAATATTATGATCCGTCTGATGAGAGCCAGGGCTCCAATCTGGATGGCTAATAAATTAGAAGCACGCTTCTCGTTTACTCATCTGAGCTAATGAGGCTGATAAAATTACCTTGAGGATCATAATTACAGGCTAGTGGCAGAAGCGCTAGCACCATAGCTGCAACACTTGCGCACACACACACCTACAGGAAGAGAACAAACAGCTCAGCATAGTGGCCGCCGCTGGACAAGCAGAGTTTGACCTTTATAATAAACCACACGTCAGATAAGTGTGTAATGTATGCTTTTAATTAAACAATTAAACCGCATTACACTGAAAGCTTGCAATCCCACCCGTGTGCATCGCATTAACGCACTTTCCACCGAAAACACACAAAAAAAGGCTTAAGTACACTCCATTTTCAAATCCATTTTGTGTTAGTGACCTGCGCTTAGCTGGCCTTGATCAAGCAAATATGTAAATGCCATTCAGTTATATACCGAAAGAGAGACAAGTGCGCGCATGCGTGAGGTTAGTGAGGGTGCATTTCAGCTGGCGGACCGGTTTTGAAATACCAAACAAGTCGAACCCCGCCATCCTTTATCCCTTCAATTTCATCAGACGGCTCATATACATTAAGCACTTGATCAGTAATGGCATCTTTTGATGGACACAGGCGGCGTGGACGCCAGAGAATTTCATTTCATCAGCCATTCACAGGACGAATTGTTTTACTTATGAATATTAATGTCCGCCTAATTTGAGGCTGTTGTTAATGCTTGTCGCTAGGAGCTTGGCAAATCAGGTCCCATTCCTGTTAAAACCATGTATTAGACACCCCCCTGACACTAAGCCCTCGCCTTTGATTCTTAATTGCAGGAGTGCGAGCATTTGTAGGAGATGGGGCGCAAAGCTTTAATTAACTCTAATATCACACGTATTCAGTCTCGACTGTCACCCGCATCACGCGTGGCGTTCTGCACCAATATCCTCCTCAGCTAGAGAGAGATGGTGTTCCAAGTTCATGATCACAATTTCATGCATCTTAAATTGGGGATGGATGGCCTGTAAGCAGTGGCGTGATATTAAATGTGAGTAAATTATCTTAACGCATTTTACTAAAACCCATATTAAATGATGGCTGTATAAACGGCCGTTTTACAGCACGAGGGACGATAGGGACAACAATTACGGTCGCTGCGACGAGAGGAGTCGTTTCAATTCAGAACGAGAAGGAAACCGACTGGAAGTTTGGGATAAACTGTGCGTTTCAGTTATTGTGACCATTTCAGCATAAATAGGCTTTTCCATTTAACGTTTTTGGGCTTTACAACTCACATGCAGGCATCTGAGAGAATCAAGCAGGAAGCAGATAAAACTAAAATAAAGCTCTGGAATAGTTTAGGGTACATATAAGAAACTTCATTAAGATTTATTAAAGAACTCATTTTAAAAAAAAAGTCAAATATACAATAAATAAGCACATCCATTTGCAAGCAACTTTTAAAACTTCTTAAAACATTCATTCTGTAAGTTTTTCAAACAGTTAAGTCATATTTAAACACCATGTAAAAGACATCTTGGGACAGACTATATTTCTTAGATAAGTTAAATGAGGTACAGTTTTAATTGAACTAGGTTAGAGGACTTAAAAAGAGAATAAAACCAACCAATAATCCATGCCTTTCCAGCACACAAGATCCTCTGCTGTCTAATCTCCAGCTTGATTTAGCATTCTCAAGAATATAAAATAAGAAACTGGAAAAATCTGCCTGTGCAAATGCATGCGAGCTCATAGTGCCCCCTTCAGGTCACTGCAAGCACTGCGTCTTCAAGACCTCTAGATTTAACAATTTAATTATTTTTTTTTAGGGGGTTAGGGTTAAATTAAGATTCTACACAGATTTTTGGATCACAGTCAAGTAGCATGTTTCAGCCAGCCTTGGGCATCTGTTTGTTTATCTGCTAATATAAGTTACGGTTTATGTCTGAACAAGTGAGGGGGTGGAAGACGACAGGAAAATAATAAAAGAAATGTTTTTGAACAATAATTATTCAAACTAGCCCACGCATTTAAAGTAAATGCAAAAGAAGCATATAGGACCAATATGTTGAAAACTTAAAGCAAATGAATAGAACTGGTATTAGCTTAAATCAAATAAGAAGTGAAAAAAAACAAAAAAAAACCAACGTGTTTAAACAGAACATTATTTTGCTCCAAGAACTCTAACTCACTGAATCACCTGACAATTGTTATACTAATCCCACTTTGTTCTAAACCATCTAATGTCACCTGGAAAAATCTGGACTTCAACAGGCTACAGCAGAACTTCTGGATCACTTCACTCCAGCAGCTCTCAAGTTCATTATCCCATTGAAGCTTTTTTACTTCTCCGTCTAAATAACCTTGAGAAGGATGACTTGCGTTTGTTTTTAAACTTCTGAAGACCTGCATCAAGAAAAAAAGAAAAAAAAAAAAAAGTTCAGAGGTTAAAGTTAAAAATGTCAAGTCTACTCACAGCTTGAAACAGCAGAGAACAAGACAAAAATGACAAGAGGAACAAGTTCTCACCCAGTCTATGCATCATCTCATTCAACTGTTGATCTTCTTCCTCCTCCCTTAAAATGTGACATATTACATTCACAAATGTGCTTTCGAAACTTTTGCATGCAAGTGAAAATTAACCTAATTTAAAAAGTATGGTATTTGACATGGAGAGTGAAATGTGGTGTGGTTTCCTCAGGACTTACCTTATCCTGTCCTCCTCCAGCCCTTCAACAATGGCGTTCCTGTCATTCACTATCTTCATCAGTCTGTTCAACAGCTCGGTTTCCCTCTTCTTTTCATCCAAATTCTTGACATGTTCTAATATTCAAACACACACATTTTATGGGTTCTCCTCAGCTGTTATAAAGAGTAAAAGTGCAAAATGAACTAATACCGCCATTACATTTACCCTTTATTATAGAATAGGATTAATAGTTGACATTTTTCAATTTCACTTTGCATCACCTTTCACATCCTGTTAAATCACAATGCGTAATTAAAATCATTACTGATGATTTGAAGCACGGACATGTCTGAGAATTGCTTCCATGTGTCAAAAGAGATCCAAGAATAAGCTTCATTTATAATTGGTGCCAATTTCTAAATGCAGACTTCAAAGTCACATCTATTTGGCAAATGCATTTCAATGTCCCATTCTTCGCATTAACTCTTTTCAAGTCAAAAACCACCTCAAGCGAGCGTAAAAACTTTTTTGCAAATTAAGGGATTTTCATTCGAAATTTGGCATTTCCATCACTCGTTTTCTGTGATACTTCAAAATGTGCATAAAAACAGAAAACGTCACTATTGATCACTTCCTCTAAAACGATCTGTCTATTTCTAATGGGAAAAAAGGTGAGCGATATTACACTAGTGACCCTGGCTAATTTTCACCTGGTTTATTGATCAATCTCCTGAGCTCTCCTTCGACTCCAGGCTGCTGCTCCTCCAGATCTTGTGTTCTTACTCTGAAAAAGATTGAGACTACTGAAAGGACCGGTTTAAGAGCGAACATCTAGGTACAATGGCTATTTTTCTCCATTGCGTATTTTGTTTTAATATTAAAGGGATAGTTCACCCAAAAATGAAAATTCTGTCATTACACACCCACATGTCGTTCCAAACCCGTAAGACCTCCGTTCATCTTCAGAGCACAAATTAAGATATTTGTGATGAATTCTGAGAGCTCTCTGACCCTCCACAGACTGCAATGTAATTACAACAATCAAGGTCCAGAAATGTGGCAAGGACATCGGTAAAATTATCCATGTGACATAAGGGGTTCAACCGTAATTTTACAAAGCTACAAGAATACTTTTTGCATGCAAAGAAAACAAAAATAACGACTTTTCAACACTGTCTCCTCCGCATCACCCTGCCACCATTTTGGCATGGCACAGCTGACACAGAACAGCATACGTTGTTTACGTATGTGATGCTCTCCAAAATGGTGCCAGGGTGACACAGAGGAGACAAATTGTTGAATAAAGATGTTTTTATTTTCTTTGTGCACAAAAAGTATTCTCGTAGCTTCGTAAAATTACAGTTGAACACCTGATGTCACATGGATTATTTTAACGATGTCCTTACTACGTTTCTGGACCTTGATCGTTGTAATTACATTGCCGTCTATGGGAGGGTCAGAAAGCTCTCGGATTTCATCAAAAATTTCTTAATTTGTGTTCCGAAGATGAATGGAGGACTTATGGGCTTGGAACGATATGAGGGTGAGTAATTAATGACAGAATTTTCATTTTTGAGTGAACTATCCCTTTAAGCATTCTGAAAATGTTTGCATCCAGAAATAGCAGCTAGACAAAAGAGAGAAACAGTAGTTGCTAAGTCCGGGGATCACTTACATGTACGTCAACTCTGACTCCCTACGTATGTAGCTTTGTTTTTTCCGAATCAGGTTAAACCAGTCCACCATCAAGGGATCCATCAGCAGGTCCCCATGACCCTCTGTAAACAGTCCAATGTCACTAAGGACACCAAGGTCCTAACTGCCCCATCCACGAGAGACACTCCACCTCGAGTCACAATTTAAAGTGCTCTGGAGACAGGCATCTCCAATACTCACTTTCAACTTCTATTTGAGCTATGATTGAATTCTATTTGTCTCTGATAGAGCACTGTAATGCGGTCTAAAAAAAAGCATGTTTTCCATTGGCATTGCCTTGAGGTGGTACAAAAAAAAAAATAATAATAATAATAATAATAATAATAATAATAATAATAATAATAAGAAGAAGAAGAAGAAGAAGAAGAAGAAGAAGAAGAAGAAGAAGAAGAAGAAGAAGAAGAAGAAGAAGAAGAAGAAGAAGAAGAAGAAGAAGAAGAAGAAGAAGAAGAAGAAGAAGAAGAAGAAGAAGAAGAAGAAGAAGAAGAAGAAGAAGAAGAAGAAGAAGAAGAAGAAGAAGAAGAAGAAGAAGAAGAAGAAGAAGAAGAAGAGAAGAAGAAGAAGAAGAAGAAGAAGAAGAAGAAGAAGAAGAAGAAGAAGAAGAAGAAGAAGAAGAAGAAGAAGAAGAAGAAGAAGAAGAAGAAGAAGAAGAAGAAGAAGAAGAAGAAGAAGAAGAAGAAGAAGAAGAAGAGAAGAAGAAGAAGAAGAAGAAGAAGAAGAAGAAGAAGAAGAAGAAGAAGAAGAAGAAGAAGAAGAAGAAGAAGAAGAAGAAGAAGAAGAAGAAGAAGAAGAAGAAGAAGAAGAAGAAGAAGAAGAAGAAGAAGAAGAAGAAGAAGAAGAAGAAGCAAAAACACATACAAGTACAATCACACGCGCACACACACAAACTTAATTTGATCAAGTGGTGGTTTCGGCTTTGGTGGGACCGAGAGGCAGTCAGGTTCTATGAAATCCCACCGGCTGCTAGCAGCAGGACAGGTGACTGGAGCAGCGAGTCTGGAGATGATATTACTGTGCCATGGTGACCTTGAAAAGAGCCAATCAAGTGCCCTTGCCCCATTCAGCTAGCAGCCTCTCATTGCAGCCCATCACCGCTTCTCCATTTCCATCCCAGCATCCCTCAGGAGGAGAGGAATCTTCCCCTGCGCCTCGCCTCATTTGGCCTGGCAGCTGGAATCGAGAGCCCTTTATTGGCCACAGCCTTCCCCCTAAAGGCTACATCCGAATTCCGACTCCCAGGTGGACGGGCTCAGCTAACAGGTTTGGAATGAGTGCGCGACTCGTGGAACTCAGTGAACCACACACACACACACACACACATATATATATATACACATATACACACACATACACAAGGCTGCTACATGCTGTCTAAAACACTCCAAATGGATCTAGAATTGCAACTAAAGGAACATCTGATGTCCCAACAAGCTTTTGTCCTAAACAACCTTAAATTTTTTTTTGGACCTTTAAAATTCAATTTAGACTTCAAATTGGAGAAATACGGAATGCTGCTATTACATTAACTATTGTAACATCTAATCACAAACCTTCTTCATAAATGCGAAGCCTCCTCTCCAACTCCACCCCTTCATTCTCCAGATCGTACAGCTTGTTCTCAATGTCCTGCAACTCTTTTGAGATCTGAGCTGGTGTGATGTAGCAAAGCTGCATCTGAAAAGATAAATAATGTAACCATGAAAACCATGCGTAGGACATCTTTAATTAGAAAAGATATTCCTGAGATTATTATATATTCCTGATATTAGTTTACAACTTCTGCAATAACTTACAGTAGGCAACCTTGTTTCATGCAGCAAGCCGTTTGTAGATGAAATATTTCCATTGTCGTAACCTAAAGTGATAAATACTGCTTTTTAGTGTATATGAAAAGCTGATGGCTAAATGTGGACATCAAACATGCAAAAGAGGTTTGAAAGAAATAGTCCAGAAAAATTATCACTTTACTTGTATGGAAAACAGAGGTTTGGTCAATCCGCTTAAGCTCTTTATTGAATTTGTGGGAAAGAAGAAGAAAAAAAAAAAAAAAAAAATACAAAGACGACAAATAAAGAACTACTACTACTACTACTACTACTACTACTACTACTACTACTAAAGTAACATTAAAATACACAAACAATACACATACTTTTAGTATCGGATGAATTTATTTATAGAAATAATGTTTGCATAATTTTAGAACATGCTTACTTGACGTCGCCGACCCGCGGCGAGGTTGTTTTGGAGATGAAGGTTTATGACAGGACTGAGAAGGCAAGATACATGAGGACAAGGAACAGTCAGGTTTAGAACCTATGGACAGAAGAATAAGATCATCATAAACGCAAATCTTACCATGCTACAACTGCTGATGTGGCCTGGACTTACCCTGCATACCACAGGTCTCTCCCAAACATAAGACAACAGGACTGAATGGTTGGAGAGAGGAGAGGAACCTTGTGATGTACATGGTCCGTTTTTACCTAAATGGGTGAAAAAGGGGGTAAAACTTTAATCAGTATTTGGCATTTGAGAAACAAGTTTGCTCTTAATAGTGATGAGACCAGCTTACCACAGGTACCCTGCTGCTGTTCCCTTCTGGGCTTCGGGGCAACATTGATGGAGCAACAAGAGTTGTTCAATTTGGAGGAGGCTGGAGCATTTTGGGCTGTCAAACAATGGTCACTTTCGTTTTTTCCAGAAGTCAACGGGATATCCTTGGCATATTTGGAGATCTATCAAAAGCAAACTAACCTTACTACACTGAAAATTTGTGGTGAAACGGTTTTCACTCAGAAATTCCTAGTAAACTTACAAAGTAATGGCAAATAACATTTAATTAAACATTACATTTTGAAGTAGAAACATGTTTTAGCATTTTTTTTTTTTTTTTTGTAAAACAGTATAATCTAGGTTACATTTACAACCTTCAAAAGATGCAAAAGCATCATTTAAAACCAACATACAGTAAGCAGGCCCTCACCTTGTATACAGTGGGTGCAAACAAAGCTAAAAAAAACGATCATCGGAGGAACTCAAAGCAAGTACATAGCCAAAGCAAGTACATAGCGTTTCAGGGGAGGTTGTTTAGGCGCAGCACTCTTTGGACTGGTGAGGACTGGGGATAGAGTGAGTGGATGCACTCTGAGGCAGTCAAACACTATGGGGGAGGCAGGAGGCATCCGCCGGCTAGAGGATGGATAGATGAAAGGCCCCACTGTCAGTACTCCAGCTCTGAAGTGTCATTGCAGCTCACACCCGAGTGACTCTGCCTGCTTCCCCTCGTGTGGATTAGAAAGCATAAGGGATAACTAGGCTGATCGAACTTACTTGAGTCTTGGTCCATTTGGAGCTGCCTTTGGCTTTGATCTCCAGTCAGTTGGGGCTTCGCAGCTCTGAACATCTTTGGCTGAAGCCGAGAGAAGAAGAAAATTACGGCAAACAAAAAGCACAAGCCGCGCAATATCAAATTATGCCATTTGAAGCCATGCTGTCAAACTGAAAAGACAAAAATACTGCAGGGTGGAAATCAGTCTTATCAGTCAGGATGGAATAAGATTTAATCTTATTCCTGTGGGCTACATGAAAAACAATGGATGCTCGCCCATGGCTTAATTTAACCTCTTTCCTGCCTATATTCTCGTCTCCTACTTATTGCGTATGTTTATGGTAATGTTTTTTCATGCGACCTTTAGAAAGCGTTTTAAAAAAAGAACAATCCATACAAGCAAAGGTCATCTGTGAGTGAACACCACCTTTGGCAGTAGAAAGCAGCTGGGATGGAGGTCTGCTGCGCTCCTTGCTGATGGCACTGAGGTAGAGGGATTCTTTGGAGTTCATGCCACCACTGCTGATAGCAGATCTGGTTGAAGTGGCCTGATATGAGCTCCTTCCTGTTGCATCTTGTCCATGTAACGCATGCCTCCACCTAGAGACTTCAGCAGAAGTGCATCTGATTTTTAGCCTGGGAGAGATGGTAACAAGTGTCACTTACATTCAGCATTCGCACTATGATCATACGTACAATAGATGCACCAGCTGTACACTGTTTAAAAGTTTGGGGTCACTAAGATTTCTGTATTTTTTTCCAGCAAAGACACATGAAATCAATCAAATGAGACCGTAATAGACTTAAATACTGTACTTTTGAATGTTCCATTCAAAGATTCCTGAAAAAAGAGACATATGAAGCAGCACAACTGTTTTTAATATTGATAATAGGAAATGTTTCTTGAGCAGCAAATCAGCATATTAGAATGATTTCTGAAGGATCATGTGACACGGAAGACTGGAGTAATGATGCTGAAAATTCAACATCACAGGAATAAACTACATTTTTAAAATATATTCCAAAAGAAAAGATATTTTCCATGTTATTGTCTATAACACTATTTGGACAATATTCATTTACACTTTTTATACTGTATTTGTAGGAGACTTCAAAAACATTTCAACGATCCCAAAATTTGAATAGCAGTGAACTATAGAATGACATTTGCTTCATTAACCTTTCTCCCCAAGCATTCATTAAAGTTTTATACAGTATTCTTAATGTCTTTAAACCCAGTTAAAGCCTAACCCTAACCTAAGGACCGACACTGGCCACCCCTGCTGTAAACCATGACAGTAATCACTGGTTAGACACTCACTGCCTCTGTGCTCTTGGGTCAGAATTAAGCGCATTGTTGTTATTTGTGTTTCCTTCAAGTAGTTTTCCATTTGTCAGGGCACTGGTTCTGTCATTCTCCTCCATCTTCAATCTTGCGTTCTGATTGGTGCAGGACTCTGAGGAGCCTGACTGCTGTCTTGTGGTGGGCTGATGCTCTGCTGCTGGACCACCGGACTGAAAGAACTTCTGCCTGGCTTCCTGAGTCCTCTGAGCAGATACAGTCCACGACTGCAGAGCGGGACTGAGCTTCACTGGTTTGGGCGCAGCTTTGATTGGGGCAGATAATACAGAGGTGTAGCGCTGCTGATCTCCACGGTCAGATTTGGGCACCAAATCAGCAAGCGTAAAGCCACTGCTCTTAAAAGGCTTCACTGTAGGCTTGAAGCCATTTTGGCCATGTTGGTGAATAGTGCAGACCAGTGAGCTAGCATCTGCTCCCAGTTTATATGCCCCAGATTTCAGTGTGCCACAGCATACACTACACCTGTTTAAAATGGGGGGGGGGGGGGGGGGGGGGGGGTTAGTAATAAAAGTTATCATTGCATTGCAATATTAAAATCAATATTAAAATATCATTGCAATAATAAAAGTTATCATTGCATTATAGCAGTTGTTACAAGGCAATAAAAGGACTAAACTGTGCAGTTAGCCTACATGCCAAAGTTGAATACTTATCAATAGTTATGCAAAATAGTGATGGCTCCCAATCACCACCAATGAATACTCACTTAAAGCAGCTCCGGTGGTACAGTTTTCCATCCACCAGGTGTCTCTGGAGCAGATGTACATGATTTCCACATACCGCACATTCACCTTTCAATGTGCCGGTTTTATTTGAACTCTCCACCAAAACAGTTTTCTGAAAAAGAAGAGAAGAATATATATTAAAAAAAATAAATAAAATAATAATAATAATAATAATAATAATAATAATAATAATAATAATAATATATAGGATTGGAATGAACTTTTTCACTCACCAGCCAATTTGGCTGCTAATTTTTTTTTAAGTTACCGGCCATTCATAACTTCTACTAGCCAAAAAAACCAAGCCAAAAAATAAACGAAATAAACCAACAGCTTGAGGCTGTCTACACTGGATGTGACAAAGCGACCGTTGCAAATAATTTTGTGTTAGTACTAACTACTAAGGGTGTGCGGTAGACCAAAAAAAACTTTTCTCTTTAAAGATAATTAGACAAAAGTTTGCTGAGTGTGTTATTGTGCTGATATCTTAAGGACTACCGTGGGCAGCTGACTCCTAAAGTTTTTGATATTCTTCATATTCTGTGTGGTCAGTTCACAGCAGTGATAGAAACTAATCTTTTCCAATAAGTTTAAATTGATTTTAACCTTTTATGGGCATTTTTACCTTTATAAAGCCATTTTTTCTGAAAGTGCGCATCATCTTTTGAGTCAAATTCTTACATTTAATCAATCAATTATAATAATAATACATTTAGGCTGTTACTAAACATGAAATCAGTATCAAGAAAATTCATCTTTGCAGAAGTTTATGGCATTTAGATGCATTTTCATATTAATGCAGCTTAGAGGGACATGGAATGCTTTAACCTTCAGTTACAAATGCATCAATAAAAGTTTCGATATTTTAAACATGAAATGTTGATTACTGATATTTGAAATTATTTTAAAAATGAAAAGATACTTTAAATGAAAATTAAAACCGCCAGTTGGTGGCAGCAAGTCACTGTTAATAAGCGAGTCATTGCGATTGAACTGAATCATTTAAACTGTTGATTCATTCAGGAACGAAACACTGTCATGTTGCTCAGAGATGCAAAACAGCGCTGTGGCTGTGTTTGGAATGTTTTTTGTTGGCGAAATAGAGCAAAAACAGCCAATATGGTGTCTAAACTGTAAGTCTCTTGATATTAACTTATTAATTTTATACAGCAGTTCAATAAACAATGACATTTGTAACCATGCTGATTTTTTAACAAAAAAACGGCACTTCGTGTGATATTGATTAACTATTTGAATGGATATAAATATATACATTTTCTGCCCCCTTATCTTGAATTGTGATCATTCTTAATGCATATTAATAGACTGAATCATGCAGTGAAAGAACGCACTCAATGCACACGCGCACTAAGTTAGTCTAACCGGATTTCATCATGTAGTCGCCTACGCATGCACTCTGTAGGTGTGTTTTGTTTGGTTTTTGCAATATACTCAATAATGTTATGATGTCTCACGATTTCAGTATTTGCGCTAAACCTGCGCAGATTTGGCTTGCATTAACTTCCCCAAGAAATTAATGAGTGAACATAACTTACGAAAAGTAACCCGCCAAATTGGCTAGTGATTTGACGACATTACCCGCCACAGCTGATTTTCACCCGCATTTGGCGGGTGTTAATTTCAAACCCTGTGTGTGTATCGTATTTTATTTATATTTTTTATATTCATTTGTGTGTGTATATTATATTATATTATATTCACACACAAATGAATAAAAAATATAAATAAAATACAAATTTAAATATAAATAAAATAGATGATTTAAATATAAATTAGTTAAATTAATTTTAAGTCATATAAAATAAATATTAAATTATAAGCAAAGACAAATCTCTCTGAAAGCTTTATAATAAAAAAAAAAAAAAAAAAAAAAAAAAAAAAAAAAAAATATCAGTTGTCACTCTGAAGCTGAATAATCAAAGGAAAGCTGAATTGACACCTCCTCAGCATCTCTGTGTGGTTGTGGAGATCTCGCGCCGAGTGGCGTGATGGGCGCCGGCACACATTTCGGCCCTGGAGATTTCTGCCAGTCCGTGCCAGCCTGCCGAGCTGGAGTAGCTACAATGTGCTTCTCTGGAGCACTTTTCTGGATGTTAAGAGATGGAGGAAGGTTGTCTCTGATATTTTTTGGCATTTCAGTTTGAGGAGGACGGTTCTCTGTATTTGTTTTAAGATTGTGGTTTTTGGCAACCACAGGCAGATTCTTCTTCTCTGATGGCACCTCCTTTGAGTCCTCAGCATGCCGCTTGATACCTCCTACTCCCCCGACTGAGGAAAAAAAAGCCATTGAGAAGAAAGACTAAAGATACACGAATACATTAGATAAAGCAGTCACACACACCAACATTATTTCTGCAGTATACAGCATGTGCACACTATGCAAAGTTGACAGTAGCCATTGACTTCGATAGTACAGAAAAAAATACTATGGAAGTCAATAGCTACCATCAACTGTTTGGTTACCAACATTTTTCAAAATATCTTTTGTGCTCAGAGGAACAAACTCAAACAGGTTTGGAACAACATGAGGATGAGTAAATTACATGTTTTTTTTTTTTTGGGTGAACTAACCTGTAAAGTTACAAAAACAGATTTTAGTAGCAAACTAATTCAGCAAAAAGGGACTGTTGGATTTACCAGATTAAAATATTTTTAATTCACAGTTAAAATTATAGTTTTAACTTGTAAAACGTACAGAATTAGCAAATGTATACATTTATTCTATATTTTCAAAATAATTATTCTAGCAACGACAGCTGCCAGTTTTGATCCCCTGTAAAAACAGGATTTTTTTTTTTATTATTATTTACAGTGTAGAATACCTAGACAAAATGTGCAATACAAAATGGATCACTTTAAGATAAATACTGTATTCCACAATGCAACACACAGCTTGACTCATTTCATCCAATGGTCCAAAGTTTTTACACAAAGTAAAAAAAAATAAATAAATAAAAAATGTTCAGGGATAAGTGGGTGCCACTAGCAGAGTTAAACATGCAATGTAATGAGGTCTTGTGTCTGTTGCATACATCTGTTGTTGAAATGTTTGTGGCAAAATACATGCGTCGCATTCTGCATACTACACTATACTTTTAAATAGTGTGTTCTAGTGCTTTTAAATTCTGAACATAGTACAGTATTCAGTTAAGACAATGTCCTTGCAAAAAAAATGCCTTTTACTTAAACACTGTCATGGTGGATAAAAACAGTCTTACTTGGTGAGCGGCCGTGGAAGTAATTATAGTATTGTGAGACATATGTGAGGATGCTGAGTCTGTCTGGGACAGGCAAAGCCACCATGTCCTCTGCATCCAGAAGAGCTGGGATTCCCAGATGATCTTCAGCCACACGGAACGCCTGGAGCACATCACGACACAAATCAGCCATTAAGTTCACAGCTACAACACCACATAACAGGAGGATGCATACAGAAAACAACAATCTGATGACCACAACGACGAAAGACAAGATCCCTGTGTTTATAACAACCACTAAACATGCTCATTCAACATGACCTCATATGATTGCTTCAGGCCGCCGATATCACGCTGTGGAAACTGTTTTCTAGGGGAAAGGCACTTGGCCAATTAACTGTAAACACACAAGCAACAAAAAAAGAAGACGTCAGAAATAGAATAGGCCAGTAAGCAGCACAATCTGGCACCACATCAAGACGGCCCGGGCAGGGAGCGCATAATGAATAGCACATTTCCTGTGCGCAGCCTGGGAACGGGGACAGGAGAGGGAGATACCAGGGCATTGTTTAGGCCTGACCTGGACACACTCATTAAATTGTACAGGACAGCTGAGGAGGGGCGGCATATCTTCCATGATGCAGCTGCAACTTCCTGATTCTCTTTTGTGTTACAGCACTGAGGGGCTGATGGTATGAAATAAATATTTCAAGTAAATACTGGCTGGGTTTAAACAGCACACTGGTGGAAATATTGGCATTTAAATGCACCATATTCTTTGGCGTTTAAATGCACAGATGAACTATGAACATTTGTAAAGACAGTAGTAGAACAGAGGTAAGTTAATCTTGACAGAGAGGATCAGGTGCCCTGTGGATGACTGTTACCCCTTCTGTATAATGCATTAACTGGACAGAATCCACACGGCTCGGGTTCAAACTACAGCTGAGTGCCGTCTATAGAAGTGGTGAGGGTTTGTAATAGATCTCAGAGTGTGTGGCTTGTAATCTACAGTCTCTGAGGAAGCAATGTGAGGAAGAGCTCATCATTAGGAAAAAAATTCCCAGTTATGGTGCGTCTCACCACCTCATTCTCATCGAAGCACTTCCTGACAGGGATGAAAAATAATTAGGTCACTGGTCCTGGTCGGACAGCATCCCTACCCTCAAACGCAAATTAAATCTTACATGTAAAGCTTACACTATCAGAATTAAAATTGTTGGTTCAAACAATTAAATTAACAGTTATACAAACATTTATACATGCCAATGTATCAAATAGTCTCTCTGCAATCTGAAATCTACCACTGTAGAAAAGTTTATAAACTGAAAATTACAAGTTGCCTGTAAACAATAGATCAATTGATCAAAGCATAAGTGTGGAATCTATAAAATGAATCAATAGATCCAAATCGATCTAGATTGTGTAGTAATTACTCACTGGAAAAAAATAAATAAAAATAATTCAACTGAGCCATGAAAAATAAAATTGGATGGTTTAGGATAATATTCTTCCCTCTTACCCAAGTTCACAGAGTACAAGCTTGAAACTTTAGACGTTTCACTGCAAGGAAATGTTTGCAGAAACTAAAAGATATCTTTGTGCCAAAGCTATGGCTGGAAGACTGGACCCATAAATAGGCTCTTTTACTGAGCAACAAGTCTCATCCTTTTAGACCTCTGCAAACATTAGATCACGTGCATTTCACAAGCTGTGAGAAGAGAGTCTTAAGTGCTCTTACTCATGTCAATATGCGAGAAACGACGTACACCGTGTGCCGAATTATTAGGCAAGTTGATATTCTGGACATTTTTTTTCCAAGAACATTTTACCAATTCCAAACCACATCAATCTTAATAACTACTATTGACTTTGTATTTAATCATTTATAAGTGATATATAATTGTCCATAAAGGCGGGAAGTCAAAAACTCCTCCTATTCAGGTGTGCCGAATTATTAGGCAGGTTTTCTTTTACAGATGAAATGAGCCAAAAAAAAAATAAATAAAAAAATAAAAATAAATACAAAAGAGATTGAACTCAGACTAAAAGTCAAAAATTATTAAATGCCCATGAGAAGGATGCAATACTAATGCAATAATAGAATGAAAAGTTCAGGCATGACCATTGGGCAGCGAAATGCTCATTGGGTCAGCAGAGTCAGAAAAAACAGGTGAAGAAGAAAAGACACGTTAACTGCAAAAGAATGAAGAATTAAGGTGAAGAATAAGGTGATAAACCATCAGGAACCATTTAGTCTCCAGCACCATCATTTTCCAGAACTGCAACCTTCCTGGAGTCTCCACAAGTGCAGTGTGTCAGGTTCTCAGGGACTTTGCTTGGGTAAAAAAATCTTAAAAAAAAAATAAATAAAAAAAATGACCCTCACTTAAGAATAGCATGCTGAAGTGTTGTGAAATACATTAAGACTGATTTTTCATAGGCTTTATGGACAGATAAGTTTTGAGTGACTCTTGAAGGACCAGCACCATTGATTAAAATGAGCTCCTAAAACTTACTGCCAGATTCTGGAAGATCAATTCTTCAAACAGTGGTACAAGAGGATGTGGTGCTGGTCCTTCAAGAGTCACTCAAAACTTGAGTGAACTTGAAAAATTATCTCACTTATAAATCATTAAATACGAAGTCAATAGTAGTTATTAAGATTGATGTAGATTGGAATTAGTAAAATGTTCTTGGAAAAAAAAAAATATGACCAGAATATCAACTTGCCTAATAATTCAGCACACGGTGTATAAGTACATAAGGCTGGGTTACAAAAACATCCAGCCAACTTGTCAAAAAAAATAAAAAAAAAAATAAAATAAAAAAATTAATAGTGTGCATTATCACAGGACTGTAGCAAACACATCTGCACAGGATACAGCTAAAACTAACTGCAAAACACGCAAGCGATGGGTCACCCAGGCCAAACAGAATAACTTACCAAGTGGTTGTTGTAATACACATTGTCTTTGGAGAGAGACTCAAAGTGTCTGCAAGAAAACAAGAACATGAGTCATCAGACAGATAGAAAACTTGAGAAGTGTTACAATACAATGCTGATGCTAAAGTAAGCTGATGTAAGTGACGAAAGAAATAATAATAATAATAATAATAATAATAATAATAATAACAACAACAACAACAACGACAACAGTTTTTAAAGGTCACAAAACCTACAATATTAGAATTTTACATAAGTAGTAGGCCTAAAGAAAAAAAAAAAAAATGAGGCTGAGAATGAATATATAGTGAGTGTATTCAGTATGGGCAGGTGACCCAACATACCCATAGATTGTGGTCAAGATTTTGGGTTAAATGTTAATGTTAGTGTCACTTGAATTAATAAAGGAAAGTGTAAATCTTGGGTCTTATTAAATCTTAGTAAATCTTATTTTTGTCTCTACTAGTTCATTCAAAATAGTCCTGTAATGAAGCATACAAATATCCCATGTAGTCACTATAAAGTCAAAAAGCTGCATACATAAAATGACCTGAATATTGTTAGATGGAAGTAGTATATCACAGAAGAGTAGATTGTTAAACTACCCCATGTAGTCCTAATTCCATTGCAATATAATGAATTACAGTGGCTTTAGAAACAATACAGCTACATTTAACATTCACACTTAATTTTACTCACTCATCTGTAAACAGTCAAATGACTCCTCTAGTAGTGAACAAGCTCCACATACATATACATATTATATATATATATATATATATATATATATATATATATATATATATATATATATATATATATATATATATATATATATATATATATATATATATATACACACACACACACACACACACACACACAATGTTTTTTTTTGGTTATTTATTTATTTATTTTTGGCACAATCAACAAACAAATGTCTGAGTATAGTACAGTACTACATAAATAAACGTATAAAACGTCATATCCCGTTTAAAACTCTTAATATTGACAAATAATATTGCTTGACAAATATTTGACTAACATCTTTGAGCTACACAATGTTATTCTCATCAAGACTTGTTTGGTAGGCTACCTTACACAAATCTTTAAAAAAACAGTCATGGACAACTTCTGAATCCTAATCAGAGATAATTTAGAAATAAACCACTCTTACATGAGGTCCGGTCTGAACTTGTGGATGAGAGCGCAGAAGGCCAGTCCATCTCTGAAAGAAGTGCTCATGTTGCTGATGGTCACATCTCTGTATCCCTCGCACTGATTCTTGCACCACTGCTGAAGCGCCTTGATAGCCGCCATCCCCTCCAAAAGCCCTCACTTACTGCCAAAACGCACGGCTGGGAGTCTGTTAAATAACAGAAAGAGAGAGAGAGAAAAAAAGTAGTTTGTTCGACGAAATAACGGAGCTTGGAAGAAGAAGAGTGGGGAGACAGGGCGGGAAGACCCAAAGAAAGAGTGACAAGAGCCGCAGCGGATATATGAGCTGTAACTGGCGCCTCCTCAGAGCTGCTCACTTCAGCAGAGCAACTACAGCACCTGCGGAACAGAGGAAACGAAGGGGAGGGGCCCCAAATCATCAATAATTAAACGCTAATTGCTTTTTTCTTTATTTTTAAGGAGTCTGTTTCGCTCGTTATTATATCCGTGTTTTATGGCAAGCATGTCCTTTAAAAAGAAACTTGTGGAATGTGACGAAATTAAGGCCTACTTTAGAAAAACATTCCTGTTTTGGAGTGCATTTTCAAGTTTCTATCATGTAATGTAAGAAACTTAACATAGCCTACTGGTTAAATTATTAAATTCAAATTTATAAGGATAGAAATTATTTTGTCATAAAATCAGAATTAGGTTAAAACAGCTGAAAAAATGCACAAACTCTATATTACTGGCAGTATTGGCTATATCGATCAAGATTTTAATTTGTGAGAATTTGCATTATCTTGGTATGCATATTTATTAGACAGACAGACAGACAAACAGACAGATAGATAGATACAGATAGATAGACAGACAGACTGACAGACAGATATATAGATAGATAGATAGTCTTACTTGATGCTTGGAATTATTGTGTTGGTGTTTAACAAAGATAATGAAGGGGTTTCTCCTCAGTGAAATCATTTTCCAAATGTTCACATTATTTTGCCTCAAGCATTCCATCCTTTTTAGATATTCTTTAGAAAATATCAAAAAATTCAAAAGGTTAAATGAATTAAAGTATTTAAATGAATTTAAGGTTAACACTATTTAAGCAAATTTACTACCGCTCACTGTGCAATTATTTTAACTCTTTATTCTGTCCTGTTAGTAAATAACGAAGCTATAAGTAATAAAGTTTCAATGCCTCAGCTTGACTAGACTATATATCTGAAAGCCCTGTGTATGCCTTCCTTAAACTGCAACAAAAGCACATTAATTTGTTCAAGGACATTGTTCATAAGGTAGTTCATAAGAAGGACCCATATTTTTATGAGACAGGCAGTGTAAACGTGTAATATGTTTATGATGAAACTACAGGGGGCTGCAGAGGATGTTTACAACAATCAGCATAAATCAGTTCAAATTATTGTTGCATGAATACAAATGTTTACAATGGCCTCTTAACAAGGTCAGACTGTCCAATAGGGTCTGGCTGCAGACTTGCACTTGCGTTCTCAGACACTTGCACTTCCGCAAGTGACGTCACTTGCAGTCTTTTTTATTTTATTGTATTTATTAATCATTTTTTAAATTGAATCTCTCAACATTTTACACAAGTAGCCAGGTGGTGAAGACAAGAAAAAAGAAACTAAATTACAATGTCACTTGCAATTGCCGCTTGCACTTTTTGCTACCTGTGACGCCACTTGCAATCCACACAAACCGGTTGTGTTGCCAATGGAGACGAGACGCTGTGGGGGTTAAACTATTAAAACTCATTTAATATCATAACATACAGCGTCCTGCAAGTCATCCGTGGTAACAGAACAGCCGAATATGAACGCAATGTGTAAAGTCTCTCGTTAAGCGCTTTTAAACCTCCAGTAGAAAACCATAACCATTTAATATCGCTGATAGTGCAAATAAAAGATCAAATTCAATATAAAGTTTATTAATTTAATGTACTACAAGGCAAGCATATGTCCATGAACACAACGAGCAAACTTTCACTTTTCCTCCCATACAGCAGGAATGTGTAATAATAACGGACTAAGATGATAAAGACCAAATTCAGTAGGCTATTTCTTATTGTTGATGCAAACTATATAGACCATATGAATACGCATTAAGAAATGCATTAAATGATATTAAAGGACTAACTCTGTGCAGGCAAGCAGACGAGCCCAGAACGCAGTGCGTTAAGTTGCATATTAAACGTTTTCCTCCCGTAGAAAATTATTAAAACACAATGTAGCTTAATGGACAATGATACAAAAGGGCTGTAGACATTTTATTCTAAATGGGAAAACGAAACTTTGTGTGTTGCGTTTATTCTGGGCTCACCTGCTTATCTGTAGGCTACATATTAATTAATAATAATGTTTTAATAATGAAGAGAAGCATATTGAGTTTGGTCTTTATAATCTTAGTCCGTTATGCCACATTTTGCGTTATGGGAGGAAAACACTATATACATATATATTATAGTAATAAACTGTATATTGAATTTGATCTTTTAATAGCACTATCTTAACACATTAAGCCATATTAAGTGTTTATGATTTTCTACGGTCTTATATTTTTCTCTTACAGATGACTTGCAGGACGCTTTATGTTATGATATTAAATGAGTTTTAATGGTTTAATCACCACAGCGTCTCGTCTCCATTGGCAACACAACCGGTTTGTGTGGAGTGCAAGTGACGTCACAGGTAGCAAAAAGTGCAAGCGGCGACTGCAAGTGACATTATAATTTAGTTTCTTTTTTCTTGTCTTCACCACCTGGCTACTTGTGTAAAATGCTGAGAGATTCAATTTAAAAAATAAATAATAAATACAATAAAATAAAAAATAAAGACTGCAAGTGACGTCACTTGCGGGAGTGCAGGTGTCTGAGAGCGCAAGTCTGCAGCCAGACCCTTCTCAGACTGTCCACCTCATTTGCATAGGCGAATACAAACCCTGGGAAATAAAAAAATAAATAAAATAAAATAAACAAAAAACTTTAACATTCAGCCTGTTTTACTTTAACAATAATAAAATGGATATATATATATATATATATATAACTTTACTTAATATACATAATATCTGCAATTAACTGCACAGTTTATTTAATTTACCCAATTAAATTCTCGTGTTGCTGTCCTGAATGTATATCATTCTAGTGTAGACAGAAATACCATCACCGTTCAGCTGTCCTAATGCAGAGAGAGATTGTTTTCAGTGTAATTTCAGATGATCCACCTCCTCTGATGGTTTTAAATTTGACTTGGGTAACCCACGGTGAGCAACTCAAGTTGTGGATGGGTGCACAATCAATGGGATTATTTATAGCTTGACACCGAACTTCAGAAAGACGGAAACCTGAGTATGATGAAGCTGTGACAATCTGAGCTACTCGTTACACATCAAATCCTCTTCCAGATTTCACATGCATGATATTCTCATAGACTGTTCCGATCAAACAGACCTGCTCAATCTCAAGACAAGATGCCCTTAAACTCAAGAGGACCCTGTTGCCCAGAGGAGGGCACTCTTACTCCACACTGGCTCAGAGAACTAAAGACTAATGCAATTTCAGCCTCTTTAACACCAGCTTTGGTCACACAAACATTGCATGAAGCTGACTTTTCTCCTGATCCCACAGGAAATTCCCTAACTGAGAACCTTTAAATTAATTTAACATGAAGCAAGTACTCTGTCCATATTTTCAGATATACCAGCAGCGTCCTGCATTTCACAAGTTCTCAAGGTTTGCAGTTCTGAACAAACATTTCCCAGGATTATCTGAAGTGGATTTAAACAGATAGTCCACTCAAAAATGTAAATTCTGCATCATTAACAAAACAGTTTCAAGTCCCATATTTTATGTCCATACTATGGAAGTCAATGGGACACAAACCCTGTTTGGCTACCAGCATTCTTCAAAATACCTTCTTCTGTGTTCCACTGAAAAGAAAAAAAAAAAAAGAAAAAATAAGCAAGTCATACAGGTTTGGAACAGCATGAGGGTAAATGACGACAGAATATTCATTTTATGGTTGAATCATCCCTTTAGGTAGCAAATGTTCTTGAAAAACATGTAAATGTTAAGCATGAAACATGAAATTAAAAAGTGATTTCCAAAAGCATGCAATAATTACAGTATATAAAAAAAATGTTCAGCACAAATAGCATCTATTGTGGAAAAAAAAATTACATATGTAAAGTGTTTTGCAATCTTTAAAAAGCACATTTGTCAGAAAAGGCAGTCATTTTTCAGCCGTCCCTATTGTGTTTATGGAGGGCTTGTGGCAGCTTGCAGACATCCTGTGTTTTCAGGCAGGTAACAGGATAGCTGATAGACGAGCTGGCCATCGATGAGATCACCATGAGCTTCCTCTTTTAGCTCCTCTTGTTCACTAGCTGTCAGTCCAACAACACTTTGTAAATGTCCATTGTAGGCATAAAGTGAAGCAAGCAACCTCAAAAAAGTTTTAAAATTTGTTTTAAAGGCTGTATATAAATTTCTGCTTATAATAATTAAAGAAAAATGTTAAAATTAAGAAAAGAGTAGATACATATAACTTCACATTTGTCTGTTAAGTAAAAAAAAAAAAAGTTGATATGGACCCTTTTCAAAGACTGAGATGACGTGTTTCCACAGACATTTTTTATATTTTTAAAACATTTATTACACTATAGGTTGTGTTATATTACACTGGCATTAAATTACATAAAAATTAACACTGCTGGGTATTTTTAACACAACTGCTGAGGGAATGACAGCAAATTTGACATCTTTCTCTCTTTTGACCAACGTAATCAATCTTGTTTTTTTCTTGTTTGTTAAGCCATAGAAACACTATCATGCATTTTTCTTTTGCTATTAGGCTAAATGTGCACACACACACACGCACACACACACGCACACACACACACGCACACGCACACACACACACACAAAAAGAAAAACATTTGCTGTAGTTTCTGTTCATTCCCTATAGAAGTTTACCCAACTTACAATGACTTCTGCTTCTGAGAATCCCGGAAATTTGAAAAGGGTCCATTGGTTTCACAGATAATACATCTGACATTGTGACAATCTAAGAGAAGAAATGTGTGTTTCGCTGCTCTCAGTCACATTGTTTAACCTCATTGCTTGTGTAATTGTGCATAATAATAAATAATAAATTGAATGGGATTTCTAATGTGTCCTGTGTGATTCTGAGGTAATGTATAATGGCTGCATTTGTTTCAGTCTCTGTCCAGGCCTGCGGCAGATACCTGTGTCTTCATCTGCCTCTCTCTGCTGGCCTGGGCCACAGTGCTGTGGATCTCTGCCTCATAGTCCCTGGCCTTCGCCCTCAGTTTGGCGATGCTACAGCAGCGGAAGTCCTCTGGACTGGGCTCCTCTGACCCCTCCTGATCTCTTGGCCGCTGATGCATGTCGCTAACGGGGCTGTGGATAGCTAATGAGGACGGTTTGGACCAAGTGGGGCTTCCTTTCTCGTGTTTCCTGTCCCAGCCTGGGCTGCTGCTGCTGTGGAGCTCTGGAGCTGTGCTTCTGCTGGACGAATCTACCTGTCTGTCGCCACTGTCGCGCTGGCCGTACTGCTCTCCTGCCTGGCTCTGGAGCTTCATCTGTCTGCGCATTTTAGCCCTGCGGTTTTGGAACCACACCTATGGGAACAAAGTGAAAAATATTGTTATTTTTATTGTATGTTAGATTAAATTCTGCAAATTTTCACAGTATTAGTGTTGATATTGGTCTCGTTATTCAGTTTGCTTTTCAAATAGATGTTTTTCGTGTCTTAAGAATTGTTAGTGAAAAAAATATGAAAATGACAATTTGGAAAATCAAAACTCATTAAGAAAATCTAAATAGTTTTTTCTTTATTACAGTTTTGCTTCTCAAGTAGATTTTTCTTAAAAGTATTTAAAAGTATTTTTTAAAGTATTTTTTTAAAAGTACAAAAGTTTTTTTTTGTAGAAATTATATATATATATATATATATATATATATATATATACACACACACATACACACACACACCTAAGAAAATCATTAATTCATTGAGAAAATTTTTGCTTCTTTATTAAGAATAAATAATAAATAATATTTACTAAAACAAATATTATACATGCATACATACATAAATAAATAAATAAATACACACACACACCCACCTCTAAGAAAATCATTAAAAAAAAAATCACTGAGAAAATGTATTTATTTATTATTATTATTTTTTCGTTTTACAGTTTGCCTCTCAAGTATATTTCTCTTATTTTAAGAATTTTTAGCAAAAAAAAAAAAAGACTTAAGAACGTAAAAATGAACTCATTAAGAAAATCTAAATAGTTTTTTGTTCTTTTTCCAGTTTTGTTTCTCAATTAGAGTTCTCTTGTTTAGTATTTTAGTAGAAAAAAATATACATATAAATGACTAATTAAGAGAACCAGAGATTAAGAAAATAATTAGGAAAATGCTCATTAAATTTTTTTTATTTTTTTTTTGCTTTGTCTCTAAAGTAAATTTCTTTTAGTTAAAAAATAGAAAAAAAAAGAAAATTCTAAAATTATTATTATTATTATTATTTAGAAATTTCTAGATGTTATGTCACTACAGCATTTCCTGAAAATATTAGGGACAAAACACAGCACTTTAAAAAAAAGAACAATGCTGCAAATTTTATAAAAAATAAATAAATAAAAATAAAATAATAATAATAATAATAATCTTAGCAATGGTTCAGAGAAATATTTAGTAATTCATATTATTCCGTGCATCACAACAGTCAAAGAGAGCGAAGCAACGGCAACCTGCACTCTGGCCTCTATCAGGTCCAGTCTGAGGGCCAGGGCTTCTCTCATGAAGACGTCTGGGTAGTGGGTGCTCTCGAAGGCCTTCTCCAGCTCCTCCAGCTGCCAGCTGCTGTAGTTGGCCCGAGCTCGCCGCTGCTTCACTGGCCGGGGTTCATCTGGAAGCCACATTGCAGCCACCAATTAAACAATTGCCAGAGGCTGACAACGAACTAATGGCTCTAGATTGGATAATTAGAGCAGCGTTCATTAAGCCCTCTTCAGCAGAGCCGGATAATTGATTGTTAGTTACGAGTTGTTAGCCAATCCTTTGTAAACATTTTGAATCCTATTAAATACTGTAAAATGAGGATGGACAATTATGAGAGAATATGATTCACAAATGGCCTCTCTTAATGAACGCTACACATATGTATTATTAAGAGCAAATCACCTAAATAAATATACAACACCCAGAGCTATCTCACCAGTCAAGCTTTTTGCCATACAACACATTATATAAGAGAGCAATCTTATCTTAAAGGTTTTATTTATACAGCTTTATTGAACATATGATTCTTATTAGCCAGTTATTAAACTATATAAGTGACTGTTGTCATAGGCAATAAGTTTCTTAAATGTCTCTAGTATCACTATGCAACCTCTTTCTTCACACATAATAAAGTGATTTCAATGCAAAATAAATATTTCATATCCACATATTATTTTTTTTTTAGTTAGTCTTATAAGTGACAATAAATGATATAATAAATAATCAATATCAGGGTGATAAAAGATCAGAGCAGCTGAGTCTTAAGCCATCTTCAAGAAACCGCTAAGGACATCTACACTTGACCCTCTAACACTACCACTCTCTATTCTATTTCTATTCTATCTACTTGCTTTCTGTTATTCATTTTTTTTTAAAAAACTTGACCCTCTAACACCACCAATCTCTATTCTATTTCTATTCTATCTACTTGCTTTCTGTTATTCATTTAAAAAAAAACTTGACCCTCTAACACCACCAATCTCTATTCTATTTCTATTCTATCTACTTGTTTACTTTTATTTAAAAAATAACTTGAGCCTCTAACACCAACACTTTCTAAAGTCTATTCTATCTACTTGTATATTTTTATCTATTTTAAAAATAATAACTTGACCCTCTAACGCTAGCACTCTATTATTTTTCTATTCTAATTGTTTTCTTTTATTTATTATATAAAAAACTTGACCCTTTAACACTATCACTCTCTATTCTTTTTCTATTCTATCTACTTGCTTTTTTTATTCATTATAAAAAAACTGACCCTCTAACACAATCTCTATTATATCTAGTTGTTTACTTTTATTTATTTAAAGAAATAACCTCTAACACTAACACTCTCTTAAGTCTATTCTTTCTACTCATTTTTAAAAATATAATAACTTGACTCTCTAACACTAACTCTATCTACTTGTTTTCTTTTTATTTATTAAAAAACTCGACTTTCTAACACTAGCACTATCTATTCCTTTTCTATCTAATTGTTTTCTTTTATTTATTTATTATATAAAAACTAGACCCTCTAACACTAGCACCTTCTATTCTACTTGTTTTTCTAATTCATTATAAAAAAAACTTCACCCTCTAACACACAATCTATATTCTATTTCTATTTTATCTACTTGTTTACTTTTATTAAAAAAATATATTGAGTCTCTAACACTAACACTCTCTAAAGTCTTTTCTATCTACTTGTTGATTTTTATTTATTATTAAAAAATAATAATACTTACTTGAGT
The DNA here is from genome assembly GCA_039654775.1 of Spinibarbus caldwelli. Taxonomy (NCBI): domain Eukaryota; kingdom Metazoa; phylum Chordata; class Actinopteri; order Cypriniformes; family Cyprinidae; genus Spinibarbus; species Spinibarbus caldwelli. The sequence continues at coordinate 32,251,784 of CM077218.1, forward strand.
CTCTAACACTAACTCTCTTTATTCTCTATCTCTATTCTATCTACTTTAAAAAAAAAATAAAAATTAACGCAGCATTCATTAAGCCCTCTAACTGATAATTGATTGTTAGTTATGAGTTGTTAGCCAATCAAAAACAAACAAACAAACAAACAAAAATAAAAGAAATAATTTTCTACATGTACTGCATTAGACTAACCGGGACTTGTCACAGCACTTACATGCTGTTCATTTGTTGGTTTAATTGCTTCTGTTGCCCTCATTTGTAAGTCACTTTGGACAAAATCGTCTGCTAAATGATTAAACAGAACTGTTAAACTTTTTTTTAATGATAAAAGTTCCCCAATTTTTATTTTTATTTGTTTTACATGAAAATAAAAATGTAATTTAAACCAAATAAATAAATGAAAAATGGCTTTTAAGATGTCATATGTAAGATTGGCTCACCGATATTTTCAGCATGTTGTCCTGTGGACTGAGCGGCCAATAGCAGAGCCTGTTTGCAGGGCTCGGGCTGCAGGTAACTGCGCAGGAGCTCGTAGCTGAGCAGAGGCCCGGGGATGAAGATCTGCGGTGAGGTCAACCTGCTGGGAAACGCCGGGAAGAAGTGCGCAGCCGAAGAGTGGAAGACTGCAGAAGACAGAGGAGACACCAAATGCCCAGTGCCAAACATGGCCCAAGTTCAGCAAGGTCCAGAAAGAGCTCCAGAAACAGACGTATGTACGTCTCTTCAGGCGCAGAAGTGTTACTGGAGAACAAACTAGAGATCCAGCTCCAAGAGAACTTCTTAGTAGATCCAGAGTCACTACAACTTTTCTCACCTGAGTCAGGTGTGAGTCCCACCCTCTCCCTCAGTCACATGACTCACCTATGACCACTAATCCTAGTAAAACAGGGCCAGGTTTGAAGGAAATCACCCAATCATAGGGGACCGTTGATTCCATGCTTCATTTAAGAGAGGCTTCTTACAGCATCACTCTTCAGCAGACGTCCAACGGTGACACCTAATGCCTCCTAATCCACACCTCGGCTACTCTGAAAGAGTAAATGAGTAATATCCAACCACTTCCATTCGGGGAGGAGTACTGTATATGGAAAGGCCTGTCATTCTGAAGTATTCCATAGACAAGTTCAGGCACTCTTCAGCTTCTGTGTTCACTTATTAATATGACAAAGCAGACATATGGAATTGGAGTGTGGCGAGAAAATGGGGAAAAGCACCATTCCTGGGCTGCAAACGCTTTCAAAGACACGTACAGCCGCCAGAGAGACCTGTTTGTCGCTCTCGCTCTGTTGTCGGCGTACAAGGGTTAGATCTTAAAACACGGCGATGTAACAGATGGATATTAAATCATTAAGGGAGAATCAAAAGGTTCACAGCTGAGAAACGTTCAGTAAGAAAACCCAATACAAACAGAGCTTTAGTTGAAACCTGCAGAGAGCGCAAACAAACAGCCTCTGTTTACACAGTAAACACATCACACTAATTGGCCCACATAATTGACATTCATTTACAAGCCCATTTGCAGCATTTGGGTGTTTGTATGACATCCATTTGCGATACAACATGACTAAATGGAAAAATCCTTCAGGAAAGGCTTTGATGAGTTTTCATAATCAACATGCTTCTCTTTGGCGAAAGCGTCTGAAATGGAGAATGTGTGGCATCAACTGGGAATTCTGCTGTCAGATTAAAACCCGACGCCTTTGTTCCAAAAGACGTCTAAGCCTGTTATCTCACTCAAAGCCTTCTTCACATTAGGAATAAGATCACCTGTCCAAACAAGGTGTATTGTTCAGTCCTGAGCTAAGGACAGAGTTCACTAACAATGGTTTTGGGTCATGGATCTCTGGTCTTTGAAAACAGATCACTTTCCCAACTAAGACCAAATTGTACTTAGAGAGGAATGCCACACTATTCACGTCAAACAGATTGAGAAAAGTGATTTGTGAAATTATGCATTTTCATGTAGATACTAGAGCATGGCTAAATAAATAGTTCACCCAAAATTGATTCTATCCTTTACTCACTATCATGTTTTTTCATGACTTTTTTTCTGTGGAGCACAAAAGAAAATTTGTAAAGAATATCAACTTTTCTGTAGAGTTGATGAAAATTAAGGGTGTCAAGATCCAAAACTGATAAAGCATTATGAAAGTGGTTCATATGACTTAAGTGTTCATGAGAGAAATAGAAATGTCTTGAATTATTTCCCATATTTCCCAATTAATCGACCATCTAATTCATTCATTCGCATATCAGTTTGATCTAAATCTTAAAGGCTGGAATATGCTGCATGGCTTTTTCAAATCTGAACATATTTTAAAGCACTATGCCTCATACACTTGCCGACTTTGAAAATGGTTAAAACTAAATGACTGAGGATCACACACTACCAGACTTAAGTTGTTTTGAACTCACAAACTCACACAGAAACAAGCATAGTTACTAAGAAACTCATGACAAATGAGTGCTCTAAAAGCAATGTATTCTAAAATTGGCTCAAAATATCAGACATGTTTGATATCTGACTTGATGAATTCATAGCATGAAGATAAAAATTCAGAGCCTCTGCTCATCATACATTACACAGTTTTCTGTGAAATCTGTCAACTCTGACTGGCCAAAATCTGCTGTCTGACTCTGACTTTTGGAAACTAGCATTGACCTCTGCAGACTGTGAATCAGGGCAAAAATCTAGGCAAAAATCCAGTAGTGTATTCCAGCCTTAAAGGGACAGTTCACCCAAAAATGAAAAATTACCCAATGATTTACTCACCCTCAAGACACGCTAGGTGTATAAGACTTTCTTCTTTCAGACAAAAACAATCGGAGTTATATTAAAAATGCCCTGGCTCTTCCAAGCTTTATAATGGCAGTGAATGGTGGTCAAGATTTTGAAGCCCCAAAAAGTGCGTCCAACCATCATACAAAGTGCTCCACACGGCTCTGAGGGTTAATAAAGGCCTTCTGAAGTGAATAGATGCATTTTTGTAAGAAAAATATCCATATTTAAAACTGTAAACCGTAATCTCTAGCTTCCACTAACTGTCGTACACACGTTCACGAGAGAGTGGCGTTCCAGCAGATGAAATGTGTAGCATACGTTCTGGTGAGAATATATGCTAGTCTCACGAGAACCAAGTGTTGTTTACAGGAGCAAAGGAAGCAAAGTTTTCTTTGTCTAGCAAAGGAAAACCAGTCTTGTATTGAAATCCTCCGATATTTTTCTTTATAAATCCTCATTTTGTACTTCTAATTCCCGACCAGTGTGTTGTTTTACTCTCTCCTCTGCACTTCTGCATTCATCACTTCTCACTACGCCAACGTCCTACATCATCCGCTGGAACACCACTCTCTCATGAATGTGTGTATGACAGTTAAGGGAACCTACAGATTATGGGCCCCATCATACACCCGGCGCAATGCTGCGCAAGTGTTTTTGCTAGTTTCAGCCCGACGCAGTTCTCATTTTCCCGTCCTGTGCATCGTTGTTTACATAGCAAATGCATTTGTGCCCATTTGTGTGCCCATGGGCGTGCTGGTCTAAAAAAGAGGTGTGTTCAGGCGCATTGTTGGCGCGATGCTATTTTGAGGAACTGAAAATAGACTGCGCCATAGACCAACTCAAACCTGGTATAAAGTCTAAAGTCAATGGCGCAATATTTTTTTTTTTTGTTATTTAAAGAGCGCGTTAGTAGAAAATGCGCCTCAGGGCGGGTCCACAACGCGCGTTCACAAACATGCCAATTATTAAAAATTAAAGGATTACGGTGTAAAAGAATATTATTGTGTAGGCTACATAAATATAAAAATGTCATACATGTCATAATGGATATTCACTGCGTGTATCAGAATTTGCCTACCTCTTTGCTCACGCATGAGCAGATCCGTTTGCTCTCTGGAGACACCTTCAGTCTGTGCGCCTTAAAATTTCGCCGTTTAAATAGCGAATCCGCCATGGCGCGAGCACAACTCGCTCTTAAAGGGAATGGGAGATGAGACTCTGATTGGTTTATTGCACGTTATGTCCAAAAACACACCCATTACTCATTAAGAAAATAGGGACAACCCTTTTAGACCACGCGCCGGGAGCGCTGACCATTTTGCCCGTCATTATACTAGCAAAAGTGTATTCCAAAACGCCCTAAGTGCACCTGCGCCGTGCGCTTTAGACCATGCGCTTTGATAGTTAAAATAGAGCCCTATGGTTTATAAAGTTTTAAATATGGATATTTTTCTTACAAAAACACATCGATTCACTTCAGAAGACCTTTATTAACCCCCGGAGTCACGTGGAACACTTTTTATGATGGATGGATGCACTTTATTGGACTATTGAATATCAACAGCCATTCACTGCCATTATAAAGCTTGGAAGAGCCAGGATATTTTTTTAATATAACTCCAATTGACCTATCGTTAAGCCCCTCCCTTTGAACACAGATGAGCCAATGGCAGTTGAGTATCAGTTGCAGGCAAACTGGAACATTAGGTTTCAGCGCCATAGAGAAACATTGGAAGATTCGAAGCTTTCATCGGTTTGATGGCGTTTATGCTACAAAAATGGAAAAACGATGTGCCTGGGGATTTGTAACACTGATTCCAGGTATCATGAGAGGATGGGCAATATAATTTATTTTATTCCATTTCCAAACCCAACCAAAACAGAGCAAAATGTCCCTAAGCATTCAACCCCAATCCCAATGAAGACGAAAACGTTCATTTTCTGGTTGTCATACTCTCTTTAAGTTACAATTTTCATCTGCTCAAGCAAAATGTTAATATCATCTTGTGCTTCAACTTGTGGCTAGAACTAGCTAACGTTTAAGTTAGTGAGTCCATGCAAATGAACAAATCTAAATAGCGAGCTGTTTTTATGTCACGTACAATGTAGGTCAAAAACACATAAACGAAGGTATTCATTTCTAGTTAAATGTAATTTAATCTTATACTGTGGTACGTTACATGAACAGTGTTGATCTAGGATGTTGGCAATGTGATCGTGACGACCATAACATGAGGCTTAATTCTCCCATTTGCATTGTGATCTGTATTTTCTTTTTTTTTTTACAAATATTGGGCGAGTTTTACTAAACAGGGCAAATTAGTGCAAGAGCGAAATTCCAAAACCGTGCCGATGGGCGTGGAAATCTCTGCGGGTGATTTACTAACAACACACAAATTAAAGAACACAGACACAACATCTCATTTGCATATCGACCAAAGCAATACAGTAGTCAACATTTGAAGTGAATCAAAACCTTTCATCAAAGTTGTCCTAAAACCTAAAACCAAAATGCGTTCTTGTCTTAGGACAACTTTGATAAACATTTTTTGATCCACTTCAAATGTTGACTACTGTATACCAAGCGCAGCGCAAATTAGCGTAGTTGCAAATAAAGAATAAAGAAATTAAGAAGACACAGTAGCTACGTTGATAAAACCGGAGGCCAAAAAATGAAGGTTTGCAAGAAGTTTTGATAGAGCTGGTATTGCGTGACTCGTAGTTGAGGGTAACAAGTCATCTTTTATTTCCAGAAGCAAATTAAAAATAACATGGCTTGGCAAACGATATGTTTGGACAATGTGTTCTTCTTGCTTTCTAAATAAATTAATACGTGTGGAAAAAACCCTCTCCCTTCTACCACGTGCTCTCTGTTTTCTGCGGTGCCTCGTCCTAGCAACAACAAACTGCAGCCATTTCAAGCGCAAAATAGTTTAAGACATGCTTTATTTGGGCGTTAAATAACGGCACAAATACCAGTAATTTGATGAGCGCAAATGTTAGTAAAATGTGTTGCGTGATTCATTTGAATGCTCTCCTCCCATAAATTTTGCGTCTGAAAGCTGGTAGTAAAACTGGGCCTTATTTTACAATATTTTAAAATATCCCTCCATGGCATAGTCCCACGTGAATGATGGTCCTTCTGTGTCCAAAATTTATCAAAAATATCTTGGGACAAGGTTTTCACACTGACAGCTGTCATTGTAAGACAGTTAGCAACTCTATTTGTTTGTCCGAGTGAGCAACAGTAACTAAGGGGGGGCGGGGCTTACCAATAGGTCAATTGCATTCAACTGAAAGAAGAAAGTCAAATACACTTAGGATGGCTTAAGGGTGAGTAAATCATGGGGTCATTTTCATTTTTGGGTGAACTATCCCTTTAAGTTCAACTGATTGACACAATGATACAGTTGTACTGTAGTAGTTAACAGTTCACTGGAAAGAAAAATGATCAGTGAAATATTGCTAAATTGTTGATATGTTCATAACCCACAGCAATCACATGACTTCAGAAGACTCAAAATTTGGTGGACGAGTCAAATGGACTTCTTTTATGATACTTTCCTAGTATTTAAGTGTCTTTTTGGAACCTTGCTCCAGACTAATCAGCAAATTAATAGAATAATCTACAATATCCTACAGAAGAACAAAAGTGCAGAACTATGAGGGTGAGTAAAAGATGACAGAATTGTCATATTTGGGTGAACTCAAACGGAATCACTGGTCGTAACAAAATAACACACAACAAAAGAGGCTAGTGGATGATTGATAACTTGAAATAACAGAAATTCTTCCTGTTTTAGACATTCATACTGAAAGCAAACAGCATCATGCTCCGAACATCTGCATCCCTGTTGTTGACGGATAAGCGAAGAGTTGTCATGACCTCTCTGAGAACAAAACAGGTGTGGGAATTAATTCCCAGGAACATTTCACCTCACGATCATCTTCATCCACCCTCTATCCGCTAATCAGATCAAACTGCAGAGAGACTCAAGAGCTGTCACCAGCATCAGCACTAACCGCTAATCCCGCACTAACTTTGATCAGATCCAGACATCCACGGTACACAGCTGGGCCGATCTTGGCTGAGTGACTCACTGACTTTAAGGCCACAACAGCAGTGAAGGACAAAAACTCTTGAGGCAGCTGTCAAAACATTGAGGGATCTAAGTCCTACCTGCTTTCCTCATACTTTCAGAATGGTAATTATTAGAGTATGCTTGTATATACTTTTCAACCAACAATCTGGCAGGGCTGGAGATATAGAAATGCCACTTTTATCCAAAGCTTGGGGCATCCTGGGGTTACGCTCCTAAGGGCGCAATGGTGAACGTTCATGAATCACCCATCACAGGCTTTGAACCTACAACTTTCCAATTGTCAGTCCAGATCTAGGCCTACATAAAAAGTGTATGTGAAGACAAAAAAAATAAATAAATAAAAAAATAGATTTCAGAGCCTTTTCCAGTTAACTGAAGGAGGCATTAGGGCAACAATGGCAGCAGATCTTGCAGGCCTGTATTGATCTTTTATGCTCACACTTGTCTGAGACTGTGTGCCGTCATTTGAATACACAGGGGCTTAACAACAACTTACAGCATCAGCAACAGCTCAAAGTGCTTCTGGGCTTCAGTGAAGACATACAAGATTGAATTTTCTTTGAATCAGAGAGAGGAATCAAGACAAGAGCTTGAAAACTCCATTGGGGGTGAAGTCGCTAATATCAATGGTTTTAATACAGAATCCTAATTAAAGTATATCAATGAAATATAAAATGGGAAATAGACTGCCTAAATGGGTCGTCCAACATCATCAAACAATAAACAGAATACTATTGTGGCATAAGTTCTCTTGACTGAGATATTTCTGATGCTGGATCATAATTTTGAGGGGTTAATTGCCTCTGCAGCAACAGGAAATGATTGTTGCATTAATATGTGGCTGTTGAATGCAGTCTTGCATTCAATGCAGAGAAAGAAAGTTTACTCACTAAAGAAAACACCAAAACTAGCCATATTCTTTTATCAGCAACATTATCCCTAAAATGAAGTGGATATAAACATGGCTTTCAACTGTTTTTTTTTTTTTTTTTTTTCAGGACCCAGATTTTACTTTGAATGTGGCAACCATGTTACCAGAATTTTATATTGTAAAAAATTATTATAAGTTAATAACTAAATAATAATTAATATGTACATACTGTTTTTCTTTTTCTCTCTTTTATGTATTTATTTATTTTTTGAAATTGATACTTTTATTTGGTAAGGATGCATTAAATTGATTTAAAAGTTAATTTATTGTTACAAAAATGAAGTCTGTTCTTGAAACTTTGTTCAGAAGAAACACTATATTGTAGTTACACAATTCATTACCATCTTCACCCATTTTCAACTTTGATAAATTTCAAAATTGAAGTTTTTCTTGAGCAGCAAATCAGTATATTAGAATATTTTCTGAAGGATCATGTGACACTGAAGACTGGAGTAATGATGCTGAAAATTCAGCTTTGCATCATAAGAATAAATTACATTTTAAAATATAATGACATAGAAAACTAATTTTCTTTAAAATTTAAATTGTATTTAAAAACGTAAAAGTTTAAATTGTAATAATATTTCACAATATTACTACTTTTGAGAGTATTTTGAGATAAACTAAGCATGCATTTTATATAAAAAAACTCTTCACATAAATACATACATGTACTTAAAAAAATATATATAAAACATCCTCAAATCATTCCACAGTCTCTGATATCAGCTCTGAAGCGATCAAATTCTCCTGAGGATATGATAGCACAGGCTCTTGGAACAATGCAAAATAACATTAATACACACAGGAGTGACACTTAAGAATACACAACACCTGAAACACTAAACATGATGGATGACTGTCCATGAGTCATGGGAAAATGCCTTAATTTTCAGACAAATCAGTTGTTGCACTCTTACAAGTGCAAGTGAAAATGAAGATCCATTATTTGAGTCACTAAGGTTACAACAGGATTCTCTCCATTTCCTTTCATTAAAACATCATTTACAGACAACAGTCAGGCTTCTGGTCATTGGTCATTACATGGCTTCATGGTCTGGTTATTATGCCAACCAAAATGTAATCTTTCCTATTCAAACAAAAATCTTGCAGTTCTCAACAAAAGTGATATAGAGAATATTTCAGTCATCTTTAGTATCTCTCTGGTAATTGTATCTCTCAAGCAGAGAGCTGATTGCTTTAGTCCTGGATCACTGGCAATGGGATAAACCTGAGAGCCCAGGCTGCTTTTCATGTCAAAACCTTCAAGGAGAGCGGCTGCGATCCAAAAGCAATCACACTTTACACTTCAAAGCACAAGGGAAAAGGGAGGCGAGAGCCGGTGCACATTTTTTCCACGCTAGCCAGGCACAACTCATGCGTGGAGGAAGAGGAGATGATCTAAGCGAAGGAGCTGTTGAGGAACACAGAGCCGACAGGTGTGCGCAGGCAGGTAGCGGCACATCTCTGTCCCTCCCAAAGGTGAGACATAAGCAGTGCTTCACTGTGGCTCTTTCCATTTATATGTGGTCACCTGCTGGTACTTGCGGATATTTGCTACCCTTACGAAAATGATCAGGGTAATTAATCACAGTTAAAAACAGTTAACAATAAAAGTTTGGGAATTTGGTGCAGTTGCCCTAAAACGTATTTGGACACTGAACTGGGTGAAGTTAGAAAGTGAAGAAAAGTGAAGTGAGTTTGTGGCCTAATTCAGTGAAATACACACATTTTCAAGTGCAGTTCAGTGTCCAAATGCATTTTGTTTCATATTCATCAAAGCCCAAAGCGCAGAAGATGCATAGCCTGCTGTTGTATCTCTTGTTTTTCTTATTATCATTATGCAATACTTCAATAGATCTGAATCATATTTGAGAGAGAAGATCTTAAGACAATACTTGTCAAAAAATTATATAACTTCTATTAACAAACTGTTCAAGAGTAAAACATCAACATGTAACAGCAAGGATCTGAGGATTGCATCTTTGTCTTTTGCAACTATGTATTGAATGTACAAGAGCAATTAAATATTGGATGGGCAACATAAAAATTTTGCTTCATGCAATATACTGATGTCATGTCATGGCCGATAACCGGTATATTAAACACTAAAATATTACAACTATTCAAATAAAATAGTAAACTATACTATTTTGCATAAAAAAAAAATAAAAAAATAAAAAAAAAAAAATCACAAAAAACAAAAACCAATGCTACATGTGAGGCATCAACATTTTAACGCACAGATTAACATTGAGTGTTAGATAACGTGAAAGGTAATCGAAATGTAAAAATAAGTTGAATGAGCACAATTAAATATAGAAAACTGTATGATAAACATTCATTGTTGATTAATGTGTTTTCCAATAACCTAAGTGTTTAATCCTAAAAACGGCTAAAACTTATAAAAAAAATTGGTTTAAACTCAGGCTTTATGTCTCCAAATATTCTTGATTTTTTTGTAGAATAATGTCAATTATTATTTTTTATGCTTTTTCACTGCTACTAAAATGCACCCAATCTTCACAAAAATCTTCAGACCAAGACTCACAAATCAGACCAATTGGATTTTCATTGTATGAAAGTCTCCAGAAATATCCTTAATTAAAAACTGCTTATAGTGCATTCTATGTATACACTGTAATAAAATAATAATAATAATAATAATAATAATAATAAATAAATACAAATAAAAATTGTAAATAAAGATTACTGGAGTATGTTTTACCAAAAAAAAAGTCTTTCTACTTTCAAATTTCTCATTTAATTAAATGTTATTTACCATATCTTTATACATATTTAATTTACATTCAATTTCTGAGAGAAAATTGTTTCAACAAATTCTACACAATTTTTCTACAATTTGTCATCCAAACCCAAGTGTTTGGCATTGCTTGCCCCATTCATGCCCATCCGCTACAGGAACAGAGAACCATCTACCTAACAAAAACTATAAAAAAGTTAAAGACAACATACAGCAGTGCAGCTGTTTCACGGAGCAGCAAGGGCATGCCTCATGAAAAGGTGAGCGGTTATCAATGTGTCAGTGGCTCATCACACTCACTCCTCACTCACACTCCACCCATGCTGTCACTCATCTCCGTTCCGCCCCAGCGCGAGCCAGCCTATGAGAACCTGCCTGGGAATCTGACCAAAAGCACAGGCAGTTAAAGCGTCTGAGCCGACGAAACTCCACTAAAGAAACCCGTGTTATGTGACACCTTACTGCTGCAATTAAGACTGATCAAGCACATCCAACACAAGACAAATGATGGTGAAAGCATCTCCAAGGAAATTAGCTAAAGGTTAAGTAGTCATAACACTTGAAAAGGCAATTATGACATCTACCCTATGCATAAATCACTGTTATCAAAAAAGTTTTTGCACAAATTTGAACAAATGAACTGACAATTAACTGACAGGGTGTTTTCTTGTCTAATTTATCATAGTATGTGGAGGTTAAGATGGATGGGAGCAATTTTCTTTGGCACAACAACTCAAAGGAGGCTAATCATATATTTTGTATGATTGGGGTATAAAAACAAATAGGGTGTTAAACCCTTTTTTTAAGCGTCAGTGAAAGGAGGTGCTTATTTTTATAAAATGCTGACTGTCAACTTTTCTATTTATTTTCAATAAGGTTTACAATTAACAAATGAAATGTAGCCTAAAATAAGCTTTTACTCTGTAAAATGAGATGGTTTCAGATAGATAACATTATGTAGCCCATAATTTTTTTTTTTTTTTTGAGGTTGATCAAAACACATTTTGTCATCAGATAGATTATGTAGAAAGGGTATGTCAGTTTGTTAATGAGAGATTTTTTGAAAAATTAAAACAAAATTTGAAAGTGGAAGAAAGTGTCTAGTGAAACATTAATGGCGCTTTTATTATTTAATTTAATGTTTCAATTATTTAATAATGTCATGAAAGATACACTAATGATGACAAAATTAGTGTCAGTAAGATTTTCTTTTCTTTTTTTAAAGAAATTAATGCTGTTATTCAGCAAGGACACATTAAATTGATCAAAAGTGACATTTATGTCAAAAAGACATTTATAATGTTTATAAGATTTTAAATACAATGTTGATTACATTTAAAAATGATATTCTAAAATATATTAATATAGAAAACACTTTTTAAAATGTAATAATATTTCACAATATTACTGTTTTAACTATTTTTGATTAAATAAATGCAGCATCAGTGACCATAGGAGACTTCTTACAAAAACTTTTTTTTCTAAATCTCATTGAGCCCAAATATTTAAACAGTAGTGTACATTTCAAATACCCTTTTTTTCATAACCAATTTTTGCGCAATTGACACAAATCATTAAATCTGAATTCATAGTCTGTTATTATTAAGACATCCCTTCAATTAGAAAAATAAGCCAATACATAATTCAGATGAACCTACTGTATCAGAAGTACCTATTTTACTGCATTTCTATATCTTACCTGTCATCTTTGAATTTTTAAAATGCATTAATGTACTATTTGAGTAATTTTCATATAATGCCACCTTTTTACTATTTTACTGATTTTCACTTGTGCTACATCAAATGTTTATATTTATTTCCCTTAATAATAACAATAATCATCCTGTACGTGCTATACTCATGAGTCAATAATTTATCAGTAAATGAACACACCTTCCTGCTCCCTATTTGTGGAAGATGTCTGGTAGAGTTCAAAACACAAGGGATGAAAATTCACAAATTCCACTTATGACATGTTAAAAGCAGAGCACAGAGCATGAAACTGAACACAGGAAGAAGCTCCTTTCATCAGACGGACTTCGCCGCGCTCGCTGAGAGGCTGTCAGTCCTCCAGCCGCCAGTGCGGGCATGTCCACCGATCGCCCTCTACAAAACACAGATAACCCGCTTCCTCAGACCCCAGTGTAACCAGACACCCGCACACTCACTCTCAGCCATCATGCACTCTTCACACAGGGATCTTTGGTGTGTGCGATTGAACAATTACCGTTACAGTTAATTTAGCCGAGGCTCACCGGCATGCTGGCGTGCTGTTCTCCCTTCTCGTCTCCATACAGATGAAATCAGTGACAGTGGACAAGAACAACTTGCACTTTCATGGCAAATAGACTTCCATCACAGCATTCACAGCATAGCTGAGATCTGTTAGGGATATAACGTGAAGAAAAGGGGGCCGAAAATCTCATGCTCACTCATTTGCAATCATGCAAATGTAAAAGATCACAGCCTTCCCCTATCCTCCTATGGAAAGAGTTATTTTACGAACAATACCAATCTTGAAGTGTTAAAAACGAGAGAGAGAGGGAAATGAAGTAAAACAAAACTAAAAAACACGTTAGGAGCATTTCTACAATTCATTGTTTTATTATTCAAAGCAGTAGACAAAAAGACTCATGACAGGTTTCACTCCCAGCAGACACAAGAATCACTGGAAACATAAAATGCTATTCAGCATTTGAGGAATAACGTCTAGAAATTTAAACGTCAAATGCTGTATCTGAATATAGATCTGAACAGGATCAACAGTGCATGACACTTCTCAGTCAAAGCGAAACTCTGTGTACCAACATGTTGGAAACGGACGTCTATGTCGTTGCCTCCATGCGCAAGACCTTCATGGATTCTGCGATCATGGAGCTGGTGTCAATCTGACCGTAGATGCCCACTAAAAACGCCTTATAGAGAAGAATATCAGCATGTTCTGGGAAAAACAAAACAGAGATAATTCCTTAAGAAGAAATAAAGACAAATGCTATCTTTAAGCCCTATTAACAGAATATGTGGCATGCTGTCCATTACCACCGAAAACACACACACACACACATAAATGTGAAAAAAAATATGAAAATAAAAAAATAGAAGCTGCACGTTTCTGCTTAAAACCTTTCAAAATGCCTCTTAGATTTCCTGAATTTCCACTTCCTACTGAGGGATGAGTCAAAATTATGTGGTAATCAGCAGCATTTTACAGATGCTGTCAGATTAGCTTAAAGGGTTAATTCACCCAAAACTCACCCTCATGTCATTCCAAAAGACCTTCATTCATCTTCGTAACACAAATTAAGATATTTTTGATGAAATCCGAGAGCTTTCTGACCCTGCATAGACAGCAACACAACTGACATGTTCAAGACCCAGAAAAGTAGTAAGGACATTGTTAAAATAGTCCACGTGACACCAGTGGTTCAACCTTAATGTTATGAAGCTACTAGAATACTTTGTGCGCAAAGAAAACAAAAATAACTTTATTCAACAATTTCATCTTTTATTTTATTCCGTGAAGAGCAGAAATGCCGGCTCCTACGTCAACAGCACCACACACATGCGTCATGGTACCCTTGTGAACGCGCATCGAAGACTGACAGAAGACACGGAGTCCTTTCTGGGACTTGAATGTGGTAGTTTCGTTGCTGTCTATGCAGGATCAGAAAGCTCTCGGATTTCATCAAAAATATCTTAATTTTGTGGTCCGAAGATGACCAAAGGTTTTTACGGGTTTGGAACGACATGAGGTAATTAATGACAGAATTTTCATTTTTGGGTGAACTAACCCTTTAAATTGTTTTGAAATTGCAAAATTCATTTAACAAATGCAAAAAAAAAAAAATATTTATACACCAGCATCAAGCAAAAACAATTATCATGGTTTCTTATAATAAGGTCATCATCTGTTTGTATACCTTGACAGAGCAGCACATATTCAGGCAAGTTTCTCAAGGCCGTCTGCACTACATCAAAGTTCCCGCTGCCCAGACAGTACATGAAGGTTGGCAGGAATTCAGCAGCCATACTAGAGTTAGCAAAGATAATTGTGAGTGTACCTGTACATGACATTTCGATTTAATCCACACTACATACTTGCCTGCAGGCACCTCACCTGGGGATGTTCTGGATGCACCGCAGGGTCAGACTGAACGCCATGTTGCGGCACACTTCTTCGGGGGAACTCATCAACCTCTGAAGATCATTCTGATAATACATGACAAGTTGGTTTTACTTGTTAAATCTTGCTATTTTCCATCTATTGTGCAATTTTGTGTGCATTGTGCAATATACTTACAACAAAATACTGAATGATTTCTGGATTTCTTTTGGATTTCTCATCCACTTCAGTCAACCCCTCAAACACATCTAAAAAAAAAAAAATACATCACACTATAAATACAAAAGTAAACTATTTTAGTGTCCTTGTTACATGTACTTACTGTAGTAATTACAGTAAATTTTGTAGAATTAAATGTAACTAACCCTATTCCTAACCCTATAGTAGGTACATGTAATTACTTAATATGAATCAGTACTTACATATATAATTACACTGTAACAAGGACACAAAATAAAGTTTAACCAAAAATGAATATAAAATCATTAACATTAATTATTTTTAGGTATAATGAATCCTAATAATAATAATAATAATAATAATAATAATAATAACAGCATTTAATGAAGTTATAATTATAAAAATTAATAAAAAGAATACATATTTTAGTGTATAATTGAATATATAATGCATATAATTGTAATTGCACATAAATGACAGAAATATTAAAATATTTAATATTTTATTTCCAATGCTATTTGAATGTTAAATTTATACTTTGTATAACATACACTATATATTTATAATACATATTGATGTAATAACAACAACAATGATAATACTAATGATAATAAAATATTCTAATATACAAAAACCATAATAATAAATTTAATATCAATATTAATAATTATACTAATGAAATTTATTTTATATTATTATTTATCTTATAATAAATACTACTAATAATAAGAGCAACAAGTAATTGCATAACTTGCACAATTCAAATGCACAATTTACAATCCCCTACACTTTGAGTTTATTATTGCTTTCATTTTTAATGTAATTTTGACAAAAATGTCTTTCAGCTTGCAACATTATTGTAGTGCTATCAGCTTAATTTTATCAGAATTTTTTTTAAATTTATTTTACGCCTTCTTATCTAAGAATTCTTTAGAAAATATGAAGAACATGCATGATTTAATGTGGGCCTATATCAAGAACAGTATATTAGAAAGCAGTCTGAAAACAGTCTTATTTCTCTCACCCTCAATTGCTTCTCCTTTGGAGATCTTCTTCAGGCATTTGGTCATGTCAGCCGCAGTTAGCGGCATGGAAGCTGAGATGTTGACCAGAGGGAGGGAGCCGGAGGATGAATCCTCAGCTGAAATACAAAGAGTGAGAGAAAAGCTCTGGTGACGATCATCTCACATGAAACTCTGTGTCTCTTGTGAGGTGAGGTGTTGGAGCTCCTACCGTCTCTGTCCTCAGCAGCGCTCTCAGAGGAACCAGACTTCACAGGCAGAGTCAGTCCAGCGAGTAAAGACTTGAGCTGCACCAGGTCCGGATTCTCAGTGGATAGTCCCCTGAGATTGAGAAAACACAGGGAAATGTTTTACACAAAAAGAAATAACTTACAAAAAGAAAGTAAATGTAGCACTGAGAGTATTTGATAATGCAGAAATGAGTGATGCATGCAAAAAAAGTTCTTACTGTAGCACATCCGAGTGTTTCTGAAGGAAAGGCACAGCAGATGCTGCATCATGGGTTATGTACTTTTGGATGAACTGCACAAATTTGTTTATGATGGGCATACGGGATGATCTCTTGAAGTTCTGTAAGAACATTACATGAAAATGCTGAAAAAAATATTCCCACCAGTCCAGTTACAACTGTTACGTTATCAGTTACATCTGCAATCGTGCTAAGATCATCTTTATCATCAAAAATTATTAATGTCACTAAGCACTAAACCTTGAGTTAAAAAATGTGAGCAGTGTACGTTACTAGATTTGGTCTACTCTTTCTACCTGCAGTACTTTGATGAAGGACAGCAGACAGTCCTGCAGTGCCCTCTGGTGGTCAGAGTGGAAAACCAGCGGCTGCAGCAGTTCCAGGACAACCAGAACATCACTGAAGAAGGTCAGATGGTTCTGCTGCCTGATCTCCCGCAGGTTCAGATGGATGCGACCGTGCAGGAGCGCAGCGATCATGGGCAGGTGTCTGAAAAAACACACACACACAAAAAACAGCTCTATTATGCATTCAGCACATACACTCTCAAACATGAAAATTAAAAGGGCCCTATTTACTTTCTTAATACATGTAGTAATGGAATAATTATTAAATAAAAATTTAATTAAAAAAAAAAAAAATCAATAATATGATACTTTTCATGTACCAATGAAATGTTGGTGGATTAAAAAAAAAAAAATTAAGAATTATTATTTCCCACTGAATTTTCATTAAATTAAATGGTGAAATGGACAGGTTTTAAATAATATTTCAATAATTTAACAACACATTTGCACTTTCATAGCTCTCTGAGGTTGGGATCTTTTTTTGTTTTAATAAATGTTTTATTTTGATTGTTTATATATTCGATGCAGTGAGATCCAGGCAATGATTATGTCACGGAGATCCGTTTTAGAGGAAGGAATAACAAATATATTAAATAAAAATTATTAATACAATAAAAGAATAAAGTAAATATAAAAATGGTAATAGGGAATACGTTTAAACACATTGATTACTTGGATTTATTTATTGTAATTTTATATTATTTTATTATTTAATTAATTATTAGCTTTTTATCAACTCGCAAAGCACCTGCAGCTGGACCAGAGCATTTCTGATTCTTAAACTGAATAGAAAATGTTTGTGTGATAAACCTGAGTAGAAGCACAGGGTGTGATTCGGCCAGTTTCCTGCAGGCCAGACTGGCATCAGACGCGCGGTTCTCAGCTGATTTGGAGTCTCCTGTGTCAGCTAGCAGAGTGATGAGACGATGCACGAGAACATCCAGCTGAACATGCACATATACCCACAGACAACAAACAGCATTATCTTTCAGGTGATGTTAACAGCAAGCTCATGGCCTGATGTGTCGTGAACTACAGCGGTTACCTTGCAGGTGCTGCCGTCTGCTGCCCCCTCACCACTCAGGGTGGCCTCTGGTAGGCGGATGTGTTGCATGACCTCTGGGAAGTGCAGGTAGATCTGCAGCAGCAGCGTCTGACACCTCTTACTCATTATACTGGACACACCACACACATGAACACAATAAATAAGAGCCACTTAAACAGGCCAAAAAGCACTCACACACAACAGCTGTGACTAAGTTATATTGCAGATGGTTACAGGAGAGGCTGCATGAGTAATATGTCAAGTACAATGAAGAGTACTTGATGCATAAGCATGAACTTTTTTTATCATCAAGAGTTTAGGTTAAAATTTGCACGAATGTGTCAGGTCTTGTGACTGGTTACTATTTCTTTTCTGTTTTTCACCATTTTTAATCCATTTTGCCCTCACTAGTTTAAATGGCCCTGTGGTATGACAAATTAATTTTTAAAACTTAATTAAGACATAAAATTGTAAAACTGTATGCAACACTATACTAGTACACTAAGTAAAAACACTATTAAGCAATAACATAATTAGAATAGATATATTATAATATATTACAAAAATATTATTACATTATTACTATTATATTTTTAGTTAAAAATATAATAATATTATTAATCTTTGACTTAACTTGAAATATCTTAAAACAATGTTTTAATAACATTATCTGAAAAGAACTTAATATAACAGTTCTTAATTAAATCTGCAAAATGCTGTTTAAAATCCTCTTAGACTGAGAAAAGAATGTCTCACAGCAGGAAACTTTCCCATTATACTTTTTATATTGTCTATTAATAATAATTATGGCCTAAACATTAAATACACAAGACGTACAATAAGAACAATGAATTACATTTTTGGTCATTTTAACAATTATTGTAATTATTTATTAAAGAAATATAAATAATATTTATTTATTTACTTATTTTTTTATTTTTAGCAACTATTTTATTTTAGAAATACACAAAAACGCTGCGTATAATAATACTTTTAGATATTTTGAGCAATTTAAATAATAATGAATTACATATTTTGAGCCATTTAAAAAATAATTATAATTATTAAAGAAAAAGTAAAATATTGTGTTCAGTCGTTTTATTAAAAGTCAACTCTCCAAAAGTATTTTGTCAACTACCCAGAAAGACTGTGAAGATTAAAGCGAGAGAGATTAACATGGTCCAACTATAAAAACCAGCCAGTATCAATATCAGACTATATTACCAACAGAAGAGCACACAGTCTTGTCTACTTGTCCAATCAAGTGAAGGCCTTCTTACCAACAACTTTGTTGCTTAATTGTGGTTTATGCTTGCTAATCCGCTGTTGTGCTCACAAGCAACAGATATGGAGAAAATGCCAAACAAACACACGACCGTTTATCCCACCAAACACGCGCTTTACATGCCAGCATTACCCAAGCCCATTCTCGACCATAAGACAGCTTAGCTCGACTTATAAATATTGTATTTCTGGGAGTAATTTTTTGTCTGACCTTGTCCAAAGTTTTTTCCCCCTCATTAAGGGGGTTTAATAACCAAAGGCAAATTCATGAAAGGAAGGGGGGCTGCCACCACAAAGAGCCCCGGTCTGATCTCTCTGACAGCCCCAATCTGAGCTGCGACTCACAACAGAAGCCAAAGGAAGAGCCGGAGCCTTAATCCTCGTGCATTCATTATACTACACTGAGCTCTCGAAGAAGATCACAGCGCTCAACGACTTCAGCCGCTTCTCATTTCACACCACAAGAACTAATTACAGCTCCTCCTGTTATTGTGCCTGATGTAGAGCATTTCTGCTGTAAGCAAAGGAATGGCATGGTATCATGTACATTTATCAGTCTCTTTAAGGGGGCCTTTAAGGAGGCAGTTCAGTGATTTTGCTTTGTAATGGTGGAGAGTGTTTGCAACATGGTACAAACCCTGACCTCTGTCTGACACGGTTGTCCTTGCTGTTTTATGGGGGCTTTTGCATCCCCTTTTTCCACAGATAGAACAGTATAGAAATTGTACTTCATGAAGGAAACAGCAGAGCTTTCAAGGTGGCAAGAGAATACTGGTAGTTTTAGGTAAGTTAAAGTTTTAGGCTTAAATTCTGATTCAAACTGAAATGCCACCTAAGAATCCTGAAAAAAAGTATCACAGGTTCCAAAAAATATTAGGCAGCACAACTGCTGAAACCAACACTGATAATAAATCAGCATATTAGAATGATTTCTGAAGGATCATGTGATGCTGTGAGTAACGATGCTGAAAATTCAGCTTTTCCACCACAGAAATAAATTATATTCTAAAGTATATTAAAACAGAAACCTGCCATTTTAAATTGTATTAGTTTTCCACAATTTTACTGTATTTTGATCAAATAAATGCAGCTTTGACGAGCATTAGAGACTTTAAAAAAAAAAAAAAAAATCTTACTGATCCCAAACTTTGTGTGGATGTCATATTGAAGTTAAATCTTATTTAATTACATTCATTATAATTATTTTAGTCATAAGTGTCAATGTGCCAACTTTCTCATGTGTTCTAATAAATTGTTACACTTAAGCTTAAACACTTAAGGCTAAAATCATCTACAAATCAAAGTTTACAAGTAAAGCAGTTTGAGATAAAAACAATGAAGAACAAAAACAAGAGAAAGATAGTGGCGTCAAGAAACAACACCAACAAGACTTATACCTTTAATTCCCCTATGAGCACCAAGACGCAATGTGTCTAAAGCATCTTTACTAACTGCTAGACCGGTGATCCTCAAATCTGGCTCACGAGATCCACTTTCCTGGAGAGTTTAGCTTCAACCCTGATCAAACTCACCTACCTGTGATTTTCTAATGATCCTGAAGACACTGATTAGCATGCTCAGGTGTGTTTGATTAGGGTTAGAGCTAAACTCTGCAGGAAAGTGGATCTCGCGAGCCAGAATTGAGTATCCCTGTGCTATACCATGACTCTGACTATTGAACAATTTTAATGAAAGTGACCGCTCACTAGCCATGTTATAAAAATAAATCCTGTGCATAGAGTTTGTTGAGAAATTTTCTTAAAATTATGTAATTTAGATTTTTCTTTTTTTGTCATGTACAGACTCAAAGAATGTACCTGTCTCCCCACTTCTTAACACAGCTGATGAGGTACTCGGAGACTTTCTTGACATTGTCCAGGTCTGAGTGGAGACAGCTGTGCAGGAGGGGCAAGCGTGACTGGAGAAGAGAACAGGAGACCTGGTCCAAAGCGCTCTTGGAGGTGGCTGAGTCACGGCATCTCAGCTCTGACTCAGACAGGATGAGGTCCACCAGGCTTATGAGCTCCTCAGAAGACAGCTTCAACACAAACTGCTCAGTGCGCTTCTGCAGAGACACACAAAACCCCATCTTCTACACTTAGGGCCAATATACACTTACAAAAACATACAGTTCGTGGCTATACATTGGAGTTTTAGAGTTTTGGACCACTACAAATTGTGATTGCGTCTCGTTAACAATATAACTAGTTATAAAGGGGCCTATTCCATAACACAATTACTTTATTCTTACAGCAGTCAACTTAGCTTGAAATGACTATTGTCTACTCTCTCGTTGGTCCTTAAAATAAACCAGACTGTTTAGGCTACTGTACCTTTAAGACTTCCACATGTAAAGTACATCTGCAGGGTTCTCACTCCTTTTGACTAATTAATTTCTACAACTTTTTCCATAAGTCGTTTATGCCTATTTCTAAAAATTGCATTCGCAAGAGCAACTTCTAGCCGATAAAATATTATAAGGATAAACCATATTCAAGACTGTGGGAACCTAAATTATTTGCATGTTAAATAGGAAAATACAATCTAGCCAAGATGCTGAATAGGTGTTGTTATGTAAATGCATTACAAAATAGTGATGTTATATTAACTGTGATCAGACCTGAGGGGTTTTCTGATCTCGCCCCTGCCAAATGCGGGGGATGTGACTGCAGGCCCAAAGGAAGTCTAGTGCTGAGGTTGGGTCCAGTCTGGAGATCAGATGAAACAGAGTTATACACACTGGAGATGTGAGAACAGAAAGAGATGAATGTGTTTAATAAAGAGAAGAGCCAGTGACCTCTGGTCTCTGTGTTTGTTGAGCAGAGAGCTGATGCACTGATGTAAGGTGCTCCAGTTGGACTGGTGTGTGAGGAGGGCCAACAGGTACGGCCTGTAGGAGGGGGCCACACTCACACCACTTTTAGCCTGAGACAGACAAAGTAATTGCATAAAAATGCATTTAAATCCTTTCAGTTAAATCCTTCCAGAAGTATTTCTCCCATTTTCACAACATTTGTTTTGAAGCTTGAATATTGGAAAAGGGACAAGAGTTAAATTATGTACTTAGGTGTGAATGAATAAACTACTTGTGCCATAAAACAATGAAATGTTCAATGTAATTGAATTAGCCTGTATTTTGGTTGGTTGACTGTTTTTTTTCTAAGCTTGATTGTGTTTATGGGGTGCAGTCTAACGTGTTAATGCTTCGTTTGTTAAAAAACACATTATTTTTCACATAATTTACCTTTATTCCACACCTCTCTGTCACTTCTTCTCTAAACGCGCTGATCATTTCCTGCTTTTATGAAGCCCCTCCCTCAGAAATACATGATGGGCTCTGATTGGTTAGCTGGCCCAGTGTGTTGTGATTGGCTAAACTGCCTCTAGAGTCCCGCCCCTCAGCTCAGCGGCATGTGCTCCGGTTGTATTGTAAACAATGGCGTCGTCTATATTGCTTATCAGTTTGAGCCCGATTGAGACGCACAGGATATTAGTGAAGAGGATCGTGCAGAACCTGTGCAAGCACGGCTTTTAATGGTAGGACTAAGTTTTTTGTTTGTTGTTGTCTCATACTTTTTGATACGCTGTTATTTGTAAATGCTACTGCTTCTGTTAGCTTTTAATATATGGTTTTATTCTGATTAAAGCTTTAATACTGTACGGCAACCGCACACGCATTCATGTATAACGCTTCTCATATCTATGTGAAAATAAGTGTATTCACAGAGCTGATGATCTGAATGAGAGAGAGAGAGAGAGAGAGAGAGAGAGAGAGAGAGAGAGAGAGATGCAGAGCGTGTGCAGAGCAGGGCGACGTGAGCAACAGTATTAATGCTGTGTTCAAGTCCTACTGGGACGTTCGACAAGTCGTTATTATTGACGTCGGGTGCATAGATGGCGATTTAACTTTTCTACATACAATTCAACAATTTTTTTTTAACTCTACATCTACAAAATGAAGAATGTGCACCATTGTGTTTTTTATTTTTTCTGTTTTTATTTAATTTATGAAGGTGATGTAAACTGAATAATTATATATTCTATTATAATTATACAATAATATAGTATTTTGTATATGTAACAGTTTTATTGTACATTACAAAAAAATAACCATTTTATTCATTTCAACAACTTTACCGACGCTGCATATCTTTGGCTGCCTCCATGGCATCTGACACGTTTTTTTTCACTGACACGCCCCCAACTCGGAAACTTGGGGCTTAAAGAAAATTTCGAGTTTCCCACTCGTAATAACGACTTTGTGGTGGCGTCCATGTGCGTTCAACTCATAAATACAATGTATCCGACATGACCTGAACGCACCATTAGAACTGCTGTTTTAGAACTTTGATTTTGAAACTTGTGAATCCATTAGAATCGTTAAAAGACAGAATCGCGATTCATATATGAACAGATTTTTTTACGTGCACCCTTAGTTTTCTCTTCCTCTTCTCTAAAACAGCGCAGCATGGCCTCGCCCCCTTGCTGCGTGTTCCCGGGGGCGGGGTTTATGTAAAATTCTGGGTTTGTGATGTAACCGACCCGGGAAGTAACTTCTTGTAGTCCCTTACCAGTCGTTTTTGTAGGCATTAAACTGCCAGAATTTTAAAAGACAATATCTCTGTTTGCATTGAACTTTCAGCTTCGTAACTTTGCAGATATTGTTTATGCTCAAACAACATTACACACTAAGTGAAATCGCAATCAACCACCCCTTTAAGAAAACAAACATAACCATCAAAAATGGGGAATATTAATTGTATGCTTCTTATTTTCTGATTTCTTTTATGCGCTGTGGCACCCTCACATATTTTATAAATCAGTTAAAACCCGGAGCCACACCCTCATGATGATCAGTTAGGAGAAACTATTTTACCTTGTTTTGAGCAAAAAGCAGCTTCTGCTGAAGATCTGAGCAAACAGAGGTCACTTCAGAGTCAAGCAACTCCAGCCAGTCAACCAACAGCCCTGAACACGAGCCAGGTTTCTTTGACTCAGTGCTGCCAAGAAGAACACACACACCCATCATCAACCAAGAAAATGCACAGGGTTTCCAGCAAATAAATAATACACTAATTAAAACAATGACTCCCAACCAGTGGCACGTGCTGTACACCACTGCTCAAATGTTTGGAGTCGGTAAGATTTTTTGAAAAACGTCTCTTATGCTCACCAAGGCTTCATTTATTTCACAAAATTCCGTAAAAACTGTAATATTACGAAATATTATTACAATTTAAAAAGTTATTAAAGAGTTTTCTATTTGAATATATTTCTGAATGTCATATATTCCTATAAACAGTCTAATAGGCTGATTTGCTGCTCAAATATTATCGAAATTAAAAACAGCTGTGCTGCTTAATATTTTTATGTTTTTTGAGATTCTCTGTTGAATAGAAAGAACAATGTTTATTTAAAGAGAAATCTTTTGTAACATTATAAATGTTTTTACTGTTACATTTGATTAACTTAATGCATCCTTGCTGAATAAAAGTATTAATTTCTTATTAATTTGTCCAGACTTAACAGTTGTGTGTGCATATCGAGATGTGTATATACATACACACAAATTTTATGAACTTGATATTTGATTAAAATAGACAAAACTGTGACTCTGCAGTATTATTAGAGCTAAAAAAATAAATAAATAAAATTCTGGTTTGCTGTTGATGAAGGGTCTTTGACTTTGAGTTGATTTAAGTCTTACTGTTGGGGTACAAAAGCCACAAAAGTTTTTCATAGAGTCACACTATGTATGATGTGCATTTAATCTGTGTCTTACTATGGTAACTTTAACCATACGACAAGGATCAAACAAGTGTAAACCAATTTTACTGTGTGTTCCTTCCCCACCTAGAAACAGTATCACCAGCACACAGTAGGGAAATCTGTGATGAGGCAGCGAGTGACTCATTGCGCTCTTACATTTTGGAATCCACCTCTATTTTCACCCCTTGCTCCTCTGTTTCCTGAAGCAGCAGAGAGATCACCATGGCAACTGGACCCGCTGTGTTTCCTGTGGTTCCGGTCTCTGTACCGATGGTCATAAGCAGGGACAACAGCTCCTCTAGATACGGAGACTTCACCTCTATGAGGCCCTGCAACACTAAGGCACACAGGGTTTTTGTTTTATAATGCCTTCACTCTTGTGAAACACACACAGGTCCAAATAATGAAAAACAAACCACTGAAGCCAATACCACATCGCAAAAATGAGAACTAGCACACACTTCGCTTCTGAGTAATCCTGTCTGCTAGGCCTCCAGCTCCACCACACTAACTTTCATAAAGATGTAAGTTAACCCTTGCTGTTGAAGCCGTCGCTGGACGTAAACAAGCCCTGGAGTGAATACGTGGCCCTGTGTGCGTGAGGTTGTTTTTTGTTTTGGTGAGGTTCACAGCGGAATGTTAAAATCATAAAGAGAAACACATTAAGGACAGCGGCGGTGATGCTGGTGCATGAGTCAAACGCTGCCTTCCGGAGAGACTGACTAATGCTGGCAACCACTCCAACACCAACACACAGACCTTAACTGCCTCTGAAGAGCTGACTTACACTTCCCTACTCGCCTGTTGGCCTTACGTTTGCCACAAACATTTCACCAGTTCAAAAATATTTTTCCAATGCATACATTGTTGTAAGAGTACACCCCACATGGTTCCTAGAGGAGCTATAATTTAAGTTAATAACATCACACACTGATAAGTGCTGTGTAATGTAAGCCACACAAAACATTCGAGGGGTTATATCATACTAATTTATTTGATTTCCCCCCCCCCCCGATGTCCACTTGAAATGTTAGTTTTTCTGAGCCACAAACGGTCATGATTTAATTTCTTATAACCATTTATCATACACCCCCTCTCTAGTTCTTTAGACCCATTTCATACATCTTGTGTAAGCAATGTAACTGGGCAGCTGACTGGCAGTTTTGGAACTTATGATAAAGATGATAAATGCTGACAATTAAACACTGTGTGACTGCTTAAAGGACAGTGTATATTTTAAATGCAGAGTTGCAGGTGCTACACACAGACAAGAACAGCACAAGGTTTGTTGAACTTTCCCACATTTAATCTTATTGCTAGTTTTTTGAAAATTTAGGAATCTAATCTATTCTATCCTACTTCCACTGAATAAACATCTTTGACATGTAAATTCAAAAAAATCTATTTTTGGGGTTAGAAAAAAAAGTTGTGTAAATGCTTAAAGTCAACATTAAATGAAACATTAAATCTATTGTCTGTTATTGATCTTATTGTGAAAATATCATACATGTTGTATTTTTACTTTTTTTTGTGACCTTGGCTTGTCTATCAAAACGTCATAACTCAATCTTCTAATGAAACATCAGACTTCTCAATCGTGTATATCACAATAAGGAAAAAAAGATCTGTTGCTACTGTTTTATCTCGACTTCATTTTGAGTGTATATTTTAGGTGCAGAGCGGCAGGTGCTACACACAGCCAGAAACAGCACAAGCTTTGTTAAACTCTCTTTCATTAAGTCTTCTCACTAGTTCTTTGTATATTTAGGAAAATAATCTCGATCTAATTTCCTCTACATTATCTCATGACTGAGAAGGCTCAGCTTAAGAACACAGAATATGCATCTTTGACGTGTAAATGTGGGCAGTCATGAGTTCATGCATTAATGTGAATTTTAAGTTTGTTCATTTAATAAATGCTCTTTTTGGACTAGGGAGGAAGTTTTTCCAAAATGTATAGTATGTTTTCAAAATACAATAAACTCAGTTTGACTCCTTCTGATGTTACCATTTAAGTAGGAACTCGAGTACTGCTTTAAATACCTTTTCGTATGAGTTCAGATTCAGCGTTGCATTTTTCTCCAGCTCTCAGAGAGGCAATAATGCCCCTCACTGCCACTTCAGAGTCCCGTCTGTACGCCAGAGCTTCAGCCAAGTGCAGAAATCCAGTACGAACTGATGACACAGGACAGAGTCAATACACCTGCCGAACATGCTAGGACTAAAACTGTTCTACTAACTGCTGATTCAGCTAGCTCTGTGCTGTAAGCTTGAATATGTGCTTGCAAACTTGACCTGCACGTCTAAGATTCAGGATTAGGAGCCACTCACCGTCTGTGATGCGATGTTTGTGAGAGTACTGAGCTGCCAGAGATTTCAGGAGGCTCTGGAGTGGCCCTGTCTCTACCTCTGAGTTTTCCAACCACGTCAACATCTGCACAACGGCGTTGAAGAAAAGTGATGAGAAGCCAACATCTTGAGACACCAGCCGCTAGAGGAGAAAAAGGGAATTAGAATGAGTGAGCAAGCAAAAGGAAGCACCAGTGTCGATAGTGAGTATGTAGGTATGAGTAGGTTATGTGCCTGGTAAAGATGGAGTTGGCGCAGTAGAGGGCAGGAGATGGTATGGCTGTGGTGCATTGCCATGACCAGGGCTCCAGCATGGGCAGAGTTTAGAAGGGCCGCTAAGGCTTGTAGGAGTCGCCCGGCGGCACCACCCTGCTGGATGTGACCCTGTCGTGCCCGCAGCACCTCCTGGGCCAGGGTCTGCTGCAGAGCTAATGACAATGGCCGGACCGGAGGTGAAGGCCAGCGAGGATCCACTTTCAGAGGGAAGAGCTACATGGAGAAAAGAGAATCCAGCAAAAACAAAACGGTTACAATCACCATCAAGCCATAAATAGCTAAATGGATATTCTTGAAAATCATTTTCCAAGTTACAATAATTTATACACAATATTATTTGACAAGTACACTAAGGCTGTACCAGTTCAGTTAATATTATGGGATGTTTCTTGTTTTTTATAATATAATATTGATAATTTGAAATATTCTATCAATGTTTTTATTATTGATTTTAATGTCACATTAATTATTTAATTTATTCTTAATTGTTATTAAATTAATGTATTATTTTATTTACATTAACTCATTCATCACTAGAGTTTAATTAGTGAAGAGGGTTGACTGCATAACTGCAAACTCTGAAACAAAGATTCGTCACCGTCAGTCAGTGACGCTTTGAAGGGTCGTGCCAAACAAAAGTGAAAATAAAACAGGTTAAACGGCTCAACATACTTCGAGGAAAATCAAAAAAATGAAGGGGTGTGACCATTTGCAACAACATCTTGCCAAAACAAAGGTGTTTTAGTGGTTTAAAACAGCTTATCAGTGTAAAATATTCCTGGAATATGACAAACCATATTACAATATTACATATAAATAATGGATTATACCACTCTGTTCATACGAATTACTTTTACAATGTATTTATGAACTTTTTGAAGCATCAAATTTTTGCTGGGCATCAAATTTTTACTGGAATGGACTTTCAATGGAGGGATAAAAATCTCTCAGGTTTCAATATAATATCTTCAAGTGTGTTTCAAAAATGAAGGAAAGTTTTATGGGTTTGGAATGACACAAGTGTCAGCAAATGACAGAATTTTCATTTTTGGGTGAGCTATTCCTTTACATCTGCCTTAGTGTTTCTTACTAATTTCACACAGTTTTAATCACAATCCAAAAATATGCATATAGTGATGCATTACGGTGTATTAAATTTCAACATTACCCAGGTTTAGTAGAGAGTGATCAGGACAAACTTCATAGCAAACAGAGACTTACCATGTCAGAAGCACAACTGCTGTGCTACAGCTCTGACAAGATGTTATATTATTAAAAAAAACATTATAGAATTAAACCTTGCCAGGAGAAAGAACCCCCCTAATAAAGCAGCATAAGCATATCAAAGTGAGATATTGCACCTGTAGTAGAATCCCAGCGAGATCATCCTCTGGGCCGATCACGGGCACTTGACTCACTGCTCTCATCTTCACAGAGCCATGGGGCGTTTCAACAGTAACCTTAGCTCTGCTCACCTCTGAGCTGTCTGTGTAACACATCAGATCAGCAAAGGACTCATTAGTACAGAATTTAATCACCCTATGCAACTCAAACTGAGTAAAACAGCACCATTAATCAGTGCTGACAGAACACCCAGTGTAGGGCATTAGATCCTGACCTCTGCGCGGAGGAAGTGAAGCACTGAGTAAACTGTGAAACGTGTGTCCACCTGTGGCTCCTCTCTCATGCTGGACCTCCACTAGATGAGCCATGTAGTCTAACAGGTAGAAACATCCATGATGTTAGTGTTACTTTACACACACTGAATCATGTAAGTACAGAGTATAACAAATGAAAGATCCTCACTCTTGTCCATGATGTTCTGCTCCAGTGTTTGAGGATCATGGGACACGGCCTGGTCCAGATATTGTAGCAGTTTGCTCATGCTGGAGACAGGGATCCCGAAGGACTGGACGAACAACAGCAGCTGCTGGGGCTCCAGATCCTGTAGGGCTGCGAATGACCAAAGAAAAAGAAAAAAACACATCAGCTCAACTACACTACAGTTATACGTTTGAAATCACTAAGCTTTTTTTTTTTTTTGAAGAAATTAATACTTTTATTCAGCAAGGACGCATTAAATAAAAAAAAATGACAATAAAGACATTTATAATGTTACAAAAGATTTCAAATAAATACTTTTTTCTTAAAACTTTCTAATCAAAAAAAATACAGAAAAACATTTATCTCAGTTTCTACAAAATATTAAGCTGCACAACTGCTTTCAACATTGATAATAAATAAAAAGTTTTTTTGAGCAGCAAATCAGCATATTAGAATGATTTCTGAAGGATCATGTGACACTAAAGACTGGAGTAATGATGCTGAAAAATTTAAAATTAGTTTTTACTGTATTTTTATGTCAAATAAATGCAGACTTGGTGAGCATAAGACACTTCTTACAGACACCATACCTTTAAACAGTTGCTCCAAAATCTTTTACATGCGAGTCAGTGCCAAAAGTAGTGAAATTTTAAACAATCAAAATCACAGTCAATTCTGGTATTGATTTCTAAAATCCTTATTTCTAAATACAAATTATTAATACCTGCATCGACCAATCGGGAGACTTCAGATCGGATCATTCTTAACTTCAGCCAATCAGGCAATAGAAGGGCTTCCTCAGATGTGTCAACCAGGAATGCAGTGGGAAGGGGCTTTTTATCAGGAAACCAGATATCCAGTAGTGTGTAGAACTCACTTTCCCCTAAAAAAAAAAGTAACAAACACAGAGGCAGTTATTACAGGAAAGTGTAGAATTAACCACCCAACACAACAACAGAGGAGATACTCACCTTTGGCAGGTCCCAGTGTGAGCAGGATTACCATTGCATGGACCACTAGGATGTGCATGGTGGCCGCTTCTCCTGTGGTCCACCGCAGGAACACTTGATCCTGAGACTCCGACTGTGAGATTTAAAATTTGGTCTTTATTAACTTGCACAAGCAGTAATTACAAAATTTGTATTGTATGTTCCTTAGTACCCAGCTATAAAGGTCCTCTCCGTCTTTTGTCTTCCTCATACGACGGATATAGGTGGAGAAGATGGAGATAAGAGCGGAGAGAACAGCATCAGACTCGGGCCTGCAGGAGTGCTTGGAAAAGAGGCAGTTCATTATAGTGGAGCGTTCCACTATCAGACGAGCCACGTCCTGGGAAGACCGGAAACACAGGGCAGGAGAGAAAAAAGGTTAGACTAGAGCTTATTTCAGAATAGGGATATGCCGGTATCAAATTTTCATGTTGCGATTAATTGATAATGCTTTTATCACAGTATATGGTATTATCACGATATTGAAAAAAAGTGTTGTCATAATACAGTATAACAGGTTTAATAACTTTTTTCTTATAACAAAAATAACTGAACATTTAAATAAAATAAAGCAATACACAAAAAAATGATAAAGTTAAAAATTTGACAGATTAAAGTGCAAATTATTAATATATTAATAATAAATTAAATTAAATTATAATAAATTAATTATGAACACCAATAGGTATCACTTTACAATAAGATATCATTAGTTAACCTTAGTTAATGCATTAAAGGTGACATATTATGCCCCTTTTTACAATATGTAATATAAGTCTCAGGGGTCCCCAGAATGTAACTGAAGTTTCAGCTCAAAATACTCCACAGATCATTTATTATATCATTTTGAAAATGCCTATTTTGAGTCGAAGCAGAAACACGCTATATTAGAGCATGTGTCTTTAAATGCAAATGATCTGCTGCTCTCCGCCCCCTTTTCCAGAAGAGAGCTGCATCATTACAGCTGGTACCTGCTAAAACATCTGTTTTGTTTCTGATTATCACGTTTATCGCACTGAAATCAAGCATTTTAAACCATATTAGTTTAAACTTGTGATATACGGTTTTCTGAGTGCACACATCCGAAGCACACGGACAGAAAGCGGCTGTCACAGCATGTGAGTACTGTTCTCATTCAAAAACAAGTTTACGTTAAAAAACACGTGTAAGTTACAAAAACAGTCAGATATGTCTGTGAAGGTAAACAGCTGAGAAATAAATCACGTTTATTTTAGATCTGTGTGGCAGCAGCAATATACAGTAAATAAATCAATAAATCCACTGCTCTCTTGTCTCCTCTGAGGCTGTGACTCTAAATAGTGTTCTGTGCTCATCTCTGCAGCTAAAGACAGAACAGTTAGCATGTTTTGCTCAAACTTTCGCCATGGCATTAGAGCTGGTACACCGTTGTGGCTTGCGAAATCAAAATGACGGCACCGTGGGTGGAAATTTACAGATAAAGGGGCGGTAATATTATGAGATCCCTTTGCAACGTCACTAGGGGAGAGAGATCAGACGCGCTCGTTTTTTCAGACGCTTGCAGAAAAAGGCTAACCAAAACAAAGTTACTGGGTTAATCTTTTTCATGTTTCCTTGGTTGGCAGATGCACCGGGGACTTGATTATTGCACTTAAAACCTGGAAAAGTCAGATTTTCATGATATGTCACCTTTAACATTAACAATGAGCAATAGCTACATTTGCTACAGAAGTTATAAATCTTTGTTAAAAAAAAAATACATCTCTTAGTTCATGTTAGCTCGGGTTCATTAAATAACACCGTTGCAAGTTTTGATTTTAACAATGTGTTATTAAATATTGGAATTAACTAAGATTAATGAATGTTTAGAAGTATTTTTCAGTGGGAGTTTGTTAACTAATGAATTAACTAATGTTAACTAATGAAGCCCTAATGTAAAGTGTAACCGAACAATAAAGAATCAAAACACTTTTAAACAATATCTAGAGCCCTATTCGCACGGGATTAGTATTACCTGGTGACCTACAGTCATTTGTAATAACTGCAGAGGTTGTCTGTGATCTTAATCCCATGCGAATCGGCCATGTCTGTAATTTGTAAAGTAAAAATTCCCCCACAAATGACCTACCATATTTCGCCGAACACCGAGGTCCTGTGATAATATTAGTCCCATGCGAATCGGCATCTCTGTGATTTGGCCAGCATTTGGTGGGTCATATAATTTTTCGAGGTTTTTGTTTTCTGTGCACCTTTTTATCCATGTTTCGCGAAGAATGGAGCTGCGTTGGAGTGTTTTGATAGTATTTTGGGTGCTGTCATATCGCTACACCATACAATTTGCAGAAAGAGAAAGCTGAAAAGGTTTTGAGGTTAATGTGTTAATCAAGCATAAAGCTTGAGATATTATTTTAACCTGGTGAAATGTTAATGACACGGGGCACGAAACCAGTTTCTTTTTTTTTTTGTTAAATCCATCTAACCGGACCATAGAATGGGGCTCTCAAACCTCAAAGCCATCGTATCCGGGAGATAAGTCAGTAAATTAGAGTAAAATCACAGGCTTCGCTTATCCCGTGCGAATGCACCAGACGAAATTCAGATGTAGGGGGGTAATTTCAAAATCACACAAGGTCCCCAGATAATGCTAATCCCGTGCGAATAGGGTTTAGGGCATGTTGTAGTCCAGATTAAAATGTAAAAAAAGTTTGAAAATAATTAGCCTATTAAGTCTATATTTAAGTATTTGGCGCTGTGATGAACACCATAGTGAATACACAAATCTGAATGGCTGTTTAAATAATTTAAATATGTTTCAGAAACAAAGTAGCGCAGCTGCTTTGTTTCCGGGGTTTCCGGGGTAACGGCTGCATTCTGCTGTTCAGCACCATCTGCTGTCAGAGAGTGAATGTGCGCTCTCATCCAGAGCGTCTCCTTCACGTGTTTCGCCATGCGCTTCTCATCTGTGCTTGTTTACATGTGTGCGCAGGCGTCTTTGACGCAGCTTACAGCAGTGTTGTGCATTGTGACCAGTTGATGGGAAATGTATTCTTAAAATGCATTCAAAATTCTGAATAATTTGTAATAAATAATTTTTCTCTGTATTTTGAAGTGCCCACGATAACAATATCGTGCATATTCATTATCGTGATATATCGCATTACTGAATACCGGCACATGTCTATTTCAGACAAATAAAAAGCTGTATATTTAGACTAACCAAGGCCAGGTCATTGTGGAGTGACTGCTCCTCCACTGGTGCATGCTGGGAAAGGTAAATCAAGTATGCGCTGATAGTCTGAGGATCAGTCTCCATGTGAATGGCCTGAAATGGAAAACCACACAAACACAATAAGCTGAGCACGAAACAGATATTGATAATCTTGTACTTGTGTTGGTGGACTGACCTGCTGTAAGGCGCTGGATGTCAAGCATCTTACACTATCAAACAGAGGTAGTTTGGGGAGGTCCTGAAGGAGCCACTGGTAGCCTGGCAGTAACTCTGCATCTCTGGAGTCTTCCTCCATGAGCTGATCCCTCTCCTCTCCATCTTTTAATGCTCCCTCAGTCAGCACCAGAGACAAACCCTGATACACACATCACAACAAGCATCTTATTAAACTGTCTAAATGAATCAAGCACTGGTAGATGGTTAATTAACTGCGCACCTTCATGGCCAGTACTCTAGAGGCCACCTGAGAAGAACTGAGACGCCGGAGGAAGTAGTCCAAGACTTCACATGTGGTCTGTTCATCAGCCTTAGGACCCAGAAGTAGGTCCTGGAGCCGCCCAAGAAGCTGCCGCTGTTTCTGCTGCCTCTGACAGGGAAAGACGAGGAGAAGGAAAAAACAAACAAAACAAAACAAAAAAACAGCAATATTGTGAAATATTATCATAACAGCAGTGTACCTTTAATTGATCTGTTATTTATCTTTAATTTATAATACATGTATTTTTATTTATCATATTTATTTATTTGTATATATTTCACATTTTGGACCACCCTAACAAATCAATGTGTAAATTACTACAATAAGGATTGAAAAAAAAGGTAATGTAAAACTAAACTCTGGTTTAATATTCCTTGACTAACATTACAAGATGACTTCAGGAGAAAAAAAAACATTTAAAAAAGACAACACCAATGTGCAGTCAAAGCTGAGTTTTACCTGTCTTTTCTTCGCTCGCTGCTCTTTGCTCTCTCCTTCCTCCTCATCATCAACAGAGGAGGAGTCATCAGCTGCATCGTGGAGGAGGAATTCACAGAGGCATTGAACGGGCAGCACATCCAAGGACCCTTCACTGGACTGGACGAGATCAGCCAGCCACGGCATAGACTGAGAAGAGGCCTGGATGGGGGAACAATTAGACATTTAGAAAGTCCCGTAAACATGGCTCTTCATAAAGAACAGCTCTGCTAGTATATGAGAGCGTGTACTTGTCTCTGGATAATATTGAGTAGGAAGTCAGGGTTGCGGCTGCGGCAGAGAAGATGGCCCAGACGCAGAGACTGGTTCAGACTCTTTACTTGATCCAGGACATGAGGCGGTGGCCTACGAGGGGGCCCTCTAAGCATAGAATAAAAGACTGGGTCAGTATATCTTTATAAATATCCTAATCTAGTTGTATAGTTGTCTAAATATTGAATATGAGAAATATTGTTGGTTCTTTGACAAATTGCTTTGCTCCTCTATTGCAAGTCACATTGTATAGATGTAAATGCTGGATTTTCACTACAGTCACAAACAGGAAGTCATACTTGGGGTCCAGGCTGGTGAGCTGGGACAGCAGGAGGCTGTTGTTCTCTGTTATGGTCTGTTTGGTGGAGGCGGCTGCCAGGTGGCTCTCAAAGGCCAGGATCTCCTGCCTCTCCTTCTGAGAGGTCTGCAGCTCTCGGTTGATCATCTCAGTTTTGGTCTCCTCATCGGCCACCGTGCATGGAGGGTAGGAGTAGTTACTGAAAAGAGAGCAAAAGAAAGTGTCAGGTACTGATAAAACCATAAAACCACATTTCAACACAATTCGCAGAACACTTACTTTGTCATAACCATCTCCATGAGCATTTTCAGAGTGGGGTAACCATCCCATGCTGCCAAACCTGAAAACATCAGTGACAGCGATATAATGGCATTCTAATGAGATGTTATTATGAAATGCAAGTATTGCTTCATATCTGGCCTCACCAATTTTCTGTGGGTTGAACGCTGCGACCACAAGCAGCAGCAGCCAGGCCTTCCAGTAAAGAGTTGATATGGCCAGATTTGGAGGTTGATAGCTGAAATGGAACATTTAATAAAAAAGTTCACCTCTCTGAGGAATAAATACCCCACAAACAGAGTACCGGATGCCAGGAGTGGACAGACCACAATGTAGCTTAAACTTTCAATGCAAATAGACCATGACACCCAGTAATTATTTGGCAATATAAAGCTGATGGATCATTTCATAATAAAACAGAAGTGAAACAGCATGGAATAAACTCGGTGAAAGGTAAAGGCTATACCCTGCAGGCAGCTGGATGTTCCCTGGGTGATGGTAAGTGCACAGGTTCAGCACAGCATCAATAAGTTGGACCCTCTCGACTCGCAACACTTCCAAGTCTACAGTTTACAATGTGAGAAGACAAACATCACCACACAACCAGTTTTAAAAACAGACCTCTTCTAAAAAATTCTGAGCTCTTTTTAATCATTAAAATATTTGTCTAACCACGAGCACTGACTTACCATCCGACTGAACTCCTGCAGCTCTCTTCACCAGGTGATCGGCCAGCTCCATGGCATCAGCTGGGCCCAGGGGCAGATCACGAGAGAGACCGATCACCAAGATGCGCATTAGCGTGTCCTCCAGTAGAGGAACCTCTGAGCACAGCCGAAGAAAGAAACTAGCAAACAAGAGAGATGCTTTAGCATCTATTAAATGAATGTACTAAAAAAATTCTATCTGTAAGATGTTTAAGCAGAGATTGATCTCTTACTTTCTGTCACTCTCAGGCGGCCAGTTGTCCCATTTGTAATATGTCTCAGGCTGCTCTGTAAAAAGCACTTTGTGTAGACTGTTGAAACACAATGAATCAATCAGTAAAATAACAATCTGCTGTATGTAAAAGCGTTTACATAGTCTTACAAGCAGCCAGAAAGTGCTAGATTAATTTTAAGGGTCCAACAAGAATGTTAAATTGTCAGGAAATATCAAATAAATTATGTTTTTGGTGCAATATATCACTTTAAATTATAAATTATGATACATATGTTCTCTTTGAATTAGTCCTATAGTGTTATTTAAATTAGTCCTATGGTGTTAATTTATGTTTTCCATCTATTTTGGTATATGTGTTTCACATACATGTTTTTCATTTGCATTTTATTATATTTTATTTAAGCTTTAGAATATTTACTGACCATTTTTAGTAGTTTTAGTTAACAATAATAACACCAGTCCTACATCTAGCTGATTCATACCAGTGCACATAGTCTTTAGGTCCCACTTTACTGATGGTGGGAACCACGGAGTGCAGCCACCACACAGCATCTCTCTGGATGGCAGCAATCTGGTTTTGAAAGGACCTCAGCACCTCCAGATCTGAAATACATATGCATCCTCATTAGCATAAACAGAGTTTTGAATTTTGGATATATGATGCATTGAGAGAAAAAAAAAAACCCCTCTTACTCTTCTTCTCTCCTTTGTCCCAGGCGATGCCGGCCTCTTTGACCTGAACCGTGATCCCCAGCATCATGGAAACTGTCAAGAGATCTGTCACTTGGATGACAAAACGCTCCTGAGATAGAAACAAAGAAAATTATGTACAGGCAAAACATCAAATCAAATTTTCTACATACAGATAATAAATACAGCTATATAGCCCTTACTTTAAACTCCATGTCCACATAATTGGCCTCTTTCCTCTCCTGCATGAGGCCTAAACAGAAAGACTGGAAGTTGATCTCATGTTTGGTCTGTTTAATGATTTCCCTGAGCAAGGCGCGTGAGGCCCGCAGGTAGTCATCCTTATTGGTCAGCAGGTCCTGGAACACCATGGCCAGAAACTGAAACAGAAACGAAATAAATGTTTTTCAATTTTCAACTTCTCAGGTCTCTACTTCATGTAAATAATACATATAGTAGACGGCAAAGTTTGAAACTTAGGGTTAGGGCTTTTGGAAAGAAGTATTAGCGATAATGAAAGTGATTTGTACATGTGACAGAAAAACAGAAATTTGTAAATGTGCATGAAGCCAATAAGGTTGGTTGAAAAGTCACCTTCGGGGCCTGCTCTGGGCTATGTTGCAGAACTGTATGGAGCACTTGCATATTATTGGGATTTCTGGCATTTGACAGCTCGTTAAAGATCACAAACTTCACCATAGTCCCCAAATTATCTCGGTGAGCATTCAAAAGCTCCCTACAGAACATGAGAAACATGAAAAAAATACATTTAAAAAAAGTGTTTCAGCTTTACAGTACTGACTTACAATTATGCAAAGTATAATCTGAGACTTCAGGTCTGAAGGTGTAATGCTGACCTGACACACAGCATGTAGTGGTTGAGGAGAACTTTAGGTTTGAGGCGGATCTTGATGAGGTTCGAGATGACCTCCATGTCGTCTGAGCCATGTGTATTACAGTTCATGCACAAAGACATCAGAAGATCCTGTGCTGGCCGAGTCAGCTGGAAAATCACCAAACAAAAACAAACCTTTAGGTATGTGGTTTCATACTTTCAGACAATGACGCTTCCTCTCTTTTGTCAACATTTTTGTACCTTAGGATTCTGTAACCACATCTCGAGTCTCTGCACGGCCATCAGTCGGACCTCTTTATAACCACAGGTGGCCGTGAGAAGGCGCAGAAGGTTCCTGGACACGTTATCCATGGGCTGGCGACGGTTCAGCTGGTCCCTTAAAACGTCCAAGACATACTCCTCCACACTTTCAGCCAGCTCGTCATACCTGAAGCCGGAGACATTTTACTATTCTCAACATCAATTTCAATACCACAGCAAAATCTAATAGACTACTTAAGAAATTTATTTATATATTAGTACTGTCAAACCATTAATCGCATCCAAAATAAAACTTTTTATTTAATATATGTGTGTGTACTGTGTATATTTATTATGTATATATAAATACACACACATACAGTATATATACAAATATAACAATTTTCTTAAATACATGCATGTGTATTTATATATACATAATAAATATACATGGTACACACACATATATTATGTAAACAAAATATTTTATTTTGAATGCGATTAATCGTTTGACAGCACTATTATATATACATAAATTTTCTAAATAATATACATTATTGTTATATATACACCACTGTTTAAATGTTTGGGATCTGTAAGAATTTTTTTAAAATTTTTTTAGAAGAAGTCTCATTTGCTCAAAAAGGTGTTTATTGGATCAAATATACAATAAAAAAAGTAATATTGTAAAATATTATAATTTAAAATAACTTGAATAATAACGTTAATATATTTTAAAATGTAATTTATTCCTGTGATGGCAAAGTTGAATTTTCAGAAGCCATTACTCCAGTCTTCAGTGTCACAGAATCATTCTAACATGCTGATTTGCTGCTCAAGAAACGATTCTTATTATTATCCATGTTGTAAAAAGATGTGCTTTTTAATATTTTTGTGGAAACCAAGATGCATTGTTTTTCAGCATTCTTTGATGAGTAGAAAGTTTAAAAAAAAAAAAAGCATTTATTTGAAATAGAAAACTTTTGCAAAACAATGTAAAAGTCTTTACTGTTGATTTTTTAACATTTAAGGCATCGCTCCTGAATTAAAGGAATTATTTTTTTCATTAAAAAAAATAAAAAAAATAAATAAAAAATCAGACACCAGACATTTGAATGGTGTAAATATATTAACACATGAAGTAAAAACAATTCAATAAAGCATGCAAGCATTTCTCATTTTATGAAAGATTACTTCAAGTTTTAAATGTACTAATTAATTGCATGCAATTAATTCATTTATTTCATATAATTAAAGACTGGCACATCTTCTTGAATATATGTACTTCCCTACCTGGGCATGTCCTGTCCATCATCTTCTGGACTCAATTTCTCCTCAGCGATTAAAAGCTCGGTCTGACCTTCATCCTCATCTGGAGTGGAAGGATGAGGGCTGTTCCCTAAAATACAGTATTTTATGTCAATTCTTCTATATTTTTCTAACAAATATTTCTGTTCATGACAGAGTAGTCTTGGACCACCAACCTGCACTGAGGTCTCCTCCTGATCGCCCTGTTTCCGTCTGGAGCAGCATACTCTTGGGTGGCATCTTGGTTGTGAAGGCAGTCTGGATGTTATCAACAAAAGGTTTACAGTGCGAGCTGTCCACCCAGATACGCTCACCGAGAGAGTCCTCAATGTAGACCTGGGAAACACCAAAATGACTGCGTATCAGTATCATGATTACTGTGAGATCAGAAAGCTGGACAGTTTCACCACTTACTTTGACAAATATCTCAGGCCAGTTTTCATCCTCCTCATAGGCAGCCATCAACAGGTTACAGGCCAGCACAGACACCAGGTTGTTCCCCTTGGCCTTAAAGTTGATTGAGGCGTCACGGCGGAGCAAACTGCAGAGAGCCTAAACAAAGACATTTAACATCATAAGCTACGTCACCAGCAGTAACAGTAAATTCCAGTATTACAGCACAGGTGTTTCTGTCTACCTCTATCACACCCTCTGTGGCAAAAACATTGGGCTTGATTTTGGCGAGAAACATGAGGCTGAGGTATAGCGTCATGTCAGGCTTGGCTCGGTTCAACTTCAGCTGTTTGACAGCCCCGCAGAGCACACCCTCAATGCGGTCATCATTACCCTCTGCCTCCGCTGCCTCAATCTCATCCAGAAGCACAGCAGGTGAAACTGAAAAAAGTCAATCATATGATAAAAATAATATACTCTGAAAGAATATAGTTAAATGCTATTTAATTGTATGTTATTTGCAACTAAATTAAAATTTATAATAGTTTAATTTTATGTATATAAATGCAATTAGTTGAACTTAAAGAGCTTTTTTGACCTAATTAATTTTAGAATTACTTCAGTAACACTTTGGCATAGGGACCAATTCTCACTATTAACTCGTTGCTTGTTAGCATGCCTATTATTAACATACTGGCTGTGTATTAGTATTTATAAAGAACATACTCTGCATGACCATATTCTACTACATCCTTATTCCTACCCAATACCTAAACTTAACAACTACCTTACTAATTATTAATTAGTTAAGCAGCAAATTAGGAGTTTACTGAGGCAATTTAGTAATTTCTTACTAAAATTTATAATTTTTTCCGTACTGTGACATACATCCGAGTATAACAGATTATTGGAAAACAGAAAATGTAGGTTGGGACTTTGTTCTATGCATTGGATTGTTGATTGGATTGGGAACGTGAGCTTG
Organism: Spinibarbus caldwelli; assembly: GCA_039654775.1. Taxonomy (NCBI): domain Eukaryota; kingdom Metazoa; phylum Chordata; class Actinopteri; order Cypriniformes; family Cyprinidae; genus Spinibarbus; species Spinibarbus caldwelli. The sequence goes on from CM077218.1 coordinate 32,292,469, forward strand.
CAGGAGCAGGTTTAAAGGTGAATTTTCATTTAATGCAGACTAAAAATACAATTAAGCACACTTTTTTCAAAAGACAATACATGATACTGTTGTTTTATAAATGTAATATTTTGAATCGTTTCATTGTTCTTTAAACACGATCTGAACAAAAAAATTATAATAAACAATAATGAAAAAAGCAATATTTACTTAACTGAAAAATTATTTAAGGCTGCATGTCACTGTTTTAATTTGTTCATATTTACACATTACTTTTTTTATTCAAAAAAAAAAAGTTTGCTTGTTACTTTCTATATTTAGTTTTTGCTGTGGATTCAAAGTTGGTATCAGTAATTATGGATTTCACTGCCATTGGTCTCAGCTATTAAAATACAGGTATTATAAATCCCTAAATTGCATGAAAGTTTTCTGTAATTAAAAATGCTGGCTAATCTCACCTTCAATAGGAACTACAGATGGCTCTTTGATGGAGGGGGATATTGATCTTTTGTCAACAGCAGCCACCTCAGCGAGGCGTGAGAGGGCACTGGGTGGAGCAGAAGAGTGCTTGGGCCGTTTGGAAAGACTGGACAGACTAGAGGAAGAGGGAAGAGATGAAGACGCCTCTCTCTTGCGGTCTGGGGGCAAACCGGTGGACGCTGGCTTCAAGAGAGCTGGGTTTGCTTTCGGCTCACTGCTCTGACTCTTTGATCCAAGAGCAATGAAATCTCCTGGAGGTGGGTGACCTGAGGGACATCACAGGATGATAAAGAAGGATTCTGAGGATTATACAGGGTTAAATCATCTATTTCTTTGCCATAATCACAGCTACAATCTTACCTGATGGTTTGGTGTTACTAGGTCGCCTAATGCTTGTTGGCTTTGGTCGATTCATTCTGACACAATTTCCACAAGTTCCAACTTACTGTAACTGTATAAGACAAACACCACAAGCTTTTAATTATAATAGAGGAATTACAATCATATAATTCAAACAAACAAAATCTGCATTCAGCTAAAAATATACAAGCTGCGCTGTTTGTTGATATTGACTGAATGATTGAGAGCATTAATATTGTTACACTAAGAAAGCTGACTAATTCATCTTGGTGTGCAGTGTTAATAAAGCGATATTTATTGCCTTTAAGAGCTCTTATTTCAGTGTCTTCTGTACTGTTTACAAGCTGTATCTGGTCTTTTGAGTCTGTAAACATTTTAGCAGGTACTGTATTAGCAAAAAAACATCATTTTTGTTTTTTAAAAATCCCACCTAGTACTAACAGTAAAACATATGTACTATTATTACACACATAATATGAAGAGAATCTGTATAAACTACCTGAGTTTCTCAAAGGCTCTGCTACATGGTTTGCCGTGTACTGTTTGTACTTCTGCTGCAGTGGGAGAGTTTCCTGAGTGCGACAGCGCCATCTACAGCACTGGAGCACGACTCAGCGGCCAAACTGGAGAACAGAAACACAACCACTCATCAGGGAAACAAATAAAATAAAATAAAAAATCCTTCATGTAAGAGTAATATTATTTACACTAAATCATGATACATAGATCAAGATTTTTTTATAACACCATTGTCATCTGTGCATTAACATATGCTTATCTTGAATCTTATTGATGAAGTCAGAAAACACGTTGCCTATAGGCCTATGTTCATTTATTTATTTCATTTTAGGGCAATATCATAGATTTTTCATCCCTGGCTATGTAAACAACCACAGAATCATATTATCTTTCGCTTAAACCACTTATACTCAGGGTGATTAGATGTCTCTGGGTGGCACTATTACTATGAAGCGTTTAGGGACTACAAGGAACAATGTTTCCAAGAATCTTCACTTTGAAAATGACGTCAGACATGGAAACAGACATTACTGTGCCTTCCAGACAAAAGAAAACAGAACTTTCACCCAGAAAAGAACACCACAGAGAACACACACTGTAAGGTACTCAGCAAAAACAACATGTGCTTGTAATCCGACCTCTACGGAGAAAATACGCATGTGTGCCTGGTTACAGTTGCTAAGTATTGTTGAAAACATACTTCTCTGACAGGAACAATGATACTTCTGAAAGCCTTCCAGATATGAAATATGCACGCCACTTCTAAAATGTTGCGAGTGGAACAAAATATCCCATGTGTTTCCCTAAACTACAAGACAGATTTGCTGACTATTTCAGATGTGATGGACTTGTAAAAGAATATTCCCTAATTAGTAATGTTTTGGCTGAGTCAATATACAACACTTATTACTTACCCATTTGCCACACCAAACTGCCCACTTGTTATATAAAGTGTTTTTCATATAAACCATATTTTTATGATGTCATTGGCACACTAGTCACTATTCCAAATATAAATCCAGTGTCACAGGGGAAATCTGAAACCTGCAAAAATATTAATATTTTTCTGTATTAAAAAAAAAAAGTATTTCAGGCACTTTTAATTGAAGAAATCATCAGGATTCTTTATAGTATCAGAAATGATATACAACATGGGTAAAGTGCCATAAAGACTAAACAGTTGAAACATATTTTTATTCTTGGACGATTAATGCAGGTCTGTCTAATGTTTGGCTTAAGCCGGCATGATCTTAAGAACTTGAGGATGTGTTTCCACTTAAAAGATTTTCTTCGTTCTTTTTTTTTTTTTTTTTTTTTTACATCCACATGGTGGTTTCCCACAAGTCCCACAGGAATCCTACGGGAAACAGAATAGCAGTCCATCACTTTTTTTTTTTTATGTTATTTGAGCTACATTTGTCTTTTTCTCTCTTGAGGTGTGTATATAGATGCTTTGCTGCCATAAGAATGCTCCAAAGATCAGGTGTGGGGGTTTTGGTAAAGTGATATTTTTCACCTGTCCATGAGTATTTATAATGGAAAATGATTTTCATAAAACTTTAATTATTAGTTTTTTAAATTACTTGTAGATATTTTACTTTATATTAAAGATTTCTTAACGTTTTTTAGAAAGTATAGAGAATAAATACACACACACACACACAAGATTTGTTAATGTGAATAAAAAGCATGTTTTCAGTTGTCTTATGTTAAAATTCAATACTGATGATACAGGTCATAGAATAAATTAAATGCCACAATCCACCCAGAATTCTGGACATGAAAAAATAAAGACGTCAGAAGCCCAAACACTGATATCAAACCCATATGCTTTCTCAGAGAGTGAATGTGTTTGTGTTGAGTCACTCACTGGTAGAGAAAGTGAGAGAATGCCGTAAACAAGGTCCACATAATTTACTCAAAATAAATAAATAAATAAATAAATAAAAATAATAATAATTATATATATATATATATATATATATATATATATATATATATATATATATATATATATATATACACACAATCAATTAAATATGAATAAATCATTATTCATATTATTTACTTTGCATTTACTCTACAGCAGGGTTATTATAGATTATAGTTAACTAAAACCATAAAAGATTTTTGTTACTTGAAATACTGTAAAATTTCATTAAAATAAAATATAAAAACTTCAACTTTTCCTTTTTTATTTCAGGTAGTTGCCAAGGCAACATTCCCTGTTTTCATTAGTTTATCTTGATGTATTAAAATAATTAAAACTGAAATAAAATAAATGAAAATTTTAAATATATAAAAAGCTATTAAAAACAACAAAAACACACAACAAAATTACTGAAACTTTAACATCGAAATGAAAACATAAAATATAAAATTAAAAACTAATAAAAAATAAATAAAAAAAATTATGCTTAAAACACTGCCCCAAGCACAGACAACACAATGTTGTGCATACAGGATCTACATTGTTCTATTTCTTCAAAAAACATTAGCAATGTAGATATATGCATAAAATTATTCAAATCATCTAGAATCTCACTGAGTCATATTGACACAGCAGTTCCCTTCCATGTGGAAGCACAGAAGGGGTTTGCCTCTGCTTCAGATGCTTACTTTCTATAACTGTAAAGCAGAGTCTTTTATGGCAGACAGAGGGCGCTTTGGATTCCCTTCACTGACATGTGCAAGACAGAATTTTTTGATAAACATTGACGTTACAGAAAGACCACAAAAGATACAAACGGGTGTACGAGTTCTCATAACAGTCATGTCATACCACAGCTAGGCCTATATTTTAGGGCACTGACACACAAACTTGACCTTCTGTCCATGTCTAGCTCAAGATCATTCCATCACGTGCTAAAACAACTTTTCGCTTCTCCTACACATCATTTGACCCACAAATGCTCAATTTCAGCGACAAATACATCAAACCTACCAAAGTGTTCAGCTGCGTCTATTTCTGGCCTCCCCTGGTTTCCCGCCTGACTGACGTCAGCACAAAGTTATTTTCATGAATGGAGGGGCGGTCACGAGGAGCCGGCGACGTCAGTGCTTGCGGAAGCGCGGAGTGGAATGTTGATACATTGTTGTTGTTTTGTAGTTAATTTAGTTCAGCGAAACATTTCGCTTCGGTTGCAGGACGCGAGGCAAGGCTCGACCTGTTGATTCCAGGACGCTTCTCAGACATTCTGCGCGTCCCAGACACAGATCCCCCGCTCACAAGGTACAGTGTGCGAGCTTTTCTGGGAGATGTTTTGAAATTCCTCTCGAAACTGCTGATGTTCTCACGATGACGGATAAGAATTCAGCCTATCCGTAATATTTGTGTAGTCGATCGATGCGTAGCGTAATATATTCTTCTCTAAAATGATACAGTTCAATAAGGAATTACGTTTATTTTAAAGAGGAAACATAAGTAGTTATGTAATAGTTGAAATATTTGAATATAAAAACAAAAATATATCGGTCTGGTATGGACACGTGTTAAAGGTTGCAACTTGGAATTCAGCCTACAAATGCTTTTTTTGGGATTTTTTTGTTTTTTGTTTTGTTTGTAAATATAAACGATCGCTTTTATAAACAATACTACTTTACTACTGACATTCTTTAATGTTGCGTAAATTGGAAGTTTGCTAGATTTTAAACGGAATGCGTAAGTGTATCGTATCTTTAACTAAGTAAACAACTGCGTCTTGTAACTTTTGAAGCAATTTGGCGATACGACTCCAACTTTTGTCGCTTTTCACAGCGGGCATGTTTCAAAAGAATTAATATTACGACACAATAGGAAATAACACGTGGTGGGCATTTAGGAATTCTGGGACAAAGGGCATATTTGTGTCTGGAGCACTATTGGAAGTTTTAAAGCGATGGAACGATTGATAGAACGAGCTCGAGTCATTCGAGCCGCGCGAAAAGATTCGGTTTTCTTCTCGCGCTCTTTAATCAACACGAGGGTTCGAGAATAGGGTGACGTTATGTCAGATTCTGAGTGCACGCGCACCGCGTGATCAATATTACTTAAAGAATGCACTGTATCTTCGATAAAAAGGCTTACTTGCCCTTATGTCTTTGTTAGAGGCGATTTTTCGTTGCGCAGTGCAAAAACAAGTGATGGTTTAAAATATAAACTATCATAATAAAGGAGCATGTGCCACCTTCAGCGTGTCTGCTAAGACCTAGGACACTTTATATGACTTAATAAAAAGCTAGTGATTGAATGTTTTCACAATTTTGTATGAAGGACACATATGGAATGGAATGTAGCCTACATATGAGTTTGTGATGTGTAGGTGATTGGAAATATCTATGAACACATTAAGAATGATTGTGTCCACTCTATTCTGGCAGGTTAGCATTAGAGCAACGCCCTCACAGGAAAAATGAGTCATGACTGGATAATGTGATTCATTTCCACAATGGATGATAAAATAGCAGTTCTAAATCAAATTAATGTGATTAAACCACATTAAAGTGAAGTCCATTCGTTGTAATTAGAAGAATGCATGTCCTGTGCTCCAACAGAGTATGTGTTGAGTTACATTCAGTGTGTAATGTGACAATTTAAGGACAGCCAGGGTGGGAAATTAACTTTTTTGCCTATTTCTCACAGTGGATCATTGAATACATAAAATAACTGTATATACTTGATATTAAACAAACATGCAAAGACCTTATAAATGGACCAAAAATATACATTTATGTTACGTTATTCCACTTTAGTTAGGGTTTTTGTAATTCACCTTTAACCCCAAAAGGTGTGATGTTGTGTAGAACTTTGTACAGCCACAAATATTTGGAGTTACGAAATATTTCACGTCAGTTTCGAGAACTTTGAATGTACATTAATAGAAGTGAATCGAGTCAAGTTAATTTATTTACAGTGTTTTTCATAATGCATATTGTTTCAAAACAGCTTTACAGAATTTCATAATGCTAATCCCTAATTTTCCAATTTTAGGAGTTTAGAGCTAGATGACTGTATAGTTTACATGTGGTGATGATATAAACAATCAAGCAGTTGATATTTGTTATATAGTTTATATATTGTGGCATAATGATAGTGTACTGTGCGGATCAAATTGGATAGACTTATAGTAGTTGTAAGTTAATGCTAACGATTTGTTATGCTGTGATATGGAGGATTATGAGTCTATGATTTTTTTTTTTTTTCTCAATGTGTAACAACCACAATCGTACCTGAAACACCTCTTACGATTATTCATTTAGAGCGTTTACATGTAAGCCAAAATCTTTCGGATGTAAAGTATGGAAATTCACATGTGGTATATGGAAAGCCCTCGCACAGCATGCATGACGAACAGCAAATCAGGCATGCACACTGAAAGCATGTCTTTCATCTGTTCTTCAAAATAAAATTGGATGTGTGCATCGCTCTGTTTGTATGTAACAGCATTCGGAGACATTTTATACATCCTCCGCCACAGCGACTGGTAGATGAGCAAAAATATCCACCACTGTGTAAAATAGTATCTGCATTTGGCTGGTGACGGGTGTTTATTTCACACCCTGGGGAATATAAAAAGGCCACCATCCACTTGTGAGGGGCTGCTGTGTTCCAATTGGATAATTTGGCTTAGTTTTTCCAGAGTCAGCAGAAGATCAGTTGTTGAGGCTGCTAGATCAGCACCAGTCATTGCCCAGGAAGAGTTCTGAGAGCAGAGCTAAGGGGAAACTGCATTGAGTGCCTGTCATTACACCGAAACAGTTGCTGGGGTCAGATTGCATTTGGTTTAAGAGCGTATTGCAGAAGATGGCACAGAGAATAGAGCAAATATTGGGTTCTGTCGTGACTTATGTCCCATCTTGATCTCTATGGAAAATCATGGAGGAGGGCAACCTTGTCATATCTCCATATTCATACTGCATGCGGGGTTGTGTGACCTCGTCTGAGAGTTAGTCTGACTCAGAGTTGCTGAGGTATCTGTGGTGATGGCCTCCCACATCTTGCACGTTGTCTACTTGCTGCATTTAGAAACCCAGGGGAAGTGAACTGCACACACTGCACTGTCATGAGACACACACGTGGGATCACTAGAAGGGGGCAGGCACTCGTGTCTTGTCACTAAGCGATGCTCTATGAGTAAACAGTTTACCATCAGTATTATGTTAATCACATGATGTAAATTTTAGTTCACGATTATTGTTGTAGCATCGAGTATCTCACACCTCTAAAGATAGCTTAGTCTAGAATCACTGGAGAAATAAATCCTGTGGTTTAGATGGTGCATTTGGAGAACAGGAACTCTTACAGTACTCTTTGTGGTTAGGACAGTGGGTTTTGAAAGTGAATGAGACAGCGGTAGTTGGTGAGTTAATGACTCAAAATGAAACACAGGGGAACTCCAAACCCAATTCTCACGTCAAGCGCACCCATTGCTTTCTCTCTGAGCGCCATGTCTTGACCTAGGCTGCAACATTATCAGCAGTCATCATGAATCAATGTCTTATTGATTTGAATGGGTTTCTGAGAGAAATGCGAGATCACTGTGTTGTCACTTGAAATATTGCAGGTAAATAATGAGCCTGAGTGTGTTTGATCTGGCCATTGCCAGAATTGGGAAATATGTGATGTGTGCCAAATTTTAATTTAAGTGTTGGTTTCATAGGGTTTGGCTCTTAGACTATTTTTACCAAAAGTTTAAAATGAATGATTTTATCATTTTATATATATATATATATATATATATATATATATATATATATATATATATATATATATATATATATATATATATATATATATATATATATATATATATAATATGTAAAATGTATAATAATTGTGTGTGTGTGTATAAAAAGATGTTTAAAAAGTCATAGAATTAATTCATAAATGTCATTACGTTTTGGGGTGTTTGTACCACATGACTTTTTTTATTATTTTAATTAATTAATTAATTAATTAATTTACTTAAAATAGTGTTGCCGTGTCATCAAAAGGTCAAATTATCTGACATTTTAAGAGATTTGTTGACCTCGTGACAGAGTCATGAGGGGTCCTTTCTGTGATATCACTTCCTATTTTCTTTTTCTTGTATGTTTTAGCAGAGATTTAATTTGAAATATTCTAACAATTTGAAATATTTTATATAATGTTTATATCATTTATACTATAATAAATACATAGTATGCAAATGAGTAACAGGACTGTAAAATAAAGTGCTACCAATTATCTAATAGAATTTTATTTCAGAAATTAAAGAACATATTTACTATAGAACAGGTTATTATTGTTATAAAGTCATTGTATATATAAATTGCCTTTTAATGTTTTTTTTAAAGTTGTGTGCATAAGACAGTAGGAGGAGAATCAGGAAACAATGGCTGCCGACAAGGCTACAACATTTTTAATGTACCGTTGAATAAATGAACAGATCCAGACAAAATAAAAATTAGGGTCATGTTATTGATCCGTGTATTACAGAATCAGACTTTATTGACCTACGGGGTGTCTAGACCACAAAGCAACACCCTGCCCTTTTCTTGTTGCCCTTTTCTAGTTCCTGGATCGGACAGGACTGACTTCACCACACTGTGGTCAGGTCTGTGGAAGAGCTGTCTGGTACTTATTTCTCAAGAGCTTGAGTAACTGGATGTTTATATGCCTATGATGTGTTGATGCAACATTGGGCAATCCTCCAGCTTGTCCTGTTTGCTGTAGACCATTAGTTAAGCGAAAACATTTAATGGCATGAGGGTGGAGAACCGATGTTACGTTAGATACGAGTTAGGATGAGTGAGTGTTGTTGGTTAAAACCAAGTTTGTCATGTCATGATTTTCCAGTGCAGAACTGTGCTTGTTGTTCTTCACTTATTAACCACGTTGGACTGGCTTCCCTGTCGTACATACTGGGCGGGTTTGTCTTTGGTTCGCGCATACTTGACATTCCTTTGAATCCCTGCGTCCCCAGCTTTGCTCTCGCTACCTCTCCTCCCAATCCGCAGAAAGTTCCGGCGGCCCCGCCAACCGTTCCCAAGGTTCCACGTACTTTTCCTTCCACCCCTGCGAAACAACAGGATTTTCCAGGAAACGTCAGTTCGGGAGGGTGTGATTCCCTGCCGATCGTCCTCGCTCTTACCAGTAAACAGCATGACTCACGGCTCTGCTATGCTCTCCATTTCCTTTACATAATATCCCTGCGAATGTGCCGCTGTGGAAAAGAGTAGGCCAGGACCAAAGGAGACGGAGCTCTCCACCTCCCTGTGAAAAACAGAGAGCGGCTCGCTCGCGCAGGAACGTAGCAGCTGGCCGCCAAGCGGAGCGGCCTATCTGTTCGCTGCTTAACTAGTGGAGCAAATGAGGAAAAACAAACAGCAAAGACAAGCCAGGCCTCCATTTATCATGGGAACACAAGCACACATGGCTTTGAAGTGGTGTTTGGCTTTGCCCAAGGCCTTGTTTCAATTCTCTACCTTTCATAAGAGGTCAAAACAAGAGAATCTCACATTCTCACTTGTGTTAACATGGCAACGCTGGCGTCAAATTCCATAAGAGTGGAGGTCCTTTGAGGGCTGTTTCTGAGAAAGTTCACAATCTCAAGACTTAAATATGCGGTTACCCAGCCATATTGCTCAGGGAGCCTAGAAAGAACGTCATCCCTGTATCAGCCAAAGCATGCAATACTTTAGCAGACGTTATCTGTGCAGGCCAGAGGTTTAGTCAGTAATAATCCGCCTCGTTGGGTTTATTGGGATCAGATGACATGTAAGTAATTACTTGAAACGTAAGTTATGTGACACCAAAGTAGTTTACATCATGGTTTGTAGTTCGTAGAAAATGATTGCGATGTTTGGCAGAGCACCTTGACGCAGGCAATCCTTTCCATTGTAACCTCCAACTGCCAAATCATGAGTTAACACTAATTTACAATAAAGGCTGACCCTTGAAGTGTGACAGAAAGGTTGTTGATGGGCTTAATACCGTGACCAACGTCCATGTGATGCCAGTGACATGTCTGAACAGCTTCACCTTGTGATTACTGAATACTTTCAGTTCTGCATGCGCCCACATATGACAGCAATGCAAATCAGGCATGCTTTTATGTAAGCACAGCCATATTAATTGGACAAACCAGTATATGGTTGATGTGAAATAATATGGCAACTCTACCACAGTAATCTGTCTCTGTCAGAGAGTTCTGCAGTTTTGTTATTGTTGTCCCTTACATCCGTCGGATGATGTAATTTTAGCTTTACCACAATGATGCATAAACAAGCAACTTTAACAATATGGTCTTCTCAACCAAAATGCGGTGCTTGCAGAAAGATCTAGTAAGTATTAAGTAGTGAAATTTAGTGACATGTACAGGCTTGTTTTATACAATTTTAATGCATGTGCAAAAATTTGGGCTTGCTGCTGGGACAGTACCCACAAAAGGTGATCTTTCTGCATAATTTACCCCTAAAAGGTTCATAGTAGTATTGCTTAAGGGTACACATTAGGTACTAATATAAAGTAAAAATATTGCACATTTATTTTTCTGATAGTGTTATACACTTGTTGTTTTATTATTTTATATTTTATTTTGTTTAACAGTATGTTGCACAGTACCACTATTTAATATTGTTAAAGCTTGTGGTTTAGCAATTAGTGCTAAATATTTAAATACTGTAAAATATATATTTATAATATACATTACACATTAAACGTGATTATGTACATTATTAAATGAAATCATAAATTATTTTATTGTGAATATTACATTTTGGTGATTTGGAAAATGTACACAACTTAAAGACTGTAAACTAATCACATGCATTTATATGCCATTTCCATTTATTATTTGTGTTGTTGTTGTTAGCACACTGCAACAAGTGACACTAAATATAACATGGAGTGAATGTGGATATATTTAGATGATTGTAGTCATGTAATAAAATTATTATGCATACTCTTAAGTATGCAGTTCTCTGAATGAAAGTGGGGCTGCTTCTCAATGTCAGTGTGTGTGGAATGTCTCTGTTATCCTCACTTTACACACTCTTTGTGGCTTCCTTCACAGGGCCTTGTGTTGTAACATGAATTTGTATTTTTTTGTTTCCTTATCCATGATAAGAAGACTAGTGTTCATATGGACTATCAAATGTTCAGCATCAAAGTTGGTGTTCAGTCCTATAATTTATGTCCAGGAAACTATGAAACCCTGGCTCTGGCCTTGGGACATTTGGGCTTTTCCTCTCTGTGAGGGCTGAGCAGGAAAGAGGGGCCCCCTGTCAGTTCACCCCAGTTCTCAGCATAAATGGAAAAGGGGGACCATGTGCTGAAGGAATTTCAAGGAAGTGTGTGTGTGAGAAAGACCTGAAAGCCTGAAGGCCCCATGAATAGAGAGGGAAGCATTTTTTTTTTTTTTTAAATGTCATTCCATGGTCCTAGTTGGAAAGAAAGGCAGGGTCTCCCCTGTCACAGCCATTTTAAATCAGCCATGCTGAGCCAACTTGCTGTCTAGGAAAACTCTTCTAGTCAGAGCTTGTCTTACGTTGTTTGTTGCACAGCTTTAGATGAACATGTATGGCACAGTGCAGATTTGATATTCAATTAATTGTGATTCAATTACTTATTTCAATGAGTGCCATTGCAGTTTCACTTATGCTTTCATTTTTCAAATATAAAGCGATATTGCATAGTTTTCTGGTTGCCAGTTTGATTGTAGCCTAATGAGTTGAGGGGCCCTTAATGTAGCCCTCACATCAAGGGCCAGATGGTACGAATCAAGCCTTAAGTGATTTTTTTTTTTTCTTTCATGGTGGTATTTGGTTTCAACTGCTCAGTTCATACCCAATCTATACTCTTTTGTCCCGTCATAACTGAAACATTTAAACCAGCAACTGATGCACGTCCGGTGTGGTTTACTAAGACAGAATCAAAAGAATGACTCAGAATTTACCAAACATGCCAAAGGCAGTGAATCTGCTCACTGGTCAAAGATACTTAATGTAACCATTACTAAAGAATTCTCACCAGGAAAAGCAATCACTTAAAATGGTTGAGGTATGCAGAGGGTTGAAGGCCAGATGACTGGACCGGAGAAATAAACTGCGGAAGTTGGAACATGGTCTTTCTGTGCTCCAAAAAAAAAAAAAACGTTCAGAATGGAATCTATGTTTGATACTGGAATAAAAGAGTAATAGCCCAAAGGAATAATCATACTTGTGAAATAGTTGCAGGTGAAAGTGTAGCTATTCCCCAATGAGTCTTAATGAGTTGCTTATAATATTTCCACTCAAAATTGTGTCACTGGCAACTGGAGATTTGTGTCAGCATGCTGTGCTAAATATAACAAGCACAGTTAAATAAGGACATGAAACGAGCCAGGAAAGCCTAGTGTAACAAGATCCAGTCTTTCAGCCACAGTTCTAAACCTGATAAAGAACATTGTCTAAAAGCACAAATATAACAGTGACTGTATAAGGGAAACTATTCCCATGTGACTGACAGCCTCCTGGAATGTTCCATTTACTGAACAGAAAAGGACAGACTTGACTTCATTAAAACTTGACATTACATTCAAAAAGGTTTCCATGTGTGGTCTATACCACTATTTATATTTAAAAGAAGTCATAATAATTTGATGGATACAAATATACAGACAGATCACTGAATAGAATGATAGACAGAAACACTAGATGGATGGATGCAAGAACATTCAGATCTCTTAGTAGATAGAAAGACAGACAGGCAGACAGAATGATAGATGGACGGGCAGATAAAAAAATATTGTTAGGTAGATTGATTGCTATAGTTAGATGGACAGATAGATACCCTGTAAAAAAAAAGTTCTAGATACAATTAATAATATAAAAAAAAAACCCAATTAAATCGATAGACGCTATTTTGATATCAATGTCACTTAACACTTTATTAAAATGTATGTGTTATTTTGGTTTATTCACTTCCTACATTGTTTCAACAGTTGTCTAATCTTGTAGAGGGTCTACTCGAGTTTTTGGTAGTTTTGAGAGTGGTCCTCCTGTGTGGCGAGCTTATGAATGAAGCTTGTTTACCATGTTTCTGGTCACGTGGCATGCAGTCCCACACCCATTAGCAGTGTGTCTCCACGGCAGCTATCTTGAACAGAGCTCACGCATTCTGACGCTCCTGAAATGGACCCCACTGAGCGCGTTTTTTTTTTTTCTTTCTAATTTGGTTGTGGCGGTTGTCTCGAGACCATGAGCTCGAACGCACAGAGTGGCCTTTTTAAAAATAGCACAGTGGCCAAAATAGCCTTGCATGAACGGATAAGCAGAGAGATCAGACAAAGCCTCATGCCGAGAGCTGACCTGCTTCTATTATTGCACTCTTGCAACGGTCTAGTGAGCTGCATCGTGAGAACGCGAGATCAGCAAGTAAACAGGGTAACCCTTGTCTCGCTGATATTGTGCAGAGTTGTTATGACCTCTGCTGGTTGCTCTAGGTAACTTCATTTAACTCAGCAGTTTTAATGCAATGTACCTGAGACTGAGACTTACACATGCAACCACAAAAAAAGTTCCTTAATAGTAAGATCTTTTATATATTTTACACATTTATATAATATATGTTAATTCCTTTCTTTTATTTTCTTTAGACAGATTTTTGAAGAGTTCTGACTAGCTGCTTGTATGCAGGGCATGACGACTCATTTTAAAGCGGGCAAAGCTTTAAAGGTAAGAACAGTCCCTGTGATTCATAGATTTGATATAATTAGTAGCCTATCTATTATCTGAACTATTATTATCTGGAATGTTCATTATCTAAACCTTTAAGAGGTAAGAATTTATTCTCAACCACCTTAAATGGATGCACCTATGTATTGCACATATTTTGCACCATATTTCTTTGAGTAGTCAGTTTAATAAACGTAATAATTTGTAATCGTCTAGTATATTTAATTACATATTTATTATTTGTTTTTTCTTTGATTTTTTTATATTATTTATATATATATATATATATATATATATATATATATATAATATAATATAATATAATATAATATGTGTGTGTGTGTATATGTATGTGTGTGTGTGTGTGTAATTTATTTATTTATTTTTAATTGTCTGTGTATACTGTTAATTATAACTGTGTGGGACATTTTGAAAATTATCATACTGTTCAAAAGTTTGGAGTTTGTAAGATGTTTAATGTTTCTCAAAGTCTCTTATGCTCACCAAGGCTGGATTTATTTATTTATTTTTAATACTATAAAACAGTATTATTGTGAAATACTTTTATGGTAAAAACAACTGTTTTCTATTGTAATATATTTTAAAATGTAATTAATTCCTGTGACGCAGAGCTGAATTTTCAGCATCATTACTCCAGTCTTCAGTGTCACATGATCCTTCAGAAATCATTTTAATGTCCTGATTTGCTGCATGAGAAACATTTCTGATTATTATCAGTGTTAAAATCAGTTGTGCTGCTTAATATTTTTGTGTTAAGTATTTTTTTAAGGATTCCTTGATTAATAGCAAACTCTAAAGAACAGACTATTTTTGAAATAGAAATCTTTTGTAACATTATAGTGACCTTTACTGTCACTTTTGATGAATTTAATGCATTGTTCATGAATATTAATAAGCATCATTGAACTGTAGTATATGTATTATCTAATTAAAAACCTTCTTTTTGTTTCTCTGTTGAATGGCAAGGTGAAAAATGATGGTAATTTGCCGAAACTCTCTGTGTTGTGTGGCTCAGGTCAAGAAGGAGGCGGGTGAGAATGCCCCGGCGCTCAGTGATGATGAGCTGGTGGCTATGTCGGTGCGGGAGCTCAACCAGCACCTGCGCGGGTTGACAAAGGAAGACATGGTCCGGCTGAAGCAGCGGCGGCGCACGCTAAAGAACCGCGGTTACGCTGCCAGCTGCCGCATCAAGCGCGTCACACAGAAAGAGGAGCTTGAACGACAAAAAACAGAGCTGCAACAAGAAGTGGACAAACTGGCTCGTGAAAACGCCAGCATGCGACTGGAGCTGGACGCGCTTCGTGCCAAGTACGAGGCCCTGCAGTGCTTCGCCCGGACTGTCACCCGCGGGCCTCCTGGTAAGGTGGCCACCACCAGCGTCATCACTATTGTCAAGTCTGCCAATCACAGTCCCAGCTCCGCCCCGTTTTCAGCGCCCTCGTAGTGCTGATTGACAGCACCTGCCCAGCTCCTTCTGGTCCAATCCGGCTCTGAACCTAGACTGGCCCGCGGGCCGCCGCTCGACCCACACTGAGAGGAAGCTCAGCGGTCAGACTGAGGGGAGGGTGGAGGCCTTAATCTGCGTGACTACAACAGGCTGCATCTATTTTTTCACTTCTCTCTCTCTTTTACACTCTCACAAAACACACATACACACAAAAACACATTTATATTGTCTGTGCACTGTGCTATATCCTCCGGCACCGGCAGGGCACATTGACCGCTCTTTCAACTTCACCACAGGCTGAGACTTAGCAGAGATGAGCACTTGTTAAAGTGTGAGATAGTACTTGACTTAACCTGCCATGGCAGCACTGGTTTGACAGCTATGATGCCCGTGACTTATTGCATATGCTCCAGAAATGAAAATGAATAATGTATCATTATAGGACGTAATTATTATTCATATTAATATTGTAAACATACACTACCTTTCAAAAGTTTGGGGACAGTACATTTTTCTTTAAAGAAATTAATACTTTTATTCATTAAGGACACATTAAATTGTGACCCTGGACCACAAAACCAGTCATAAAGGTCAATTTATTTGGATTTATAGATAATCTGAAAGCTGAATAAATAAGCTTTCCATTGATGTATGGTTTGTTAGGATAAGGATAATATTTGGCCGAGATACAACTATTTGAAAATCTTGCAAAAAAAAAAAAAAAAATCTAAATATTGAGCAAATCGCCTTTAAAGTTGTCTAATTGAAGTTCTTAACAATGCATATTACTAATCAAAATTAAGTTTTGATATATAATTACGGTAGGAAATGTACAAAATATCTTCATGGAACATGATCTTTATTTAATATCCTAATGGTTTTTGGCATAAAAGAAAAATGGATAATTTTGCCACATACAATGTATTGTTGGCTATTGCTACAAATATACCTGTGCTACTTATGACTGATTTTGTGCTGCAGGGTCACATTTGATCATACGTAACAGTAAAGACAGCATTCATCAAAAGAATCCTGAAATGACTGGTTTCCACAAAAATATTAATCAGCACAACTGTTTTCAACATTGATAATTATAAGAAATGTTTCTTGAGCAGCAAATTAGAATGATTTCTGAAGGATCATGTGACACTGAAAACAGGAGTAATGATTTGGAAAATTCAGCTTTGCATCACAGGAATCATAAAGTATATTAAAATAGAAAATTATTTTCAATTGTAGTAATATTCCACTGTGTTTTTTGTTCAAATAAATGTAGCCTTGGTGAGCAAAAGCATAACAATTATTACCGACCCCAAACTTTTGAACAGGGAACCGTTTTTTGACACAGTTTATGTGATGTCATCTTGCATCATGAAATATGTTGGTATAAACTCATAATACATTACTACCAATCATTGTGAAAGACCAGCGATTCTGATCCTGGTCAAAAATCAGGTGTGACTGACCAAAGTCCAAAGTTGAGAATGATGTTATTGACATCAAGGGCAAATCCTTATCCTGAAGTGTTACATTACTGATAAACAGAGCAAATTATCCATTGGGAAATGAGCCAATCCTCTTTTAGTCAGCAGTTTAAACATAGGAATCCCAAATGGGAAAACAGCACTTATTTTAACTGTTGAATTACAGTATAATACTATGAAGCACTTGCAAAGCAGACTGACGTATGTGAATATTCAAGACTGAAATTACAGAGTAACTGAGTTTCTAGAAAAGGGCACTTCATGGAGGGTTTTTTTTATTGTTGTATTTGTTTATGAGAGGTTAGTTAGTATAAAGTTAATTATCCTCAAAGTGTAACGTGTTGATTATAACATCCAAGTGGAACATCTGTGTTGTCAGTTTTCTCAAAGATATACCGTTTTTCCTGACCTGTCTCTATACGACACCATAAAATGGTAGGTAATCCATATTGGATATTGTGATAACGAGCTGTCTTGGCAAAAAGAAAAAAAAGAAAAAATACAGTTATATCCTGTATATTACAGAAATGAGTTAACAGCCTTAAGCTTAAAAAATAATGTCAAAGTTAAGCTCCCAACTTCGTATAGAAAATTCCGTCCGCTCAGAAAGCATTCCTACTGCTAAGTCACAAAAGGTGCCACTGCCGGTGTTGGTAACCCTGATTCAAATGTATATAAAATGCAAATATTTGATATTTTGACACAGACACTTTGGGTAAGGAGAATCCTGGTGTCCTGAAACCAGCTCAAATGTTCATCCGAAAACATTAACACACCGTCTGTATTTGGTAAAACTAATCTGTCATTAAACTGAAGATGGTTGAAATCAGGATTGTCTCTTACCTAAGTGGCTATGACTGTTCGTGTGAGCCCTTCCACCACTGCAGGAAGCATTAGAGGGGTGTTGTGCTGCTGGGAAGCCCACTGTTTGCCCCACATCTCTGGGGTCCTGTTGTGCTCTTAGCATTTTTATATCTCCACAAGTGTTTTATATGTTTCTTTATCCCCCAAAATAATCTAGATCTGATGTTTCCCATTGTTTATATGTATCCAGGACATGAAATACCTTCTGTGTGGTGTGATTGTTGTACTTCTTTTTAATTACAGGGGTTTATTTAACTGATTTTAGTTCAGATGTCCAATAGAAGAAAACCCCGCTCTCAATTACTATATGTCAGTACATAAACTCAACACACTATTAGTTTTATGGTGAATGGTAGTGTTCAGATGCTATTGTGGATCTTTATTTTAAGAGTGCAGATTTTAAGAACACGTAATTTCAGTATTCATTTATTTGCCTTTGTTTTTGGTCCTAGTCAGCATTTCAAACCTCTGTTGTGAAAGCGTCCTGTGCAGTTCTTTTAAATGTGACCACAGCTCTGGTTGGCAGATCCTCTTTTCTGGACTTATGGGTTTTTAAATTGCTGTCTATACTTTCCCTTTAGGCCACAAAAGCCTTTTAGAGTGAACAAAAAAACCCAGGAATTTTCCATTTGTCATGTTGTGGCCAATTTTTGTTGTTCCTCTAAAACTTAATACATTACATAATATTAGAATTGATCAGAATTTACTTCCCTTTGTAGGAAGTGCAATGTGTCACTTCTTTATTGAATTACAGTGACAGAGTATATAAGTATACTTTCTTTTTCTTTTCTTTTTTTTAGAGAAAATTTGACAAAACAGCTCTTTCTGTGCTTTACACTGACATCTGGTGGTGATTTGTATTTCTCTATTTTTCAAAATGCTGTGATCAAATGCTGATGACACCAAGAGCTATCATTTCTTGGACTGAGGCATTGCTGTTTTGCTTTGTGTTCATTTCAGCTGCCACCAAAGGCATAACCCATCTGTGCGCTTTCTTTAAAGTTCACTTCATTTCTATTATTTTATTAATATTTTTATTGTGAATTAAATAAAGCTACACCCTCTAGTAACTAGATTGTAATGCCCTAATTCAGACTAATAAGAACCAAACATGCCATCACAGAACTATTCTGTAATTTTACAGGGATGCCAGTGTTTTTGGCCAGTTCGTTGTAGTTATTTGTGTAGATTTAATTAGATTAAAAACAAAATCAGTACTGACAGAGGCATTACAGGTCATCTTGTGACTGAGGCCTGTAGACATTTCTCTATTTTGAAGCAGTTTTGTGCAGTAAACGTTCCTCCTAACACAGTTAGATGGTGAAAATGGTCTTTAAACTAAGTGGGTACTTTTTCTGTCTTTTATTTTATTATTATTCTATGTATGCTGTATGTGGCCTTTTGGGCTGAATTGGATAAATTATTCTATATTTTACATATGAATATATCTATTTTTCAAAGTATATAATATGTGCTCAGTCAGTCCTTAAAAGCTATTTACCATGAACGCACATAGGAATTTTAACCAATGCTCTTTAAAACACACTTGCCTATAAAAATCTTAGAGAAACTCCATGACATATAAAGTATGCTGCTTCAAATTATTACTTTATATTTGTCAATGTTAAGATGAAACTGTAAGGTATTGGGGGGAAGTAGTCATGTTATTTGTAATTAAAATAGTGCCTTTAACATTGAGCTTGTCATCATTTAAGTACTGTATGAATGGGTGTGGTTGTTTGTAAAATCTTATTTCTATGTGCAACCACGCTGTTTGCTTGTTTGATAGGTCTTGTAGGCGTAATAATTGTACTATACATAAAACAGCGATTGTTGGACACCATGAAAGGCAGCAAAAAATAGGCTTAGATGAATTGTATTCATGATTCTCGTCATTAATCTGCTTGTATCACATTGATCTTTGATATTTATTTTGTTTTTGTTTTTTTATTTTCAACATCTAAATTATTTTATTTGCATTCTTCTGTTTTCTTTTTAATGAACTACCCTCATGTACAAATGAAATCATTCATTTTTTCCATTCTGGCTAAATTTGAGGTGGTAAATTATTCCTGTACAAAGTCTGCAGTGTTTGTTTTGTACTTTTAAATAAAGCTTTTCTCATGTAACCTTGTTAGATTCACAAGTCTTGTTGTGAGGGGAAAAAAAAAAAAAAAAAAAAATCCAGTCCCTTTCATTTATTTCCTATGAGAACAAATTTTGTCATCAAACCAACTGTACAGGTAGCTTAAATATCAGTATTTAGTATCTGTTTACAGATCATACTCTGATTCACACAATATACTATAGACATCACTTCATCATCCACAGCTGTAAGGCAGCAATCATTGGCACAAGTCATACTCGCACAATGCTGCCTCTTAACATTAATTTAACAAAGATGACATACATGGCTACGTTATAGACAAAACAAGTCAACTTATTTTATCTATAAAGTGAAGACAGCAACTATGAATCACAAAGCATAGGTTGTTTCATTTTTGAGTCCATATCTTTGATGATAGTATTTGCAAAACGTGATCAGATGAAACACAGGAGTAGATTAACAAATACATCAGACATTTTGAAAACAAATCTCATTCAAGACAAAACAGGGTGCGCTCAGAAGCTTCAAAAGACAGGACTTTAAAGACTTTAAACTCTGTTTAGAAAGTACTGACCAGGACTTACTTTGTGGTAAGAAGTAGTAAATAAACATTTCAATAGCTTTGTCTGATAATTAACTAAATACATCTTATGTTGGACTGTTTACAAACAATTCAGGCAAACCGCCTTTGAACGGCAAACAGTGGAGAACTAAACAACATAATTTAACATTAACAAATTAACATGCCCCGGTAACACCTGTGCCATTATACACTTGCCACAGGTTAAAGCTTTAACCAACCAAATAATTGTTGAATAGAAACGATTTGCAATTAAAATACACCATGATGGCTGAGACTTGCGTTTTTGCATCAGATCTCACACTCTTTGAAGGCCTGGTGTGAAAATTAATGAACCTCCAAATCAAGTGGGGGCAGTGCTCAGAGTGGCATGATTGATACAAAGGTTTCAAAGAGCAGCAGACAACAGTTTGAAGTGTGATCTCCAAAGCCAGGGCATCTCTGAGAGCCAGTTCAATTCATCCTGAGACCCAGCAGAGGGCTGCTGAGCAAATACTTCAAACGACCAGATGCAAGAATGGCTCCCTAAAGTGTCAATCTCTGATTCATTCCATCTGAACAGCTCCCTGTGCCTCATGTTTATCGGCCATGCCTCAGAACGGGTCAGAGAAGAGAAGGGGACTCTCCATTACGAGGCTGGATCATCCGCCACTACGGAGGATCAGGAAAGGATGAGCTCCAGGACTACGACGAGGAAAACAAAACAACCCCTACTTGACGTTGTCTACTTGTCAGGAAACTGTTCAGATCCCTTTATTGAGCTCTCTTTTAAAAAATAAAATAAAATCATGAGCTGATTTACATGATTAGGATCCTGATTAAAGTTCTAAAGAGTCAAATTCGTTTCGGATTAAATAAATAGATAGATCAGGACAGACGGGGCACTAGAACTCATCATCCGTGTCGATCAGCATCACTTTATCAGATTTCTTCGAACTCTTGGAGGTGCTGGTCCCTGGTTTGCCATTCATGTTGGGTTGCACTACTTCCTGGGTGGACTGCTGTGTGTACTGTTGGTAAGCCGGAGAGAAGTTGTGGATTGCATCCTGAACCATGTCTCCAGGGTTAATGGTCTCCTTCAGGCCACTGGATATGCTGTGCATAGGTGCTACATTCTCTACAAAAACAAAATGAAACAACAGATTAAAGCGTCAAATATCACATGACATATTTCTGATGACATTGGAGACTTTAAATGAGCAAATACGAATGTTTTTGTACAACCAGAACTTGGAAAGGCAAGAAACTTGAGATTGATGTAACCAAAACACAAAGGAAATAAGAGGCAGTTTCACACACAGCCTCATTATTAAAACCCATAAGATCATAACTATATAATGAGGTCAACATTTGAGCCCTTGTCTAATGTAAAGGTCTGAACTCCTGCGGGACCTGGCCAGTAAGTTTTGAATCAGGAGGGAAATTATTCATCTGTGAGCAGAAAGCAAGGGAAAGAAATGACTTGTGGGACTCCCACAAAATACATATAACAACTTAAGCTCTAATCAGACAGGACTAGTTTTTTAGGTGGTCATTAGAGAAATTTGTATTTCACAGACATACTTTGTGAGTAATTAATGACAGAATTTTCATTTTTGGGTGAACTAACCCTTTAAATCCCATCCGAATCTGCCAATCTACGAATCTGTTTTTCCTCACACAACCTCTCTAATAATCCTAAAGCAAATTACCTACTGCTTTTCAGCAAACTGTGAGATCCTCTGAGAAATCTAATTCTGTCTGTATTCAAGTGTCTGTGATTTTCAACAATATATATATATATTTTTTAACACAGTTCTTTGTGTTTTGGCATATGTGAACTACTGTAGACGCTCTTTCTACCGCGTGTATTTTTGATGGTTGTGTTTGCCTCCAGGCGAAGAAAGAAAGAAAAAAAAAAAAAATCTCTCTCAAATCGAGAGCCAGATTGTCATGCAGATTGATTACCATTAGTATAACCAGTTTTACTACAAATACCGTGGTTAAGCTATGGTTCGTATAGCAAAACCAGGTTCATTTGTGGTTACCTTAGTTTAATTATAACAATTTAACAAATTTAACTTTTTTGGTTTTATTTGTAGTCAAACTATGTTTAATTTTCATAAATGTACATATATAATTAAAACATTATGTAATTGAGTGCAGAAATGAAGGTGAGTAATCTTACTTGACGCTGATATTACAGTAGACTTAACAGTTTACACTATACACAATGTACGCATACAGAGCACGCCCAGTCTCAGATGTACAAAACAGACCCTTCCCACCTCTGTAGTAAACACGGAGATGTTAGTCCCAACTGAATCAATATGTAGAATCACAGATGTCAGGTGATAAGATCTGTAACTCAAAATGTCATTTAGAAAATTAGTCCCATCCGAATAGGGCTTTAGTCAAATGTATTTTTAAAGTACATACTCTTGTGTTTTTCATCTATTCAACAATAAAAATAAATAGTTATTGGATATTTTCATTGTTGTGCGTGATAAGGAATTGGAAAAATATCTTATGGCATCAGAAAGAGACAGAATCTTATTGCAGAGGGGCTAAAATAAAATCTACGTAGGTCTCTACAAACAGACAAACAGACTTCGAGAGAACCTTGATGAACAATAAACAACATGCCCAGAGTGACATAAAGCATAACAGTCATATTTCACATTTCTGGGGTATTTTGTTTGTCTGGATTACACAATCTGTTAACAGCCGGTGACATTTCAACACAATGCAATTTTGCCATTATCCTCACTCTTGTGAGCACATCACCACGGGCACCGCCAAGGTCCAACCCAGCTGTTCACAAAATAGAAACCGGGATGAAAACACTAGCAATGCGGTGCTCTGCTCCACTGATGTGGTTGCCAAATCACTTCATCTTCTGCTTCATTTATCTACTTCAGGCTGGAGAGGCCTGGAAAGAAATTCACAATCCCACAGTTCCCAGATTTGTCTCAGCTGTGGATGCATTAAATGAGGTTACAGAGTACAGCCTGATACACTGCAAAATGATGAGTTCCAGCTCACTGCATCTAGCCTTGTGGCTGATGGATGAGAGCTCGGACAAAGGTGACGGCAGGCTGCCACAAGAGGGTTGCAAGTTTCTGACCTCCAGTTCGAGAAATACTTGAACTGTGCTTGTAGGTCTCCAGCTGCAGCCTGTGCAGTGTGTGAACGGATGGACGATTTGGGACCTGCCCTCATGGGTGGAGAGTGAAAACTCAGGTTCAGCAAACGGTCCTGAACTTCTTCAGAGCTGGTCCGCTTGGGAGAAAAGGCAATCCTAGACGGTTGCTTTGTCTAACAGGCGTCACGACAGTCATGACCTTTTTTCAACAGTGAAAGGTTATGAAGCCAGCAGTGACTTCACCCTTTGAGCTCTGTGTTAAACTATGGAAAATACCACCATGCCTTCATATGCCAGTAAGGTGAAGGGTTCTTAACACATTTGTAGGTTTTCTCAAATATCCATGCCAACAAATGTTAAGCAGTGTGCTTCAATTGGCTTACTGTGAAAGAAGAAGACTTCATGCTTTGAATATTAACATTCGAACTGACACAAGACTTGAAACATGCATATCTGACTGACAGTCGAGTTATATTTCATGGAGGCCTCTTGAAGTCAGAACACAAATCTAATGCAGCTTTTAACATTCAGCAGCTGAACTGACATTACAGCTTAAATTGGTGGAAACTGAAACAGAACTATTCTTCACCACCTTGAAAAGCACAAGCGGCAGAATATGACTAATCCGTTAAGCATGGAGAGGCTTTTGTAGCTCTGAGGATATGATCAGAATGATATACTACAAGCATACAAAAATATATTAATGTGCTTTCGCCCTACAATAATGTGCTCTCGACATTTGTCATTAAAATAACTCCTTAGTATCCCTGCTACACTAATAGTTGTAGCTTTCCTCTGTGTATACATATCCTTACAAGTACAATTTTAGTTGTATTATTTGTGTCCCCTTCAAAAACTGCTCTTGAGAAATTATGTATATTGTCCCCCCCCTACTGTTAGACGAAATGTACCCCCCTGCCGGTCAGAGAAAATGCATGAAGTGACAAGGTGTAAACAGGCAATGACTCGTGTTTGTTCTAAACCTGTATTGACTTCATTAAAGAAGGGTTTTTACACGAGACGTCATTTCAGTCCTAACCATCATTTGGAGAATTATCATCAAATAACAACTTAGTCGTAGTCGTTTTGTTGCATAAAGCAATTGTATGGTTTGGGAAGACTTTGAATATAGTGCACTTGACATATGGACTACTTTTATGGGTTTTTTTTTTTTTTGTTTTACTGATAATGGTCCCTGCTGCTTTCATTGCATTACAAAGAGCTGCGGAAACATTCTTAAAATTTCTCCTTTTATGTTCTGTGAGCTAGGGGCGTTGTAATATACAGCAGTTGATGATAACTGTAATATTTAATAAAATGAAATATTGATTTTATGTTAATGTTACACATACATTAATATCATAAATATTCCAGTGGCAGTAACTGGTAGTTTGTCTGGTTGACACTCCAACGCAGTAGGTGGTGTTATTGCACCTTAACACTGTTTGCTACCTAACATTAAATGTCCAAAAAGGAGTGGTTAATAACACAGTGTGTAGCTATTATTGCCACACAAAGTCATGTCAGAGGAGGTTACAAGCGCTGTTGAGCGTGATTCTCTCAAAATCAAGTCTTTTGAGTGATTTTAAGTAGTAAAAAAAAAAAAAAATGAAAACATAAAATGAATCAGGAATTTGACTGATAGCATTATTTTTTTCCGCTAAAATTTTTACAGATATTGTGATATCATGAATTCTTTAAACCACAATAATTGTGTAGTGAAAATCTAATATCATGACACCCCTTCTGCGAACAAACAACATAAGGGTGAATGCCAGAATTGTCATTTTTAAGTGAACTATTCCTTGAAATTGTCGTCAGTTTGACCATTATTTTGCAACTGAAATTCCCAAAAGAAAGTTTTGTGGCAAGAAAACACCTACTGAAGATTTTGTTTCCTAATTTTTCAAATGAAATGGCATCATTCGATCTGCCACAGGTCTGAGTTTCTCAGCACACAGGAGTTATTTTGATGATCTGTGTCTATGAGTGGAGCTTTCCAGCAGTTCTCTGAACTGTGAGTCATATCCCTCCTGAGGAAGAAAACTTCCAGTTGCCTCATAAAAGCTTGCTGTGGCATATTTCTAAGATCCTCTAAACTTTCCTCTAAACAACAAGTTAAAAAGTTCTGCTTTGTTTTTCCGAAGTGTCAGATGAGCATCTAACCTGGTGCTTCACTCTTCTTCTCGCGGTACACACTGGAGGTGAAGGCGTAGCGGAGGGCGATGGAGGCGAAGAACATTTCGATGCAGATGATGAAGTTCTGCCAACCAGCTGCCACTGTACCAGCCCCCACTTCATGACTATCGATGACCAGAGCTTCTGGGATCACACCACATCGCTCCAGAATGGCCAATACCATACCTAAATGAAGACAAACCAAAAAATTTGCAGTGAGAAACCTGACTCCCAAGTTCCTGGCTTATCCACAACAATATACAAAGAAAATGTTGAATACTGAACATATGACACAGTGTAACCAACCTTGCCAGAAGGAGAGGAAGATGACGGATTTAATGGTGAGGAATTTGAGCACAGGCTCAAAAGGTCTCAGAAGGTCACTGGTGGCGAAGTAGAAGAGGAAGAGGGCATAGAGAGCCAAACTGACAGAGATGTTGTAGACGATGGTGATGTAAAGGTAACCTCCCGTTACACTATATGAAAAGACACATAAGGAGTAAAACACAGTTCATTTAAAAAAATTTGATGTTATTATGGAATCTTGATATGAGATGAAATGGAATGAAATCACAGTGTGGCTCACTTAAAATCTCCATCGTGATATTTGCCAAAAGCCTGCAGAAGGATGGTGATGACAGCCATGATGGGCTTCACGACACAGAACTGAAGTGTGGCCTAGATGATTTAACAGAAGCAGATGAGTAACGGTGATGGTTTAGTTTTTACGCCAGTTCCATTTAGCCAACATGGGCCTGTGATATAGTTTGAGTGATAGAGAACTTCCAGTCCTCATCACTTTCAAAGGCATGGTAATGTGGCATGCTTATTTTTGACAGGAAGTGCTTATTTCTTACATAATCAACACAAATTTGACATGACTGACAAATCCACTCATTGAGAATGACACAAAGGAGAATTTTCCTCCAATCTCGCTACATGCAAGTCAGAATCAACTGCTTGAAACATCAACGTGGAATTGTGTGAACTGTCTGTGAGAAAAGCCGTCGCAAAATAATCAAAGCATGCTCCGTCGCCGCTACAGTCTGGTATATCGCGAGGTGATGCTTTGAAAAATCCTACATGTAGGTGTCTGGTCAGACAGATTTATGTGTTTTGAAATTCTACTTCCTATTAAAAAAGTTCAATTCACATTCTTTTCAGTCTTTTTGGGGACGGGGCTCTCAAATCCAATTTCCATCAGTATTATTCTCAAAGTGCGAGCGGATTTCTCAGCTGCTGCGCAGACAGCAACAGGCTGGCGGCAGTAGCTATTTTTTGCGTTTATTATCGAGTGACTTGCACCTGCTTCCTACTGTTTTTAATCCTGTTTTAACCACTGGAGCTCCACAGGAAAGACAATGGTACAAAGATAACAGCTGCCACTTCATGACAATTCAGGTAGAAAGGGTAGATAAGGGTTGAGGAAACAAAGTCAGAAAAATTCAGACCCTCTTATTAACATGTTAATGTCATTTACACATAGCCATTTGTACTCAAATCAGAATGGGATATGAGACATAATAAAATCCTAAAATATTCGGCTGATTTTCAGATTTTACATCTCAGATTTTAAATTTGGGCTCACACTTTTGGAAATAAGCTGTATAATTTAGGATTTTTTAAAAAGTTAAAACAAAGAAATGTTATGAAAAATGTTGCTGTGAAGGAAAAGTTATTTTGATTTTAAAGAAAAATGGGAACAAACCTGCTTGCAGAATCTCAGGAAGCCAATGGAGTAACTCATTCCTACCAAACAGCACGTCCCATACAGGCAACTAGACCTGTTAAAAGCAAATGAAAAGGAACATTTGAAAGGTGATGCTATTCTTAAGGGTAGGTGAAATGATCTTCTAAAACATAGATGGACATAAGGCTGTTTTGCATAAAAATAGAAAACTGACGTGGTCATGTGTTTTAAAATTTAAAATCAAGGTGACAGCCATCATACTTCCAGGGGAGCTTCGTGAGTTTAATTATGTCTTCTGTATGTTAATGAACATTTTGTCAGCATTGTCCAACATGCTGTATTTACTTTTTCTCAAAGCTCTTCACTATGCGTTTTGTAGGACTTCATTCTCCATGCTGGAAATATGTGATGCTTTCTTAGAACTGTGCCAAAATGAGGTACAGAGTGGCAGCATAAATATTAAATTGTTAAATTGGCAGCATTATTAAAATGTCTACAATTTTGGGCAGCCTTTACATAGGAAGCACACTTAACATACCTTAAAACGCTGCTCACTAGGTTAACTAACCTAGCAGTTGTTTAAAAATAAAATAAAGTAAAATGTAAAGACACTCACTGAATAGGCTTTCCTCTTATTTCCAACATGATGGCACTTTCTCCTCCAAGGTACTCAAAAGACAGACTCAGGAAGTTGTATATCACAAATGCTAGAATGACAAAAAAAACCAAAAAAAAAACAGCCAACATAAGTCAATCATATATGAGAGTAAAATAATTTGCTGAATTTGCAATGAGTGTTATAAATAAGCAGACAGAACATGTTTGACATGTCCAATAAACAAAAAAACAAATAAATAATAAATATCTTGTCACTTTGTGTAAAAAACAGGTCAAGATTGAGGAGTTGTTTGTGTCTAGGAAATCCATCTTAATCTGAGAGATCCATTTAAAGACGATTAAAGATTTAAAGATTAGATGGTTAGATCTCATTGTCTCTCAGTGTGTACAACTAAAGACTTAACAACTTTGAAATCACAATTATATTACATTACCTATATTATATTCAAGGAAATGAATGTCTTTTGTTCAGTAAGGATTTATTAAATTGATCTAAAGTTAAAGACTATTATAATTATTTTTGTGTCAAATAAATGCTATTCTTTTAAAGTTTCTATATCAAAGAATACTGAAAAATTATAATGGTTTTCAATGCAGCAAAACTTTTTTTAACAGTGATAAGAAATGTTTCTTGAGCAGCAAATCAGCATATTAGAATGATTTCTGAAGGATCATGTGACACTGATGACTAGAGTAATGGTGCTGAAATTTCAGCTTCAACATCAGGAATAAATTTAAAAAATATATTTAAAATAAATTTTAAAATATATTCAAATAGAAAGCAGATATTTTAAACAGATAATATTTCACAACATTACTGTATTTACTGTATTTTTTTTATCAAATAAAGGCAGCCTTGGTGAGCATAAGTGATTTCTTTCAAAAACATAAAAAATCTTGCCAACCCCAAACTTTTAAATGTTAGTGTATTACAGACTACAACATAATCACTCTAAACTTCATAACAGACTCATTTATATAAAATTATGCTGCCATACAGTACAAAGATGGATTCCATGAAACAAAAATCTCCACACTGGAATTTTCCCATGTAACTTAAACAACACAGGAAAAAACTTCTCAAATCGTCATTGTCTAAGAGTAGTGGGATAAGCCTGAAAGGATGATAACAGAGTCATTTGGCTGTCCTCCTTTCTGGCTGCAACACGACAAACTGGTTTGTTCAGTTACAATGAGCATGTATCTGTTTCCCCTCTATGAAACCTGCCACCCCACGTTTGTAAAGCAAGCTCTCCTCCCTCACTGCAGGCCAGACTTCCAAACAACAGCACACGTCATTCCACCAGTGTGATATTTGGAGTGAATAATATCATGCCCAGAGGGACAGGAGAGAATGTAAGGGCAGAGAGGAGATCAGATTTACTGTACCTTCATAACAGTCACGCACAGAGTCGAAATACACATAATACTGGTCATTACTGATGAACAGCAGGCTGAGCCAGGAGTCAAAAGCATAGATGGGGACAATGAAAAGGATGCGGATGATGTAGCGCTGCTCGTTTGGCACCGTGTACGACCTTAGGTGCAGGTATATCTATAAAGACAAAGATTTCGTTAAACAAGAAGCTTGACTCCAAAATAAATTAAGTCAGCCATACACAGCAAAAACAGTAAAATGCAAAATGATTAGAGTGTGTGCAGTGGAGCAATGCAATGCACTGCAGAACAGATCAAAAGATGGCAAGAACAAGTATCAATTGTTTGTTATCAGACACTAGTAATGAGGAAAAGTGAGGTGGTCAAACAGGAACCTGTATGTATGTACACAGTAGTACCAGTGACGCTGAATAACAGTAAACAGGTAACTGTAGAAGTCTAAAACAGTTTATGGACAGCTAACAGAACAAATCAAACAAAGCTATGTTTAACCAAACTGACGCTGACAGGATATTAACAGCTATATACTTTAAAAAAAACTTTTAACATCACTAGCCGTTATGACACAATAAATGCATGCTCAATACCACCACCTAATGTGATTTTGGAGTGTTTATGTGGGAATTTTTGCCCATTTATCCACAGCATTTGTAAGGTCAGGCTGTGATGTTGGACACGAAGGCCTGGCTCGTAATCTCAGTTCCAGTTCATCTCTGATGTTTGATATAGTTGTGGTCAGGACTCTGTGAGGGCCGGTCAAATTTTTCCACACTCCAAACTCATCTAACCATGTCTTTTCGGACCTTGCTTTGTGCACTGGGGCACAGTCATGCTGGAAAAGAAAAGGGCCTTCCTCAAATTGTTCCCACAAAGTTGGAAGCAACGCATTATCCAAAATGTCTTGGTTTGCTGAAGCATTGATTTCCCTTCACTGGAACTAATACAGTTGGCACAATGCAGTCAAGCAGGTAACATTCTCCTGGCATTGGCCAAACCCAGACTCACCCATCAGACTGCCAAACAGATTCATTACTCCACAGAACAGGTTTCCACTGCTCCAGAGTCCAGTGGCAGTGTGCTTTATGCTGGTTTCACATCGCAAGCTTGAGCTTCGCATCAGCTTCACGTCAACAAAACTACATCGTCACTGCAGCTGCAGACTTGCAAGAGCATTCACACTGGAAGTGTTTATACAGCATCACAGCAGCGGCACCAAAGCTACATTATACTTTACAAAGGCAACTATAAATTTGTTTTTAGAAGTTGGTCATTTATAAACTTAGTTTAACATGGGGATTTGCATGTTAAGATGGGGAATCACACGTAAATGGTACACAACAAAAACAGCTCTGATCATGTCGTTTCAGTCATCAGATATATATGTGTTTATATATATATATATATATATATATATATATATATATATATATATATATATATATATATATATATATATATATATATATATATTTTTTTTTTAATACACCATACTTTCACCCAAACTGAACAATTAAAAACAAGTTTAAATGGGTAAATCTTCTATACATATTTTTTGATTCTTCATTTTCTTTTCTGACATACTCCAATTCTTGTTAAAACACATTAGACATGCTTATTCTGTGCATTTTATGCATGAAATCATATTTATTTTGTACATCAAAAGCATGCTGTCACTTTAATTGTGCACGAACAGCGCAGCAAAAATAGATTAGGCACCGGAACCATCGTATCAGTGCTGCTCACGCAACACTCCTGCTCCTGGTGTGAACGCACTCATTTAACATGCTCTGCTCAAAATAATAATAAAAATATGCGCTGCTCAAGATGGAAGTGTGAAACCGGCCTTACACCACTCCATCCGACTCTTGGCATTGTACTTGGTAATGCAAGGCTTGCATGCAGCTGCTTGGCCAAAGAAACCCACTCCATGAAGCTCTGAGTTTTTGTGCTGATATTCCAATAATACTACTTACAACTGATTGTGGAATATCTAGCAGGGATGAAATTTCACAAACTGACTTGCAAAGGTGGCATCCTATCACAGTACCATGTCTGAATTCATGGAGTTCCTCAGAACAACCCTTTTTTCCCCACAAATGTTTGTAAATGCAAACTGCATGGCTAGGTGCTTGATTTTATTCACCTGTGGCAATGGGTCTGGGTCTCATTTAAATGTATATAAAGGTACAACGTTTGCAAATTATTTTCTGAGAGTGTACCACCAAGTAATATAGTTTATAAGCCTAAATTTAGGCTTTTCAAACTATATAGTAACCAGGCACAGAATGCAACCAATGTGTTTTCACAATTCACATGTGCATATTCTTGCTCTATAGTTTTAAAGTTTGGCACTATCGGTATTATAATATACCTTTGAAAAATACTATGGAGTTTGTGAGGCATGTGAATGTCCTTACAGTCCCTTTGAACTTCACAATATTACTGAGGGGGCTCAATATTCATTGGGTTCTTTAAACTCTTGGACACTCAATCATTTGAAATCAGATTATTTGAGTCCTTCATTCCATGGGTGGAGGCTTGATGTATTTGTGGGTTCTCAAAAAAGCAAGGGGAGCTGCTCTCTGAACTGATGTCCTCCATTTCAGCTAGCCTGCAGGGAAAATAAGTTCATAGTCTCCCAGACTCCATAATGCGGCGCTGACAGTGAGAGAGAGCCACGCTCACAATAACGGCTCTGGCCATTGACTGTCTGCTGGCTGTCGCAGAGATGCAGTCAAAGCTAATTACAACCTGTCTGAAGCAGAGAGGAACTGCCGGTGTAGCTGCAAGGCACCCAAAAACAAGGGCCGGTGAATCACAAGGTGTAGCACCAACTTTAAGATCGTAAAGCTTGTAAAAACTAGAGAGCTGAGAAAAGCCCGACACTAGAGCGCTGTTGGCGCCTTTTCATTGCAATACATAACAATTCACTTAAGAAGGTTTGGCTCAGAAGGTGCTCATGTTCTAAATAGCTGGTCTTCAAAGACTCCTTTGATATCCCTGGCACTGATGGGAAAGTTTTGCAGGCAAATCAGTAACTTCAGAACAGGGTGTTTTAGGAACGCAATCTCGATGCCTGCCTTTAGTATGCAGCGCGTGAGAAAAGCTCCGCCGGGAGAATCTTTTGTAGTGAAACTGAGAAAGGCAGTGAAATACTAAAACAATCCTGAGGGCTCCTTTAATCTCCTCAGGATTTACATATGTTGCCTCGCGCAACTCTCCGCAGGCGGCTGTTTACGGAGCCGCAGATGAGGTGGCGGTAGAAGAGTCATTCTGCTGCTAGGCTGAGGGACAAAAACCAGACTGTTTTGACTTGATTATGACTTGAAGAGGAAAACCACTACACAGGGACTCATTTCCAGGCTCCATACAGCATCCCGACGTCGTTTGGCCGCTTCAAAACTGTCAGCTTCTCAGAGGTATTGGCTTTTGTATGGCACACAAGACACTTTGGAGGCAATCAAATCATAGTCCTCCGGGCACACTGCAGGCGCTGCAATTCAGAGCTGAAGAAATACCTTTCCTGACCTCTGCTCTCCATCAGTATGATCCCAATAGTTCAATTACATAACAGATGCTTGAGAAACATATTCTATATTAAATTTCTTCATGGGTCATATAGGCTGCAATGAAAAGGGATTCAAAATATACCAGCAAGAGCAGGGAAATTAGATTTCGGCCTTTTCTGAAACCGAACAATGTGGGCAAATATAATTGGTAATTCGACACACAAGATGGGTATATTCATACTGCGCCGGCATTTCACCTGACAATTACTTTTACACAAAACTCATGCACCACCAGTTGGTTTCATCTTGCTGTAGGCAACACAGTGAACTCATTCATATGCCACAGAAATGGATATTCAGGTATGATGTGCGCTTTTAGCTATAATGAACGGCAATATATAAAGAACAGGGAAATACCCCAGCAAATTAAAACTGCTCAGCATGTTTATATCTATAAAGAAATGGCCAAACCTTTGCAAGAAGACTTATTGAACAGTCTGGTGTCTAAGAAGCTGCCCTTATCTCTCTCTTTTATTGATACAGCTGGTGTAAAGGTTATTGGCTGATGATCTTTCATCAAGCACAAAAGAACTTCCTCTATAAATAAAGGCTGGGCTCAAAAATATTGCTCATGCTGTACTTTCTACTTCAAACCTGTGAGCATAAACTACCAGTCAACAGTTTGGACACACTATTTCCACATTTTAGAATAATAGTAAAGTCATAAAAATGATGAACACTTACTAAAAAAAAAAAAAAATTGAATATTAAACATGAATGGGAGTATGGGAATTATGTAGTGAGCAAAAAGTTCAATCAAAACATAGATTTTAATTTAAAATTTTTTCGCTCAATCAACTTCATGGTACCCAATTTGGATGCTTTTTAAACAGTTTTGAAATCTGAACCTGACCAATTTACAATAAATAAATAAATAAAAAAATCTCTATATTTACTGGAATAAAAACTCAAAAGTGTTGAGTCAGTAAAAATCACAATAAAGATATTTATAATGTTAACGCAACTCATCACGGTAATATTTTCCCCAAAAAGATTACGCAGCATCACTGATAACAGTATATTAAAATAGATAATCATATATCATAGAAACAGATATTTTTAAATGGTAATATTTCACAATATTACCATTTTTAACTGTATATTTAAATTTTTTGAAGAAAGTGGCCTTAGTGAGCATAAGAGCCTTTTTTTTCCCCAAAACATTAAAATATTTAACCGACCCCAAACTTCTGAATGGTAGTGTAGATTGGCCCAATTTATTTAACACTGATTTTAAAAAAAACATGTTTTTTTCAATTGCATCCAAATTTTTACTGTTAGTGTATGAGACACTGCCAACAGATTTATTTAAACTACAACGGCAAACATTAAAAAACCAACAACTACTTCAAATACTGCCAAACACTACACACACAAAGAAAAAAAATGAAACACAAGCTTTGTCACATTTCCTTAAAAAGCGTTCCCGTGGTGCACATTGCAGATGGCACATCAGGGCACATATGTGACCCTGGACCACAAAACCAGTCATAAGGGTCAGTTTTTCGAAATTTAGATTTATACATCATCTGAATAAATAAGCTTTCCATTGATGTATGGTTTGTTATGATAGGACAATATTTGGCTGAGATACACCTATTTGAAAATCTGGAATCTGAGGGTGCAAAAAAATCTAAATATTGAGAAAATCGCCTTTAAAGTTGTCCAAATGAAGTTCTTAGCCATGCATATTACTAATCAGAAATTAAGTTTTGATATATTTACAGTAGGAAATTTACAAAATATCTTCATGGAACAAGATCTTTACTTAATATCCTAATGATTTTTGGCATAAACAAAAAATCAATAATTTTGACCCATACAATGTATTGTTGGGTATTGCTACAAATATACCCCAGCGACTTAAGACTGGCTTTGTGGTCCAGGGTATCCTCTCATTAAATCACCAGAGTACACTAAAGCCATATTGTGTGTTTACACAGCACTCTTATCAGCTCTGGGAACAGGTACCACTCCGCTCTGTAGCTAACTTTGATTGGTCAAGGATGGTAACAGCACTCTAAATGAATCATTTAGAGCAAAGAAAACATGAATGACGGTCCAGAACAAACATGCAGGTATTTATTGATCTCTGATGATCGATAACCAGCGGAGGCAGGGAGCGGAGGGTTAGTTATTACTGGAGTCTTTAATGACTATGTGGCATAGATTAACCTTCTAAAATTACATAGTATTATCAAGATCTGCAGATGATAATGATCCTGTGGTCAGGTATGAGGGAGGAGACAGCATGCTACAGCTCTTGTTTTCTCTGCCTAGGTTATTTGCTTTTATTTGCCTGTGCTCTGAATGAACCGCAGCTATTAGAGCTTCCAGCTTTCCCTAGGCCACATTACCGGTCCATTTAATGCTGAGATTTGTTTCTCATCTCATGGCCTATACTTGCTATACTCCATACTGGTTTAAAAGCAGCAGTGATGCTTTTCTGTTGCTAAATGAGAAGCTCTGTGGTCTAGAAATTGTGCTGGATGTGTGAGTGCCTGGCTGTAAAAGGATTACTATGAATTAGTTGTCCTCAAACACATTAGTGACATTTAGTTCCTCTAAATGAGCCTACCTGATGACAGGTGATGATCAGCGCAGACCAAACGAAAATCCCTGACAAGGCTTGGGCCGTGGGGGTGTTGAGGAAGAGCTGGTCGTCCCCCACTACTTTAGTCCCATTACTTGATCTGATCATGGTCATGTTAGACATGTCGGTTATGTTTGACAGCATTGAGAATGACGACAAAGGGACTGAATTATCCATGTTTTTATCTGAATCCACTGCCAGAGTGCTGACATTTGTTGTAGTAGACCCGGACTCATTCATCTGTTGGAAAAATAAATAAATAAATAAATAAAATAGAACATTTTTCAAAATCGAATTAAAACCAAATGATATCATATCAGTCATAGCCTAAATATTTATTATATCTTTCATTTACACCTTTGTTCATTCATTATCGTTAAAATCCTACAGAATTAATGATCCTTCAGAAATCATTTTACTATGCTGATATGGTGCTCAAGAAACTTAAAAAAAATAATAATAATAAAAATATTATTAATGATGAAAGCAGTTGCTGCTTAATATTTTTTTGTGGAAACTGTGATACATTTTCACTCCAGATTTCAAAAGAACTGCATTTATTTGAAATATAAATATTTTGTAATATTACATGTCTTTACTGTCACTTTTAATCAATTTAATGCAATTAATGAATTTAATTTAAAAAAAAGAAAAGAAAATTAAAACAATCTGTTTACCCATGTTTATCGATCAATTGTACTATTTCTGTTCCAATGAACAGAACAAAGACTTATATATATATATATATATATATAGTTAGTTAGTTAGTTAGTTAGTTATATTTAACAAAAATGTACCATAATTTATTTTTATTACAATAAAACAGTGTTTCCTTTGTAAGTACAATCTACAGTCTTTAGGTTATTTGAAGGAGATCTCATGTCAATTTATTATAAATTGACATGCGATTTTATAGTTATCAATATTTTATTATTTATAGTTTTATAGTTAACAAAACAAAGATTACTAAAATATTTTAGAGGAAACTATGGTTGACATTGAATTTTTGTAAACGCAGCGTCAGAATACATGATTTATACACAGCATATGCTAGTGTAGTATTTTTTCAGTATAATATGCCCTTTTTACACTAAAAGAGCTAAGTAGAAATCATTTCAATCACACCTATTATTAAAACAGAAGGTAAGACCTGTTCATAGATATTTTATGAAACACTTACCCTGATACAGTGTCAACACCTGTGAGAGTTTAGTGAGATTAAACTCGAATTACTTTACTCTGAACATCGCACTGGGACTAAAAGAATAAATGCATTGCATACATGAGTGATTAAATAAAGATCAATATACGACTTGTAGCCATAGGTGGATACGGCCCGAGCGACGACTGCGACGAGTCAAGCGCGCACTTCCTCCTTTAACTATTGACAGGTCTGATGGACGTCAGTCAGCTCGGTGGAAACAGACCGGAATCTATCTGATCGTTATAACAACCCTCAAGCGAAGACAACTGTACACGATTCTTTTCCTAAAGGCTTTTCCCAATCCCAGACCAACAAGCTCGTCGTTCCGTCTCAAATTAGGGCAGGTGTATACTTCGCGACAAAACAGCACACCCAGGTCATGTGACCTTGCGACTTTAGTCCTTGGTCACGTGACATGACAGGCAGGGACGAGCACCTGTTGATCAAAACTGCTGCAGCATTCTTGCTTCACACGTGCGGTCTCAATTAATACACTTACATTGATTATAGATCTCAGAAAATAAATCTGTAACAGAACTGTGCGTACTGACATAAATAATACAGGATTAATTCAGGTAAACTAGCTCACTTTGAGGCATAAGAGGGCCATGAAGAGATTACCTTAATTTACACTATACAGGCTATATATATATATATATATATATATATATATATATTAAGGGTGCGATTTGGGGATAAAATGATTCGTCAAACGCGCTTTGAAGTCCCGCTCTGAATCAAATGATTCGCGATACGTGATCCGATTGGAGCGCTTCGAAACAGTGAATCATTTTGCGACGCAATGGTTTAACAGACTCAGTTTCCCATGTTTTTTTTATTTTTTTTTTATTGGTCTTATGAAGTATTCTAATTTGTTGAGATTTGTTGGGTTTTTGTTAAATGTGAGCCAAAATCATCACAATTAAAAGAACCAAAGACTTAAACTACTTCAGTCTGTGTGCATTGAATTTATTTAATACACGAGTTTCACAATTTGAGTTGAATTACTGAAATAAATGAACTTTTCCACTACATTCTAATTGAGATGCACCTGTATATATATATATATATATATATATATATATATATATATATATATATATATATACACAGTGGGTACGGAAAGTATTCAGACCCCCTTCACTTTTTTCAATTTTGTTATGTTGCAACCTGATACTACAATTGTTTAAATTCATTTTTTTTCTCATTAATCTACACTCTGTACCTCATAATGATGAAGTGAAAACAGAATTTTAGAAATGTCTGTAAATTTATTAAAAAGAAAAAACTGAAATATCACATTTACATAAGTATTCAGACCCTTTGCAACAACCCTTGAAATTTCGCTCAGGTGCCTCCCATGTCTCTTGATCATTGCAGAGATGTTTCTACACCTTGATTGGAGTCCGCCTGTGGTAAATTAAATTGATTGGACATGATTTGGAAAGGCACACACCTCTCTGTAAAAGACCTCACAGCTGATAATGCATATCAGAGCGAAAACCAAGCCACGAGGTCAAAGGAACTGCCTGCAGAGCTCAGACACAGGATTATATTGAGGCACAGATCTGAGGAAGGCTACAAAAAAACAATTCTGCTGTACTGAAGGTTCCCAAGAGCACAGTGGCTTCCATAATTCTCAAATGGAAGAAGTTTGGCACAACCAGGACTCTTCCAAGAGCTGGTCCCCAGCCAAACTGAGCAATTGATGGAGAAGGGGCTTGTCTAGACTGGTGACCAAGAACCTGGTGGACACTCTAGTTGAGCTCCATGATCATATATGCAGATGGGAGAAACCTACAGAAGGACAAACATCACTGCAACACTCCACCAATCTGGGCTTTATGGGAGTGTGGCCTAACTCAATCCTCTCCTCAGTGAAGACACATGAAAACACACTTGGAATTTGCAATAAAGCACCTAAAGGACCCTCAGACTCTGAGAAACAAGATTACCTGGTCTGATGAACCTCAATTCTAAGCATCATGTTTGAAGGAAACCGGCTCTTCTCATCACCTGCAGAGTACCCTCCCAAAAGTAAAGTGTGGTGGTAGCAGCCTCATGCTGTTGGGCTGTTTTTCAGCGGTAGGGACTGAGGAACTCATCAGAGTAGAAGAAAAGCTCAATGCACCAAAATATTGAGATAGCCTTAATGAAAACCCAGTCCAGGGCATTCAAAACCTCAGACTGGGCCGAAGGTTCACCTTCTAACATGACAATGACCCTAAGCACACAGCCAAAGCAACACAGGAGTGGCTTAGGGACAACTCTGTGAATGTCCTAGAGTGACCCAGCCAGAGCCCTGACTTGAACCCTATCGAACATCTCTGGAGAGACCTGAAAAAGGCTGTCAACAGACGGTCCCCATCCAACCTGACCGAGCTTGAGAGGATTTGCGAAGAAGAATGGCAGAAATTCCCCCAATCCAGTTGTGCAAAGCTTGTTGCGTCATACCCAAAAAGACTCGAGGCTGTAATTGCTGCCAAAGGTGCTTCAACTAAGTACTGAGTAAAGGGTCTGAATACTTATGTAAATGTGATATTTCAGTTTTTTTTCATTTTAATAAATTTACAAACATTTCTAAAATTCTGTTTTCACTTTGTCATTATAAAGAGAGTGTAGAGTAATGAGAAAAAAAAAGAATTTAAACAATTGTAGTATCAGACTGCAACATAAAACGGAAAAAAGTGAAGGGGGTCTGAATACTTTCCGTACCCACTGTGTATATATATATATATTACGGATTAATTGTAAAAATTGTTTCTTCTCTAACAGTAATATGGTGCAGCAGTCAGGTTTAGAAGGTAAATAATCCAATTCATTTTGTTCTAGAATCTAGACCTAGAGAAATTGATTTGTAAGGATAACTTATAAACCTTTACAGACTAAGAGGTCTTTTAATAAGTATGTTTAACAAAATATTTTTGGTAGAATATTACATAACCCACAATTCTGCAAAGAAATCTCCACCAATCAGAAAATCACAACAAAATTTGCTTTCTCTTTCGCCGACCCATTCCAATAAGTATGCAAAGAGCAGCCTCCATATGCTCTTTGCATATTTCAATAAACATTAATTACATTTTTCCTATATCTTTAAAATGTTTTTTTTTCTTCAGTTTTAAAACAAATGAAACCAGCAATTCTTCATGTGATTGTTGTTCTTTCCCTCATTAAAGTTAAGTACACATTTTTTATTAAATTTTTTTAAACCAGGGTTTTGTCTGATTTTCAGATATGTCTTTGCTTCAGGGTTTTTTATTTGTCAAGGTTTCTTTTAGGGTTATTCTGTTTTCCTTTAGTTCCTTGTCCCATAGTTCAACCACAGACAGAACCAATGAAGCAACATTAAAGAAATACACACACACAGTAAAGTAATAATTGAAGAAAATTAAAAATAATATAGATATCAAGAAGTAGGATGTGGATAAAACAAAGATAGAATAAATTCAAGATAAATAGAGAGGAAAAAGAACTGAAAATTCTGTCATTAATTATGCTGGCTCCTGTGTCAGCATGCACCACATGCCTGCGTTGTGGGACTCTCCTGAACGCACAGCGAAGACTGACACGGAAGAGAAGAAATTGTTGAAGTTGTTGTTTTTGCTTTCTTTGCCCACAAAAAAGTATTCTCAGAGCTTCATAACATTAAGGTTGAACCACTGATGACACATTGACTATTTTTAACGATGCCATTACTACCTTTCTGAGCCTTGAATGTTTCAGTTGTGTTGCTGTCTATGGAGGGTCAGAAAGCTCTCAAATAAAAAAAAAAAATATATATATATATCTTAATTTGTGTTCCGAAGATTAACAAAGGTCTTACAGGTTTGGAACGATATAAGGGTGAGTAATTAATGCCAGAATTTTCATTTTTGGGTGAACTATCACTTTAAGTATAAATAAAGATTTTCCCCCCAAAATATACAAAAATGTATACAGAAGCTGTACAGCTCTCAATCAGACTTTCAATTCAAAGTTTGTAGAGTTGTGATTCACCTAGTAGCTGACTGTATGGTTTGGTTCATGGCTTATAACTCCTCAACAAAGACTTTTTAAAATTCCTTATGGGAAAAATAAACAGAAAAATAATTCCAGAACCATGGCTGCTGAAAAAGTGGGCAGACACTGTTGCAGTGGTTTGGCAGACAGTGCATGTGTTAAAACAGGTGCCTCTTCAAAGACTTTGGGATTGGTGTGAGACATTCAAATAAGCATCAAATATTAAAAGGTAAGAAAATATA
Organism: Spinibarbus caldwelli; assembly: GCA_039654775.1. NCBI lineage: Eukaryota > Metazoa > Chordata > Actinopteri > Cypriniformes > Cyprinidae > Spinibarbus > Spinibarbus caldwelli. The sequence goes on from CM077218.1 coordinate 32,333,603, forward strand.
ATTTTAATCTCAGGGCATCTGAAATACATCTATTATACAGAGGCACACAGAAGAGATCTTGAACAGTACTCTTAATTTTAACATTGAAATGAAAAGCTTTTCAAACACTGTGCGATAGCAACAGCACTTGAGATCATTCTGACAAGCGAAGATTTTTGTTGTAAAAACTGTGCAGATACGTCATTTGTCCTCATCCAGAAATAGTGCCGTTTGACCTCCTGTTTACCAAACCTGGCAGGCTTTGATCATATCTTTAACATTTTTCATAGTATCAGCGCTGTTGTCTTTAAGTGAAAGGCCCAGCAGGACCGGTCGGTTGCCTGATTCTTGTGAGACAAACCTTGCAACATTCTTGGCGTAGACATGTGTAAGAGGCTGCAAAGGAGACAAATAGAACAAAGGTGAAATGCAAACATGATTTTATCTGCCGTATCGATTATCCAACAAAAAGTAACTTCATTACCTCATCCTTTCCCAGCAGTACTCTGGTACTGAACATGGGTAGGCTGATTTCACCAGACCTCGTGTCAGGAGTTATGGATACAAGTGTCCCAATTTTACCATACTGTGTCAAAACTATAAAAATGTAGTTGCTGAACTCCGTACAGACAACTTGAGTTGGGTTTCCGTTTATTGTTTTTTCCGTCTGTCTTGATCGGATGACGGGCTGAGGAGCCATTATTTACTTTCACCTGAAAATAAATAAAAGTTATAAACATGCAGCGTAATAATAGTCAGTGATAAAAGTCTCACAATTGAAACAGTTAAAAGCGAGAAAAACAGAGTATTAAATTAATCACTTTAAGTACAAGGCAAATGAAGACGATAAGGAAGCTCATTCATTCAGCTCTGTGTTGTATAGCAGAAGCTGGGAGCTACAGCGACAGTAGGCCGCATGAGATCGCTGACGACCAGCTTGCCAAAAGCGGACAGTTGACCCAGGAAACACCGAGGCTTCACAGACTCACGCGGAGCAGTCGATAAAACAACCGTGCTATACGCAGCAGATTTATGCTATGCAAATATAAACGGTTGAAACAAATAGCATAGAAGTAATAAGCATTTCTCACCGCTAGTTTAAAGTCGTAAATTATCCTCGAAAGTGAATCCGTTTGCAAACATCGCTCAGCGTGTCTCCTAACGTTACGCAATGACAAGCAGAAAGATGCGAGCTGCAGCGGAGACGGTCTGTTGTGTACACCAGTGATTTGGATAACATTTTATGTAACTTTTATTTAAGATTGTATATATTTAAGATAAAAAAAATTAAATTGTAGGTATATGACATAACTTATACTTTTATTATTGTCAGGACAAAATAGGAGAATGTAGGCAACACTTATTTTCTTTTTATTTCTTTCTTTTCTTTCTTTTTTATTAAGAAAATTAGTACCTTTACTCAGCAAAAAAGATTTCTATTTCAGATAAATGCTGTTCTTTCTTTTTTTTCCCACAAAAATATTAAGCAGCACATCTGTTTTCAACGCTGATCGTGAGATGATCATTTCTTGAGCAGCATATCAGCATATTAGAATGATTTCTGAAGGATCATGTGACACTGAAGACTGGAGTAATGATGCTGAAAATTCAGCTTTAATTTCCAGGAATAAATTACATTTTAAAATATAGTCAAATATAAAAGTTTTTATTTTAGTTGTTTTAATATTTCACAGTATTGCTGTTTTTATTGTAGCCTACTTCATTGTAATGCAGTCATGGTGCATAAGATACTTTTCATAAACAAAACTAAACTAAACTAAAATCCTGTTTATATTCGTATAATGTTCCATTATCATATCGGAACGAACAGCAATGTATTTATAAGTGTGTTATAAGCGAGTTGATCTGTATACACTAAAACAATATGCAAAGGAGTCAGGCTTGTTGCTGAGTAGAAGTCTGAGTATTTTGATTAAGAAACGGTGCCCGGGGAATTTTATCAAACAAACAAACAGACAAGTAAATCTATTTCAAAATGTTTTATCCTCTCTATCCACCTGGAACAGCCTGATTGCGTGTGGTTTGTCTGGATAACTTTATCTTCTGGCTGCTTCGCTCCTGTCAGTGGATCTAGTGTGGATGTGTCATACTTTTGCTGAGTCTAGTCCATTTGACAGTGTGTGCCATGTTCACTGAGGCTGCTCTTTGTGTTCCAGACTGTAGCTGCTCTGGCAGACTTATCCTGAAGCCTTTGAGCTTTACATCAGCCTGAAAGAAGTTGCCATCTTTGCACTTTCGTCATAAGGTTGACTAGAAGTGCCAAGGCTCTCTCTTTCTTTCTCTCTCTCTCTTTCTCTCTCAGGTGAATGGAGTATTAGTTCTGTGAAATGTCATTTAAAGTGTCACCAATTCACATCCACACACTTGCTTGTTTTAGTATTATATGTACATTTCAGTGTCAGGTAGCCTATGTTTAATTTTCAGTTGTTTTTATTGTAGTTTTAGGTCTGTTATTGGAACCAGAACTAAGAGTACAGGCCCGTTTACACCAAGGACAATAACTATCATGATAATGATAAATATATAGTTTTAAAAAATCATTCTACAATGTAAAGAATAGCAGAGTCCACACCACAACTATAACAACAACATCACAGAGAAACGATATCATTGGACTCACTTTCAAAACTATTTTTCCATAGAAATAATTCTAAAAACATAGAAAGCCAATCAGAATCCTGCTTTAAAGAGTTCAAGGAACTGAAGTGGCAGATGACATAATTGTAGCGCAATCCTATGATAAATAGAATGTTATTGCGCTCTGGTGTGGATGCTAACAACGTTATAGTTAACTTATTTATAAATCATGATGTGAACAGGCCGTAAGACAGTATAGATTTTATGATCATTTGTGATTGTTGCTTGTCAGATTGTGCAATAAAATTCTGGTAAGATCTTGGGTAAAAGCCAGACTGTGTGACATTAATGTTCTTTTATGTCAAAATCTACAATACACATTGTAGCCTAGACTTTGATCTCTATCATCCCTTTTACAACTTGTTGCACGATTGCAACGCAAACATCATTTTAGGCTAGTATCATGTGAAGGCAATTAATAAGCCATCACTGAACATGTCATAAATACAATCTTAAAAGCCGGTCAGAAGGCCTTTAACAACCTTCAAAATTTTACTTGACTTTCCCAGCATGGCCTTGTACCTAATGGATATAAGTAGTAGATCATCAATTGTTCTGTCATAACACAAAAGGTCTTGAGCGATGATGGTTCTATGATATTTTGCTATCATGTAAAGTGAAACTCGTTTGCCAAAACAAATCTCAAATGTGGCATTTTTCCTCTAAAGCACCATTAAGTAATCATTCTCAGCTGTTAGCATTAGGTAAAATGGGCACGCATGCTATAAACATGCTGTGAAGTGATTTGCTCTTCAAAGTGCTATAAAGAGGCACCAATCAGAAGCTTTATGGGTTTTATGTGCTCCGGAGGCAGAGGGAAAAATCAGGAAGGAGCAAGCGAAATGCCTATCATGGCTGATAAAAGGAAGGAACAAGCACATTCATTGTTCATGAACACCTCCCACAGAAGTGGACTATCATTTTAATATCTCTTTAATGTTCTGCTGGAAATATGCATGTCGTTTGGGTTCTTTCTGTTCCCGCAGCAGGAAGATAAGTCTGATTGGCTGGCAGGATTTAATTAGTGGTACATTTTATCCTCGGTGTAAGTCCCACAGTTTGCCACATACCTACACTCTTTTGTTCAGACTCCCTTTCATTTTAGTTCTGGTTTCTAATGAGGACAGGATTATACAGACGTGATGGACATCCATTATTCAGGTTGGGAGACGTGACTTAAAAACAGATAATTAAGGTTTTTGTTTCATTCATGTCGTGAGTAATTATTCATATTGATTTGACACAAACGAGTCCATGGGAAATGTTAAGCACAAATATGTACTCCCTACAGTTATAGAATTTAAAGGAATGGTTCACCCAAACATATATTAAAAAAAAAAAAAATTCTGTCAATATTTATTCACTATATATATATATATATATATATATATATATATATATAGTGATATATATTCACCTTCATTAGTAATAATAATAATAAGAAGAAGAATATATCTATATTATCTATATCTGTCTATCTATACACATACATACAAACATGCATATCATTTTAAATATTTACATTAGTTTTTTCATTGTTCATTTTCTTTATTTTCATTTATATGTGTGTGCATATGTAATATGTATTGCATGTATATAATGTATTGCAATATGCACAACATACATAAAAATGTGTGTGTGTGTGTGTTTGTGTGTGTGTGTACTTGTTTATGCTACATTGTGGGGACCAAATGTCCCCACAAGGATAGTAAAACCTGAAATTTTTGACAATGTGGGGACCAGTGTGTGTGTGTGTGTGTGTGTGTGTTTGTGTTGTGCATATGTACATTGACATACATTTCAACCAAAACAACCATAAACTGACTATACAAGTAGTTAATATTCTCAAAACAACTAGTAAATAGAGTAAATAATGACAGATTTTATTTTATTTCATTTTTAATTTTTTTTTTTTTTGGTTGAACTGTTCTTTTAATTTTATCATAGAAAACTGATGTGGATGAAGAAGGAACATCTGTATTTTCTGGACATCTTGATATGTTTTTCATATGTGTAGACTACAGTTTCCTGTCAGAACGGTGTTGTCAGATTCAAAGGGTCTGGGTTAGGGCTCGGGGCACAGTGCAGACCCACATACTGCAGCCCTGAAAGAGTGCACTCACCAGGGGTTAATGAGAGCTGCCATGGGTTGGTTACCTCACAAAATACTTTCTGCTCCATTGATATGACAACCCACCCCTGGCAACAGTTAGCTCTGTCTGTCCTGCACACCCACAGAAACACATAGAACACGCAGTAGTGCGACGGCGAATATATAGGTATATATTAGGTTAAATCGAACACATTTACAGTCAGTTTTACTTTCTGTTATTTGTTGTTGTTTTCAGTTAAAGAGAGAAAATACAATAAGAAAAATGTAGGGTTGGACTTGATTGTATCCACTGGGAATTGAGTGGATGGTGAATAGTGATCGGGAATCTTATTCTGAACTTCAGTTTTTACAAAATACTCAACCAAATGATTCCTTGATTTTTCATGAAGATCTGAATTCATCCGCCATTGTAAACTGAATGTGGGATGCCATAAAATACTCTGTTTCCAATGCATGATATTTGCTTCCTTAAAAGTAGAGCAAATTGTTAATAGAATTGTTAAGGAACTGGAAACATTTAGTTGAAACAGACTTGAAACCACACTTCTTATTCCATACGATTCCCCTCCCTGACGTTAGCCAGAAAAATCAATGTTTTTTGTTTTTTTTTTTCCACCAAATTTGTTTTCACGAGACCAGAAATGTGCATTAATAAAGTAAATAGAGTTGATTTTGATCAAGTTTGAGTTACTTCCTTCCTCTTCCTTTCAGTGTTATCTTAAATGGCCTTATGCATATTCATGGACATCTACGTCACATGAAATTCATCATCAGCACTCTTTGAGAGAGGCTGAATGCACCAGTTCATCCACGGCATCGGCGTCTCAGTCACCTAGGATCTGATTCATGTTGATCTGTAAGGCTAGATTCATGATGTGAGTGGAAGTCAACAATACATGTAATGAAAATTGCTCTTCTACCATCTGGAGCCTTATGTCAGGGGCTCATTCATGAAATAAGTGTACCAACAAAGGCACACACACATACACGCATTCTAGAAAGAAATGCATACGTTCCCCAAGTGACCACTAGAGTGCCGTGCAGCATTACAGATAGCATTCCCATAACATTTGGAGACTTAAACACACTATATTAGTAATGTGGCCTTTTAAAAGCAGGCTTCACATTATGGATTTCCCATAATGCTTATAGTGTCCTGTAAGTAATGAATCAATCTTAAAATAATGCCTGACATTTAAAGGTGTTGTTGTTTTTTTCCAGCTGATTTTCCTGTGATATTTTATGATACATAATGTAAAGAAACATAAACATACTTTAAATAATTGTTCCAGAAATATATTTTTTTTAAATCAATTTTTAAAAAGAATCAGTTTTAGAATCAATTTTTGAAAACATTTAAAGGACTCACAGTCTCTTTATAGAAATAATGCCATAGGCAAACCAACAGTCCTAGAAACATTAACTAATTAAGATTCATATCAACATAAAAGCAGGAAACTTGTATTTGTTATATAAGCTTCATAGCTTAATTCATAATTAAAGACAGTTGGAGAGAACCAGTTCAGATGAACTGCTGCCAGACCATCTTTTAAAATGCAAGTCATAGCATAGCCTAGGGTGTTAAATGAACATATTTAAAACAAAGATAGCCTCAGATTTGCCTAAAAGCATGCCAGTTCAGCTTTGAATTAATATTCTTAGAAATAATCTGTAAATTATACAGAAACAGAATAAATAAATAAATAAATAAATAAATAAATAAATAAATAAATAAAAATCCATGGAAAAGACCAAAGAACATAACAAAATAATATATGGTGGCACACAAAAACAACAAAAATACCCATCCATCCATCTATCCATCAATCTATATTCTTGTTTTAAATGGTAATATTTCACAATATTACTGTTTTTACAGTATTTTGATCAAATAAATGCAGCCTTGGTGAGCATGCGCAACTTAAAACAGTAAATGTAAAAACTGTATGCAGTATATGTAAATATGTTTTTTTTTTTTATATTACTTTATTGTCATGGCAGTAAATGCAGTGTGGGAGAAACACTGCATCACTGCTCCTTCTTTAACCCTCAGATCTAATGCAGTGAGTGTGTTCAGTGGTGTGAGGTGACTGTAACTCTGGTTCAGTGGCACGCAGGCCGGGACTATTGGAGGTGGATGTAGACACACTGAGGGGAGAGGCTGATTAAGAACCTCCGCAGTGAGAGAGCAGGGCAGCCTACTCCCATGCTACTGGCTGACCTTGCACAATTCAGCTCCATGAAGCCAAGTCACAGCCATCGCTCTGCAAGAAAAGCTTGCTGACCATATGGGTCATGCCTAAAAACACTGTTTTCCTTCCTGTCAAACAAAGTGCCCCAACCTACAAAAATGCACACACAGCATTTAATGCACGAGTCCATAAATGCTCCGAGCCATAGGGCGAACTGTATCTGACATCATTATTACCGGATTTTTGTTTGGATTCTATAGCCTCAAGGAAAAAGAAAATTCTGTCATGATTTACTGAACCTTCATGTTGCTACAAACCCATATGCTGTTATTTTATTTTATTTTTTTTTAGAAGATCTCTAAAATTATTTTTTGAAAGTCTTCATGCAGTTCTTCCCATAGCTTAGAGGAATAGGCCCACATTTAAGTTGCTGCGTCCTGATTCGCCTACTTATACTATGTCCTAAAAGTATGTACTCTTTTTGTGAAGAAAAACTACATAGTTTTGAGGATGTAGCAGAACAGTAGGCACGCATTGGGACATACTACTTCGCCGTAGCTGCTTCTTTAACGGACGCTCTGTTGCTTAGTTACGTGCAACCTGCACTGTTTAAACTGCCCTGTCAATCATCTTGTCACAGTTAACATCATCCACATATTGTTTAATTTAATTTCCTACCGTATTGGAGAGAAATTAAGAGGCACATCGCAGGTCTTTCATGCCGAGAACTCTGCGCATCTGTTTGCATAATGATGCATTTAAAAGTTAATGACCAAACGTATCATTATAAAATTTCACAGTGTTGCTGCAGATAAAATTTAACGTGGATAACATTAAATTAATATTTTTTAATCAGGTTAGACATTGATTATTTATCACTCAAATCCCTTTCTTTACCTGTCCGTCGTCGCACATATCCGCCATGTTTGTAGTTTTTAAATACTTTTTTATGCATGTCTGTCTAATCGAATCCCCGTCCACCGTGCAATGTGTTGCGGGCAATATTAGCCGTTAGAGTGTGCATCGATCTGCACTTCGAATTCTAACCGGAAGTAGTAGACCATCCGGGAATCTTTGGCATACTTCTTTAAACATACTATGATTTGGGACATACTGGGCGAATGCCAAACGGCTTTTTTGCACCCTTGAAGGGCACTTTGGAAAGGGGACGCCATTTGTAGGGATGTTCCAAACGAAAGTGAGCAACTGACCCTGCGTTCCATTTGGAAGGGCTCATCCCTATGCCCTAATCCCTTCAAAGGGGTTTACCCTCCGGATTGAGAGCTTCGAAGGGTTGAAGGATGTAGGGGACCAAACAACTGTTTCTTGAAGTGCCCTTCTGCGTCATCATACGGAAGCGCCGTCATCATGCAAAGAATCTGTGCAAAGGATCATGGGAGCTCGAAGTGTCCATCAGTTGTACCCTTCGAAATCCTTCAGTCCGAAGGGCCCTTTGAAGTGGCTAGTTTTGAGCACTTCGGTTTGGAACGACCCTTCAATATGGCGGCCATGATTGTTTTCACTCCAAAGTGCCCTTCGGAGGGCAATATATCCCGTTTGGAACACACCGAGAATCTCTTCATGAAGGGCCCTTCCAGAAGTCCGTTAGTGAAGGGAACATGCGATGGTCACTTCACGGAAGTGATTTCCGTTGGTGATCATGTGATCTTCAGTTAGGAGATCTTCGATGCATTTTAAAGCAAAGTTGGTGTTGATTTTGACTTCACATACAATCGTAAGTAGAATAGGCTGATTAAATTTGTATTTATTTTAATATAATACAAAATATTTTTCATCAGAGATTGAAATATGATTCAAGACTGTAGTATAAGCAAGTTTAGTTTGAAAAAGTGTAATAGTAAAAAAGACACAACTAGACAATATTTGAATAAACTAAATAAGAAGAAGAAATATTTATTTACAACAACTGACAAAGCGCCGTTGTCAAGGTAACATCTGGTCAGGCATTCCCTTCGCCAAGGGAGTTCCAAACGCTTACACGAGACAGTAATGCCCTACACCCTTCAGAGAACTCACTTCAAAGGGCTCTGCCCTTCGAAGGGAGTAGGGCATAGGGGTGCTCACTTTCGTTTGGAATTCGCCCACTAATTCTATTTTCGAATACTATTTAGGACGGATAGTATGCGCATTGGGACGCAGCAATAGTCTGACTATTTTTATTTCAGACTTCCTGTTCGTTGCTGCCACGTGTTTTGAGTTTGAGCTCCGTCAAGTTAATTCTTTATCGTCTATTTTTTATCTTAAAATCAATTTTATACACCATAATTTTCGTTTCTATCCATGGGTTCCAAAGACGTCACTTCCGCTATGCTCGCCGCCATATTTGTGTCCGATGCGACAATGAGCACAGCACATCTCTTTGAGATTTAATAGATAATATTAATATATTGAAATAATAAATGACCTTTTACTACCATTTCCCACACTGATCCCTGGACTTGATTATTTTTAGGATAACAAGTGTAACAGTTAGGCCATGTAATGTCCGGATTACTTGTATATTTAAAACTGACATCAGCTCAAAGCACTTTGTGTAACAAGATAACGTTATTAGCTTACTACACAATCTGAATTTAATGGCAATTTAGCTAATATTAGCACAATTTATAATTAATCATTCTTTCTGGACAAATTACTGTTTGAATTGCGAGCGTAGCTGCTCGATGAAGGCTTTAAGAGCTTGAAGAATCCTCTGCGGCTGGTCGCTCCTGCTTCATGGCGATCCCCTTCTCCGTCTGCCTTCTGATTTCAGCAGGTCAGTTTTGGTGAATGCAAACAACGTGAATACTGATCATGAGCCCAACATCCAGCAAGCCAAGAAAACATGCAGTCTACCTGAGGGAAGACATCTTTCACTTCTAGTGTATTCTTAAACCTGGATTTCATTACTGAAGCACAAATCCAGGCACCAAAAGCAGCCCACACTAAGTTCTCTTTAATTAAAAATATGCATTTTAATTTATTCATAGGCTACATGGCTGCAATAACATTTCAGTTCAAAATTTTGCCACTGTTAAAAGAAAATGCTTTTCTGACAGACGTTTCAGACTTTCAGTTGTTATGCTCTCAAAATGTATGCCATATACATGTATGTAGGCTATGTCCTAAATTATTACACCACTTGTGCAGCCAGTCACAATGCACAAAGGTAATTTACTCAGGACGATGTTTTTTTTTTTTTTTTTTTTTTTTTTTTTTTTGTATGACAAATTCAATATAATGATAAATAAATAGGTTTAGCAAAACAAATGTGATTTTTTTTGAGAACCTTGTGATATATACACTTAACTGCAGACACAAATTACATGTGGTACAATACAAATATTTTAGCGTCCTTTATTCTCCTATAAAGAATCACAGTTGTCTCTTATTATCCTTTTCTGACCGTACATAAGCCAACAATTTATTCTGCCGATCTAACCTCTTTGGGATAGAGTAAAATTGAAGTTCGGGGTTTTTCTGACGATTGTTGTTACAGCACAACAAATCCCGGGCATACTGTAACCTTGTGAACCTTCTGGGAGTGTTTGGTTGATCTTTCTCTGGTAGTTGTGGCTGCTATGACCGTAGACTGACAGCTCACACAGTGGTGAATCGGACACAAAAATGGTGGCCATAAAACACTGTGACATCACATGAAACGTGATAATGTGTGAATATATCCCCTATCGTATTCTACAACAAAAACAATCAGAGCGCCTTGCTATCACTAGTTTTATTTTGATTTCCTGAGTCCGCTATTAGCTTATAGCCCGTTAGCATCGCCAGTGTGGTTGCATTAGCGGCAACCAAGGAAGGATGCCGCTAATCTCGCTTACATTGCTAATACTCTATTCACACACATTACCATTGTTTTACTCACTGTTACTTGCTTTAATGGTGGATGTGTGTCTACCTTTGAGTGCAGGCGAGGACACGTTCAAGCTGGAGGCCGCGGAGAAGCAGATCCGCGAGCTGGTGGAGAAGCAGGCCCAGCTGAGAGAGGGTAGAGCCGCGCTCACAAGTCCGGGGTAAGTATACAGCGCGCCGCTGATACTCCCACCACCTCTACTCCGTGTGTTTCTCTGCACAGACCCTGTGCACCCAGGACATGATCTTCCCAGATGTCCTTCACTCCAGCACCGGGACACCACGGACCCTGGGTGCAGCAGCATCGGAAGACGCGAGCCAGGCCCCGCGCGAGGACCTCTCCCCCTCCGCCGCCTCCGGTTTTCGAGATCTCCACCCGGAACCGCTTCGCTCCCCTCCGCGAGACGGACCGCGACGCTGTGATCGTCGGAGACTCCATCGTCCGGCACGTCCATGCTACGTTAGCTGAAGGTAAAGCGCACACTCACTGTTTCCCTGGTGCTTGTGTTCTCAATGTTTCTGCGTAGATACCCGCGATCCTGAAGGAAGACGAGAGCATCGGCGCAATAGTCCTGCACATGGGGGTGAACGACACCAGGCTGCGGCAGACAGAGACACTGAAGAGGGACTTAAGGAGCCTGATCGAGACGGTGCGCAGCGCATCGCCCGCGACGACGATCATCGTGTCTGGACCACTTCCCACGTATCGATGAGGACACGAAAGGTTCAGTAGACTTTTTGCCTTAAATGAGTGGTTATTGTCATGGTGCAAAGAACAGAAACTGCTCTTTGTTAATAATTGGAATATTTTCTGGGAGCGTTCTAGGCTTTTCCGTGCTGATGGCCTGCACCCCAGCAGAGTTGGAGCAGAACCCCTGTTGGACAACATCTCTAGGACTCTACGCTCCATATGACTAGTAAGCCAATTCTCAAATAACTGCTATGATGGCTTTTGTTCTACCCACTTAAATGTAGAAGTACTTGTGCTGTCCAATCTATAAAGACTGTGTCTGTTCCCTGAACAGTGAGGCCAAAATATAAATTTAATACAGGATCTAGAAATAATCTGATCGTGATTAATCCAGAAAAATGCAAAATAAATGAACAAAAACAATTTTTAAAGTTTGAGCTCCTAAACATTAGATCACTCGCACCCAAAGCAGTTATTGTAAATGAAATAATCACAGATAATAGTTTTGATGTGCTCTGCTTGACTGAAACCTGGCTCAAACCAAATGATTAAATTGGTCTAAATGAGTCTACTCCACCAAGCTACTGTTATAAGCATGAGCCCCATCAGACTGGCCGTGGCGGTGGTGTTGCAACAATATATAGTGATATTCTCAATGTTACTCAGAAAACAAGATACAGGTTTAACTCATTCGAAATACTTCTGTTTAATGTTACACTGTCGGATATGCAAAATAAATCTCTCCTATCTCTTGCTCTGGCTACTGTGTATAGACCGCCAGGGCCATATACAGATTTCCTAAGAGAATTTACAGATTTCCTCTCAGACCTATTGGTTACTGTTGATAAAGCGCTAATTGTCAGAGATTTTAGCATTTACGTTGATAATACAAATGATGCATTAGGACTTGCGTTTACTGACCTATGTAGGAGATTCTTGAACGGACACACATATACAACGAACAGACTCATTCCAAAGGAATGAGTGAATCTCTGGTTTCACCTCTGAGAGTCGTAAAAGTAACTAAGGATCCAAGACGATGCCTAAGTGTCTGGACCAAGATCCTGTCTTGTTAATCCTTATCTCTCCAGAGATCAGAACTGCTAAAGATGATCAACTTCGCCAATGCAGAACAAAGGAACCTTCTGGCGGGAAAGATACCAGATCCAGATGGTAAATGGACCCTTGACCAGCCAACGTATAAATTGACAAACTTATCAACAAACGCACGATGGATTTACAGTCGTAGGCCTGACTTAAACATATTCCAGAACTCCCCTCCCGGACACCTTCTGACCTCGGTACACTCGCGGCCCCTCCTCTGTTGCATTCCTGAAAATTTGCTTTTTTCGGACAGACAAAGAAAACACTCAAATGTGCGCCAAAACTCCAAAAGACAACATTCAGGACTTTTAAGTAATGAAAATGTATTCCCAAATTATGTGTGTTATGCCTTAGATATGCTTGATATGTTAGTAAAACATACGCTATGTTAATCTATCCATTATAAGGTCGGTGCCATTTTAACCTATGTATTATGAGGGTATGAATATGTGTGTGTGTCATGCTTGGTGTTAAACGAAAGTATATTTTATTTGCAACAATTCTGTGTGGATGAAATGTAGAAATTAGGTAAATCCCGTAACGTTATAACGTTTATCAAGATTATTAACAAAACCCTGCAAGGATTTTCGGTCACGTGATGACACGGGCAGCTCGTTAATTTATGCAGAGAAACAGAGCCTAGGAAGCTGAGCTCCTCCTTGCAACAAGCGGATTGGTACCCCAGCTCCGGGGTGGGCCTAAAGTGGCCTGCTTAAACTGCTTCAACTTGTGCGCTCATACGGCGCATCAAAACCATCATCTCATTCCAAACTTCAAGCTCTTCAAGAAAAGTTCGTGACTTAGGAAATCTTCAACTTCTGCAACCGAGAAAGGAAAGAAGAACTTCTAGCGCGTCTCATCCAACCAGGCAACCCACCAATCACGGCCGAGGTTCCCTAAGAGACGTCAGACAAACAACGGTTCGCCAGCCAATCAGCTAAGCCCGGGGATTCCCTCAACGAGACAAGGACTAGACTCGGCCGTAACCTTCTAAACAAGTAAAACAAAATCTCTTATCTGTTGGCTGAAAACGGCGCAAAGTTGTTATTAATGGGAAAGACAGAACTAAGCTCTGCTTTGTTGACTTTCTGATAACCACCGAAGTTGAGACTTCCTTCATAACTCACAACTCTGCATAATTCCGTTGACTTTTGTGTGTGTGTGTGTGTGTGTGTGTGTGTGTGTGTGTGTGTTTAGATCATTTAGTCTCATGTAACCGTAGGAGATAGCTCAATAAATTGTTCAAGAAAGGTTGTCTTGTTTTGTGAGTCTTAGAATTCAAACATTGCCTAAAAGAAAACGCTACAATAGCTCATAATTAACTAAATACCAAATTTCGTGTTATATTCTGTGGCCAAGAATTAACAGAGTTGGTAAAAATACACTGAGTCGAGCTATTCGCTGGACGGAGCCGGCGAAGTGTATAGGAAATTTGAATCAGTTCAGTTAAATTAATTTGAATCTTTTAAGATTCAATTCTTTAAAAGCTAAACCTTAACTTACTTGATAAAAGTACTTACACCTAATAAACTCTTTTGGAGTCAAGCAAAACGTCACGTTTTAATCATACGCTAGATTTAATTATATCGCATGGAATCGATCTTACTGATATAGATATCGTACCTCAAAGTGATGATGTTACTGACCATTTTCTTGTATCGTGCATGCTGCGTATTACTGATATTAACTATATGGCTCCGCATTATCGTCCAGGAAGAACTATTGTTCCAACCACTAAAGACAGATTCAGAAATAACCTGCCATGAGCTAGACGAAATGACTAAATGAAACGAAATGAAAAAGTTGTGTCTGCTCAATTGTGCTCCTTCCTGCAAAAAAAAAAAAAAAAAAAAAAAAAAAAGATCTCTATGAAGGCCCCATCATAGCACAGAAACCACACTTGTTAAAATTACAAATGACTTTCTTCTTGCGTCAGACCAAGGCTGCATCCCATTGCTAGTTTTACTTGATCTTAGTGCTGCGCTCGACACCATAGATCATGACATACTCATATATCGATTACAAAACTATACGTTATTCAAGGGCAGGCTTTAAGATGGTTTAGATCCTACCTGTCCGATCGCTACCACTTTGTCTATTGAAATGGGGAGTCATCTCAGTTATCACCAGTAAAGTATTTAGTACCACAAGGATCTGTCCTTGGTCCTCTGCTATTTTCAATATACATGTTGCCCCTTGGTAATATTATTAGAAAATACGGGAATAGTTTCTACTGTTATGCTGATGATACTCAACTATATATCTCAACAAGACCAGATGAAACTTCTAAATTATCTAAGCTAACAGAGTGTGTTAAAAATGTAAAAGATTGGATGTACTGTTACTTCCTCTACAGTCAAAAATCTGGGTGTTATATTAGACAGCAACTTGTCTTTTGAAAATCATATTTCCCATGTTACAAAAACAGCATTCTTCCATCTTAGAAACATTGCCAAGCTACGAAACATGTTACCTGTTTCTGATACAGAAAAGCTAGTTCATGCATTCATGACCTCTAGACCGGACTATTATAATGCTCTGCTAGCTGGTTGTCCTGCATCTTCAATAAACAAGCTACAGGTAGTCCAAAATGCAATGGCTAGAGTCCTTACCAGATCAAGAAAATATGATCATATTACCCCAATTTTACAGTCTCTGCACTGGCTACTTATTAAGTTCCGTTTCAGTTACAAAATATTATTACTTACCAATAAGGCCCTTAATGGGATAGCTCCTGTGTACCTAACTAGTCTTCTACCACGCTACAATCCATCACGCTCCCTAAGGTCGCAAAACTCTGTACTTTTGGTAGTACCTAGGATAGCAAAGTCTACTAAAGGAGGTAGAGCTTTTTCGCATTTGGCTCCCAAACTCTGGAATAGCCTTCCTGATCACGTTCGGGGTTCAGACACGCTCTCTCTGTTTAAATCTAGATTAAAGACACATCTCTTTGGCCAAGCTTTCAAATAATGCATCTCATAATCTTGTACTGCAGTTATGTCTGATCAAATGCACATTATTATTCTTTAGCTTGGGTTAAACAAATCAATTTTGCTTGGTTGGAACAGCAGCTACGTTAATTATGTCTCTATTTGTTTTTCTGTTTCTGCCGTAACTAGGATTTACACAAGCTTCAGTCTGGATCCAGAACACCTGAGAAGAGATAATGCCAACCCCTCAGAGGACCTCAGATGATGCCAACCCTGAAACAACATATAGAACTACCAAATCTTGCTATAAGTTTGATTTCAACATATAATAATTGCTGTTAATAGTGTTCATCGTCTGTTTGATTGTCTATAATTGATTTTTCCGTACATTTCTGCCATATGTACATTAACTGACATAGTCACCAATGATAAGCTACTACTAAATATATTGTAGAAACTTAATTTTCTGTACAGCGCTTTGCCAGCGATTTGTATCGTGAAAAGCGCTATACAAATAAACTTGAATTGAATTGAATTGAATTCACAGATAATATCCAGAACTACTCTTGATCAATTTGAATTTGTGAACAAAACGTTTTGCTCTTAAAGATTTGGATTTGGTAACACTTTAAAGGGATTCATTTATTAACATAAACTACATTAGTCAAGATTAACTAAGATTAAGAAATGTTGTAGATTAGAAGTAGTACAGTTAGTACAGTTGTATCTATTAACATTAAAGCAACTGTATGAAGTTTTGTGTGTTTTTGTGACTTTGTAGCCCCCTACTTTTTTTTTTTACTGTCATTACAGTGGATTTGTTGCTACCGCAAAGCAATCCACCCTTTTCACGGAATTTTGTACTCGCTCACAAAACTTACCGAATCTCAAATCAGATGAGGAGGACATGAGAAAGAAACAAAAGCCTTTCGCTTTGAGTGAATCATCAGAATGATTTTAAAAACTGATCTTTCAAGGTAAAAAGGGAAAACTTACATACAGTTGCTTTAATGGACTGTTGAACCAACACAAATTAATAAAGAACAATTGCAATTTAATTATCTAACACTGTTTTTCACGTTCTTGAGCTAATGCATTATCTAATATTAACAAATGAGACCATATTTTAAAGTGTTAATTAAGGTTTAAGTTATTTAACATTATTTGATGCATTAGCTATAATGAGCTAGAAAACAACTTTTACAGCATTTATTAATCCATTTTAATGTTTATACTTAGATATGTTATTGTTCATTAATTTATACATTTGTAAATCCAAACTGAAATGTTAACATGCATCAATATACATACATAAAAATTAACATTATGATTAGCCTACTAAATGCTGTAAAAGTATTTCCCATTGTTAGTTCATGACACCTAACTAACTAACAAATTAAACCATACACTCTTAAAAATAAAGGTGCTTCACGATGCCATAGAAGAACCATTAACATCTGAAGAACCTTTCTGTTTCACAAAAGGTTCTTTGTGGTGAAAGAAGGTTCCTCAGATTATAAAAAGGTAAGGAAGAGATGGTTCTTTAAAGAATCTTTGACTGAATGGTTCTTTGTGGTTCTTTTGTGAAACCAAAACTGGTTCTTCTATGGCATCGCTTGAAGAACCTTTTGAAGCACCTTTATTTTTAAGAGTGTATTGTAATGTTGGTCCTATTCATAACTCAGTTTGAACATTTTGTTCACAAATCAGACAGATCCAGTTCCTGAGATGCAGCTCATTGTAATCCGTAACAGAATTTTCGTTTTTGAATACATTATTCCTTTTAGACCAAAAAAAAAAAAAAAAAAATATATATATATATATATATATTGAATTGGATATAAAAATATATATATATTTTTTGCTTCAGAATAACTTTTTGGAAAGTCTGTTCTTGCAGCATGAATGTTCAGGGTGAATATAAATAGATATATTGATTTGTGCACGCGGGTGTATTAGTGTGGATGGTAACAGTAGACACAACAACTTAGCTGATTAGTTTGTTGGTCAGAGTACGAGAGGAAACCAGTGGAGGTCTGAATAATCAAAGCTTGTGTCCCTGTGTGCTGTCTGCCAATAGACCCCCTCATTACTGGGATGTTGACAATCAGCTACACCAACGGTGACACTATTTCCTTTCGCAAAACACTTGTATGACAGAGAGAGATGCTTTGTATAACAACAACAGCTTGTGTCTTCCATCCCTTTCACATGTATGGGTTTGCTGGCATATTCTGTGTACTGTCCTGCAATGTTCTTTCCTGTTCTCTTTCTCTCATGGCACTAATTACATGGTTATTCTAAGCTATTATTAGACATCCTCTTTGTTTACTTAATGCCGTCTTTGTGTGCGTGTGTGTTTTATGTAGCCTTGGTTTCCAGGCGAGTACGCAATCAAAGCACATTTGTACAATCACTACTTATGCAAGACTGAAAATAACTAGGAGATACTATCATTGCTCAGAAGCGTAATGGAATTCAGAATCAATAGAATTCTACAATTGGACGGAACCAATGAGTCATTATGAGATCTTAATGACTCAAATCAAAATGACTTATTTATAAAAGCAGTGATTTGCACTCTTGCACACACTCTCCGTTATGAACAATGATGTAACTTCAGAGATGGAGCTGTTACATAATGTTTTGACGGGTTTGGAGAACTGAAAGAGATTTTTCTCTTTGTAAATAAAGCTCCCAATTGGTCACATCATTTCTCTACCATTCAGAATGGAGTTAGTTTGATTGACTTGTGACAGCCGCTGTCAGTTTGCCCATCTCGTTAAATTCAAATGATCCCTTCAATGCTTTTGTTTTTCACTATTCAATTGAAATATCATTAAACATTTAATGTGATTCATATGGACCCCGAAGTAACTTGCCATGGTTTTGTTCTATTATTGATCAATTAGACAGTAATTTAATCAGGATGTTTATTTATTTATGTTTATAATGGGAAGATTTATCTGGGTGCTTTGTAAGACGCTGAGAAAGTGGCATGATTTAATGGAACCGTTTCATATCCATTATGACCAGTGCTTTGCTCTAATTTAAAATAGAGACATGAGACTTTTAAATTTAATTTCATTATTATTACCTGCGCCGTTAGGGGACTTTACCATTATGAGCATATTTCTAGTGAGGGAACTAAAGCATGACGACATTCTGCACACTATAAGCTGACGGGGTGTCACGTGGTGTATTCGTACAGAAAATGACATCATTAAAATTGATCAAGTGTAAGAGAAAATATCAGGAGCCATGGAGTGAACCCCTCTTTCAAACAAAACCTTCATATGCAGTCTATCGTACCTCCATCAAACCCCTGTTGTCATCTGATGCCTATGTGTTAGCATATATAAATGAGCAGCTATAAATGAAACGAGTTGTGCTGATGAGATTTGGGGAATATGAGAACTTCAGCACAGATTAGGCTATAATGTTTGGAGCTATGCCTTCCAACAATGACAGTAGGATGATGAGTAAATTGTGGGACAGTTTGTTTAGCCTTGCCTATGTCTATTTAATAAGAGCTTCTTGTTTTATTTGTGCTCAGTTGTTGTGAGAAAGCAACCTCATGAAGTATTTAACCCGCTACATTTGTTTCTCCACTGTGTAGCATGTGCAACTTCTTTTTTCAACCTTGGCTCATAATAAAAAAAATGTACCTCGACCTACAATTCACTTTATTTTTCAGTTGAAATGAACACATGTAGCAGTAAAACATCTACACATTTTATTCCTTTTAATACAAATTATGATTACAAAGGCATATTTTTGATTAAGACTTGATTAATCACACAGTTCCCTACACTATACTATGTTATGACCTCAAAACACTTTAACCAGTATAAATTGAAAACTAATATTCAGTTCAATTCACCTTGATTTTTACAGCGTTTTTTACAATACATCTCAGTTCAAAGCAGCTTTATAGGAGATGTATGTTTGTACATTAAAATTTAGAGTAATTTGTTATCAGAGATGACAAAGTAAAGGCCATATTACAGAAATGTACAGTTCCAATACAAATCATGCAGGTGCTATGTTGGTTACTTATAAATTATAGTCCGTTACTGATTCCAAATTACATGACAAAAATTGTAGTTAGTAATTTAATCCATTACATTACATATTTTAGGTAATATGTGACACTGGAGCACAAAAGCAGTCATAAGTAGCATGGGTATATTTGTAGCAATAGCCAACAATACACTGTATGGGGCAAAAGTATCGATTTTTCTTTTATGACAAAAATCATTAGGATATTAAGTAATGATCATGTTCCATGAAGATATTTTGTACATTTCCTACCATAAATATATCAAACCTTAATTTTTGATTTGTAATATGCATTGCTAAGAACTTCATTTGGACAACTTTAAAGGTGATTTTCTCAATATTTTGAACCCTCAGATTCCAGATTTTCAGATAGTTGTATCTCAGCCAAATATCGTCCTTACAAACCATACATCAATGGAAAGCTTATTTATTCAGCTTTCAGATGATGTATAAATCTCAATTTAAAAAAAAAAAATGGACCCTTCTAACTGGTTTTCTGGTCTAGGGTCACATATAATCTGACTACTTTTTGACTACTTTTAGATTACTTTTGACCTAATTCGTTTATCACATTGATTTAAATAGGATAATCTTTTACCGTATTCATATAAAAAATACAAAGAATAATAAAATATATTCCATTCATAGTTATTAACAACATGAATTGCAATAAACATTACGTCAAGGTTTCCCAAACTAAGTTTCATAAAGAAACTGCATGGGGTTCATGAGTTTAATGAAAAGCTAACTGAATCATAAAAATGTTATATTAAAATTAATCATCTTAAAATAAAATCAATTAAAATAAAATACTTACTAAAAATATATATTTTATTTGTTTACCTGCATGTCGTGACCATTAACCAATGCCAGAGAACTATAAACATGCAAATGTGATACTTAATAATTAAAATCTCAGGATACTTCAAGTAAATATATTAGGTGAAAGGTTCAGATGACAAAAAAGTTTGGGAATGCCTGCATTACATCTAAATAAATATGAATTTGTGCATTTTAATGTGTTTGAAAGATAAAAGCCTTGCTTAAATAACCTACTGAGTGATAATTAAAATAAAAATGAATGATGTTCATCAGTTTCCACCTCACTGCTTGGACTGTTTTTGAAGCTGCTGCCATCGATCTGGATGAGCTCACAGAGACTGTAACATCATATATCAGTTTCTGTGAGGATATGTACATTCCTACCAGTTCTCATTTAACCTACAACAATGACAAACCATGGTTCACTGCAAAACTCAGACAGCTCCGTCAGGCCAAAGAAGATGCTCGCAGGAATGGGGACAGATTCTTGTATAAACAGGCCAAATACACACTGGAAAAGGAGATCAGAGTGGCAAAGAGGAATTATTCTGGAAAGCTAAGGATCCAATTCTCTTCCAGTGATCCTGCTTCAGTGTGGAAAGGTCTGAAAGACATCACCAATTACAAGACACCATCCCCTAGCACTGTGAAGAATCAACAACTGGGAGACGATCTGAATGAGTTTTATTGCAGGTTTGAAAAAAAAAACACCATTCACACCTCCTGCAACCCCCCTCTCCCCCCTCCTGCACTGCAGATCAGTGAAGATGATGTGCGTCAGGTCTTCAGAAAGAACAAGAGAAGGAAGACACCGGGCCCAGACGGTGTGACACCGGCCTGTCTGAAAACTTGTGCTGACCAGCTGGCCCCCATCTTCACAGAGATCTTCAACAGATCACTGGAGCTGTGGGAAGTCCCTTCATGCTTCAAATGCTCCACCATCATCCCCGTCCCAAAGAAACCCAAAATTACTGGACTTAATGACTACAGACCTGTGGCTCTAACGTCTGTGGCCATGAAATCATTTGAAAGACTGGTTTTGGCTTATCTGAAGGACATCACTGGACCCTTACTGGACCCCCTGCAGTTTGCCTACAGAGCAAACAGGTCTGTGGATGATGCAGTCAATATGGGATTGCACTTCATCCTGCAGCATCTGGACAGACCAGGGACTTATGTTAGGATCCTGTTTGTAGACTTCAGCTTCGCTTTTAACACCATCATCCCATCACTCCTCCAGCCCAAATTAACTCAGCTATCCGTCCCCACCTCTGTCTGTCAGTGGATCAACAGCTTCCTGACAGACAGGCAGCAGCTAGTAAAGCTTGGAAAATTCTCATCCAGCACCCGTATGATCACCACTGG
Organism: Spinibarbus caldwelli; assembly: GCA_039654775.1. Taxonomy (NCBI): domain Eukaryota; kingdom Metazoa; phylum Chordata; class Actinopteri; order Cypriniformes; family Cyprinidae; genus Spinibarbus; species Spinibarbus caldwelli. The sequence continues at coordinate 32,355,389 of CM077218.1, forward strand.
CGGCCCCCAGAGTTGCGTCCTCTCCCCACTGCTCTTCTCCCTCTACACGAACGACTGCACATCTAAAGACCCCTCTGTCAAGCTCCTAAAGTTTGCAGATGACACCACACTTTTCGGCCTCATTCAGGACGGTGACGAGTCTGCCTACAGACAAGAGGTTAAGGAGCTGACTGTCTGGTGCAGTCTTAACAACCTGGAGCTCAACACGCTCAAAACTGTGGAGATGATCGTGGACTTCAGGAGAAACCCCCCTGCTCTCCCCCCACTCACCATCATGAACAGCACTGTGACTGCAGTGGAGTCATTCAGATTCCTGGGCACCACAATTTCTCAGGACCTGAAGTGGGACAATCACAATGAGTCCATTGTGAAAAAGGCCCAGCAGAGGTTGTACTTCCTTCGCCAGCTGAGGAAGTTCAACCTGCCACAGGAGCTGCTGAAACAGTTCTACTCCACCATCATTGAATCCATCCTCTGCACTTCAATAACTGTCTGGTTCAGTTCAGCGACCAAATCTGACCTCAGAAGACTACAGAGGGTAGTCCAGACTGCTGAGTGAATCATTGGTACAACCCTCCCCAGTCTCCAAGAACTGTACTTATCCAGAGTGAGCAAAAGGACTAGCAAAATCACTCTGGACCCCTCACATCCAGCACACTCCCTCTTTGAACTTGCCGTCTGCTCGACGCAACAGAGCTCTGAGCACCAGAACGGCCAGGCACAGGAACAGTTTCTTCCCTCAGGCAATCCATCTCATGAACACTTGACAATAAACGTGGAACACACAACACTATTATACATTATTTATTTAACACACATACTTATTACATTTCAAATTTGCACATATCATACCTGTACATACATAATTGTCTATATTATATATTGTGTTTTTGCTATTTCGTACATTGTCTATTTTGTGTATTTGTATATTATTCTTTTTATTATCTGTGTCCTGTCCTGTCGTTGTCATTCTGTTGTACTGTGGAGCTTCTGTCACTATAACAAATTCCTTGTATGTGTAAACATACCTGGCAATAAAGCTCATTCTCATTCTCATTCTCAATGTTGAAGCACTTCTTTAACTTGAAATGGTTTTTGTAAACCCAGCGGTCAAATTCAGTGTTGCTGCCTGACTAATGACTGATCTCTGTGTGAATGTCCACAAAACTGGAAGACTTCCTGAGTATATAAGCAATAGGCTTTTTTAGAAAGGAACATTTAAAAGATGAAAAAGAGGAATTTGGGAAAATCAATAAATTGCGAATAAGGAGTCATGTGACGTGTTAATGGTGGTGCAGCTTTGAAAAGGTGTTCTCCACAGCACTCACATATTTTCAGGTCTTTGAAGGACAACTAAATGCTAAATTACGTGAAATCATCGTAAATGTCAACCCAGGCCACACTTGTTCATACTCGGGAGGATGCTACCTCTCCCATTAAGAAGAATTTTAGGGAGTCTTCCACCACTATCTCCAGAGCTGAGCTGGATGGCGCCATTTTGGCCGGAGTGAAACAAGCCTTGAGCGAACAACAGACTGAATTAGACAGAATTGTCACTGTCCTATCAAATCTGCTATAGATGATGTGCTGACGCCTCAGATTCTAGATCTGAAACGTGAAAATGAAAATACCAATAAAGCAGTCACCACCGTAACTGGGCAGATCGAGTAAGTGGGAAAATCGGTATCTCTGCTCCAATCCAGATACGACACCATCCAGGCGGCTGTTCGTAAAGACAGGGATCAGATCAGCGATCTGAAATCTAAATTCGATGACAGCACATTAAAGATTGCTGACGTGGAAGTCCGCAGCAGAAGATCCAATGTGCTGTTAGTCGGCCTCAGAGAAGGTGTTGAGGGAGATGACTGCATCGCCTTTTTAAAGGAGAACCTGCCCAAATGGATACCTTCCATCGCGAACAGAGAAATCAAAATCAAACGTGCACATCGCATCTTCTCAGATAAGCCGTCTAAACACCCATGCACGGTTATATTCAAACTTTTGGACTACACCGATAGACAAGCCATTCTCAAAGGGGCCAGGGCTGCATACCCGGTCAAGTTTGGCAGTGAAACCCTTCATTTCTTCCCGGATTACAGTGCAGACACCACTAAGAAAAGGAAAGCTTTCACTGAGGTGTGGAAGAAGATGGATACACTCGGAATTCAGTCGTTTCTCCTCTTCCCGGCTACACTCAAGGTCATTCATGCAGGGAGACAAAACCTCTTCCGTTTGCCCCTGGAGGCCAAGCAGTATCTTCTGTCTTCACGGCCTGGGAACGACATCGCTATAGCATCCGTGGGACTGCCTCCTCAACTGGACCGCTGTGCTGACATGGATATGGAGCAATCCGTCACTCAGTAGAGATAAAACTACACAGCGAGTGTACTGTATATGCTGTTGTAAGCCATTTATTTTACCTTTCTCATTTGCTATTTTGTTTTCATATTGTTTTTTGGCCACAAAATAGGTTATGGACATTATTGGTTACTGAGGTAGGTCCCCCTTTATTTTCTTTTCTTTTTCTAGGCTACTAAATCTCTGAGCAGGTTGAGATTTTATATATATTTTTTTGTGATTTATTTTTAAACAATTTGTATTACAATCGTGAAAATTAAGCGGGACATATAGAGGTGGGACAACTTAAAAATGTCAATGCAAGCTAGAATTAACACGGTTAAAATTAACATTTTACCCAGAGATGACTTTTTATTTTTCATGCGCCCTTGTTTTCCTCCCCCAAAATTTTTCAAAGAAATGAATTCATTAATCTCTAAATTCATCTGGGGCGGTAAGCGTCCTAGAGTCAGTCTCTCAGTATTACAGTGTGCAAAACAGCATGGCAGTCTTGCTCTTCCTAATTTAATGCTTTACTACCTTGCTTTCCAAACTAGGGCTACGCGTGTCTGGGTGGACACTTACTCCAAAGTACACTGGAGAAGCATTGAGTCTGACTGTGTTCTTCCCCATAGACTTCAAGATCTGACTTTTACTGGTGTAGGCTCAAGAAGTTTACATCAGAAGTTCGGAAATATTATTTAAACTACTTTAAAAGCTTGGTTCAATGCAGAAAAGATTACAGGTCACGTTAAAAAAAATCTCACGTCAGTCTCCTCTCTGGAACAATGCCCGCCTATAATCTGGTAATCAGCCTATCATTTACCCTCCCTGGTCCTTAAAAGGTGTGCTCACATTTGGTGATATATTCAATGGTAGTGGACTGCGCACATTTCAGGATATTCAAGCAGATTACTCCTTGCCAGGTACCTCCTTTTTTATGTACTTGAAGTTAAGGTCTGCAATGAAAGCATATGGGGTACCCTGGAATTCTAGCCTAGATGATCACCCATTGTTAAAGTGGTTCAAAAATACTGGAAAAATTCAGGGCACAGTCTCCTTGATCTATAAGCAACTACTTGAATGTTCATATAAGACCCTGAAGATATTAGCTGTGTGGGAGAGAAAACTCTCATGGTTGGGCTATAGTCCTGATTGGAATACAGTTTGGTCAAATCTCTGTCTTACCTCCAGAAACCCCTTGCACATTCTTATTCATTTCAAAACTGTACACAAAATGTATCGTACTTCATATAAGCGATACTTGATGAGACGCTCATCAAATCCTAATTGCAGTCTGTGTAACAATAACTCTAAAGGTACTTTTTTGCATACGTTTTGGGACTGTTCAGTTATATCCAGTTTTTGGAAACATGTAGTTCAAGTACTAAAACAAATCACAAAGTTGCAGTTTGACCTTGATCCTTGTCTTATGTTGTTAAATGATGATTCTTCCTACAACTTTACATTAGTTCAGAGAAGATTGTTAATGTCCGGTGTCACTGCTGAGAAAAAAAAAACAATTACACAGCAATGGTTCACACCTGACATGGATCTTAGAAGATTCTGGCTGCTGTCTTTTCATGATATTGTTTGCTTAGAATGCAGCACTGCAAGGATTAACGGGGCTAGAATACAAACTGTCACTTATTGGAGTAGTATAGCCCAAGCTGTAAAAGAATTGTTTTAAATTGATGATGCATTATTCTGTGTGGTAATTTGCTGCCGGGGTTTATTTGTATGTTCCTTTTAAGTTACCCTGAAGTATTAATCACTTACTGTACTTGTGTCCTTTGTGTGTTTTGTTCTTTTTTTCTTTTTCTTGGTATTTATGCTGTCATCCAACATTTGTAATGTTATTATTTAAAATAAAAAAAAAACAATCACAAAAAAAAATGTGAATAAAATATTGCTATTGTGTGAATAGTATGTAATAATGTAATAAAAAAAGTAACTGTAGTCTCATTACAAGTTTTTATGTAATGTAATTTAATCTAATTTCAACTACTCAATTTTTGGAATCTGATTATGTAATCCAGATTACATGTAGTCAGTTACTACCCAGCTCTGTTAATTAATGACTTGTATTCAAACAGAAACTATGAAAATGATTAAGGCACTGATTACATGTTGTGATCATAATGATTACAATGTGTGGACAATTTGGCAGTTTTGTATATTTATTCAGAGTTGGCGTCATCTGGGGGCTTTGCAGGGATTGGCATCATCTCTTCACAGGTGTCATCTGAAGTCTTCGTAAGAGGCTGAACACAAACCGGTGCTTGTGCAAGAAACAGAAAAGCACATAGAGAATAGTTAGGGTAGCAGCTGTTCATAAAATTTCAAACCAAGAACAATCATGTGCATTTGATCAGGTATAACTAAAGTACAAGGTTATGTGATGCATCATGCGAATGCTTGGCTGAAGAGATCTATTTAAACAGAGAGAAGGCTATTCCTGAGTTTAGAAGCCAAATGTGAAAATGCCCTATCTCTTTAGTGGCCTTTAATGACTACACTGTGATGTTTACAACACATAATGGTATGTATGGGTTTTCTGACATAAACTGGCTTGTAAACTCACCTGTAAAGTGCTTAGATACAAGTCCTGTGAAGCGCGAGTCAAGAGATCAAAGACTTGTAAAAGCAAGCTACATTGGTGTGGTTGCTTCAGCAAATGTGCTTTTACCTCACATTTGCTTTTGTTAACAATTTTGGTTAGGTTTAAGATAGGGTTAAGTGTTGGTAGTATGTTAATTTCGAAGGCAATTAACCTTTTAGCACTACTCATGAACATTTTATCCAAACTGCTGTGATACGTACCATAACCAACATAATAAACGTGACAGATTCATGTTCGTCTGTTTCCGATAAAGCTAAATGTGGTCATGAAGCACTGCAATATCATTTTGCAGAAATGTCACCACAGGCACGTTTTTCCACTGAGTCTGGGTTGACATTTTTGAGTGATAATTTCACAAGGAGACAATTAAAGCTTTATCTTTGTCTCCAAGAAGACCAATCCAAAACGCAGGAGGAATCCAATGTAACTCGCTGTTCGGCAGTCTCAAGGTGACTACACTTTGAATGACTTCTGATTTTTAATTGAACATGCCGAGACATTCACAAGGCCCAGGAGAATCCACGGTCGAGGTGAGCGGGAATACGTAGTGATATGCAAATGCCTTCATTCCCCCTCTCACAATAATTAGGATGGGTTCCCTAATTCCACAGAAGTTGTTACTGACTTGCAGTGACTTCCTCTCAAATGCAAATGTGGCGCATCAGCCAGCTCATGCGAGACCAGAGATCAAAACACGTATGGACCACATCATGCATACTTCATAGGGCGTATCCTTCCAAAATCTCCTGCTATTAAGAGGAGATGAGCTTTTGGATTGCATACCATGAAGAATGCATTTCTTCAGGGTCCCACTATGGAAGCTACAGTTCGCACAGAGATTTTAATGGCAGGGTAAGCTCAGCCAATAAAAGTGAAGCTCTAAATCAATCAATGATTAAAACAACACTGCTGGCTTCTCGGTGGCTGGCTGCTTTTAATTTCTAGCCCAAACCAGCCTCCATGCTCTTTTCAATTTTTCAGCGATCCCTCAAAGTTGCCGCTTCGCCAGCGTGTCTCCAGAGTGCCGCTGCTGTTGTCTCGCTTGTCCCGCCGCCCATCGAGAAAGTGGCTAGAGGGTTTTCTCCTGATGATGCCGGTGGAAAAAAGGCCCCTATTAATTACTGATGTGGTCTCAGAGCAGGGACATGACAGCAGGTAAATGAGATTCAGGAAGAACAGCTGCAGCTCCTCATCTCCTGTGCAGGCTATTCTTAGAAGATAAAGAACAGGCCGGATGGGCACTTGCCAAACGAGCCAAAGAAATTAACGATTTCGAAATGTCCTCAGATAATGGACCTTTCTGCTTGTTAAGTGGAGTGATTCAGTGGTTATTTTTTATTTTTATTTTTTGCACATTGTGAGGAAGTGGGTGACTGGAGACAAGGACAGATAAATTTGAGATGAATTCGAGGAAACGTCCAAACGCAGAAATATAGTGCATTCCATTTGATCATTTCAACACCTGAGAGCACATCTTATGATTCCCGAGTTTTGAGTACCCACGCAGAGGTCGCATCAAATATTCATCAGATTTCTTTGGTCTTTACCGAGGGATGAGTCAAAAGATGGATTTGTTCTATAAGCAAATTCATCTTCTTGGAGAATTCATGCCGCTCAGAAAAAAAGATCAAGTCTCAAAGTGCGACACGGGTCAAACCCTTTAAAATGATAATTGATTTATGCATATCTTGAAATGTGGCTCATTTGCTTGTAAAGTTTCTTTCCTAAACCATCCTCTGGCCGTTCATCCGTATGCTCACAGTGTAACGCATTCGCATTAACGCTCCTGTCATTCATCATACCACCTGATGAATCTGTTGCAATATCTGTTTATTTTGGGAAAAAATAATGGGTTCTGCATTTTGCAGCAACAGTGATGTTTTTGTGGGCGGACTGAGTTGAATTTGGGCATCAATCTTTCTCTCTCCCTGCTGATGATAGGAGGTGCAAGGTGGATGCTGAGCACAGGTTAGCTGAAAGGTCCCAGATTCCAGCACGGCATTATTTACCGTGGTGGGAGACACACACATACATTACAGACATCTGAGGAAAGGTCATAGAGAAAGATGGAGAGCCGCGGTAAATTGCCTCTCCATCACATTATTGGGCTTTCATATTGCCAAGTCAGTCATGCTGGCACACGAAGGGCCCTGACCCGACTGGTTATTCTGTACACTAGTAACATTAGCCTGAATGTCTGATACGTCAAATCCAAAAGCCTAATAGCAAGAGATGAGACTTCATGGGAGCCGATTTATCTGAGATTATTCGCTCCAGTATTTCTCTAGTTCCTGTCTTTCTTTCTGTTAAACAAATCTGGATTGAATGAATGCTGGTTTTGCATGTTAAAACTAGGGCTTGTGTTATTCATTATAAAATTAATAAAGTCTTCTAAATCCACCTTTTAATTTGAATTAAGATAATTAATCTGATTTATCAATATTTGCCTGTTTATAGACAATGTCTAGATATAAATGTCTAGCCATTCATGTCTGTTTAATGCTCATTGGTTACAATACTGTAATGTCTTCTTAAATTATTATTATTTTTTTTGCTTCACAGATATTGATATTTGCAACTGATAAACATTAAAGAGTAACTTTAAAGTCTGTATTATTTAATTTATCATGCCCTTTAATCTTAATTTGGTTTTCTAAGCAAATATTGATATACAATCTAGTAATTAATTCAAATTAAACTCTCTTTGAAATTCAACATACAATTTATTTATTCATAAAATATTTTATTGATTTTTATAGTTGTGTTTCTAAAATAATGTGATGTCATCTTAATTCGTTTCTTTAAATAGAAATATATGCAGTTTTATTAATTAAAATGAAAGAGTATCTAAAATGAAATATGTTGATTATAAAATATATTTGTATTCATTTTATTGTTGTATTTAATATAAAGCAATATAATGTCTTTTATTATCCTGATGTAATATTAATTTTGTGGCTTTTCTTAGTAAAGATTGATATATGTAATTAATTATTTTAATGAATCTGCATATCATTTGATTATCATTTTGTATCAATTAACAGCCCTAATTAAAACCCATCTGGATACATTCCCAAATTATATCACCTGAAATACTCTCATACAACAGAATGGAGAGAGATGACAGAATCAATTGAAAATTTGATAGAGTAAGTCCCTAAAAGGGCCTGGAGTCATATGTAACCGAACAGAATGATTTATCACCGTTGGCTTTTATGTCCATTGTTTACAATCCTTGGGTCCTGATTGAAATAAAGTGCAGGGAATGTTTTCCCAGGACATGTAATTTCAGAGATGAATGACCCGTCCTCATTTGCTCCCAGAGATCAAGATCCATAGCGCGTCTAAGTTCTTAGTGACCATTACAGAGAAATATTCGGAAACATTGGAGATGTCGGAAACTGTGGGATTTCACCTCGGGCACCGTCTGACAAAAGACTGTGACTAACTTTAAATCCGACTCTGTGTGAGCCTTAATGACTTGACAGAAATTAATTTCACCGACCACGCCGCACGCCGCTGATGAACCTGCTAATGGAACGCCTCAACTCCATTCTCATTTATTCCTTCATCCAAATTGACTCAGTCAACTGCTGATTCAGTAAGTTCCATATATACATATATCCATGAAATCTTAAGAGCGAGTGTCGGAATAAAGGCTCGCTATTTATCATCCTCCATAAAGACATTTCACAGATGTCATGCTCTACCAAAAGCCTGGTTGAGCACCACAGTCTAATCACACATGTTCAGACGACATCTATGAAGATGTAGGAGACAGGTTTTGAGTGTTAAACAGTGTTTTGGATTTGCTTGGCCCATGTTTATCTAACGATAAATTATTTACAGCCGAGTGCCCTGAAATCCCATATTCCAGATGTAGCTGTGCATCATTTCCATATATGAACTCATTGAAAGAGCACAATCTTTCCATTGGGACGGTGTAAATTTGTGTTACTCAGCAAATCAGCCTCTCTTCATCCGGCAGCTGAAGTAAATTAACAACACAACATCAGTTCAGAGCAGGACTGAAAAGGCTTGTCGTGGAGCACAAAAGGATCGGGACATCTGTACGTGAGCGTGTTTGATGGGCTGCCGGGGTCCGTGCGGCAGACCTGTGCCATGTTTGCTTTAGTCAGGGGTCTGTTTTGGAAAGATTCTCTGCTAAGCTGAACACAGCGAGCTGTGGTTTTCTCAAGTGTACTTAGTGTCCAAGGCATGTCTGACAGGAGGAGGATAAATCTGTCAATTTAATGTGCCCACTGAGCAGGAACATTATGTTTGACTTCACCTGTTCTTATCTGGCCCACAAAGCCATCACGATTTTTCAGGCTCTAATATACTTCCTCTCAAAGGTGGCTCGAATGTAGTCACGTTGCTCGAATGAAGAAAACCACAAACGGCAGTTTAGCGTTACGTGCCACTTTAGACAGACATGTAAAAATCGAATGAATTTCGAGTGCGTCCTTTATGCCATTTTTTAAAATGCAATAAATCCTTTCAGCGGGCCATAGAGGTTTCACTATAAATGTTCCACCTCCACTATCAGTCTTCCATTATTTCTGTTTACTGGATTCTCTCCCTGCTGGGAACCCCTGTGGCCTCTGGCTAAAGAATCAAGTTTGGCTCCAGACAACACCCACTGAAAGGCAAGGCTGTTGTTTTCCAGTTTGAAATTCTGTCAGTGCGTTGCTGTTGTATGACTTGCTGTCTCAATCTCTGTCTTTTTTTGTTTTGTTAGCCTGTGGACAGGTATGTCCTTATCTTTATCAAGAATTAGCATCATTTATCTTTTTTCTTCTCAGAGAAGAATAATATGCATTATAATTCCCACAGTGTGCACATGTACATGGATGATTCTCGAACTAAGCGGCACTTTTAGCATGTGGATTAAAAAAAATAAATAAATAATGTCCAACAGTGGACGTATATGCATGACTGAAGAACTGTTTTTTGTCCCGTTTATATTTCTAGAAGTCAAGAATTATTCAAGTTACATTTTCACGACATTGTGTTTAGTGCTGTCAAACGATTAATCGCGATTAATCATATCCAAAATAAAAGTTTTTGTTTAAATATTAAATGTGTGTACTGTGTATATTTATTATGTATAAATAAATACAAACACATGCATGTATATATTTAAGAAAAATATGTTATATTTATATATTAAATATATTTTTATATAATATAAATTATATGAATATAAATATAAACATGTAAATACATGTAAATATTTTCAAAATATATACTGTATGTGTGTGTATTTATATATACAAAATAAATATACACAGTACACTCACATATATTGTGTAAACAAACACTTTTATTTTGGATGCGATTTATCGTTTGACAGCACTAATTGTGTTTAATAGCATTTTGTGATAAATTCACTGCTAGTATTTTGTGTCATAAATACGTTTTACATGCTTTTTGCACAATTTGACAAAATTAAAGCTTAACTGGAAAATACACAAATATTCTGTTCATATTCATGTTGATTTAAAAAAAAAAAATCATTGTTACTTTATTCACGTATCTTGTATGGAAGCACACTAACTTTTAGTAGCAGTTGTGTAAAAAATGTTGACCATTAGCAATGTTGTCGCATAGCAGGGTAGTCAGAATTTGTGTTAAAACATATAAACATATATAAATAAATTTCACAAAATATGTATTGATATTTATTTATTTATTTGTTTTTTATTAATTAAAAAATACAAAAATATATGTATGTATGTATATATATATATATATATATATATATATATATATATATATATATATATATATATATATATATATATATATATATATAATTTTTTTTTTATTATTATAACTTTTTTATTTTTTTATGTAAATACACCCAGATTTAAAGTCTAAATTTGTGGCACAGGGCAATCTATACAAAACCATCTATTCATAAAACATTTTCAGAAAAAAATAAAAGTTCGGTTTTAAACTTTCCAAGATTATTTTAATGTGACATTCATATAACAGAGAGAGAGAAAAAAAAATGAAATCTGTTAGTTTGAATAAAAATCAACCCCTGGGACATTAAAGTGCCTGCAGTTGAAGAAACTCCCACATATTGTTGTATGACTAACTCTGCATTTATCTAGTAAACCTCAACTGCAAATCCCTGATGTTCATTGTGTGTGTGTGTGTGTGTGTGCGTGTGTGTGTGTGTGTGTGTGTGTATAAGATAAATCATTGGATGACATAGTGCAGACTTGCATCTCTCATGTTTCGTTCATCATTGTTCTTATGAGCCCTCAAACTCAGAGCCAGTAACTGTATTGTCATAATTATGGAATTCCATTTCACTCATATGGCAAGAAAATTGCATTTGACCCATAGATGTAACATCTCCAAATCCTGCCATTATCAACATTGTGCCCATAAACAACCTGACTATTCATGCAAGATTTTATGTGCAGACCTATATAGTTGATAGAAAATGTGTGTTTGCGCTGCATGTTAGTGGATGTATATTAGAAGTGGAGGCGCATTTTATTTTGGGATTTGAAAAATTTGATCTGATCTGTACAGCACTAATATCATCCCTCCCACATTTTTGGCTTCTAGCAGGTAAAGAGACTGTTTTTCATGAGCAGACCGTTTATCCTATTTCTATGGTGCAGACAGATAGCAGCCGAAGTGAGAGGGGGCGGAAAAGTAAAGCACAGAGAGCTTCTCGGAGAAAGTTGCTTGATAGGTCACAATTCATTTTCTATGAGAGGGCTGAGTGAAACAGAGAGCGGGCGCAATCCTGTGAAACTGTCCCGATTATGGAGCTTGTTTCTGATGTGTGCGGAGGCAGCGCACATACAGCCTATGCCAGGATCCGCCACTGCTCAGAGCAAATACTTTCAGATTTCATTTACAGTATTTATCCATTTTGTAATGCATTCAAATATCATGACAGTTAGTAAAATCCAATACGTTAATATGGTAACAGCCATGATATTCGAACAGTTAACTACTAGCTAGAAATAGCAGCTAGTATGCCAGTAATAATAATAATAATAATAATAATAATAATAATAATAATAATAATAATAATAGTAATAACAACAACAACAACAACAACAACAATAATAATAATAATAATAAATAAATTAATACATTTATTATTATTATTATTATTATTATTAAATAAATGTTGTTTTTATAATCACATATAATAATAAATAAATAAATAAATAAATAAATAAATAAATGCATTTATCATCACCATATAATAAGAATATTTATTATTATTATTATTATTATTATTATTATATTATTATTATTATTATCATGGTATCTGCTATTTATAGCTAGTAGTTGTCTGTTTTTTTTTTTTTGTTGTTGTAAAAATCCTCAATTTAATTAATTTTAAATAACAGATTTTTTTTTTTTTTGAGTGAGTAATTAAAGGGACCGTTCACTCTACATGGAAAATTCTGTCATTATGTTTTTTCAAAACTCATAACTAGGAGCATCATGACCGGTTATGAGACATAAGAGAAATGTTGTGTAAACTTTCTGCAAAAGAAAAAAAAAAATCATACACGTAAATGATTACATGTAAATAATTGCAGAATTTGCATTCTCTTAATGATAACATTAGTATTTTCTCAGCACTTCATTAAAGAATGTCTGATATTGTGATCACTGTCTGAATTTTTTCGATAGTAATGCTAGTGAGCAAGCATGCTATCGTCATGAATAATTCTTCAGCTGCAGTCCTCATCTGTAACTGAAAAGACAACATAGCCAAGAGGAATCCATCATGTTTATGTTGTTTATTATATGTTTATTATATTTTGCAACGTCTGCACATCACTTACTGCTCTCCACCTTCTAATAAAACTTGCCCACTGGTAATGGATGAATTTCTTTCTTTCTTTCTTTCTTTCTTTCTTTCTTTCTTTCTTTCTTTCTTTCTTTCTTTCTTTCTGAGGGCTCAGGAGACTGATGTGTTAGCATGAGGTAACTTGTCACTACAAATAAGGGAGACAAGTTGGAGCCTGTGCACTGAAGCATCTCTCTCCCTCCCTTGCTTCCTTTTTAGAAATCATGGCATGCCATAATCTTTCCGTTTTTCTGTTTGTATACTGAATGGCAGATTTCAAATCCTGGGACATGGGGGTACAAATCCGAAAGCATCATATAAATCAATGTTTTCATTCGTTTGTGGAGAGGATTTCATGTTACAGTCAAAATCCTGTAAATCAAAATCAGATGATATGCAAAATGTAATGCCAGGTTGAAAGGAGCAAGGCAAATTAATAGTTGCATTTATAACTTGTCAGGATTGACTTAACGCATTTCCATTAGCCAATTGCTTAGTGCTACAGCACTAAAAGCCTAGGCATGTAAACATCTTTCAGGGATTGCAATTCCTCTCATGATATGATCAGTGTGCTGTGTGGAAGCACCTCGAGCTCCATTTACTAATCAAACAAAGATGGTTTCTCTGCACGAACAAACATGGTACCTGTCTTAAAGTCAGCATTAAACCAGACGTTTTACCTTCAACTAGCATATTTCTGAATGAATTATTCCCCTGATAAGCTTTGGTTATGCAATAATCATCTGAAGGTTTATTTGAAAAGACTTCAGTCATGCAGCTCAGCCAAAACTGATATCAAACATCTGAAATATTTATTGCATTATTTACGATTCTTTGTGGGAATTATGCATCAGGTCGAACCTACCTTGATGCTTTATTAATCACTTGATTAATTTGTATGTCAAAAAGGTGACAATTATGACCACGAAAGCGTTTGCCAGATACCATTTCATGAATAAATTTCATACAGTGTTGGAAAAGCATGTTATATGGAGTTTCGCTCAACAGCTGACTCATGCAGGGTGGGTTTTTGTTGTTTCAGACATCTGTTAAAGCATCTCTTTATGATTTATTCTGTGCTTTATTATTATTATTTTTTATGATAACCGCATATTTATTCCCAAACCACGTGGATAGAGTCGAAAACAGAAGTTTATGCGACATAGGGAGAGGGAGATTTCAAAAAATGTACAGAGATTTATCAGCCCACACAAATGGAGGCCTGCTGTTTAACACTCTCTATGGCACTTGTAACATATCTAAAGACAACATGCATTATTCAGGGCTATAATCTGTATGCAACATTAATCAATGTGCGTTTTGACAGGAGGTGTCAGTTTCTGGGTGCCGTGTTTGACAGATTGAATGGGATTGTTATTGTCTGTGGATGTTGTTAAGATGCTTTTGCAGTCTTGCTCGGTGACATTTGTATTTCAGATAACAAGAGTAACCAGGGCCGCTGATGAGTGACATATATTCACACATGGTGAGTCTAATTAAGGAACAGTTTGCCTAAAATGAAAATTTGCTGAAAATGTACTCACCCTCAGGCCATCCAAGATGTAGAGGAGTTTGCTTGTTCATCAGAACAGATTTGGAGAAATTCATCATTACATCATGTGCTCACTAATAGATCCCCAGTGAATGGGTGCCGTCAGAGAGTCGAAACAGCTGACAAAAATATCAAATACTCCATCCACACGACTCCAGTACATCAATTAATGTCTTGTGAAAAAAAAAAAAAAAAGCTGCATGCTTGTAAGAAACAAATCCATCATTAAGGCAAAATACCAGTCTATAATCCAAAATAACACTTCCTCAGTGAAAAAAGTCCATCCCCTGTTGTCCTCTCACATCAAAATCCACAGATATATTTGTTTTGAACGGTTTTGGACTGTTTTTGTTGTAAACAGTGCTTGATCTGTGCATATTTCTCTCCTGATTCAGATGAGTTGTTTTTTTTTTTTTTTTCACTGGAGAAAGCAATATAATGGTTAGAGGACTTGTGTTTTAGCCAGAAGCAACAGTCTGAAGTTAAAACAATTTAATGATGGAATTGTTTATAACAAACACACAGCTTTTTCACTATTGTGATGTTTTTTATCAGCTGTTTGGACTGTCATTCTGACGGATCCCATTCCTATGAAGAAACAAATTCATCTTGGATGGCCTGAGGATGAATATTTTCAAAAAAAAAAAATAAATACAATTTTTGGCTGATCTTTTCCTTTAAAAGCACCAGAAGAAACATCTTAGACCTCTCCATTGTCTCATGACCCTTCTTTGTACTTTGGTTATTTCAGGAGAGAAAACATCCAACATAACCTCCACCCCCAGCACTTAGAATGATTAGCTGTTGCATAACCTTTCACAGTGCCAAAGGGTTAAAGCCCAGTTTTAATGTAATACGTACAGTAATGAGCCTCGGCGGGTTTCTTGGGCCATAATCCAAAAGAACAATTTAGGAGAATTACGGGAAGCTCATTAAGTTGTCAACATCACCGTTCAATCCGTGAAAAGCTGAAGCAACGTGTTATTAAAATGAGCAGAAAATCAGTGCCTCACCTGTGTGTAGCATGAAGTGATAAGACACAAAAGAACTGTCATTACCTTTTCTATTGGTGTCCATTTCTTATGTGAGCTTGAGGAGATCTTTTCACTGTGTTCGTTTTTGCCCTGCACTGATGGTTTTAAAAATGTTGGTGACATGTAGACTCATTGTGCTGACACCCAGTACGTTATGAAATGATGAGTAGGCTATCTAAACCTGCTGTAACGTAATAAAATGCTCTAGGATTGGCAGTATTGACCCTCATGGCTGATAACAATAAAAAGAGATTCCAAATTAACATTCACAGCATCATTCTGCATCTTGGTAATGATCCCATTCCTGTACTCAGGGTAATGAGCGACACAAAACGCATTGAGACATGAGAGTACATACCAAACATCAGTGACAAAGAATTGAAACCCCATATGTGCGTGCTTTGAATATACAGGTGCATCTCAAAAAAACTGAATATGATGAAAAAGTTATTTTTTTTTCTGTAACTTATTTCAAAAAGTGAAACTTTCATATATTCTAGATTCATTACATGTAAAGTAAAACATTTCAAAAGTTGTTTTGTTTTAATTTTGATGATTAGAGCTTATAGTTCATGAAAGTCAAAAATCCAGTATCTCAAAATATCTGAATATTTCCTAAAATCAACCAAAAAAAGGATTTGCAAAACAGAAAAGTTCCAGTTCTTTAAAATATGTTAATTTCTGCACTCAATACTTGGACGAGGCTCCTTTAGCACAAACTCCAGCATCAGTGAGGTGTGGCATGGAAGCAATAAGGCGGTGGCACTGCTGAGGCACTACTGAGCCTTCAGCTCGTCTGTATTGTTGGATCGACTGTTTCTCATCTTTCTCTTTAAAATATCCCATAGATTCCATATGGGGTTCAGGTCAGGCATGTTGGCTGGCCAATCAAGCACAGTAATATCATGGTCAGTAAACCACTTGGAAGTGGTTTTGGCACTGTAGGCAGGTGCTAAAGTCCTTCTGGAAAAGGAAATCAGCATCTCCATGAAGCTTGTCAGCAGATGGAAGCATAAAGTGCTCCAAAATCTCCTGGTAGATGGCTGCATTGACTTTGGACTTGATAAAACACAATGGACCAACACCAGCAGACGTCACGGCACCCCAAATCATCTCTGACTTCGGAAACTTCACACTGAACTTCTAGCAGCTTGGATTCTGTGCATCTCCAGTCTTCCTCCAGACTCCAGACCTTGATTTCCAAACGAAATGCAAAATTTACTTTTATCTGAAAAGAGGACTTTGGACCACTGAGCAACAGTACAGTTCTTTTTCTCTTTAGCCCAGGTAAGATGCTTCTGACATTGTTTCTGTTTCAAAAGTGGCTTGGTAGCCCTTTTCCTGAAGACGTCTGAGCGTGGTGACTCTTGACTCCAGCTTCAGTCGACTCCTTGTGAAGCTCTCCAAAGTGTTTGAATCAAGCTTTGCTTGACAGTATTCTCAAGCTTGCAGTCATCCCTGTTGCTTGTGCACCTTTTCCTACCCAATTTCTTCCTTCCAGTCAACTTTGGATTTAATATGCTTTGATACAGCACTCTGTGAACAGCCACACCTTTCAGTAATGGCCCTCTGTGACTTACCCTCTTTGTGGAGTGTGTCAATGATTGTCTTCTGGACCGTTGCCAAGTCAGCAGTCTTCCCCATTATTGTGGTTTCAAAGAACAAGAGATACCCGGAATTTATACTGCAGGGATGGTCATTTATTGAAACTCAAATATAAATATTCTAATATTTTGAGATACTGGATTTTTGACTTTCATGAGCTGTAAGCTCTACTAATCAAAATTAAAAAAAAAAAAAAAAAAACTTTTGAAATGTTTTACTTTACAAGTAATGCATCTAAAATATATGAAAGTTTCACTTTTTGAAATAAGTTAAAAATAAAATTAAAAAATAAAAATAAAAAATATTTTATTTATTTATTAAAATAAAAAAATAACTTTTTCATGTTATTCTAATTTTTTGAGATGCACCTGTATAATAAAACATTTATGGCGTTAGATTGATCTTTTTCAGCTTATTTTATATTATATATAAAATAAACTGCATATAGAATATGCTACTCAAAAGTTGAGAGCTCACAAACCCAGAGGACAAGATATTCATAAAATACATAAATTTGAAAATGTAAAAGGTGTCTTGAGAAACAATACAAAACACATACCTACAGAATAATGTATAATATACTTTATTTAGAATGGAAAATTAGCATACAAATGCTGCTTACTACACAGCATATATTGAAATTAAATGGGTTGTTGGTCTGTTCTGATAGGGTCATGGACAGTGGGGGTGGAAACAATGCTAAATGCAAATAATAATATGCATTTTAGTGGTATTTACTGTTTAGTAATATTAATCATAAAGCCGACTGTACCAATGTACAGTATCAACATGATCATTCTGCCTCCTTCAGGTTGCGGCATGTGTCATTTTGTTGTCCAAATATTTAATGATTTTTATAATGTAAATGTAATGAACATTTACCGGACTGAAAGAAGGTTTACTTGATTTTCCATACATCATTAAAAAAAAGGTAATATGGGAGTATTGAATGTGATACATCAGGCTGTTGAAGAATGAACAATTATCATTGTATTGCATTGCTTCACATGTTTCGCTACAGAGCTTTGATCATAAAACTACATATTTAAATATCCTTCAAAGACATTATAGCAAGATATACAAGTGATATGTATATGCAAGTAGTTTGCTATACTGTTATAGCATTACAAGCTATCTTAATTTCATTTTTTAAAAAAAAAAAAAAATAATATTAGTCTAAAGGTTCAACTTTTCCATTTCAAACAAATATATTTTTATTGTATCTATTTTTTTTTTATCAATTTATTTTTTTACTGTTTCATATGTCACAATGCATGAGGGAATTGCTTTGTGGGATGCCTTCCAGTGTTTGTTTCTGTGTTTAGCCAACATAAAACTGACCTTGTCCCTTGAAGCCCGTAGACCACATTTTTGTGTTTGGTTTACCTTTCATTCTTTTCAATATCTTTTATTGCTTTTTTTGTGAAAAATACAAAACATATTAAATCATTGACAATAACTTGCTCATCACCTGAGAATAAGTCTGGCATTGGAGCTGCTTTTTGGTTATTTGTCGTTCATGATCCAAGCTTGCTCAAAGTTTCTTTCTATCAAAATGCTGGGCTGAAAAGTTGAAAACTCATGTTGAAAGCAGGCATGTGGTGGAGGTTTCCTTTAATAGATCCCCCTCCCCCCACTCCCCTCATGATTATTATTTTCTCCCACGCACCTGCTAGTAACGCAGCATCTATGCAAATGCACTGCACATTCTTTTCAACAAATCAGTGTTGGATTGAGGCATCTCTGCCTTTGAAGTGACTGAGGAAGCGGCAGGCGGTTCTCTGGTGATCCAGCCGCTGGTAGTGAGGGACGCTAAGGAAAATTGTCCTTGTAGGACAAGCTGATCTAAACTCAAAGTGTCACAAGTGCAGCTCTTTGGTTTAGCTGAGAGAATGAGATGAGCTGGCCGTACTCATGAGGGAGACCCCGGGTAGAATGGATACTTAAAAAACATGAAAGTACCCCCAGAGGAACTGGACATGTCAGAGCTGGACATCTTCAGTGAAGTACCAACCAAACAACTAATCCTCCAAGCTCTTGATCGTTCTTGCAGACCGTTCTCTGCTACTCTAACCTTATGTGATTGGTAAGGTTAGTGAAGATAAATCAAGAATGGTTACATGGAGCATTGAAAGTCAAAAATGAAGAGTCTGCCATCATTCACTCACCCTCGTGTTGTTTCAAACCAGTATGACATACTTTCTTTTGTGGAACATAAATTGAGATACTTTGAAAAAAAATATTTCTTGTGTGTGTGTTTGTTTGTCCAAACAATGAAAGGCAATTGACCATTCATAGGCAGTTTTATTGACAGGCGATCTGTCCAATCATAATGCCGAATCTGCCATTTTGTCCGGCAAACAAACCAGACGAATAGATTAACGTCTTGAACTTGAAAAATGGTGTGTACTGATGTCTTTCTGCGGTTGAAATAAGAAACCTTCTGATGTTCATTCATGTTTATTTCTTGCTAAAACTTGTAAAAAGGAAGAGATGATCAGTTCACCTGCCACTTGTCCTTTTTTTTTTTTTAAAAAAGAAATTCAAACAATAAATACCGTTTTGTGGCTCTTTAATGTGTCATGACAGATCACTGTAGCGCCTCAGTTCAAGCGGCATCTTGAGCCAATCATCTCTTTACAGCATGAAATAAACATGAATGAACATCAGAACATCTTGTTTCAACCGTGGAAAGACGTCAAAACACATAGTTTTTCAAGTCCACTGACGTTAATCTACTTTCCTGTCTGGTTTGTTAGTCAAACGAAAATGGCAGATTCTGCGTTATGATTGGTCAGATCTCCTGTTAAACTTCCTGTGAAGGGTCAACTGGGTTCAGTCTTTTGTGGACAATACTGTCATGCAGGTTAATGTGTAAATGAGGACTCAGTTTTCATTTTTGGGTTGTAATAAAAAAGCATGGAATGGAATAGAGTTACAATACTGTTCAAAAGTTTGGGGTTGTTTCAAGTGTTTTTGAGATAAGTCTCTTATGCTCACACAGGTTGCATTTATTTGATCAGAAAATACAGCAAAATTTGTAAAATTGTGAAATATACTTTAGTTTAAAAATAAAGTTTGAAATAACTTTTTTACTGTTTTAATATATTGTCAACATTTTTTCTTATGTTGAAAACCGTGATTATTTTTTTCAGAATTTATGAATAGAATGTTCAATAAATAAGTAAATAAACAGCATTTATGTGAAACTGAAATCTTTTGTAAGAATGTAAATGTCTTAACTGTCACATTTGATAAATTTGATGCATCCTTTCTGAAAAAAAAAAAAAAAAAAAAAAAAAAAAATCTATATACTCTTGATTGGTAGAGTATATTTTAAAACCTGGGGAGGGGGGGCATTTGTCCGTTTTCACTCCGTCGCGAATCGCGCTCCAATATGCGCTTGAGAAACAGTAATGCTATCTCTTCCGCAGCTCGATACACTTTCAACTCGTTTTTTAGTCTCAAGCAAGAGACTGTATGACATTCACGTTACATGATTTGACTGATTTTTACGTAGAACGGGTAACAGCGCACCGCTTTAAAATAAATGATCATTCATGTTTTCATAACCGCTGGCCAAATTCAAAAACTAAACTAAAATTAAATCATCTTTGAGAGCAAGGGGGCCCCCTGGTGTTCGGGGGCCCTATGCAGCTTGCGTATAGGTAGGATCAACTCTGATATAAAGAGATCATTTTGCAATTGCAACAGATACATACATGGACAAGGCTTTGCTGCACACTCGTATCTCACACATTGTATTCTGGCCTGGAAGATAACAATCAAGAAAACATCCCAATGATGTTATACTTTATATGCACTCTTTAGAGCGTTGCTCAGCCAGGCAAATTCGAGGACCGGAACTTACTGTTGTATAATAGTATTTATAAATTGGACATCAACTTATGCAGTATCTTCTGCAAATTCCATAATCATTGCTTGCATTCAGATCTTAATCTCAGGCCTGTAAGCAAATAATTACAGATCTGGGCAATGATGACATTTTGTTTTCTCTGTGCTACACTGGAGCAGAATCTAATTGTACACAGCATCATTCCTCCATTTCACTGCTCTTTTCATCTGCCAATGAGTAGTTTAGGTCATAGAGCCCTAAAGCAGTTGCCTTTACAAGACAGTGAACAAATTTTAAAAATGCCTCTAAAAACATACATATATTTTATTTTGTGGCAGGAGGAGCAAACGACAGACACAGTGGGTGGGGTGTCAGGTCTCGGAGAGGCTTTTATTTAACAGAAATAAAGTAAAAGTGTCCAAAGGGGAAAAATAGTGTCCAAACCAAACAGGGGTTCTGGTGTCCTCGTCGGGCTGCGGGGTTCGTGCAGGAGGGGCAGTGTTCTGGAAGGAAGGATCCAGGTAAGGGGCGGAGTCCGGCGGCCGCACGCGCTCCCCACTTTGGTCCGAGGCGCGAGGGCGGCGGCTTGATTCAGCTCCTCTTCGGCCCACGGCGTTTGAGGGGATAGAACGGCCCGGCATCCTGGCCCGTCAGCCCCGGGTCCGGCAGCTCACTACTCTCGCGGCGCGGGAATCCCTCTACGCACCCTTTCTGGACCCACGAGGACACCAGCGTGCATGCACGGGGAAGAGACCGGTCTCTCGAGGAGACGCGCACTCGGCATTTAACAGCGGCGGTGATGAGGCTTCATTCCCTTCAGGTGTGCCTCATCACACGCCGCCAGCCCTGGCTGTTATAGCGCCCCTCCTCTCTCACACACCCACTCCCGTCGGGAGCCTGGTGAAGGGCGGAGATTAAGGGACAGGGTGCTGCTGACAATAAGGGGGAGGCAGCCGACTCGTCACAATATATATATATATATATACATACAGTATATGATATTTTTAGAGGCATTTTTAAGATTTATGTTCACTGTTTAAATCTAGATTAAAGACACATCTCTTTGGCCAAGCTTTCAAATAATGCATCTCATAATCTTGTACTGCAGTTATATCTGGTCAAATGCACATTATTATTCTTTAGCTTGGGTTAAATAAATCAATTTTGCTTGGTTGGAACAGCAGCTATGCTAATTATGTCTCTATTTGTTTTTCTGTTTCTGATTGACATCCCGTGGTAACTAGGATTTACACAAGCTTCAGTCTGGATCCAGAACACCTGAGAAGAGATGATGCCAACCCCTCAGAGGACCTCAGATGATGCCAACCCTGAAACAACATACAGAACTACCAAATCTTGCTATAAGTTTGATTTCAACATATAATAATTGCTGTTAATAGTGTTCATCGTCTGTTTGATTATGTCTTTAATTGATAATTGATTTTTCCATACATTTCTGCCATATGTACATTAACTGACATAGTCACCAATGATAAGCTACTACTAAATATATTGTAGAAACTTAATTTTCTGTACAGTGTTCTGCAATGATTTGTATCGTGAAAAACGCTATACAAAAAAACTTGAATTGAATTGAATTGAATTCAATATATAAATTAACCATTTTGTCTGTGTCCAACTTTTTGATTACAGCACAGGCTATTGTGCCATGATTGAGTGAGCTTTTAAATAATGATCTACAAGATTTTTTTGTGCTATTGTTTTTGCTTAATTATTTAAAGCACACAAATTGGCCTGAGAGTAACTCCAATGAAATTTAACATCAAATCCTCTAAGTTTTAACTGATCACAAACAGCCGAAACAGTAAAACATCCCTCTTGACTAGAGGATTATACATTAACGCCAATTAGCATCTGTAAGAAAATGCATTACATCTCAAACAAACATTTCATTCATTACGGCTGAGTAAATATTGACAGTTTTAACAGTCTGAATCCATTATGTGGGACACTCTCAAGAACAGAAGTGAAAGCTTAATGCATCTTAAGAAAGCCGAAGGATCCCGTAGCAGTAGATGCTGCCGCTGATGTATACGGTTTACAAGCCGCGCTGTGTTCCTCAGTCTCCCCTTAATTGGGATTGATGCTCCATCAAATCAAGGGGAACATTATAGATCTGCCAAAGAATTAGAGATGACAAGATTTACTGAGAGGCAGTCTTGCATTTCCTCAGTAGATTTCTTTTACACAGATGAGCGGTTCACCGAATTGTGCAGCGGAAAGCAAGAACATGCAAAGCAACAGCACTGGAAGTTTCAAGCATTATTAGCTTATAGGGCATTTTTGCTGTTTATGAACCATGAGTGTTAGCAATGTTGTGTCACAAATCCAATTTACAGAATGGCTACACTACGAGCTGAACTCTTCAATGGATGGTCATTGAACATAATCTGAGGTGAAAGTTCAAAGCTTATTTTATGGCAGCCTCTTGCTCATGCAATACGATAGCATGGCTCTAATCTCAAAGCAGCATATGGTTCAAAGTGAGGATTTAATGTTTACCGGTTGAAATTAAATTAACTCATGTACAAGCCCAAATCAAAGCCTCAAAATGGCACTTGCATGTCTTTAATTTTCAAATGCACACTATTATGTCTGTGATGTGTTTCATGTCTGTGAGTGTGAGTGGAGGGAAAAACTAACTAAGACTTTGTGCATTTCATTTAAGTTCATTCCTTTTATATTCGCCTCAGACAGGAACATTGAAAAGAGCTTGTCAAATGCATTACTTTTTCAGAAGTATATTGGTCAAACCGTTTACATGTTCATTTTCTGAGGCCGTGCCACAGCGCGGTCAAGGAATTGACTTGTGGGACATACTGTATAAATATGACTATAAATCCACCAATTGGTGTTTGGTGATTCATGATATGCTCTTTGAGGGTAATTTTAATGATTTTCTGGAGGTTAAATTTACTTACTCTGAGTACTTTTCCTGGTTATGCGAAAAGCACACAAGCCTATCGTCTTCATTTATTCAAGTCCATATTTTGCTCATACAATTCCATTTCAGGATGCTTCATATTCACTGACACATTCACCTTATGACCCTCTCAAAGAGCATAAATGTCCATGGAATTTTAAAGTGGCAGTAATAAGATCTTTTTGTGGTGAGGTTAGAAGGTCCTTTTCTTAATTTAACCATTATGGCAGCAATCAATTGCTGTCTGTCATGATACAGCTATCTCACTTTATGGTGACATATAATCAAGTACAAATGGGATTTATATGAGAAATGTGCCCAAAACCATGAGTCAGCTTCCAAGATTGACAAGGTTTTCTGCCATGAGCTATTATTTAGATATAAAATTAATTAGTAATGAAAGATGTATGATCCTTTTCATGACTTCTGAATCATTCATCTCAGATATTTATATAATATTGATGAAAGCACATGTGAAATATCTTGCGACACATGAACACTTGTGAATGATTTTGGAATCAATTCTTATCTTTTGTATTTCCAGAAGGGCTTGTTCATTGTTTGAAAATGACTGACTGTGGAGAATCTGTTTCATTTTCATCCTCAGCAATCAGAAGCAGCAAACTACTGTTCTTTTCTTTGATCATTTTTTTTTCTTTTTCTTTTTTGTGGTCCGGTTGCGTAACATATTTTAGACTTTCACATAACACAGCCTTAAAAATAGTCAACGTCATTATGACAGACACAATTTATTTACTTTCGGAGATTTCATAAGTCTGCGTCTGTGGTGATGTCAGTTGCTAGATGAATACAGAGTTAAATTCATTGAAGCTCTCGAGTATGAATCTTAGATGAAGAATCTAGACGTGTTCACCCACAGCTATGAAACATTATTAGACCCCAAAGTCATAGATTAAAGAGATGATTCAGCTAAAATGACACGAAAATAAGACTTGTATATCAAATTGATCTTCAGCTCGCTATCTTATCGTTTTGAACTTTTGATGTACTGACTGGTAAACTGCAGTTGCTTCAGTGATATTTTTATGCTAGCTTGCATGAATTCCTCACTCTTATCTTGCTTAGAAATTTTTCAGAATAATGAACTTTTTATTTGCAACTTTACTTTTTCTTTTGTAAAATTGTTTTGATGCATGACTCACATTTGGTAAACTTACATTTCACATTGAGACACCCTCACATTATCCTTTTAAAATTTGTTGGTGCAATGCCGATTTTATTACAACCATAATGAAGCTGACATCCTAAAATACTGTTTGTTTTGTAAGCTTTGAGCAACAACAATTCATTATATTTAGTCTCTAGAAATCACTGTGTTTAAAGATTCACCTTTCAAACTTGTCATAATGACTATATACTTAAAGATGGTAGCCTGTTTGTTTTTTATTTGAAAACAGATCCAGTTCCCTGATAGCAGATGTACATCATGGAAACATTTAATGTGCAAGTTTTAATCTGGAATATCTATTTTTAAAGTGTTTGCTTATTTGCAATATGTCTGTAAGACATTAACTGTCATATAATGTCTTTAACGTTTATGATATAGAAAAAACTGCTTTTTAAAAGAAGCTCTTCAGATGTTTGTTCACAGCAGAGTTATTTATTTATTTATTTTTTTTCAGATGAAGTGCTCTTTAACAGGCATCTTGGAGACACAAGTTTACTAATTCTGGCTTCTGACGGGTCAAGCGGACCAATTCAATGCTTAGCTTGATTTTACAAGTCTTTAAGATCTTTTATTGTGACTTGTGTTTCACAGAACTTGAGCGCTACACAAATGAAGTGTTGTACCGGGTGAGCTACAGAGCAAGTTTACTATATCAGAAAAGTCATAGATATATAGCTGGTTATGTGATGCCAACATCAAAAAGTATTAGCTTTCAAATCAAGCACTGTGGTAAAAAATTTTTAGGGTCATAACATAATATATTTTTCAAAGAACTGGGCAAAAATAAATCTTTATTAATTGATAATCAAAAAGTATATAAATTTTATACAAATTTATACAAATTATATATATATATATATATATATATATTTATTTATTTATTTATTTTTTTTTTGAATGACCAGTCGTTTCACTAGTTAAGACCATTATTCTCATTTGCAAGTCGCTTTGGATATAAGTGTCTGCTAAATGATTAAATGTAAATGTAAATGTTATTCCACGCCTGGGATCATGTAGAGCCCTTTGAAGCTGCTTTGAAACTGCAATTTTGACCTTTAACCCATTGGGCACCGTTGAAATTATATGGAAGAAATTACTGGAATGTTTTTCTCAAAAAACTTAATTTCTTTGCAATTAAAAAAAGAAAGACATAAACATCTTGGATGACATGGGGGTTAGTAAATTATCAGGAAATTTTCATTCTGAAAGTGAACTACTTCTTTAATATCTGAATAGAGTTAGTTTCAATATTTTTTTATTTTATTGTGTTTAATATCCCCTGTGAGTCAAATTAAAAGAATAGTTTTTGCCAGACTTTTTTTTCTTATGATTCCAGTACGCCTTCATTGATTCCAAATGTTGCCAGATATGCTTTCATCTTTTGACAGTTAATGTTTGCTTTGTTAGACCTATAAAACTAAATCAAATCTTTCCAAGTTTCCCTCTAATCCTGCTGAAACACATACTTCTGTTTAGGAATCACTGTGATGGAGGACTACAATAAACCAGTTTAATCTTTCATCACTAACTTTCTTTCACAACTCCGTGTGGCTTTATTCAAGGACAGGCAAGCTGACAAACACCAGCCGAAGTCAGTTCTACAGGTCAGGTGCCAACACGCAGAGAATTTTAATTTTGCAATTATAGCAAGAGAGCTGGGGATATTCTAATTATTTAGCTATTCTTGAAGGGATATTGTCTGTCGCGCAACAAATGTGCAGCAGCAGAGGAAGAGCATGTTCCAGGTTGCTGGGTGTGTCATTTTTCATTAAATCAAAGCTTTCTGTCCAGTCTACTTATCTGGTTTAATGAGCAGGAAGGAGCAGGGTTTTACCTCTGAATCCTCAGTCACTGGATTAGTGCGGACAGTAAAATGTGACAGACACGGACGTCAATCCCCACCTGATATATTACAAATTACTGTGACCCAGGGATCTCAGAAGAAGAATATGTGTTTTGGATCTGGCTAAAGCATGAATCACCGTAAGTATTGCTCATAAGGTAGAGATTTGAACTATCTCCTAGCATTTAGTATTAAACTGCTGTGTCACTTATCCTGCACCGTTTATGCTTCAGACATGAACGATACCTCAAATCTATTACATTTCTAAGCAATCTGACTTGCAATTTTGACCTGATGAATGATAAAACAGGCAAAGAAAAAAAAAAAACAGGATAGAGTGGAGCTATAGGGATATGGGGTATACAGGGACCATACAGATGCTTTGGAATGGGCTCTTTTGACTTGGGCCAGTTAACAACCACCCAGCAAGCATCCAGAACACCTAAGCAATCACATAACAACACAATACAAAGAACTCAGTACATTTTAGCAACGTATAGCAATGCATTGGCAACCAACCATCCACACCACCCTAGCACTATGATAAGTGCATAAGTTTTGCATTGCTTTTAATTTCACTTTTCAGTTTAGATTTCAGTTTTCACTCTATCGTTAGATGTTTTTTTTTAAGTACTTTAGGACTGCCAAAGTATCATTTATAATGTCTAACAACATTCAATGCCTTGGCACATTAAATTAGTCTTTATTTTATTTTTTATTTTATTTTTTTTTTTAATACAGGCAGGTTGTAAAAAATTTCAGAAACTAAATGTAATTTGTTGCCTTTTGAAATACTTTTTTTCCCCCAGGCATGCAAGTAATTTTTAATTTACTAACAAAATGTTTTTAATTTTTTGGATTTTTGTTAACAATAATAACACTGCCACCAAATGTTTTGAATTTAAAAATAATAATAACAATAATCTTTTTTTTTTGTTGTAACATTCTTGACCACAAACGACCAAAAGCAACTGTTACAAATTACAAGAATTCACAGGATTCACCTTCTGCCACAAAAGCAAGTAATATTTCTGTTTTTAAAGTCATTGGCATAAAACAACTCTACTTTTTGAAAAAAAAAAATAAAGTATGAAGGCTTTTGAAAAACAAGCTGCAGGGAGAATATCATCCTCCCCCAGATGAGGGCTTATGATGCATGTACGGATGTCCTGCTTGGTAAGAACATCATTTGCCGAGTAGCAAAACAAGAAGCATAAGTAGAAACTGCACTGAGGCCAGCAGCAAAATCCCAAATACTAATAATGTAAATTTTACTAACTAATTGGCCCCACACCATCTGTTTCCAGATTGAATAATGAGAACTATTGTGTTGGCATTTTTGTGCAAAATGTTCAGAGGCTGATATTCATTCATTCAATCCCAGAAGAGTGTGCTCAAATTATGCAAAATGCCAGAATATTGGCTGTAATAAATCACAGAACCATTATGGCAGTGAGCTGATTTCATCTGATTTGAGTGGTTGTCTTTGATAAGTAGACAGTGGTGTCACATTCTCAGCGCTACTGATTGACTGATAATTTCCCGTCTGGATGTTCCGATGGGTGCCGACTCCTCATCAGTCTTGCAGGCTGTCCTAATCCCTGCACCTCTTAATGGCTGGCTGCACCGTATGATTGTATGCAGATGAAGGAACCTGATAAAGTCATTATGGGCATACGCATAACTGCTGGCCTTCTGCCGCTTGAGTCTCACGTATTAATGATCTGTGTGAAAGCAGCCCTTATTTCACAAAGCGCGAGACGAAGGAGGGAGTTCAATAATAAGAGTGAATTGTGCCTACTGATGGCGCCGTCTATGCACACGTGCTGTCTGGGTTGTTTTAGTTCCCGATTCACTAAAGGAATTATGTAAATAAGGTAACAATGCAAACACATCCACAAAATCTGTGCTGGCTGCAATTTGCACGATGCCCAATCTTGTGGGCTGGTTCTGAGTAGGTTGTGGAGGATGCAAAATATCGATCTGACATACTTCACTGGGACTTTACAGCATCACTCCACCACTGCGATCCATTGAGCACCTAAATCGGCTCTTCTTTAACATGCAGAAAGTGCACTTGTCTGCACAGCATGTCTGGATATATAGCTGCTTAACGCTCTTCTCTGTAATTTGATCATCAATTGATAAATAACTACTCCCATAGAAAATGTAGGCTACAACGTAGACAGGAGGTGTGTTTGCGCTGAAAAGAACGGGCTTCATTCACTAACCGTGCATACGTTTGTGTCAAATCTGACAGAGATCATGAAGCATCAAGTTTGCACAATTTTTTTTTTCTACATAGTTTCTCAAATTTAGAACCAGCTAGGCCTACACATATGTACGCAAAAATTATATAAGCCTACTAACAACTGTTTGAGATTTTTTTAAATGGTTTGTTCAGCTGCCAGTTTAATGTATCTATATATAAAAACTCAGATGATGTACAAAAAGCCTGTATGTACTGGTTTTGGGCCTGATGTATGTTATGAGTGCTGCAGGCAAGCCAGAATTCCAAGTGTGCCATGTACCACTTTTCCACCGGGGCTGGTGCTGGAGGCGGAGCCCAATTGGGAACTGGGCTGTGCTTTTCCACTCAAAAAAAAAAAAAAAATCCTGGACCGGTGCCTAGATCCTAGTTCTAAACCAGCCCCGAAACCTTGCTGGTCCCATACAAGGGAACCTATGACGTCAGTAGGTGGAGTTTACACTACAGACAACAGTTTGAAAAGGAGACATCAAACACTACCAGACTTTAAAGTTGTTCCAATCACAACAAACTCACAATAACGTGTGCCTTGTTGCGAGACTCATGACAAAATTAAAACAATATGTGTTCTAAAATCGGCTCAAAAAATCAAACATGATTGACATCCTCCGACTGGATGGGATCAAAGTCTGAAGCTGAAAAATCAGAGTCTCTGACCATCATACACTACAGGATTTTCTATGAAATCTCTCAACTCACTGACTGTCTCTGGCTTTCGGCAGCTAGCATCAACCTCTCCAGAAAATCCAGCCTTAATGCGCATGACACTGCAAATGATGCAAGATGGCTTCTAATACCATGTCAACACAATGCAATTGTTGCAACAACATCATGTTGCAATAACTTGAGGCTGTCTACACTGGACGCAACAAAATGACCATGGCAAATCCATTTCTTACATCACAACAAAACAAAAAAACAAAACAAAACAAAACAAAAAACAAAACAACGTTAAGTATTCTGTTTATTCATTAACTCGAACTCTACCGCCATATCTGTCTTTAAAATTAATCACAAGGACTCGTCACATTGGGTCACGTGACCATAAATGATAAAGTGACCATCACATGTATCCTTCACTATAGAAGGGACTTATAGAAGGGTCTTTGTAAAGGGATTCATGCGTTCACTTTCATTTGGAACACTTCTACAAATGGCATCCCCTTCCTGACATGACCTTTAAGTGTGCAAAATGCCATTTGGAGCTCACCCTATAATGGGTTCTGGTATCTTTTAGTAAGAGCACATTTATGCGCATACACACCTGTTGTAGATATACATATTATTAGTGAATAAGGCCAAATGACAGGTCTTGGTACTGAATTACCACAACTGTTTAGTAAATTCACTCCAGTTTCAAAAGGAGGATAGAAATACACCTTCCTCTTTTGATTTTATTTATATTCTTCACCTGCCTTGCAAATGAAAACAAGAGAAAAATTAATATATTTGTATATTTCTTTGCAGCAGCATCAAAATTGGTCCTGCTTCTTTGGAGGGAGTTTTTCCTCACATTTATTTGGATTATTGGATTTAAATTTACATGGAGCTTCTTTACACGAATCTCAATATCTGCGAATCCTTGGGAGTAACAGCACCGATGCCCACTGCAGAATGACAATGACGCTTGAGGCCGTTAGAGCACTAACAATTACTGTATTGACAGAGAAGTGTTGACTGAGGCATGTTGAAACAATGATAAAGAGTTTGAACGGTCGTTTGGTATTTGAGGTGGGTGGAGATACTAAATTACTGTCATTACATATGCACGTACACCACAGACAGCACATGTGATGTACATTTGCATATTAATGAATGCTAATGTTTCATGGACTTGTGCACAATATTCTAACATTAATGTGTATTTGAAATGAATAGCACTTGTGCTTTGTTACCTTCACCATATGCGTTTTAATCATAGAGAATGGCTTTGTATTGACCAGGATGTCAGGGACATAATGAAAGCCAGCCTTCCTGTGCATGACCCTGTTTTAATTTATTTGAACAAGCTACTTCACATTGTCATTAAGGATTGTAGCTGTGGTGTGCGGTGTAGCGGCTTGTAACAAACTAAACATGAAGACTCATAGTTAATGCGTTGCATTTTAATAGTAAGAAAACCGACAGTACAGAATAATGACTATGCTATTGTGTGTATTTGAATATGCATATTTTTATACGCAGAGCGTATACATATGCAATGGATGAGAAAGTGAAGGTCATTTTCCAATTCAGAGAATGAATAAAGCATAAGGCAGGATGCCCAAATCTGGAGACTTCCTGTGAGCACTTCACAGTGACACTGCCTCCATCAAGGGGTCAAAATTTGTCTAATTAACATTACCCCATTAGTCCCTGTTGGTAGAAGTTTTAACTACACCATCTGGCTGAAAAAAGCGTCTTTCTCTGTTGACACCCATATATTTTGATAAAATTAAAGTTTTGGTAATCTAATCACAAATATTTATATGTATAGATCTTAAACGTGTGAAATAGGCTCATAATTGTATAGTGGGATTGACTGATGGCAACAGTATATTAATCACATAGCATTTACGGCTCAGGGGCCAGTTACACCATTAAAGGGATAGTACACCCAAAAATGAAAATTCTGTCATTAATTAATCACCCTCATGTCGTCCCAAACCCATAAGATCTTCATTCATCTTCAGAACACAAATTAAGATATATTTGCTGAAATCCGAGAGCTTTACCCTGCATAGACAGCAACGCAACTCACACATTCAAGACCCAGAAAGGTAGTAATGATATTGTTCAAATAGTCCATGCGACATCAGTGGTTCAACTTTAATTGTATGAATCTATGAGAATACTTTTTGTGTGCAAACAAAACAAAAATAATGACTTTATTCAACAATTTCCTCTCTTTTGTGTCAGTCTTAAACATGCGTTCATAAGAGTACCACGATGCATGCTTAGTTTCATAAAATTACAGTTGAAAACAGTTAATCTTATTAATTTATTTTTTAGAAAAAAATCATATTAAATGTGAGTATCAAATATGATACATCAGGCATGTTTAGATTTTATTTAAATAGTTTGCTATACTGTTATGGCATTACAAGCTATCCGAATTGTATCTTTTTGGCCACATCAGTATCAGCAACTCCACCAAATTGCATACATATACAATATAAACATTAAAATGAAAAATATAAAATATATAAAAAGGTTTTTTAGATTTTATAGATAGATTTTATAGTTTGTCTTATTATTATTTTAAGGGTTTTATAAATGATAGATACATACATATTAACGATAGTATTATGATAATATAATAACAGTACTTACATATTTATTTAATTATCTTATGTAATATATATTAGGCATTGATTTATGCATTGCTTCTGTGATTTTTTTTCTTTTCTTAGTGCTATACAATACCTAGGTGACTGATTCAAAACAACCTGACTGCAGAACTAAGTGTCCATGAGTTAAGATGAAAGATTTTAAATTGTGTATTTCTGCATCAGAAGATGAATGAATGTGTAGTTGAGATTAATGGGAATGCTAACACTGTATTCTCCGGTTTTTATAGAACTCCTTGGCCTCCACAAGCACCTTTTTGGTTGATTATCAAGGAACAGACAAATTTCAGTACATGGAGGAACTGTTCACCCTTGAACATTTGCAATATTTAGTAAGAGGCAAACACACCTCCAGCTACCTAGCAGCATTGAGGGTCGGTGCTTGTACATTGGGCAATAGCTTCAGGCTTTCTGTGATCCAACCTATCTCACACTAGCAGGTCGTGGGGTCGGTATTGGTCTGAACTAATGGGCATATCTGAACAGGATTGACCTCCTCTTGGCCTCTCTCTTTTCATGAGACACCACAAGGCTTGACCCAAATATCCCCTGACACTGAGCAATATGTCTGTCAAGTGAACTGCCTCCTCTTATTGTTTTTTTAATGGACTCAAAAAGAGGAAACCTGTACCATTTCCATACTTGTATCATCGCAAGCCAAAGGGCCATAGGGTACACAAATCCACAGCATATTTCAAGCAGACTTTTAATGACTTGATATTTGCTGTATCTTTTTAATGTACTCCAGCCAATTAGGACAAGCACAGAGAGAGCTGATAAAAAAATCACATGAAAACTTTGATCAGAAAATGGATAAAAACGCTCTCAGCTGATAAGAGTCCACAGAACATTGACACTGACGTGCATGTGCATTGCAACATGCATTAAATGGGACTGAGTGATTCAAGGTAAAAAAATAACACAAATATTCGCTATATATGCAAAAAAACAAAACAACAAAAAAAAAACAATTATATTGGAAACAAAAACCTCAATTTCCACCAAAATTTGAAGCAGCACAAGTGTTTTCAACACTGATAATAATCAGAAATGTTTCTTCAGCAGCAAATCAGCATATTAGAATGATTTCTGAAGGATCATGTGACACTGAGGACTAAAGTAATGATGCTGAAAATTTAGCTTTGCATCACAGGAATAAATCGCATCTTAAAATATTTTAAAATAGAAAACAGTTATTTTAAATTGAAAGAATATTTAATCATATAAATTGTATTTACAGTATTTTCAATCAAATTAAGAGTAAACTTCTTTCAAAAACATTAAAAACTCTTACCGCTCCCAAACTTTTGAACTGTTGTGTTCACAGAAAGTTGAACCATTAGATGTTTTTTGTGGGGGGCTCTTGTGAAAGGAACCAGATCAGTTCAGTTCAATGTACAAATTATTTAGTTTTGTGAACCGAATTAACCATTCATTGAAAAGATCTGACTCAAAAAACTGATTCTTTCATGTATCAAACATTGCTAAAGAGAGCTATGGTAGCTTTTCAGCCAACATTTTCTGTTTATTTTTTCACATAAAGCTTCAGTATTTGGTGCTTTTTGAAACCTGAAATCTAAATCCCCCTTCATTGTAATTGCATTGAAAAGAATGTCCAGTAAAAGTCCTCAGAATTTCTCCATTTGAATTCCACAAAAGAGTATAAGGTCATACAGGTTCAGACCGACATGAGGGTGAGTAAATAATGACACATTTTTAGGTGATCTACTCCTTTAACTAACTGCCTCCTCCCATCTGGTCTGTGATCTCCACTGACCGTGTGTTTCTCAGCCTCTGCATTTCTCTTCTCTTGTAGGTTGAGCAGCAGCAATTTTACTGACTAGATAACGCTGACTGTTAAAAAATAATCTCCTCAGGAGCAACAGCAAACCAACACATCGCCATGAATCACCCTGAACTTTCCAATCACAGTTAAATAGGAAGAAGTTATCCTGACATGAAAGATCAAGGCTTTCTGAACTGCCCTAAAAGAGTTCTTCACACGAACTTGCCTTGTTTTGATTATAAAAAACATGCTTCAACATCATAAATAATAGCCCAGTTATTTTCACTTTCCGAACACACTCATATACGCATGAAACAGAATGACGTCTGTTAGAACAGGGTGGGCTGGTGTGGCTATAAAAGAATGATGAGCGCCGATCCACTCCCGTGTTACCATGGTGCAAACAGAGTTGTACTCAATGTGTCATTTTTGCTCAGGTGCCCGGTAGGGTTTTCAATCCACTGCTTCCATATGCTGCATTCTTCACACATGAGAGCCACGGGGCCCTGAGACAGGACAGGAGCAGCTCTCAATAGACATGTCCCCACGCTCACTCTGTCTTCAGGGCTTCCGGCGGGTACATGTGTGAGACTTCATCCACACGGAGCACTGAACCTTTCTTCTACATATGGTCTGTAATCTGTCTCTGCAATGACACACACCTGGAAAAGAACAGACCGTGGATGACAAGTGTTGTGTGAGAAGAGTGGTTTTACGTGTGGTTTTATTTGTGATAGATTCTACCGGGCTGCATGAGTCATTCGCGACAGACAATGTGATATAACACAGTACATCATGTGTAAAAGGTGGCATTGGAACAAGAAACTAACGATGCACAGACATATATTTCCAAAATCAAGTAGTCATGTCAGTTATAGCCATTTATGAACAAATCAGTATGTCGTTATGTAAAACAAGTGGAAATGATTATGACTTCAAAGAATGATTTGTTATTGGACATTGTTAGCTGTGTCTCTTATTTTATTCCCTTTAAAGTACTGGTACTAAAAAAATATTTAAAGGGGTAGTTCACCACAAAGTGATAATTCTGTCATCATTTACTCACCCTCAAGTCATTCCAGACCTATGAGTTACTTTCTTTTGCTGAACATAAATGAAGATATTTTGAATAATGTGGGTACCCAAACAGGTGGTTTACTTCCATAGCATCTAAAATAAATAAATAAATAAATAAATAAACACTATGGAAGTCAATAGAGACCACAAACTATTAATATATATTACTTGGTATAATTTGGTTGACCATACTCATTGACTAGTTCAGAGCAAGATTTTGATAATTCAAGTAAAACTGAATGAATGAGTGAATGAATGAATGAATGAATGAATATTAGATGAAAAAAAAAATTAAATCTAAACAGTAATGTAACAAGCGAATAAAAATTACAAAAGCATATAAAAATTTGTAAAACAAACTAAAAGTAAAAGTAAAAACTGCAATGATAAAATAAGTCAATTAAAAATATTAAAAAATATATAAAAAATATTAATATGCTTAAAAACAACATTTTGTATACTTCTCATCTGTATAATATGAGCAATAAGCTAAAACAAAAATTTGAGAGAGAAAAAAATAGATAACCTTGCTAATTGTTTAGTCAACCATCCTGAGTCACCCTTGAATGTAACACTGTATATGATATATTATGTATAATTGGTTTAGATTCCAGTTTTTGTTGGGAATGCTTGTATATCATCGCTCCATCTTGTTTGCTGAAAACTTTTCCATAAATGGACTTTGCTTTTTTTCCAGAGCTTTGTATTAAGGTGTGTGGTGAAGTGTCTGAACCTGTGCCCACAGTCTATCCTGATAAATACTGAACAGTCTTCAGCCCACTTCACATTATACTCTTCCATCAGCCCATTTGCGTGGTTTCTGCAGCAAAAAACTCATTACTTCTGCTGTAAACAGCCAAGAAGAAATGTTTCAAACTACAAAAAAGGCCAGAGTTATACCACAACCTGCAAAAAAGTTCACTTTAGAAATTCTTGTTAGTGGAATACTTGTGCACAACCTCACCTGCAAATAATTTGCACATATATATTTACACCCAGACACATATTACTGTATTTAACGGTACCAGAATGGGAAAATTTGAGACATTTTTCAGTAAAAGCATCTAATGACAAATTTTGTGCATACTTTTCAGTGCCCAATTTGAACATATATGCATAGTTTGTTCAGCAGGTCCCTGATGTTCCAAACATTCCGATTATATGGAGATACATTATGTAACTTGTTTGAAAGTATAACACCAGTTCATGCAGCCCATATTCTCTGTTTTATGTTAATCACTTGCCTTGTCTGGTAATGCAAATGTTTGCTGAAGGCCAGCATGAAAGAGCACCTCCCCAACAGCACACAGGAGGTGATCCGTGTCACATCGCGACGGCACATTGCAGCACAAATCATACGCAGAGAAATCAAAGATACAATCATGCCAATGGGTGAGAAGAAAGCCTTCCCAGCATGACATTATACAGCCATGCCCAGCAGTGGAGTTGGTTGCTGTCAATTAAAATGTACGCATCTCAGAGCGGGAATGTAGATCTGAAGTGCTCTTCTAAAGGTCGGAACAGTTTGCCAAGTGACACTGGGTCCAACTGATACACATTTAATTAGTGCATGTCTACATTTTCACTGATTCATTGGCAGCCTATGGGTGTCTGTATCCTTTAGCTTGGACAGTATGTACTGTGTGTAATCATTCATTAAACTTCTGAAGCTAAATAGGTAAATACAATAGAGTACTAAATGACATCCAGGGCTTTAACATGCTGTTTTCTTAATTAGGTGATTAACATTTTACCTCGGATCTATAACGTTCAACTTTGCTTCTGTTTAAACCAAAGTGGTAAGGATGTCTATAATAACTGGAAAAAGCTATCAATTATAATGCAGTCCTAACAACAACAACAAAAAACATGACAGTCTAACTTTTGTTGAACTGTTGTCCTATTCTGGTTTCCAGGAACCCATGTTAGTAGCCTACTTGGTAAAACAAGCAATTTAATTATCTAAACAGAAACAGTATTTATAGGGGCCATGACCGGGGTTTTATTATTTTAACATGCTCCTTGATGTTCACTTAAAAAAAAAAAAAAAAAAAAAAAATTATTTTCAATCCTCATTTTGACCCTCTGTTTAAGGGTGGTTCCTTTATGGCTTGTCAGTAAATAGCCATGTTTATGATTGGCTAGTGTCATTGCATAGGAAATAGTATCAATGCCCCATCCATATGATGAGAGTGATTTAGTTGCTGTAAAATCCACGACATTTGGTTGCTTCATCTTTTAACAAAAGTTTCTTGGTTAACACTCCATTTCACTGTGCCTCATTAACAAAATAAATTCCACCCAGCATTTTTTCTTGGCTATGCATCACAATAGGGAAGAAAAGATTATCGCAACTTCCATTGCCATTGAGAACTTTAAGCGACTGAATGCCAGTCGGAAGGGCCGATGTTGCATTGATGTATCCACCTTATTTTTCAAAGCAGAAGTAAGCTGTTTTCTGTGAATGTGCACGACTCCCGGTTCATTAGCCACTATGTAACGAGAAGAATAACAAAGTGTGATAAACGTTAAAACTGTTTGCACTACAAACCAGTGTGTTCATAATTAAAATAATACATTAAAATAATATGGTGAGAAACACCAGTTTGCAACATCAAGCAGCAAAATGAGCTGTTGTGTACAGCTAAAAATAGGCTGGAAGCAGATTAGACCGGAAGCCAGACGCATTCAATTTATAAATGGTTGCACCCACTCTTATGGGAAAAATCAGGTGGATCACAATTTGTCAATGTCTTGCTCTAATGTCACTCATATGCAACTGTATTTTTCTGTGATGTCACAGATCCCACAATATCCAAATGAGCCATTTTAGAGCTTGGTTAAATGCTCTTTTTATAATAAGGATATTTAAAGCTATGAGATGTTTTAATGATACAAAGACCTCTTATATTAAAAGATCAAGGAAATTTTGATTTCTCATGTCACGACCCCACAAATAAGGTATTTTAGTGCTCTCATCATGTTGTGGACATGAAGTCATCCAAACTTCACCACAATTCAGAGCTGTAGGATATGAATGCCCACCTGTTATCAGTGAAGTTAAATCGGGCTGCTTCATGTCATCTACCCACTCTTTAAACTTTAACAGGTCAGGCACTGCCAAAAGACGGTCATTACGACACTGTAAAGTGTTGTCACTATTGAGCCATATGCTTATTTTTAGCCATTTTCATAGGTTTAACATTAAATGATCACCTAGGAAAATACAGTTTGACTGAAAACACTGGAAACCGGAAATGTAAACCAGTTTTCTGGCAAGACTTCCGCATTCGGGAAAATAAGATACTTATTTTAAACTAAAAATAAAAGTATACTTTCAGTCTTTTTATGTACTTATCAGAGATATACTTTAACAAAATTATACTTAAGTATAAAGTTTAAGCCTATCAGGACTATACTTAAAAGTGGGCTAGAAGTGTATAGCTAGTAAACTAACAGTATATTTATAAGTTTTATAGTTTTTCTACTATTACACTGACGCAATTTTATAAGCTGAAAAGACAAGTCTTTAGAAGTGTTGAAATAGCAGTACACTTACAAGCATACTACTAGCACATTGATTTATTATGTTAAGTATACTTATAGCTGACTGAAATTTTATTCTGTCAGATAGCACCATTACTTTTCTTTTTGCAGTCAGATGGTGTAGTTATTGCATCTAGCATCTCGCTAGCAGGGCCATGCTAATCAGCTTTAAACAACCTTCATATGCATTTGTTTTTCGTCAGCACTCCGACATTCGGCAAACAGTGCTGACAACCCTGGATAATGAGAACTCTTGCAATGCTGTTAATATATTGATTCTATAGATCATAAAATATCAGCCCATGTAGCTCATCAATCTGAACCGAAGTGGCTTTCATCCAAGACGCCTCATCAGTTGTTCTCCGTAAAGGTCATGCAATTTGACAAACAGGCCCTTCACCATCTAGACCTCTTGTGATCAGGCGAGGAGAAGTATAAACATACTGTTCTTGAGTTGTTTTTATTGACTGTTGCTCCATGCAGCTGCTGAGTCATTCACATGAAAAGTGCTCCACACAGCAGTGTTTCGTCACCTTTTATTAATTGAGGATGAATAAATAATAATAATTGAATGTCTGCTTTTAATTGTCGGAGCACTTACGTCAGATGTAGGCTGAGATGTTTAGGGGAACCAAAGGTCTGTAGAGTGAGATGACCGTTCATATGAATTCACAAAACCCTCTTATTCCCACCACCTGGTGAAGATGAACCGATCTGTGTTGTTTATTTGGCATTAGATCAAACTATATTTATACCTTTCCAGATTTCCCTCACAGCTTGGCCTACTTTCCACCCAGGAGGTTGTAGCCTTTTGAATTTCATCCAAGAGAAGATCGATAAGAACGACCAGGCCATTAAGTTGTCATTATGTAGACTATATTGCTTACAGTAAATGGAAAGTTCTGCAGTATGTGTATGTATAATTGCTCCAGATCTTGCTGAAGAAGAAGCCAAGCTTCACAACTACTCCGCTGCTTAGTTAAATACAACATAAACACTATCGTCTTGTGCCCTTGTTATATGTCCTTTATGGCATCATATTTGGGATTCTGGTCAGCGTAGAAGCATTTTTATTTTATGTGTTCATTTTGAAATTCATTTATTTTATGGAATCTTCCTGTCATCCTTAAAAGAGTAGTTTGCCCATAAAATAAATCAGTGGTCATTATTTATATATATGCTGCATTGATTTGATTAAAAATACAGTAAAACTGTAATATTGTAATATATTATTACAAATGTATTACACATTTAAAATAACTGTTTTCTGTTTTAATATATTTTAAAATGTAATTTATTCATTTGATATCAAAGCTGAATTTTCAGCATCGTTACTCCAGTCTTCATTGTCACATCATCCTTAAGAAATCATTCTAATATGCAGATTTGATGCTCTAGACACAATTTTTATTATTTTTTATCAATGTTGAAAACAGTTGTGCTGCTTATTTATTTATTTATTTATTTTTTATGGAAACCGACACATTCTTTAATGAACAGAAAGTTCAAAAGAACAACGTTCATGTGATTTTTTTTTTCCTAACAATGTAAAAGTCTTTACTGTCACTTCTGATCAATTTAATGCATCCTTGCTGAATAAAAATCGTCCCGACTCCACATTTTTGGAACAGTAGTGCATTTTCTTTAAAATGTTAGTTGGGTTGAATGTCAATTACAATAAACACCAGTGATTCTCTTAAGTGTTTCATATCTAAACAACATGGTAATTAAGCACATTAGAGCATATTCGATATTCTGTGTCTGTATTTTGCTATTACATATAATCTTCATTGATGCTGGCCACATAATTTCAGTGGATAATATATAGTTGGCTAATAATGAAGTTTTTGCATTCTGATTTTTTGATTGACAGGCTGATCTCACAAAGTGACTCATTGTGTCATTAAGGTAAC
The DNA here is from genome assembly GCA_039654775.1 of Spinibarbus caldwelli. Lineage (NCBI taxonomy): Eukaryota > Metazoa > Chordata > Actinopteri > Cypriniformes > Cyprinidae > Spinibarbus > Spinibarbus caldwelli. The sequence goes on from CM077218.1 coordinate 32,396,132, forward strand.
ATTCTCCAGGCAGAAATCATGAAAAGCTCTGAAGAATAACTGCAATTGTGTTGGAATCACGTAATAATGTCTGCTTTGCTTTTGAGTTGGAAACAATGCCGTGTGGCCTGAAACAGTCTGCTTATCATTGAGCAGATGCTTCAAACCACTAAACTCTGCAAAAAATTCCTACAGCAATGTCTAATGCTGTTTGAGGGTAGAATATCACCTGGGTCAATTTCTCAATGCGGTACCTTTTCAACTTCATGACATGTTGAAGAAAAAGTTGTTTGGATATGATTTTTTAACATTGCATCATGAGAAGGATGTGTTTATTGTTAAGAAAACAAACCTGGTTGAGTCGCCGAGTTCTGGATTGTATCATCTAATACACTGGGCACAAGTGGCAGTGCCGGCTCACTTGATTTTCATACCTCTCCTTATAATAGTAGGACAGAATAGTCAAGAAGTACATAAACTCACTGTTTTTTATTTATTTTTTTTTAATTTTTTTCTTGTGGTTAGTGTGCAAGGGGACTCACTAACAAATGTTACACACACACACACACACACACACACACACATTTACTCTGACAGAACTTCATTAACTAAGGTAACAAATAGTGTTCTTGGAATTGGGTAAATCAGTCTGCATTAAAAAAAAATATAAAAAAAAATCCTTTTGGGAAAAAGTTCTTCAGTCCATGTAGTACGTATTTAGATGACGTATGATATAAAATGATTTTCCGTAGGGGTGGAAAAAGCACCACATTCAGAGAATGACTCTTAGTCATTTTTCACTGCAAGATACCTCATTATCTGTACACAGCCCATACTTGCAGCTTTGTCAGTATTTATTGTTAATTGTTTGTATTTTTTGTCCATGACGCAGGAGTCATTCTTCATGAAAGTGATATACTATTTCTTCTCCACGCAGGAGACAAATAAACTACTTTACCTTTGATTTGTGCACCATACTGTATTAAATACGGCACATAAAATCTGTTCTAACAGCTAGCATAACCGGTACATCACAGAAATTTACAAATGTATCAGCAAACATGGCAGCCACCAACTTTGCTGAGATTTCCTATCGTTGTTTTCTTGTTTTTGCTGCAGGCCTCTTTAGTTTTCACAAAGACTCTGCAATTCAATCACTCAGCTTTTTAAAAGCCACGCTGTAAATATTGCATTTCAAGCTAAGTAATATTTTAAGTACAGCAAACATTTTTTATCTGGGTCAAGATGCAGTGAAATGTTTTTGTGAGGTAAAAAACAGAATAACAAATGTGACTTCCATGTCACTTGAATTAGACTTAGACATTAGACAGTTTATGTTGACATCTGTTTTGTAGCCTATATGCACAGTACCTTAAATTATGTTATTAGCTGTGGTTTGCCACATGCAGTAGTATGCTAGTATTAACAGAGATGAATGATTAAGATTTTTAGTATGCTGTTTTGGTCAAAATATAGGTTAATCACTATAGGTGGAAGCTTAAACTTAATGTTAAAATGAGAAATTGTGACTTTTCTGCTACTTTACTGTAGAGCTTAAAGCTAAGTATTAGCAGCAACAAATAAACACCCCCCCCCCCCCAAAAAAAATTTGCGTGGTAATGCTATAGTATTTAAAGTACCTTAAAGAGAACCATGTAAATTCTATGGTGTATGAATAGGATAATCATTCAGTATCATTCGGTATTCAACGTTGGATCTTCAGCCAAATTTATGCACACGGAAATTCATGACAAGTGTGACAAAGCCAAAGAAACAATAGTCCACAGCGCAGTGTCACATGTTTGCTGAAGTGATGGCATGAACAGATGTTGAGTTAAATATATAATCCAATTTTGCAGTACATCCTTGACAACATGTCATGTCATCAGTGATCCATTTGTCCCAATTTGGAAATATTAGTTTACTTTTTTTCTCCAGACTGTAAATGAATCATCATTTACTCCCCCTCATGTCGTTTCAATCCTGTATGATTTTCTTTCATCTGTGGTACATAAAAGATGAATGTTTAGAGAATCTTCATGTTACTCTTTTTCATAAACTTGATCAAGCTTGAAAACAGAAAAAAAAAAAAAAAGTGGTCTAAATGACTCATAGACTTCAGAAGTCTTCTGAAGCAAAATGATAGCTTTGTCTGTGGAACAAATTTGCATTAATTGCTGAAATCTTTCCATAAACTATTAATCTCAATTAGTTTTCAATCAAGACAACTGAACTGTGATGGCATTTTTGAATCTTTTGCTTCACAGAAAAAAAAAGAAGTATGTGGGCAATGACATGGGCAGTATGCATATATGTTAAAGGAACCTGGATTCAGAAATTCATCCAGCAATAGCAGTCTTTTAACATCAAGAGGCTTATCATGAAACGTCTTCACCCTCTTGACAGATCTCATCTCCCCTATTCAACACAGTGTCCACAAATAATTTTATACCACCGATGGCTTAAATTCCAGGTGGGTAAACATGAAAATGTCAAGCGATACGGAGAGGAAATGTGAAGCCAAGCTCATCTGTATACACTGGAAGTCTCCTAGCACCTAAAAGAGGCCTCTTGTCAAAGAGACATCAGAGTGTATCATGGGGTTAGAACAATCCTTTTGCCCAGCATGCCTTGCGATTATGAGATTCGTCCGTGAGCGACATGAATAGTACGACTGTTGGGGATGAGAATCGAAAGAATTCCACCAAAGCGTCTTTGCTGAAATGAAACATATGCATGTATAGGGTCCTTAAATGCATTAAGATGTGCGAGACTAGCTGGGCTGGAAATAACTCATGCATTCTTGAGAGCACTTGGCTGTGACTACTGAAGCATTTATGCAACTTCACATCTCTCAAAGACGTCAAGCAGGGGCTCAATTCCTTTGGAAAGGAGTCCGAGATTCGAAAGGGGCGAATTCGCTGGTACTCTGCCTGTGTGGCTGTGAAAGACGTGCCAAGTACCGTGCCCATAAGTAAGCTTCTGAGCTGATGAGGTTCTGGCCAAGGGAGAGGCCTTTCATAGAGTCTTGAGAAAAGAGAGAGAGACAGAGAGAGATTGAGGAGAATGGGTGGGAGGTTAACACAACCATGAGCTGATTCTCTTGGTTATCTGGCAATCCAGATCTGAAGACTTCTCAAAATATTCTAAAAAGCTTTTGAGAATTCTAAATTCTCGAAAGCCTCCAGTTTTCTCTTGGCTGGTCAGTCAGGTTTTACTTTATCTTTGTTTGGGTAAACACAAGATTTAGTTTCCATTATTTTATAAAGATGATTTTCAAAACTGGTATGTAAACGTGCATTTAATATAGTCCATATTTATCTGTAAAGAAACAATTATTACCTCTGAACAATGTTTAAAATCACATACACTCACAAGATGACGACTCAAGTCATACTCAAGTAAAAAATAAATATACTTAAATGTATTTGAAATATACATTACATATACAAATTTCATGCTAAACTACAAATACATGTTCGTAGTTTTTTTTTTTTTTCATAATTATGTACTTAATAAAATACCCTGCAATTGTACTTTTAGTATACTAACTGGTATACTTAAAGTCTGCTAAATTGGAACAACTAATTTTGTACTTAATGCACTGTACAGAATGATTGTACAGAAGTAGTGCGGAAGTCCAATTAAAGATATAATTAGTATATGTGACCCTGGACCTCAAAACTGAGATTTATACATCATCTGAAACCTGAATAAATAAGCTTTCCATTGATTCATGGTTTGCTAGGATAGTACAATGTTTGGCTGAGATACAAATATTTGAAAATCTGCAATCTGAGCCTTTAAAGTTGTCCAAATAAAGTTCTTAGCAATGCATATTACTAATAAAAAATTAAGTTTTGATATATTTATGGTCGGAAATTTACAAAATATCTTCATGGATCATGATCTTTACTTAATATCCTAATGATTTTTGCCATAAAAGAAAAATCAATAATTTTGACCCATACAATATATTTTGGCCTATTGCTACAAATATACCTGTGCTACTTATGACTGCTTTTGTGCTCTAGGGTCACATATTTGATTGTGCTAAAGTAGAACTATTGCAAGTAAACTTCAGGTACACTTTAAATATTTTGCATTTAAAGACCGATATTATTCAAAGATTATACAATCCTCATCAAAAGTGACATTAAAACACATTTTAGACTTAATATTAAGAAATGTGCATTGTGCACAAGTAATATGCCAAATAAAGTTTAATTATCCACCTTTTTCTTCAACGCGGAAGTAAGCCTATGGTTGAGACTTCCGGTTCATTTGCCGCTATAGGTAAATAACGAGGAGAATAACAACGTGCAGTAAACAGTAAAACTGTTTGCTCTACAAACCAGTGTGATCATAATTAAGATAATACATTAAAATAATATGATAAGGCACACCAATTTTCAATATCAAGCAGCATAACAAACTGTTTTGTACAGCTAAAAATAGCTGGACGCAGATGAGACCGGAAGCTAGACCCATAGAATTTACAAATGGCCGAGCCCATTTCTACGGCAAGAACATGTGGATAATTTTTATATCAGTCTCGAGTTATCTGTCAGTAAATATGTTAATAGATTTGAACTATACTTAGTATGAAATAAATGTAATTTAAATATATTACTTTTTTTACTAGGGTATTAGAAGCCTAAGATGTGTTATTTAACCTACACTCTGAAAAATAAAGGTTCTAAAAGGAACCTCAGAAGAATCATTTTTGTTTCCCCCAAAGAACCCTTCATTAAGCAGTTTTCTTAGTGTGAAGAACATTTTAATAATCTAAAAAAATTATTTATTTATTTATTTTTTTTTTTTAATACTATAAAGCACCTTTTGAGCAATAGAAAGGTTCCATGGATTCCATGCATTTAAGTGTATTTTACATATACTGAAATCACATGAGCAGTTGTCTACTACTCACTTTATCATGTATCATCATTCATGACATGACGAGTCAGAAATAGCATAAATCCCAGTTCCAAGCACACAAATGACCAAGCAAAGTTATATTTACTAGCAGGGAAACTTGGAATTCTAGCTGATACACAAGCTGTGACATTTGAAGGGGCATGTCTCCGTTTCAAACATTGCAGAAAGACTTACCTATTATATAGAAATCATAATATAGGCTTATCTGTAGAGATCCGTGAGAGGAAAGCAAGTGTGCAGTGAATTATAATAAACGATTCCGCAAGTTTAAAATTTTACATTCTGTATTGTAGCTCCCTTGGTGATACTGGTAGAATATCGGGTGGCTGGAAATATCTCAGACAATCAGACTCAAGGAGCAGAAGTAACTGTTGTATAAACATACATAAATGGCTTTTTAAAGGATTTAAAATATTGCCTATTAATTATATATAAATTAAATGGAATTTGCTCATGCAGTTTATATTGGAAAAATGTAAATGTGTAGTGTCATTTCGGTAATGGAATTTCAAAAATAATAAATGTTTGCAAAAAGGCTTCTAACCCAAACTCATGCCATTGGTTGTGCCAGTGTTGCTGTTGTCGGGCTGGTCAGGATATTTCCACACTTTTTGGACAAATCAACCTACAAATGGTGTCTATATTGTTATCTCTGCATATTAAGGTTGGATAAAAGTGATGCATATGACACATTTCAAAGTAATAAAAGAAAATTAATACAATGATAAAAAAGCAAAAGATAAAAAACTGACACACTTCAGCACTTCAGAACTGTTAAAATAAAGATTAGTGTGTCCTTTAATTTTTTCACTTTTTTAGCTTTATATTCAGTTTTCTTTTTCCATTTTTCCAACAGTTATACATACCATTCAGAAAGATCTTGTAATTAATTTGTTCTTTATTGTAGAGTGGTTAGCACATCAGGCTAATCGATTCAAGAGGAATTCACAGATTGAAATTTATGGTCACGCATTCCATTTTGATTAAACTCTTGCCGCAGTTGGTGGTAGCTCTCTCAAATAATTAATGGTCTAAAACAAAAGTATTGCACTCTATTCAGTGTGTTTGAAGAGCATTGTATGAGATGTGTCTTCACTCTCGTCTATGTGTGCGTAGGTGTGTGTACAGCTTGCTTAATGGCTGTGCTGAGGAAATGGAGGTAGTGCAGTGTGCACGGAGGGGAACATACAGTATAATTATAGTGCTAGTGGTCAGGCAATTGCCTCCGTAGGTGTAGTCAAGAGGAACTGATGATCACACCTTAGCATTAGTTGTCTGCTTAGTGGATACCTGGTTTCTGACCTTAAAACTCACTTTAATCTTCAGCAAGTTGCTTGATATATAGTTGCTTAATTTTGTGGCTGGAAATTAAAAGAATAATTCATCCAAAAAAAATAAATAAATAAATAAATAAATAAAAATTTAATTCCGGCCCTTATTTTCTTTCTCATGTAGAACAAAAAAGGAGATATTTAGCAGAATGTTCATGCTGCTGTCTTCCACTATAAAACTGACATACTGAACAGAGTTTGTCAGTCTCCAAAAAAATAACAGAAAGCATATAAAAGTATGCAGCTCGTGCATTACTGTAAGTCTTCTGATATAATTCAAAAGGTTTTCATAAGTACAAGAAAAAGGTTATTTTTTAATGATAATGATAATGAATGAGTCCTTGTGGCTCTCAAATCTCATTCATGGGCATGTATTTTTTAATATGTTATGTCAAAACATGTCACACCAGGTTTGACATAAATAATGCAAAGCATTTTTGTGCCAAATTAGAATATGCACATATTGATTGTGCTCTACAGCAAAAGTAAAGATTTTCGGTCTGTTTTTCACACAAAGCTATCATACAACTTCAAAAGACTTTGAATATGTTGCATGAGTCTTGCATGATACTTTTATGGTGTTTTCCCCCCTATTTTGCCATCCTTTTGTAGCTGAGTAGCTGTTCTTGTATTGAAAAGAACACCCAACCTAACATCTCAATTTGTGTTGCACAGAAGAAAGAAAATTTTACAAGTTTCAGGTGAGTAAATGCATGAACTATTCCTTTGAAAATGTTTTCACTGTCTAAATATTATATAGGTGTCATTGAAGCATTATAGGAGATGTAAGATGTGAAATCCCATACTCAATGCAATGCAAATTGTGAAGTTACGCAACATTTCTAAAACATCCCACCAGTCAAACATGGAGAGGCCAACATCCTGGCTTGACTTTAAAAAGTAGCCAAGTTAGTATCATCAGAGGAGTCCATTATCTGCTCCATCTCTTGCTGCAAGGCATATTTAATTGAAAGGAAAAAGGCAGAGGAGGGAATGAGTCAGGTATTTTTCACTCTTTTTGCTCCTCCCCACACACACTCACTTTTCAATCTGTTTTCCCCTCAGCATCGTGAGCAGGGGATCATTTCGACGGTGAGATGTGGGTGGATGTGTCTGTGTTTGCGCTCACAGAGTCTGTGTGGTGTCACGGAGGTTTTGGAATCCGCCTCAGCGCTGGGGAGGGCTGGAAAAGATGGAGAGAGAGAGGGAGGGAGAGAAAAACATGCTGGCAGGCTCTTCACAGACAGCTGCAGACTAGTGGGTGACCCGGTGAGAGTGTCCTAAACCTGTGCCAACGGAAGGGAGAAAAAAAAAACAGGATGGTGAAACAGAGTAAAACTGATCTATGCACAGATGCACACTTCACTTCCTTTAAGGCTTCACATCAAATCAATTTAACTTTTTACACTGTAAAATATTTTATTACATTTAGAATTTGTGTAATGGCAAAAATTGCAGCCAGACTGTATATTTTATATAGCTTGTGTAATGTTGATATACTTCAACCACAGTAATCTTCCTGATACCTTTAAATGTTTTGATAACCACCATAATAATTAGCATTAATAATCATTAAATGTATTTTTTTTTTTTTGAGTGCCCATGGCCATTAATCAATTAGAGATGGACACAGATGGTGCACAAAACACAAAACCCCATAGATGTAACACACATAACATTAACATAACACAATAAACATAAACTACATGAGCATAAAATACCCTAGAAACTTGATTTACAGTACCAGCGATTCTCAAACTGTGGTACACAAATTGGCTTAATAGACAGAAGCACTAACATTGAATTGACTGACTGATTAATCAACTGTTTATGTTAACATTAATTGTGACCAAGTGTTTGTTCCCTCTCTTCACAGTTGGCTCATTTAGGTTCATTAAAAATGAGCAGTTTACAAAAATTTTTGTGAAATACAAAAAAAAAAAAAAAGTCTGAACTGGTAAAAGTGAAGATACTTAAAGCTAGGGTATGCATTTTGTTTTTTTCAGAAACACACACACACACACACACACACACACATACACACATACACACACGCACACACACATCTGCTTTGTAAGGCTCGTCCAATGTTCGTCCAATCATTGCATTTGATCCGAATGTAATGATAGAACGTCCTACCTGCCTGTCAACTTATGCATTTGTATACATACAGCATGCAGCCAATAGCAAGAGTTTGGGGTGTGGTACTATTGCAGGCTGAGTCGGTTAAGGCTAGAAGGAATACAGCAAAAACTACTGTGCATGCGCACATCAATATAGTGTAATTTTTAGCACACTGTACAACAATAATTACTGTTTTTGCATTATTGTAAGGGGTAGGTGTAAACATAAATAAAACACAATTGTTAGTTTGCGGTTTTTCATCCCTTCTAGCCATAACCGGCTGAGCCAGAGTGTGCTTACCCAGAAATTCAGATTCCGTTACTAAAGTGCAAGCAAAATTCGAAGTCTTCGCAAAATACACAGAGACAGACAATGTGATAAAATAACGGTAAACACTGGCAGTGTGTTTACAAGATGGAGGAATAAGGCGGAATGTTTAGGTTTCAGTTGATATGATGAAGTTGCGGAGTTTCTTCTCAACAGGTAAGCTAAACTTAAATTTAAATGTATTCCTAACACAGTATGTTGGACCTCTTATTGGAAGTGGTTTACTTTTACCGTTGAGACATGCCTTCACTTTTATAGACCCGTAAGAGCTGTGTTTGTGATGTTTGATGGGGCTTTGCAAAGGATGTTTGAAAACATGCTTTATATTGGTAATTCCGCTAGATGACACTAGTAGCGCTGAAACCACCTACATGAGCTTTAAGACATATGCAAATATTGTAATGAAAGATTATCACATTCATGTATTATGGTATTCTGAGGTACTCAAAGCTTAACACACTATTTTTTATTAGTGCTGCTAGGTTAGTCCTAACTTAGCACTCACAGGTGCTGTAAAAATATCCAGTTAAAGGGTTAGTTCACCCAAAAATGAAAATTCTGTCATTTATTACTCACCTTCATGTCTTTCCAAACCCATAAGACCTTTGTTCATCTTCAGAACACAAATTAAGATATTTCTGGTGAAATCTGAGAGCTTTCTGACCCCCATAGACATCAAGGTTACCATGGTTAAGGCACAGAAATGTAGAAAGGAGATTGTTAAAATAGTCCATGTGTCATATATATATATATATATATATATATATATATATATATATATATGTATATATATATATATATGTATATATATATGTATATATATATATATATATATATATGTATATATATATATATATATATATATATATATATATATATATATATATATATATATATATATATATGTATATATATATATATATATATATATATGTATATATATATATATATATGTATATATATATATATATATATATATATATATATATACACACACACACAGGTGCATCTCAGTGAATTAGAATGTCATGGAAAAGTTCATTTATTTCACTAACTCAACTCAAATTGTGAAACTTGTGTATTAAATAAATTCAATGCACACAGACTGAAGTAGTTTAAGTCTTTGGTTCTTTTAATTGTGATGATTTTAGCTCACATTTAACAAAACCCACCAATTCACTATCTCAACAAATTAGAATATGGTGACATGCCAATCAGCTAATCAACTCAAAACACCTGCAAAGGTTTCCTGAACCTTCAAAATGGTTACACAATAGCCTATGCAATCATGGGGAAGACTGCTGATCTGACAGTTGTCCAGAAGACAATCATTGACACCCTCCACAAAGAGGGTAAGTCACAGAAGGTCATTACTGAATGGTTGGCTGTTCACAGAGTTCTGTATCAAAGCATATTAAGTGAAAAGTTGACTGTAAGGAAGAAATGGGAGGAAAAGGAGCACGAGCAACAGGGATGACCACAAGCTTGAGAATACTGTCAAATAAAGCTGATTCATACACTTGGGAGAGCTTCACAAGGAGTGGACTGAAGCTGGAGTCAGTGATCAAGAGTCACCACACTCAGACGTCTTCAGGAAAAGGGCTACCAAGCCACTTCTGAAACAGAAACAATGTCAGAAGCATCTTACCTGGGCTAAGGAGAAAAGAAATGGACTGTTGCTCAGTGGTCCAAAGTCCTCTTTTCAGATAAAAGTAAATTTTGCATTTCATTTGGAAATCAAGGTCCCAGAGTCTGGAGGAAGACTGGAGAGGCACAGAATCCAAGCTGCTTGAAGCCCAGTGTGAAGTTTCCACAGTCAGTGATGAATTGGGCTGCCATTTCATCTGCTGGTGTTGGTCCATTGTGTTTTCTGAAGTCCACAGTCAACGCAGCCACCTACCAGGACATTTTAGAGCACTTCATGCTTCCTTCTGCTGACAAGCTTTATGGAGGTGCTGAGTTCATTTTCCAGCAGGACTTGGCACCTGCCCACACTGCCAAAAACACCAAAAGTTGGTTAAATGACCATGGTGTTGGTGTGCTTGACTGGCCAGCAAACTCACCAGACCTGAACCTCATAGAGAATCTATGGGGTATTGTCAAGAGGAAGATGAGAGACACCAGACCCAACAATGCAGATGAGCTGAAGGCTACTGTCAAAGAAACCTGGGCTTCCATACCACCTCAGCAGTGCCACAAACTGATCACCTCCATGCCACGCCGAATTGAGGCAGTAATTAAAGCAAAAGGAGCCCCTATCAAGTATTGAGTACATATACAGTAAATGAACATACTTTCCAGAAGGCCAACAATTCACTAAAAATGTTTTTTTTTTTTATTGGTCTTATGAAGTATTCTAATTTGTTGAGATAGTGAATTGGTGGGTTTTTGTTAAATGTGACCCAAAATCATCACAATTAAAAGAACCAAAGACTTAAACTACTTCAGTCTGTGTGCATTGAATTTATTTAATACACAAGTTTCACAATTTGAGTTGAATTACTGAAATAAACGAACTTTGCCACGACATTCTAAATCATTGAGATACACCTGTATATGTGACCCTGGACCACAAAACCAGTCATAAGTAGCACAGGTATATTTGTAGAAATAGCCAAAAATGCATTGTATGGGTCAAAAGTATCGATTTTTCTTTGCGTTGCTTTGCGAATATGCATTGCTAAGAATTTCATTTGGACAACTTTAAAGGCAATTTTCTCAGTATTTAGATTTTTTTGCACCCTCAGATTCCAGATTTTCAAATAGTTGTATCTCGGCCAAATATTGTCCTATCCTAACAAACCATACTTCAATAGAAAGCTTATTTATTCAGCTTTCAGATGATGTATAAATCTCAATTTCGAAATATTTACACTTATGACTGGTTTTGTGGTCCAGGGTCACATATATATAAAACTGACAATGTAATATACATGAAGTACCAAAATCTGCATTTTACTTAAAAATGTACTGCTTAAAAATGTACTGCTAATCCCTATTATAATACAGAAGGAACAATAGAATGCCACATTATGTTATAAACATCAACTAAATTAAAGTAATAAACATTAATGTAATAAACATCAAATAAATAAGACAAAATGTAAAAAAATAAATAAATAAATAAATAAATAAAAAAAATACCTAAAGCATTTTATTGATAACAAAAATAAGAGGAAACAAAATTATTTATATAAAATGTATGTGATGTTGCAGTTTTGGAAATGTCCTTTTAGTGTTTTTCAAAAAATTATTATATACCAAATTATATGGTAATTCATACTTTTTCCTTCCATAACCTGTTTAAATTTGACATTTTACATTAAAATTACACATAATGCAATTTTAATCAATTTTCACTTTTTCAATGGTATGATAACTTACAGTTAACAATTAAAATTAGTTTTAAATGTAGCATTTAACAGGAATTTTTCTGTTTTCTCTCTCTCTCTCTCTCTCTCTCTCTCTCTCTCTCTATATATATATATATATATATATATAAATAAAGAAAATGATGCAAGTGAACATCAATGATTTACACAATTGCTCTTTTTGATAAGCACATCCTGTACACACAGGCAACCAAGCATGTGTGTGTTTGCTCTGACACACTCAGCTGATTCCAGCTTGATTCCTTAGGCCTAATTGAACAGCACAGCAGCATGGAGGATGTTTAATGAACAATGAAATCAGGTCGTTACAATATGGCCATGATATAGAGGAGGCCACATTCTGCTGTATGTTTATATTATAGATATTGATTCATAAAGTTGTCCTAGGGCAGCAGAGATAGTAAATTACTGTATGCCACAGGCGCAGCGATAGATCCGCTTCTCTCCTCCGCAGGTAGATGCATAGCAGCAGCGTGCCAGCGCAGAGGTGAAAGGATTGTTGACTGCATAAGCGAGCGCTCTGGCAAGAAGTCAAAGGCTTCTGTGGTTTAGCAGGCTTACTGCCAGCCTGGCAAATGAATGCCTTATTCCCATGCATGCATTGCATTCAAATGCATTTGAGCCTCACATATACCCTGAACACAATCCAGCCCCTTCTTTCAAAGTGCTTCCTGTCTTCTCAAACCCTCTAATGCACCATTATGCGGAGCATAATGCCACCGACCGCTGACCAGACAGCGAGAGTGATTCCAGAAAATGCTATCACACCCTGATAAGCTATTCAGCTAAGAGTAGCCAGTCGTCAAATCGTTCCCAGGGGCGTCAATGGACACAAAAGTGACAATCCAGAGACTGGAGACTCGAACACAATCAGGAGAAGATAAAAAAAAAAAAAAAAAAAGCAGCTGCCTTTCATCTGGCTCTGAATATAGATGGGTAAAACAAGTGCATGCTATATTTGTGAGCCAAATACTCGCAGATATAAAGGGAGGCCGGAAATTTCATCTTTAGCTGACGGACAAGGAGCAAGCCAGTAGAAATGACCTGAGCCTTGTGCATAGGCACTTAGCCAATTTTAATTATGCATGCCATGCATCCACTGTCCAAATAACCCTGTGCGCTTGTTCCTTGTAAGTGTATCAAGCACTATTTACAGCCGTGGAGTAGGGCAGCCCTTAGGGATTGGGCTGTGGATGGCTGGAGTAACCTCAAAGTACACAAGTCAGGCATTGCACTCTTCCTCCATACTGCTGCAAATAAGAGCTCTCCATTCAGGAGTCTGGGGAGAAAAGAGGCATGTCACCGCTGGCAGAGGAGATGTAGCTCTTTTGTAGGGCTTTTAGAGTAGGTGGTGTGTTTATCCCAGCAGTCAGGACGAAAGCTGCCACTGTGAGGTCATGGTGCGTGTTGTGTGAGTCTATATATGTTTTTGAGACTGTGTATGTGTGTTTATACATACTTGAGTGTAAGTAAATTTGATACTGTGGCTGGTCTACATTAGAGCCGGTTTTCTCCTGCATAGAGCTGTACTGGAACTTCGCAGGCATCTGGTTGAGTCATACAAGTGCTACATTTAAAGTTCCTTGGCCTTCTGGACAAGACTGCTGCTAGACATAAAATCTGAAGATGTTTTCTCTGCTCGCAGATGTCCCACTCACTGGTGCAGTGGTGTTAGGATGATTAATTTATTCCTTTAGGACTGTCTCATTTCTGAAATGCATGCAAATTTTGAGTTAGTAAACAAACAAACAAATAATGATCATCGGAGCAGAACTTTGACATTGTCATGATAAAGCATATATTTGATGGTAAAAATTATGTCAAATTTGTTAATATTATTTAATGCATGAAATATTATGAATGAACAATGAACAATATTTTAATAGGCTTTTTAATCTATTGGGTTAATACTGACTTCTCAATATATTATTGTTCATTGTTAATTCATAATATAAAAACATAATGTAAATAATGTATATATTTTGAAATTAATATTAATATAGATTATGGAAGGCTTAGTTCATTGTTTCATGTTAGAAATTAAATCAATATGGTCATAATTTTCATACAATTGTTTTGCATGTAGAATAAAAAATATTGGTATTTTTACAATGTAATTATTGTTATATAATTATTATAATGTCATTATTATTATAAGAATACTATAATAATAATAATAATAATAATAATAATAATAATATTTTTGTTTGTGTTATTTGTATCATAATTACTACTACTGATATTTAAAACATTAATTTCAGAATTTTCTTTTATATGATTGTGTTACATTGTTATTAAAAATATTAATGATTCATATTTATAAAAAATATTAATTTTATAATTTAGAATTATTTATGATTTGTATTTACAACAACAACAACAACAACAATAATAATAATAATAATAATAATAATAATAATAATAATAATAATAATGTATTTAAATATAATGTATTTAAATATTATAATAATGTATTTAATTATAATGTATTTAATTATTATTATTATTATTATTAATCCCTTTTTTACATAATAGCAATTGACTTATCGGTAAGCCCCGCCTCCCTTAGTTACTGTTGCTCACTCGGACAAACAAACAGAGTTGCTGACTGTCTTACATTGACAGCTGTCAGTGTGAAAACCTTGTCTTAAGATATTTTTGATAAATTTTGGACACAGAAGGACCACCACTTGTCGAGGAACATTCAAGAGGGACTTAAATAAGCTATGGAGGGTAACTTCAGGTGCAGTTTTGTGCAGCCTGTGGAAAAAATAAAAAATAAAATAAAAAATAAAAATAAAATAAAAACTGAAGTATGTTATCTTACTTCATATCTTGTGTCTTATGCGTATAGTCAGTGTTAGCAAATATTGAGTGCAAAGGCATTATTACAATTGCTCATACTTAGGGCTAGGGATTTGAACTCATTACATTTACATTTAGTCATTTAGCAGATGCTTTTATCCATAGCAACTTACAAATGGGGAACATCACAAGCAATTTATCATACCAGAGCAAGCAACTCTTGTAGTCCCACAATGGCAAGTTTCAAGAGAGAGCTAGAATAGTTCAGGAGTACAAATGCAGAAAAAGGAAAGAGATGGCAGGGAAGAAGAGTTTTTTTTTTTTAATATAATTTATTTATAGAAAGTGTGTTTGATTGTGAATGTGGCTTAAGTTAAGTGCTTGTACAAATGCTTCTTGAAAGTTGAGAGTGGAAGTTTGGAACCAACTCTACCAACTATGCTTTCTAGTAACCAATTTCTAGAATCTGTGTTTATTTCCTCAGAAGTTTACTTGTTCATTGTTATTAAACAGTGAAATGTCTCAACTGTGAAATGACTGCAAGCATAAGCTTCAACAATTTAACAAAGAGATGTGTACTTAACTGTCTCAAAGGAAGCACAGTCTGTGCCAACCTCGTCCAGTGTCAATGCATATTCAGATCTATGCAAATGTAACTCCTACGTAATGAACTGCTGTTACCTCAGACAGTGAACTCAGCGTGTTTATGTAAATGATGGCACATCACACACCTCAAAAGACTGCTAAGGTTTCTTTCTTACTGTTAGACTAAAATGTAATTCTGAAGAAAAAAAACTCCAAGGCTTCAAGGCTCTGCAGTCATGATTACCCAATGTAATGCCTTCCACTGGTTTGTGCTGTACGTTCTTGTTAGTAAAAGCCCTGATTTTTAATGCTGTTACCTTGTTCTTGCTTTGCTTTCACAATTCTGCTGATGTTGAGGAATGCTCCACCACTAAAACTCACAGGGAACATTACATATTCACCAACTTACATTGCTTTGTAACATTTATGCAGGCTGTCATACTGTTGCATTATTCATGAGACATTGAAATTTAGAGGGAGGAGCAAGACAAAACACTTATCAAAGACAATACACCTTTTTTCACATACTTAGGCAGATTGAGATGGCTGAAGATGTACTGTAACACACTGCTGCCATGTCTTCATGGAGTAAGCACATACATATGGAAACTTTTTTTTTTTCCACCATGGAATATTCCAATTCAAAATTAGATTTTTTTTCTTGCAATTCTGAGTTTCTATCTCACAATTCTGACTTTTTTATATGCAGCTCAGAGAAGTTGTATTGTGAGATATAACCTCAGAATTGAGATTGTGGAGCAAAGAGGACACGATCAACACACCTACAGACAAGACAGAGCAAGTTACTTTTGGTATAATAAAGTCTCTGTCACGATGCACATAAGGGAATTGAGGAGACGAGAGGTAAACTTCAAAATAACAGTCTTTAATCCAAAACAACAGGGCAAAACAAGGCAGGACAGAGACACACAAGGAGTATAACGAGTAGACCAGACGAAAACAAACTGAACAGGCAGGAACTAAATACACAGGTAAATTATAGATAATTAATTAAACACAGCTGGGGACTAATAAACTAATAATGAAACAATAAAGACAGGAACAGGAACATAACCAAATATGGGCATACATGAGGGAAAACGTCTAGGGGTTACGTATGTAACCATGGTTCCCCGAAGGGAACGAGACACTGCGTCGAACGCTTTGGGAACGCCCCGGCAAGACACCGTACTGAAGCATGTGTGTAATCAGTCCAATAGAGAAGCGAGATGTCACGAGCGGGGTGACGTAAGCCATCATCAAGCATAAAGCTCACCCGGCAAATGCTCATATCAGCTTCTGCGAAAGCGAGCGCGTGCAGGGGTGCAGGGAGTATGGCAAGGAGACGCAGACGTCTTGTTCCCTTCGGGGAACCATGGTTACATACGTAACCCCTAGACGTTCCCCTTCAGGAACTCGAGCTGCGTGTATCATACTGAGCACATCAGGACGAGAGGACTTGGGACCCTGGAGTAGACGCCAGATCAAAACTGTAAAATCGGATGAATGTGTGCGGGGAGGACCAGCCCGCGCAGCACAAACATTGTGAAGGGCCACGCCCACAGATAAGGCCTTGGAGGCCGCCATACTCCTGGTCGAGTGCGGTCTGACCCCCATAGGTGACATGAGGTCAGAGGACTCGTAGGCCAGTGTGATGGTCTCAACCACCCACTGACTCATAGTCTGCTTGGTCACTGGTGCCCCTTTCTTGGGGGAACAAAGCAGACAAACAGCTGATCTGCTCTATGCCACTGGGCAGCTCTGTGAACATAGGTGTCCAGTGCTCACACTGGACACATCAGATTGTGTCTCTCCTGGCCTGCTTCCTGAAAGGGGGGAGGACAGAAGGCCTGTAGTACGATGGGACCCGGCGACGCAGTGGGCACTTTAGGGACATACCTGGGTCTCGGGTAAAGGAATACCCTGGCCATGCCTGGGGCAAACTCCAGGCCTGACATAGAGAGAGCCTGGAGGTCCCCGATCCTCTTCAGCGAGGAAATAGCGAGCAAGAAGTTAGTCTTTAGCTTCAGGAGCTTGTCTGAGACTTCCTCTATGGGTTCGAATGGAGCTTTGCACAGAGCCTTCAGAACCACTGCCAGATCCTATAAGGGCACTTTGGTGCACTGTACTGGCCTCAGCCTCCGTGTGCCATGGAGGAAACGTGTAACTAAAGGATGTCTACCCACTGACTGACCACCCTGAAGGGCGTGATAAGCAGCTATGGCTGCCACGTAAACCTTCAGAGTGGAGGGGGACAACCCTGCAGAGAATTGCTCCTGCAGAAACTCCAGAACTGTACCAATTGGACAGTTGACTGGGTCTTGCAGTTGTTGTCCGCACCAAGAAGTGAAAAGTTTCCACTTCAAGATGTACAGTTTCCTTGTGGCGGGAGCTCTAGACTGGAGTATGGTCTCAACAACCTCAGTTGAGAGACCGGATCCTATGAGCTGTGCGCCCTCAGAGGCCACGCCCACAGTTTCCATAACTCCGGGCGGGGGTGAAGAATGCTGCCACCACCTGTGAGAGAAGGTCCCTCCTGATCGGAATACTGGAGAGCCGTCGAGGAGAGACACAAGGTCCGAAAACCACACTCGGGGCCGGCCAGAACAGGGCTACTAGTAGTAGACTGACCCCGTCCCGGCGTACTCTCTCTAGAACTTCCGGGAGCAGGGCGATCGGGGGAAATGCATACAGATGAAGCCTTGGCCACGTCTGCACCATGGCATCCAACCCCAGCGGGGCTGGATGCGTAAGGGAGAACCAGAGCAGACAGTGTGTTGTTTCCTGCAATGCAAAGAGATCCACTTACACCTGGCCGAACTCCTCCCAAAGGAGCTCCACCACCTCGGGATGCCTCTCGATAGGATGTCTGATCTCTGATTGAGGTGGCCAAGGATATAGACTGCTCTGAGTGAGAGGAGCTTTCCCTGGGCCCACAGGAGGACCTGGCACGCCAGCCTGTAAAGGGGGCGCGAACGCAGACCCCTCTGCCGATTTATGTAGGAGACCACCATTGTTTTGTCTGTGCGAACCAGCACATGATGTCCCCTGAGGTCTGGCAGGAAGTGTTTGAGAGCTCGAAACACGACCAGCATCTCCAGGCAATTGATGTGCCACGTGAGATGATGGCCTTCCCACAGACCTCGGGCAGAGCTGCCACTCATGACAGCCCCCCAACCCGTGAGGGAGGCGTCCGTCGTTAGCGTTACACAACGACAAGGAACCCCCAATGACGGGCCTTGAGACAGGAACCACAGTTTCTTCCACATGTCTAAGGCACGTAAGCATCGTGCGAAGCGGGTTCCCCCTCAGGGAAAACCCTTTGGTCCTGAGCCACCACTGTAGGGGTCTCATGTACAGCAGGCCAAAAGGTATCACGTTAGACGCCGCTGCCATCAGCCCCAGCAATCTCTGAAATTGTTTCACAGTGAGTGACTGGCCTTCTCTCACGGCTGTGAGAATTGCTTCGATATGAGCAGGAGACAACTGTGCCTGCATCGTTATCGAGTCCCACACCACGCCCAGATAAGTGGTCCTCTGTACTGGAGATAGCACACTTTTCTTGGCGTTTAGCCATAACCCCAGCTCTTTCATATGTGCGAGGACGACATCTCCATGACGAGCCGCCATTTCCACCGACTGAGCTAGAATCAGCCAGTCGTCGATGTAATTCAGTATGCGGATGCCCTGGAGTCGTAGTGGAGCCAAGGCAGCATCCACACACTTCATAAAAGTGCGAGGTGACAGTGACAGACCAAACGGAAGTACCCGATATTGGTATGCTTCGCCCCCGAAAGCAAACCTCAGGAACTTCCTGTGTTGAGGAAGGATGGATACATGGAAGTATGCGTCCTTGAGATCTATCGTGACAAACCAGTCCTCGGACCTGATTTGAGACACGATCTGTTTGATGGTGAGCATCTTGAACCAAAACCGTTTGATTGCGCGGTTCAGCAGACACAGATCTATTATCAGACGCAACCCCCCATCCTTCTTCGGAACGATGAAGTAACGGCTGTAGAACCCTGACTCTCGCTCGAGAGGAGGAACACATTCTATGGCCTCCTTCCTCAACAGAGTCTGTACTTCTTGGTCCAATACCAGAGCCTGCTTGGGGTTCGCTAATGTTGGAACGAACCCATTGAAATGAGGTGGACGAGAACCAAACTGAATTCTGTAACCTCTCTCTACAGTCTACAGGACCCATTGTGAGATGTTTGGCAGAAGCTTCCACGCTGCCAGAAAGTCTACTAAGGGAACCAATCTCTCAAGACTGACCTCTGATGTTACTAGAGGAGCCACTTCGATGCCCTGAAGCGACTGATCGGCAGGAAACGATCGATTTGACTGCTCTAGTTCCCTCTTGTGAGGGGACGAGCTTTCTCATCGAGGACTGCTTGGCCAAGGACCTCTTCAACAGAATAACGGTCCACAGATCCGTTTTCTGTTAAGAAGCCCCCGACCGAGAACGCCGCCCCGCCCCCTAGTCTTTCTGTGGGGGGTGGGGTGGGGGGGGTGCATGGGACGCCATGCTCTGTTTCTGGGTCTGGCGATACGAGGAGCTGGACGGCTGGGACTGCTCCCGCTCAGCAGTCCCGTAGACCTGGCAACGGCGAGGGAGGAAGCGCTGGAATGCCGCCGCTTGCTTCTTCGCCTCCTGAAACCTCTCGACAACAGTGTCCACTATGCCGCCGAAGAGGCCAGAAGGTGATAGCGGGGCATCCAGCAGGAAGAATCTGTCCTTGTCTTGCAATTCGGACAGATTCAAGATTCAAGATTCAAGAATCTTGAATCTTGAATCTGTCCGATTCAACCACAAGTGTCTCTCCGTGGCCACGAGGGCTGCCATGGAACGACCGATGGCTCTGGCCGTTTCCTTGGTGGCCCGAAGTGACAAATCTGTGGCCCGACGTAGTTCAGCGACTATGTCGGATTCCTCTTCCCCCCCTATCATCCAGGTCTTTAAGCAGGTCGGCCTGGTACACCTGCAACACCGCCATAGTGTGCAGACACGCACCAGCCTGACCTGCTGCCATATAAGCTCTCCCAACCAGACTTGATGTTAATTTTACTGGTCTGGTGGGAAGCCTCGGGGCCTTCAGGGACGATGCAGCGGATGGGGACAGATAGCTCGCGGGCGAGTGCTCCACTGTTGGCATCGCCCCATAACCCTTCTCATTCAGCCCTGTAATGTTAGAGTAATTAGACACATTGGGGCTGTAGAGTCGGGCTGAATACGGTTTATCCCATGATCTCCAAAGCTCTGAGTGGAGATCGGGGAAAAACGGAAGGCCCCAGCGTGAAGGTTGCGATCTAGGTTTTAGGAAACGCTCGTCTAATTTGCTTTTGGGACGAGCGTCCTGTTTCTCAGCTGGCCAATCGATGTTCAACTTGGCTACAGCGCGAGTCACAACCTCCACGAGCTCCTCGTACGTGAGGCACTGCGGTGGCGAGTCCGCAGTCTCCTCCGTGTCGACGCTCATCACATCAACCTCCTTGGAGGAAGATAGATGAAGCGTCTGGCTCTCTCTCTGGGGGGAAGAAACCACAGGGCGGGCTTCCGATCTCTGAGAGGGAGCCATGGATCTAGCGGGCGAGGACCGAGACAAGGACGAGCCCGTCTCGGATTCCTCCACTAAATCCACTTGCGATCCCCACGATAACAGCCACCGCTGTGCCTCGGCAACAGCGGGACCGGACCCAGCAGGATTGCAAACCTGGCCGCTCTTATTAAAAACGGCCAGGCGGGAGCGGAGCACACGGAGCGGAAGAGGCTCACCAAAACAGACGACGCACATATCGTGTGCATTTGATAGCGTGGGCAGGGAGGAACACACGACTTGAAATGCCATCCCCTCGCCACATTCTCTTTCTTATGTTTACACTTACACTTTACACATTGTATTCTCGCTTTCTATACAGAGTTCTCCTAACTGACTGAGTGCTTGATGCAACACACACACATACACAGACGCGCTCGCTGAAGAGCAAAAGCTGATATGAGCGTTTGCCGGGTGCACTTTATGCTTACTGATGGCTTACGTCACCCTGCTCGTGACGTCTCGCTTCTCTATTGGACTGATTACACACATGTTTCAGTACGGTTCCCAAAGCGTTCGACGACGCAGCTCGAGTTCCTGAAGGGGAACTAAGTCTAGGGGAGCACGAGATAGAAAATTACAAGACAAGACAGGACACAGCTTGAAAAATTTAGTCACTTTTTTTAAGAAATTAAAACAATAAATACAGTTTTGTGTCTCTTTAACGTGTCATAACAGATCGCTGTAGCGCCTCAGTTCAAGCGGCATGTGAACCGATCTTCTCTTCCTCTTTACTAGTTATACCACGAAATAAACTTGAATGAACATCAGAAGATATCTTATTTCAACCACAAAAAAAAAAAAAAACCAACAACAACAAAAAAAAAAAAACGTCAATACACACCATTTTTCAAGTACAAGTACACCAACGTTAAGCTACTCTCTTGTCTGGTTTGTTTTTAGGACAAAATGACAGATTCAGTATTATGATTAGGCAGTTAAGTGTCAGTTGCAAGATACCGTATCAACTTCACAATTCAGAATTGTGCAATTTCAAGATGCTAACTCACAATTCTGAGAAGAAAAGGCTGAAAATGCACAACTGCGAGAAACTGTGAGAAAGAAATTGATATTTCACAATTGCAAGTCATAAACTTTGAAACGTCAGTATACTTCAGTAACTTCAGAGTTTGGATGGAGATTCACAATTTTTTTTTCCTCACAATTTTGAGAATATATGTCACAATTCTGACATTTTATCTCAAAGTCAGAACTGTGAAATAAAAAATCACAATTTACTTTTTTATTTATTTTATTTATTTATTTATTTTTTACATTTATTCTGTGGGGGAAATAAGCTTCCACATACAGGTGCATCTCAATAAATTAGAATGTTGTGGAAAAGTTCATTTATTTCAGTAATTCAACTCAAATTGTGAAACACGTGTATTAAATAAATTCAATGCACACAGACTGAAGTAGTTTAAGTCTTTGGTTCTTTTAATTGTGATGATTTTGGCTCACATTTAACAAAAACGCACCACTTCACAATCTCAACAAATTAGAATACTTCATAAGACCAATAATAATAATAATAATAAAACATTTTTTGTGAATTGTTGGCCTTCTGGAAACTATGTTCATTTACTGTATATGTACTCAATACTTGGTAGGGGCTCCTTTTGCTTTAATTACTGCCTCAATTCGGCGTGGCATGGAGGTGATCAGTTTGTGGTACTGCTGAGGTGGTATGGAAGCCCAGGTTTCTTTGACAGTGGCCTTCAGCTCATCTTCATTTTTTGGTCTCTTGTTTCTCATTTTCCTCTTGACAAAACCCCATAGATTCTCTATGGGGTTCAGGTCTGGTGAGTTTGCTGGCCAGTCAAGCACACCAACACCATGGTCATTTAACCAACTTTTGGTGCTTTTGGCAGTGTGGGCAGGTGCCAAATCCTGCTGGAAAATGAAATCAGCATCTTTAAAAAGCTGGTCAGCAGAAGGAAGCATGAAGGTCTCCAAAATTTCTTGGTAAACGGGTGCAGTGACTTTGGTTTTCAAAAAACACAATGGACCAGCACCAGCAGATGACATTGCACCCCAAATCATCATAGACTGTGGAAACTTAATACTGGACTTCAAGCAACTTGGGCTATGAGCTTCTCCACCCTTCCTCCAGACTCTAGGACCTTGGTTTCCAAATGAAATACAAAACTTGCTCTCATCTGAAAAGAGGACTTTGGACCACTGGGCAACAGTCCAGTTCGTCTTCTCCTTAGCCCAGGTAAGACACCTCTGATGTTGTCTGTGGTTCAGGAGTGGCTTAACAAGGGGAATACGACAACTGTAGCCAAATTCCTTGACATGTCTGTGTGTGGTGGCTCTTGATGCCTTGACCCCAGCCTCAGTCCATTCCTTGTGAAGTTCACCCAAATTCTTGAATCGATTTTGCTTGACAATCCTCATAAGGCTGCGGTTCTCTCGGTTGGTTGTGCATCTTTTTCTTCCACACTTTTTCCTTCCACTCAACTTTCTGTTAACATGCTTGGATACAGCACTCTGTGAACAGCCAGCTTCTTTGGCAATGAATGTTTGTGGCTTACCCTCTTTGTGAAGGGTGTCAGTGATTGTCTTCTGGACAACTGTCAGATCAGCAGTCTTCCCCATGATTGTGTAGCCTAGTGAACCAAACTGAGAGACCATTTTGAAGGCTCAGGATACCTTTGCAGGTGTTTTGAGTTGATTAGCTGATTGGCATGTCACCATATTCTAATTTGTCGAGATAGTGAATTGGTGGGTTTTTGTTAAATGTGAGCCAAAATCATCACAATTAAAAGAACCAAAGACTTAAACTACTTCACCCTGTGTGCATTGAATTTATTTAATACACGAGTTTCACAATTTGAGTTGAATTACTGAAATAAATTAACTTTTCCACGTCATTCTAATTTATTGAGATGCACCTGTACATATGAGACTCACATGAAACACTCACATTAACAGACTTAGACCACAGTCTAAGAAAACCAGTCCATAGAATTCACCATTCATTCATGGAATGTAATTTTGGGTCTCATATTTTAAACATGGTAATCCTCTAAACATGGATTTGCATAATCCAATTTTGACAATAATACTAGAGAATTAAAAAAAAAAAAAAGAAAAAAAAGAAATGGAATAATAACAATTACATTTCACTTTCCTATTCAAATGGAAAGTCCCATTTTCCAGTGGCGACGTATGGAAATATTAGCAATTGCCCTACAAAGAAACATCATGGAGGGCCCATATGGCATGAAAATCTGTAATCAATGAGCACTTCACACCACTAACGGCAGTCATCCACATCTGCTGTGAAGGAAAAATGTTGAACCACTCAAACAAATGGCCTGCCATTGCTACTATGGCACTTAAATCATGCATTTGAAAAAAACCTGGACCTAATAGTGTCTCATCTTTCTGACATTGCCCAAACAAAAGGAGAACTGCTGCAGGCATCTGTCCATAGTCCAGATGTTAAGATGGATCTGCCATATTCAGGGGTGGCAGATGCTCCATTATATCGACTGCCACTAAACATTTCCTCTTCAGAATTATAACTAGTCTCCTCTTTCTCCTTGCCATCTAATAGGCTTAGCAAATAAATGGAGGATTTGAATAAATCACAACCAATAACTCACCTCACAGCCTGTCTTCTCCTCTCCCTAAAACCCATTTACTGACATTAGAGTCTGCTCTCTATAATATCGACAGCCACTTAAAATATTTAGCCTCAGTTTAGACAGCTCAGCGCAAACATAATAAAATCCCATATTCATGCTTTGTAGACTGATTGTAGGTGAAGGGGCAATTTTCAGTGTCTATGTGCATCTTCTTCTCTCCAGATTGGTATCACGTTTAATCAGTCAGATTCATCTGTTTTGCCATTCTGCTTTGAAATATAGGCTCACCAAGATTTTCAATCAGTGCAACTCTGATTCAAGCTGAATAGTTGCTTTGTAATATGCGCATACCCTAAAATGCCTCCTTTTATTACTTGATTGTAAAATACGTTTAACCAATTGTTGAGGATTTTTGATAAAACCAGTGAGAAGCCCCTAGTGAAAAATAAATATATTAAAATGTATTTGAAATACATTTATTTCATGCTAAGCATACTACAAATATATTTACATATTTATGTGCTTAATAAAAATACTCTGAAGTTGTACTTTTTGTATACTAAACTGTTATACTTAAAGTCTGCTAAATTAGGATAACTAATTCTGCACTTTAACTGTGTGGAAGTAGTGCTGAAATCCAATTAAAGATTGGATTAAAGATAAGGTACACAAAGGTGCACTAAGCAATATTTGAAAAATGCTTGGGACCAAGTTCCAAAACACACTTGTAGCCAATCGGCAGTAAGGAGCGTGTCTTGTACTGATAGAGAGAAGAGAGCACTCAATTTGAGTGGACAGGACAGATATTAGCAGATCGACTATAGATAGAGAGATGGCAGATAAAAAAGAGGAAAATATTGGAGGAACAAAACATTAAAAAGAAGGGTTACGATCAGGCAAGAGGTGGGACCCACGTAAATATCGGAGCAGCTTTCCAGCGGTGGAGAGAACTCAAGGAGTGGGGAAGGCCTGGAATCGGACGGCGAGGTTGCGTTGTTTTTTCTTCTTGATAGGTGAGTAACGTTGATTTTGCTTTGTTTCACACAACTTATCTGTGTTGGCTTTTGTTTGAATATGCTTGTGTGTCATCTTCACTTGTTTCCGTGATTGTCGTTGCCATGGTTGTGTACTTACATGTGGGGTGGAGATTTCAAAATAGGGGGATGTTTGTTTTGGTGCTTTCAAATGTCAACATCGTTTGGCAAAAATCGCTTAGTGCACCTTTAAATATCTTACATTTTAAGACCAATATTATTCAAGAAGGATACACTCCACATCAGTAGTGACAATGAAATACATTTTAGGATTAATAATAAGAAATGTGCATTGAAGTATTACTCCAAATAAAGTTTCATTATAATTTTTATATCAGTAAATTTTGAGCAAATATGTCAGTAAATATGTTAATAGATTTGAACTATACTTAGTATGAAATAAATTTACCTTTTTACTAGGGGCACCATCAGTGAATAGTTAACTGAACTGATATTTCAGGGAAACACGCCGATTTTTACAAAGCTCATCGTTCTGAGAAGTGAAGCATGCTCTGATTGGCCAGCTATCCAGTGCGTTGTGATTGGCCGAATACTTCAAGTGTGAGACGGAAATGTTACGCCCCTCACCGTATTGTGATGCCGTGTCCCGATGAGAAGACACAAAAACAATAAAACCCATTTATAAACGAGGCATTTGTTGCATCCAGTGGGGACATAATTACTGATTATAATGGCTTATACTGTCTTTTTACATTACCATGTCTACATTTGTGATTGGAGAAACGACAAACAACAAGCACTACTCTATACAGCTCAAAACTCGCGTTTGAATAGTCAGTGGCAAATTCTTTAAATATGAAAACATACTTACAGGCTGTGAGTCAGAAGCGCCAGACTGTCCTTGCAAAGTTGGAATTGCCCCACTTTATAGAAACAGCCTTTGTGCACAGCTGGGCTACTCTCCTCCCAGGTTCAGGAAATAGTCCTCCGTAAAATGTGCTACACACACTCGAATATTTGGGTTGAACTGTTCTGGAACAGTGTTGTAAATACAACTTAACCACTGATTTCTAGTTGTGTTCTCTTTTGGAAGCCCAAACAAAGTACTTTCGCTTTCACAATGAAACACACAGCGTCTCCAGGACATGGTACCGGCGGCAGCAACAATACTACAGCGAGAATAAAAATCATGCCCTCTTTCTTTGCGTATACATTTGGGCGGTGTTTTGCAAATCTCCCCATACTGTGACGTAGAGATGTGGGGGCGTGTTTAAACGAGCCATTTTAGGGGGGCGTGGTCGAGTCTTAACTTTCATAAAGAATATCTCTTTGGTTTTGAGACTTTAATCTTTGCAACTTCAGGGATCTTATGCACAAACAGCTTGTAACACTCCAAAGAGAAAAGAAAACTTGAAATCGCATCATATGACCTCTTTAAACAAATGACTAATTTGAGCTGGTTCCTTTAAGTGAATGCAGAACATACCACACAAAAATAGCCTGTCAAAGATGTAGATGAGTTTGTTTCTTCATTAGAACAGATTTGGAGAAATTTAGCATCATATCACTTTCTTCACTGGAGTGAATGGGTGCCGTCAGAATGAGAGTCCTAACAGCTGATAAAAACATGAAATAATCAAAAACTAATCTTAACAAATCCATTTGAAAGACTTTAATTAAAACTTTAAGTTGCAGGTTCTTTAAACTTTAAAATTTAGCTTCTGGCCAAAATATAAGTCAATTATCCATAATAACACCTCCAGTGAAAAAGTCATCTTTTATGAATTAGGGGGGAAATATGCAGAGAGCAAGCACTGTTTACCAACAAAAACACTTCTTAAGAAATATTTCTGTTTATCTTGATGTGAGAGAACAGGGGATGGATTTTTTTTTTCTTTTTTTTTTCCACTGGAGGAAGTGTTATTATGGATTATGGACTTGTATTTTGGCCAGAAGCTATGAGGTTTAAAGTTGAAACATCTTAATAATAGATTTGTTTCTTACAAACATGCAGCTTTTTATTTCACAAGACATTAATTTATGGACTGGAGCCATGTGGATTATTGTGATGTTTTTATCAGCTGTTTTTGACTCTCAATCTGACGGCACCCATTCACTACAAAGGGTCCATTGGTGTGCAAATCATGTAATGCTAAATTTCTCCAAATCTGTTTTGACAAAGAAGAAAACTCATCTGCATCTTGGCCTGAGCGTGAGTAAATTTTCAGCAAATTTTCATTTAGGGGTGAAGTAATCCTTTAAGACCAATTATTGTAATGGATGTTGGCTTTAAAAAGAGTACTTAAGAAAGTCTGTGCAGACACTTTTTTTAAAATAATATTTATTTACTAAAAATATGCATTCCTTCCTGTTCCAGTAATGATTCTTTTAATTCTGTTAAGATTTTGGCATCATTAAAAGGAACCAGGACTAGGACCAGAATCATTAAATATGATTCTTCACCTGTGTATGGTATTTCAATCCAGTCTTGCTCATTGGCAAGTTTTACTTGAACTTAACAATATCCAGTTAACCTACACTTACTAGCCTGCAGACCAGAAGGCATTTAGCAGTAAAGCTCTCCCTTTCATTATTAATCAGCTGGAATTCATTAGCACAGATACCAATTACAGGTCTGATTACCCTCCTAACATAAACATAGCTTTAGCTGTTTTGATTTGTGAAAACAAATATACATTTAAATAAGGCGAAAATGTGTGTGACTCAAGACACTTCTTAATTTATGGTAAACTTAGACTTTGCAACATTTGCAGTTTTTCATAAAACTTACTGAGGGATCAATTTGCACCCCTTGTCTTACCCTCGATTGACTGCTACCGACAACAGGAATAGCAAGCATTTAACCTCGCCACGTCACATCAACCTGCCCACCCTAATGAGCAGTCAGTGCTGACAGGCCCAGCCCTGCAGCTGTGCGGACTGGTGATCCTCAGCAGGCACACACGCACAAAAGCCCGGCCACTCTGTGGGTAATGCACCAGATCACCAGCACCTCTCTACAGATGGATGCCCACTCAGTGCCTGCGTGCTTCTTTATGAGTGCTGCAGAGAGCTGGGGAACTTCAGCCTCCACAATGCATCCATCCTGTGCCAGACACTTAGGCAGAAGCCCACAGCTCCCTCCAGCCCCCTTCTTCAAGTACTGCCTCCAGAGAGTCAAGGTTGCAAAGTATGAAGAATGGCTGTCAATCGTACCTCAAAAGGTTTACCAACCTTAAATTGTGACTGAGTGCATTTGGAGGATGTGGTGGATAGGTGCTGTTCCCAAGAGTGCAGGAAGTTAATATGCAATGATGCCAGCCTTGTGTCTCTTTCTTTCCACTTTTTTTTTTTTACCCCCTCCATGCATGATTCCAGCAAGAAACTGTAAAATTATATTTTGAGAATTCTGCCTATATGTGTGGACATTGGATGGGAATTTAGTGATTTTGTGATTCCTCTTAATGTTTCTATTTCAACATAGGTTCCATTTATTTATTTATATTCTAGTATAGTGTTTCATAGGAAAAAATGTAATGCACTTCTTATTGAATTTACTGCCTTCAGCAGTCTGTTGCTAAATTATGAGATAATCAAGATTTAATAGAACAATAGGATATAGCCTAATAGAAACACATTTAATGGAAAAATGTGTGTTTGAACCATTTTAATGACGTTTCATGCAGTACAACATCTGGTCCTAACTACAAAATCTGTTCATTCATTCACAAAACGTATCTATTTTTAACTGAACGTTGTGATATTAAGTCAGTAGGTGCATTTGTGACACAAGTGTCACGAGCCTTAAGTACAACATAACAATTCATGACGGAAGTAATACAGTTTAGATTCATTAACTGAGTCAGATTAATTAAATAACCGCTCTGATTGAGTCATAGGCGTTTTTGAATCACCAAAAGAACCAGCTCATATGAGTCGTTCATTCGATAATTGGACAAGACCGTCTCCCAAGAGTCATTCGTTTGGCGATTGCACCGCGCTGTTTTTGATTAACTATAAAGAAGCAGGCCTTATTCTGAATCATTCGTTCTGAAATCGAGCGATGTCGCGCTGTATCTCTTTTATTTAGAGTTATTTAGTAGAAGCGCAGTTGAAAAGCAGCGCATATTTTAGTAGGGTGAGAATCGTGTCTGTAAAAATAATCCGGTACCGGATTTTCAAAAATGGGTTCCCAATAGGCTAAATATTCATCCCTCGACCAGCAGCGTGAATATAATTGACATTGTTTGCCAAAGGTTTTATTCTACACAGCCTACAGTATGCTCTCCCCGTGCTGCTTTAAGTAGATTTCCAAATTCGAAAATAACTCGCAAGTTTAGATGCTTACTGCGTACAGTGACGATGTGTTAACATCTCACATTTTGAACTAAACAGTTCTCTCACGTGGCACACAGTCCTCTTCAGTGTCGAACCTAACACCATTTATAGCCTCGCAGTAACCTACAATCTTATTATGAGATTTAACTTTGCCCCAACTGGACTTGTGGATGAGCGGTGCTCTAGTCCCGCTCCTCAACTAAACTAATAGCCTAAATGACTGGAAATAGTTATAAGGCGCTGTCGCTCGCGTTATGACAGACAAAACTACTCTTCCATGTCTCTGTCTGTGCGGAATACATAAAAGCTCTGCCTTGAATTAATCACTCGCTCTTTAATGGATCTTTGAGGATCGCGCTTGACGCAGTGAGGAGCTGCAGCTCTTTGTATTCCGAGGCCAAGAGGAACCTTGTGTGTCTGTGTGTGTGTGTGTGTGTGTGTGTATGTGTGTGTGCGTGATTTTTTTTTTACCCTCGTCCGATATCAACTGCCTTTTAGAAAATGTCAAGGGGGTACATGGTGACATAGGGACCCCGGTTTGGTTACGGAGAGACTCTTGCTTCGCTCTGCGAAAGAGGTAAGTGAGAAATGCTTTGGAATGTCTCATCTACGTCGTTTCTAACGTTGGTTTTGTCGGACGAGAAATGAAAGGAGCGCAAGTGTAGTCTGAGACATGTAAGTTATCCATGTGGGTTTTGTACATCCGCGCATTTGCAACAAATGCCTCGGCGTGACTTGTCTAACTTATAAATGCGTCGTCTAATGTGTTGAGTTTGACAGTGAAACCTACACGGACTCTAAATGAACATTAATTCGCTTCGTTTTGCACTAAGGCGTGAGTGTCTGTCGGCGTTCAGATGTACACGCGAGTTGTGAGCGCGATTCTTTTGGAATCATTTGACATTCTGCATGGAATTATTTGACAAATATTGACGTGATGCATTTTTGCGGTAATATATGGAATTCTAAGCTACATTCAGCAAGTGAACACTTCTTGCCTGTTAATTTAGAGCTTGTTGAACTCCAAAGCGTCTCACTTAGAGATGTTACATCTCCAGAATGTCGCTAAACGTTTCAGGACCCTGGACAGCAGACAGGTTTGGTTTGCCGCTAGAGTTCGCCTTCAGCCGTAAAAATGACAACTGATCGCCCCTTTCAGTCCTCAGTCAGTAGATTTTAGTGAATCGCATGAGTGCGATCTGTACATGGCAAATACATTTACAAGTAGCTTACGGTGTCCGTTTACGTCGACAGAGCTCTGAAAGTTTTCCAGTCTATTTCAACAATGAACGTGTGCTGCTTACTGTAGCCTATATAAAAATGTAGTTCGTTTATTTCCAGTTATGTGTAGAGCTGAATGAAATCAGTGCATGGGTGTCTCTTTGAGAACTGCAGGTTAGGATTGCTAAATTAAGAAATCATTTGACTCTGGAAGTCTGATCAATTATTCAGAGACATAATAATTGAGTTAAGATTGAATGTGTGACGTAGACATACTGTGGATTATGTTTTTTCAAAGATTTCATGAATATATGGACCAGCTTTAGTAAGTTAAAAAGCTTCAAAAGAGAAGACATGAAAAATGACCAAACCTGTGCCGTTTAACAGGACTTGGATTCAGTGCAAATGCCCAGTTTTCTGTGAAATGTAAGTGCTGCATGCTTTAAACTGTGAAATCTGTGCATCCAATTGGATATGCAATTGATTTTCCTCACCATGACTGACATAACTGTACAGTTAAACTTTGAGACTCACCCACCGAAAGATACTAAGCGTATTAGGTCAACCGAGTAACACAGTTCACATCACAAGAAAAGAGCTTCGTCCGTCATGCTACGGTCAGAACAGTGTATTCCAGTAAGAACTGGATCAGCAAACAAAATGACGGTGTCTTATCTTGTAAGTAAAGCACCTATCCCCCTCAAAACATGCAAATATGTTTGGCAGGACAAACATGCTCTTTGGCAGAACAAACCTTTTTTGTTTTTCAATAAATGAAAGCATTTGTATTTTGAGACTTATAAATCACTCTTCCAGTTCTTAAATGCCAAATATTTATTTATTCATTCATATATTTTTACAAAGTGTGAAGGAACTAAATCATTTTGGACTTACAGCGGTTTTGTTTTAACCATAACAGGTCGAAAAGTATTGTTGAAGCCTAAAATAATCAATGTTATTCATCTGAAGCAGGCATTTTCTGCTTTTATAGATCACAGCACCCCTTATCCAGATTATGAGCCAACCCCAGGGACCACTCAGCATAAAAAACTATATGTTCCTGGTAATGATGTATAATAAGTGTAATTAAGAAAAAAAAAAATGACATTATATAATGCTTAACAGATTATCAGTTAGGAAATGTACATTTTATATGTTTCTTCAAATATTTTAATGAAGGACCAAGTGGTGTACTTTCAGGGACCCCTGACTGAAAACCTTGGATCGGAATAAACTTGAACATTATTAATATTATTATTTCGGATTTTAGTGCCTGTGCAGTATGCGTCGTTGCTGAAAGATAATTGAGTAGAAGATATACAGTAGCTGTACAGCATGTATATAGATGACTGAATGACTGAATTGCGCTATAAACTACAGACAGATTGAGAATCTCCACTCTCGCTTTAATCATTTCGTAAAAAAACAAGGCAAATCATTCTTGACTTTCATCAGGAGGATTTACTCAAGAGCTGTGCTTAAGCATAACCTAACATTCAACGACGAGTTGTGCTGGTTCAAAAACTAAAACATCATTTGTTAGATGCGTACGCCTGTCCCCTTCTCTCTCTCTCCGTCTCTCTTATCTTGATTATGCAGCTTGAAGATTGAGTCAGCTGTTTTGTATGCAAGGTGTCTGAGCCAGGCTCTTTGTGGAGGAGAGAGCAATCGTGCCGCGGATACATAGAAAGAGAGAGAGAGAGAGAGAGAGATGGATAGACATAGAGATAGACAGACATAGAGGGATATGGCAAGATGAGGGTGAAAAGACGGCGCATATGTATGTGCAGTGTTGGAAAAGCAACATTTATATTAATATCATATTATGTGGCTTTATAAAAAGCATCCTTTATGCCTGCAGCACTCACTTATAAGGCATAATGAATGATAAATTATGTAGCCGCCCAATGTGCTCACTTAATACATAGATTCATAAAACACAAGTGCAGTTGTTGGTGATATGTGAGGTAGAAGGCTTTTACAGCACCAGTGAGTGTATGTTGATAATGGATAAGGACAGTTCAGAACCGATCATTCTGAGACGAGGACCGTGATCCAGTAAAGTACAGAGGAGAATAAAAAAGAAGACTTACATAGGTGAAGCAGAAGGAGATATAGCAATCAGTTTGTAATTATAATTTTATTATTATTGAAATTGTTTTTTTTTTTTTTTTGTTTGTTTTTTTTTGCTGTGTCCATTCCAGCAGTGATATATATATATATATATATATATATATATTCGTAGGATACCAGTTCTGTGCCCGTATTTTAGGAGATTTACAGCTAAGCACTTACGTATAGCTGATATTATACATAAAAACGTGTTACCACAATGAAAAGTGAATAGACCTATTGATATGATGCAGGAATGTGACATGACTAGATGAGACTAGAAGGACCCTATTTTTATTCATATGCCAGTATCCTAGAAGTGAGGCAGCAGAGGTTGAATAGAGAAGGAGGGGCTGTCCATGGTCCTGAACTCCCTTGAGAGGCTGTTGGACTGAAGTGGGATATTGGGCTTTGATTCGTTGTGATATGAAGTATGTACTTTTGATAGATGTTTCTTGTTTACACGTTGAGACGGCAACCTTTTGATTTTAAATTGATGGAGATGTTGTAAGCCTGTGGCAATGTCCCTTGCACTTCAACGCACATTAGCAGCTGGATATGTCTCGGAGCAAACAAAGGTTTTTACTATACCTGAATGCTCGAGGGCCTTCGATAAATGACATGGAGATTCAAGGCTCGGTCGGTTTTTGAGGTTCTCTTTTACTCTTCTCATCCCGAACACAATACATTTGGCAGCAATGCATTGGCGTGTTGGGAGGGACTGACTGGAAGCTGACAGCATGTGTTAAGCCTTGGGACAGCTTGAAATTGACAAGTAATTAAAATCTGAAGCAAATGTTCAGAAAGGAGAAAACGGAGGTTTCAGTGAGCATCCGGGGGCCTCAACAGTGTGTTAAATAAGTGACTGGAACTTGCAGATAAGGCTGAAATTAGAAAACCGATGTCCTTACAGCCTTTGCCCTTGAGTGCTGTTTTATTTCAATTTAGCAAAGCAAAGATTGCACAGTTGTTGTGATTGTATCTCTTGGAAAGCACACAAATGGCATTAACAGCTTCACCTTGAATCAGCAGCTTGTGTGAGTCATTAACCGCGTGGCTAGCGATTACCTAGCAGTATGGCCCATTCTAACCCTGCAAGCACCGTGGCGGAGTTTGCTTTGGAGATTGCAACTCCAACGCTGCAGATGTCACTGTCAGTCGCTGTATTAACCACAAATATTGCTCTCAAAGCTATCAGAGTAAGATAACGTTGATTAAGTGGGACCAGTGTTTTGGAATGCTTGGCGATACAGTCCCTTAACAGAGAGTGAATGTGACAGTTAGATGTGTTCTGGACAGTATGTGCAAATTCTGTTTTTTAATAGATCCAAAATCTTATTCACAGCATGAACTGGTTGTACTTAAGTCAAAACACTATTTGAAATAACAAAGAACTCAAAATAGACTATTGTTTTTATCAGTTCCTGATGGACAAAATCAAATCAAGTCCCGCTGTAATTTTTTTCCCTCATGCGAGAATACGTTTCATTCAAATATATGTTCCAAGAAAAGATGATCGCAAATTCCTTTTCATGCTGACTTTAATATAAATAAATCCATCAAGTAACTTTAATAGAACTAAAACAATATAACTAAATCAATCAAACAATAATAATTGAATCTGTACATTTGTGATGTAAACATTTATCTGTCTTTATGTATATATATATATGTATATATATATATATATATATATATATATATATGTGTATATATATATATATATATATATATATATATATATATATATATATATATATATATATATATATATATTAGGGCTGTCAATCGATTAAAATATTTAATTGCGATTTATCGCATGATTGTCTTGAGTTAACTCGCGATTAATCGCAATTTAATCACAATTTTTAATCTGTTCTAAATGTACCTTAAATTAATACTTTTTTAAGTTTTTAATACTCTAATTGACATGGGCATGGACAAATATGGATGCTTTATGCAATATATGTTTATTATTAGTGAAACCATAGTTAATCTAGAGCAGGGCTCCACAAATCTGGACCTCGAGATCCACTTTCCTGCAGAGTTTAGCTGTAACCCTAATCAAACACACCTGAACATGCTAATCAATGTCTTCAGGATCATTAGAAAATCACAGACAGGTGAGTTTGATCAGGGTTGGAGTTAAACTCTGCGGTGGATTGGACCTCCAGTATAAGATTTGAGGAACCCTGATCTAGAGCATGAAGACTGGACATGTTTCAAAGGTCATAGATATTTTTCAAAGAATTGTTCATATCTATTACATACATGAAAAAGAACATAGAAATACCAGGTTCCCATTACTTCTCTTCTTTTTTCCAAACGCGGTTTGGAAGATGAATTCATGGTTATATGCTCGTTATATGCATTTTGCAAATTCTGAACACAGATAAAGTTACATGCTGAACAGAGCAGACGCAGAGAGAGAGAGAGAGAGAGAGAGAGAGAGAGAGAGAGAGAGAGAGAGATAGGTGTGTGCACAGCGGGAAAGAGAGACCTCGCGCTTGTGTGATGTACAGTACCGGCTAGTCTCAGAAACTAAATAAGGTTTGGGCAAAAACTAAAGATTGGTCGCAAGGCTCTTTTTGAAACAAAAAAAAAAAAAAAAAGTTGATAAAGGGGTCTGAAAAGTCGCTAAGTTGTCAACACAACAACAACATCTCCATCCATTTCTCCAACCACGGGTTAGGCCACGGCTCATACAGAAAATGCGCGCTGCGTTAATCGCGTGTTAATAAAATTTGCGCCGTTAAAATGAATTTGCGTTAACGCGTTAACTTTGACAGCACTAATATATATATATATATATATATATATATATTTAGTTTTATGATGTTTAATTTTTATGGTTATTTTGTCATTTATTGTTATCTGTCAATGATTGCTTTCTAAAAATGTTCTAAAATTATTCTAAAAAAGGGGTTATTTTTTTTTTCTAAAAAATGTCATGTGGTGCAACCTATACAGGAAAGAATAGAAAAAAACATAAAAAAACATAAGCAGTAAATTATAAAAAGTAAGGTCTCTAGGCAATCCCTAGAGACCTTACTTTTTCCTTAAATATTTATACCAATACCTATATAGATATTTGTGTGTGTGTGTGTGTGTAAACGATGTATACAGTCATATGTTTTTTTTTTTTTTTTTTAAACTTATATTAATATCCATCTCTAGAAATTACTGTGTAGTTTGCTGCTGGCACTCTTATTATGGGCAAATCTTTCAGTGATCAGGCTCCACATTTGAGAGTATAAGGGATATTGAACATTACCCCTCTTTCGTCTTCGTCATCCCTCCTACGAAGTAATTAGAGGTCGGGATACAGAGTAGCATGGCTGTATACCTGCAGGCCTGCACCCTGACTTGATGAATATCCTATGCATGAGAATCCATTAAAGCTGGTGATACATAACAAGTTTGTCAATGCTCACTTCAGAGGTTCTTTTATTGATTGAGTTTTTGAGCAGCCAGCCACTCTCCTCAAAGAGTTCTCTCTCTCTCTGTCATTCTCTCATGTGTGCCTGGCTGTTGGATATGCATTTAGTGCAGATATCAATCAGAATGCAGTGCTTTTAGGGCTTATGAGGACAGTATAATCATAAACCATTGGTGCATCGATAAAATGTGAGGTTCATGTGACGTAAAACAAAGACTAGGACAAGTTGTGCTTTTGGGAACCAATTAAAATGAAATGAAAACGATTTGAGGAAAGCTTTTATTTTTTATAACAATTGTGTGTGTGTGTGTGTGTGTTTGTGTGTGTATTACATATGTACATGCTGGTCGAATAATTATTTTAATATAATTATAATTATTTTTTTATAATTGATTCATTACATGTAAAGTAAAACATTTCAAAGTTTTTTTTTTTTTTTTTGGTTTGTTTTAATTTTGATGATTAGAGCTTACAGCTCATGAAAGTCAAAAATCCAGTATCTCAAATTATAAGAATATTTCCTAAGTTCAATTAAAAAAAATAAAAATAAAATAATAAAAAAAAAGATTTGCAAAACAGAAAAGTTCAAGTTCTTTAGAGTATGTTAATTTATGTACTCAATACTCGGTCGGGGCTCCTTTAGCACAAATGACAGCATCAGTGAGGTGTGAATGGAAGCGATCAGCCTGTGGCATTGCTGAGGCACTACTGAGCCTTCAGCTTGTCAGTATTGTTGGATCATCTGTTTCTCATCTTTCTCTTTAAAATATCCCATAGATTCCTTATGGGGTTCAGGTCAGGCATGTTGGCTGGCCAATCAAGCACAGTAATATCATCAACCACTTGGAAGTGGTTTTGGCACTGTGGGCAGGTGCTAAAGTCCTGCTGGAAAAGGAAATCAGCATCTCCATAAAGCTTGTCAACAGATGGAAGCATAAAGTGCTCCAAAATCTCTTGGTATTTGGACTTGATAAAACACCTCAATTCATCACTGACTTCGGAAACTTCCCACTGGACTTCAAGCAGCTTGGATTCTGTGCCTCTCCAGTCTTCCTCCAGACTCCAGACCTTAATTTCCAACTGAAATTCAAAATATACTTTTATCTGAAAAGAGGACTTTGGACCGCTGAGCAACAGTCCAGTTCTTTTTCTCCTTAGCCCAGGTAAGATGCTTCTGACATTGTTTCTGTTTCAGAAGTGGCTTGGTAGCCCTTTTCCTGAAGACATCTGAGCGTGGTGACTCTTGATGCACTGACTCCAGCTTCAGTCCACTCATTGTGAAGCTCTCCCAAGTGTTTGAATCAGCTTTGCTTGACAGTATTCTCAAGCTTGCGGTTATCCCTTTGCTTGTGCACCTTTTCCTACCCAATTTCTTCCTTCCAGTCAACTTTGCATTTAATATGCTTTGATACAGCACTCTGTGAACAGCCACCCCTTTCAGTAATGACCTTCTGTGACTTACCCTCTTTGTGGAGGGTGTCAATGATTGTCTTCTTGACCATTGCCAAGTCAGCAGTCTTCTCCATTATTGTGGTTTCAAAGAACAAGAGATACCCGAAATTTATACTGTAGGGATGGTAATTTGATGAAACTCAAATGTAAATATTCTAATATTTTGAGATACCAGATTTTTGACTTTCATGAGCTGTAAGTTCTAATCATCAAAAATTAAAACAAAACAAACAAACAAAAAAAAACTTTTGAAATGGTTTACTTTACATGTAATGAATCTAGAATATATGAAAGCTTCACTTTTTGAAATAAGTAACAAAAAAAAAAAAAAAAGATATTCTAATTTTTTGAGATACACTTGTATTCCTGTGATGGCAAAGCTGAATTTTCAGCATCATTATTCCAGTCTTCAGTGGCACATGATCCTTCAGAAATCATTCAGATATGCTGATTTTGTGTTAATTTATGATCAGTTATTATTGGTGCTTAATAATTATTAATTTTAGTTCTTATTATTATAAATGTTGAAAGCAGTTTTTGCTGCTTAATATTGTTGTGGAAACAGTAATACTTTTTTTTCAAGATACTTTGATGAATAGAAAGTTCAAAAGAACAGCATTTATTTGAAATAGAAATCATTTGTTAAATTAGAAATGTCTTTTGATTGTTTTAGTGCACCTAAATGAAAGTGTTTTTAAAGAAATAAATAATCTTCCTTGCCCCCAAACTTTTGAATAACATGTTTTCAACAAAAATATTAAGCAGCAAAAACTGTTGTCAACACTATAAAAAGAAATGCTTCTAAAATCCTATTAGCATGATGGCTAAATTTTAGTCAGGGTGATATCACAGTGTCGTTGTATTTAACAGTATCAATATTCTTGATCACGCTGCATGTCAAGCAAGAGCAGACGCTTGCATATACTTCACACACACACACACGCACGCACACACACTCATGTTCGTTTTTGTGAAAAGTGGGGACATCCCATAGGTGTAATGGTTTTTATACTGTACAAACTGTATGTGCTATTGCCCTACACCAACCCTACACCTAAACTTAGCCCTCACAGGAGACTTTGTGTTATTTCAGATTTTCAATACACTCCATTCTGTGTGATTTATAAGCATTTTGAAAAGTGGGGACATGAGGTAATGTCCTGAAAAGTCACCTTCTCCTTGTAATACCTATGTCATACCTTTGTCATTATACAAATCTATGTCCTGACTTTTCACAAAAACGCGTACACACACACACACACACACACACACACACACACACACACACACACACACACACACACACACACACACACACACAGCACACGCACACACTGTAAAATTGCTTCCTATTGAATGAAATGTCCATATTGCAATCACTGTAATTAGTTCACATGGGAAATGCAAGGCTTGTGCAATGATTCTGTTCCAAAGCCAAAATAATACTTGTTGGGCAGCAATCCACATACACTGCGTAATTGTCTTTCAGGGTGGATTCTCAATATAAAGTGCAGTAGTGCGGTCCTGTCGATTCCATGTGCAATGCTTAATAAGGCTTTTGGCTGGAAGAGAGAGCTTCCTGTCCTCAGCTGCACCCTCACTGTGACATATAAGGGTACTAATACTCTTTCTGTTTCTACATTTCATCAAATCTTTCCATGAATGAACTACCTGCTGGTTCCATGATTGTGAATACTGTGTTTTTAGTTCTGTGAGAGAATTTATTAGTCAAATATGTATTTAAAAAATAATCTGAAGGCACGTTTGTAAATTCTAATTACAATAATGGCAATAATGATAGTTTTGATGTTGATGTTGGTGATGTTGATAGATTCTATTCTTTTTTTTTCATAAAGAAATTAATAACATAAAATGATTTTACATATCAGAGTGATTGATAAAAAGTCTTTAATAATCAAATTTCCTGTAACCTCCTTTGATCCACCAATCAGGGAAGCTGCTGTTACCAAATAGCTTAGCAGTGGCTGCTCAGTCCCATGAAGCTTTGCGAAAAAGCACATATTTGAGTATTTTACAATTCGTTTTAAATATATTGTATTTTATACTAATAACCTGTGATTTTAGACAGTGAATCAATGACTAAGTCAGTAGTTCAATATTTTTGTGTTGTTTCAATTTGATTACGCCAGTCAGAGTGTTTATTAGCTGCATATTCCATTGCCCTGTAAAAACGTTAAGTACACCATGTACCTTTTTCCAAATACATTTTGCTTCAAATAAAAGTTTATAATGTCATGACTCATCTCACAGCTGGTTGGTTTAGTTCATGACTAGAGCTATGTATTAAGCAATAGTTTTAAATCTCTGTGGAGAAAATGAATGCGTCAGATATTTCTGGAATCAAGACAGCTGGAAACTGTTGCACTGGAAACGGTTTGTTTGTCACGTTTCAAGATTTGACTTATTGCCAAGTGGGACAGAATAGGATGTGATATTAGAAATGAGTTGAGAAAGAAACGGTAGAAATAAATTGAGAAACAGGTGGGGGTACATGGAAACAGCCAAACTACCATCTGGTAGAGAATGCTTCTGGCCTCTGGAAGAAAAAAAAAAAAAAACTTAAATGTCTCATACTTGCAGATCTGATTAATGTCTTCGTCTGCTCACCGACGACAATTCAAACAGATTGGGATATTCTGTAAAACTGACAAAAATCTGAGGATGTCTCTGAGGAAATTAAATGGGAAACAAAGGTGATATCATTTATCGTGTGGCGCCGTACATATGGTTATAGAGGAGGAAAAAGCTGCAAAAGCAAACACCACGTCTGTCTTTGTGTCAAGTGTGTCACTGTTTACCCTCTCCTGGGGAAAAGCTCATTTATAATCTGACTGTGTGGCTTGTTCATCACAGTAAATAATACTTCATGCCCACATGACAGTCAAACAGTCCACTCTTCCAGTTTCCCTCTGTTCCATTGGGCCCTCCATCAGTCCCCCAATTGTATCTGTGGGGCAATTTATCCATGTGTAGAGCCGTATCGCGTACAGAGAGAGGACCTTCTTTTATTTCTGACAGACTTATCTTGTTCGTGGTGAGAAGTGAACAGGAGAATGTTTTTCTCTGACAACATCGCAAAGAATAGAGTCGGGAAGGTCGCCGGTCCTTATTCAAGCACGCCGGTAGCGCGACATTTAACAGCAGATATCAAATATTTTCCATCCCTTTGAGACATCATGTTGTGTTCTTTTGTCGGTTCCCACCAGGGCATTTACACAAAACTTGAACTGCAAATACAAAGATGGTGACAGATGAATAAATGTGTAATGTTGGTCAGATGAATGAACATGTGGGTCTATGGCGTATTTATTCACAAATACATTAAAATACAATTCATTTATGCAACAAATTAAATGCACCTCTTCACTGATTAGCTTTTTGATAATTTTTGTTGTTGTTGTTGTTCTGTTCATAAAAAAAGTCATTTGAAGTGTTTCCCTAAAAATGTAACAATCTTTATGAATTAAGGTTTAAGAATTTGATATTTGTAAGGAATATATATATATATGTATATATATGTGTGTGTGTGTGTGTGTGTGTATGTATAGTTTTTTTTCGTTTTCTTTTTCTTTTCTTTTTTTTGCAAAAAATAAATAATGATTACGTTACTTGATTGTTCCAACATATGAAATTTAAAGGATAGCGCACTCAAAAATGAAAAATCTGTCAAAATTTACTCACCCTCATGTTGTTCCAACAACTGTATAACTTACTTTCTTCTGTGTAACATAAAATAAGACGTTTTCAGAAATGTCTGTGTTATTATTATTATTATTATTATTATTATTATTATTATTATTATTATTATTAATACAGTGGAAGTCAATGGTTTACCAAGATTGTTCAGTTTCCAACTTTCTTTAAAATATCTTGTTTCATGTTCTGCAGAAGAACGAAAGTCATAGAGCTTTGGAAAGATAGAGGGGTTGAGTAAATGGAGACTGAGCTTTCTTTCTTTCTTTCTTTCTTTTTGAAACATTTTCATCTAACTTGTCAATGGTTCTTCTTCTTCTTCTTCTTCCTCTTCTTCTTCTTCTTCTTCTTCTTCAAAAAAGGTTAACAACAGCATCAGCGATGTGGAATGCTTAGAGTTTGAGGAAACGTTCAATTAGACGCTTGCAAGCATCTGTCCATTTCCTGGTTCAGTGAAATAGGTTTGATACTCATCAGAGAGGAGCAATTTCAGTGGAGACTGTAGAGCTCTCTTGCAGACATCTGTAATATTTTTGATGCTGCATGCAAGCGATCAACAAGGACCTGCCACTGTCAATACATCATATGTCAACCAAAGAGCACCAGAACATGACAAAGCCAAACGGGCATGACTTCTATGACCATAGTGTGCAACACTGATCGCTGTTTTTTTTATTTATTTATTTTTTCTCGAATACCATTAAGGACTCATATGGTTGTTCAAAGTTCAGAAGATAATTAGGTAAAATGTCTTTTAAATTCTATTGACTGCAGATTGCACCAGCTGCCAAGATGGGTTTTAATGCATCAGATTTTAAGGGCCTCTAAGCATTTCTGCCATGATGGACCATAAATTTCACTTTTGGCTGGCACAGGCATTGTACTTACCTCACAGCAAGCATCTGTCCATAATTAAGGGCTGGGGATTGTTTTATATCATTTATCTGATGCCTACTTAAGAGGTCATATGATTACAGACCATTACTTTCATTAGAAATATTTGGGAAATCAACTGATATTCTCTCACAGTGCAGAGAGAAAGAGCACAGTTACCATAGAAACTGTCTCTGAAGTTGCCGGAAAACATACAGTACTAGCATCTACTTATTAAAAATGTGCCAATATTCACACAGTTTGTTGGCTACGCTGTATGCTAACGTTCCAATTAGACTCTCTCACCACACAGTGGATAGGACCTCTGTTTGCTCAGGCCTCCATTACCGTTAATTTTATTCACTCAAGGTTCACGTGCACCTGGATATGGCTACATTATTCTTGAAAGATTTAAGCTCCATATTGGTTCAATAATGATATAGGCTTGATATAAGCCTGCTGTTGTGACAATCTACTTCAGTATCACATCCAGTTTTTTTACAGACACTCAGGGACTCTTGACTTGGAGGCAGACATCTTAATTGCATTAATGATTGGGTCATTTAGTAAGCACAGACTTTATTGGAGAGTCCATCCAAGGACGTCCCAGAGGAAGATGTAATTGCTCACTGGCTGCTCCATCATAACTCAGGAGACTTAACTGATCTCACAGTTCTGTTTCATTTAAGCATCATGGTTGGCTCAGATGTTTTGCCTAATCTATCTATCTATCTATCTATCTATCTATCTATCTATCTATCTATCTATCTATCTATCTATCTATCTATCTATCTATCTATCTATCTATCTATCTATCTATCTATCTATCTATCTATCTATCTATCTATCATGTATGTGTGTGTGTTTACATATTTTTTAAATCAATTTTAAAATATACACATGTATTGAACTTTTTTCATCACAACTCTCTCATATTATCCTCACCAGGCTATCTTTGTTGTTAAGCTCTGAGAAACAAACGAGGCACATTTGACAGAGTGTAGCACTACAAAATGAAGCAGATAACACAGCTCAGATAATTTGATCTTGGAAGAATTTGATGAAAGATGTTGGGGTTTATATCTCAGGAAATCTAATCACGGTGACATTGTTGCTATCACTTTTGAAACTCCAGAGGAGACATGCGTGAGAAAAATCAGGAGAAAAATCTTACAAGAGGGAGACTTGAGCATTTCTTCTCGATTTAATCTCATTGTTGTCTATTAGAAACTATTGGATATTAAAGAGATCTCACTGGCGATTTTTCTTTCCTATGGTCTTTTCTTAGACCCGTTTTGGGGGAGAAGGTGAAACAGAACAGTAGAAAGCTACAGATTATTTTGCAGCCTTTTAAAAAGTGTTTGTGTTTGTCACTTGTTGTTTTGTCTTGAGTGGTCCCAGCCATGTAGACCTCTGCCTAGTCATTTCCGCAAAAGCGGCCAATTCGATGATGATGGATTGCAGCCTAATGAAGGTGGACGTAGCATTGGGCTTTCAGGGCAACAACTTCACACAGCACCACCTACTGAATTAAATCAATTTAGTCTCAGTATATTTGTGTGCCCTTAGCAATAAATTCGACCTCACTGCATGCCAAGCTTAAAGAAAGCCTTTTACAGCATCCCAATTCAGATTACACTGTGACATTCATTCAACCGTCTTTTCTTCCCCCGTCTGTTCACATGCTTAGCCAAAGTCCAGGTGGATTTCAGTAATTACGTTGGCATGTCACTCCAGAATGGCGATGCCGCAAAATGATCAAAACCCATCCC
This sequence comes from Spinibarbus caldwelli, assembly GCA_039654775.1. Taxonomy (NCBI): domain Eukaryota; kingdom Metazoa; phylum Chordata; class Actinopteri; order Cypriniformes; family Cyprinidae; genus Spinibarbus; species Spinibarbus caldwelli. The sequence continues at coordinate 32,440,728 of CM077218.1, forward strand.
TCGTTTTCGTGTCAAAACGTTTTCGCCAAATGAGGCGATAATATTCGAGTCCTTCACGGCAGCCTTGCTCGTGTTGTATGAAGATGATTTGCAGGCCTGCGGTTTTAATGATTATTATCCAGGCCTGACAGCTGGTAGAAACAGAGGTGCCTCCCCAGCTGCAGCGCGTGAGACTGATGCTCCACCTGTTGTCTCCTTACCCACATGCCCTCTGCTTCTCATTAAACAGTGCCGGCTTTCTGAGCCAATCAGAATGACCTGCTGATTACCTATTGTGAAGGCGGGAAAAGATTAGAAGGAGATAGAGATACTGTATATACAGAGAGAGAGAGAGAGAGGGAAAAGTACTTTCTCACCATGGGATTGGAGATTGCAGTGCGCGTGAGGTGTTATCCTGAAGATAAATATGGATATTCACGGAAGCACTGCGTGCCAATTACAGCTTCTCACTTCAGCGCTTGACCACCTGAGCCAGAAAGCAGTAAGAGAGTTAAAGACATGAAAACATCTCCTCTGGGCTCTGCTTGAGTAGAAAAGCAGGGAAAAGTAGAACGTGATCAGGCTGTGCTGTGGGTATTTACTTCCACCTGATCCTATCGCTTTTACAGAGCCGTGGAGGAAGTGTACATGCTGTTACAACATCCTGTAGATTTAAAACTGTGCAGAGAGGCACACTCAAGTATAATAGATATATCAGATGGAGGTAAAGCAGAATGTTCCTACGTAATTTATTTTTTTTGGTGAAAGCCCATTGTTAGAAAAAGGCTATTTGTGTGCTGTGAAATAAAATGAAAAGTGTTTTCATGAATACTAAATGATCAAGCCATTCTCAAATGAGGCTTTTAAAGTGTAGATCGATTAGTAATGCAATATTTAACATGCATTCTTATAAAGTCCAATAAATGAAATGTGCAAATGATGAAAAGTCAGAGGAGCTCTGATGCTCTAACTTTCCATTTGTACTTTTTCTGGAGTCTAAAAATGTAAAGAATAAGTCTAAATAAGTCGGTCAGTATAGGCTCTCAATTTTGGACTAGATAGAAGAGGATCAAGTATGGATGTTACTGTTCGCCTGAAATGGTAAGGCTATGCCTTGGCCAAAAGTGTAGTCTTTCTTAAAAGGCTTTTAGAATGTAATTGTGTGAATCAGTCCTCTAATTCTCCTTTTTTGTTGATATTTCCCTCATAAATGCATACAAACAGCTGCCAGCAAATGCTATATGTTAGCCTGAACATTTTGTGCTTGTAAAAAGTAATTCTAGAACAATTTTGAGTTTTTGCAAATATCAGTTTTTGGTGTTTTCTACAAACAGGATACAACTCGGTATCCCCCTTTTTTATTACCTCTCCCACCTTAGAGGTCTTTACCTTTTTTCACTAAATCCAGTGATGAATATTGTTCAATAATGTAATTTTACTAATCTGTTGAACTGATATCCAGTTAATGTAGATAGAAATTATTAATATTTAATATTTATGATGTTTAATGTGTATGCAATATTTGTGAAAAACTAAAAATCTGCATTAGGTCCTAAATTAGTTTATTTAAATTTGCAAACCTGATATCCATTCAAACAGATTTTATTCGGTCCTTATTTTCATAGATATTTTTTTTTTTTTTTTAATTTTTTATATAATGTTGAATTTTGATACCATGTTTGGAACAAAAAAACATTACATAAATTTTATTTTATTTTATTTTATTTTATTTTATTTTATTTTATTTTATTTTATTTTATTTTATTTTATTTTATTTTAATCATCATTGTGGAAAGTGGCATTTTCTTACCCAGTAAGCAAACACGGTGCCGTTAGCTTACTCTTAACTTCACAGTAATTAATTCATTGCCTTGTCTATCCTCCCCACCCCCAACAAACCCAAACCTCCTTCTTTCATTCATTCGAATTTCCTAAATGTAATAACTGAATCTATGAATCCCTCCAAGGATGTGCTCAGGTAATCGGCCAGGCTATAACAGAAGTGCTCTCCTTCCTGAGGCAAACGAAACCCAATCTTATTTGATTAACATTACACAATTCACCAGATTAGCTATGACTTATGACCTTTGAATTAATCAACCCACTCAGTTCATACGCTGTCAACCTTATTTGTTATGAGTCTGACTTTTATTGCTCCTCTCCACCCATGAAGCATACTGGTGAAAATACAGTAAAGTACAGAGCCTCTTAAGGCACCTGGCTGCATAAAACCACGAGGGCTGGGCACATTAATCATGTTATAAAAGGCAGAAAATCCAATTAATTCTATTTAATATTCCAATAAGATCTGGGTCTGATTAAAAACTCTAATCTCTTCTGACCACCATAGAAATCTACATTACCCACACTCAAAACAGTGGGGAATATCTCCCTGAGTGGAAAAGGGATTATTTTTTTATTATTATTATTTTATCCAAACAACTGTATCCCTAACTGTCTGATCGTATTTTCACGCTTAAATGCTTATCTCTGGTGGTTCGTGCTTTTTTCCTGTGTACTTTTAATTAGAGCGGTTGTGTCTTTCACCTCTCATTACTCACATTGCTCCTGAAACCTCCAACATTATGAGCCTTGGTGGAGCCATTGCTGGTTTCATCACATTAAATATATATACAAAACACAACCATGCTTTCTTGACTTGGCCTTTCTGTATCCCAACATGAAGTGGTGCGTCCCAGGGAGGGAATGTGCTGAAAAGAGCATGGCGAAAGCAAGACTCATCTCATCAGTGGAGCGCAGTCCTGGTTAAATATGCAGGAACCTTTCTGTCAGACGTTCCCTCAGGAGATGGACCAGAAGCTCCTCCCTCTAACCTGTGAAGAAACGGAAGGGTGCTTTCTGAAGGATGTGCTCTCTGAAGGCACATAGCTTATATATCACCTCTGTTTACACCAAATCAGCTGGGCAGAAAATTAAGCTGCACTGAGCGACATATAAAACTTTTATCACATACTCACTCCTTGAAGATTCCCTCCCTGCTTTCTCGTTCACTCTCCCATTGGACTGTCACCATTTAATCATAAATTCATCTGAGAAACGTTATTCTCTCTGGATTGAAATATGGCTTGTGTGATGACAGTCAGAGTCAGGCTGAAGTATATGAAAAAATGTTTAATGAACAAGTTCTGTATATAAGAATGGAGGTATTTACAGATTTCACTTTTGATTTTACTGCTCGCTTTTATTTAGAACAATTTTTTTTTCTTTTTGAAATGGAAACCGATACAGTACACTGCTCTCACCAGGACATCATTAATACACTTAATGGAAATGTTAATTTATAACATTACGTCTCATATTGACAAGGGTGCATTACGCCCAGTGGGAGAGAAAACAATTCAGTGCAACTACGAAATATGAAAGCGTAGAATATTTGCAAACACGCTGTTTCAAACCAATTTGGTTTGTAGTACTTTTTTGTTGTGGAGATTTTTAAGCAGCTCTTTTTACAGTTTACATTTTACGTCAGTAAGCTGACTGTATTTATGTTTATATAAGTCATTTGAATTTAATTTTGTTCAAAAGCTTAGTCATGTCAGAGCCATACCCTGCTCTTTGAGTCAAGTTTGAGTCCTGGCTTGAGGTCATTTCCTGATATTGTTTCCTTTCTCCTCCTATCGCTACTTGTAATTACTACTCTGTTCATTCTAATAAAGGCACAAATGTCAGCTATATAACTTATAATAAAAGTTTATTAATTCAGAAATTTATAGGTGAGTCATTGGATCATTTATCCAATCGTTTTTTTTTTTTTTTTCCCCCAAAGCACAGAATCCTCAGGAACAAAACCCCACTATTGTACTGAAAAACAAGGTGCAGGATTTACTTTGAAACAACTTCCATTAATAAATTGCTAGTAAATGTCACAAACACTAACAAAGAAATTAAAAAAAGAATAAAAAAAATATGAAGTTGAAAAACTGAATTAGTATTTTCTTAAGAAATTATTTTATTTTATTTTATTTTATTTTTATTTTATTTTACAGGGTGTAAGTGTTGCTTGGTGTTACATCAAAAGCTTTGTTTATTTTCATTGGCAGACCAAAAACAAAGTAACGTAATATAAACTTGTTTATTGACCTGTTGTACAAAAGCAATATCACACTGTTTCTGTTTCTTAGAAACAGACTATACATATATATTAGTGCCGTCAAACGATTAATTGCATACAAAATAAAAGTTTTTGTTTGCATAATATATTTGTGTGTTCTGTGTATATATTACAGAATACAAAATAATACAAAATAAGAGGGATCATGAAAATTGCATGTATTCTGCAAGGGGTATGTAAGCTTATGAGCACAACTGTATATATATATATATATATATATATATATATATATATATATATATATATATATATACATATATATGCAAAAAATTAATTAATAAAAAAAAAACGGGAAGGGGGCAAGAACCTTTTCACGGCACTGTATATATATATATATATATATATATATATATATATATATATATATATATACCTGTATATGCTCTTTTAAGCAGTTTTGTGAATTTTTTTGTGCCAAAAAAATTGGATTTGGTGCAGACCTTTAGGTGCATTTAAAAATCTGTGTCTGTTGTATTACGTTATCGTCATTCTGCAAAGCATATCTGATATGTTTTTGAAATTAAAAGAAAGTCAGACAGTTTTCTGTGGTTCCATGTGCTTGCCGGAGTATATTTTGCTTGTATATGTGTGTGTGGACAACACATTTTGGCAGCAGGTGCATAGTTCTAGTGTAAGACGCTGGCAGTGGGCCCTGAGGTTACTGCTGCCTCTGTCATGCCCATGTTTGCGCTGGATTGCATCTGCGTTCACTCCTCTCAGGCTCTGAACGGCTCACGCTGTAGCAGATCTCTGCCCTGCTCAGAGGTAACATTAACGGTTAGTGTGTAAGACAATAAAATTCAGATTGCTATGACCTCTGGAGTTGATCTCTTCTTGCTTGGTCTGTTTGGATCATGGGAAAAAAAAACAGGCATGAATGGAAGCTCAATTGCCTGGAGAACCAGTCGCCTTTGCTGATACTGAATAATAAGTCAAAGTCAAAACGCTACTTTACATGACAACGTGCAGACAGATGTCCAATGACCCCTGTTATGAGTTTTGGAAAGCATGGTATATCAAAGGGAAAGTCAGAAGACTATGTCTGTGGAAATCAGTAAACTGCTTCCTCTCTGCTTTACTTCTGCTTTAGTGTGCCTGGGGATATTAAGCAGTGCCACAGCTCATGGGATTTTACAATTTTTACATGCTGTAATTTGAAGTTTTGGTGCAAAGAGGAACAGAAGCATTTTTGAGAGCTGCTTAAGAATTTAAGACATTTGTGCCTGTTATATTTCTCAGCGGCACACTAGATTTCCTATGTTTTGTAGTAAGATATAGAAGCAACTGTTGCGGATCTTCTCAAACCATTACTTTCTTTTGCAGCTGCCTTCATAGCATATTGTAGGGGAGACTGGGGCTAATTGTCACAGAGGAATGTAATTTGTCACAAAGACTATATGTGATGAACCACAAAACCAGTCTTATGGCAATAGCCAAAAATACATTGTATGGGTCAAAATGATCGATTTTTATTTTATGCCAAAAATCATCAGGATATTAAATAAAGATCATGTTCCATGAAGATATTTTTTAAATTTCCTACTGTTAAAATATTAAAACTTAATTTTGATCAGTAATATGCATTGCTAATGTCTTCATTTTAACAGTTTTAAAGGCAATTTTCTCAATATTTAGATTTTTTTTCACAATCAGATTTTAGATTTTCAAATACTTGTATCTCGAACTATTGTCCTGTCCTAACAAACCATACATCAACAGAAAGCTTATTTATTCAGCTTTCAGGTGATGTATACATCTCAATTTTGAAAAATTGACCCTTATGAGTGGTTTTGTGGTCCAGGGTCACATATCTCAGTAAGGTTTTGAGTTGAAAGTCCAATTACACAAATGCTTGTTTTCTCTAGTTTTATAGCTTTTGTATTTGAGACATCTAGTTGAAAACCTCTTAATTGCATTTTTGTGTGTTTCATCCTTTGAACTAAATACGTATCTTATGCTTACCAAGGGTGCACTTATTTGACCAAAAATATAATAAAAACAGTAATATTGTGAAATATTATAGCTACTTAAAATAAATGTTTTGTATTGTAATATATTTTAAAATATAATTTTTTTCTTTATTGGTGAAGCTGAATTTTCAGCATCTCTTTTCAGCATTACTCCAGTCTTCAGTGTCAGATAATCCTTCAGAAATCATTCTAATATGCTGATTTGCTGCTCAAGAAACATTTATTATTATTATTATTTTTTTTTTTTTCAGTGTTGAAAACAGTTGTACTGTTATACTTTGATAAATAGAAAGTTCTAAAGAACAGCATTTATTTGACATTGTAAAGACATTTGGATTTTTTTTTTTTTCAAAAAAATTATTTTAATTAAAAAAAAAATGTACTGACCCTGTACTTTTATCAGATGTTTTAAATGTCATGTATTTATTAAATATCTGATAAATATACTTTATCTGTAATCCTATAATAGGCTGTTTAATGTGACAACATACCCCACAAAAACATGAACTTGTGTTCAGTGAACTATGACTCTTTTCTTGGACAATAACAATGAAAGTGTACAATAGTTGCTTTTTGTTTTAGCTAAGACTTAAAAGTATGTGCAAATATAGAAATTGACTTTCAAAAATAAATATATCACTGTGATATAATATAGATGCTGGAGTTAAAAAATGTGAGAACTAGCCCCATCAGGACCGGTGTGGTGTGTTTTCTGCAGCAGCTGATCGGGGAACTAGAGCAGAGACTGGAGAGCAGCCAGCAGCAGGTGAAAAACCCCAGACTCTGGCCTGCATGCTGCGTTACACACTACAGTAAACCAGCTGCTCAGTCCACAACTTATGACCGTAATGGAGAGATACTGTATGCACATGACTCATCTAATGGCATTCGACTGCGTGCGCCCAAAGCCAGAGACAAATACGCTTGTTGTCTTTTCTTTTGGAGGGATTCATTTACGAATCCTCCCCAAATGCTTTCAGTTCATTTGAGTCATTCTTGGTTTCCCGCTCTACATGCCAAAGAGCTGTGGGTATGTTTTCTCAGGGGTTTCTCTGCGAAGATCTCTGGCAGGTTTGAACAATTAGGGAGTGCATATAGGGATATTTAAACACAGTTCTGCTCATCACTTCATGTTATTAGTAATCTCAGCCCTGGCTCATGTGGATGATTATGTTACATAATACATTGTTATTGCTTGCTCTAAGTGTGTTTGATTAAATTGCTGCAGGGTATAGATGTGTGTGTGTGTGTGTGGGGGGGTTTGTGTGCCTTTGTGTGTCTTGCAGTTGCCATGCAGCAGCGCTGAGCTGAAAGCAGTAAGCTCTCTCCTGCTCTCATCTGAATTACCTGTCCACATTGATTAGAGGGACTAAGCGTGAATGGGATCTTAGATTTTCTAGCCTTCAGAATTAAGATAAGCCTCTCTGTAGCCGTGTGAGTTACACCCGGTTGACCCTCCTTTAGAGTGACACACCTGCAGCTGTGGGGCCGTTATACTCACAAATCACCAAGGGTCTCGAATCGTTCGACTAACTAGCTCCATGCCTGTTGTTTTTACGTTTCTCTCCACCTCGTGCACTCGGCTGTCTCTTTCCAACCACTGCTTCCCCAAATCCTCATCTGCTTCACAGAATCCCTCATTACCAGCATCCCTGCACTGGGGGAAAAAATATCCTTAAAACTAACTAAATAAACTTGAGAAAATATATGATAATATGAGTAAGACACTTCAAGTTACATTTTCTTACCTTATTGGCAAATAGTTTTTTTTTGTTTTTTTTTATAACAAGTTTTTGTAAAATTTATGCTTAAAATTCAGCTTTACATTTTAAAATATATTAAAATAGACAACAGACATTTTCAAATGGAATAATATTTCACAATCTAACTGTTTTATTGCATTTTTATTTTATAAATGAAAACTTGGACACATTAAAAACCATAAAAAAGATATTACCAACCCCAAACTTCAAAGATGTTTGCTTACTGTGTATCCTGACCTGCTGCATTTCTGTCTGGTGTGAACTGCTCTACCTCAAACAGAAGGGCCCTGCAGCCAGTTGTAAAAATGACCAAGTCCATTACCATTTTCCGGCTATTATGGACACCTACACTGAGAGGTATAAAAGGAAGCCTTGCGGCGTCAGGAAGGATTCGTCTCCCTCGTCCCATTGTATGTTCACACTCCCACCATCTGGAACTCTATCAAAGGATCATCCAGTCCAGAGTCAACAGGCAGAGGAATAGACTTTCAGAGCAAATTACAATTTAAATTCAGCTGATTTGCCATTAAAGCTGAAGTGTGCATGCAATCTCTTGTTTTTTTATCAACACTTGACTATGTGTAAGTTTCACTAAAAAAGCAACATTTTGAACAAAAAGCTGAGAAAATCATGTTTTTGTCAAAGAGTACATCTCTTATCAAGAGTACATTCAGATCGATGATCAAATAGATCATCAATAGATGGAATAAATTGCTTCCATCAAGTTGCTTCTACTTCTTGGATTGACATTTCATTCGGTAATGATAGGCAGTTTTGATTTATATAATGTTTGATAATTGCATTGTTTTGCATATGCATCTGCTTACACCTCTGATCGCTTGTTTCTGCTTCTTCTTTATCATGTTTTGATCCAGACGTTCATTTTTTTCTTTCAGAAGATATGTAATAGTGCCTCCTACTGTTCACCAGTGAAAACACGGAAAGACCGAAACTTCCATCAATGGCGGGCAAGCGTTGTCTCATAAATGAAAAAAAAAAATTCTGTCAATGTTGGGTAAAGACTTGAGAGGATTTCCCTGAAAAATGTAAAGACTGTAGATTTGTGGCGCAAATATACAGTAGCATTTGCATATGAGCATCCTGACTAGCCCAACATTGCCTCAAACTATGGCATGCGTTTTGGGCCGGACTGTCTGTTTTTCAATCTTAGAAACCTGTTTGAAAAGTGTTATTTTGTTTGCTCAAGCTAGCTGAACATAAAATGGACTTCAGCTCTAAGTTAAAAACTGCTAATCTCATTCTACAGTTCTTTAAGATTTAGCTACTATTTCTTTCAGATGTGTTGTGGTTTTCTCATTCAAAACAATCCTTTGGTGGCTAGCGCCACATTTCCCATTTCATAACAATGAATCGGCTCTGGAAGAGAATGAACATGCATGTGACACTGGAGGCCGATGGCAGGAAGTGCCTTGTCGTTGTAATTCACATTCAGTCAGGAGGTGAGGAGTCACAAGTGCTATTGTTCTTCCTCCTCTCGTCTTCCTGCTCATCAGAGTCCTGCAGTGGCCACTTCTTCTGCTATTATTCTCCATTTATAAGCCATTCATTCCCACAGGGGTTGCGCTGAAGAGCTTTATTGTCTGCTTTCAAACTTGGCACAGTAAAATTAAAGTGTCTTCTTAAAGTGGTTTTGTTTCCGTACTTATCGTTGCTTAATCCCTGGGTAATCCCATCGTTTTCCTACCACCAAACCCAGGGGCCTGGCGGCCTTAGACACTTCGCTTTGTTGGCTCCTTTAATACTCAAGACCATCCTAGAGAAGGACGGCCACATGTTTCTATTAGAACCGAGAGGGTTGGTCAGATTGCCCACGTTTCCTTCGCAGGGTGACCGTAAATCCCTGAGGAATACACAGAGATTCATGAGGTCTGAGAATAACAACTTCTTAATTGGATTCATTTAGTCCTGATCACCGTCCTCATTAGCACCATTTGTGCATGGCGATGTCGACTCATTCTTTTATTGCCTTTCACTGCCTCTTCCTTTCCCTCCGGAAATGTCCAATTATCTTTCGTAAATGAATTCTAGCCTCACGCCGAAACGCGGCCAATCGCGAGCGCGTTAGCCAGCGCCACCCTCTCTTGGTTTGCCATATTATCGCAACATGCACACACATGCGGCTTTATCTGTCCTTTGCATACACATACATCTAGGTCAGGAGGAGGTTCAAAACATATGGCTCTTCTCATGTTCGTCTACCTCTAATCCCCGTAATCCATTTGTCATGCTTGAAGTGCAGGGTTCGTATTGGAAGTTCAGGAGGAAAAGAGGATCAGGGCAGGTCTGAGAACAGAGCTAGAGGCCTCAGCAGCTGCCGTTATCTGATCAGAGGTTTAAGAGGGATAGTTAACCCAAAAAATTAAAATTCTGTCATTAATTGACCGTTCGCAAAGAGCTTGATTGACAGGCGATTTGACCAGTCATAGCGCTGAATCCGCCATCTTGTCCTACAGCTACAACCGGAAACTAGCAATAAATTAAATTGTCTACCTATTAGATTGTGTTTTATTAACATCTACACCTACCCAGCCCTAAACAATAATGCAAAAACAGTAATTGTTATTGTACAGTGTGACAAAAATTATGCTATATTGATGTGTGCAGCTGTATCCCAACCACAAATCAGACAGGAGAGTAGATTAATTTCCGTGGATTTAAACTTGAAAAATGGTGTGTTCCACGGTTGATATATAATACGTTCTGATGTTCATTCATGTTCGTTTCGTGCTTTAAGTAAATATGAAAAGACGAACGGTTCACGTTCCTGAGGCAATACAGTGATCTGTCATTAAAGAGCCACAAAATAGTATTTATTGTTTGAATTTCTCTAAAAATGACAAAATTTAAAATCTGAGAGTCCTGAGACCTTGTTTCATAGCAGAAGTAACCTGCTCTGTCTTGTCTGTCGGCGCATTGTCAGTTTCCTCTTTGCTCCGCAATGTATTTTTCACTGCGTGAGAACATGTGTAGTGTGAGAGCGGTATTGTTTGTCGGAGATAGCAACAGTAACATTGGGTGGGTGGGTCTTTGCGAACGGTCAATTGCTCTCCCTCATGTCGTTCCAAACCCGTAAGACCTTTGTTCATCTTCTGAACACAAATTATGATATTTTTGATGAAATTTGAGTGCTTTCTGACCCTGCATAGACAGCACAATAACTACCATGTTCAAGGCCCAGAAAAGTAGTAAGGACATTGTTAAAATAGTCCTGCCAGATGCATACTGTCTGAGGTTGACGTTCACAAAAAATACAATCAAATTTCCTTTTACTCATTTTACTATTTTACGCATGCAAGACTAACTCCTGTCTACTTCAGTGGGCAGCTACTGAAATCTCAAAAACCGCTTGCCAAATTTACATTTAAATAACATCTTTAAAATCAGCAATAAAATCTGACATAAACTGTCCTATAAATGTTTTTATTTTTTATTTTTTTTTATTTCAAGCTGGTCCAGCCAGTGTGCATGAGCAGTCCCAATGAGCATTTCACAACACTGAAACAAGAGCTTCAGTGACACGATGACTTACAGGCGATTGGCTTTTTTATTTAAAAGCAGAGCCATTCTGCCATACTGCCATGTATTAATGCAGTTTTTGAGATTTTGTCTGTGGTCATTTTTATTTATTTTTTATTTTATTATTATTATTTGTTTTAATACACTTGAAGGCTTACGTCTTTGGCTGTTTTCTTGCTGTTTTTATTTTGTCTTTTGCTATGAATGCAGTATTTTTCACAGTACTGTGTTAAGTGAAAACAGTTTTCGATTTTATAGTAATTCGCCCATCCTTTTTATGGAGTGGAGAACGCACCCTGTGTGATGCTTTCTGCTTGTTCAAACTGCAAAAATAAAGTAATACTTAAAGATTGAATTTCTATAATAGAATTTAAACACAGATCAGGGGACATCTTAATAAAATAATAAAATGATTCTTGAGTTTAATTTAATAACAGAATTTAGATAAATAGTTTTATATTAATAATGCTATAATTTTAATTATTTAAATATTTTAACCACTATTATTTATTTAAATTATTTATTTTGTAATAATAAAATGGTTTTAAACATTTTAATACATTTTTATATGAAATATCAGTACTTGACTGGCATTCCAATACACTGTGAGACGTCTTGAAAAAGTGAGCAGTGAGGAAATTACAGTCATGTACCAGCATCAGTTCTTTTAAATTAGATATTGATTCGTATATCTAGAATACATCATTGGAATGGTTTCCTCTGTGTTATAGATGATAATATGAGGGCATGCGCTGATGATGTGTGAGGTTTGTGTGATTTACACAGTACAGCGTAAAGCAGCAGCGGCTGCTTGGAGATGAGCTCTGTGCTGTTAGCAAACACCCCGCTCTCGTCCCTGCTGGCACAGACTCATGTCAGCGCGCTTGTAAAGGACTTCCTGTCTGACTGTGTGGCACAGTTGTCACAGTAGGGTTTGTGCCCTATGCTGTTTACACCAAGAGAAGAGAGGACGAGGAGGGGGGAGTCTGAACACAGTACACAAATAAGACCATAACTCAGTCGCCTCGCACACCTTCCATCCATGCATGATTCAACAACTGCTGGATCCACGTCACCCATCAAGACTCGAGTCGCAGCGGGGGCTACAGTCAATCACATTTGGAGAAGAAGATCTCGGGGTAGTTGCAATCGCTCTTTGAGGGCATTACGCTGATGGACGCATGTCAGGCGGCGCGTATCAGTGGCGTGACATACGAGGATAATTCGCTGTCTTACATCCCAGCCGCTTAATGGATTCGAAAGGCAGGAGATCTAACAGGCAGAACAGAGAGAAAGAGAGAGAAAGACTCTTCTATCATTGGCACCGTCTGCATTTTGCCTGTCAAACCGAGTCCGGATGTGACTCTTGCTATGGAGAGCTTGTGAAGAGCGGCTACGTTCACACAGCAGCTGAATACAATGCCTGTCCTGTTTTAACAGGGCTAAATACAGTTACTTTCGCACATAGTTTGGTTCTAACCCAGAGTGACATGGCCTTTATGTAACCGAACTGACTTCCTTAAATTTTCAGGACTCGCATTTTGAGTGTGAGATGAGGTTGTGTCTCGACTGAAGCTTTTAGAAGCAGCCGGTGTTTTCCACCAGAGCTGCTGCCTTCAGTTTTGTGGTCTGGGCACGCTCCAAATGATGCGCTTTGCAATTCAAAACTGCTGGTGGTTAATTAAGATTTGATGGATGAACTTATGATTGGACTCATTTATTAAATAACATCCTGTCAATTGTGATAAGACGTCCCAGCGTTATGGATGTCGCCATCTTAGATATTTACTTCAGTCACTGTTGTTATGGTTACGGCAGTGGCAGAGATTTTCTTTCAATACACAGGTGCAAATTCTAGAAAACCATCATATTGTCTACATATGTAAAATTGTGAATATAACAGATAGAATATATAGTGACAGAATAGATTTTATAGTAATATCACATAATATATGAGTTTGCTATCTTTTTTTAAAATAAAAAAGAAGTACATATATAATATAATATAATATAATATAATGTAATATAATATAATATAATATAATATAATAATTGAATATAATATAAAACACTTTTATAATATGTTTTCTGTGCTATATCTGATGTAATGACAGATTAAATGTTATTACCATTATCATTATTCTTAAGAATTTTTTTAAAGAGTCAAAAAAATAAATAAATAAAAATAAATAAATAAATAAATAAATAAAAATAAAAAGTTAATTAAAAAAAAGAGTCCATAGATTAAAATGATTATTTTTTAAATATTTAGATTTTATTAGTGGAATGTTCTTCAAGCTTCCCACTCTTTTGAAGCAATAAATTTAAATGACTTTTCCAGTTATTTGTAATTTACTGAATAAGGATTTTGAAAAATACTACTGTTTTTAATAATAATGTTTTACTCACAATTTCTACCCAATAAATATTTTAGAGCTTTGCCTAACTAAAATTAATTATGAATGAATGAATATTATAAAAAAAAAAAAAAAAAATTGCATGACTTTCCCAGGTCTAGAAATCACACTTTTAAAAATAGGCTTCTTCATATATCCAGGCTCTGTCATCCTGTGTGAACCCTGTTTTTTTTTTTTAAAGATAAAACACCTATTTAAAAGCTTGCTTTATGTTATTTCTAATAATTTTAAGTCATTGTGAGACCCATATGCTCCGGTCCCTTGGTTAAGAATCACTGGTTTAGGGGACATTTCAGTTGGTAAATTAGCAAAAAATCAGCTTGGCTGGTCTAAGAGGCCAGCTAAACCAGCAAAAGACTAGTTTTGTCAGGCTGTAAAATCAGATTAGCTGGTTTAAGCAGAGTTTTCTTTGGCAGTGGTTACAGGCATTATTCACGGCTAACGAAAGTGTTGTATGAACAGGACCTGTTAGTAAATACAGTTGTCACTCCCAAATGCTTTGTCTGTGTGAACATAGCCAATTATCCGAGCCTCTTTAAATGAACACCCAAACAAATAGATAATTAGCTATTTTCTCTTAAGATCTTGTGTACTGTGTAACTAATTACATTTCGAATCAACAGAATGATTAGAGTGTAACTCGTGATGCCTGGCAGGTGGGACTAAAGGAAGTAGAAACCGTGGTGACTTTGAGAGTTTGAACGTCTTTGTTTTGGAAGAAACGGCTGAGCTGGCAAATCTTTTCTTCATTCATACCGTGATGTTGCCGTAGGACTTATCAGTTGAAAAGAGAGATGTCCTTTGTTGTTCTCCGAAGGCTCCCCTGTGTTACATCACGTACATACTACTACTGTGCCCAATAAAAAGAAAGCGACCCACAACACACAGAGAGGCAAGGGAGGACAACCACGCTGGCAAAGCCATCAAATTGCCATATTTATTGGGAAAGTGCCATAAGCAATATTATAAGACTGTTGAGTGATATTTTAATTGAGTGATTCATTCGTTTTACAAGTTCAGAAGAACAGTAGCAGTCCTTTCCTCAATAAAGCATCAACAAAGATCACTTCAAGGGGAGATTTTGAGCATCATTAGTCTGGTGTGTACATTTCAGACTTATTTACTGACTGAAGGCATGGGAAACTAATTAAGTGAAAGACACTGAACGGGCACTCATTAGGCAAGCGATCCATTTGTGCATGCAAGCGTCCTGCTGGCTCCTACTGGAATAGGCCGCTTGCGGATTCATTGTTCTAATGAAGTTGGCAAAAGCCACCCGGTGCCAGTATAGTGACAAATCACTGTCGAGCTCCCACCAAGTGAGACATTTTCAAGGCAAACAGTAAAAATTCAAGCATATTCATTACTGAATAGAGCTATGTGACAGAATTTGTCAATTAGATGATGAGATTTTATGGTTTTAGAAGACAAAAATTTGACACTTAAACATTTAAAACATTTTAACATGACATTTAAAAATGTTTAAATGTCTAAATACCAAAGTGGCAAGTAAGAAATATAAGAGAACAGACTTCGTAGATCTACTTCATCTCGCTAAAAATGAGATCATCTCACTTGGTTTGATATTTTGCATGTAATATAATCACATGCAGACATTGTAACTTAAGTGTCTAACATTGTCCACATACACTAAGGTTCAAAACGGTTGGTAAGATTTTTAAATATGCTTGAAAGAAGTCTTGTATGCTATTTGATCAAAAATACAGTAAAAAACAGTAACAACATGACGTTATTACAATTTCAAACAACTGCTTTGTATTTGAATATATTTTAGTGTAATTTATTATTCCTGTGATGCAAAGCTGAATTTTCAGCATCATTACTCCATTCTTCAGTCACATGATCCTTCAGAAATCATTCTAATACAGTTATTCTGCTTAATATTTTGTAAAAACCATAATACATTTTTAAAGATTTTTTTGATGTATAGAAAGTAAAAAAACAAAACAAAACAAAAAAAAAACTTTATTTGAAATTAACAGTGTATAAGTTTTGACTGTCAGTTTTGATAAATTTATAGCATCCTTGCTGAATAAAAGTATGAATTTATTTTTGAATAGCCATTGTATACAAACTAGTCAGATAATGTACTTTACCACAGTCCTATATGTCACAAACACTTATTACTGCAGTGATTTTTCAAAATATGAACACTGTTTAAACTACAATAAACAAACAAACAAATAAATAAATAAATATAAAAAATACAAATAAAATACACATTATTTCTTCTCCCCATGACAGCTGACAGTTGACTGGAGATAATGATATGGCGCGAGAGGCCCGGCTAGTAAAATATTACACAAGTACTGTAGTTTGTCTAGGGGATAACACTAGCCAGGGTGCCTGTCTGCAACATAAGATCTGTCCCTGCATGATGCAAATTGATCTGGGAGTCAGTCCAAACAAGATGTATGCCTGTATTTGTGTGTGTGTGTGTGTGTGTCAGCTTGGGGATGCCCAGAGAGAGGTCACTCATAGGTGAAATCACCACCTCTATCCCAGTGGCAGTTCTACTGAGTTTGGTCTGGCATGCAGAGTTTACAAGTTGTGGTGGAGAAATTCAACATACAGACTGTTACATAATAAACAGAAAGTAAACACTTGTATAAACACTAACTGAGATGTGTAAATGTGTAAAATGTATTGCTGTGAATTGTAGGTCAGTATTAGGATATTTCAAAAACCACTTTTTTGTAATTTCTAGTATTTGCTCATCTGCTACAATAATCTTTTTGAATTATTTTACTTTGAGGGATTTTTTGCCTCAGTAGGCTATATAAATGCACTACAGGTCAAAATTTGGAATAATTTATTTGTTAATGTTTTTATGTAATATACTGAAATATTATTACAATTTAAAATAACTGTTTTCCTTTAGGATTCTTTGATGTATAAAAAGTTCAAAAGAAGATAATTTAGTTAAAATAGAAATCTTTTTGTAACATTAAAAATGTCTTTACTGTCACTTTTGATCAATTTAATGCATCCTTGCAGAATAAATGTATTAAATGTCTTTTTATAATCGTTCTTACCTTTAACTTTTGAATGGTAGCGTATCACGGTTTCAAATTTAGAATTGTAATAATATTTCACAATATTACTGTTTTTACTGTATTTGTGATCAAATAATTGCAGCCTTAGTGAGCATAAGAGAAAATGTATTTTTTTTTTAATTTATATATTAAAAATCTGAATTGTTCCAAACTTTTGACCAGTAGTTTATTTGTGTCAAAGTCAAATCCAATAGCATATTTTCAGGGTCTAGGTCTTGTCAAGGACTCATGATCATATGGTTTCGGTCTTCACTCAGACTCAAAACGTTTTTTCTGCTCTCGGTCTTCACTCAATGAGCTTGAATCAGCTGGTCTCGACTACAACACTATGTAATTAATTTGATGAATTAATCAGCATATCCTGTAGTTAATTATGTTAAATTTTGCATCGATAGACAGTCCTAGTAATTTCATGTACAATGAGCAGCACCTCTTCATCGAATCCCAGAGTTCAAAGGCACGCTGGAGGACAAAGTTTCTAAGTTCATTTGCTGATGCCATTTGAAAGGCTCTCTCTTAAAGTGGAGAAATCAATAGTGGTATTAAATCCTTAGAGCTGGACCAAGAGGGAATGAAACGGAGTGAGAGAGAGAGACAGATCCTTCACTGTGATCTTGCATCACAAGCAGTCTGGCCAGCACTCAAGCCTTATCTAAAGCCATAGTGCCGGAGACTTAGCGCCATATTTCACAGCAACCACACACGGTAGCGCCACTGCATGCGTCTGAAACAGCTCCAAGTCTGTGGTGATTTTATGGAGTGTTGGAGAGACGAGGTATCTGTCACCCTGAGTGCAAGTGTGATGTCGACCAGCGCAAACGCAGAAACATTGAGTGCCGTACTCCGAGTCGCACTCAGGTGCACACAATCTCTGCCACAGCATGCAAGGGCTCGATGAATAATACATTCTGTGCAAAGGAAAACATTTGGATTACTCAAGAGCAAAGACAAATACCTTTTAAGTTCCATTTGATATGACTTGCTCAAGTAAATTATTCATTCTCTGAGGGGGAGGCTTTGTGACGAATCCGACAAATGTTGCATTCAAACTACACGTCTAAGGTAAGCCTGTGCACTTTTGTGCTACTGTATGTATCTCTGAAATACTCTAGGTTTGGGATGTTTATTCCAGCCTGCAAGACCAGGGTGTTTTTATCCATTTAACAGTAATTTAACAGATGAGGTTTGTAGTGTAACAATTGCTAAATGGTGTTGTAAACAACTTTAACATGCAGGCTCAGCACAGGATGGCTGCAAGGGAGCAAAAATCATGCTTTTATTGTGTCATTTTGTTATACCGATCCAGTGAACATATTATATTTGCACACACAGTCAAAAAAAGAAAAAAAAAAAGAAAAAAAAATCATGTATTCGAGAAAATGCAACAATAAAAAAAGAAGAGATGCAATAATAAAGTAGGAATGCACAATATTTTGGTACTATATGGGTTATCAGTCAATATTTTGATTGAAGAGTTTTTTTTTGTGGGTATATATTGGATAATATTTAGTTTTTAATTATGATTATTTCCCCTGTTATTAACTTTAGATTACTTTTGCCAATTTAAGCAAATCTCAGAATGGATTCTTAAGATTATAATTTATTTATTTATTTAGACAAAATATTGTAGTAATTGTAATAATATTTTTGCTCATCAAAGCTGCATTTATTTAATAATATTTCACAAAGTTACTGTTTTTTATTTCAGTTTAAAATACTGTTTTCTATTTGAATATATTTAAAAATGCAATTTATTCCTGTGATGGCAAAAATGAATTCTCAGCATCATTACTCTAGTCTTCAGTGTTATATGATCCTTCAGAAATCTAATTCTAATTCAAATCTAATTCTGATCTGATATATACATACAAAAGTAGTAAAATGAAATAAAATAATATAAAATAAAATCTTTCTAATCCAAAACTTTTGAATGATGTGCATATATGAAATAATTATTGGTTTTATTGGTTTGGCCATTTTATTATTGATGCAATGCTTGGTAAAAATACATAAATAAATAAATAATAAATAAATAAATAAATAAATAAAAATCCTTCTGTAGCTGCCAGTGTTTGATAAATGTCAGTGAGAACTGAAAAGATAAGACTGTCTAATGACATGTAAAAGGCTGAATGTCTTTTTGATAAGCAGGGGTTTTTGGATGGATATCACACATGTGACTCTGTGCAACAGCTGTCCTACTAGCTTTGAAGAAAAGCACATTTGCTGTGAAATAAGCCCCTTTCATTCACACTCACAGATGCACCGTGTTTCAGCGCTCCTCACCACATCACATAACCAACATGGTAAATGAGTAAGCCATTTTATGTGACTTTGGCTGATGGCTGTTCATTCAGTCAGAGTAATTCTCGCTGTTTAGATTCATGTAATGAATCACTTTGATAATACTAGGCTAAATCTCATCTGGCGAATGGATTGGGCCTTGGTCTCCTCCAAACGGTATTGCTAGCCGAGAGCCTCAGCTCATCAATCTGTCATGAAGCATTGATTGGCACGTCATTGCCGTAAGATAGTTGGAGCAGTGGATGTGATTGACACGGCGGGAGTCCCTGCTTGGGTGCCGCCTCTGTTGGCATAGTCGCCCTTTTCTAATGAGGAGGACCCAGTGTAGACGCACGTAAACAATACGGCGAGAGAAGAGCGGAAAGCGGGAGGGCAGGAGTGAATGTGCTGTCAACAAGCAAAATATAGACTAGTGCTATTTGTTGGGGGACAAGCTATGATGCTTCGTAGCTGCTGAGAAATAACGTGGTTTCTTGGCTGATGTTTCTAGGCTCATGTCCTCTTTAATTATGTTTTTTTTTTCTTTTAGATGAGTTTGAAAAGCGAATATCATACGATTTTAATCACCTACCTGTTTAATCGTACTTCAGAGTGGCATTACGGTTTGCTAGCAGCGCTTTTGCTATTGTTTATGCTATTTACAGCCTTCGCTTTGATGGTAATGTGTTTGAAAAGAGGTCCAATTTTCCACTCAGAAATATTTAATTGATCAAGTTTAATCATGTCATGTTATTCATTTAAAGATATCACCTCGTAGGGTGTTTCCATTTCTCTTCAGTCACTCTTGAGATGTATTCTGTCTGACATAGGCTTAATCGACAAGCGTTAATTGCTCATCCTCCTTTTGAAAGTCTGAAAAATTATATTCATTGTGCCACAATCCATTTCAAGTGATTTAAATGATTCGAATGAGAGGAAGTAGCGTAATAGACTGATTGCTGCCAGCAATTACGGTTTATTAAGTCAAACAGAAAATGCACTGGTGAGAGTCAGTGTGCCAGGAATACATAAATTATTATATAGGAATCATCACCCTGTAATGAATTATATGTTTAAAAAACCTGCAGGAAATGTAAAGGTTTAAAGGGATAGTAAATTAGCATAATAACCTTTATGGCGTTCTAAACCTGTGTGACTCTGTGGAATGCAAAATGAGTAATGTATTCGTTGTTCAGTTATTTGCAGTGGTGACTGTGGATTTTTAGGCTTCAAAATGGATGCAAAAGTACCTTAAAAGTATCATTAAAGTGGTCCATATGTCTCGTGCTGAATTTCAAGTCAGTGAACTCAAGAGCCAAATCAGTCTGATTCTTGGATCATTCAGTCCAGTTTTGTGAACTACACTAACAGATTCATTCAAAAGGTCCAATTCAAAAGAATGATTCATTCTACTTCTCTCATGAACTCTCATTAAAGAGGTATCAAGATATTTAGTGAATAAAGTAAATTTCACACAACAATATTACATTGTAACTTCAGAAGACTTTAAATATAGTGCACACATCTTATGGACTATATTTATGATATATTTAGGGTGCTGTTTTGTCATTTTTGAGCTTGACAGCCCCAGTCCTCATTCACTTGGCCAGGATATTTTCCAAAAATACTTTTGTTTTGCACATAAAGTCATAGGTCTGAAACAATGTAAATGAATACTTTTTTTTTTTTTTTTTTTTTTTGGGTGAAGTATTGCTTTAATTCTGTTTAACACGCACTTTGCTATTTGTCTTTAAAATGTGCCCACATTAAAGTGAAGAGCATAAAATCTTATGACAAATTCTCAGTAAACAGTGTCTTCCACAGTATATAAATCATCCAGTTTTGGATGATTAATTTAAACAGAGCTGAACTTCAATTTACATTGAAATAGGTCTCACGATTCAAGTTGATTTCAAGCGGGATGTGTCTGTTCGAGTCTGCTTTATATGCACAGACGCGGTGTGTGAGGTCTGCAGCGGTGCTTTTATTAACACTGCTGTATGTGCGGCATGCATGTCTGATGGCAGACCGCCTTGCTGAGCTCTCTGTTGCTGAATGTTTGGCTGCGTGTCAGCATTGTGGCTTTATCTGATCCACAAGTGCATTACTAGTTCCTCTAAGTCCCTTTAATGAATCAACTGTGGCAAGACCCATCAATACCCAGACGTTGACTAATGCCCTGAGTGCAAACACTCCGCAAGTGAATCTTTCCATTATTGAGTGTTCTCCAAGTAAACGGCCAAAACAGACTGCATGAGACCTGCATGCAATTATCTCAATATCGATTGAGGAATTCCACCAGACTTGGGTGTTTTCTGTTTTTTTAAGTAACATATTTTATTTGGGTACCAGATTGCATGCCCTCTAAGGACAAGATGCAAAGCTAAAGCAATCTTTATGTTTGCTCAAGGAAATGTGATTCTGCCTGGATGACCAAGGTTTTCATTTTTGACAAGATTCCTCGTACCTGTATTTTTATTTCAGGTTATTCTGCTGTGCAAAAGCTAAATACACTAACTTCACATTTTGTCTTGAGTTATGGCCAAAGTTGAGTGTCTTTGACTGTGACGTGACCTGTGACAGGCGGTTTTGGCTCAGCTGTGCTGAGATTCAGAGAAAATGGAGTGTGAAAATTGAAATCAAATCAATCAAAATTCAATCTAAAAACTTTTGAAACTTTCTTTTTTTCACCCCTACTTTCATTGTTGGTGTAGTTACTTTGTTTTGCCTTTATAGGACAGCATTAAAGACCTCGTGAAATCAATTTTGGCTGTTAGTCCATGTCTATTAGCTTTGAGGCCATCTATATCAATGGTTTTCAACCTTTTTGACTCAAATTCATATTTAAAGACTCACCCCATACAGGTATTTCCACTATTTCTGCTATAATTACGACATAGCTGCTTGTTTTCAGGCTTTTTTATTCATTAAAACTGGTAGTATTCATATATTAAATTCATCAGCTGTGATTCATTTTGAAATTTCAAGAACTGTATGTTTATCAATAAGAACATTTATTATTGAGAGGGGAAAAAGAAATAAATTATTGCATGTCACATTTTGGTTTCATGATTTTTCAGCATTTTAATGTAGATTACTGTAATAAAAAATCTGATAGTGTTCTGGCAGAAAATTACCAATACATTTCCATTAGATTTACAGACATTTCCTTCAAAACATGATACAATGCATAATTCAAACAATGGGTTAAACACCTGTAAAAAATCAAAACAGATATGTCCTCCATATTAACACAGTGTAGAATCTGATATTTTTTAATTTACTAATAGTAATTTGTTCATTTAGATACTTTTAAATAAACTTGCGGCCCTCCTGGAAGTTTGCTGAGGCCCCTTAAGGGCCCTTAAGGGCTTCATCCACTAAGGCTGAGAACCTGCTCTAGTTTACTCCCAAACATTGACAAAATTAACTTAACAGATGCTTAAACTTAAAATTTATAGAAGTTGCAACATCACTGAAAAGAGATTTGCTCGTATATTACTGGCAAAAGGAAACTGTGTTTGTCAAGCTGTCCAATAACAATCTGTTTTAAGGTGGCTATTATATTTGCAGCTTTGTATTATCATTCTCATTCAGAACAGCAGTTGCTTAAACTGTCAAAGTACACAAACTACCTTTTTTTTTTTTTTTTTTTTCTTGTTTTAGTTAGAAATTACACACTTCACCTTTAAGGAACCATATTTGCTGAATCTGAGTGTAAATTTTTGACTGTGAAATTCTTTCACACAAGATTATTGTTTATTGACTCTCTCTGAAACTTTATTTCTCCTGATTGAAAAAGCTGAGTTTTAACAATGCCATCATAAATATGAACTTTTACGGTGCCGTAACTGCTAAAAGCAGATAGTGGCCCATGTAAGAGCATGATATGTGGCCATGTGTGATTACTGGGGCTTCCATCAGCCGTTTAGCGGCACAGGCACAATGTGCTCTGACGGAAACAGGCTCACAAGGGGTTTAATGAGCACCCAGCAGATGAGATTCAACACCGGTAAATTGATTTTCCACATTTATCAATGGGGAATGTTTAAATGGGCAGGAATTAAAGCACGAAAGAGCTGAGAGATAGTGCTCTCTCACGCTCGGCTCTCAGACCCGTAACCTTAGAGATGGAGCATGGGAGAGAGCTGCCTGGTGCGCTTACGGGGCAACAGCATGTACGGCACACATTACGGAAGGTGAGAGCGAGCTTGTTAAGCACATGCTGAAATGCCTTGCTCGGCAGTTTCTCTTCCATCATGCCTCCTGCAGTGCAGAGCGAAAGCTGGCTCCTTGCTGAACATACGTCTGTTGATGGGTCGTGCCAGTAAACCCGGCCAGGGCCGTGTCCTCTCCCCATGAACAAGTCTTAGGTTAGCGACTGAGGATGACCCTGCACATGTCAAAGTTCGGTTATTATAGGTTTTCATGGAAGCGGCTTCTCCGTGGCACTGTTAAACCTGCTTAAACTTCCTGTCATGCAGGATGCCTCCAATAAATGCTTTTAATTTGCAATCTGCACTTGTTCTTTTACAGATTTGGACTGCATCCCATCGTTTGCTCCTCGCTGACAAGCATGATAAACATTTAGAGGGCATCTGTATGATAAACGTGATCTGTAGGCCTCCTGTCCCGTCCCGTGGCTGCCGACACTCACCCAAAGATGAAAATTCGGTCTTAATTTTCCACCTTCTAAATGTTTGCCCTGCAGAACATGAGAATATATTTTGAAAAATGTTTAAGCTGTTTTGCCCATACAAAGAAAGTCAGTATAAATGTATGGGCTTTTCCCCCACAAAATGTATTTTATTAATATTTTAAAAATTAATATTCATGTTAATATTTTAAAGAGATCATCCAAAAACTCCAAACCTATATGACTTTTTTTTTTTTTTCCCCTGGAACATATTTTGAAGAATGCTGGTAACCAAACTGTTTTAGTTACCATTAACTTCCATTGTATGAACCAAAATTAAATTTCTCAACATTTCTCAAATTATCTTTACTGCATGTTACACAGAAGAAAGAAAGTCATAAGGTTTGATACCACATAAAGCTGTGTAAATGATGACAGAATAGTAATTTTTGGGTTAACTATCACTTTAATTAAAAAATAGGCTCTGAAGAATAGGTCTTCAATCACATTCTTGTGAAGTCTCTTTACAGACAGGCAGCTTGCTAGAACCCTACACGTTTCACGATCCCTCCCTTTCAGAAAACACCCTCATAAATTGCATTTGATTGACAAGATGAACTGCGGTGTTAATCATAAATTCATCAATGGCATGACAAAGTAGTCTTTTGTTGGTGGCGGTATGCTCCATTTGTCAGCTGAGTGAAGAAAAATGTTTGAAATGTGCGTTTGCTCCACTCAGTATCATTTTGTGCGGAAGTTGATATTATGAAATGTCAGCGCTAATTCATTCTGGTTGGCTAAAAGACGCTTTTATTGTTCTCCGAAGTTGAGCATTGTGCACTAGAAGCAGATAGAGTAGGGATGTTCAGATCTTATCATGTAAAAAGATGGACTCAGCAGCACAGTGTTATTCAATAGAGCTCCACTGGTCTTCCTCATTGTCTGTGGAATTACCTCAGCCGAATTAGAGTCCAGCCACACTAATGGCCCTGATGACAATACTTATCCCACATCTATTCCTGGCAGGACTCGCCGACTGATTGGACACGCCGCAGGCCTTCATTTCATTCCCAGCCAGAGATTATCACAGCGATTGATCCAGAGCCGTGCAACACGAACAGACGCATTAAGGATTCCAAACCCTCCATCCTCAGTCAAAGGCTGAGGCGCAATGCTTCTATTGACTGATAGCTTTATGTTGGATGAAGGGCGGAAAGTTTCTCTGATAATATAAGTGCTACCTAAGCTGAGAAATGCTTAAGAATATAGAGTATACAATGCAATGAAATAAGTGCAAACTCCAAAATGAACATTTGAGAAAGAAGTGAGTAAAAACTGTTTTTGTAGGATAGTTCACCCAAAAATGAAAATTCTGTCGTTAATTACTCACCCTTCCAAACCTGTAAGACCATCATTCATCTTCGGAACACAAATTCGAGAGCTTTCTGACCCTGCATAGACAGCAACACAACTACCATGTTCAAGGCCCAGAAAAGTAGCAAGGACATTGTTAAAATAGTCCTTGTGACATCAGTGGTACAACCGTAATATTATGAAGCTATGGGAATAATTATTGAGTGCAAAGAAATGACGTTAACAATTTCTTCTCTTCCGGGTTAGTCTTCACCACTCATTTATTAGAGTACTTCAAGGTCTTACGGATTTGGAACAACATGGGGGTGAGTAATAAATCACAGCATTTTCGTTTAATTTATCCCTTTAATATAGTGTGTCATTACCTAGATGATACAAGACATGATGGTTGTTTTTTAAGTTTTTTTTTTTTTTTGCCATTTTTGCCTTTATTATGATAGGACAGTGAGTAGACAGAACCATAGGGTAACTCAAGCTCAGGACACCCAAAGCACAATGGTGCTATATTCTTTGGTTTTCCGGCATCTTTTGCATATTTGAACCCTTTTCCAGCAGTGAGCACAGAAGATACTGTAGAAGCTGCTGAAGATTCTTCCTTGAAGATAGAATCCATTGTGTTGCCTTCTGAAGCGTTATTAATCATGCTGTTCATTTGAACTTTCTGTTTGTCAAAGAATGTAAATGTTACTGTTTCAACAAAAATATTAAGCAGCACAACTGTTTTCAATATTGATAATACTAAGAAATATTTCTAGAGCAGCAAATTAGCATATTAAAATGACTTCTGAAGGATCATGTGACACTGAAGACTGGAGTAATGATGCTGTAAATTCAGCTTTGCTATCACAGAAATACATTTTAAAATATCCTCCTAAGAACTCCCCAAAAAAAGCTTTGTGAATTTAGTATTTTTTCATGTCATTACATTGTTTAGAACATAAGAAAAAAATAAATAAAATAAAAAAAAAAATTAAATAAAAAGAAAAATAACATTTTTGAAAAATTATATTTTATTCATATTTTATTCTATGTCCTCTGTGGAGGACACTAGGACTAAGTTTTTCTAAAAATAAAATGGTATGAATAGACATCAAAAAGGCAAAAACAATGGGATTTTTTTTTTTTTAAATCACCAATCAATTTTCAGGTTTCAGGATTTTTTTATATTAAACTTTAAGGATGATTCTCAACTATGTTATAAAATATATAACAAAATGATTTGATATACCATTTTGTTTTATGCAATATGTGTGTAAAGATTTCAATAATCTGGTTTTCCCATTAAACAGTGTATCTATACACTATCTAATTTACATATTAATGTGTTGCTGTTAGGACAGCATGTTGAAAAAAGAATTGTCATAATGGGAGTAATAATTGGCCAAATTTTCATAATAATATCTAATATTTCATAAGAAAATTTATATATAATTTATTTTTCCTATTCAATTGTTATGTCTCCCAAAATGCATAATAAACATGCTTTTAGTCCTGGTGTCCTCTACAGTGGACATGTATGAAATTATGTCCTGTTTCATATCAGGAAGTGATATTTGAATTTGAAAAACTATAACATTTTCCTGAGATGTTGCTTTATGACAAACAATTTGAAAATTATTCAGATTTAAATGACAATTACAAAATATAATCATATTTCCATAAGGATGTTAAATGTTTCACTAAATTAAATTTAGCCATCTTTCAAGACCTAGTAGAGGGAGTGGTAATGGTGAAACTTCCAAACATTTGGTATAGCTAAAAAGCCCTGAATGTGCTCTGTACAGGACATCTAGGCTTAAAACTGTGACATGTGAGGTCTCAGAGAAATTCACTAAAATAGAACGTCCACTACAGAGGCAAAAACTCCATAGCTGGGTCTCAGGAGGATCTGTCAATAGAAAACATTTCAATTTAGATTTTATATTTTATCCACTACAATGGTTTAACTTTAGACCTTTGATAAGAGAATCTTATGCTGATAACAGTAGCTAAATTTAACAGCAGCTGTAGGTCATATGTGCAAACGAGTTTAAAAAGGGCTTCTATTTTTGGCTACTACAGTAGTAAGTTCATTGTTTTTGGCTACTTGAGCTGTGAGAAACCTAAACTCCCCGAGCAAAGTAGGTTCCTTGAGGACTCTGGATAATTAGTTCCACTTTTGTCTCTTATTTCTTGATTAGACTCCAAAGTGCTGCACTCCTCTCTTTCAGCACCGTAAGGGAGACTACGGAGGAAATGAATCTTCTACATAGCACAATAAATACAAAAATATGATACGAGTCCATGTTTAATTAATAGCTAGCTGAACATCAAGAGTTGTTTTGATCCAAAAATAGATATATCAGTAAACTGTGCACGTTCATACATTTATTAGGAAAACTGTTGATCTTTCAAGTCCTGTTTTTATGAGTGTCTGTATAAGTACACATCCAACAGTGAATACATTACTGGTGAATTAAAGCATGCTTACAGAGCTATAGCTAGCTGAACGTACTTGGGGTCATGTCAAGTGAACCATCCTCCATTTCTGAAAGAATCTCTTTATATATTAACTATGAGCGAGCAGTCTTGCTTTGCCATGCTCCAGAAAACAATCCGAGAATACTTATTTATCGTGAACTCAATACATTTCATAGCTCTATATGCTCTGAAAAGATGATGCTCACAGCCATAACCGAAGCTGAAGCCAAGAATCGCTTATGATGAATGGGCCTGTTCATACTTCCACCCTACATACTCCGTATAATAACTAATTACTGTCTGTGTCAGTCAAGATATCTTCTATAGATTAAGCACAAAAGTCATTACAGCGCTTTAGTTAGCTCTATAAGAGCTCTGTTGTTGTATAATCCGTAAGAGCAAGAATAGGAGGGTCATACATTAATCTCATTTCCACAAAGCTGTAATTCGGGCCATCCTTTGGAATATATTACAATTCCAACGCAAATCTTCCCCATAAAAGCGGTCCTGATAAATGAACGATTTCCCTCGAGCAAGGTGCACCACAAAACCGCTGAGACGAGCTGCGATAATGCATTCCAAAACACAACGCTTGCTCTTTCTTTACACAGACATGCATGTCTTGCTCTCCATTAAAGTGTCTGTGACAAAGAAACACGATGTCTGCCACTGTGAAACTGTAATGTGCTTTTATAGGGCAGATGCTAAGTGTACATCTTTTAAGTGGTGTTGTGTTGAGTTTGACATTTGTAATATTGACAGGTGGAGGCGTTAACTTTACCTAACAGAGAACCTTACAGAATGACAAACTTTAAGACAAAATGGATGTTTCACGTGTCTGTATATTACATTTGGTTCTGGATTGGAAGTTAATGTGTTTGGAAACTTAAATAAAACTGCGGAGTGCGGCTAAAAAGTAATTCGCAACAGATTAATGACAACTGGAAATCTAAAAAAGGCTGAAAAGAGATACAAAAGGAAAACCTATTTGAAAATTGCTTTGGGTAACAAAGTGTAACAATAAAAGCTGACTTAAAGAAGCAGTTAGTGCATGTGTTGATATAATCATTCTTTTCATTTATTCTCATGTGTACTCCAGGCTATTTTGTCTCTTACAGCAGAAATAATCTTCAGACTTTCTTGTTTCTCTTTGAAATTATGTTGTATATATTACTTTTAGGAAAACTGCCAGAGCAGATGTATTTTTTTGCTCCACCCTGAGCAGATTTAGTTTTTTTAGTTTTCTTTTATAATATCTGTATTTTATGCAATTTAGAACAATTTCTCAGGTTTTCGGTGATTGATCAAAATGCCAGAAATAGATCAAATGCCATCTGTATTCTTTATAGGCTGTGATGAATCAATTAGCATTGTGGATTTCGAAAACCTGGTGAGTCAGCCTGGAAACAGCCCCCATAAGACGCCATTTTCAATAATCAAATGTGTACATCTGCTGTCAGTAATACTCGGCTGCAGTAGGTCTGCCTCCGTATTTTGTGTCTGATGAACTACAAATAACAAGAGAGGAAATCCAGTGCAGCATATGGCTGTGTATCCTGCATGATACATCACAATTACGCTGCTGCTCCGTCCGGCTCTCAGAGGCCAATTAGAATATCCAGAGCATGATGTCAGACATCATTGCTATTTTGAGACAGATTGCACTGTGCTAAAACATTCCTCCTCTCTCTTATTAGAACATATGAGCACTTCTGTGTGTAGTCAGGTTTCATTTTCAACAGTAATTCCTAAACTCATACAGATGGATGATTATGACTCTGGGCCAATGCATGATGTAATGATCTCACTCTCGCGGAACCAGACCCCAGCAAGAGGTCCACATAGCAGCTTATTCTGGCCAAGAATCGCACATTTAGATAGAAAGAGTATTTCTGAGCAAAATGTAAAGTGACCAGTAGCAGTTTTAGTTTTACTCCATGTGTTGTTTAATGGAAGGTTCGTATGAAATAGTTTTGACCACAATATAGGGCTGAACGATATGTCCAAAATATTATCACTTTTTTTTTCAATATTATTCAATGTTGATATTTATCACAATAATTATTTCATACCATTAATGGGGAAGGAAATACATTCTACAGGTTTGTTATACCTCAAGAATGATTGTAAACAACGAATGTAAACAATTCTTTCTTTCTTTCTTTCTTTCTTTCTTTCTTTCTTTCTTTCTTTCTTTCTTTCTTTCTTTCTTTCGATTCAATGCAAATATATCATCAAAAATGGTGCCTAATAAAATTCATTAATAAAACTTTCACAATTTAAAACGTAATCAAATAAAATATGACAATAAAAAAATAGTAAGACATTTAAAAAAAAAAAAAAAAAAAAAAAAAAAAAAAAAAAAAATATATATATATATATTTTTTTTTTTTGGCCAAATAAGGTGCCGCACAAATTAATTTGTATACAGTATAAATTAAAACATAGATTAAAAATATTTTGATTGTATAATAATAATAATAATAATAATAATAATAATTATTATTATTATTATTATTATTATAACAACAACAACAACAGCAACAACAATAATAATAATAATAATAATAATAATAATAATAATAATAAATAAATTATGATTATGATTATTACCATTATTACATTTTACTAAACAAATGACTTCTTCTTCTTCTATTATTTAATAATGGTCTCTCAGTTTTTTTTTCAAATAGTTCTGCATAAATAAATAAACAAATACATACATAACTGAATAAATAAATAAATAAATAAATAAGAGCTGTTAAAAATATAGTTCTTAATCTTGATCTTAACTCTGTTTCTTTAATTAACACAACAGAACTGTGTTGAAAGAATTCAGAAAGGCAGTTCTGTAGCAAATGGCAGATTTTATGCTTTTATTTTTGGTCTGAGTGTTTTCTGGCTATTAGGAGGTCGAACAGTTCAAGCTTTACTCTCTCCTCATCTCACTAGGGGGAAACGAACAGTGTGGCTTTTGCTTTTCTTCCTCCAGGCCTAACAGAGACAGAGTCACTCAGATGTGAAATCACGTTTACAGAGGTCTCTTCAGCTTTTTTCTTCGCCTCCGTCTCCTGCTGCTACCAGTCCACAACACGAGGAAGCGTGCAATGTAATCAGACCGTCTTTTATAATAATTCTCTTGATGGCTTTTGTGCATGTGATCCCATGAGTGTGGGATTGATATCTCTCTGAGTGACAACACAATATCACAATGCCTTTTTTTCCTTTCCAATTAAAGTCACATTTATTATGTGGTCAAAATATGTCCTGTGTTACTCGATCACTGTCATATACAAATTGCTTCTTTTAGCCTCTCTTTCAGTGGCGTTCTCCCTGCAGATCTGCAGCGTGGAGGTTGTCTTAAGCCATACGTCAAAGAAGCCCCTCTCAAACGCGGGCTCATCAGTAGGTACCACCCCAGAGCATTAAAGGGATTCTCAGAAATGCTCAAGAGATGAGCCGCATGACTTTTCCGTCTTAAAATAACCTGAAAATCAGCATTAGGGGCAGCCGCTAGAGGAAGCCCCATCAGTCCTCGCCAACGGCATCCTTTCATTCAAACCCCTTCCCATCATCCTCTGACACTTGCACAGGCTGTGCGGCTTCAAAGTCGCAACCCTTCTCTGATTATTCTCTCTGCTCTTGGCCCTCGTGGCAAAAGATTCACACACTTTTCACCCTTATTAAGCGAATGTTGTTGCTGGTTCTTTTTTATTTGTACTCTGTTTAATTTATTATATTTTAAAAAATATATATATCAAGTGAAATATTTATACTTTAAAATTTTCAGAAGTTCAGTGGTGATGGAATGAGGAATAATTGGGGTTTAATTCTGAGGGGTTTATTTCACAACAGTAACTGTCAGAATGCACATTTTATCTCTCTTATTGCAGAAGTACTTACCAAATAAATAGCTACTTTACACTGAAATTAAATATTGATATTAGTTAAAATTATTTTATTTTATTTTATTTAACTTGTAAATAGCTAAAATAATTAAGAAACAAAATCCTTCACAGTGTAGAAAAGCAATCTGTTAGAAAAGCAAACACTACACAGAAATGATTATTAATCTGCAAACCAAGCTACTTTCCTATCTACTTTATTTTTAAGACAATATAATTACAATATAACATGCTTTAATTAAACTATTAACTATGAACTACACCAATTTCATATTATTCTATCTAATCCAGTTCTTTCTCACTCTGGCTTTTTTTTTTTTTTTTTTTTGTATTAGGGGCCATTCACACAGAACATGTTTTTGCATTTAAACACAAGACAGAGTAGTGGAATGAAAGTAAAAAGAAGAAAGAATGCAAGATCTTGAGACGTTATTTTAACTGCCTAGGATTTGCAGAGTTCTCCATCATGTGTGAGATACTGAAAAGACAAGAATGCATAGAAAATTTATGTAGAATTTTTGAGAAAAACAATGGAAATGAGTGCCGTTGAATTGCAAAAACATGTTTCGTGTGAATAACCCATAAGTTGCTCTAAGGCCATGTCCACACTTACACGGTTATTTTTATAAACAGAATTTTTCCTTCTTCCATTTTTAAAAAAAATCTCCGTCCACATGAAAACGCAAACGCATGCTTTGAAGCACTGTCAAGAGCATGCCAAACCAACAGGTGGCGATATAACCTCAACCGTAATGCCATGTTGGCCAATCAGATGCCTGAAAAAGTTTCCAGTAACAGTGTATGCTTTGACGTCACAAGCCAAAATCTCCGGTTTCGCTCTCTACACCATAACACTGCAACCGGAGTTTTTGAAAATTTTCACCCTGGCAGGAGTTTTCAAAAATGATCGGTTTCAGTGACCTGGTGCAGCATTTGCGTTTGGGCGAACGGCCAATCTGCATAGAAAAAGCTGCGGTTTTGAATGTGGACAGGGTCTAAGCCAGTTATTCTGTGTTGCTATATAAAGGTCAGAGGTCAATAACACGTATAATGAAAGAAGCACAGAGTTCCGTAAATAAAATGATAAAATAAAATGATCTTCATTACAATAATCAAATGAACCATATGTACCATTTCTACTTCCCTGCACTTGTAGATGTTTTTTTATTTATTTATTTATTTATTTTTTTTGTGCCTTTGTTTGCACAGGAAAACATTGTTTTCCTAGTTCTTACTGATTAGTACTGAGAGCAAGATAATTAATATCTCTCCCCTTTTTTCAATTGTTTTGGTGTCGCACATGCAAACAGACATTCTGTATATTTCATAATAACCACATGCAGAGTTCAGAATGACTGGAACGAGCAGTGAAGTCAGTAAAGCCCAGCTGACAGTATATTTCCTCTCTGTTGTTTGGGTTTGCCTGACTCCTTTTGGGAACAAATAGACTGACACACACTGACAATAAAAAGGCCTTGTCAGTTCGCTCCAAACAAATATGTCCTTCACATTTTTTCTCTCTATTTTTCTCTTTTGGTTCCTACACTGCTTCATTCTTCTTTAGTCTCTTGCTGTTTTTACCTTGGAACAAGGCCCTGTTTGTACCTGTGAGGATGAATAGAGGAAAAAAGTCTCTTTTAATCCAAAACTGCTCTGATGCAGAGAGCAAGTGCTAAAGAGGGCATTAGACCAGTGCAGTTTCTTAACATAAAACACGTCATTTTGCATCTACCCAGGGAGTTCCAGACCGTAGAAACAGTTCCAAAGGTCAGGAGCACCAGGATGCCGAGGATAATGAGATTATATTGAAATCATCCAAAAGTCTGAGTAATGCTTCTGCACCAGGGAAAATCCCTTTAACAGGTTTCTGTGCTTTATTACAGTTGGCGTCAATGATACATGTTATAAATGTTAAGAAACATAAATCATTTAGCTCTGTGGAGTTTGCATATTGGATAACATGCCATAATGAACATTTCTATTAACAATATCGATGAAGGAAATCAATAGCTGTTGTCTGCAGTTAACACATTCTTACTCTTCTACTGAAGGCGATCAGTTCAAATACTTAACCCGAGGGTGCTCCAATTTTGCATTTCAAAAGACCAGGTCTCAGAAGACGTGCAATGAACATGTTGTTGTTGTTTTTTTTTTATCTGAAGCAGCTGCGGCAAAGCTAAAGAGGACCATAGCAGGGCTATTTTTGCCCAAATACCCATGTGTAGCCTCCTTCACTTGTCAGCAGCTGAGCAGAGGCTATCAATCAGAGCTGAGCGGCAGTAGGATGTACGGGCTGCTGTGGAGCACATGGTTAGTGTGCCGGTGATATGCTCCTCAGGACCATATGGGGTCTGATCTCCTGTGGGCACCGTCACATCCATGCTTACATCACATGTAGGTCAGGGTCTTGTCACAAGGGCTATGTTCACACTGCAAATCTTAGAACTTAATTCTTATTTAATGCTCAGATCTGTTTTTGTTGTTGTTGTTGTTGTTGTTAATGTGGCCAATATCAGATTCAAGTGTGAATTAGTGATGGTCCTGAATTGACCTGCATGTGCAAAAGAACAACCTTCACAGCTTTCTTAACCTAGTGACCAGAGAATTACTGGTATGTCAAATCTCTGGAGTGACCCTCATCAGCGCCGAGTTATAGTAGCATTGCAAAATGAACCTGTGTAAGATTTATCAGTTTGTGCTGATAAATGTAGTCCGCTTTTGCCTGCAGTCCAAACATAGCCAACTATGCACACAAGGCGATGATTTAATATGTTTTCTATATGTTTTTTAAATGTTTTCTGTCAGCTTGGATGATGCCAGATTTATGAATTAATCACTCCTTTGATCTAATTGGTCAAACAGGTTTGCAAAAAGCGCTGACATTGTTCATGATTCACTTTAATTCATTAAGACAGTGGTCTGAACGTATCCAGGTATGCATATGAGGTGTGCGTTTAAGATGGCCATGAAGAAAAAAGGGCCCTGTGAGGCAAAAATAAGATGCATTGATTTCTAAAATTCTGATTTCTTTAATTTTTTTTTCAATTAATAATTTTTTTTTTTTTTTAATATAAACTGGCCATTAATTAATTAAACTACACATTATATTCCATGCAGTTTGTGCACAGGGCTGTTGACCTGTTACAAGTTTAGAAGTCGCATTTGGAGCTCCTCTTGGTTCCTGCATAAAGGAAATGGCAGAGATGCTGGGGTTGTTGAGAGGGGCCACAGTTTGGGTTAAAGGTAGCATACGCCAGGGCAGCTGCAAAATCTGCCCTGCCAAGGACGCAGTGCTTCCAAAGCCTGCTCTGTGCCATTAAATGGGTCATTGACCAGCTAAATGGAGTCATTATGATGAGTAACTAAAAGAATAGCACCCAAATCCATGAACCTCGTCTCTGCGGAGCTCTGGGTTCCGCCGCTTTTGGGGTTTCACAGGCTTTTGCTGTATGACAGCTGCCTGAGACCTCTTTCATAGGGGAATGCAAATGATGCCTTGACCAGCTAATTATACCACATCAACAATTCCCTGCTTTATTGACAGTTGCAGTGTTGGAAATTTCCATGGGAAACCTATTTATTTGTTTATTTATTTATTTAAAAAAAGGTATTAGTACTCTTAAAATCCTGAGATCTCTTTTAGTCCTAGAAAAACAGCTAACTGTGTGAATGCTAGCAGGCTTGATATTAGCAAATGAAAGCTAATTATAGGTGTAAGAGTCAGAAACGCTTTAAAAGGATTGTTTTTAGGTATTTACAGCAAGTGATTATAATGGTGATTATTGTAAGTGATTGTATAGTGTAACAACAATAAAACCTGTTGGCTAATAACAACTCCTTATGTTCGACCTTCAAATCTAATAAGTTTCAGTACCCTTGCAATGTTAGATATATAAGAATTTGTGAAGTTCCAGTAAATGTGAGGCAACAAGTTAGCTATATATGGATAAAGTCCTAAAAAGAATCAGTGCAAACATCTTTTGTTATGCTTATTAGTGGCATGCTATTGGGAAATACAGTATATATATATATATATATATATATATATATATATATATACAGTATATATATATATTTTGTTGTTATTCTGTCTCTCACTGTTCAAATAAACCTACCATTAAAATTATAGACTGATCATTTCTTTGTTAGTGGGCAAACGGACAAAATCAGCAGGGGATCAAATAAGTTTTTTTCAATTAATCGTTTGACAGCACTTCCAAAGGTGCTCTATTGGATTGAGATCTGGTGACTGTGGAGGCCATTTGAGTAAAGTGAACTCATTGTCATGTTCAAGAAACCAGTCTGAGATGATTTGAGCTTTGTGACATGGTGCATTATCCTGCTGGAAGTAGCCATCAGAAGATGGGTACACTGTAGTCATAAAGGGATGGACATGGTCAGCAACAATACTCTGATTGTTATTCTTAGTCAAAAGACTGGTTCAGGTTTTCTCAGCCAAACGGGGTGAAAACTGTGTAATGCAAATTATGATTACAAACTTATTTAAATTCCTGGGTACTCATATTTACAGCATTTTAAAATGGCAACTCAACATAGACCTCCTCATCAGAAAAACACATCAAAGACATCGGTAACACTTTACAATAAGGTTCACAAATTCCCTTAGTAAATACTTTGTTAGTGGTAAGTCATGTTAATAAACAGTCTACAAACATGAGGAACATTATCTGTTGGTGTTTAGATGGTTTCCAAGTTTACCAAGAGCCCAAATCAGTGCCCAAATGGGGAGTTAGTATTGTTTATCCAGTGTGTGTGTTAGCTGCTACATAAACTTATGTGTATATACTGTATGTAGTATAATTAAATAAAGCTTATTAAATAAAGCTATTTAAAGGTATAGTTCATTGTTAGTTAATGTTAACTAAAGCATGAACTAACGCATTAGTATATGAATAAGTTAACATGAGCAAAGATTAAGTAATGCTGAACAGATGCGTTGTTCATTTTTAGTTCATTTTATCTAATGCATTAACCACAACGTTAACTAGTTAATCTGTTAATGTAAAGAAATGCATTAGTAAATATGTAAGTTAACATTAACAAAACATTAAGTAATCCTGAGCAGTGGAGTTGTTCATTGTGAGTTCATGTTAGTTAGTTTTTTATTTCTATTACCATTGTTTATTTTTATTTAAGATTTGTTTTAGTACTTATTTATTTCAGTTAGATGCCAAGGCAGCATTTCTATTTCATTTTTGTTTTTCATCTAATATTTATATTTAATTTTATGCCAGGTTTATCGAAAATGATTTTGAATGGTTTTAGTTTTAGTTAACAATGCATACTTGCATATTAGCAGAATGTCTATTGTCTTTCTTGAAGCTGTACTTAAATTGTACTTGTGCTCAGGCTACTTTCTCATACTGTTCAAATGTAATACCTGAAATCTAAAACTTAAACCTTATACGTGTAGATTGTTTTTCCATTTCCATAGTTAATCATCTTTTTGTTGGAATTTTTACATTGCTGTGCCGAACATTCCTTAGCACTCTGTGTGGATGTGCATGGAGCTCACAGAAAAAGATGTACTGAATTAATGGAGTGTTAATAATCGCTAACTCATTAGTGTCATCTTATTTGCATAGCATATCATTGCATCATTGAATATTAATTTCCAAAGGCATGAAGTATTGCAAGATATAAATGGAGGAATTATCCATGGGTAAACCACTCATCATAAAAATGTCAAAGCGTTGGAAAGAGCTGCATGTAATAATGTTTGTCCCATGTGCTTCTTTTAGGCAAGTCAGAAGATGTAGCGCTAATACGCTAGGACTTTCATGGCTGCTTGATTATTATTATTATTAATTTATTTATTGTCAGTTTAAAAAGGTTAGTAAATGTCTTTGCATAATGAAAGTCCATCTCACTTTTTTGCGTTTTTGTTTTGATGTCTAAGGCGAAGTCATTGCTCTAACACATTCTAATGCGCAAAGTGACGTCTCTCTTGTATATATGTGAATGTGAAAATTAACTTCTAATTAGTTTATCGTTTTCTCCCACAGAAACCGGCCAGCTACTGATGGTGGATCTCAGACATGCATGTGAACACTAGACAGTTTAACCAGGGTAAGTCCTCTTTGGAAAGACTCCATGACCTGAATAGTGGCACGGCGAGAGGCTGCTCTAAAGCCCCAGTGTCCTCCTCTCTGATTGGATCTGCCCCTTTTTAAATCGCCACTGTGAGCGTTAAGACTTCACATTCAGTTATCGCTCCCATATCTGTAGAAGCTTTCAAACATTGAATGAATGTATACCTGTGTTTGAAGTGTGATAACAGATGATTCTATTAAATTAAATCAGTCACATGATGTGCTGAGTAAATAAGCAAATTAATTGCATAAATCAGTGTTTGCCTAGACAAACCTTCAAGTGACTGTGATTTGGAGGTAGTCTGCTGTTTGTTTTATTTCTGTATGACTTAATATCAGCCTCTCATTCACCTTATATCCACAGCAATCACCTTTGCAACCAAGTTTGTTGTTTATTCCAAGGTTGTTCACATAGGATGTATTCTTGAACTATTTTTAATTGTTTGCCTGTGCATACATGGCCGTTGGGGGACATCATAATGTTTTTCAGCGTCTAGGACCATTGGCTCCATGTTTTTAAGATGCTGTGTCAAGTTAAAATTAGTTCAGCTTTGAAAAACCTGTCTGGAGACTACTGCAATTCTTTTTTATCGTGTTGACTGCTTTATATTTTGGTGGTACTTCATGCTTCAATTGCTCTGATAGTCGGAAAATTCATTATTACAAAATGTACTAATGGGGAAAGGGTCATTAATTAAATAAATACCATTAATCATTCCAAATTAATGTGTTAAATTGACAATCACAATCATTTAATTTGTTTAGACAGGTAAAAGAACAATTGATGATAATGACTTTAAACAAGATTGGTCAAAAACTTCAAAAAGAAAAAATAATTATACACACCTGGATACAATGTGTCATGTTGTTTAAAAATTCATGATTTTCCAAAAGATAAAGGCTTGATCATTGAACCTTTTAGTGTCTCTAAACAAACAAAAAAAAAAAAAAAAAAAAAAAAAAAAAAAATATATATATATATATATATATATATATATATATATATATTAAAATAAGCAAGTACCATGATATGGTATTCTAAAGCCATATAGAGGACACTGAAAGTCTCAGATGTATTTTCATTCATGTTTTAATCATCATTGTAAGTTACACTTTAATTATCATAACAGTCTGGATCTACAGCTGACAGCCTCTGCCCTCGTCTAGAGATCGATGCTGTGGACATCTACAGAAACCGTTATGACAACTTAATTTTAGTAAGAACGGGCCGATCCTTTGATATGTCCTTATAAATCACATTGAGTGGCAAAAATGAAAGAACTTTAATATTTGATCATGGTGAATGGCCCAGGCAGTTTAATTTTCTTAGTTCTTATGTATATTCCTCTAGACACCATGCACTTGCACCGTTTTGCCTCCGAGGCTATTCACTGACAGCAGCAGCCACGTGTGTTGACTTCTTGCATGAATCTGTCCGTTGAGTCTTGGTGCATTCATTCTAGTTCACACTGGCTGATGCAACCCAGACTGTCAGTAGGGCAATGCCAAAGAGATTAGATGCTGCTTTACTGTGCTTGTCTTCACAGGGCAGAGAACTGAGTGCAGACAATCCTCCAAATATGCACCAATTCATTAACAGCCATGCATTCTCTATACTGCTTATCCTTTGTAGGGCTGCGAGACAATTCATTAAACATGTAAATGAATGAGAGCAATGCACATATTTGAAAGAATAATTCCATGTTCAGTACAAGTTAAGCTCAGTCAACAGCATTTGTGGCATAATGTTGATTACCACAAAAAGTCATTTTGACTCAGCCTGTTTCTTTAAAAAAAAATTAATTACAAAATCAATCAATTTCTTTCAAATGTATTTTTGTAGCTTCTGTACATATCCACTATATGCATCACAACATTTTTGCTGATGTACTGTATATATTTGGTTTATATGGTATTTGTACAACTAACTAACTATTCCTGCGTATTCAATGCCTGGATTGTGAAGTTAGTGAATAAGACACACGTTTTTCTACTGAAATACTGCATACTACGTACTGCAGGTTTTCAGTGAATTTGCTTCTCTGTGTTTTTACACATTAGCAAATAGGAGTAAAAAAACACCAAAGTGATAATCAGTTGAAATCAAATGGTGAAGAACTATTTCACCAGTGAACAGATTTTAAATCCTGCTATGCAATCGACAGCTTTTTGTGTGAGACTTTGTGGGATACTTCAGAACCCAGAGGACCAGACTGTCTGATGGGAGAGAGCCCTCAGAGGTTGCATTGTTAAGTCAGACAGCTTGATTTGACTGACAGTTTTCCCTTATAATGCAAGGCATTTGTGAGGGGAATTTCTGAGACAGATATTTGACATGTACTGTCTGTCTGGAATCCTGTTTATAGAGCCCCAGGTTGATTCCAAATATACATAATATTGTCTAGCGGTGAAAATGAATGATTTGGTCATGTATTCAATAATTTATGAATTTTACACCTATAAACAATATAAAATGAACAATATTATATGGCACTGGGACACATTAGCTCTCCCAAAGACCATCGACCTCCTGAACGATGCATGGGCTGTTGTACTGATGTCTCATAGACTGGGCTGCCTCCTCCTCCTTCATGAATATGGTGATACATAATGTTTTTATCACTAAACAAAAGGGATTCACATCTATTTCTTGCCATTCCATGTGCACAAGGGAATAATGCCTAGAATGTTGTTATTGTTTGTCAGTCTATCTGTCTGTGTCTATCTATCTATCTATCTATCTATCTATCTATCTATCTATCTATCTATCTATCTATCTATCTATCTATCTATCTATCTATCTTAGTCATATTACAACTACAGCAGAAACAACATTTTCAGGTTTGAGAAAGGAGGAGGCAGTGTGATATAAAACAGCTCAATAAACAAGTAGTTAATATTGAGTAAATTACATTTTTAGACACAATATAGCCAGTCACTTTGTCTGTTTTTGCTCAGCCGCTGCAACATAGAGAAAACCACAGTAGTGGTGTTTTGTTCCTGAATGTTTTATTGTTTTTGAGCGAATTGATTGAATAAATAATTCAATAACTCACTTAAAAGACAGTCGCTTCTTTTTTTTTTCTTTTTTTTACAAATTAATTAAATGAATAATTCAATGACCCTTTTTTTCTGAATGAATCAACATTTTAGAACGAATTGGTTAAATAAATTATTCAAATCATTCACTTTTAAAGACACCTATGTAACCTGCAGAAAGATTAGATTTTGAGGATTATTTAAGCATATAGCGAACATTGATGGCTTTTTTCATATTGCTGTTGCTGCAATAATCCACTCAAGGCCGTGTGCTACAGTGATTTTTACCACAGCTAAGGGGCTTCACATCATACCCAAAAACACCCTGTGGTAAAATCATTCTAACACACGGCATCTTGTGGCTTATTGCTTTAATAGACCTCCTCTGAAGCTTTCTAACTCTCTAGATGCATTTCTCCTGAGTAATTCTGAACCCCAGTATTCATCAATATTCTTCTTTGCCACTTGGGCCCTCGCTCACTCTCGCTTTCTCATCGAGTAGGCGAAACTCCAGACTGTTTCACATCACATCATTCTACTTTCTATGCACAACACTGTTTTTGGTGTCAAGCTACATGGAACATAAAGAGTTCATCAGTGTTTGCGTGTTGTGTGACTTTTTAAAACCCCTGAAGCCTAACATCTCCTCCGGAATAGGTAAATATATTTCTGCTGCGCCGCTAATGTTATTCTTCTCAATGAATCAGTTGGTCACATTTCCTAAATGTCATCATTTTTATTTCCAGCTGAGAAGAGGCATCTCTCCCACAGCCGTGGCCATTAGCTCTGCCATACAATCATTTCATCTATATGAGGCATGAAAAAGAGGTACAACGTGCTGTATCAGCTTAAAGCAGTTGTTCATCTCTAATGACTTACATTTAGAAAACTCACTGCAATGTTAGCTGAAAGCAGAGAGGATTAATAAAAGCCAATTGCATCTCCAAAACCAGCCGCGGACGTGATAGCTTATCAGCTCGCATGCAATTTCAAATTCCTCTACTGCAGAGTCTATTTGAAACAAGTCTCCCAATGAACCCCTGTGATGGAAGGTGAACTGTAATGTGTTTGTTTGCTTTTTGATTTTATAATATACTCGCCACTGTGGTTGCCATAACTTTACCATAACAGTATGGTAACAGTGATTCAGACATTATGGAATCATTAAAAGAAATAGCGTATAATCCAAAGCCATGGTTAATGTGGGAACTTCTGGAAGTCCTTGTTTCTGCCTTGTTTCAACCCCTTTCACCATAAATTATAACATCTCCAAGATGCTTCAAGAAACCTGCCTACAAAGCTATCTGAAAAACTATGCACAAGTGTTGATTTAATTTAGTTAATAGACATTAATTGACAAAGAAAATCTATTTATGACATTATTTTTTACAGCATTTTTACACATGTGCCTAAAACTTTTAACAGTGCTGTAGCTTTGCAGGTAGGTTTCTTGAAGCATCTTAGAGACGTTGCCACAGTTCTTCTGGATTTAAAGACAGACTGGATGATGATGAGATCAAATCTCTGTGTGGAGCACTGGCAAACAAAAATCTCACTGGATTATTACAATTAATGGCAAAAGGAAATATTGGAAATTAAATCTGATTTATGTGTGTGTGTGTGTGTGTGTGTGTGTGTGTGTGTGTGTTTGTATGATTAGATTTTATTTTATAAAACAACCGTGGAATTTTTAGTTTGAAAGTGTTTTTATTTATTTTTTACTTTTCTGTAATTATTCACTGCAGTGTGGCTGATAAACAAGATTGATAAGATAAATAGGCTAGTTAATGCATATGATGTCAAAGTTTTGTTTTTCCTCAAGCTACACTTTTGTAAAAATGAAGGGTCCAAAAGAGGTTTTCAGAGCGTAGAAGAATGCATAGAAGAATCATTCAGTGACCAGTTCTTAAAATGACCAGTGTGAAGAACATTTCTAAAAAGCTTTTTCAGCTACAAAAAAAAAAAAAAAAAAAAAAAAAAACATTTTGTGCAATGGAAAGGTTCCATACTGTTCTGTCTGACCTGGATGCCATTTTGTCATGTCATATTTACATTTGAAGCTTTCGCTTGAGGTTTTACAATGAAGATTTGAATGATGTCATCAGCCTAAAAATATGTATTTTTTGTAATATATAATTGTGTAAGAGCTACTGGACTGCTCCCGAATGTGCTTGTCTCGTTTTGTGTCCAGCAAGTGGGAGAGCAAAGATTTTTCACTGCAGTGAAAATGTTGTATTTGAAAAGTAATTTGTAATTACAGAAAAGTAAAAACAAAAACCAAAAAAACAAACAAACAAACAAAAAAAAACAAATATGAACTAAAGCTGAATATTTTAGTAGATAAAACATGTGAATTTTGAAAATTATCACATAAATCTTTTTTCAATACATTTGAACTTTTTGTTGGAAATGGAAATGTTTGGATCACACATATAGAAAACAGTTCTATGCAGCCACCAGTGGAATCATAATCCATGAATTAATGGATCTGTTATGACAGCATAGGTAATAATACATATCGTCACTGTTGCCAAAAAAATCTATAGCTTAATTAATTAATTTTATAATTAGTTTATTATTTCACAATTTCAGTCTTATCAGGGCTAAAATTTGCCTATATGCATTTGCTATTGCATTACACATAATAATAATAATAATAATAATAATAATAATAATAATAATATCTATTTTGTCATAACATTGAAGTAGGCTGTTATTGATAACAGCCAGGCTATAGCCTTCCTTCCTTCAACCTAACATACCTGGAACCGTGGCAGATTGAATTGCAGCAGTTGTCGAATTGGAGGTGTCCACCTGGCTTTTTTTAAAGAACAGGAGTTTTAGCTTAGCAATAGAATATAATAACAACTAGAAAAAGTAGAAAAAGCTGGACAAAGTAGCTGAAATTGCAGGCTGTCTGTAATGCTTTGGCCATTCAAGATAGAAATACTCAGAACTCTTTTGTGTTTTGTAATTTTAACAAAATAACAATGTTAAAATAAAATATACACACATTTACGAAATGTCAGGATACTGTAGTTATATGGCTTTTAACTCAACAAAGTTATTACATTGCAAAATTAAAAAAAAACTGTCAAAATGACTGCCTTGATAGTTCTAGTGTTAAAAGTTTCTTAGTGGAACCATTATTATGAAGTGTATAGTGTGAGAGAGAAAGCCCAGTTTCACATGCTTCTGACACCAACTGTCTGTGAGTACTGCTATATCTAGAGCGCACATAAGTGTATCGCATATTTACAGAGGGCACTGAGGCATAGCCATGACCTTCTGATTTATTTGAGGTGCCTTCATAAAGTAAACTCATGTATCTTTTACTTAGTGACCTAGTGCATCAATCCTTTTCACCTGTCAGAGAGAAAGGAAGGAGAAACATTTTATCAACAAGCAGTGCTGATCATTAATGGATCTTGCAGACTATAACTTTTTTTTTCTTTTTCAAAAGCAACTAAAAATGCCAGCAACAAAAGATCTCCATCAAAACAGACCAAGAAGTCCACATATGTTTAAACATATAATCTAAAATAATTT
Organism: Spinibarbus caldwelli; assembly: GCA_039654775.1. Lineage (NCBI taxonomy): Eukaryota > Metazoa > Chordata > Actinopteri > Cypriniformes > Cyprinidae > Spinibarbus > Spinibarbus caldwelli. Next base: position 32,484,962 of record CM077218.1, read on the forward strand.
CTAAGTATTCTTTTCTTGTATTTCTCCATGTTGGAAAAACAGCCACAATGTAGCTGTTAAACTGTTCCTGTAGCTGTGTTTTCATCACACTTTACTGTTGAATGTCTAATGACTTGATCCTCTGACTTATTTGAATGGATTACTGTAGTAGTTCTGAGATCATCCTTTTTTTGGTTTAACAAACGCCTCTCTGAAATGGCCATAATTTGGAGTTGATCACAAAGCAAAGCTGTTATTTATATCCTACTGCATTGCATTCAGGAATTAATAACACACTTTGCGGAGAAGGAAGTGATCCATTGTAGAGCCCAGAGCTTTCACGTGGGCCGGTTCCCCAGCAACAGCCATTTCCAAATGGTCCAAATGAACAGTGCGCCGGCGGAAGAGCTGGAGGCACGACATGGCCGAGTAGATGGCGCCATGAACTGTGCTCCATGCTGATGATAACACATTGCCTACAGTTGAGCTTATACTTTTAAATACCCTTTGCAGAGATTCAGTATTACCTATAAGTATTAAGTTTTTACTTGTTAAGTTACAAACCAGGGACTCGTGCACAACTAGCTTTAACGGCTTCAAACAGCCATTCAGGAGGAAACATACAGTATTCACAACCAAGGGTAACTTTGACATACCTAAACAGGATGATTCAGACTACGTTTACACTAGTGTGTTTTCGTTTTAAAACGCATAGTTTTTGCTACGGTTATGCCTGTCGTTTACACTTCTCCGCCTTTTTGATCCTTGAAAACAGAGACTTTCAAAAAAAAAACAAAAAAAAAACCCAGCAGACCCTGCTTTAGTTTACAAACTCTGGGGTTGCATTTCAGTGTAAACGGACCAAAATGGAGATTTTTGAAAATGATGGCGTGGCTGCCCAAATTTCGCTCTGCATATCCTTGATGACCGTGTAAACAATAGCATCATGCTCATTGTTGTACCTGCCAGTGATTAGCAACCAACTTCCTGTTTACACCCAGTGTGAATGAATGGTCATGTGGCATGCGTTTTCGGTTGCGTAGTGTGGACGGTGATCGTTTCTGAAACGCAGTGAAAACGCCAGTGTAGACAAGGATAGTTTTCATTTTAAAACACCATTTTATAACAAATACGCAATAGTGTAAACAGGGCCTCAACGTGATTTCTTACATGATTGTATTGATACATAATGTGCATTTCCACATGTACATTTGTGAAAAAAACAAATTTTTTTAATTTTTTTATTTTACATTTATAGAATGTTGAATTCATGGAATTAATATGCTGATTTTATTGTATTTAATCAATGACATTAACTAAATATGACAATGGCATCATATTTTTTGAATGCATTTTTGACATTATAACTGTCTCATTCTGTTATCAGTAATTTCTAGTGCCATATTTAAGTTGTTTTGAAGGATTCAGTTTATCCAATACTAAACTTAAAAATGTTAAATTGAGTGAAAAGTAATTTCATCATTAGGTTACACTTTATTTTGATAGTCCACTTTAGACATTCTACTAACTATAAGTAACTTTGTAACTACATGTCAAGTAATTCTAATTAATTTGCATCTACATGTCTACTAACTCTCAGTTGGATAGGTGTAGAGTTAGTAGAATAAGTTGACATATACTTGCAAAGTTTCTCATAGTCAGTATGTTGTATGTTGTGGACCCATCAAAATAAAGTGTTAGAAGATATTAAGCAGACAGTATACTAATACTCTAATGACTGCTAGTTGACATGTAGTTGCAAAGTTATTTACTGTTAGTAGAACATCTAAAGTGGACTATTGAAATAAAGTGTTACCAATCATTATTATATAAGTTGCCTTTTAAACAAATACTAATGAGATCAGGTTAGATGATTTGTGTAAATTCAGTTAATTTGTCTTGTACAATATATGTACTGTACATATATGTTATGTCAACTAGCTTAATCAGAGCAATACTAAAAATTACACTACATACATTTTTATGAGCATAACTGTACAATATTCAACTATACAGCAATATACAACAAAATCAGCGCTAATGACCAGCTTGCACTGTGAAATTATTTGTGAGAGCTATATATTGTTCTTCCCCTTACATCTGCATGGCAGGATAAATAAAGATCATATGAGATGGTGATCATCCGTATGTAAGAGTAAAATGGCTGCTTCTAGTGCTATATTAATAATTAGAGTAATTAGAGCTTGCTTGTTAATCGAGGCTCACTCGGGCCGAGAGAGGTAATGGTGAAGAAAATAAATGTGAGGCTGAGAGGCAGCTGTCACATGTTCATTACAGCGAGTGTGACTTCTCTCACTGCTGATGCTGATGAGCACATGGAGCTCTTCCATAGACACTGAGCTCTCATCAGTGTCCTCTTGTCAAGGCCTGTATGGAATTTTTGCCTGCTGGATTCCACAAAACGCTCAGAATTTAATGTCATTCTGAAGTTTGATGTTCGCTTAATTAATATTTTGGTTAATTCGATAATGCTTGTAGAGGTATATTTATGCATTCCATAGAATTCTGTGGTAAAAAAAATTAAATAAATAAATAAAAATAAAAAAATTCTGGAAAAGATCTGTAAGATGTGTAATCTGTTCAGGCCTACTTTTTCCTTTTCATTCCAGACAAAATCAAGACTTATAAAGGAAGATTCATCTCAGTGTGACCGTTAAATGCTCTCTGACTTCTTAGCCAGTGAAGTGATTGAGTGAAACAGGGCGGTTGTAGCATTTCAGTTTTAGGGGGGGATCAACCCCCTACCTGAGCATGAGCTGATGTGGCTCTGAGGAATATTTCTTCAATTCAATTCAATTCAAGTTTATTTGTATAGCGCTTTTCAAGATACAAATCGTTGCAAAGCGCTGTACAGAAAATTAAGTTTCTACAATATATTTAGTAGTAGCTTATCATTGGTGACTATATCAGTTAATGTTTCAGGGTTAGCATCGTCTGAGGTCCTCTGAGGGGTTGGCATTATCTCTTCTCAGGTGTTCTGGATCCAGACTGAAGCTTGTGTAAATCCTAGTTACCACGGGATGTCAATCAGAAACAGAGAAACAAATAGAGACATACCGGTAATTAGCGTAGCTGCTGTTCCAACCAAGCAAAATTTATTTATTTAACCCAAGCTAAAGAATAATAATGTGCATTTGATCAGATATAACTGCAGTACAAGATTATGAGATGCATTATTTGAAAGCTTGGCCAAAGAGATGTATCTTTAATCTAGATTTAAACAGAGAGAGCGTGTCTGAACCCCGAACGTTATCAGGAAGGCTGTTCCAGAGTTTGGGAGCCAAATGCGAAAACGCTCTACCTCCTTTAGTGGACTTTGCTATCCTAGGTACTACCAAAAGTCCAGAGTTTTGCGACCTTAGGGAGCGTGATGGATTGTAGCGTGGTAGAAGACTAGTTAGGTACACAGTGCCTTAAGTGCAAGAGGTCATGAATTCCAATATTTTTTGTAGATAAACATTAATATTGCATCTTGTTTGTTAGTATGTATACCGGTATCTGAGGTATATTTGGCTGTATTTATATTGTGATTTCATTGGAACGGAGAGCTTTCAGAAAGGGTAATAAGCTCAGATTGCAGCCACTGCTTTCAGAGAGTCATATAATCGTATAATAAGAGTGCTGACAGCTGAGGTAATCAAACATTTTTAGGGAAGCCAAGATGAAAGAGGCGTTTAAAGGTGAATGTGTAATTTCGAGATCAAGCAGAATTGCAAAAATAATGGCTGTTTGCCTGGAAGTTTTCCTGAAAACACCTTCCATTTGCTATTGAGTGATCAAACAGTTAGCCCCGCCCCAACTACCATGCCATTGGTTGAGCCACTGTTGCTGTGCTGGACTAAGCAATGTTTTAAAAGCGCAACACAATGTTTACACTTTTATGAGAATCAGTGTTCTGATGGCTTACTTATAACTGTCTCTATAAATTAAGCTGTGATGTTAACATAAAAAATTACACACATCACCTTAACATAGGGTTGGGTGTTTATACAAAATAAAACCGAAATCAGATATGGTTTAGAGCAATTATCAAATCGCAAAGTATACGATTAAATTAAATAAATATATGCGCTGTGTGTTTCAGATTGAAGTGCAACAGCTTCTTCTTTTCAGAACAGCTCAGTTCACATTAAATGATGCTCCACGCAAACTCATCTTCATGTGCTGTGAGTTTGGATTGATTATAACATTCATTTGGGAAGGCAACATACGCTAACCATCTTTTCAAACTTGTAATGAGAAGCGCTTATAAACCGGCTGTTGTCAACAAAAGAGAAGCTTTAAGGTCTCCCTGTGGTTTTCCACCAAAATAGAAGCTTGATGGTTTAAAGTTTGAAAATGAAGAAATTAAGACAGCTATTAGTGTTGTAATTTTACAATAAAATTATTATATTATTTTAAAATACTCTTTTTTTTCATTTATACATGGAAATATTGCAATAGTAATATTTATTATTTAGTAAATATTTTAAACAATTTAAATATTTTTTTAAATATTTTATTTTTTAACAGTCATATCTATATATAATCACAAAAAAAATCACATTTTAAAACACCATCACAAAGTTTTTTTTTTTGTTTTTTTTTGCCAGCACCAACGTACTACACACACACAAGATGCTATTTTTGTGAAAGAAGGAAATCTGCTTCAACTTCAGCTTTCATCGAGCAAATAGATGTAAATTTAGAGGCAAGTATGCTGATACATGCTGTAATCTCGGGACAATGGGGTGGTTTAAAGGTCAAGAGAACACCTTGTCTTAGGCTGTAAGCACAACAACGGTTTAAACCTGAGGCCACTCACCTCTAAATAGGGATGTCTAACCATCTGCTATTGCTTTTTATTAGTAATTTAGGTACAAAGTTGTATATCAGACATTGCTTTGGCTTACAATATAAATTAACTCAATTTAATGCATTGATTGGTGATTTTATAAGGTCTGCACCTGTATACAGACAGTATTGTTGGTCATTGCTTGCATGCTGAGACTTGAGTACAAACACTAAGAGGTAAAGTAGACAGACTTAAGCCATTCACACCATAATCCTATGTAATCCTTAAAGGGCCAGGTAACTTCTTTGGCACACGTACTTAACTACTCAACTCACCTTCTAAAACTTGGAGAACATGTTGATGTGAAAAAGGTTACTATAAAGGTCAAGCAGCCTTAAAGGGACAGTTTGCCCTAGAATGGAAAATCTGCTGTTTGCTGTCACTCCAAACTTGTTTGACTTTCTTTAATCTGCAGAACAAAAAAAGAAAATATTCTGTTTTTGTACAAGAACTGACAGTCAGTTTTGTTTTGGACCCCATTAACTTTAACTGCATGGACAAATCCCAACATTTTTCATAGTTAAAAAATCATTCAATTTCATTTTTCTTCTTCAGTAGCACTTTATTTTACAGTCCTGTTTCACACGTGCATCCTATGTACTTATTATCATGATTACAATAACTGGGTAATAACTAGGTACTAACCTTGAACTCTGATGTTACTTTATATTACCATTACTTTTTGTACAGTGTAAGAACACGTAAGCACACATACTGTAAAATAAAGTGCAACTTCCTCTTTTGTGAATCACATATTAAAGAAATGCATACAAGTTTGGAATGTCATGAGGATAAGTAAAAAGTTGACAGAGTATTAATTTCATCAACGTCTATTCCCCTGATAAAGGAAAATTCTCTCATTTGCTCACTTTCATGTCGTTCCAAGCCTGTATATCTTTTTATTTATTTATTTATTTATGTTTTTTTCCTTATTTGGAAGATACTGTAGTCAACATATTTAGGCTTTAAAAAGTTCGTAAAATGATTGTAAAAGAAACCCTTATGATAATCTTATTGCTATTGTGTTACCTCTGAAGAGACTCTATCCCTTTATATAATGAACAAATTTAATGCCCATATAGACATTGATCAATGCACATACTGTAAGTACAGAGCTTACACATATGATAAACAGAAGCTCAACCGTACTAGCTTGATGCCCAAGTGTGTGATACGGCTTCCATATATGATGTGAGCTTGAAAATTAATATTTACTACTACTTAGACTTTCAGTGGATTGAGAAGAGTGATGATAGATTTATTTATTTATTTATTTTTTCATTTGTTTTCTGAAGGTGAATGAAAGTCCAATGGGTTTACAATGACATGAAGGTGAATAAATGATGACAGAATTTTCATTTTTGGGTGAAATACCCCTTTAAGATGTTCCAGTAAGACTAAATAGTTGAAAAGGTAAAGTATATTTATGCAGAATGCCTTAGAAACATAATTGCTTTATAACTGAACTAGCTCTCAGCATCCACATCAAACTCATTTTACACTCTGAGGAAACATGCTTTGTCAAACTATCATTTATTCATGTAGCATGCTTTTTTATGTGCTTTTGAAAGGGTGTGGTACGGCACTACAGGTTTTTAGCTGAATGGATTCGCAGGCTGTATTCTGGGGATGTGGATTAGAAGATGGAATGCATTTTGGCGTCTCGGGCGTCGAGTACTCTCTCTCTCAGGCATGAGATGCAGTAGTAATGGCTGTATAATGCCTACAGTGATCTCAGTGATGACATGAGATAGAGAGGTGTGAGAAAAAGGATGCTTTGTGTGAAGTGAGGAAAGTGCCATCTAGTGGCATTAAAGGCCTGCTCTTTCATCTTGTTTGGCACGTCATCATAGCTTGCCTTTATACCTTGAAAGGACTTTCTCTCATGCATTTGTCAAAAAAGGGCACTGCCATTAGATAACTCGTCCTCAGCAATGCTGAATATGTAAAACATCTACTTTGATAAAAAGTCAGTCAGAAAGATTTTTGCTATCTCTTTGCTGAAACTATTTATTCTATATTGTACTATATCCAAATGATAGGCCCATATATATGGGCCTATCATTTGGATATAGTATTCATTCATTCATTCCCTCCACATTTAATTTTCAGGGTTACGGTTGTCGGCACATGAATGAATGAATTAATTAATGTTTATTCATTTATTTAACAATTTATTTATATATTTCAACATTTATTTAATGATTTCATTTTGAGTAATTTGGCCCTCCATAGGCTAACTAGGTGCCACTTTAAATGAATGAATGAATGAATGAATGAATGAATGAATGAACGAATGAACGAACGAACGAATGAATGATGCTCTAGTAAAATAATTACTGTAATTAAAATAAAAAAATAAGTATTTTATATTATTTAATTATCAGCATTATATTATATTATATAGCTATTCTGTTCTCTAGAAATCATATTGGCATCAGGTATTAAAAAACCCCAACGGCCTATTAGTTGACCACTAATATATAAAGATATGACTAGTTGTGCAGTTATATTTTGGCCTAACCATATATATATATATATATATATATATATATATATATATATATATATATATATATACATATATATTACTACTCATATTTTCAGTGGATTGAAAAGAGTGATGATAGCATATTACAAAAATTTTCATTTGTGTTCTTAAAGTGAATAAAAGTGGAAAAAATGAGTAACAAAAAACTAAAAAACTAAGAACTAAAACAAATCAATCCCAGCTGCTAACCAATGATCAGGCAGACATTGGTGAGATGTTTTATGGCTAAAATAATCAGCTAAAACCAAAATTTATTTTATGTTTATTTATTTATTTAGAGAATTTTAACTGAGGGCTTTGAATGATTGCTGCAACTAAGTATTTAAAGGAAGTCAAAGGAAACACAGTGTGAGGAGCCAATGAACTGTATTTCTGTAGGAGCGTAAGAGTGTCAAGACTGATTAGATGTTGTCATCTGATATGGAGTCCTCATCAGAGTCGAATTACTGTTTCTGAAGAAAAGAGTTTTGCAAACTAGCACTTTTGAGGAAGACTCAAAAGAATTATTTACAGACTTTAAAGAGCCTGTCACACAAGCTTAACTTATCTCTCATAAAGATGTCAAGATAAATTGCCCTCATAAGATTTGAAACTCAAATACAATTAGATTTAGTTTAAATCTAGTTTACTGTAATTGACATGAAGTTAACACAAAATTACCCCATCCTAACTATTTAGAATAGACATCTTATAGTTATGTTCTTCACTCACAATTGTTGATATTTGCACTTACAAAAAAACAAAAAAACAAAAAAAAGAAAAAAGAAAAAAAAACTAACTTATAAATAATACAGAACTTTTTTACAAAAAAAAAAAAACAAAAAAAAAAAAAAACAAATTTAAACATGGAAAAAGAACAGAAAGTTTTAGAATTTTGAAGATTTTAAAACAATATAAGGTGACATAAACCAAAGAAAAACTACTTATGATTCTGCAATGTTTTTGTCTCAGTGTTTTTTAAGTGAATATTGTGTGGCACAAAACCAGTGTGATTTTCTACATCTTATCTACTGTCATTAAAAAATATATATTAAAGGGTCCAGACATTAAATTGTTTACGATTCTGTATTTAAAAGGAAATGCTCTAGCAGCCAACACCACAAAAACCCACTGACCTCCAGGGGTTTTGTGACTTGTGAGTAAATATATATTAAAAAATGTTGTATAAATAACTGCAGTTTGATGTTTTTAACACATCAAATTGCTGTTCAAATGGCAATTGTAGTGTCCTCAGTGTTGTTCATTAAATTTGCAGTGAATATTGTGTGGAAATTATGTAAACCTGTGCAATTTTCTTGTCTACTTGTCTATATATATATATACAGTGCCGTGAAAAGGTTTTTGCCCCCTTCCTGTTTTTTTTTTTTTTTAATTAATGTTTTGCATATTTTTTTCACACTTAAAAGATTCAGATCATCAAACAAATTTTAATATTACACAAAGATAACCCGAGTAAATACAAAATACAGTTTTGAAATAATGATTTCATTTATTAAGGGAAAAAAGCTGTCCAAACCTGCCTGGCCCTACGTGAAAAAGTAATTGCAGATGTAATGGGACACACACCTTCCAAAAAGTTCAACTTTTGTCTCATCAGTCCACAGACTATTTGCCCAAAAGTCTTGGGGATAATCAAGATATTTTTTTTGGCAAATGTGAGACGAGCCTTTGTGTTCTTTTTGGTCAGCAGTGGTTTTTGCCTTGAAACTCTCCCATGGATGCCGTTTTTGCCCAGTCTCTTTCTTATTGTTGAATCATGAACACTGACCTTACTTGAGGCAAGTGAGGCCTGCAGTTCTTTAGATGTTGTTCTGGGTTCTTTTATGACCTCCTGGATGAGTCGTCGTTACACTCTTGGAGTAATTTTGGTTGGCCAGCAACTCCTGGTAAGGTTCACCACTGTTACAAGTTTTCTCCATTTGTGGATAATGGCTCTGACCGTGGTTTGTTGGAGTCCCACTGCCTTAGAAATGACTTTATAACCCTTTCCAGACTGATACATGTCAACTATTTTGTTTCTCATCTGTTCTTGAATTTCTTTAGATCTCGGCATGAAGTGTTGCTCTTTAAGCATGCTTTACTTTGTCAGACAGGTTCTATTTAAGTGATTTCTTGATTCAACAGCTCTGGCAGTAATCAGGCTTGGTTTGGCTAGTGAAATTTAACTCAGCTTTCTAAAATAATGTGGTTAATCACAGCTCTTTCATGATTTAACAGAAGGGGGCAATTCATTTTTCACGTAGGGCCAGGTAGGTTTGGACAGCTTTTTTCCCTTAAAGGTGTCATCATCATTTTCCACAAGTATATATGTGCAATATATATATGCAAAAACTAAAAAAAAAACAAAAAAAAAAAACAGGAAGGGGGCAATAACCTTTTCATGGCAGTGTATATACTATATCTGTATGTGTGTGTGAAAATCCTAAGAATCACTTCATGTAAGTTATAGATTTTCAGGGTGGTCTCAGATATATATAAATATTAAAAGTCACGAAATCCCTTAAAATTATATCACTGGAGGTCAGTGAGTCTTTTTGTTAGATGTTCCTACTCAACTACAGAAACTTAAATAATTCAAGTTACAGATTTCCAGTGTGGTCTCAGATGTCTGGACCCCACTGTAGTTAATATATATTTTTAATGACAGCAGATAAGATTGCATAAGATTGCAAAGTTGCATTGGTTTACCCAACTGTCACACAATATTCACTTAAAATTTAATTAAGAGCACTGAAATACAAACAAACATTTGCAGAATCTTAATTAGCTCTTCTTTGTCATATGTTTTATTGTTTAGACATTATTTGACTGATGAATATTAAACATTTCTTATAATTATGTTATTACCTTTTTAAAAATCTAAAACTTTGATCATTTTCAGGATCAAATGGAATGTACATCAAATTGCAGTTATTTTGCACCATTTTTAAATAATATTTACTCACTGGTCAGTGGGTCTTTTTGTTGTTGTCTGTTAATGGGCATTTCTTCTTGAGTATAGAATCTTAAATAGATCCACTTCATGTAAGTTATAGATTTTCAGGGTGGTCTCAGATATATATAACCACATATAAAAAGACCCACTGACCAGTGAGTAAATATTATTTAAAAATGGTGCAAAATAACTGCAATTTGATGTACATTCCATTTGATCCTGAAAATGATCAAAGTTTTAGATTTTTAAAAAGGTAATAACATAATTATAAGAAATGTTTAATATTCATCAGTCAAATAATGTCTAAACAACAAAACATATGACAAAGAAGAGCTAATTAAGATTCTGCAAATGTTTGTTTGTATTTCAGTGCTCTTAATTAAATTTTAAGTGAATATTGTGTGACAGTTGGGTAAACCAATGCAACTTTGCAATCTTATGCAATCTTATCTGCTGTCATTAAAAATATATATTAACTACAGTGGGGTCCAGACATCTGAGACCACACTGGAAATCTGTAACTTGAATTATTTAAGTTTCTGTAGTTGAGTAGGAACATCTAACAAAAAGACTCACTGACCTCCAGTGATATAATTTTAAGGGATTTCGTGACTTTTGAATAAATACTATATACAAATTTTGTAAAACATCTAAAATTTTTATTACATCCCATTTGATCCTGGAAATAAGGTTTCAGGTTTTTGAAAGGTTCTGACATAAAAATCCTAAGAAATAATTAAGATTCAGCAGGCAAATACACGCTTACTAGCAGCCATCAGCCCACCAACAACCAACAGCGAGACTTAATGGCCTCCGGTGATTTCATGGCTGTCAGTGTGAACGGTGGCTTAATGCAGCTGAACTGTTTTGCCAGTGCTCAGGAACCAGGCATTCCGAACAGTTCTTTGATTCTCTGTGCCTCTTTCATTAGGTGTTTGGTAATGCGAGAGCGCGTGTGAGAGCGAGAGCAGCATGTTAGTTATGCGAGTAGACGAAGTGCCTGTGGAGGTAATAGCGTGAGCTCAGCTGGGCAGGAATGAGGACCGAGCTCTCCCGGGGAAGCGAGGAGGCAGTGTAACAGCTGCAGTCTGTGAGGGGGGCTGGCTGACTCACACCTCTGCAGGAAGATGGAACCTGGGGATGGCTGCGGGGCAGTGGAGGCGAGAAAGGGGTGGGCTGGCCAAGGTGCCCTGTTAGGGGCCCACTGATGGAAATTACCAAGATGATTTCCCACAGATGCAAGATGGTGGCAGGCACATTTCAAAAAACATTTCGGACTTAATGAATAGCATGAGTACGGCAAATTCCGTATTCATCCGGCTCCTCTCAGCTTTGAAGACCTCTCCTCCTCACGCCCTGTCAGATTTTAAAAACATCAATAAGCAATGGCAATAAAAATGCAAATTCAAAAGTTTCTTGCGCAGCCATTATCAAAATGTGTTAGTCACTGCTTGTTTCTTCCTCAGCACTTTAAGGACAATAAGGTTTAGTAACATGTCCTGAATCCTAACCAGTGCGATGCTGAAAATGCAATGCAAAAGCAATGCAAAGAATCATCAAGATGGCCGCAGCGTGAATGAACGCGTCTCAAGCTCAAGCCTGCTCTGCTATTAAAGTAGCTGTGTAAAATATTCCTTCGTGGATTGGCATGTGTTTTTCTTTTTAGAATCTTTTTTTTTTTTTTTTTTTTTCAACAAGTTAGCAGCTAAGCGTTTGTTTGCTCCCGCACATTTTTCCGCTCTGTAACAATGGATGAGCGGCATATCACATTGCAAACGTTGTGGGATGCTGTTCAACAGATTAAGACCGATATGCTGACTCACTTTGATGTAAAATCGGACTCTATTCATAGTAGTTTGAGCAGCATTCAGAACTCTTTAAGTATTTTGGGAGATCAAGTTAACCTGTTAGAGCAGCGTGTTTCTGCTAATGAGGACAACGTGCAAGCGTGTGTTACTCGGATTCAACAACTGGAGAAAGATAACTCCTACCTGATCGACAAAGTTGACGTCTTGGAGAATAGAAGCCGGCTTGTCCCGGCTGATTCCACAGCTTTTGGGACAAGACAACTTTCTAACTCCACCGATCATTGAATGGGCTCATCGCTATCCGACAGTTCGTCAAAGCGGTAGAGCTAGTACAAGGCCTGTTATGGTCAAGCTCCTTAACTTTCAAGACAAGTTGAAGATTCTTAGCATTGCAAGGGAAAAGAAACTGGAGTATAGCAGGACGCACGTATTTATCTACCCGGACTTCAGTGCTGACTTGATGAAGAGGCGTAAGAGTTTTGACCCTGTTGAACGTAAGCTTTGTGAACTTAATATGAAATACTTTCTTCATTATCCTTGCACTTTATGTTTTCTTGTTGATGGTAAACAGCAACGTTTCAACTGTCACAAAGAAGCTGAAGCTGTTTTCATGTCATCCCAGAGCTCCTTAGGATAATGACTGATTGAATTGAGGCTGCCCTGCTTGATTTTTGTGGCTGAATAAAGTTAGCTACTTTGCTGTAACACAGTCACATATATTATTATTGGTTGTTGTTGGGGTGTTGAAATAATATTATTTTGGAATGACGGACTTTATTTATTTATTTATTTTTTTTAAAGCTACGCTTTATTATTATCTTTATTAATGCTTGAGTTGAGTTTATTTGCTGGTTCTGTATTTGGTTTGTTCACTGGGTTATGGGGTCTGGGGTAGCTGGGTCGCTCTTGAGTAGTGTTGTGGTATTTGTTTGTTTATTTGTTGTTTTTGATTGTTTGTTTGTTTTTTGGTACTTATGTGTGTTTGTTTGTTTTGTTGTGATTTGTTTTGTTGTTTGTTTGTTTTGTATTTATTTTGTTTGTTTCTGCACCCTTGCAATATTTTTTGGATTCATTTATTTTTTGATTTTATATCTGATCAGTGTCATTATTATTATTATGCTATATTTTCAGGCTGGATGAGGTTAAGGGGTTAAAAATTATTCATTTGAATATTAGAAGTCTTGTGCGCAAAATTGATTTACTTCGGGTGTGGGTTGATTTAAACAAACCGGATATTGTTACACTCTCTGAGACATGGCTAAATAGCAGTGTTTCAGACACTGAAATAAATCTAATCAATTATGTTCTTTATAGATATGATAGGTGTGGGTATCTATGTTTCTATTGGTCTTGTATCTGAGTTGGTTATACCTCCAGTTGATCCTTTACATTGTGAATGTATCTTTGTTAAAAGGTAATTCTTCATTTAAATAAATGTATAATTATTGGAAGCATATACAGACCACCCTCTTCACCAGTGGGGTCATTCAGTTATCTGATATCCATCATTAATTCTATTTTTGGTAAAAATGAAATTATATTACTTGGTGATTTTAACAAAAATTTGTTAGATAAATCATCTGATAAAGAAAAAAAAATATATTTAATAGTTTAAATCTTACCCAACTAATTACTGAGCCTACTAGAGTTACTACTCGATCTCAGTCTCTTCTTGATTGGATACTTGTTTCACATCCTAACAGATTTTTAAGGGCAGGTGTTATGTCTGACTGCTTTAGTGATCACTCTATTATATTTTGTGTATGGAAAATTAAATTACCTAAATCCCCATCTAAATTAATTAAAATCAGACAATATAAAAAACTTAATCTAAATTCATTTATTAATGATTTGGTTTCTATTAATTGGGATAGATTTCATTTAATTCCTAATGTACAAGATGCTTGGGATTTTCTTTATACAGAATTCATTAATGTTGTGGACAAGCATGCTCCCTGGAAAACTATTAGGGTTAGGGGTAATCATCTCCCTTGGATTAATTCTGAACTTATTAGTCTTTTTAGGCTAAGGGATAAAGCATGGTCAGTATTTCCTCAGACAAGAAGCAATGCTGATTGGGAAGTATATAAATATATAAAAATATTATATTATATATAAATATATATAAAACACAGCATATAATAGACTTTCCAGATTTGTTTTGGGGTGTTCTTTTTATACTCATCATTGTATAATGTATGATGCACTTCAGTGGCCATCTTTGCACACAAGACGATATATTCACTGGCTTCAATTCATATTCAAATGTATTTATTTTAAATATCCTAGTTATTTACAACAATACTTTGTACCTTTTTCTTTAAATTATCAAGTTAGGCATTCTGTTCAGATCTATTTTTTTGTTCCTCGTGTCAAAAAAAAAACAAAAAAAAAACATTGGTAAAAGAGCTTTCATGTTTAAAGGTCCAATAGACTGGAATAATTTACCTGCTGATATTCGAGCTATCACATCATTTAAGATGTTTAAGCAAACTTTATCTTATTTTACTTTGGATTGTACATGTTATTTTTGAAGATGGTTGAAGATTTTTTTATTATTATTATTATTATTTTTTATATATATATATAGTTTTTGGCTTATGTTGTGAGCAGATACACTGATCGGTATATTTTGTATTATGTTTTGTTTTATATTTGTTACTAGTTATTTTTTTGATGTTGTGGTGCTTTTTTGTGTTTTGTTGTTTATGGATGTAATGTTAATTTGTGTTTTGTTTTGTTTTTTTGTTACTATTTTGTGATTGTGATACATTGTGGAACCCCCTTGAAAACGAGATGGTACATCTCAAGGGATTAATCCTAATAAATAAATTCAAATTGAAATCATCTTTAGAAGGAGCTACATAACAAACACTGTGCATCTGTGCCAGTGTTCTTGTTGCTGTTCCATATCTCTCGACTTTCAGTCGCCATCTCTTCTCCCTCTCGGTCGCTGCCCTCCGGAATTATGTCAAATGATTTCATCTCAAAACGCGAGGGGAAAAAACAACAACCTTATTTCCCAAAACAGCCATCTGGCAGGACAGCTCTCGATGTTTCTATCCACCTCCATCCAATTTCCCATTCCGGTCTCCACTCCACAGTCACTACGTCGCTGCGGATAGATCACACACGCAGGAGCTGGAATATTCTGACAGGCCCAATGTCCTCGCTGCCGCCGAATTCTCTGCGTGATTGATTCCATTTCTCCATCCAACATCCCTCCCCCCTCCCCGAAGCTTTCGCCTCATTCCTCAACGCTGCTGTCATTTGCTATTCATATTTCCTGTGCTCGGGAAAATGGTCTTTTCGCTTATTTCTTGAATTAAAGTGAAATAGATCATACATTGTGCTCAAGGTGTTGGCATTTTAAAGCTCTTGTTTAGCTGCCTTTTACTTTCCACCGGAAAGGAAATGGAATCGAGTAAAGTTAAATGGAACAATGAGCAAGAGTGATGTCATTCTCCTCTTTCCATATTGTCTCAAATCCATTTTTACAGCTGCTAGTTCTGGTCCTCGAGTTTGATTATCTGAGTTTGCAACATTCCAGACCAGAGTATGTGAGCGGTGCATACAGGTTGTTTGATTTTGTTGCTTCTTTTGGAACTATTTCCGTTGCCCAAAAAGATACACAATACTACAACTGATTCTGTTGTCCTCTTTTGTAAGTTGCTTTGGATAAAAGCGTCTGCTAAATGACTAAATGACACAAATATCTGTTAAATCTAAATATCACTTTTGCAATCATGCTGTTGTTCTGAACATTGGCGCCCCACTTTGGGTGCCATATTATTACTCAGAAAACATCACTCTTGCTCTTGATATTGCTTGAATGTGCATATATTTTCATGATGAAAGCCAGGCTGCCAAAAATGGCTCATGTATCTGATATTTGAATTTTTTCATGGGGAAAAAAGGTGAGCACTGCAGAATTTCAAATATAAAGCCATGAATTAGTTTACCTGTGGGCTCTTATGTTAATACGCCTTCAACTCTTCAAGTCATAGCTCTGAAACCATCATCTCTATTTAGCGTTGACATGACAGATGGGGAGAGGGCTGTAAGGTTGTACAACATCCCACAGCTCACTTACAAACGTCATACAGGAATACCTCTGCAGAGGATTAAGACCGCTTCAGTTAAAAATTTGGAGGAATCTATATACTGTGTTGCTTGGTAGGTATTTTTTTCTAATAGAAGTTCTCCCTGAATAATTTGGACAAAGAACATTTTTCATTGAATTACAGGATATCACAGGTAAATAATTTTTAATGGAGTTGGATGTCACTGGAGAAAAGAGTTTTCTATAATGAAGTACCTTGTTCTTTTCCACAAGAATACAGAATGCAGAGAAGAAAAGATCTGTAGTAATTCAATCAGATTTAGTGACTGTCAGCCCTTTCTAAATGTTTTCTTTTGGTCTGGAACTTTGTGATAATTGCATAGCTGGCCTAAGAAAATAAACCATTTGCTATTTTCCAAAACTTAGATAAGTCAACGTAAGATAAGTCATTTTGGCCAGATTCTAGGGCAGCATTGCATGTATATTTTGCATACAGTACAATCCCAGAATGCACTGCAATATGCTCAGTGACAAATAAATAGATGGAGGGGACAAGTAAATATTATTTAGAATATTATACTTAGAATTCATTCAACACTGAAAAGTATTAAAGGTTAGTTCACTTCCAGAATAAAAAATTCCTGATAATTTATTCACCCCCATGTCATCCAATATGATCATGTATTTCTTTCTTCAGTCGAAAAGAAATGAAGGTTTTTGTGTAAAATATTCCAGGATTTTTCTCCAATGGTGGCCAATGGGTTGAAGGTCCAAATTGCAGTTTCAGTGCAGCTTCAAAGGACTCTAAAAGATCCCAGCCAAGGCATAAGGGTCTCATTTAGCGATCGGTCATTTTCTATAAATAAATAAATATATATATATATATATATATATATATATATATGTGTGTGTGTGTGTGTGTGTGTGTAGCCTATGTATATTATTTATATATATATATATATATATATATGTTTTTTTTTTTTTTACCACAAATGCTCATCTTGCATTAGCTCTGTGATGCATGCACGTCCGCGACTTCATGCATTCCCTGTTGGGAAAATCACGCGCAGTTAGTTCTTCATCTGTGTATTTCGGTTCACAAAGGTAGGGTAGTGCGAAAAATTCCATGTCCTTTTCTCCTTCAACTTCAAAATCAACTGACATCGTTGTTTTACCTTTTTGTTGTTGTTGTTGTTGTTTTTTTTTTTTTTTTTTTTTTTTTTTTTTTTTTTTTGTAAAGGGTGTTTGACTTTCTTTGCATGTTTATTTGTAAACACTGGGTCGGTACTTCGCCTATGTCACGCGTGACTTTTGCAACCTGATTACATAATGCGGGAAGTGGAGTTAGTGCAAGATGAGCACTTGTGGTTAAAAAGTATATAAATGTTTTATTTATTTATTTATTTATTTTTTAGAAAATGACAGATTGTTCTGCTATATAAGACTCTTATTCCTTGGCTGGGATCGTGTAGAGTCCTTTGAAGCTGCATTAACACTTGGACCTTCAACCTGTTGGCCGCCTATGAAGTCCACTATATGGAGAAAATTCCTGTAATGTTTTCCTCAAAAAGCTTAATCTCTTTTCGACTGAATAAAGAAAGACATGAACATCTTGGATGGCATTGGGGAGAGTAAATTATCAGGAAATTTTTATTCTGGAAGTGAACTAATCCTTTTATAACGTAGAATAATTTTACCTAGGGAGTCACGTGACGGGCTCATGAAGCTAGTCACACCTGAGTAGAGCTCCGTACGTTTGGGCCCTTTTTGCTGATTTTCTTTCGTTTTATTTTAAGTTTTATTCATTAATAATACTTTCCCTCTTGGCATACAATCGGAAACAGCAGGGCTTCTCCGATTAAGAAGAAATCCAAGCCACCGACCGCGAGTGATCTGGTGGACGAGATGAACACTGTTACACTAAATTGGATCTTCTTACAGGAGAGATGAGAGAGCAAAAGAAAGTTGTCGCAGATCACGATAGGAGAGTAGCCGCTGCCGTCGTGGCTCCCGTCTCTGGCGGGCAGAGAGACTGAAGTGGAGCGAGCGCATCGCGTGTACACAAGGCTCTCCTCAGATCGCGCTAAACCTCGGGTTTTCATCTTTAAACTGTTGCGGTACACGGACAGGGAGCTCATTTTGTGGGCCGCCAGACTTCACGCCTCGGTGAAAACATCTGACGGAGCAACGCTGTCTTTCTTTCCAGATTTTTCTCCGGTCACCGCAAAAAGAAGAAGTGCATTTGCGCCAGTTAGGAAGGAGATGAGAGAAGCTGGCATCCAGCTCTTTTTAACTTCTCATCTTCTTTATCCTGCAACGCTGAAGGTCATTCTCAATCAAAGTGAACCTAAAATGCTATATTTTATCCACCAACTCTCAGTGAGCTTCAGCTGGACATTTGCTGTCTAACCGGAGAAGAGATGCTCTAAATGGTTAGGTGACTCTCTTTCACTGTTCACTTTAATGTTCACTTAATTCATAGTTACTAGAAGATTTCATTGTGCATACAGTATCGCTTACTGATTATGATGTTATTTTATTTATGTTTTAATTGTATTCCTTCTCTCTCTCTCTCTTTTGTTTTCTTTTTATTTTTTAAAATAGAGATACTAGTCAGTATGTGTCTATGGGGCCAATGTTGGTGCTTCAGTAATGTGCAGGTTTTTGTTGATGCCACGGATCATATTAAGGAGTGCTGGCAGATCAAGGTTTGTTCTTGGTTTGATCTGCCATAGTTCATGGGAATGTTTTTTTGAATAGTGGATTTTTTTGAATAGAAGGGTGGGGGTGGAGGGTGGTTTAATGGCAGACTCAACTGGTTTTATTTTCAAACTTGTATTTTGTCTTATTATGCAGTAATTCTGTTTGATACCTATGACTGACCTTAATATTCTGAGTTGTAATATTAATGGCATAAATGGCCCTCACAAACGTACAGGTTTTCTGGATTTTTTGCGAAGAAGAAAGATTGATATAGTGTTAGTTCAAGAATCCCATTTAAAAGAGGAGGATATACGCAGGTGTAATAATAAGTTTTATGAAGTGGTATCTCACTCATGTTCAGATACTAAAACCAAGGGTGTCCTAATATTAGTACGGAGGACTTTAAATATTACTATTTTAGATAAAGGTTGTGATACAGATGGTAGAATAACACATATAAAAACAATAGTGGAGAATAGGAATATTGTATTTCTTTCAGTTTATGCCCCTTGTACTCCTGACCCTACTTTTCTCTCTGTTTAGTCAACCTATCTCTTGAAATTTTCGGATTTTGAAATTGTATTGGGTGCAGATACGAATTCTGTAATGTTGCATATCCTAGATAGATCTGGACCAAAAGAATCACACTCTCAAGCTTTTTGTTCTGACAAACTTTGTCAGTGTGTAACCTCATCTTCATTGGTGGATAGTTGGTGTTTATTAAATCCTTCTGCTAAGTCTTTCACTTTCTTTTCTGCTACTCATAATCCTATTTGCAAATTGACTATATTTTCATTTGTACTTCTTTATGTTCAGCTGTTCGTGATGCCGATATCTGTTCCTTATCTCTGTCGGATCATGATGGAAATTTGTGCACATTTTCTTTGATCCCTCTGCCATCCTGTGCCACTAGATGGCGATTTAACCCTAAATTGTTACAGGATGAAAACTTTTGCAGTCAATTCAGAAATAAATTTGATGAGTTTATTGAAATGAACCAAGGTTCAGTGGATGATCCGCGAACACTTTGGAATGCAGTTAAAGGATTTATAAGGAGTAACTCAATTTCATATGCCTCTTTCCTTCAGAAACACAAAAGGATAGTTGAACTGGAATCACAGCTCCAGAATCTGACTAGAGATAATCAGCGTTATTTCTCAGACAATACACTCAGTAAAATCATGGCGGTTAGGTCCGAACTCAATTCATTACTGAGATCCAGGGCAGAATTCCTGATTCAAAGATCCAGGCAGAATTATTATTTTCAAGGGAGTAGACCAAGCCACCTTTTAGCTGTAAGATTACGCAACAGTGAAAAGTTTGCTAATATTTCAGCAGTGAAATCCCAATCTGGGCTCATTATGACAGACCCAAAAGACATTAATATCGCCTTCCACTCTTTTTACTCTAACCTCTATACTTCTTCTTCTTCCCTTACTTTTTGCATCTTTTCTGTCCAACCTTTATTTACCTAGGCTGTCAGATTCGGATTCAGAATACCTGGCTGATCACTCCGATCATTCTTCAGGAGCTGGAGTCAGCAATCCGATCTATGAACAAGGGGAAATCCCCAGGCATAGATGGTATCCCAATCGAATTGTATACTACTTTTTGGTCGGATTTAGGCCCCCTCATGTTAGACATGAGAAAGTTTTCAGTTATTCATGGCTCATTTCACCCATCTATTAATATAGCTGTTATTTCTCTCTTGTTAAAAAAAGATAAAGATCTGACTTCCTGTTCAAGTTACCGGCCACTTTCTTTGATAGGGACTAATGTTAAATTATATGTTAAAGTACTATCTCGTCGTCTAGAGAAATTTATGAACAGGCTAGTTCATCATGACCAAACAGGATTCATTAAATCTCGCTCAGTTTCAGATAACTTATGCAGGTTATATCATATTATTAATTCAACGAATAGTTAATCCTCCCCTTGCGCAGTATTATCTCTAGATGCGATGAAAGCTTTCGACCAGCTAGAATGGAACTATTTATGGGCGGTTCTACAGCATCTGGGTCTAGGATCGTGTTTCATAAATATGATAAAAGTTCTGTACACCAATCTAGCAGCCACTGTTTTCACAGGTGCTGTTCACTCTAACCCATTCTTTATACATCGAGGTACTCGTCAGGGTTGCCCGCTTTCTCCTCTATTATTTGCCCTATCCTTGGAACCCTTAGCTCAAGCGGTACGACAGTCTGACACGATTTCTCCTATAATTATACAGAATACTCATCAACATATTTCTTTGTTAGCTAATGATATCTTATTGTTTTTGGAATTCTAAAATTGATTCCATGTCCCTTTCTATATCTATTCCATTGGTTCAAAACTTTAAGTACTTGGGGATAGATGTTTTTCCTTCCCTGCAGGAAGTCCTCTCAAAAAACTATAATAATATTCTAGCCAAATTATCCTCAGATTTGGAAAATTGGTCTCGTCTTCCTACTTCTTTTCAGGCTTGTATATCAGTGATTAAAATGAATGTTCTCCCACGTATTAATTACTTTTCTTCCATGATTCCTCTCGCTCCACCGGTTGGCTACTGGAACAAACTTGATGCATGTGTCTCACGGTATATATGGGATGGGAAACGTCCTTGTATTAAACTGACTACCTTACAACAATGTAGATTACATGGAGGTCTTTCTTTCCCCAATTTTAGACTGCATGCTCAAGCCCTTTCTCTCCGCCCTCTATCAGTTTGGTTTGATCCTGACGCTTCTGTGTCTTGGAGAGCAATTGAGGAATCTATTGTTTATCCGTATAAATTGAAGCATCTTGTTTTTTCGGGGGTTCCGCTTAGGCAGTGTAAATCTCGGTTTGGTCCAATTGTAACCCACCTCCTCTCCACATGGAGGGAAGCTGAAAGACGTTCACAACTAGTTACAATATGGCATAGGCATTCGCCTATTTTTCACAATAATAATCTTTTGTCAGGCAGTACTCCATTTCATTGTCTGCAATGGACTCATAATAAAGTAAACACTCTGGGAGATATCTATGATGATAGTGGTTTAAAATCCTTCCAGAATCTCAAAACTCAATATAATCTGCCAGGCACCTCCTTTTTTATGTATTTGCGCATTAGATCGGCCCTACGGGGCATATGGAGTGCCTTGGAACTCTCAACTGCCTGTTCACCCTTTGCGCAAACTAATCCTTCCTTCTGAGGAATCTCCCTCCTCTGCTTCAGTCATCTATCTCTTTCTTCTTGAGTATTCATACAAACCTTTATCTATTACAACAGTTTGGACTAAGGATCTTAATGAGGATGTGCATGTTTTATTTTCAGATCAGGTATGGGGTATGTTTAAATTGTCTTCTAAAAACCCTAATCACCAAATGATTCATTGGAAATTGCTGCATAGGGTTTACTTGACTCCAGTGAAATGTTTTTATATGAATCTGTCGTTTTCTCCTAAGCGTAGTCTCTGTTCACAAGGATCTTTAGGCACGGTTTTGCATTTTTTTGGGAGTGCCCCTCTCTCTCACCTTTTTGGACTCAGCTCTCACAGGACCTTTCGTATTTGTTGGGTACTGAGATATGTTTGACTCCGTGCCATTTTTTCATGAATGACTTTTGGGAATTCACCTTGTCCGTCCAACAAAGATGTTTACTGTTAGCTGCTCTCACAGCAGCAAAAAAAAAAAATTGCTAATCAACCGTTGGAATTGTCCTCACAAAATGGACAGACGAACCTAGACTGTGTTTTTGTTGGACATTTTTGTCCGATGGAACTCTCAACTTCTCATATACATGGATCTAATGTGAAAACTGTAATTTTATGGCATTCAGCTTTTAATGTTGTGTCATTTTTTTTCTAAAATCTTTGTAAAAATTATTTTATGTTTATTTATTTATCTATTAATATTAATTAATTTATTATTATTAGTATTTATTTTATTTTATTATTTATTTATTTATTTTAAGTCTACCAGGGGGTGGAATGGGTTGGGGTGGGTTCTAAATTTGCACAGCTGCTTTTTGTTTTATACTGTTTTTCCCGGAAGAAAATTCAATAAACAGTTGTTTACAAAAAAAAAAAAAAAAAAAAAAAAAAAGAATAATTTTACCTCAAATACACGTTGCCTGTACTGAAATCAGTTCCAAGTCAAGTCTCTCATTTACTTCACATGATGCTGCCTATGTAGGGTATTCTAAATCAGTCTATTTTGATGTTCTATGATCTTAAAATACCTCCTCAAATCATCACGACTTGCCTAAAATAAAATCTATAGATATAAAACAGTTCAAGCATATAACAATGTTTAAACGTTAAACCTAGATAAATGTGCGCTATATCCAATAGTTTGTGCGGAGAGTGGAAGCTGAAGCGCACTTTGCAAGACATGGAGGTGCCAGCGTGATCATTTTTGCTCATAAAGGTATAAGAGTAATACCACATTCGTAACTGTAAAGATTCTACTTTTATTTGTGTGCACTCACAATATCAACAAAACATTGTGCTTTTATAAAATTATGAAGCTTTTATGAAGAAAACAAACATGATGCACTTTCTGCCGTCTCGTCTTGAACAGGAGTGCTTCACAAAAATGAACTGAAACTCAGCGAATACATGCCTCACAGACATGATAAATATATCTATAGAAAGCTTTAAATTACTACTTAACGAAATAAAACAAATCCAAAACAAAAACTCTTTCATTATAATCATAGTCACAATCCGTAAAGATGCACTTCTCGCATCTAAAGTCATTGCACGCCGAGTCTGAAATTTTCGTATGCGTTTTTTCGTATTCGTAATCCTAAAACTTTGTCACGCACAGAAACCTTGCACACTGAGTCCGATGTGTATTAATTAATCCGTTGCAAAAAAAAAAAAAAAAAATTGCAAAACAGTAGCCTACTAAATGGAGTCTTCAAGCATTGAGGATGATTTTGTTGTCCTCTGACTTCTTAAAAAAAGAAAAAGAAAGGAAATATTGGGTCCATCCAATCCCGAGATATAGAGAGGACGGAGAGTTCCCCCTCCTTATTAAGGAGCAGCAGGATTATCATGGGCGATTCAGAGTTTACTTCAGGATGTCAGTGGCTCAGTTTGATGCTTTGCTAGCGATAGCCACATATTAAAAAGAAGACCACCAATTTCTGTGAACTCAGTGGATCCACACAGTGCTTGGGGCTGCGAGATAAAGTGAATGGACTTGACAATGGCCATTCTGGATTTTGGCATTCGCTTGTACAGTGGCTCTGAATTGTCAAAACACCTCTCAAAATGCTTGCTACGGATGCGAAAAACTGAAAAAAATCTAACCCAATCCGAATTTTTTTATGACGGACGAAAATTTCGGAGGCAGTGTGTAAACGTGATTGACATAACGTGAGGTTGTATTTATTTTTCAACGTGCGAATATTTCGGAACATTTCGAACTCAGTGTGCAATGACCTTAATGACGAGATGACGAGTCAAGATCGGCAACTTCACCCTTACAACACCGACTCAGAAAACACTAGTTTTATTAGTAAATTAAAATTCAAATATCTCCTTACTATTTCCCCTGACACATTTATGGTAGCCTAATTACTTTTGCCGGTGCTTTGCAGCAAGCTTAAGCCCATTGCATGCATTTGAACGCAGAACTCTTCAGCTGTGCTGACGGCACGCACCATACATGCTGCTGCTGCTGGACACAAAACACCATCGAACTGCACCAAATTCTCTTTAAGACAAGTCATTTCACTCGGCGGCCATCTTTGAAACACCTCTCGGGCATCCAAGTGCAGCTCCTATCTCTTTGAATGGGGAAACATCAAATTCTCCAAAACTGTTCACTAAGCTTACGATTAAATTTCATATTTGAAATCACCAATGAAATCTGACAACAACTGTGTCATAAATGTTGTTTCTTTTGCTCAAATAGCATTATAAAAAGGTTATTTTTCAGGCTAGATCAGCCAGTGCGCATGCGCAGTCCTAGGCGCACGTCTCAGAAAGCTTACTGTTTCTATAGCAACCGGGGCTTCTAACGGCAACTGCAGTGACGCGCTGACTTTCCCGATTAGCAATTGGCTCTTTCATTCAGAAGGCGGGGCTTCCTGCGATTGAGCGGCCATATTGAGCGTTGCATTTTTTCCCATTCAAAACTATACGAATGACATGTCTTGGGTATTCTATAGTCTTTGACCGCACTTGACAGTCGCGGTAGAACGGTCTCGTGTTGTTTCCACCAGCGCGGCAATTTGTTTTTTCATCACTAATTGATGGATGTCTAAAATATAAAAATAAGGAGAAGCCTAAAACAGGCCCGAGGCCCGGCCCGCGTCTGAACTATGATGTGAAAAATTGGCCAGAAAAAAATTGCAAAAATTGGAAATAGCTATTGTTGTCTTTTTTTATTCACAAAAGTCTGTTTTTTTTTTTTTTTTTCCATTCTCATCAAACAACGTATTCAAATTGCCAATTGTATACTACATTTTTATCGTCATCTAACCTGCGATGACATTTTCTCAAGTTTTCTCATGAACACGATGTCTGTTTGATGCTGTTATTTGTCGTGATGGTGATTTGAGGTTAATCTCTGTGGAGGTGAAGAGCATGCTAGCAATATGCTCAGCTCCAAATAACCAGATGTTCTGCCCAGAACTCATTATGAGTTCACTTGGTAATAATGAGGCTTCATAAGAGGTTTCCATGGCAGCAGCACAATGCCCTTGCTTTGTGTTTTGCTGTGTCATGTTTACATAAGAGGGATTCCTTATGGAGGTTATTCAGTCTCATGCTTTTTGGGGCCATATTTAAGGTGATTAATGAACACTTTATGGTGCACTGCACTTATTTACTGCACGTCCATTGGTTTGGCAACCATCACATATCATCCTTTAGAGTAGAGTACATTCATCTTTTTTAAACTGTCTAAGAAACCAATACAAATGTAAAAAAAAAAGAGACAAACGAATACAATATACATAACAATAACAGAAAAGTATGACGTAACACCCCCAATTTCTTTCTGAGACATGATTTACTTTTAAATGGTCAGAAGAAAGCAGAAATTTTAAAGGGATAGTTCACACATAAATGCAATTCTGTCATCATTTACTCACCCTCATGTCGTTTTAAAACTGTATGTTGTTATGCTGTTTTCATAAGACTTTTATATCAGTTATTCTGATATTAGATAAAAAAAATATTTGAACAGTAAAAGCAATATTATTGTGAAATATGATAAAAAAAAAAGAAAGAAAAAGAAACCCTTAAAATAACTGTTCTATTTTAAAATGTAATTTATTCCTGGGATGCAACACTGAATCAGAATTTCAGCATCATTACTCCAGTCTTCACTGTCACATGATCCTTCAGAAATCATTCTAATATGCTGATTTGCTGCTGAAGAAAAGCAGTTTTTGATCAATTTAATGCATCCTTTGCTGAATTCTAAAATTCTAAAAGTATTTATTAAAAAAAAAAAAAAAAGATCCCACTTTATATTAGGTGGCCATAACTACTACCTGTATGTAATTATATCTGTAATTATATTTATAAATACACTGTTGACCCATCCCTTACACTTTAACCCACCCTTAAACCTACCCATACCACCAAACCTGTCCCTAACCTTACCCGTATCCCTTTTCAATAGCAGCAAAAGTGTTTTGCAGTACAATATGAACACAATAAGTACATTGTTCTTATTTTTGATGTAAGTACATATAGTAGTTAAGGCCACCTAATATAAAGTTTATTTCTTTATTTTTGTCACAGAAGAAAGTCTTATGGTATTGGAACGATATGAGGGTGAATAAATGTTGACACTTTTCAATTTTGGGTGAACTGCCCCTTTAAGCAAATCGTGACCATTTCTTTTATCATTTTTTTTTTTTTTTCGATGGCCCAGCCCTTCTTCGTTGGATGACAAAAATGAAAGAGCAAACGGATGGTGCACAGGGCCACATTAACCCATCAAACTGTGTCTCATCTTCTTTCCATCTTCCGTTTTTTTTCGGAGCTGGCTGATGATATGCTGTAGACTTCCATATCCTGAGTCAGCAGTGGGAAAGGAGTCAGCTCCCATCCTCCTGCCTGCAGCTGCTCCATGCAAAGGCCACAGCACTGGGCGAACAAGCTGATGGTCTGGAAAATTGCATTAAAACCTGCAGGTCTTATTCCTCCGTCCATCATGCACATTTCATGTGCTGAATCAAATTAGTCCTGTTATGGATTGACACCATTTCTATGGAGAAACAGGTGCTTTACAACCTGATTATTGTCATATCCTTAAGTTTAATTACCTGCTGGGATGGAAATATGGGACATTAAAGGTTTTATTCTCTCGGCTGTGTTCAAGCATTTTAAGGTTTATGAGCGCTTGTATTGGATGAATCCTGAACATAAATGATTATTGTACCTTCTTGTGTTGCTTAAAGTCAAAGTGTATAATTTCTGCACCATTAGCATCACCAAATGCCATTACAAAAATAATGAATGTTTTCAAGCAAGCAAACATTCCCCCATCTGCTATTGGTTGGTCACAATGATGGTCTCGCTCCAAACTCATGCCACTGGTTGAGCAGATGTTGTTGCTGGGCTGATCATGATGGTTACACAAACAGAGAAGTGTTTTGATAGCACCACTGGTTTTACACTCTTTGATTTACATATGTTGTCTTTGCATACTAAGTGAATTAGGAGAAAGTATGGTATGCTAACAAAACGACATACTTCACATTTAATGAATCTTGGTGCTGCCTTGAGGATGAAGGGATGGCCTCTGTCATTTTTCTGATCCCATTCTTCCTTCCCTTTTCTCTGGCCTGTCTATCCATTCTAGCTGTAAACTCTAAAATTGTGCATTTCATTAATTCAGTATTCAAATATTCCTCCTTTCCTCTAAATTAAACCCTAGAGGTTTTCTTTAGTTTACTTAGGCCAGTTTTCTACAGGACAGACTTCAACAGCATGCTTTTTTTCATTTTAAAATATACGTTTAGTCTTGAATAAACAATTGCAATTATACTGCACCTAATGTCATGAACATAAGTGTTTTTTATTTTTATTTTTTATTTTTAATTTTATTTTATTTTTTTTTTTCTAATTTTCTAAGATGTCATGAAAAAGCTGGCCAAAACTGTACATGAATAAACAAAACATGGTTTAGGCCTGTCAAAAAGCATGTTTCAACACTTAAACCACACTAACTTAACAAATAATTTTATTTTTGCAATAAAAAGATGTTTTTAGTGGATTTATAAAGTCAGTCAAATATGTAGTTCATCCCATTAACAACCATTTCTAAATGTTTTGCTTAAAATGTCACACGTTTCCACTATACTGTACATGCATAAAAAATCATCCATTTTATAGTAAGTATGGCTAATAAGTATTCTTATGAAATTAGTGTTTTTTTTTTTTCTTGTTTTTTTTTTTTTTTTGTGCATATATTGCAACAGAGTGCTATCTCCGTAACATCACAGCCCAGAAGACTAACTCACCATGGGTTCTCTTAAGAGTTTCATATGGGCTTGTATAATAAGTTTTTTTTTTCAATTCGTGAGTAAAAAGTCTGTACAATGTAAACTGCACACACTCACACCCCAAATGTTATGTAGTTTCTTATTCCAAACAGATGTTTTATTTGAGTTACACTGTAGCACAAAACGTACAAATATCATCAATTTAAATTTACCACAGACCTTGTTTTACTCAAGATCTGAAAAACCTATTATAATATAAAATCTTGAGGGAACCCATTGCAAATTAGTTTTCCATGTTTTAACATCACAGCTGTAGCTTCTATATCTGTTGGATCTGAATATATATATATATATATATATATATATATATATATATATATATATATGCACAATGATGCATAATATAGATAGTTGGTGTAAAATCAAATAACAGAGGCTGTAACTTAAATAGGTCTTATTCAAAAAAATAAATAAAATAATGTTTTTAAAAACCTTTTCGGCATAACGTGCTCATTTTAAAATCCAACAAATACACAATATCTAGTGATCTGTCTTTGAGGCACTTTAGCAATAATGTGCAGCCAGAAAGTCACTGTTACATTAAATGCAGCATATCTAAATATTCAGATTCTGTGAAAGAAACTGAAATTGACAGAATTCGCAAGGTCACATTTAAGTGTAGCATATGGAGAGAGTCATCTGGTCATCTGTTTCACCTTCAGTTTATATTTGCAGGCGACGCCAATGGGCATGAGGAAATAATAGGCTTTATCCCACAAACAAATGAATCCAAAGTACCCTGGATCGGCACAATGACGCTCACTTATCAGCAAGGTACCGTTAAATAAAGATAATTAGTGTGTGGAGCCCTAAGGCAGTCTGTGCTCTTGACTGAGCCGTTTGGGGCGAACCTGAAAGCCAGACCTGAAATTGAGTCTCCACAGTCATAAGAGAAAGTCCAGTTCCCTTCACACGGAGAGATCTGACCTGGGCAGGACCACTGACACTCAATTCCAGCCAGTTCTTCTCCGGTAATTAACGTACAGCGCTAATACCATCTGATACAAATGAAGCACGACTCCTACCTCCTCATAATTCTCTCTCTCATTCAAAAGTAATTTGAGGGTTCGATGTGCCGAATGTCCTCCTCTCCCACGAGAGCTGGCTTCATTACAACTGAATTGTTTCAGCACCTCTGAGCCCCTTCTGTGCTACTCTTTTATGTTTTCCTGTGACACACGTATGAATTTGAAATGACTTCAAATAAGCAGCCTGAGAACATCATAGCGGGACGGCCTCAGAGGGGTTCAAACACCTTCAGAATGCCACTGAAGGAAGACGAAAGGAAACGAGGGCGGGGCTGAAAATTTGAGGGAAATGACAAGGAGGAAAAGGGATACTTGGGTAATTGGAGGGGCGGAGAGAGAGATGAAAGAGGCAGGGGACAACAACGGGGAGGATCTGTGGTTCAGGTTGTGCGGAATTCAAAAATCAATTAAGAACTAATGAATTTAAGCTAGCAAACAGTACATAGAACTGTAATTTGGATTTGAAATTAGCAGAATGGAAAATGGCACACTATATATTACATTTTTAACTATGAATTACCTCTAAGTTGAGCAAGCTCTTAAAAGCCTCATGAAATGCATTTTTAGATTGCTGTATTATGTTTCTGGATTTTCTGTATCAAAAAAGTTCAAATATTTGTAAAATGATAATTTTCCATCCTCATTTTGGCTCTCTGTCACAAACACTTCATTTTAAAGTGCTTTAACTCTTTCAGAAGCCCACTACTGTGATTAATAACTTCATTTCACTGCATAACATATGACGTCACAAATTGGGCAGTTTAAAAGGTGGAAACTCATCTTTTAAACTGGAGAGTTAGCTTTAAGGAAACTTGCATTGTTTTATTGTAGCGTAACCTCTTATATGGGTAAATATCAAGGACATTTTGACATTTCATGACCCCTTTTAAATTGTAAACGTTTCCCACTGCTGCTGCAGTTCAGTCTGACAGTTCTGCTGACGGGTCTTGGGTGCTGAGATAGTTACAGTAGTCAGTGTATCTGCGTCCTCTATGAGGCGTGAAGGTCCAACCAACTGCACTTTGCTCTGAGTGATATTCTCATCACAGAGTGTTGAACCCTCGAAGCTCTATAGAAGAGCTGCTCCGTTCAGTCTAACAGGATTTCCACCAGAAGCCATCACTACTCACATGGGATTCTCCAGCACAGCTTTGAATAGTTATATTATATGTGTAGAATTCAGTTTATGATGCAGATCCGGAAGATTTATAGATGTTCTCCAGATGTTTTCACTGGCAATTATTAGTATTTTAGAGTCAGAGCACATGCTGGCAAACACTCCAGAGGATAATATCCTTGCCCAGAGGTTGCTTTTTCACAGCTGAGGGGACTCAAATGAGTTCTCAGGTATGTTTTGCTAAAGTTTTTCTCCTAAGATTTCTTAGAGAAAAAAATAAAAGGATAAACAAATACAACTATTGTTGTGGGTGTAGTACAGTGAGTATAAAATATATAATGTAGATAGTGTAGGACCTGAGATTTGACACTATGGAAGAAGCACTAAGTATGGAAGAAGCACTCAAAATGTGCCATCATAACAATGACATGAAGAAACAGAACAAACTGAGACAGACTATATCCAGAAGAACTGTGGCAACATCTCCAAGATGCTTCAAGAGACCTACCTGCAAAGCTATGCACAAGTGCACCTTGAGCAAAAGCTGCTTTAAACGCAAAGGATGGTCACACCAAATGTTGATTTAATTTAGTTAATAGAAGTTAATTGATAAAGAAAATCTATTTATGACATTACTTTTGACAGCATCCTTATTTTACAGCAACAGTACTGTAGCTTTGCAGGTAGGTCTCTTGAAGCATCTTGGAGACGTTGCCACAGTTCTTCTGGATTTAGTCTGTCTCAGTTTGTTCTGTTTCTTCATGTCATTCTAGATGGACTGGATGATGATCGGATCAGATCTCTGTGTGGAGCACTGGCTGTTGTCAGACTCCTTGTGCAAAAAAAAAAAAAAAAAAAAAAAAAAATTACTGGATTATTACAATTAATGGCAAAATGAATGTTTGAAATGTAAACTGATATTTACTACTGACACACTACAGCAAACGATAGAAATAACTGACTAAAAAAAACCATTTTTTTACCTGGTGAAAGTCAAGTAAAGCTAAGTCAAGTAAGCTAAGTCAATATAGCGCTTTTTACAATGCAGATTGTGTTAAAGCAGCTTTACAGTATTAAACAGGGAAATAGTGTGTTGAAATATTGTGCCGTTCTCCTCTAGCCAGACAAAACCAGCAGTTTAATTCTAGGTTGCAACAAAGTAAGATTGTGCAGAGCAAAAGAGACTTCTTTCACAAACATTAAAAATCTTACCAACCCCCAAACATTTGAAAAGTAGTTTAAATGTAAATCTACCTCACAATATAAAAGCTCAGGTCATTTTTTTTTAGGAATTATTTAATGATAAATATTTGAGTTCAAATTGAATCCCATGACTTGATTGCAGACTTTTGTTTCTTTGACAGTGTGTGACATTAAGATCTCTTCTGAAACTCTGGAGGAGACACATGAGATTCCTGTTGTCTTTTGTCAGGAGAAAGCAGGACTTAAAACTCCCTGCCTTTAATTTCTCTGCAGTTTAGTAGAAACAATTGAGATATTAAAGAAATCTCATTTGTCATTTTCTTTCCTAATGAAATGTTGCTGCATAATTTTAAATGGCCAGAACAATGAACATTTCACAAGTACTTAATGCGTGGTGAAAACCTTTGAGTTTATCTACAGCCGTCTCATTTGGTTGTGCAAAGAGGACAACAGAAAAAGCCATCACTGCTCTGCATGCTCGCCAAAGCGAAATGTCACCCAGACCAGGGAGCAGCTGTGCGCTCCCAGAGGAGGCTCCGTCTGGCTTGAAGACCCTGACTGTTCTGGCCTACAGCACACATGGCCTCCGCTGGACCATGGAGACTCAGGCTATTAATGAGAAATGGACAGAGGAGAAAGCGGAGCTAGGAAGGGTCCCTACAGACACTATTACCATTTGTTTATGTAGCTCGTTTAATTGTGGAGTATAGTCTTCCTCAGCAACACATGCCCCATGTTGTTAATGGAATCATTTATTTTAATATTTGCAAGAGATTCAGCATGTTTTTAAGGAGCTTGGGGCCAAACGCAAGCAAAAACATGAGGAACAAAATGTGAATATAAATGATGGCTTATGCAGATTGTGTTTATTTTCATCTGTGTCCATTGTGAACATACTCCATGTTTGCTCTAACAAGTTATGCAGCTCATCTGTAATGTATGCCGACACTTTGTAGTAAAATCAGTCTAACTGGAGCGAGTCAGGCTGGACAAACAGCATGTCTGTGTTAAATTAATGAGCCCAGTCTCTATTGGTTTACCCAGAACTTTACCTAAAGGGGGTCTAGCCTCCGTATCCTGCTGGCTGAGGTTATACATGCTCTTGGCCTTTGCCATTTTGTTGCTTTAAAGGTTACAGACTTGGGAGAATGGGCCGCAGGATGGAGTCTGTTTTTTATGCCCATTAAAGCCATCAGTCATCCCAATTCACATTTTGCCCTGATGGATTTCTCATATTCATTTCATGGACATTTGAGTTTGGTAGGTAAAGTTTTTGTAAAGGATAGAGGAAAGTGCCTCTATAATTTGCCTCTCTGTTCTCTTTTCATGCTCAGTTGGAGACTAAGCTGTGGAGGAACTTCATTGCTTTAAGATCATCCCAGTATTCCTGAGTGAGCCCTCCACTGGTTCATTTTTTTTGTTGGTATCCCAAATTACAGTTATATAATTATTATGGTAAAAAAAATATACAGTTGCATCTCAATAAATTAGAATGTCATGGAAAAGTTCATTTATTTCAGTAATTCAACTCAAATTGTGAAACTTGTGTATTAAAAAAATTCAATGCACACAGACTGAAGTAGTTTAAGTCTTTGGTTCTTTTAATTGTGATGATTTTGGCATTTAGTAAAAACCCACCAATTCACTATCTCAACAAATTAGAATATGGTGACATGCCAATCAGCTAATCAACTCAAAACACCTGCAAAGGTTTCTTGAGCCTTCAAAATGGTCTCTCAGTTTGGTTCACTAGGGTACACAATCATGGGGAAGACTGCTGATCTGACAGTTGTCCAGAAGACAATCATTGACACCCTTCACAAGGAGGGTAAGCCACAAACATTCATTGCCAAAGAAGCTGGCTGTTCACAGAGTGCTGTATCCAAGCATGTTAACAGAAAGTTGAGTGGAAGGAAAAAGTGTGGAAGAAAAAGATGCACAACCAACCGAGAGAACTGCAGCCTTATGAGGACTGTCAAGCAAAATCGATTCAAGAATTTGGGTGAACTTCACAAGGAATGGACTGAGGCTGGGGTCAAGGCATCAAGAGCCACCACACACAGACGTGTCAAGGAATTTGGCTACAGTTGTCGTATTCCTCTTGTTAAGCCACTCCTGAACCACAGACAACGTCAGAGGCATCTTACCTGGGCTAAGGAGAAGAACTGGACTGTTGCCCAGTGGTCATAGCCCAAGTTACTTGAAGTCCAGTGTTAAGTATCCACAGTCTGTGATGATTTGGGGTGCAATGTCATCTGCTGGTGTTGGTCCATTGTGTTCTTTGAAAACCAAAGTCACTGCACCCGTTTACCAAGAAATTTTGGAGCACTTCATGCTTCCTTCTGCTGACCAGCTTTTTAAAGATGCTGATTTCATTTTCCAGCAGGATTTGGCACCTGCCCACACTGCCAAAAGCACCAAAAGTTGGTTAAATGAGCATGGTGTTGGTGTGCTTGACTGGCCAGCAAACTCACCAGACCTGAACCCCATAGAGAATCTATGGGGTATTGTCAAGAGGAAAATGAGAAACAAGAGACCAAAAAATGCAGATGAGCTGAAGGCCGCTGTCAAAGAAACCTGGGCTTCCATACCACCTCAACAGTGCCACAAACTGATCACCTCCATGCCACGCCGAACTGAGGCAGTAATTAAAGCAAAAGGAGCCCCTACCAAGTATTGAGTACATATACAGTAAATCAACATACTTTCCAGAAGACCAACAACTCACTAAACTTATTATTAGTATTCTAATTTGTTGAGATAGTGAATTGGTCGGTTTTTGAGTTTGACTTAAAGTGGCAAGAATATGTTTGTGAACCCTTTAAAATGTCTAGATTGTTGCATTGATGCTCATAAAATGTCTCCACATTGATATTCCATAAAATGAGTGCTCTTCAAACGCAAAATTATAGAAAAACAATCTGACTAAATTAATAACATACAAAGAGGTTTTTTTTATTTTATTTTTTATTTTATTTTATTTTTTAAAACAATGAGTGATCTTTGACAAGACAGGATGGTAAAAGTAAGTGAACCTGTGAACCTCTGTGCTTCTCCAAATGCTAATTGGAGTCAATTAGGGAGATGAGATTAGAAGTGTGGGTTGCACATGTGCCCTGCCTTTTAAATAAAGTCAGCAAATCCTGGTTACTGACAAATCTGTTCTTCTCGAGGAAGGTTTGTTAGTGTAAAAAAATGCCTCCATTTCAAAGGCTTTCACAAGACCTTAAAAAAACACATTAAAATAAATTGGATGAAAAAGGTTATGAAAACATTGCTAAAGACTCATTTGTGTTATTTGTTTAGGCAGATAGTGTTTGTCTGCGATTGTGAGTTAAATTAAGGTCAGGCTGCATTTTATGAGTAATCGATGCAGAAATGCAGATATTTTCATAAACTTATTCTTGACACTCACTCTAAATTCCCAATGGTGAGATTAGTTGGTTTTGGTGATTGTGCTTTTGACATTTGAAAATTACAGGAATTCAGATTCACTTATGTAGTCAAAAACCTTTTAAGTGACACATTTTCCCAGAGTTGGCCCATGGGCAATGTTCCCTCTAAGCTGCGCGCTCGCGCGGCCGCTCAGAAAAATAATGTGCCGCGCACACGCAAAAATGAGTTGGGAAAGCCATTTGATTGTATTCTAGTAAAAACGAAAGAATTGCAATGCTCGGGTAAACCGCTATAGAGCTGCTGCCGTTATAGAGTTAGAACCGGTGAATGCGGTTTACAGGTTTCATAGAAAGAAAATGATGTGCGCCAAATGAGTCGCTGTAGAAACCGAATAGTTCAATGGTTGCGGACTAAATAGCTCAAATCGAGAGCCAACGCAAACGCAATGACATGTGAAATAAAACGTCCTCATGTATTAAAGAAGAGTGGCTTGCTTAAGTGCTGGAAATAGCGGATGATGGACACAGAACGGTAACAAAACTCAGAGACATTTACAGTCACACACACACAGGTGTATTGTGCAAACTGTGCTTCATAGGAATGTATAGATAACTATATAAGAATTCACGTTCACGTTTTTTTTTTTTTTTTTAATATTTAAATTACAGATCTCAGTTTAAATGCTTCAGTTTGTTTTCTATTCTCTTCTATCAGTTTAAATGCTTCAGGTGTTCAGGTGTTTTTGATTTTATATTATATTATGTTAGGCCTATATTATAAACCTAATAAATAATTGACCTTGTTTTTTCAATGGAGTCACATGCTCATCAAGGCTGTATTTATTTGATAAAAATACAGAAAAATAAAACCATTAATATTGTGAACTCTTAGGCTATTGCAATTTCTAATATTGGTTTTCTATTTTAATATATTTTAAAATATAGTGTATCCCTGTAAAGCAAAGCTGAATTTTCTGCATCATTACTCCAGTCTTCAGTGTCACATGATCCTTCAGAAATCATTCTGATATTCTGATTTATTTTCAGTGTTGAAACTGTTGTGCTGCTTAATATTTTTTGGAACCTTTTTTCTTTGATTCTTTGATTGGGCTAATAAAAAGTTAAAAAGAACAGCAATTAATTAAAAATATAAATATTTTCTAACAATATACGTCTTTACTGTCACTTTTTATCCATTTAACACATCCTTGCTGAATAAAAGTATTAATAAAAAATAATAATAAATAAGAAAGAAAAAAATTTACTGACCCCAAACTTTTGAATAGTAGTGTATATTGTAACACAAAATTTCTATTTTGAATAAACACTGTTCTTTTTAACTTTTTATTTCTCAAAGAATCCTGAAAAATATCACAGATCCCAAAAAACAACAACTTTTTCCAACATTGATTATAAATTAGCATATTAGAATGATTTCTGAAGGATCATGTGACACTGAAAATTCAGCTTTGCTTCACGGGAATAAATGATATTTTAAAGTATATTAAAATAGAAAACTTTTATTTTAAATTGCAATAATATTTCACAATATTATTTTGTGAAATAATATTCAGTATTTTTTTTTAATCAAATAGATACAGCCTTGATGAGCCTAAGAAACTTCTTTAAACAAATTTACTGATTCCAAACTTTTGAACGGCAGTGTATTATACTGTAAAAATGTTTTCTCAGATAACCTAAAAAATGTGCATCATTTAGTTACATCAAGGGTCAAATCAAATATAAATAGCACATTAAAGTTAAAAGTTACACACTTTTTTGTGCGCTCGCTGTACATGTCTGGTATAAAGAATGTTTTTGCTCAGGTGGCCGAAATATCCCAATAGAGAAAAGTTTTGCTCAGCAAGAAAAAAAAAATTAGAGGGAACATTGCCCATGGGGTTTTCTTTGGTTTGATGTGTTTCATAAGCAATATTACTTCAAAGAATTATGAATTCCATAGGTTATTATTGAAACAGCTAGTGATGTAGAATATTTGAAAAGGGTGAGAAAGTTTGTCATCTTTAAATAAATTTGGTAATGTCACCTGTACGCTGTTATTATTCCAGTGAAAAGAGAATATTGTTTATATTTATATATTTTTTTTATTGTGCTTAGATTAGGGAACACATATTCACTATCAACTAAGAGTTTTCCCTCAATAAACTTCTAATTTGCTGCTTATTAGTAAGATAGTTAAGTTTAGGTAGTATAGGATTAAGGGATCTACAATATGGTCATGCAGAATAAGGCATTAATATATGCTTTATAAGTACTAATAAACAGCCAATATGCTAGTCATATGCATGCTTATAAGCAACTAGTTAATAGTGAAGAGTGAATAGTGTTCCCTAATCTAAAGTGATACCATTTTTTGATTATTGTTATTTAGCTTTTCTGGTAACACTTTAGAGTAACACTTTATTTTGAGGTGTCCTTCTTACACATTACATGTGCTTACTATTATAATAACAATAAATTATGTAAAATTACATTAAATTTAACCCCAAGACAAACACTTATCCTAACCCTAACCATATAGTACATGTAGTTAAATAATATTACTTAGTCCTTAAATGTATAATTGCACTGTAACAAGGACACCTTAAAATAAAGTGTAACCCACTTTAGTGTAGAGACCAATTCTCACAAGTTGCTTATTATCATGCCTTTTATTAACATATTGGCTGTTTATTAGTACTTATAAAGCACATATTCTATAATACCATATTCTACATCCCTAATCCTACCCAATGCCTAAATTCAACAACTACCTTACTAACTATTAATAAGCAGCAAATTAGGAGTTTGAGGCAAAAGTCATAGTTAATGGTTTGTTAATGGCGAGAATTGAACCTTAAAATAAAATGTGACCGCATTTCTATATATTTATTTTCTAAATTGCTTGTGCACTATTTTTTTTTTCCACTTCTTTTGAAGTCATACAAAAGCTTTGTGTGAGAAACGTAAGCAGACACACAGAAAATTTGAAATTCAAGCAAAAGTTCCATAGGCCGCAGGTCTTGATTTTTTATTACAATCAATTTGGTTACATCATATGTGAGAATGCAGTGCAATGATTTGTGTGAAGATCCTTTAAAAATTATTTCTGCTCCATGGCAATAACAGCATGTGAAGGTCGCAAGGGTGAGTTTTCGTTTTTGGGTGAACTATCCCTTTAAGACCATAGCTGAATTATAGTCCCTGTACCACAGTTGCCTCATTCTTCCTGTTTGTATGGGAAGCATCTGTTCAGAGGGACTCAGGATTCCAACCCAAACTATGGTCATGTCACTGCATAGCACCATTACTGATGTCAGAGGCTCTGGCCACATCCAGACAGGTTTTTCAGTCCAACCAATTTCACATCCATCCAATAGCTCATGCCAAGTAGCTCTCAACACATGGCTGTCCGTGCTCCTCCTCAGGCACCCCTGAAAACAAAGTGAATTTCTGTAACCCTGCCTGCCAGCAGCCATTAATGGCATATGCAGAGCGAGAGTCATTAATATGTGTGGATGGACATGCAGAACAGACCAATAAGAGGGCAAAATTTTGCGGGAAGGGAGGCGGTAATGCTTGGCATAATGTTTGAGTTTAGGATAGAAATGTGCATTGTTGGTAAACCGCTGTTAATTCCAAACGCAAACCCAGCCAGCACTGAATAACAATTCCATATAATCCCTCCCTCAGGCCTCATTCAGACTCAGACAAAACAACTGTTAACATTGGCTAGTCTGTAACTCTGTCCTGTTGTCAAGATTTCACTCTCACTGGCTCTCTGAAATGGATCAAAAGTGGATTTATTCAAACACAATTGTTTGTAGGCTATGAAATTTTATGCCTTTTATGACTGTTTAATTCATAACTGAACCTATATTAAAACCCCCGCAAATTCTCAGATTAATACTTTGCTTCATGGTTTGTGTGACTTTTTACTAGTCAGTGGGCCATTGTTTACCTTGTGTAAATGACTCAACATACTGTGCAACATACATTGCTGTTTATACAAGCTGTACATTGACAGAGAATGTGTGAGTGGAAAGTGTCCACACAACTGTGATGAAGATGACGAGAAAGAAGTGTGGATATTGCCACATTTGTTGGTTTTTTTTTTTTTTTTTTTTTTTTTGTTATTATCATTATTATTCCTTTATTTATCCAGGTAGTCACATTGAGATATTACTATCTCTTCTTCCATTGAGACCTGGTCTTCCAGTGATTGTCATTGACAATACAAAAAAAAAAAAAAAAACAGCCATGACA
Organism: Spinibarbus caldwelli; assembly: GCA_039654775.1. Taxonomy (NCBI): domain Eukaryota; kingdom Metazoa; phylum Chordata; class Actinopteri; order Cypriniformes; family Cyprinidae; genus Spinibarbus; species Spinibarbus caldwelli. The sequence continues at coordinate 32,524,364 of CM077218.1, forward strand.
CACTTATAGTTTCTATATGCTTCCTCATTATTTTCAGGGTGGTTGTGAAGACTCTAAATGACCATCTCAGATACCCGCAGTTTGTTTGTGCTTTGTGAATGCAATGCCCTCTGGGATCACTTTATTTGCACTTTTATGTAATTCCAAAAATAAATTTGGCTGTTACGGTTTACTGTACAAAACGAATGCAATGCAGCTGCACTGGGAGAGTTTGTGAACAGAATTTATCCTCCAGCTATTACCATGTATAGAACAAGGACAACTGAAGCCATGTGATTCACAACTAGTCGACGCAGAGCCAACAAAACAGTTAGTGGCAGAAATAAGGCATTGGTCCAACCAGGGCTCGCAAAATTTCAAAATCCCTGGTAGCCCTTCGGACAGGTACTCTTCAGATTTTGGTAGCCCAAAAATTAATTTAACTAGCCCAAAAAAAAATTAAAATATAGAAAATCAGATTGGAGTCTAAATGTCAATCAAACATATTTTCAATAAACAAATATCAACAAATATGAAGAAAGGAATTTTATTTCACTATTTACAGGGTATCTGCAGAATTAAGGCAATTTATGACCCATTTTAAGACCTGCACAAGTAAAATGAACACAGTATGAGCGGGATTGAACAATGTCTATGGTAACATACAGTATTAAGCCATAAAATGACATGATTTACAGTTCAGATACAGGTTTTCACAAAAACAAAAATCTTATACAACAGCATTTCAGCCTTTAGACCATTTTTATGAAAAGGTATAAATCAAGCATATACATTATTATATTAGTTTAAAACGAATAAATATTACTGTCTTAATTGTTTAGATTTTTAGAAGGCACATTAACTTCTTTCTCATTTACAACTCTGTGTTTGCTGCGTAAAAACATGGGTCGATATTTGCATTGATCTGACCATAAACAGCAAGAAAGGCTTATTGGAAATGCAAATGAATTCTCTACCACGAGGTGGCGCTTCAGGAACGGCTTAATATAGCGGTTTCCCTCAGAGAAACTCCCTGTTAGCGGCTGTGCACACAGCAGCACCGTCCGCGCTCATAAACGCTGCTTTATCAGGCGTTATAGGTAAGATTAAATAAAAATGCCAACGACGCATTTTATTTATTTATTTTTTTTTGTGACCCGCGTTTTGACTTGAAACGTGCAGCGCTCATATTTATTCAGTTGCATCATTGCCTTTTGAAGTTTAATCCAACTGTATCGCCATTCTTGTCTTTCCGTCCCCAACTGTAAGACCTTTTGAAATTATAATTAAGACATTTCTTATACCATTTAACGTATTTAAAACTTTTTATGGCCTTAAGTTTGATACAACTAAATTGAAGAGTTTTTAAGGACCCGCGGGAGCCCTGTATTTAAGGTAGCCCGTCAGGCAGGGCGGTGATACATTTTAGTAGCCCGAATGGAAAACACAATAGCCCCGGGACGTCGGGCTAGCGATTTTGCGAGCCCTGCCAACTGCACATAAATATTTTATGTTTTTCAAATCTGAACTTAAGGATTAACTGCATAGTTTCAGAATTGTGTAGGTGACAAAATATGATATCAAAATATGTATGACAGTGTTGATAATATCCAGTGTACCTACATCAGATTAAAGTAATTCACACTACCACTCAAAAGTTAAAAAGATATATGATTATTTTAAAGAGATGAACACTTTTATTTAGCAAGGATGCATTAAACACAAAAAGTTGCAATAAAGACGTTTTAAAGTTCTATCGTGACAACATAATTTTAGCATGGTAATGGATATGTGGTTTGTCATTTGGTCTTGGCAGAATACCCTGCTGCTGCTGTTGGTTATATATTATTATTGCTGCTGCTGCTGCAATTACTGGAATTTGCTACTGCCAATACATATGCAGATACGCTGCTGTGAGTATTAAAGACATACTGCTGCTGAATAGCATATATAATGACTCGTAGAAAGATCTGTACAGGTGGAGCTGGGGAAGGTGGAGGGTTTCAGTGGAACTCTGAAAGCACGCTGCAAACTGCTCTAGTGAATGCTAACCAGCAGATGCAACATGAACCAATCAGCTTTGTTAGTCGATGATCGACCACGCCTGTTTAGGATACTTCTCTTGCCTTGCCCTCTATATAACTGTTTGCCATTGTCAGAAACTTGCCTGTTTAACAACCACGTCTCTGAATAAAGCTTTGCAGATGGATCCGAACACTTCCTCTGTTCCTTCCGTAACAGGTTTCATGTGTTTGTTTTTTTTATTTCACATTTTTGTGCTCTTCAGACTACAAACATCTAAACAGATTTGAATCTAACACACCAAAACAGATTTCTGCTGCTTGTCTAAAACACCCCTAGTGTGCTATGTTGCAAACAGGAAACTAAGTACAAAGGTTCACTGAGTAATGAAAAGACAACCCTTGTGGAATGTCTTTTTTGTTTTTAAAAATACTGAACCATACATCCTATGATAAAAGTTCATCAGTGCACATCTGTCTTGTCCCGTGGTTAATCTTCTCAATGTCTGACTTCAATCTTATTAACGTAGACATTAGCTCGCAGGTCTGAAAAAAGACAAACTAAACAGAGAAAGCTGATCTGACTAAGACGATGACCTCTGACCTTTAAGTGTCATTGATGGATCCGAATGAAATGTGCTGTAGCCTCCATTGCCTTGAGCCATCATTCTGATCTCCATCCACCATAGAATATATCCACCTGCCGAGGTTCCTGCTCTGCACCTGTCTGTGACACTGAGGGCTCTCGTGTCAGCAGCTGCCATTCTGGGCAGCAGGATATCTGTTTGCACAGGCCAGATGAAAGCAGGTAGCGGCAAGGGCCGAGGATTAAACCACCCAGAAAGCAGTGTGGCATGATGCAGCTGTCTATCAGCCCGTCACCTGCCTGTCCTGTCACTGTCCTATCAGTTGCCAGAGAAAAATATGGGCCGTGATCAGGTGAGGCGAGTGCATGGTACTCGTGAACACGTTTTTTTTTTTCCCATCTCGGAGTAGAAGTGTTGAACTTCAGCAAATAATAGGAGCTCTCAAGGGGAAGGCTTATGTGTTTTATTTTATTTATTTTTTAAATTTCCAATTACATTACCCTACTGACTATTAATACACAAGTTTACAGTGGCCCGGTTGCCTTTCACCACACCTAAGAATGCGAACACCAGGAAAATATATTCACAATTTCTTTGTAATCGGGTTGCATGGGGAAATTCTTCACTGGCATATACTAGAATTTTGAATTTTAATCACACGAGGAGCCTAATTTGATTGCAGTGTGGCAGGGAAGTGGCAGTTAAAAGAATGTTGGCTTCGGTTCACTAGAATAAATTAAAATTAGGGCTGACTACCAATAAAATAAAACAAAACAAAATGGAATAAAATTACTTGCATGCTTGCTGATTAATTAACCGCCTATATCAATATTTGCAATATTTTGTGGCAGACAAGTAAACTGTTGATTAAACAAACAGTGGCTTTAGAAGTCAATATCTATATGTATTTGCATGTCATTGAAAATTAGTCCACAGCAATACATTTTTTCAGTTGACTGACAAGATCTGCATTTAAATTGTTACAGTGGTACAAAAAGTATTATTAAAGTTTATGTACAAGTAAATGAAAGTTTGAATGTTACATTTTAGCATTTTCCCCATTTTATTTGTACATGCAAATTATGAAAATTCTCTTTCTCATTCTGATGAAACTGGTAATATCTATCAAAACAAATCACTTCAGTGTTTCATAGTTTGTCATGAATGTATTTTTCAGTGACAGGCACAGAGAATCTTGCAAGTTTAAAGTCTCAAGGGGGAAATGTAGGTGCACTTGTCATGTGTACACACGTATTTCTATAAATAACCACATCGCCTGTTTCCTTGTCTTGCATGTCTCTCACTAGCCACTGTGATAATATTATCAACTCTTGTGAACAACAACAGTATGTGGGAAAATATGATTTATGTTATATTTGTCATAGATTCAGAGCGCTATAAAATTATTAAAAAAAAAATATCAGCTCATAAATGAAAATTATTTTATTATGCTTTCTAGAATTGAGAATAAATAAATAAAAACTAAAAGAAAGAAAGAAAGAAAAAGGAAATTAAAATAAATAAATAAAAATAATAATTACATATTATATTACCAAAACAACAATTTCAGTGAAAAATCTAGTTGAAATATAAAGAAGAGTGTCTGATTTGGCATCTCATTATTTTATTTAAATGACAGCAGCAATCAAGCTGCATGAACTCCACAAATTTGTGCAAAATGTAACGGTCATGTTTTCCAGCATGATTTGAAATGATCCAAAGATCATGTTGAGCTTCAGTGGAAAAAGAACAATCCGTGCAAAGAGTGACGTGGTCAGTGTTACAATCCTGATTACTGACATATAAATATTTCTTCTTCATTCTGTCATTTTTCTTTAACATTAACTTTCGTTTCCTAAAACTATTTATGCAGGTTTAAATGGGATTTTAAATAGAGCCCATTATAATCAGTGATGTTATCAACACTGGATGCAGTGCGGCGTGACATGACAAAACCCCGACAGTAAACTGATGCCTCGTTCTATTTATGAAGTACTGACACAAAATACAAATGATTTGCAACGGTCGCTTTGTCATGTCCGGTGTAGACACGGTGTTAGAATTTAGTTGAGTGACAATGATTAAAATAGATTTAATAAGATGCATCAAATATTGTTTGTGGTTTACACCATAGCGTGATCTTACACAAAGACAATCTAATGCATCACTTGTGCGAAACCCAGGCAAAGCCCAGTAAAATCCCATCTTTGATCCACTGCCTCCATAGAGAGCTTTATGAACCATGTCCATCTATGCACTTGAGAAATGCTTCTTTCCTCTTCAGTGAAAGCCTCCTTGCATAATTCACTTGTGTAAAATCTGCGTGCTCCCTCTCTGCCAGTCATCGTGGCTTTCGGAGGGCAAGTAGCAGCTGAAGTTATGGCTTACAGTGGGTCAATCAGACAGGGCAATTAGAATGAGTTTTTAGTGCATTGGAAATCACTGTAAAGAATTCAATATTGTGTAAGTCTTTACTCATAATTCCTCCATCTAGTGAAGAGGCTTTTAGGAGCTTTCACCAGCTTCAAGGAGACACAGTGCAATAATGAATGACTTTCATTTTGTGCTGCCATTGTTGTGTTCTTTTCTAGTTTTATTCATATTAGATGGATAATGTAGGTAACGTGCATTACTTGACATTGCGGTGATACCAATAGAGGACAATGCGTTTTTTAGTTACTGGACAATATATCGTTCCTTTACTGTAGAAGTAAAGTGAAATAAGGACAATTTATAGCACTCAGGTTATTGCAAACTACATACTCACACACACACACACACACACACAAAACACACACAGCAAATGTCTTTATGTCCATGGTTAGAAGGAGTGCAGTGGAAAGAAAGGCATTTGCTTTCAAACCAGTTCCCATCCTCTCTTAACTCAGAAAATGATTTGCGATACTACCAACATTGCTTAGAGCTGTCTCAATGTGGTTTCAAGGCTTGCCAGGGATGACTGTGAAGTGAAGCTCCCTCTTGTCTCTGCCACCCCAGGGAACATACCTTCTCTCTGTGAGGGCAGTGTCTTTCAAAGCAATACTATTCCCGTGTGACTTCCTTCTGCTTCATAGCTGAGTATTTCATTTAAAAATAAATGAGCATAAAGAAAAAGCTTGCATAAAACTTTGGAGGCAAAACAGCTTGTGTAGTATAGAATCACCCTTAGTATTATTTTTGTGATGAAATTGTTTTGTGTTTAGTAATTGATCAGGTGATTTTTTTTTTTTTTTTGGACCAAATCGTGTATATCCTTAAAGATTAGATGCAATTATTCCAAACTATGCAATATGGATACATTTGAATTTGATAAACTGATCTTAAGAGGTACTGGTTGTTTTCACTTCAACATTTTAAAGGACGAAGTGTAATTGATCTGTTTCATCCCCCAAGTATTGGTTCTGCTCATTTTGATGGTCTCAGAGTTAATGGAGGGAGAAAAGGGACACTTTTGTTTTCTTTTATCTGTCAGGTGGAAATTGGCCAATGGCTTCCGATAATAGCAATATGTCACAGGAACTGAAGGGAAGGAAAATTGTGTGCAAAATAAATTGATGGTCAGCTAACAAAGTTCTTTTACCTTCCACAGGTCCATATGAGTAATACGTCAGGGAAATAAATACAATGAAACGATATGAATTATTCCTTTGAGATTGCACACATACATTGCAGACCTCTTGTATGGTATGAACCATGTTATCGCTGTCGCATGTTGAACTGTATTTCGAATATTGCTTTTCTAATTTAAAGACTTTGTGAACGTCAGTCAATGCTTCCTTTTTTTTTCATTTCTTATTCAGGGTGCACCTCTGGGCCTATAAATGAGACTAAAATGGTGGAAGAGAAGAAAAGACAAGAGGATGAAAGCCATCAACAATGCTCTACCCTGGGGAAATAAGCACAGTCCATTTTGAATTGGTGAAACACTAAGACCCAGCTCTAGCACTCCACTAGTGTGAAAACCTCTCCATTGGAGACTTAACCTGTAAATGCATAAGCTATGGTCAGCGGGCTTAATAAGGGGCTGACATATCAATGCAGAAACCCTCAACTCATGTGAAATAATTCTCTGGACCAGAGACTGGACATTTTGTCCCTTGGCTAAAGGGAAAGGGTTTATTACCCTACTTAAATACTGTGAGGCTCCATCCAGCCTAGTTCAAACTCAAGTGGTACCCCAAGCTGCTACCAACTGGCATCACTCATGGCTTCCAGGAAGGCATCAGGAGCTAGTATTAGAGGCATGGTGAAGAGTGCCTTCTTTTGGTCTTTGGCCATAATCTATCTGACTCACATAGGTGGAGTGAGGGGGGATTGTTGGCTCATAGAGGGTGAAAAGGGCTTTGTATGGCTGGCCATTTGCAGCCAAAACCAGCCACCCTATGAGGCCATCCCTCAGCATATCAACAGCACCATAGTGGACCTTCGATTGAATGAGAACAAGATCAAGAGCATCCACTTCTCTGCCCTTAGCCGCTTTACCAACCTCACATACCTGAATCTGACCAAGAATGAGATTAATTACATTGAGGACGGGGCTTTTTCAGCCCAGTTCAACTTGCAGGTTCTCCAGTTGGGTTTCAATAAGTTGCGTAACTTAACCGAAGGGATTCTCAGGGGTTTGGGGAAGCTGCAGTACCTCTACCTCCAGGCCAACCTGATTGAGACTGTGACACCCAATGCCTTCTGGGAGTGCCCAAACATAGAAAACATTGATCTTTCCATGAACCGCATCCAGGTGCTGGATGGGTCCACCTTCACCAGCCTGACTAAGCTGACCACCTGTGAACTCTACACCAACCCTTTCAACTGCTCCTGTGAGCTTTTGGGGTTCGTCAAGTGGCTCTCGGTCTTTCCCAACAGGACAAGTGAACGGATGGTGTGCGATTCTCCCACAGGAGTCTCGGGCTACAGTCTCCTAAGCCCGAATCCGAACAATCCCACATACCGGAATGCTCTGCATATGTTGTCCACTGTGTGCACGGAGGACTATGTGACTCCGTACATCCCTGTGCCTACCGAGACCACCACTTACCCTCCAGACTCAACGCCTTGTGGGCTGGAAGACTGTCCTTCAGGGACTGAACCGGAGGAAATTAGCATCAGTCCCACGTACATAGACTTAGATGTGAAACCAATCATGAAACTCAAGCAAGTGTCTCACACGAATGCAGTAATCACTGTTCAGATCCCTTACCCCTACAAGAAGATGTACATCCTTGTCCTGTACAACAACAGCTTCTTCACGGATATACAGAATCTGAAACGGCAGAAGGAGGACATTGAACTGAAAAACCTGAAACCCCACACCGATTACACCTACTGTGTGGCTTCCATAAGGAACTCATTGCGTTTCAATCACACTTGTCTGACACTATCCACTGGGCCTAGGAATGGAAAAGAGAGAGTAGTTAGTAATGCAACAGCCACTCACTACATAATGACTATCTTAGGATGTCTTTTCAGTATGGTAATTGTTTTAGGGATTGTGTATTACTGCTTGCGAAAAAAGAGACAACAAGATGAAAAGCACAAAAAGGCAGGCAGCTTAAAGAAGAACATAATTGAGCTTAAATACGGCGGTGAGCTGGAGGGAGGGACGATATCCAGGATGTCTCAAAAGCAAATGATGGCTGGAGAGAGCATGACCCGCATGCCCTATCTACCTTCCGGCAGTGAAATGGAGCAATACAAACTGCAAGACATCGGCGACACTCCGAAAATGGCCAAAGGGAATTACATGGAAGTGAGAACAGGGGAGCACCCAGATCGAAGAGAATGTGAGATGTCCATGCCTGGCAACAGCCAAGGCTCAGTTGCCGAGATCTCGACAATCGCGAAGGAGGTGGACAAGGTCAACCAGATTATTAACAATTGCATAGATGCTCTGAAATCAGAGTCCACCTCCTTCCAAGGGGTGAAATCTGGTGCCGTGTCAACAGCTGAACCTCAGTTGGTACTGATCTCAGAGCAGCCTCAGAGCAAGTCTGGCTTCCTGTCACCTGTCTACAAGGACAGCTACCACCACTCTTTACAAAGACATCATGCTTCAGATGCCTCTCCAAAGCGTCCGAGTACAGCCACTGGTGGTCCAATGCGGAGTCCAAGGCCTTACCGTTCAGAGGCGTCCTACAAGTCAGAGTCGAAGTACATAGAGAAGACTTCACCCACAGGGGAGACTATCCTGACCATCACGCCCGCCGCTGCGATACTAAGGGCAGAGGCGGAGAAGATCCGACAGTATAGTGAGCATCGGCACTCCTACCCCGAAGCCCACCAAATCGAAGAGTTGGAAGAACCGGATAGTCGGAAAACCTCCATTTTGGAGCCCTTGACGCGGCCTCGTGCCAGAGACTTGGCTTACTCGCAGCTCTCTCCCCAGTACCACAATCTCAGTTACTCGTCTAGTCCCGAGTACTACTGCAAACCGTCGCACAGCATCTGGGAGCGCTTTAAACTCCATCGCAAGCGACACAAAGATGAAGAGTACATGGCTGCAGGCCACGCTCTGAGGAAAAAAGTGCAGTTTGCTAAGGATGAAGACCTGCATGACATTCTAGATTACTGGAAGGGAGTGTCAGCTCAACAAAAATCTTAATCTACTCAAGTGTTTGTCTGTGTCTTTTTCATTTTTGATGGACCACAATGAACAGGGCCAGAATGAATCCTTAATCTAGTGAAATTACATTCTAATGGATAAATATTACACTACAGTGAATTTCAACTTAGGGAAAAAGGTTTGTGTACCAAAATTAAAAGATGTTACTTAAAGCAACAAGAGGAGAATATATTACAAATATAAAATATATATATGTTGAAATGGATTTTTAGTATTTGATTACCGCATGGCCAAGTCCTGTGACAGTGGATTTGCTGTTGTGTACTGTGAGACTAAAAAGAATCCAACAGTGACAGACATCTTCTGAAATCTTAGTATTTCTTCTGCAGGACCACTGTAATTTATGGACCATTTTTCTCCCGATATTTGAGTTTGTTCTAAATACAAATGAACTATGTACAGATACTGTTTCTATATTTGCAACGTTTGCTGTTAAAAAATGGAGAAAAAAAAAACTATAATGTGTATGATTCAGGTTTAGACCATGGATTTCGGAGTTAGCTCCTGTGATATTATCTGTCCTTAAATGAATGTTTACCGTCCTGATGGATAAACATTGCACTGGTCAATGAAATGGCATATTTTCCTTTAGGCCACAGTTTACGCTACCCTGCTTTGCCAATTTTCTGTTTAATCCATGCCACTGATCAGACCGCACAATATTACACAAAGATATGATGTTACATTTGTGTATCATAACCACAAAGTGAATCGGTTTGGTTGGGATGGTGTAGATGAAACATCTGCATACATGATTGCAGTGTCAAAGCGCAAGAAAAATGGAAAAGTAGAACATTTTGATACACATTTATGTCTGATTTGTTTACCAGTAAAGCACTCCACAAAACATGCACTTCTGCTTTGACCTTACAATGCCTAATAGTAGTGAGGGGTTATCTGATCGTGAACCAAAGTGCTTGGGTGGCAGCTCATCACACATTTTCTGCAGATGTTTCCACCAATCTCGAGCCAACAGCCCTATGGATGAATGTATTACATACATAAAGCAGCCTTTTCAGCTGCAGTTTCTTTGCAATTTTTGTTGTTGTTGTTTTTTACAACCACATAATCCCCATTTTTCATGTTGTATGCTGAGTTTTGATATTTATACTTCTTTTCAGTTTCATGCATTTGGCATTTCTGTCAACAATATTTAATCAATCAGAAAAAAAAATGTTTATAAACCTAAGGGTATTGTTTTAGGCTTTTCTACTGTTCGGCGGGTAAAAATGCTTTTGTAAATGTTGAATGCCACTGCACGGACCCTGTGATGATCACTGCTGATCTGAAAGGTGAGACATGAGTAAGAAAGACTAAATTACCCAGCTGAACTGTTGCCACTGGATTTGTACATCAGCTATTTAGAGAAATGCAGGAAGTAACTGGGTTGTCTGATTTCTTTATTATTATTATTATTATTATTATTATTATTATTTAAACCGCCTTAATCTTCTGGAAATATCTGTATAACTGTATTTTTCTTTTTTCTTCAAGTGTTGATGTTTTTGAAAAGTCTTCATCTGTTGTCATTTTTTAAAAAGACAATACATTTCAGTAGATTCCAACAGCTGTCAGGTTTATAGGTAATCTAGCAAGTAACCTACATGTTTTTATATTGCATAGTGTAGCACTCCTGTATCTCATTCAACTTAGAAATGTTGGGAAATATGTGAACGGAAAGCATCAGATACAAACAAGAGCACAATGAGTGTTATTTTGTATTTCTTAAAACTATGTTACCTGCTTTCAGACAAAGTACTGTGAAATAAAGGAAAGGGTGCACCCATATTGTCATGATCCTTATGATAACAGTTCTCTGGAGTCCTCTGCTTTACAAAATATTCACAAAAAAATAATAATAATAATAAATGTTTACAAGGAGAGTCACTTAATTTGCAGTAATCAGAAATATGGTACAATATTGAAATATGGTACAATGACCATATTTCAATATTTGCTGAGAAATCCCTTTAAAGGAAGATTATTCAAAGACATTTTATTATAGGATGACCATACATCCTCTTTTGTCAGACATGTCCTAGCTGGGATTTCTAATTTTCCTAAAATGTCTGGGTTTTGGCTTTGTTTTCCCACTTGCTAACTGAAAAGTAGTTTAGCATAGATAATAAAATTGTGGCATGTGCAAAGGTGGGATCTACAGAGGATGCTCAAAACAGTGCAAATACGTGTACAGGTCTGGGAGAAAGAGGACACGTGCATATCATTGTGGCAAATGAAAACTTTGAAAAGATGTTACAAGCCTATCAGCTTAAACTACAGACCACAGTGAAACAGTTTATCACACCAGAGCATTCACACAGAATATTATGTGCCAAATATTATCACCCTATGTCATGTATGATTAATTTATCTACTGACTAGAGGAAATGATAATACATAATGAACTTTAAAGTTTTCACTGACTATTTGTAGTAGTACACAGCAGCATTTGCACTTTTATTCTTGTTTCAGTTGACTAGCTCATTTAAAGGTTCCTGACACCATAGCAAACTAAAGGAAACATTTGTTGTAATGTTACTGAATGAAAATAAGCTGTTAATACAGTATTGAGGATTCAATAACTATATCCATTGTGTGTGAAATTTCACAGTTCCAAGTTGAGAAACTGATTAATAACTGATTTGCTTAAGATCAGTCCAAAGTGTCACATAGTTCTTGGCCTTGTATTATGAGATTATGTGTGGTATTAGTGAAATATCTGAATTCTTTTGTGATACGAATGAATACTGACTGACTGAAGTAGGGTGCATTTAACATTTCTTACTTTGTTTCTCAATGATTTCAGGCATTTTAATCTCAAGGTCAGAGGTTTCTTCCACAAATGCTCATACTTGCTCTAATAACCCACATTTATTTTTGACAGATAGATCCTGGCATCTGCAAATGAATAGCAAGCAGAAAAAAAATACATCAGGGTTTGAGTTCTTTTACATTCATCAAAATGAATTGCCGAATAGCCACATCAAAAATAAATTACACTTTGCCCAAAATCAAATACAGGCTAACAGTTGTGGGGTTCAAAGATGGATTGTCAAAACAAAGACCCCAGCAGATTTCATGTTTTTCATCAAGCCAAAATAATGTGCAGCCTGTCAATCACATCAGGCGTTGATTGCAGATACATGCCAAGAAAAAAAAAAAAAAAAAAAAAACAGCATGCAAAAATGGATCTGATTTTATGATTGCTTTGTCCTTATTTTGTAATAGTGATTACATTAGAATAATGACAGGTTAATTTTATTATCATATGCAAGTATAAGTAAATATCATATTTCACGATATCCAAACATCTAAGAAACAGATTTTTAACGTTGTAGTCTCTTATTTAAACCTGGGCCTAATTGAACATTAAAAACCAAACAAACAAAAAAAACAAACAAAAACAAACAAAAAAACAATACAGTGTGAATACACTGGGATGTGTTGCCAGTTGTATTGCCAATTTACTACTTAAAAATCTAATTTTAAAACCAAACCAATGGCAATTTAAAAAACTGCATTCACTCTTTATACACCTGTGTACGTTATATATACAAAAATAATAAATAAATCATACCTTTTCCATCTCTAACATTTTTTTAAAACCACTACATCCCTCAAAAATCAATGATTTCACTGTTCACGCTAGAAGGATGTTATATTTGTTCTCCCCCAGTTGTCATCCTATTTGACACGTATGTAATGCAATACAGGAAAAAAAACACACCTCACCTGGCTGTCATAACCATATAATTCAACAGAATTTCTGTCCACTGGAGGGTCTTGTTATTGCAGCAGGTCTCTGTGGAATTCTGAACCCGGATTTAATTTCATTGACCAAAGGCTAAAGGCTGTGGGAGGTATTTAATCTAGTCGTGTTCGGTGGACAGTTCAAGCACTCTGCTCCCCATCAGTGGATGTACGGTGAGTAGGAGCACTCAGAAGAGACTCACGAGTTGTATGACTGTTTTATTGCTGAATTATATGAGGTACCACTTGTGCTGAAGCCATAGTTCTTTGTACTGCCGTCATCTGTCTCATCTGGAGAAGCTTGTGAAGAGGTGATGCAGCCAGCTTTACAAAACCCCAGACAGCTGCTGGAAGATGCAAATGAGCCTGTGAGTGTTCAGATTCACGGTGTTCCTTCTGCCACCTTCGGAGATAAACAAACATCTATCCATATTCTACAAGCCTCAAGAATATTTGGCATGATATGAGGTTTATTCTGTGCTTTAGAACTAAATTAAAGCTCTCTGATGTCTTGAAGGTTGTGCACCTAGAGATAAAGAACAGATAGATAAGCTGTCAAAATTAATTTGTGCTTATATATTCAAATATGGCACAAAAACACACACTGTTTGACACTGATGCCAAATGCCACTGATTGTCCGATGCGTTGTAACTGATCAATACGTGCCAGTTTGAGTAAGCAGAAATGTGACTGAGATACAAGTTCTCATTTTCAGTCAAGAAAGACTTAATTGGGTCATAATGTGTAGAATCAAATTTGTATTTTGCTTGATAGAATGAAAACCTTGAGCTGTTTCTGGGTGTGTTGAGAAGCTAGTGCTCTGCTTGTCCCTTTGAAGGAGTGGCAGAAGCTTATTTTTAGAAAGATTCCTGATTATTTCAGAATCATTTTAATTTGTTTGTGTGGCACATTTCAGTGCAGATTCTTTTGTGAATTGCAACAGTTTGATTAAGCAGATTTATAAACAGATGTTAAAAATGCAGTGTATTATATATGCAGTGTATGCTATATCTCTTTTCAAATGCAAAAATGATATGAACACAGACACAGCAAAAACAAACAAACAAACAAACAAATAAATAAATAAATAGTAAATACATTGATTTTAGTCTTGTAAAATAGAACAGTTTTATGCACTATATGGAAAAGAGCAGTGTGCCTAATCTGTGTAATATTTCCATTTGTGTTCCGTGGAAGAAGTGTGGAACACCATAAGGGTGAGTATATTTACTTTCATTTCTTTTTTTTTTTTAATTAAACTATCCTGTTAAATCCACTGAACTAGATAAAGCATGGGTAAAACTAAAGTATTCTGTTTCCTCCCGATAAAACTGATTTGGCTGCTACTTAAAGAAAGCCATCCAAAAGACAACTGTCCAAGCAGAGAGAGAGCGAGACAGAGAGAGAGAGAGAGAGAGAGAGAGAGAAATCACACTATTATAATTCTAAGGCTGCTGAATATTTCAAAATAGAAAAAATCATGGTTGCACTTTATTTTACAGTACGTGAACTTACATGTACTCACAGTGTACTTATAATGTACCTACCTAAGAAAGTACTCGTAATATAAGGTAACTACATGGGGTAGGTTCAGGGTTAGTACCTAGTTATTAACTAGTTATTGTAATTACTATAATAAGTTGACCGTAAATTCACAGTAATTGACCGTAAATTCACAGTAAATTACTGGTTACTAGTTGCATTACTTTCACAGTAAATTACTGCATGTAAATTCACAGTAAATTACTGTAAACTAGTTGCATTACTTTCACAGTAAGTTACTGTGTAATTTTTACAGTAAATAATTGTGAAATGATAACTGTATACTGTGACCTCGCAGTAGTTATTGTGATAAATACTGTGATTTAGCAGTATGCTCCTGTAGAATTACTGTATTTAGCTGTGAAGTTACAGTTAATGGAATTCATTAGATTACTGAAATTTAGCAGTATTCTGCTGTAGAATTACAATGTAAACTGTAATAGTAATGCAACTCGGTAGCCAGTATTGTGTTTTTAATTTACTATAAAATTTATTGTTAATTAAAAAACTTTTAATTTAAAATTTACATTTAATTTATTATAAAATACTGTAATTTTTACATTTTATCTGTTAACCCATTCAATAACCTATAACACTGGAAAGATATGTTCACTTCAAATAAACACAAAAACAATCAATTTTACACATTTATTTTGCAGTTTAATAAATTCTGTCTTTAAAGAGGTTCAGACGGTCATGTTTCTCTCCATCGAACCAGGGCACACTGTAGAACATATTCAGTGATCATCTTACTGCATGACTACATCTAGCTTAACACAAAGCCAGAGTTGAGTTTGTCCATTTTGGCTTTGGAACATTGCTTACACACTAGATTGACATCCATTCGAACTCAATGAGTTTCCTGATCAGTGTACAGACTTGCTGGTTGATATGTCCCCTCTGGCACTTTGAGTTTGTGCGTGTCTCTGGAGTGATGCCCAAGAAGTACCAATAAACAAGAAGGCAGAGAGGAAAGCTGTTAGTTTCTTTCAGGTTGGATGAAAAAGGTGTCAGTTCCCAGTCACCACCTTCTGTGGGTCACTGTTGTTGCAGTACAGACCAAAAAGGTGACAGAACAAGGTGATATTAACCCTAACCATTTAAATAACAGCAGCGTAAAAATATTTCCATCACAAACACACAGTCAAGAACAGTCCTGCAACAAAGTAGAGGTGTGTGATTTATCCAGGCAGAGCATTTGCACACAACAGTGTACATCACTTGCACACAGGTGCATCTCAATAAATTAGAATGTTGTGGAAAAGTTCATTTATTTCAGTAATTCAACTCAAATTGTGAAACTCGTGTATTAAATAAATTCAGTGCACACAGACTGAAGTAGTTTAAGTCTTTGGTTCTTTTAATTGTGATGATTTTGGATTACATTTAACAAAAACCCACCAATTCACTATCTCAACAAATTAGAATACTTCATAAGACCAATAATTTTTTTTTTTTTTTTTTTTTTTTGTGAATTGTTGGCCTTCTGGAAAGTATGTTCATTTACTGTATATGTACTCAATACTTGGTAGGGGTTCCTTTTGCTTTAATTACTGCCTCAATTCGGCATGGCATGGAGGTGATCAGTTTGTGGCACTGTTGAGGTGGTATGGAAGCCCAGGTTTCTTTGACAGTGGCCTTCAGCTCATCTGCATTTTTTGGTCTCTTGTTTCTCATTTTCCTCTTGTCAATACCCCATAGATTCTCTATGGGGTTCAGGTCTGGTGAGTTTGCTGGCCAGTCAAGCACACCAACACCATGCTCATTTAACCAACTTTTGGTGCTTTTGGCAGTGTGGGCAGGTGCCAAATCCTGCTGGAAAATGAAATCAGCATCTTTAAAAAGTTGGTCAGCAGAAGGAAGAATGAAGTGCTCCAAAATTTCTTGGTAAACGAGTGAAGTGACTTTGGTTTTCAAAAACACAATGAACCAACACCAGCAGATGACATTGCACCCCAAATCATCACAGACTGTGGAAACTTAACACTGGACTTCAAGCAACTTGGGCTATGAGCTTCTCCACCCTTCCTCCAGACTCTAGGACCTTGAATTCCAAATGAAATACAAAACTTGCTCTCATCTGAAGTCCAGTCCAGTTCTTCTTCTCCTTAGCCCAGGTAAGACGCCTCTGATGTTGTCTGTGGCTCAGGAGTGGCTTAACAAGAGGATAAGACAACTGTAGCCAAATTCCTTGACACATCTGTGTGTGGTGGCTCTTGATGCCTTGACCCCAGCCTCAGTCCATTCCTTGTGAAGTTCACCCAAATGCTTGAATCGATTTTGCTTGACAATCCTCATAAGGCTGTGGTTCTCTCGGTTGGTTGTGCATCTTTTTCTTCCACACTTTTTCCTTCCACTCAACTTTCTGTTAACATGCTTGGATACAGCACTCTGTGAACAGCCAGCTTCTTTGGCAATGAATGTTTGTGGCTTACCCTCCTTGTGAAGGGTGTCAATGATTGTCTTCTGGACAACTGTCAGATCAGCAGTCTTCCCCATGATTGTGTAGCCTAGTGAACCAAACTGAGAGACCATTTTGAAGGCTCAGGAGACCTTTGCAGGTGTTTTGAATTGATTAGCTGATTGGCATGTCACCATATTCTAATTTGTTGAGATAGTGAATTGGTGGGTTTTTGTTAAATGTGAGCTAAAATCATCACAATTTAAAGAACCAAAGACTTAAACTACTTCAGTCTGTGTGCATTGAATTTATTTAATACACGAGTTTCACAATTTGAGTTGAATTACTGAAATAAATGAACTTTCTAACATTCTAATTTATTGAGATGCACCTGTATATGTACTGTTTGCAGAGGATGGAGCATCCTCTCTGGTCTCCAGCACAGCTTGTTTGGTCTCCACACCACTTGTTTGAGGGGGAGAAGGGGTCGTCACCACTTGGCTGCTGTGGTCCTGCGCGGCTCGCAAAATCCCAACACATCCAAACATTCCTTGTTTAACCCACCAAATAAAAAACAAGACCTCAAGTACAATGTTATGTAGAAATTACACTTTGGTAAATTCCAGAGTGCAAGAAACATCTTCAGCGTACTTCAAATGGACCCTCCAATGTCAGCATCCATGCCCTCGTCTTCATTGTGTCACCTGGAACAGAAACAGATATACTGTTACCTATTGTTTAGGGGTGACCCCGAATAGTCGACGATTCGATGCTTTGATAGGAGGAGCCCGATTCGACTCCCAATCTCACAGTCGAATATTCACAGATGTGTTATGATCATGCCATTTTGGCTATATGGGGGTGCTCAAATGTCTTGATTTCACACAGAACTACCGGTTTTCTCCCAATAAGTTAATATACAGCCTATTAAGATAATGCTCTAAATAAGAATCTGAAAAGAAGGAATCTTTAAATAAATATTTTAACGTGCGTGAATAAATCCAATCCCTATAGATTTAAGTTTCACTTTCCATAATCCGTGTCCGGCAGAGGAGCATCTTGGCGGCAGGGATTTAAATCTTTAACAAGACTCAAATTGACACAGGCAGAGTGAAAGACTGGATTTTTCCGATCAGGTAGGGTATGAGTGATTTCAGACAGTTTATATATATCGTGTATATATTATTTATCTCGTATAAGACGCATTTGGTTGAGTTGTGCTGCAGTAAAGTGCTTCAATGTAGTACTCCGGTGATTATCTCTTCAGCACGCAGTGCGAGCAGGACAAACAACAATGCAGAATATTAATAACTATGACTGGGACTGTCATATACAGGTACATAACATTATAATGAGAACACTATTATAATAAAACGCTGTGAATTTTTAGAGTTTAGTTGCCGTGTTTCTGCACGTTGTTGCGTGAAGAACGCGTCCACAAAAGGAGTTCATTCAGAGCCGTGCAGACACGTTCATGCTTTCAGGGCACTTTGTGCAGATAGCCTATAAGTCGTAATACAACGTTATGTTGTATAAATAATGAAGAGTATTCTATATGAGATTAATGATGAGTTAAATCCCATTGATTAAAAACCTGCTATCAGATGCTTCATTCGACTGGTCATCTTCAGCATGTGCAGCTCAAAACAGAAATGCAGAATATTAATCAGCCATATACATAACATCATAATGAGAGCACTATTGTAAAAAATGTTGTGAATTCTTAGGGTTTTGCTGACGTTTAATGCTATCTTTTAATCAAAAAACATTATTTAAAACATTAACACACATAAAACACATAAAACATTATTTTTTGTATCTGTGAGGCATCCATAACACATTTTCCTTGTGTGTTAATGTCAATTATGACTGTCAAATGTCTGACTTGACTCTTGGTAATATATCCCCCCCCTGCCCCCAAACATGTGTTCGACTATCAGTCGACTATCGGCAAGATTCGAATAATTCCGATTTGACTATGAAAATCCTTAGTCGGGGACACCCCTACTACTGTTCAGAAAAGAAATCAAGATTTATTTATTTAAGAAATTAGAGTGAAAATAGTAGTGTGGCAGCATACTATAACTACTGAGTTTTAGATGACTAATTTTAAAAGAAAATAATTGAAATTCACCTCATTTTTCAACGCAGACATAAGCCGTTCTCTGTGAATGTGTGAGACTTCCGGTTCATTAGCCGCTGTAGGGAAATAACAAGAATAAAAAGTAAATGGTAAAACTGTTTGCCCTACAAACCAGTATGTTCATTATTAAAATAATACATTAAAATAATACATAACTAAAACTTAACATAACTAATCACTTTTGATTTTACAAATCGGTCGTTTTCATAATAGATTATTATTTTTTTGTTTTAAAACCAAGACAGTTGCAAATATAGGCCTTTTTAAACATTTTTTTCAAGACCAAATGATTCAGTTCAGAAGTGATAGCAGGTCTGAATCGTTTATGTTGACTTCAGGCAGTGAGGAAACCTTTTTGTTTACATTTAGATCCTTTAAATGAAATGAATACATCATTAGTATCATAGTCAGAACCATTCTCACTCTACAGCAATGTCTTTTTCCAGAAATCATGACCCGGTTACTCAAGATTAATCCACAGACCTTATTCTGAGCAGTTTCATGTAGAAACTATCTGTAGAAAGAAAATAGTTCATACATGAAACTGCTCACAACAAATTTGTGAATGACTTTGCACTTGAAAATACAATAAAAATGAGAAGGACAACATTACCTTGAACAATCAAGCAAGCTAGGGGTTCTTGGTAATATCACAATCCCTTAACCATCAGTGGCTGTAGCTGTAGCACAAGGCTGCAAAATAATATATCAATAGAATAAGAGTACAATAAGACTCAACAGTTAATAATCTGTACCTATGGTACCTAAGGTTTTTTTATTTTTTATTTTTTTTTTAATGGATGTCAGTGGAGGAGAGGCTTCACTACGCTGAATAAACAGCTTTTTAGAGGAAACAGCTCATCATTTAATGAGTCGACAGTCTATCTGCTAATCTACAACATGTTTTAGACTAAACAATACTTTTGGATTGAACTATTTTTAGAGTGTAAGATATCAGAGAGTAAATCAGACAAATTTAAGATTCGATCAGAACATCAAAACATGAGGAGCCGAAATTCCAGAGAGGCTCCAGATAACAAGACAACGTCATAAATCTGTCCACGGTACCCTGGCGCCATGAGTCTGAAGAAAACCTTATCAACAAGCCTCTTTCACAGAACAGCTTGCAACATTAAAACAAAAGAACACTTCCAATGAAGGAAGGAAACTGTCAAATTTGAGGCAAGTAATCAAGATTAATGGTGAAAAAGATGCACCGCGTGACCATCACATATGTTCTACGATGGAAATCATGAGCTTCCTGAGACTGACTTTTCCTCCACATAAAAGACAAAGACTGAGACTGAAATTCCTTAGGAGACCTTTTAACCTCTCTAGTCCTCACAGAACATGTCCTTATGTTCACAAAATGGTACAGAAACTGCCTTTTCACATATAGATGCACCAAAATCATCTTACAAGGACTTATGAATCATAACTAATGAACTCCATATTATGTATGTAACCCACACAATTAACTATCATGTTTTAATCACCTATTATGTATGTCTTTTTAATAACTAGGGAATAGCTTAAGAGTTAATATTCATGTTTGGTATGTATGTTTGAAAAATCATGCTGTAAATGTTTCTTCCAATCAATTCTTTGTCAAATGTATCATAGTCTTGTTAGAGAAATCACGTCCAAAATTATACTTTACAAGAGCGGGAAAATTCGGACCATGTGACTGATACAGGATTTATGATGGGGAAGAAACAGAACAACACCCCTAGGCTAAGATCATTTCTAATTGGTCAAGACGTCCAGATAGGACGGTCTGAAAGCCGAGTTTAAATACTGAGGACACCATCAAATTATGCTTTTTGTTGCTTCTTTTTCTTCTTCAAATCTCTGCTCTTGCTTTGTACATTTAGCCATGCTTTTTTTAGCGCTCTTTGAGCGTGCTCTGGCCTACATGCCAGCTGCTACCACAATGAGAAGAAAACCCACCTAGTCTCATTACATCCTTTTATTCTGTTACTTTAATTTCTTGTCTTTCCGTGAGAGTTTCGTTAAGTTAAGTTTGCCGCAAACTCCAGCTCCGACTGCACCCGCCCAAACTTCAACCAGACCAACTCAGCATCAAGAGCCAACACCCAAGACTTTACTACGAAAGACCACTGAACTCAGCCAATCCGCAACCTCGGGAAAACCCCTTTCTGCAAGACAACAACAAAAGGGAATCCCTTAACACAAAGGCAACGCAAGTAACCTCCAGATTCTAACTGAATTGGTGCATTTAATACAAATTTTAGGCTCATTGAGAAACTCAATCCGAGGGTTAAATAAGTGATTAATGGTTGTTCAGGTCTATGCAATTACATATTGCTGTAAACTTGGGATTTCACATTTTCATTCTCTAAACTCATTCTTTCCTCACTTTCTCTCTTTCTGCAACTTGTATGAATGTGTGAATATGTGTGTTTATGTGTTAGATTAGTTTACATGTCTTAGATTTATCAAATAAAATCTTATTTATATTGTAAAGAGAAGTATCTTGTGTTTTGTGCTTACAAGTTAATGTCTTAATCTGCCGATCTTGTTACTGTGCTTATTAATAGTGTTTTCACTATATTTTGGATTTTAATATCCATTGCAGAGTTGATGTTATATGGCTCGTTCAGTGAATAGCAGGTTGATTCAGCGATCAGCTGTAAAACAGTGATTCTGTTCAAATTCCCTATAAAATCATAAATGATTCCCTTTGAGCTAAACTGACATTGTTTACCTTATTTACCTATTAACCCCCTTACAAGAGCATACCAAGAAAAAAATGCTGTTTTATAAGAGAAGTCACTGACTTTTTGCGACAAGTGTGATTCAGTTTATGGCATTTCCCATTCATTCCTATGGTATCCGTAAATGGCGATTGAGTGTCGCACAACTCTGACTGAAATTCAATGACGTCAAGGCTGTAATGTGATTGGTTATTAAGGCTCACGTGATCCAAGTTAGCCGTTACGCTTTCTCCAATAGTAAGTAATACAGACCCTCTCATCACCCTATAGTAAGAAAATCTCTGGTAACAATTTAAAAATTTGCCGTTAGGAAGTTTAACAACAAGTTTTACGGCAGCGATATCAAACGCTCGTTGGCTCTTGCCGATTTTGTCATAAATTGCGACATGCCGTGTTTCCGGTGATGCGTGTTTTGAATGAGAAACACGCGCCCTCATGGAGTGGCTCGGGATAGTATTTTCAGAGTTTAACAACTTAAATTATGCCCTGCTCCTCACACTAAACTATTATATCCTGCCAGAGAGGACTGCGACAGCAACGCATCATCATTTGGACTACTGTGGTACTGCTTTTTGACATTTCTGCAGTAAATTCTTGAGATTACACGTCTGTCTGTAACATTTCTCTTATAGACTGTATACTTTATACACTCACTATTTATTGGTTAATTTGTTCTTTATAAAAATAAAACATTTTCAATGCAATACGTTTTTTATTGCACAGTTACATGATCTGTGGATTTTAAGGCTGATTTTCTATTCAGTTTGTGCGTACATTACCAAAACATTTCACAAAATGAATAATAGTAGTAAATGCAATAATATCAAATATAAGATTCTGTATTGAGTCTGGGCTATATAAGGCTCAGGTGTGGCTCAGATTTGGGGATTCTGGTTTACTTAAGGCTGAGATTGATACCAATATTAAAACCTGTTTTGGCCCAGTTCAGGGCCAGTTAAGGGTGATTAACTGGCTGAGATTCGGGCTGGTTAAGGCCCATGTGTGGCCCTTGTCTTTAATCCAGTTCTGGGCCACTTCAGGGCCGTCATTCTTTGCGGTACTTGGGCCGAGGGAAAAGTGATTGTGTAGCCCGGAGCTGGTCCAGAAAACATTTGCTATGTGGGAAGAGTACCATGACGCATGCCACTGTTCTGACATAGAACATCCATCTCTCTTAGTTCATTGTCTGTATATTCTGGTTCAAATAAGTAAGGCTGTAAGTCATCCTCTCTGTCAAAATCTTCAGACATGTTTGCGAAGATTGTTTTATGTACATTGTGTGTCTTCCTCTGCTTGTAAACAAACATCCGGGTTCTATTGTAAGAACGCCAGCTCCCGCATCAGCAGCAACACACGCATGCGTCACGGTACTCTTACGAACGTGCGTCGAAGACTGATGCAGCAGAGAAGAAATTGTTGAATAAAGTCATTATTTTAGTTTTCTTTGCGCATACAAAGTATTCTCATAGCTTCATAAAATTAAGGTTGGCCCATTGATGTCACATGGACTATTTTAATGAAATCCTTACTATCTTTCTGGGGCTTGAATGTGTCAGTTACATAGCTGTATATGGAGAGTCAGAAAGCTCTCGGATTTCATCAAAAATGTCTTAATTTGTGTTCTGAAGATAAACTAAAGTCTTATGGGTTTGTAACGACATGAGGGTGAGGAATTAATGACAGAATTTTCATTTTTGGGTGAACTATCCCATTAATAATCTACAATGAAGATGCATAATAAACTAAAATCATAGCACAAGGATGCTGTTGATGCACAACCACCTAATCATGTTGCAGTAAAATGAGCTATTAGTATCACAATTTTGTTTTAGCATTTTAAAATAGTATAAAATTTAAAATATATGTTTTTTATTTAATATAAAATGCATTAAAATATATAATAAAACAACATAAACTATGGCAATATTTTTTAATTGAAAATGTTAAAAATCAGTTTTGAATGGATATACTAACACTACTCTTATACAAACATCATAGACAGAAGGTTGAATCTGTTGGATTTTCTAACAGATGCATAAAGTACACCAAGAAAGATGAGATCTGAGTCTGGCTTTGCATAACCAGGTGTCTAATTTGCTGTCCATCAGAGTTAGAGGTTTTTCTAACTTTGCCACTTGTTGGATAATCTTCTTATAGACTTTGAAACTTGATCTCATCCTGACAATTCTTCCATCCTGAAGTCTTTAATTGAATGTACCTCATGCATGCACAGCCTCTACTTTCATGTTAATGACTCCGCATAGTAGATGATTGCAGAGGGCCCTGCTCATCTGAATAATAATCATTTCATTAGAAAAGGCTGTTAACATCAGGAGGTGTAGCAATTTGAATGCGACATTAAGGAATGTTTTCGTTTACCTTTTGGGACATGATTTTAATTCACAGCGTGAGACTCATACAACCACTGTCAGAAGTGGATCAATGACGTGAAAAGGAACAAAACAACTCAAAGTGATTTTTTAAACTTGTAATCACTGTGCTCACTTTATTTTTATAATTAAATGTCCTCTAAAATATGTAAGTTGAACATAGGGTAAATGTTATGAATTGCACATGAATTGTGCTTAATGTACAGTGTGGCATAAACCTAGACTATTTTTAATACAATATAGAATGATAACATTGATATACAATACAGTAGTCCCCCATGGTGCTTTTCATAAAAGTAAGCGTGAGTCAATAACATATAATGAAGAGGCAGTTTTGAATGCTCTATGGAGTGTTTTGAGCTCAGTCTAATGATTGCAAGCAAACACCAAATTAAAAGTTAATTGTAGAGGGAATTATGCAAAGGTGGCACAGTATTAGAGTCACAACAGAGCACAGATAAAAGCTTCATGATGCTATGATGATGCTATAAAGCTTCATGATTTGTCTGAGTTTTTAAAACATTGAAGTAATATTTATATCAATTCATTAGAATCAGTGTGTGTGTGTGTGTGTATGTATATATAAGTCTGAGTGTTTGTAACGAATAGTCCACTGGAGGCGAGCACTGTGAGAACCCAAGTGCAGCTTTATTTACAAAAGCAATCCAAAATCCAAACATAATGCAAACAGAGACTTGACAAACAGACTTGAATTGATTTGACATGAACAGATCAGATTCACCGACAGCAGGTTACAACATCAATACACGACGAGAGACAATGGCAAGAAGAGGGCTACTTATAGCAAACACTAAGGGTCACATGACAAGAACCAACCAATGAGCAAACAGAACTGAGAACCACATGACAGGACAATAACCAATGAGGAACAAGACATAGCCATATGACTAGAACAACCAATCACAACATGACACATACACAAGGCAGAAATACATGAGGGCAAGGGAAGCATGACACTAACAGCATGAATCAACTTACAAAATAAAACACATGAAAAAAGAACATGAAACAAACTCCAAAACCAGGCATGACATACCCCCCCCCCCCCCTCTAAGGGCGGCTCCAGACTCCCAAACAAAACCCAAACCCCACCAAGTCCAGGAGGGTGGTAGAGCGGAGGCAGAATAGGGGGAGGGATGGAGGGCAAGGCCCGTGAAGGGGAACAGGACCTGAATCATGACATGGACCGTGGAACGAAGGCAGACAGTGAAAAACTGGAGGACCTGGACCATGGAGCAGTGGCAGACAGTGATACACTGGAGGACCTGGGCTGTGGAGCAGTGGCACAGAGTGAAGCACTGGAGAACCTGGTTCCGTGGAGCAGAGGCAGACAGTGAAGTACTGGAGGACCTGGGCCATGGAGCAATGGCAGACTGTGGAACAGTGGTGGGCCTGGACCATGGAGCAGTGGCAGGCCGTAAAGCAGTGGACCAGGAGACAACCAGGTCAGAGCCAGCGGAGCAGGAATCCAGACTGGAGCAGGAAGAGCAAGGAGCCATGGTGGAGCAGGGAGCCATGGCAGTGCCGGCCGAGCAGGGAGGCAGGGTGGAGCAGAGACATGGAATGACCACTTGACTGTGACAGAGCAGGCAGAGAGCTCTTGAATTTAGGCCTCCATAGCCGTGACAGGACAGTTCTTTGAGTCCATGAATGGCCTCCATGACCGTAACAGGACAGACAGTGAGTTCATGAGTGGTCGCCACCGCCTTGGGAAGTTCTGCAGCAGAAGCCGCCACCTTTAGCGGCAATGGAGCAGATTCATGGACAAGAGAGGCCTCTGAGGCCGATTCGTGGACAGGAGAGGCCTCTGGAGCAGACCTGTGGACAGGAGAGGCCTCTGGAGCAGACCTGTGGACAGGAGAGGCCTCTGGAGCAGACTCGTGGACAGGAGAGGCCTCAGGAGTGCAGTGTGCAGCACACACACTCAAAATGGTGACCGCCATTACAGGAAAGGCAGCAGAGGGTGGCATGACCTCTAAGATGGCTGGCTGACAGTAGAACCGACGTCTGGTGAGGTAAAGTGTCCTGTGTTGACCCTGGTGCCCAGCTTCATCATGTACTCCCTTAAGCACTTTATCTCGAAGGGCAGTCGGTACAATGAACTGAAAAGTCTTCTTCTTTGTGACGGTATCCTTGGAGACACGGTATAATAAGCCTACCCTCACTGATAGTTTATTCCAGTGTCTCAGAAACCGAAGCACACTAGGTGATTCCTTGTTCCGCTCCCTCCTAGATGGCCTATGCTTGCGCTCCACAAAATAAAACACTCTGCTCAAAACAGGATCAGCATGTTGTAATTCAATCAGCTCCTGCCTTGACAGTACTGGATGATCCAATAGCTGAGATGGAATTATTGACTCAATTAACTGTGGCAGCAGGTAAGCATATGGTCGAACATGATTTTCCTGTTGCCTACTGCTGTTCAAAATGGCAGAAACGTCCTCTTGAGAGACAAAAGATTTCTTAAAGAAAACAACATGATTCACTTCAATGTCTGAACAGAGCTTGTCTTGTGCTTGTTTCTCAAAAGGGTGACATGACCAGCGGAACACATCTTGGACATTCTCTGGATTCACCACTTGAGACTCCTCCAAAAGAGCACCATAAGGCACTCTGGTAAGTCGGTGGAACACACTGGGTCGCACAAACGGTTCATGGCTAAGGGCGTCTGCAACTACATTCATAGGCCCAGGAATGTATTTGATGTCAAAATTATATGGAGCAAGCTTTGCGACCCATCTTTGTTTGCACGCATCCAACTTGGTCTTCGTAAGAATGTAGGTCAGTGGATTGTTGTCCGTCCACACAGAGAACTGCTGACCCCTGAGCCAGTGACTAAATTTCTCACAGACTGCCCATTTGAGGGCAAAAAATTCCAACCTATGTGCTGGATATTTTGATTGGGCATAATTTAGTGACTTGCTAGCAAAGGCTATGGGGCGGGCGACTTCTTCACCCTCAGCTACTTGAGAAAGCACCGCCCCAAGTCCATTACTAGAAGCATCAACACACAGCAGAAAGGGTTTATCAAAATCTGGGTGAGCCAAAACAACCCTTTCCAGCAAAGCTTGTTTCAGGGAATTAAAGGCATCTCTACATTCCTGTGTCCAGTCCAAAGATGTAAGCTTTCTGCCTGCCGTTGTACATTTCTGGCCTTTGGCATGCCTCGGTTTCCTCATGCCTGATGTTAATGCAAAGAGGGCTCTACCAATGCGAGAACAGCCTTCGATATACTGCTGGTAGAAAACCACCATCCCCGAGAATGATCTTATTTTTGTCTGTAACAGAATATCAGAGCCATCTTCCATAAGATCCTGTTCTGTGATGTCAACAATAGCTCTGACCTTGTCAGGGTCTGTAGCTACACCCTCACTACTGACGATCTGTCCAAGAAACTTGACGGAAGGTTTCATGAAATGACACTTGTTTTGAGACAGTTTCAAATTGTGAGCCTGAAGTCTCTGGAAAACCATCTCTAATCGTTCCAAAGCAAGCTGTTCAACGGGGCAAAAACGAGGATGTCATCGAGATAACACAGCATGCTCATGAAGTTCTGATCACCAAATATGTTCATCATCATCCTCATGAATGTCACAGGGCTATTACAGAGCACCTGAGGAAGCCTGTTATACTCGTAGAGACCAAATGGCGTAGTAAAAGCTGTGAATCTCTTGTCATCCTCATGCACCTCCACATTATAATAACCTGATGTTAAGTCCATTGTGGAAAAGAATATGTTACCACCCAGAGCTGCAAGAGCATCAGCTTGGTGCGGAAGAGGATGTGTGTCTTTAACGGTGCGCGCATTTAACCAGCGGAAGTCTGTGCACAGCCTCAGATCACCATTCCTCTTCCAGACTAACACAATAGGTGATGCATAATCACTCGCTGACTTTCTGATTATGTCACGCTCTTCCATGTCATCTAGGGCCTCACGCAGTTTCTCATAGTGTGATGGTGATAATCTTCTGTAAGGGAGTCTGAAAGGTTTAGTATCACTTAGGCAGATTCTATGAACAAAGCCTTTGGCCTCGCCACAGTCTAGTCCATGACGTGAAAATGTCGACTCATACTTAACCAATAGTTCAACCAACTTCCCTCTCCAATAAGGTGTCAAAGAGTTTGAGTCAATGTCGATATCCTGGAGCCCCAGGCTTGACAGTGCTGAACTATTAAAACCATGCAGCATGCAGTGTTGTCTCTCCATTTCGCACAGTTTACCGCTGCAATTTGCTGGCCTTTCAGTGTTCACTTCATTACACTGGAGATCATTCACCTGTTGAAATGACATGTCAAGACAGTCAACATCAAAGTCTTCAAGCGCCATGCAGGTGTAAACATCAGCTAGCTTGCAGTTGCGTCTTAGACAGATAGGCTTGTTTGATGGGTTGATAACTTCAACTGGAGTACTGCCATCACCCCACAAAGACACTGCTATCCTGCCCACCAACACATTTCTTGGTGCAGTGTGCGCTGTGCTAGGCTCCACAACGACTGTACTGCCTGCAGAAAGGGTTTTGTCACTGAACAACTTTCCCCACACTATATGTTCTTTCATGGGTTCCAAAGTGACAGCATGCTTCAGTTTTACAGTTCCTACTTTTGTAGGGGGATCCATTCCTTTCCATGACTCGACATTGCACAAGAGTTGCATCAATGCACCTGTATCAGGATCTTTGTCTCGTGAGTCAGATACCTTCCCCCAGAAATCATAGGATACTTTCATGTCATGAATGAGATGTTTTAAGACATTACTTCCCAAAATTAGGTCAGCATTTTGCCCATCAACAATTAAGGCAGGCACAGAGAAGGAGCAGTTGAATACTTTCATCCGGACGTCACATACTCCCAGTGGGCTTGTTCTTTGACCACCACAGCCAATCAGTGTAAGCATTGTTGGGGCTACGTCATCTGAGGAAAGTACTTTTGCTTCCATGAGTTTGGACAGGGCTTGACAACTAATAGTACAGGCCATAGACCCACTGTCAAGCATTCCTCGAAGCAAAACAGAATCCTGCACCAGGACATCAGTAAAGAACAAATCATCATTTGTGTTAAGTCTTTGCACATTTTGAAAAATCACTTTTGTCTTGTCATCAACATTACTGCAAAAGTCAGAATAAACAGATTCCAAGTCAATATCCTCACTGTCAGGGGACATTACACATGGCCCTCCACTAGTCCCCTCCTCGTGTGGGCCATCTAGTTTCCCAGCTGACCAGAGTCAGGACTATTCTGTTGAACTTGTGGTTTGTAGGCAGTGCAAGCAGATGCTCTGTGGCCAGAGGCATGACAGTTAAAGCACAGACGGTTTATTCGACAGTGTGAAAAAGTATCATGACTTGCATCACCACATAATTCGCATACTGCATTTTGTTTAGGCCCAGCACTCCTTCCTTTATGCTGAGGTCTGTACACTTTTGCTGTCTGCTGACAAGATCCCTGATCCAAAACTCGTTCCAAAAGACTGATCACTCGACTCAAAGACTGATCCTGAGTAGACTGCTCAGTCACTTGGGGTGGAGGTACCACAGCACCTGTCTCTAAACCATGACCGCGGGCACACAAAACATCTGTTGACTGAGCATGACACGCAATGCCACTCACATGCGCATTACACTTGCGTTGTTGAAGCTTATTCTCCCTTTGATACTCATCCAGTCTAACCTGCACATCAGCTGCCATCCATTCATGCAGCGGCTTACACTTGAATATAAGAGACAGCTCCGGATCGGGACAGTTCCTGATGAACATTACAGTAACTTCACGAAAGGGGTCATCCAGAGTTTTACCCTGTCTTTTCAGTCCTTCCCCAGCGATGTCAATAGCATTGTTCAGCCTAATCCAGTAGTCGAATGGTTTCTCGTTTTGCAAAGGCAAAGTGGCGTAAAAATCTGCCAAAGGCATGCACGAATACACTGTGTCACTACAATGTTGTTTGAGCAGGTCAAAAACTGGCTTTGGACCTTTACTGAGGTTGATCAGTGGGTTATTTCTCAGTCCAACCTTCACCACATCACGTGCTCTGCCCTGTAACTTAGCCAATACTTCGTCAGCTTGGTCTTTCAGCGGCACTTCATGTTTTCTCAAATACACTTTTACTGTTTCCACCCACTCATCAACAGAAATCTTCTCCTCCCCATCACCTCTGAAACATGGAGGTTCATTAACATCATGCTTAACAATTAAGCTAACTTTTGACAGTTCACTCATATTGAAAGTTGAGTCACTTTGTTTGTTTTGGCCAAAAACCCCTGATTCAAGGCAGGTGACAATGTTCTGGCCAATGCTACTGCCTATCTGTTTCACTATGTCATTAATCAGGTTCACTGGTACAGCGTTTAAATCAGATAATTGCACAGAATCATCAGAAACTGCACAAGACTGAGACAGAGTTGGTGTCTGCACATCAACACTTCTTGTGTGAATAGGTGTTGAGAACAGTGGACCAATTTTATCAGCCCCACCAATCTGATGTGTATGGGCAAACCTCAGTACACCTCTCCCCCGTCCCATACTGTTCTGACTAATAGAACCCTCCATATCAGAATCAGCTATTCAAATGACAATACTTCTTGTAATTGAGCCCTTTTTATTTTTCCCACAATAAAAAAAAAGCTATAAAATTAAAATTGACAGTATAATTTAGAATTTGAGCGGTCAACACTCCCAAAATAACCCAAGATAGTATTTAAAGTCCTTTGAAAAATGAATTAAATTCAAGAATCAAGATATTTCAGTCCACTAAATACATCAGAGGTTTTCATGAATCAGGTATATCCCATCTCACGGTCCACATTTTAAAATGGCGAACCTCTCATCCACTCAGTCATGTTGCAGCGGTGCACTCGTTGGCCTATCCCCCGGTCACGCTTCCACTCGCGTGTAGCATCAGTCCCACGAAGAGTGAAGCGACGGTCGCGGCACCAGTTGTAGCGGTGTGTTTTCTGCGTTGTGTAGAAATCAAGGACAAACTACAGGAATTCTTGCCTTCATGTCCTTGTTTATTCTGGATAACACAAACAAATATACATGAGGACTCGTGCAGCATATAAACCAGCGTGCGGCAGCAATGCACGACGCGCTGTGACGTCTCATGCAGACTGGGAAGCAGCAAAGTGCACCAACCCCCCAAGTTAGCATGGCGGCAGGAAACACCAAATATGGTCATGGCAAGTGGAATCACAAAATCATTTCCTAAATACACACCTGCTACACAGACTCTGGCTTGGCAGGCATGATGTGAGCAGGCCTTGGATTAGCAGGAATGGCGTGAGCAGGCCTTGGAGTAGCAGGAATGACGTGAGCAGGCTTTGGCGTAGCAGGTATGACGTGAGCAAATCATGACATGACAGTCGGGACGTGAAAATGCTCTGGTGCAGAGGGTACAGCACAATTGCGGGGCTCCTCATCCACAACTCCCACAGTAAAAGGTGAACCAGCCAGCAACAAAGCAAAGTCAATATATCGTTCCAGTGACCAACAAATCTTACCCCCTGGCAGTCTTGAACGAAGGGGTTCATTTAAACTCACTCAAAAAATGTCCTTAAGCGCCACGTCTTTAAAAGCCACAAGATGACACAAACCACAAAAGTCCTCCACATAGTCCTCTACACATTGTCCTGTTACCTTGATGAAGGCAGAGGAGGCGTGAAACTGCTGGGTTCATGGTAGCAGTCGTGTATTCTGTAACGAATACTGGAGGCGAGCATAGTGAGAACCCAAGTGCAGCTTTATTTACAAAAGTAATCCAAAATCAAAACATAATCCAAACAGAGACTTGACTTGAACAGACTTGACTTGGCATGAACAGACTAGAGTCACCGACAGCAGGTTACAACATAAATACATGATGAGAGACAACGGCAACAAGAGAGCTACTTATAGCAAACACTAAGGGTCACATGACAAGAACCAACCAATGAGCAAACAGAACTGAGAACCACATGACAGAACAATAATAACCAATGAGGAACAAGACACATGACTAGAACAACCAATCACAACATGACACATACACAAGGCAGAAATACATGAGGGCAAGGGAAGCATGACACTAACAGCATGAATCAAATTACAAAATAAAAGACATGAAAACAAGAACATGAAACAAACCCCACAATCAGGCGTGACACTCAGACTCATATATTATATATATATATATATATATATATATATATATATATATATATATATATATATATTATTAGGTATACCTGTTCAATTGCTTGGTAACACAAATGGCTAATCACATGGCAGCAACTCAATGCATTTAGGCATCTAGATGTGGTGAAAACGACTTGCTGAAGTTGAAACCGAACATCAGAATGGGGAAGAAAGGGGATTTAAGTGACTTTGAACGTGGAATGGTTGTTGGTGCCAGACGGGCTGGTCTGAGTATTTCAAAAACTGCTGATCTACTGGGATTTTCACGCACAAACATCTCTAGGGTTTACAGAGAATGGTCCGAAAAAGAGAAAATATCCAGTGAGCCGCAGTTGTGTGGACGAAAATGCCTTGTTGATGTCAGAGGTCAGAGGAGAATGGGCAGACTGGTTAGAGATGATAGAAAGGCAACAGTAACTCAAATAACCACTCGTTACAACCAAGGCATGCAGAATACCATCTCTGAATGCACAACACGTCGAACCCTGAAGCAGATGGGCTACAGCAGCAGAAGACCACACCGGGTGCCGCTCCTGTCAGCTAAGAACAGGAAACGGAGGCTACAATTCACACAGGCTCACCAAAATTGGACAACAGAAGATTGGAAAAACATTGCCTGGTCAAATGAGACTCGATTTCTGCTGCAACATTCAGAGGGTAGGGTCAGAATTTGGCGTAAAGAACATGAAAGCATGGATCCATCCTGCCTTGTCTCAACGGTTCAGGCTGGTGGTGGTGGTGTAATGGTGTGGGTGTAGGGGTGTGCCCGAAGCCGAATACCTTATTCGGAAAGGCACGGATAATGGCTTCAAAACGAATAACGGATTTATCCGAATAACAGAAAAAATATTCGGCAGACACAATCACGTTTGCTGGAACAGTACTACATTAGTGAGGTCTGCGGTTGTTAAGATTTGTGCAATAATAATGGCTAGTACTGCTTTGATAGCGTTTGACACAGTTTCGTACAGATAATATCATGGTGATCATTGCGTTTGTCTAACGAATGTAGTCTCCTCAGCAATAAACTATCCGCGCGCTCCTTTTTTGATTGCTGCCTGTCAATGCCTGCGAAGCAGTGTTGCCAGATATTTCTACAAAAAACAAACACAACCAATCTCCTGAAAAATGGAGATGGTCCTCACTGCAGAACACAAGATCCAGGGGGTGTGGTTGGATCTAGATCCAACTCCTCCCACCTTACATTTACCTAAACCTACCTGTCTCCACCCCCTGATCCCTAAACCCACCCATCCTCACCCCTAAACCTACCCATCCCCACCCCTAAACCTACCAATCTCCACCCACTGGATGTGGATCCAACCCCGCCCCCTGGATCTTTGTTCTGCAGTGAGGGGCTACTGGAAAAATGCACCAAAATAAGTTTAAATCTTGTATTTTGCAAATAGGATACAGAAACTCTAACCTCAGCCTTCACCTTCCCACTTTATTAATGCCCTAATTACTTTATTAACACTGTTACATTAAGTATTAAAACAAGTCCAGCGACGCTTATATTACCTAGATCTGGCAACATGGAGGAGCGGAACGGAGGCTACACTTGCGCCAAGCTCCTTCACTTCCTGCGTTTCGCTGCTGCTGCGAGTCAGCCACATGGATTTATTAAGCGACATGATTTTAAATAATTTTTCATGTTTTCAAATTTTATTTTGAACATGAAACATTTACGGAGGTCTGGACCTCATAGCTGGCTATGGGCCTGGATGTGTAAAGTGAATGAGTGTAAACTATAGCCTATATGAATTAAATGAGCGCAAATCAATAGCCGCGTTGGTGTCTCTGCGCGTCTCTCAGAAATCAGAGCTTTGTCTGGAGTTATATCAACTAGACAAAAATATCCTAAAACGGTCCTAACTTCAAACCTTTTCGAAATCCAACTGTAAAAACGCATAACATTAGCCCTTTTCGTGAATGGCATTACATTTAATTTTACAAGACGAAGCAAAGCGATGTTTGATCAAGGCTTTTGGAGGGTCCAAATGAATTGTTGCGCTCTGTTGATTTAAAAAAAAAAAAAAAAAAAAAAAAAACTTGTAAATGATCACAGACTCCCGCAACACATGCTCTAAATTACTTAAAGTTCAAGTGAGCTTTATTGTCATTCTGCTATGATAGGCTACTGAACACTTTCTTTCCATTTCTATTTTTTTTTTCAGTTTCTTTTTTTTCTACTAGTGCTCTTATTTAAGATTATGGATTCTTGTCTCTTGTCAAATTTGTACACAAAGTTTCACTGGACAATAAGAAGACTAAAGTTATTTTTCTTTTTTGATAACATTTTAAATAGAAGACATTTACAAAGTTATAATTTTAATAAAAAAATACTTTCTTTTAGATATACAAGGCATATTTGTTAAATGAAAACTACGAAGCGAACAGATTTGCATTTAAAATGGTATTTTCATGTAATTTGACGAACTTCCGGTTTAAGCCACGCCCACTTCCCGATCTATCCGAATACCGATTCAGATACAAATAATTTTGAGATTGTCACAGATACAGATACAGATACAAATAATGGCTCCGCTGCACACCCCTATGTGGGGGATATTTTCTTGGCACTCTTTGGGCCCCTTAGTACCAATTAAGCATCGTTTAAATGCCACAGCCTACCTGAGTATTGTTGCTGACCATGTCCATCCCTTTATGACTACAGTGTTACCCATCTTCTGATGACTACTTCCAGCAGGATAATGCACCATGTCACAAAGCTCAAATCATCTCAGACTGGTTTCTTGAACATGACAATGAGTTCACTTTACTCAAATGGCCTCCACAGTCACCAGATCTCAATCCAATAGAGCACCTTTGGGATGTGGTGGAACGGGAGATTCACATCATGGATGTGCAGCCGACAAATCTGCAGAAACCGCGTGATGCTATCATGTCAATATAGACCAAAATCTCTGAGGCAGTTCTGAAGGCAAAAGGGGGTCCAACCCAGTACTAGCAAGGTGTACCTAATAAAGTGGGCAGTGCGTGTATATGCACACTTCATAGAGTCACGATGAAGCTGAAGTCTGAATGTTTTTAAAAGATGTTAATCTCAACATCTTGAGATACACTGGATATTCTATTTTAGGTCAAAGAAAATAAATATGGTAGTGTCATCAAAGATTACTCAAGAAAGTACTGATAAGGGTGCAAAGTGAGGTTTGACGGCGCTTAACGGAAAATAAGATAAAGCAGAAGCCCTTTGAAAACATCCAAGCATCAATTTCACAGCATCTTTAATCTAGACAGACTGGAGCTTTCTGAAGGAATAGAAGAACTGAGGGAAAGTGGAAGAGAAAGAGCCCAGGGCAAGCCCAGACATTTGGCAGGAGAAACATGGCCCACACTCCAGAAGCCTTGACAGGATGCTGGAACACTGAGCTGAACCTGCAGAATGGAGGACTGAAGGGTGATAGGCACTGCTATAATGACATTTAAAAAATGCTAAAATACATTTGTGAGACTGACCTTGGGCAGCCTCTGTACGTAAAATTTCTGCTGATGTCAGATTACTGCTGCACTCCATTTTTTTTTTTTTCTTACAGTATATCCTCTCAGAGCTCTTTTGAGGGAGCAAATGACACATCTGAGCTGGCAAATGAAATTAAAAGCTAACATTTGAAAAGATTTAGTTAATTGAATTAAACCACAAAAAAGTGACATGTAAAGGAATGGAGGAATCTCATTAAAACGAACAGAAGTTAATGATAAAACTAATCTTTGTTCAAAAGAGGTTTAATGTGTACGTTGTAATGCCAAGCGGTTTACACATACGGCATCTTTGATGCTTTGCTTTTCATTAGCACAGACGCACTGGCATCTCACAAAATGACAAAACTAGAAAACGTCTGGCACATGAAACAAACTAGGACTCATCATCAGGCTCTTTCTGTTTAAATGCAGAATTTGGCTCAATTTCTCTTGTAGTTCTGCCAGCAGCCTTGACCTAGATCAGTGAAAAGCTGTGATAACTTCACAGAAAGACAGTGACAGCTGCTTGGATGCTTGTTAGTGCCAGACCTCCAGACATCTTAAAATCAAGCATGTTGTAATCAGACTGTCCTTAGGAACATCCTCCTTATCTTTTCACATAATGCATGTTTTCTTTGGTTGTTCTGGATAAAAACCACATGAAAAGCTTGATGAGCAGTTTTCTTTTCCATGTGGATACATTTCCTATTGAAACAGGAAGTTGGGATGGGGCATAAAAGCGTGTAGATTTTGAGTGCTGTGGTCATGACTACTACGGCCAACCCCAAAGTCAAGCATCCCTTGACAAAGACATGTTCATCATGATGATCTTCAGAAATAAACATGATTTTCATAAATTTTGAAACCTATAATACAATCATCAGAAGTAAAAAGCAAAGCGTAGGCTATAAATGAAATACACCATATTCATATGACTATAACTTCACCACCATTAAGCTTCCGACAGCTTATTCAGTCTTTATTTAAAAACATTTTCCTGAATGTTGGAGTTTGAAAGAGTGCAGTTATTTACACAAAAAGACTGTAAATGTGGACTAAGGAGTAGATGAATTTACTGGTTCAGCGTGATGATGATCGGTTCAGACAGTTCAGCGTCTGGTTCATTAATGTTCTCAAAACACAGAGAAACATTATATATGGAACATTTTTCTGAAATGTCAGACATTTGTCTAACATTTTTTAAATGTTAGAGAACAATGAAAACTGCCTTTTTCAAGACTAAGGGTACGTTTCACAATAATGATGTACTAAACACGGAAACATTTTTGATTTACGTTTTCTTAAAATTTCACATACAGATGACCATGTTGTCAAAACTATCCCCATTCATAAGGATCTGCGAAAACAACTAAAATGCGTATTATGCATGGCAGGCCAGTAGTTGGCGATGTCACTTTGTAAAGAAGTCGGTACTGAAATTTTTAAAATGTGACAATACCAGCACTTCCCGCTATCATTTTTTGAGCGCTGTTGAGCAGATTCTTAAACATCTTTGACTGGCCATTGTGTTCACGCACTCAACAGATATGTCTATGACTGGCTACAATGATCATCGCTTCAAAAACTTGTTGTAAACACACATCTTTTCAACTATATATTAGTGCACTGATTCTTAAAATATAAAATGAATGCTGACTGAATGTGCAATTTTTTATAACACTCATCTCACCGACTCTCACATTTCATCCCTCTCACATGTACTTACCCCCCCCACCCCCCCACCCCCCCCCCCCCCACACACACACACACAAAACACTCACTAACATACATTATGATATTTTTAATGTTATACACTGATCACAGTACCCTTGCACAGTAACTTGGTTGAGCAACCACATCATTTCACCATGAATTGCTGGATAACTCTGTGTTTGTGACAAATTATCTTTGTATTATTCTATATTAATGGAAAGATCACATAATGGTTGTCAATGTTTGTTTGTCATGTTTTACAGCATTCTGCACATTTTTGGTCCTAGCCTGATGCAGAGCACTTCTGCTGGGATGAGGAATCCCTGCTGCAGTTTCAACAGTAAAGAAAATTACTTGTTACAATTCACTTGGAGGACCACATAACCCATGCAGTGGTGTGTGGAGGTATGGTGGGAGCATTTCTCTAGATACTGTATTGATTGATTTTTGTGGTTTAAAATCATAAATATTCTTGTATGTAGAATGATGAGGTAAATGAGGTAAATACTATTTAGTGGACAAATATGCCCCCCAACACACACGTGTTCTCTATTTTTAACAGGCTTTGTTAAAACATATGTATAATAAATATAAGTATGGATAGTTGGGTATTGCACATGTTTTATTGCACAGTGGGGAGAACATTTAACTTTGTGAGGTAGATGGCCTGAGGGAAGAAACTGTTCCTGTGCTGGCCGTTCTGGTGCTCAGAGTTCTGTAGTGCTGACCAGACAGCAACAGTTCAAAGAGGGAGTGTGCTGGATGTGAGGGGTCCAGAGTGATTTTGCCAGCCCTTTTGCTCACTCTGGATGAGTACAGTTCTTGGAGAGTGGGGAGGGTTGTACCAGAGATTCGCTCAGCAGTCTGGACTACCCTCTGTAGTCTTCTGAGGTCAGATTTGGTCAGATTTGGTGTTCTCTATTTTTAACAGGAGCGCCAAGAGGACATAAAGTGGAAGTTTGTAAGGGACATTGGTCCAGCGTGGTGCTAGATACAGAGTCACCGTGAGTTATTCTGTGGGGAGGTGAAAGGGCCTGCCTTTCTCCAGATGGACAGTAAAAATCAACAGAATGCCATCAAAGACTACCTGGGGTCGAATCGAATGAAGCAAGAGATGTCTTTTTATTCATCTCTCAGGACCTGAAGTGGGACATTCACATTGATTCCATTGTTAAAAAGGCCCAGCAGAGGTTGTACTTCCTTCGCCAGCTGAGGTAACTCAACCTGCCACAGGAGCTGCTGAAACAGTTCTACTCCGCCATCATTGAATCTGTCCTCTGCACTTCAATAACTGTCTGGTTCACCTCAGCTACCAAATCTGACCTCAGAAGACTACAGAGGGTAGTCCGGACTGCTGAGCAAATCTCTGGTACAACCCTCCCCACTCTCCAAGAACTGTACTTATCCAGAGTGAGCAAAAGGGCTGGCAAAATCACTCTGGACCCCTCACATCCAGCACACTCCCTCTTTGAACTGTTGCCGTCTGGTCGACGCTACAGAGCTCTGAGCACCAGAACGGCCAGCACAGGAACAGTTTCTTCCCTCAGGCCATCTACCTCACAAAGTTAAATTTTCTCCCCACTGTGCAATAAAACATGTGCAATACCCAACTATCCATACTTATATTTATTATACATATGTTTTTGATTTAATATATCATACATCTATCCACATTCCCTTGCATAATTTGTATATAGCACATCTGTGCAATACAAAATATTGTCTATTGTCCTTTTGTCTATTGTGTATTGTTTTCACAAATTTATTTTTAATCACTTGTTTATTTTGTTATCTGATTTCTGATTCTGATTGTTTGAGTATCTGGAGGAGCTGGACGTATTCATATCAAATTGTCTTGCTGAACAAGGCTTGAAAGTCCATGCCATGTTTCTGTGAATAATCTAATAAGGCAAGGAATCTCTCTATGTAGCTTTTGTATGCATGTGTACTGCATTTCAGGAACTGTTTATCTGATCATTCAATTGTTCATTTATAATAGTTGGAACATATCTCTTATAGAACATATTTTTTTATACAATTTGAAATTTAATTATTTTTGTAAAATAATAAATATAAAAATACCTAATGAAGCAAGGGATGTCTGTTTATTCATCTTTAAATATATGGAGGACCTGGACACACTTCATATGAAGTTTTGTTGATGAACAAGGCCCGAATGTCAATGCCATGTTACTTGTATAATCTATCAAAGCAAGCAATCTCTATTTAGCTTATGTATGTGTTAGCCTATGTATTAGTAAAACGAAAGACAACATTATTTTATTTAGATCCCCGAAACGGGCGTAAATTGCTTCAACATAACATTACTTCCGGGTTTCCCCGGTAGGGGGATGGGGAATCACAAGAGGTGACGTATTTGAAAGGGGCGTGGTTTCTGATGGAACGCATGGGCGTGGATTGTGACGTCACACTTGAATGTGGGCGGGGTTAGATATCCACCGCAGGCTGTAGCGAGCCCTACTTGAGTGATGCACAGAGAGGGAAAACGCATCAGCACTTGGTCATCTCAGGGACACTGATGGTTTTTAAGCTAATTCACCTAATTCAAGCCAATGTAAGCCAATTCAGCTTGATGCTATTTGCTTGAACAAACTGAATAATTGTCAAACCTGACAGAATTCTGAAAATACACAGGCTGAAACTGATTTGGAGTTGTTCCCTGTGAATGGCTGATGCTCTTTTCCAGTTAGGAGCAGATACTGGTGTGTGAAATTCCCAGATAACTCGCTACAAAGGTGTTTAAGAATACGCTCAACAATGCTCAAAATGCTAATGGGAAGTGCTAGTATTGTCATATTTTTTAAATTTCAGTACCGATGTCGATACTTTTTGCAACACTACTATAGACTGAACACATAACACGCATGCAAAAGACATCACAAATTCACATTTTTGAAGTTTACATGGAGATGATAAAACGTTGTAGTTTGCATTTTCAGGCCCTGTTGTCATGTAGACTTAGGGCCAAAATGCTGTTCCTTTTTTTTTAGTTGAAAACGTAACACCTGTAAACACCTCCTAAGAAAGAAATAAAAGCTTAAAAAATATCACAATGGAGTATTGCTGGTGTATTTTCTGTTGTACAATAAACATAAACAAATCTTGAGCATGTTGAGCAATCATTGAGCAGTGTGTGTCATTTGGGACGCAGCTGTTGACTTCAGAAAGATGGAACTGGACGTGTTAAAATGATAACTCATTTCTGGGTTTTGGCTTACAAAAATGCATCATCCTTGCAGCACTCTATTATGCAGGTTATTAATAACTTCTTATGACCATGGTGCAGGAGTCCAAAGCTGTCACCATTCTATGCCTTTGGATGTTTTCAAGACAACACATCCTACTTGTCTAAATGAATCGTTCAATAAACAGCACCACCACTGCATTTTTTAAATCATGCAGTGACACATGACTACATTAACACTTCCTGATCTCAATCTATGAAAATTAATGAGTTGTTTCTAGCAAAACTTTCAAAGGTCATTAAAATGGTATTGAGGAGTACAGGTCCATGGGGACTTATGAGTCATATCAATTAACTAACACTAACCACTGCAGCCAATTAAACAGGTTTGAGGATGTGTGTGTCTCATATACACAATCCAGGTAAAGTGAATGAGAATGTGGGTGTATGTGTGTGTTTTGCTTGTTAAACAAGACATGAAATCAAGACAGATGACATTTAACAAAGTAGTTATGGCAATTATTGGATGAGCATTATGACAAAATCAGGGATGAATGTTATTCTGGGTGAATAAATCATGCACACAGATGTATGAATAAATGAATTTTATTAGCACTCCAATCAGAAGGGCTACAGGCTTCACTTCACCTACAGCAATGTAATGGAGCAACAGTGACAACAGGGACATCCCACAAAATATACCAGCATTTTAAACAAAGATGACAATTTTATATGGGAAAAAAAAAAAAAGAGGTTACAGTGGAAGAGCCCAAAGGTTCATCATGAACACTCACCAAACCTGAAAAATATTATATGATATTAAATTCAGGGCAAGATCTGT
This sequence comes from Spinibarbus caldwelli, assembly GCA_039654775.1. Classification (NCBI taxonomy): domain Eukaryota; kingdom Metazoa; phylum Chordata; class Actinopteri; order Cypriniformes; family Cyprinidae; genus Spinibarbus; species Spinibarbus caldwelli. Next base: position 32,565,967 of record CM077218.1, read on the forward strand.
AAGATGTTTTTAACATTTGTGGAATACCTTTTTTAAAGATTAGACCTTTAGGAGATTTTACCATCTTTTTACCATCCTTTCTACCATTCTTAGCACATAAGACCAAAGTGGCATGTTGCTATTAGTCTCATTATTTTTAAATTGAATACTTTTTGTAATTAATGGGGTTATTATTCCGTATTTTCATGAATTAAATTTCAGATTGTCACACCCCTGGACTGTTTTGTTGTGTTTTTGCTCCCCATGTGTTCCGTGACCCAGTTTCTCCCTTGTATTATTATGTCATTTGGTTCAGGTGTGTCTGAGGATTAGTCCCTCGTTAGTCTGTGCATTTAAGCCCCAGTCTGTGTTTGTCGGGTCCCTACCATCGTTTACATGCGTCTCTCCTGTTCCCAAGTGTGGATACGCTTTGTTCTAGATTATAATAAAGACTGTTCGTTTGATCCGTGGCTCTGTGTTCCTTCCGGCAGTGTAACTGTGACACAGATATCTTTGCTTTTCTTTAAAACCGAGTAAAATCATTTAATTTGAATTCACAGTGTTGCTATTATGACATAGTTCATTTATTTTAATTTTCAATTAAAATATGAGCAATTAAATATTAAATACCGCATGTAAATATTCATGTGCTTGTATATACATTTACATTTCAGATGAATCTCTTTTACTGAGATTCTGCTTTGTCTGTCATTGTTTATTCAATTATTGAACTTGTCAAATAATTTATAATTATTACAAATAATAAATGATTAAACTGAATAGTTAATTTAGTATTTTACATTGACACTTTAAATATTTATAATTATTAATAAAAATTATTTATACATTCCATAAAAATTTAATCCAAGGGGCTACTTGCCCCAGGCAAGAGACCATCTTACCAAAAAAGTAGCCTCTTTGAATAAGTTTACAGTTTGTCCTATCACAACTAAATTAGCAAATGTTTCTATTTATTTTTCTATAAAACCACACTGGATGATGCATCATCATCCTGCACAGGCTAAACTTATACTATCTAAATATGTTACAATTTAAAAGTATAATGCACATTGTTCTTAAGGGGGCATCTTCCTCATTCTTATCATATAATTCGTAAAATATTAAATTATATAAAATAAATTATAAATACCACACATCTGGCAAACCTCTCAATGTAAAGGTTTCACAAGCTTAAGAAATTTGGAGGACTGAAAAATAGATACTGTAGTAGCAGTAATGAGCAATTGAATTTAAGGGATTTCTGAATAAAACCGACCTCGTTTTTTTTATCAGATCACTGTATTTGTGGATTTAATTTGAAACCATCCTCTTCTCTTGCTCTGGATCTCCATCTCCCCAGTGTGGGTGGAATATATGTATTACAAACACTCTCCTATAGTCTAAGTGAATTTAAAAAAAAAAAAAAAAAAAAGTGCAATGGGGGATTCAAGCAAGTAAAAATCAATAGACTCCAATTTCATTTGGACATCAGGGATGCTGAATAAATGAACCGCTTGAATGGGAAGTCTTATGGTATTTTACTGTAGTGGTCTGCAGCCATATCAGGTGCAATGATAAAAGTAAATGCAATCACTCTGTTTCCGCTTGTTGCTGCAAAGCTCTGCTCCTCTAAGCTCCTGTGTCCTTTCTGGAGCCGTGTTTGGAGGTGGAGTCCGATGAGCTTCCCCTGCTGCTCGGACATGGTATGGAGAGCATTAATCAGGTGTCTACAGAGCGTGACTGCAGCTCAGAGAAACTGGCTTAAAGCGCCTAAGAAGAAAGGAGTTGAGAAGTTCCCCAACTTTCCTGAGACATATCGTTTAATTGGACACGGGTGATTGGCTGGACGGAAAACAGTCAGTTGTGGCCTCAGACGGAGCTGGTCAAATCAAATGACAGTAATATTCATTCTGGGAGTTGATAATGAGACAGTTCTGTAAGCAAGTAAAGACAGGGTAGCAAAGAGAGCAGATATTTCTGACTCCCATTTAATAGAAAAAATATGTATTTTAGAGCGCGGTTGCTATTTAAGGATGGCAAAGTCGACTTTGTTCGACATGCATCAAGGTTGTACTTTATCTCATTCTCTCAGGGAAGCAGGGACAATTATAAATCTTTGAATAGCATTTGTTGCTGTTAATACCAGTCTAAACATAGAGAGAAACATTAAACTGCTAGTGATAATGATAAATTAATTACACTGTGTGTCCTCCATTCTCAGTACTACTTCAAAAGTCTCAGATTTCTTGTAGTCATAAAACACTCATTTTGAAAGGCAAAAGGGTATGCACATACTTCAAAATGTACTGTACTTTGTAAATATGTGCTGCTAAAAGAAAAATTAAACTCGACTGTCAAAGAGTAGCATGCACATGAGGGGACTGGGGCTAGCTGTCACACTTTTTACTTCAATGAATTGTTTAAAGCCCTGAACATGAAAACCATGTTCAGGGCTTTAAAACAAATAAATTGATCAAAATTAACAGTAAAGACATTTATAATGTTACAAAATTCTATTGCAAATGAATGCTGTACTTTTGAACTGTCTATTAATCAAAGATTACTATAAAAAAAAAGATCATTCCCATGAAAAAATAAGCAGCACAACTGTTTTCAACATTCATAATAAGTGTTTCTTGAGCAGCAAATCAGCATATTAGAATGATTTCTGAATGATTATGAGACACTGAAGACTGCAGTATGATGCTGAAAATCACAGGAATAAATTACATTTTAATATGTTAAAATAGAAAACACTTATTTTAAATTATAACAATATTTCACAATATTACTGTTTTACTTTATTTTTGATTAAATAAATACAACCTTGGTGAGACTTGTTTTCTTTTTTTTAATAAATAAATAAAAACCTTATCATAAACTTTAAAATGATGAGCGACCAGAAGTTTAAAGCAAATAATTTTACCTACCTGAATGTAGTCATCTGAAATGATTATTTCTGCCACCATATTTTACATCTATACCCTTTTTTTTCCAACCAAACAATCCTGCAACTTGGTTTTCAAATATGAAAATAGTTTATTTGGCCATATACTGGTCTAAATATATGTCCAAAATAAACAGTTTTTTGAATGCCCATGATGTCTCTGGAAGTAACAGCAAGCCTTTTTATCTTTATTTATTTATTTATTTATTTATTTATTTTTATTTTATTTTATTTTATTTTATTTTTTTCAAATAGTCAGACAATGTACTGCAGATTTTGCTCTTTACAATTCTCTATTTTATGAATGAAGCTAAAGATGTTTGAAAATCCTAAGATAAGAGGCTTCAATGACCTTTTCCATGCTGTCTCTACACCATCCAAGTCTTTTGGATATATAGTGCTCAGTATCTGAAGTGTCAGACTGATAAATCAGCAGGGAATATGGCGGATAAAGTTCAGCAAAACAATTGCGCACATTCTGATGAGGTGAAAGGAGATGAATAAACTTTTTGTATCAATCATAACCAGTGAGATGCTTAAAATATCCAGTCCAAAGTATACATTTCTATTAGTGTTGAGAGAAGTGGATGAAAACGTAAAATGCGCTACATAACATTTAACTGAAACCCTCCACCTACTTAAAGGGACAGTTCACCCAAAAATAAATTACTCACTCTCATATTGTTCCAAACCTGTAAGACCTTTGTTCATCTTTGGAACAAAAAATTAAGATATTTGTGATGAAATCCAAGAGTTTTCTGACCCTGCATAGACAGCAACACAACTGACACGTTCAAGGCCCAGAAAGGTAGTAAGGATATCAATAAAATAGTCCATGTGATGTCAGTGGTTCAACCTTAATGTTACAAAGCTTCAAGAATACTTTTAGTGCGCAAAGAAAACAAAAATAATGTCTTTATTCAACAGTTCTTCTTTTCCAGTCACTCTCCGCCGCCATTCATGAGAGTGCCATGATGCATGCAAAAACTCTCGGATTTCATCAAAAATATCTTAATTTGTGTTCCGAAGATGAACGAAGGTCTTACGGGTTTGGAACGACATGAGAGTGAGTAATTAATGACAGAATTTTCATTTTTGGGTGAAATATCTCTTTAAGTTGAATAACCTTCTTCATAAGAAACGACACAGTAAGCAGAAAGCGATCACAACCAGGAATAGCCAGAATAAGCAAACCCTTCTTCCAGTGATCAGGGGAGAGAATGAGGTCACGCCGTATGTCAGCAACATAAGAGACAGTGGAGATGTGCAGGGTACCGCTGAGCACGCAACAGGTCAAAGGAGGATTTAACCATATTGCTCATTAAGACATAAAAGCGTGAGTGTATCAAAGAAGCCTCGCGCAGCAGAAGGCGGGAAAATAAGGAGTGTTTCCCACACAGTTCACACGATTTTTTGTTCCAGGAACTTTTGTTTCTGCTGATAATGAGCGTCGCTGTCTTCCATCCTTATTGTGGTCCTCCTTTTATTCTTACACTGCCATACAAAGGCTCCTCTGATCACAGCGGCGCAACAGCGAAGAAGATAGAGGAGAAGGAAATCAATGGCTCCGTTCCTTTATGAGATAAAACACTTTTAGGCTTTAATTATTTCCTCCTTATAGTTTTATGAGTTTGCTTACCACTGGATATAGAGGTGAAAACTTCCCAGTGACTTCTCAGCAAAGATAAAATGTTTTCACTTTCCACATCTGAGTAGAAAAGTGCTAATTTGCAAAGACATTAAACAGCGGAGACAAAGTGCAAGCAAATGGGATCCACCCAGTGTCCCTGTATCTGACATGGTTCAAGCTCTCACACTTGAGTGTCGTTTCTAAACGAGCAACACTCTCCCGCTCCCTCTTTATCTGCTGTGCATCACTTTACATTTCAAACACAAAGGAAGGATGAGAGCAGAATTTAGTTCTATTTTACATCAATAGCCTTCCCTTTTTTTCGACTATTAGCATGGGCTAGCATGCTCAGCTTTTAGCCTCAGCTAGAATATGCTGTTGTCATGAACAATTCAGTCAGCTCGATGAGTTTATACTAAAATGTACAGTATAATACACTACAGTTCAAAAGACTGGTTGCTAAGATGTTTCTAAATATATGAATGCAAATTTTATTTATGCTCACCAACACTGTGTTTATTTGACTAAAAAATAAAACAGCAATATTGTAAAATATTATTATAATTTTAAATAACTGTTTTCTATTTAAATATATTTCAAAATGCAGTTCATCCCTGTGATGGCAAAGCTGAATTTTCAGCATCATTACTCCAGTCTTCAGTGTCACGTGATCCTTCAGAAATCATTCTAATATGCTGATTTGCTGCTTAATATTTATTTATTTATTTATTTATTTATTTAATTTATTTATTTTTTGGAAACTGTAATACATTGTTTTTCAGGACTATTAAGTTCATTTGAGTATTTTGAATATATTGAAAAATAATAACAATTTGAAAATGTAGGCAACACTTTAGTATATGGACCAGTTCTTATTTTTAACTAGTTGCCTTAACATATTGACTGTTTATTAGCACTTATAAAGCACATGTTCTGCATGACCATATTCTACATCCCTAATCCTACCCAATACTTAAACTTAACAACTATCTTACTAACTTTTAACAAGCGGCACATTAGTAGTTTATTGAGGAAAATGTCATAGTTAATGGTTTGATGGTTTGATAATAGTGAGAATTGGACCTTAAAATGAAGTGTGATCAAAATGTGTATGTTCACTTTTGCTCAGTCTAATGCATTCTTGTTTAAAAATATATATATTTCTTTTTCTTTCTTTCTTTCTTTCTTTCTTTCTTTCTTTCTTTCTTTCTTTCTTTCTTTCTTTTACTTTACCCAAACTTTTGAACGGCAGTGTAAATAAAACAAATGGACCTTGATAAATAGGAAGTTCAAAGGAACAGCAAAATATTGTTAAAAAACGCCAACAACTTACTGATCCCAAAGATTTTAACGGAAGTGTATGTTGAAATGTATAACCTAGCAGGCTACATGCTAGCAGTATGCTACACTAGCACATTGAACAGACAGTTACCTTAAAAAATGTAAGCTTAAGGCCCTGATATATGCATGGTGAAGTTTTTTTATTCTTCGCTTAGGGGTAAACAGTAGGTTAAAATAACTTTGCAGCAGTTTACTGTTAGCGAAGAACATCCCGACACCACCCACGCTACTAAGAGTGGTGTTTAGATGTAATGTTAAATATGTGCTGTCTGCTTTCCTCTCAATAAAAAAATAAACACAACATGAACAACAGCGGTGAAATAACAGCAGTTAAGAAAGCATCTGATCATAGCGATGTGGATATGTTTGCACCAACTTTGCAATTCACCATTCCAGTAAAGTCAAGTCACGTCACATTTATTTATACAGCACTTTATACAATAAATTGCATAAAGCAAGCAGATTTACAGTACTGTCGCTTTCAATTAGAATGTTTTTTTTTTTTTTTTTTTTTACCATAAAGCAGCTCTCTAGTGTTTTTACTGACATCTGACCTCAATAAACTGAATGGAAGAAATGAACAGGGGAAGATTTCCACGTCAAAGAAGGCAGAACGCAAGAGCAAACTTTTCCAGAATGTTCACTTTGGCAAGGTTTTTTTTTTTTTTTTTTTTTTTTTCCAAAACTTCTCATATGACCTCCAAGCAAACTGTGTTTTGGCCTGATTTTGTTTGAAATGACATCACATCAGTTCATTCTTCATTTTCACTTTAAATAAACACAAATAACGATTAATACAAGAATGAGAAATGTTTAATTTCACAAACTTGATTTTACTGGATGCTATTGCATGTAACGTTTTAATGATCAAAATAATTTAGTTCACACTACATATATAATAAAACAACTTTGTTCAGTGCCTTATACTAGAATATCCTTCGGAGTACTCATTAAAAGTTGTTTCAGCCTGTCCATTTACATTCTTGAGTCGACCCAACCGGCGAGGACACAATTGTTCACAACACCGTAACAATTCTATTTGGGGGCAAAAGCATCATTAGTAGCCATGCAGTCTGACAAAATAAAAACATTTGCCAGCAACATTTAGCAAAGGGTTTAGGTATTGCAGGCCTCCTGTTTAAAACTCTGGACACTTAAAGTCAATAGACGGGACAGACAAGAGCAAATGTAAATATCCCTGAATTATAGATTTGGTTTTCTAATCAGACGCAATCCGATGGCTTGGTGAGCACAATCCACAAATTCTAATGAGCAAGTATGGACATTTTATTACTCTGCCTATGTTTGAGGTAATCTATCCAGCCCTGCAATCACCATCTTGATTTGGCCCTGGAGGAGCCATTTGGTGATTGCTGCACTGTTTAATTTGCCCTCAGTCGGCCGCCGTCTTGATACGTCAGCCAGTGGCTGCTCTTATGTGCGCGTTGTTCAATCAGGCTGTCTGAGAAGACTAGGCTACCTCTGATTGTCATTGCTAATGATCAGGGAACATTTGTTTCATTCGCCTGAGACAAGAGATGCTTTCAAAAACACATAGACAAGGCTTCATGAGACAAGTCACATTTTTTTTTTTTAATCTAATGGAATGGCACATTATGAACTGAACAAAGGAACCCATCGAACAGTCATTTTATAGACACTCACAAGATGCTTTTTGGGAGGCACTTGATATTTTCATCTTATTTCAAGACATTTGTGCCTGTTTGTGAGTTTGAAATGCACTCATGTCAACATGAAAAAGAAAAGGACAGCATTTTGGGTCACGATGGACAGCTAGTCACCCAACAACTGTCTAATCGATTACTAAGGTCAAATTTTGGGGAAATTAATAAGAAATTAATACTTTTATTGAGCAAGGGTGCATTAAACTAAAAAAAAAAAAAAAGAAAAAAAAAGAAGAAGAAGTAAATGCTTTCAATTCTGTTCTACTTTGAGATATCATAATACATGTTTCTTGAGTAGCAAATCATTAATTTTAGAATGATTTCTGAAGGATTTGTGTGACACTGAAGACCGGTGCAATTGCTGCTGAAAATTCAGCTTTGCATCACAGGAATAAATTAAATTTTAATATATAGATAAATATATAAATGGAAAACAATTTTTTAAAAGTTCTAATAATATTTCACAATATTACCATTTTTTTTTTTTTTTTTTTTTTTTTTTTACTGTATTTCTCTTTTTTTTTTTTTAAATTTTAGTACTGCCACTTCAACCATGAACAATTGGATGCTTTTGGCTGCTTTGTGTTTTTAAACCATCCCAATGCAGGCTGCATGTTTTTAAAGTTTGTGTGAAAAATAGTTTGAAGTTAAAAATAGTTAGTAAAACTTTGTAAAAAAAAAAAAAATAGCTATACGTCACATTCCCTGTGCTTCTGTGCTCTATTCCCTTGTTTAAATGGTTTTGAAAAAAAAAAAAAACAAACAAACAAACAAAAAAAAACCTTGGCTTATGTAAATGCCCTGTGCCCGAATTGGTTCAAATTAACTCAAAACCAGCCTAATTATACATGACTACCTTTGTCCAATTAGTCAAATAATCATTCAGACAACCCACCGACTAGCTGATTTTGAGAATAATGTATACCCCCCCATCTCTAGCAGTATTCATATCTTTTTGGCTGTTTCAGTTGACTGTATTTGACTATTGAATCCAATGAAGTAGGATCCAGAGCCAAAGCATCTACAATCCTGAAAATACATCCAAGAACTCTATTATTACATTCAGACATTTGTAATACTAGGGTCTCGTGCATATAAAGGTGTAATTACCATATCTACATCATGTCATCAGCGAGCTTGTTTTATCATGCAAATGGAACTCTTTAGTAAATGCACCCCAGTGCAATACCACACACAGCTGCATGAACTGACATGCTAATGAGACGCTGTAGACAAAAGTAAGAGAACAGAGGATATTCTTTCAGGATCTACTGCATCAATCCACATAGCTCCATATCAGAAAAGCTCTCGTTGAATAATACATATGTGGGCCCCAAAAGTAATAACTCTGATTCATTATGAATAGCCCTCAGTTTTTATAGATGGATATGCTATAGAATAAAAGCATGAACGAATCTGCATTTAAAGCCAAGTCATACTGAATCAACAGAGGAGCTATTTACATGGTAAATACTGTTATTCGCCTCTGTCAGAGCCATTCAGACTGTGAGGATGCAACCCGAGGTTTCCAGCTGAATGCAATCTGCTCTTTTGGAGTGGCGAGAACAATAAACACTAATGAGTGGTCCATCTCCAAAATATTATTTACAGTAGAGGCATATATATGAGCGCATTTAGCTAGCAGCCCCTTCAAGAGGCCTTGTTGGGTGCCACCTGATTTTAAATTGTCTCAGTGCATTTCCTCTTGAGATCTGCTCACATCAGCAGAGGATAAAAGGGAAAATTAAGGCATTGCCTACACTAGAAGCCATTCCTCATCATTCTCCTTCCCAGACACACAGTTGGAGGGGATGGAGCTGGGGATTTGTACTGTAGAGTTGAAAGCAGTTGTTTGTCAGGCTGTTTTCTCTCCCGCTTGATACAAATCGTATTCTGCATAAAAGTGCTTATGAGAACATATTCTGTAGGCCGGGAGCTTAGAGACGGCAAGAGAGTGATAGAGAGAGAGAGCACTCTTTTGTGGCTTGTTATCGCTCCTTTCTCTTATGTTAATATTGATATTCATGACCTACCTGCTTGGACTATGAAAGTGAAGAAACATCTCTGCAGGAATACAGTGGCACAATAGATCTCTTCAGGTTGTAGTGCTGGGACAAAGAGAAATGGTAGCATAAGTGGTAGTTCTGTCATAAAGACTCATACAGTAGCAGCAAGTGTTATGCAAATGATCTGTTCATTCATTTTTTCATTCTTAATGCTGCTTCCATTTTTAAGGTCTCTAACATCTGTCATTTGTCCCTTCATGTTTGCATCACCCATCGCTATCAGTTTTGGACCCGTCTTGCTGACCAGAGGTGGGCTCCTTGCCCCCCTGCTGACGTTCTTTGGCAGGATCGGACTGTTTTGGCAAGAATATGTACGCCAAAGGATATGATTCCAATCACACACGCTCACACAAAATTGTATTAATATTCATATTTGCTTTGAGTCGTTCTGGCAAAATTAGCTTTTTCAATCTAAGGGTTTCCTTTTTCCTATGGGTTTTTAGAATATCGATTTCAATTTATGTGTAAATTCAGGGCTGTGGTTAACATCAATTGAAGAGATTTTGTTTTCTTCTACAATACAAGTTAAACACAGTCCATAACTCAAACACGAAAATGCTGTTGCATTTTTTGAATATTATAAATTGAATATTATAAATTCATGTTTGGACTTTGGAGGTGTGAATGTATGTCATCTGTTAAAATGTGAAACTCATATCAATGAATGTTAACCATAGTAATAACAGCAAATTATGCATTATTACAAGCAATTAACCCTAAAACAAACCCTAAACTTAACCCTATAGTAAGTATATGTAGTCAATTAATATTACTCAGTAGTTATTTGTGTAGTTACACTATAACAACATCACTTTAAAATAAAATTTAACCCCACCAACTACATTTTAGTCTAAAAATGCAACAAAAAAAAAAAAATAAATAAATAAATAAAATTCCAAAGGCCATGGTGAATTAGCCTTTGGTACTGGTTTACAAAATGAAGCCATGATTGAACAGCTCTATAAGAGCTGCTGTGTGAACTGGCTCAGTTTCAGTGTGTGGTTGTTTATATTCACATTTAACAGTGATAATTGTACTTTCTGATATTCCTGACAGGTAAATAGAGTCAAAAGTTTTCTCTCCCCGAGCTGTGCTGTGTGACGGGAAATCTGAGGATTAATGACTTTAGAACTGAATTTGCCACTTTTTTCCATGGTGATACAATGTCATGTTCCTGGGATGAGCCACTTGGTTTGGGCAATCAGGAAATCTCCATCCCTGAGATGCGTTCGTACATGAGCAATTTCTAGCGCCTGTTGGTGAAATGGTAGACAGCGTGCCTGTGAATCCTCTCCAAAATAAACCTTAAGGGATCAAAAAGTGAACTGATAAAAGTGTCATCAGATAGCTAAAAGTTTCACTGTCTTCCTTGAGAGTCAGATGGAGAATATGAGAGGAGTGGAAAGGGAAGGGAGGGATAGAGTGAGAGGAGGAGGATAAATCCCTTTGCTGAGCGTGTTGTGCATTTCAATCAGACTCATCTCTAGCCCTCAAGACTGTTTTTAAGGTAACACATCCAGAAGGCATTTTAGTAATCAGTAACCTCCTCGACTCAACTTACCCAGGAAAATCTGGGGTTTATTAGATCTTTGGAGTAGCACTTTTCATAAGGGCATGTGGGTTGTAAATGTTGAACGTTCCTGTTTTCCTTTCAAGATAATTCAAGCTGATCACTGTTTGATCACAAATTACAGTTATTTTATTTTCTATTCAATATCAAGGACCATCAAGGACAATATCACTTATATTGATTCTAATACTGATATTTCTATTAATATTTCAACAATTTCTGAGAATAAAAAGGCAGTTGTAGCCATTTATCAAAATATACAGTAGTAATAAATAATTATAAAATATATAGAATAGAATAGAATAGAATAGAATAGAATAGAATAGAATAACATTAATAGATCTGTAAATGATCAGACCTTTAGTTTATCATCCTTAATTAGAAAAAAAAAAAATGGTTTGCTAGTTTTAGCTGGTTTAGCTAAACTAGCTTAAAAGTGTCCAAAACCCCTATAAAACCATTTAGCGATGTAGAATTATATCTAATTACAATTACATGTGTAATCATGTATGATAATACAATATATAATTTTAATATGAATACATCTAACAACAAATTTTCCAATCTTTTTTTCCAAAAAACAAAAAATGGTTTGCTGGTCTTAGTTGCTTTAACTTCACAAAACTCCTATAAAACCAGCTGACAGACCAGTCTACCCAGACTAGTCCAGCAACCCATCTTAGACTGGTTTAATAATGGTTTCAGCAGATATGCATTAACAACATTTACAGAACATTTGTTCCTATTCTATTCTACAAGTATTTGCTAACACATTTCATTTTTTGACTTAGGACAGCATCAGGGCATCAGAGTTCATGATAGACACGACATTTAATTATTCACATAACATTTAACATTTTCATGCTATATAAACAAATTAAAACCTTTGATCTTCACATGCTTCTCTCACAACATCAGTATCCAAGGTATTGATACTTCAAGATCAAACGGTCCCATCCCCACCATCACAATTCTTCTTAGAGCCCAGGCCGTGAAATCTGTGCGAGTTTACAGATAGAAAGAGACAAACGCCAATGCGCATGACTGCCTCTCTGAAATGCCCTTGTGATGCTGGGTGCACAGTTCATTTTACGCTTGCTTTGCCATCAAGTGTGATGAGGTACCTTATCAACCCTCCAAATCAACCACCTGTGATCTACAGCCTCAGTGTGCATCTCCTCCATTTACTGGCTTTAAAACCTTCAGATTCAAAGATTTAAGCAGCGCCGGGCTGCTGTGAATCACAATTAATCAGGCTTCTGCACATCAGTGTCTCACCTCATCCAGACGTGCATTAGTTAATTGCCGTGCCGTTTACCCAGATGAGGCAAAACTTACTCAAAGTGGTGCTTTCCCATCATGCAGTCTCATTAAAAACTCTTGGAAAGGGACCACAAATAAACTGTGTTTGTGAAACAAATATGAGCCTTCCTGTATCACCAACCCCAATGCAAAGGTTTTTTTTTTTTTTTTTTTTCCTCCATGCATTCCAGAGACATAAGTTGTACAAGCTGTCGTATAGCAGCTCACCTCCTCACCTCCTACTACATTAACAATGGTGGAGTAGAATCAAAATGATCTTGACAACCCTGAAGGTGAGTTTGCATGGTTTGTGACTGAAATAAACCTCTCAGATTTCATGGAGCTTCAGGTTTCATATACAGTGGGGTTCAAAACATTCTAATTTAATACATACATTTTCATTATAAATTATGTTCAGCATCAGCATAACAATTCGTGTGAAAAGCTGAAATTTACCATGAATGTCAGAAAAAAAAAAAGACATCAATGTTGTTTTTTTTTTTTTTTAATCTGTAAACTTTGTTTTTATTTTTGCTGGTCTGTGTGAACAGGGATCATTTTGACAACACTTTCGTCTGTATGCAAAAATTTTCAAAAATGCAAAGAAAAGCATTTCCATTTTTAGCTAATTGTTGTCAAGTAAATGTATCCTTATCGATTTAGATAACTGTAATAACCCTGGACCCCACCCTCAGTTCTGTTTGCGTTTGTGAACTCTCCTTTATTCTGAAGAAGCAAAGCCAGACAAGAGCTGCCCTCTCAAGATGAGGGTAACAAATCATTACTTCTGGAGTTTATGAAGTTTGGCTCACTCTCTACCCCGCAGTTCGCCCAGTCTTCTCTCCACCCATGCCTGAGCTCTCAGCCTCTCACAAGAACAGATCCCAGCCATGTAGATATTAATGCACTGTCAGGTCCCTTCACAGTGGCTGCACCCAGGACAGAGGATCATCAGTCTTACACCATGGTTTGCAAATTCTTCAATGACCTCCTTCGGCTGGAGGTATTTTGTGAGTTTTCCCCTGTGGCTAATCTAACTTGTTCAGTCAACCCTACTCACTTTACATGACTCACTTTTCCATAGTTTTTTTATTTATTATTTCACAAATCCTACCATGCAAGAGCCAGACAAGCAAAATGCAGAGCAAATAGTCTATAGCCTAATTTTGGCTTTGTGCAAAGTAAAAATCTATCTGTCTTGTTGAAGATAGTTTGAACATTGACTACTTTTAATTGAAGTCAAGGAACTCTTTAAAAGCACTCAAAAAAAAAAAAAGACTACATTTAAGCTCTTGAAGGGGCACGATCGTTTTAAACTGTCAGATGATACAGTATGTAGCTGTTTCTTCAAATGTTTCTTCTTATGTCCCTAGGGTTGATTTAAAAAAAAAAAAAAAAAAAAAAAAAAAACTTATTCAAACAGATTTCAACTTTTTGTTATATGAAGGTCACACTAAAACTGTTTGGAAACTTTTACAGTTCCATCAATGAAAATACGTAAAAAGAAGAAAAAAATAAAATAAAATTATATATATATATATATATATATATATATATATATATATATATATATATATATATATATATATATATATATATACAAATAAAATTTAATTAAAAAAATAAGAAAAATAAAATAAGCACAATATACTGTATTGATATCAATTAACTTTTTTTTTCTTTTTCGTTTTTTTACAGGTGTTTCACCTGTATTTTAAATTTTGCACATCGTGTTGTATTTTTAATATAAATATAAACACAGAGAGGAATTACCATAAATCATTTTAATATTTATTGCGTGACACTGAATTTTATACATTTTTAATCTAAAAGTGGTCATTCTATAATTAAGGCCATAAGGCCATAATTTACATTTTCTTATCAGTGATGTATTTATATGGTCCAAAAATAGGATCTATGTGACAAGAAAAGATACATTTTCACTAAATGCAACAAATAAAATTAGAAAGAAAAAAAATCCAGCAAAACAGAGATTTCCAAGCAGGGACTAAAAAATTAATTAATTAATTAATTAATTATTTAGTTTTATTTAAATTTATTTAATTTATTTATTTTATTTTATTTTTTTATTACCTGGTTTATGGGTTTGTGCATTAGTGGTGGAATTGGAAGTGTTTTTTTTTTTTTTTTTTGGAATATACTATTAATAATAGTACACTAAAAAAATACAATAAAAAGAAGTAGAGTCCCATTTTGTCAAGTTGTCAGTGGAACCTTTTAATGAAAACTTAATTTTTCCAATATATAGAAAAGACATAAACTCTTCTAACCACGAAAATGTGGGAGGAGGTTTAGAAGACTTCCAGAGCAATAAAATTCATCAGTGAGTTATCAATGAGGCAGAGGCTAGAACATTAGCATACTTTTTTGAAAGTTCACCCAAAACCGCCGGTACACCAAAAATAGCAATCAAAGGGCATGGTTCAAGGGAAATATAAGAACATTAGAAAAAGTGTCAAAAAAGGAATACCAAAAATCGTCCAACTTTGCACAAGAAAAAAGAAAAAAACACGTGGGTATGATCAGCAGGAGCCAGAGAACACCTATTGCAAATAACATCCACATCCGAAAATAGCTTAATTCACTAAATTGTATTGGACTTACTGCTCACACATAATGTGAGGAGGGATCAGCATTTCATGCAATTATTGACTCAGTTCATCACTACTTGCTGACAAAAGTAGCTTGTAAGCTACATTCCTCTCTAGCAGCTGAGCTACATGCTAATGAAAAATGTAGTTATGTTAATATCTGTCGACTCACCTAAATCATACCTGTAGGCCCTGGCAAAGACTTTCCTTAATCTTTAATTTTTCATGGTTCTAAATGAAAAATGCCCCTGACAAGTGTTCTTGTCCGCTGCCACTGTGGGACAGCTGACATATGCTCAGCACCAGAGCAAATGAAGAGATGTAGCAAAATTGTCAGAAGCCATTAGACTCAAAGCTGATCTGTTGTCCCCTGACAATCTTGCTTGACAGACATAACAACATTTAAGATTCAGACACCGGTCATGCCACAAGTCCATCCTCCATTACATAATCCCGGTGTTTTCTGCACACAGACTTCAATCGGGACACTTTTCTCTCTCTCTTTTTTTCCCCACGTTCACACCACCAGCTGTTTATTTTGCCCTCAACAAGCCTCTCTTGTCACCGGCAACTGCAGGCTGCCATTCTTAATACAACTTCACACATGCCATGTCGCCCTCTCTGTTGGAACGCTCCTTTTACCAGGTGCGTGAGATATGCGAGTCATTTATTCGCCGTCGGGAGACAAGTCTTCAGAGACCCGAGTGTCTTTTCAGATGTTCTACATGAAATCACCGCTTTCCCCATTCAGCTCAACGGATGAGCCGTTTGCTCGACATCCTCAACAAAAGCAGCTTCTAAAGCCACAAAAAGCCTTTTGTTATTTTTTTAACACCAGATGCATGTCAGAAATAGCAGTGAAGAACAATTTCCTCGTTTCTCGACTACTGTACAACTGTGTGAGGTTTGATGAGAGCTGGGCTGAGCTCCTATCTCTCGGCTGGTGAGCAGCTACCTGGGGAGCAGGTAGTCGAAGCTTCTGTTCGCCAGTAATTGTGCTTCAACAACACCCCCACCGACCGTAGAAAAATTCCTCTTTGCTGCGAAGAGCCACCACCCCTGCTGAGCGAAAACAAGCTACTCGGGCTGCGCGGGGGGCAACTCTCACTCCATTTCCTGTACCGAGGATGACACACCGGCCTCGGCGGGCATATAGATCTCCTCATAGATCAGGCCTGTTTGTGTGATTACTGCGTTGATCATTGGAAAATTAGATACAATAGCTTGAGAGCAAAAGGCCTCGGGGGAGGAAACGTGAGAGTGGAAGTAAGTACTTGCCAAATTGCTGGTTCTAATGAGAAGACAATATTGAGCAGTACAAAGCTGGCCGTTTTGACTCCTCCTCAAAAAACGCAGAGGATAGTTGGGGGTGAACGAACTGGCAATCTCTCCGAGATGGTCTGAGGAAATCAGCTGTGAAATGGAAATGCTTGAGTGTATGACAGTCCCCGAAACTGGAACCTATTGAGTCAAGATTCATTTGTCCGGCAAACATTCATGACCTTGACTTACGAATGAATCATTGACTAGCCTCATCAAACATTTCCAAGGATTAGAATTCCTAATGAATTGATTTAGGGGAGAGTTTCTGATAACTGTATCCTGGGAGATGTGAGACAAAATTGTCCCACAATGAAAAAGGTGGCGCTAAATCCACTTTGGCTGAGGTGAAAATCACAGATATGGCTAGAAAACTGCGGTAGTGCTGAAAGGTCTTTAACCTCCTCACTCCAGAGACAGAGCCCATCACTTAGAGCCTATTTTAGAACACGCTAATTATAGAGAAAATGTGCAAATTATATACTTCTACTTTGATAATTGGATTTCATAAGTTGTACGTAAAGCCTATGCTAATAAGGGTTCCGGGGTTGAAATAATTTAAAATGCCTTATCTGTGAATAGACATTTCTCTTGACAGAAAATGCAATCCATTAACCTATACAAGAGGCTCCTACGCACCACTTCTGAATGCTGTGCAACCATAATTCACAAACGCGTTAAGAATTTACTCCTGTTGCTTATCACTGAGTCAGAACTCCATTGACAGAATCATCAGCATATTTGATTAAAGTCTCACTTAAATATTTTTAGAGTGTAAAATTAGTTGAATGCTATAGAAACAATGTGTGTTTGCACTGTAAAGACTGACAGTGACTCAAAAAACTCAAGGTGCAGTGTTATTTTATCATATGTCGAATACATTGGAGTTTCATCACAAGAATAACACGCATGTTAGTGGACAAATGTGCAATTTCAGCAAGAATTTACTGCAAGAATTTACAGTGTACTCCCAGTGTTCAAAGATTATTATTAGAGATTAAGAAAAATACTGAATTGTGCTATATTATCAGAAAGAAAAAAAGATCAAAAATGCAAATCTTTAATGAAAATAAGTGACAAAGATGGTAAACAGGATTGTGGGAACACTAAAATTTGTTATAGATTATATAAATACAGTGGGGAAAAAAATTATTTGATCCCTTGCTGACGTTTGCCCACAGACAAAGAAATGATCAGTCTATAATTTTAATGGTAGGTTTATTGAACAGTGAGAGACAGAATAACATCAAAAAAAAAAAAAATAAAATAAAAAAAAAAATCCAGAAAAACGCATTTCAAAAAAGTTATAAATATTTTAATGCGTGAAATAGATATTTGACCCCTTCGCAAAACATGACTTAGTACTTGGTGGTAAAACCCTTGTTGGCAATCACAGAGCTCAGATGTTTCTTGTAGTTGGCCACCAGGTTTGCACACATCTCAGGAGGGATTTTGTCCCACTTCTCTTTGCAGATCCTCTCCAAGTCGTTAAGGCTTCGAGGCTGACGTTTGGCAACTCGAACCTTCAGCTCCCTCCACAGATTTTCTATGGGATGAAGCTCTGGACACTGGCTAAGTCACTCCAGGACCTTAACGTGCTTCTTCTTGAGCCACTCCTTTGTTGCCTTGGCCGTGTGTTTTGGATCATTGTCATGCTGGTATACCCATCCATGACCCATTTCAATGCCCTGGCTGGCTTCAATGCCCTGGCCCTGACGGTATATGGCCCCGTCCATCGTCCCTTTGATGCAGTGCAGTTGTCCTGTCCCCTTAGCAGAAAAACACCCCCAAAGAATAATGTTTCCACCTCCATGTTTGACGGTGGGGATGGTGTTCTTGGGGTCATAGGCAGCATTCCTCCTCCTCCAAACACAGCGAGTTGAGTTGATGACAAAAAGCTTGATTTTGGTCTCATCTGACCACAACACTTTCACATTCAGATGTTCATTGGCAAACTTCAGAGGGACCTGTACATGTGCTTTCTTGAGCAGGGGGAGCTTGCGGGTGCTGCAGGATTTCAGTCCTTCATGGCGTAGTGTGTTACCAATTGTTTTCTTGGTGAATATGTTCCCAGCTGCCTTGAGATCATTGACAAGATCCTCCCGTGTAGTTCTGGGCTGATTCATCACCGTTCTCATGATCATTGAAACTCCACGAGGTGAGATCTTGCATGGAGCCCCAGACCGAGGGAGACTGACAGTTATTTTGTGTTTTTTCCGTTTGCGAATAATCGCACCAACTGTTGTCACCTTCTCACCAAGCTGCTTGGCGATGGTCTTGTAGCCCATTCCAGCCTTGTGTTGGTCTACAGTCTTGTCCCTGACATCCTTGGACAGCTCTTTGGTCTTGGCCATGGTGGAGAGTTTGGAATCTGATTGATTGATTGCTTCTGTGGACAGGTGTCTTTTATACAGGTAACAATCTGAGATCAGGAGCAGTCCCTTTAAGAGAGTGCTCCTAATCTCAGGTCCTTACCTGTATAAAAGACACCTGGGGGCCAGAAATCTTGCTGATTGATAGGGGTTCAAATACTTATTTGACCCATTAAAATGCAAATCAATTTATAATTTTTTTGAAATGCCTTTTTCTGGATTTTTTTTTTTTTTTTTTTGTAGTTATTCTGTCTCTCACTGTTCAAATAAACCTACCATTAAAATTATAGACTGATCATTTATTTGTCAGTAGGCAAATGTACAAAATCAGCAGGGGATCAAATATATATACATATATATTTTTTTTCCCCCACTGTACATGGTAAATATATTTCAAATAAATGTTATTCGTTTGAACTTTCTATCAAGAATCCTGACAAAAAGTGTCACTATTCCCAATTAATCAGCACTGTTTTCAACATGCATAATATTAAGAAATGTTTCTTGAGCAGCAAATCAGTATATTATAATGATTTCTGAAGGATCACGTGACACTGAAAACTGTAGTAATGATGCTAAAAATTCAGCTTAGCCATCACAGGAATAAATTACATTTTAAAATATAATAGTTATTGCAATAATACTACACAATATTATTACTTTTATTGTATTTTATTTTTTATTACTTAAATGCAACCTTAGTCAACATAAGAAGAAAAAAATATATAGTTTCCATAAAAAAAAAATATAAAGCAGCACAACTTTTTTCAACATTTATAATAAGAAATGTTTCTTGAGCAGCAAATCATCACATTAGGATGATTTCTGAAGGATCATGTGACCCAGGATCAACAAAGCAGGAGAAACCCTTAGTGGAGCTGAAGTGAAGTGATTATAGATCACTTTGAAAGAAAGGTGGGCCCCAAAATCATGTATTCTGAGTGCATAATGAATATGCAGGTTTTCGTGCACAACGGTTTAGTGAATACACTCCACATTTTTTATCGCTTCTGCCACAGGACAGAGGTTAAAGATCAGTTATTACTGTGAACAAGAATACAGAAAGATGACAGTCAAGGCAGCAGAGGAGTCAAAGTGACCTTGAATTAGAGAGGGCAACACTACAGCCTCGAGGAAAGATTAGTGTCAGCTGTAAATTACTGCCCTTGGACAGCACCTAACCATCACAGTGAGGGTCATATGCTATGCTCCAAACCAAAATAAACACGAGCACAAGAAACACACTTACTGTATTCCCACTAAGTCAGAAAGATACATTAACAGAACAACTCAGGTTGAATATATCACATGATGAATATAAAATGCCAAGCGAGACTTGATAGCGCTGATTGTTTCATTGAAGCTGAGTGATTTAAAACAACACAACCAATCAAACAACAGGAGGGGAACGTTCTAACAAAACTTTGATTGAACGAATCTCTCCGGTGAACTCAATCCAGGCTATTTCCAATCAACCATTCCAGCAATCTAGTGATCTGATGAAGCCCTGCTCCTTTTTTTCAGAGTCTGTTTCTCTTCAGATTGGTGTAGACATACAGTAACAGCCGCCACAGCACGTTCACAGGTCTCTGATCACATGGTCGGAGCTATAAAGACACCATAGAAACACCCAGAAGTCTGTGCTTTAGTGGCAAGTAATCTATTCCATTTGGTCCGCTCTGCTTGACATCCACACGCTCATGTGAAATGAAACCTGTAAATCTTTGACTCAAGGTGGCCAATTTTAATAAGATGAGCACACATTACAATGTAGACCATCTCCCCAGGAGTCTATTTAATAAATAATAGATGCCCTTTGCTCAAGATTGCAGAGAGCAAGCCATGGGTTAGCTAAAGAGTGGCAAAGGGCTGAAATCCCTTGTGCTTTAGTGGACTGCTATAACCTACTTATTGGTTTAATAAACTATTATGTTATTATTTATTACTCCGGTCCACTTCCTGTGGCTCACCGAGATACATTTCACGTTCCTCTCCACAGTCTGCAAGTATACATAATCTCTTTAGAGCATTTTGTGAATGTTTAAGTGGCAAAATAATGTAATCGCATCACCTTAGCACCTGCCTGAGCGATTCTGGTGTGAAACACTTCCCAGAAGCCTCTCTTTGAACCTAATTGATGGATGTTCGGGCCAAGATGACAGGTAACGCTGGAACTGTCACACTCTTTGAATTTGTTGAGCAGCGCCTGATCTCTGACTGTATGTCACCAGGGACGGACGGCTGTTTGTCCAAATCTGTCAAGGCTCATCAGTCAACTACAACTACAGCCGAGGAGAACTGGATTCAGCGTGCGATAATGTATTTAAAAGGATCGCCCAAGAGAAACAGTGTTAAAATCTTATCAGTTCCTGGGTAATTGCATGTATCGATTCTGTCGTTCATCTGGGATATACGCCTAAAAAGGACAGAGGAGAAAAAAGTGTTATGATTCAGTGGTTAGATTTGCAAGGTTAACAGCGTTCCTGATGTAAAGCAAAGATGTCAAATGTTTACTGATCCAAAACTTACATCGCTAGCCTTGGTTTTTTTTTTTTTTTTTTTTGTAAGATATGAGACAATGGCATTATGATTAAAATGCAATTCATTCATACAATAACTAAAATACACTACTTTTCAAAAGTTTGGGGCGAGTAAGATTTTTAATGTTTTTGAAAGTCTCTAATGCTCACCAAGACTGCATTTATTTGATTAAAAAAACACAGTAAAAACAGCAATAAAATGAAATATTACGATTTAAAATAACTGTTTTCTATTTTAGTATATTTTAAAAACAAAATGAAAGATCTGTAATATTATAAATGTCTGTACTGTCACATTTTATTCATTTAATTCACCCTTGCTGAATAAAACCGTTTTCTTTTTTCAAACTAAAGAAAAAAAAAATCTTACTGACTGAAACATTTGAATATTCCGTGCATGTTTCAAATTCTAAATTAAAATTGTGTAATGAATTAAATATTTATATAATTATGTTGTGATCTGCAATAATAATAGTAATAATCATGTGCAGACTCACATGTATACAAGGTGTAAGGGAAAAAATTGTAATGTTTTGCTTGATGATTACCAAATAATATTTTTGAAAAATTTGAAAAAGGTATAAAAGTTTTTCAATACCATATGAACCAACATGAATCTACATATTAAATTTCTATTTTAAACTAGATTTTTGTTTTGTTTTTTTTGACAGCTCTCAATTTGTCATTGAGGTGAAAAAAAGCACATAAAAGGCAAAATTAAATTAAATTGTCCAAAACATTATCAATACTTCACTTCTGTTTAGGACTTTCATGACAGTCCAACAGACCGAGTACACCACATCAGTTTACCTATTAGGAACTGCCACATAGATATATGAATTCTGTGAGAGTTGAATCATATTCACCATGTATAAAAAGTATTCAGAAATATTCTGCACAGGCTGTGAAATGCTTTTATTTTATGCTTTGAGTGTTTTCATGTTGTTTGTTAAAACAGGTCAAGGCAGCTGCTACAAAGCAGATGGACAATTTTCCCATTTTTGTCATCATCCAGCACAAACAAGCGTTATGAAAGTAAATGATTCTGCTGATGCTGTCATAAAATCCCTTTTCCAAAAACACGGACACAAAGAAAAGTAAATTGTTTCAGAAAAGTAAATTTCTCAAATTTCTCAAACTCCTGAAGTTTGCAGATGACACCACAGTCATCGGCCTCATTCAGGACGGTGACGAGTCTGCTTACAGACAGGAGGTTAAAGAGCTGGCTGTCTGGTGCAGTTTTAACAACCTGGAGCTGAACACACTCAAAACAGTGGAGATGATCGTGGACTTCAGGAAAAACCCCCCTGCACTCCCCCCACTCACCATAATGGACAGCACTGTAACAACAGTGGAGTCATTCAGATTCCTGAGCAGCACTATCTCTCAGGACCTGAAGTGGGACAATCACATTGAGTCCATTGTCAAAAAGGCCCAACAAAGGTTGTACTTCCTTCTCCAGCTGAGGTAACCCAACCTGCCACAGGAGCTGCTGAAACAGTTCTACTCCGCCATCATTGAATCCGTCCTCTGCACTTCAATAACTGTCTGGTTCAGCTCAGCTACCAAATCTGACCTCAGAAGACTACAGAGGGTGGTCCGGACTGCTGAGCGAATCATTGGTACAACTCTCCCCAGTCTCCAAGAACTGGACTCATCCAGAGTGAGCAAAAGGGCTGGCAAAATAACTCTGGACCCCTCACATCCAGCACACTCCCTCTTTGAACTGTTGCCATCTGGTCGACGCTACAGAGCTCTGAGCACCAGAACGACCAGGCACAGGAACAGTTTCTTCCCTCAGGCAATCCATCTCATGAACACTTGACAATAAACATGAAATACACAACACTATCATACATTTATTTATTTAACACACATACTTATTACATTTCAAATTTGCACCTAACATACCTGTACATACTAAATTGTCTATTTTGTATATTGTGTTTGTGCTATTTTGCGCATTGTCTATTTTGTATATGTATATTATTATCTTTATTATCTGTGTCTTGTCTTGTCTGTCGCACTGTGGAGATTCTGTCACCAAAACAAATTCCTCGTATGTGTAAACATACCTGGCAATAAAGCTAATTCTGATTCTGATTCTGATTCTGAAAAAGGCTTCCTGATGTTAAATATAGTGCAAACTGCTGACAATTATTCGATTTTTAATTCATACCTCACACATTAACACCTCACACATCCCACTTACGTCAGCCATGAGAAAAACCACAACTACTGATTCTTGACACAAGCTGCTGCTGCTGTGTCCTTGTAAACAATGTATGCAAGCTCAAGAGAAATGGATTTCAGTTTTCTTTATGTCTATAACTGTCAACTCTCCCTTGACGGGCAATTAAGAAGATAAAACAAGATCAAAAGTCAGCTTTCAGCAATGCACATTAATTCAGCCAGCTAATAAGAACCCCACACAATCAATACCACACGGCAGGACTCTGTCTCGCTCAACATATTAATGTGAAATAATTATGCATGCAAAATTACACATCTATCTCCAGTTCTGTTCTGCTCACTGTTTAGTATTTTTCTTTCTGATGATAGTAAAAACAGAATATGGCAGCAGCTAAGGAATATTTCTGTTATTGCAAAAATTATATCCTGGAGGGTTATTGTTCATGATGGAGACCATTTTGATGAATTTAAAGCTATAAAAAATCAGTGCAAAAACCAACCACTTTTAAACATGTGTCATTTGCTCTTTCTCAGTTTATAGCCCGAACTGGTTTTAGGAGTAGGAATAGCTCACCCAAAAATTTAAATTTTGCAGAAAATGTATTCACCTTCAGGCCTTCCAAGATGTACATGAGTTTGTTTCTTCATCAGAACACATTTGTAGAAATGTAACATTATATCACTTGCTCACCAATGGATCCTCTGCAGTGAATGGGTGCCGTCAGAATGAGAGTCCAAACAGCTGATAAAACAATAATCCACATGACTCCATCAATTAACGTCTTGTGAAGTGAAAAGAGTTTTTTAAAACTTCAAATCATTGCTTCCAACTTACTGTACTTGTGTTAGTTACTTACTTGTGGATTACTGTGATGTTTTTATCAGCTGTTTGGACTCTCATTCTGACGGCACCCATTCACTGCAGAGGAGTGATGTAATGCTTAATTTTTCTGACGTGGAATTAAACTCATCTACATCTTGGAAGGCCACAAATTTTATTTATAACTGAGCAGAACACATATTCATATTTTTAGTACAGTTTTGAAATACAACAAAGCAAAATAAAAACCTTTAAGGAAACTCCCAAAGTGTGCATACAAAAAGCTGATTTTAAGTGACATATCTGTAGAAAAGCTGGTCTTGACAGCAATAAAATCTGCTTTGTTGTATCTTCAGGGACTCCTCAGTTTCCTTAGGTTTGTGTTGTGTTAAAATTCAAAGCATACCTCATGTAGAGCAAGTGGTTTGGTCTCCTGAGTCTTTCTGATTCACTCTATGTCCAGAGAAAGCTGCAGGATCACAAGGATTTTACACAGGGGTGTATCAACCATTATAACTTGGGGGGACGTTTCCCCCTTTCAGAAATCATTTAGAAATGAGAAAGCGGTTAGTGATAATCCTAATAAGGCCAGCGCCCACTCACCTTCCTCGCAGCGAATCATTCAGGACTACTTGGTGAATGTTACATCAGCTAATTAATATTCATGAGGCAGACTAATAATGCATCTCCCCAACTTTTCAGATCGTTCCTACACCCGTGGTTTCATCAGTTACACCCTGAGGTTTAATTATCTCATTTAGCTAGTCTACTCTCAGGCACATCCCTAGACAAGTAACTAACAAGTCCCTGAAAACCTACTACAGGTGTGCTAGACTTGATTAATTTTGGAGATTTTCAAAGACTTAATTAGATTCAGTACCATCTCTGTGTAGAGGAATCAGAGATATGCATTCGGATGGGATTGTGTCGCGCTGCTTTCTGATCTGGAGTCGCACAGTGGCATCGAATGGTTTTGAAGAACTTCTGAAAGAGATTTTGAATATATAAAAAAAAAAAAAAAAAAAAATTGAAGATTAAATAGTAGCAAAATCTGATCATTAATTTCAGCTGCTTTTGACTAAATGAATAATGCAAAATGCAAGGAGATGTTATCTGACTTCATTAAACAGGGAATACATGGTTAAGATACACAGAATAAAAGTTCTTCAAGCATTTCAAAAAGGATGTGTCTGCTCTGACTGCGAAAAACAAAAACAAAAAAAAACAATATGCTTAAAATCCCAGCCTGCAGTATGCACAAATGACAAAACCTTCATCCTCAAGAAATCTTTTGACTGCAAAATGTAATAAAGGCATACAAAGTCAAAGTGTGATACCACTGAAATAAATCTTTAATGGATCTGTCAAGCCATGGATCTGTCAACTGCTTGACATTCAATTCTGCTAAAACAAATTATACTGTGCCAAACGTTTTATGAAAAGCTGCATCATATAGGGTGACCAGTGATACAAATATAGAGTGCTTGTTCATGCATCGTGTTGTCATGTCATCTTTTCTGCATCCGGCTTTTCTAGTTATTACATATGTTGTATTTGCAATGTTCGTGATTATGGAATGATCAAAAAAGCTTGCATCATAGGACCTGGAAACACACTGTGACACTCCAGGAGTGCCTGCTGTGCACAGACACCTGTCAAACCTGCCGATATTCCCTCAGAGGAAGTGACTAAGCAGCTGGGCTGCCATCTGTCTTTATGTAAATTACCCCCTGAGGTTGTCCTCCCATTCTAAAACTAGCATCTGACCTTCTTTGCCGCCATAAAAGCCACGCTACATCATAAACTGCCCATCTTCACCACCATCAATTTCCACTGGGTCTCAACCGTAAACCTCAAGTGTATTGTGTTTTAAACCCACCACCGCTCGATGGCCGACATCAGAATTCCACTCATAAACCTTTGGAGTACCATTAAAGCCACCATGAGGCCCGGGGTCATGTGTTGGACATACGCTCTTTGTTTGAAATGGGATAAAGTCCACTGTTCATGAGCTGCAACTGATCTATGCAGGGAAGAGTCGAGATGGGTGGTCTGTGACCGAAATGCTTTTGAAGTGTGCTTACATTTCTAGGGTCATATGGTTTCCGCAAAAACGTAGTCCATTCATAAAGACTGAATTTACTCTATAGCGCTGATGAATAAAAGAAGGTCTGTCACTTAATTTGAATCGTGAGATGAACTAGTGTATGTGAATATTAAACGCAAAAAAAACGGTTTAAATATGAATCCTGCATGTTCCGTTAGCCTCAGTATGTAAGAATGGAGGAGACGTGGTTTTGTTTACTACACAAATACTGAAGCACACGTGAACTCGCAGTGATTTTCGGCCTCTGCATCTCACTACATGAACACATGAACTTACAGGCTGTGAGAGTCACTTCATGAGCATTTTACCGTTTCATTTGAGAAAACTAGCATCATATCGTACTGTATACACACACAAACTTCACTGCAACCTGTCAAAGTAAAAGTGCGGTTTAACATGTAACAGAAATATATTACTCTTGTATTACTTTTGTACAGTATAATGTACGTCTTTATATAGTCCATTTACTGTCAAATTTAAATAAAACAATTAAATGATAAAAATAATTATTACAACCACATTAACCACTTAATTGTAGAAAAAATACAATTATTATTAAAACTTTTTTAAAGGAATATTCACACAATTTTTCTACCGTGTATTAATTTTAACAGTAAACCTCTGTTTGTTTGCCAAAAAAATAAAAGGGTTTCATTTTCATTTGATTAAAAATAAATAAATGTTTAATGCCTTCATTTGATTATCAGAAAAAATAAAACACACAAGAATTTCTGGAAGAAAAAAAAGAAAAAAAATTGTATGGCCTTATTGTTCAAAATGTTGAAATTGAGAGTTTTGGACTTATTTTTTTTCTCTGAAATAAATGTTTTTGTTGTTACACAGAGAGTAAAGTACCGAAAAAAGGTACCGTTGGGTACCGGTACCGTACCGGTTAAAATGTGAACGGTACCCAAACCTAGTACATAGTATACAGTATATACTGAATATATATATATATGAGCAATATCACACGAGTAGAAGTGCGATATGGCTGTATATCGCACGGCTGTGATTCGGCCGTAGGCACAAGCAGTCCACGTGCAGTAGGTAATATATATGTTATACAAATATAGATACAAACATTCAAACTATCTATCATCTGACTATTTCTATCTATCTATCTATCTATCTATCTATCTATCTATCTATCTATCTATAATCTGACTCTATCTATCTATCTATCTATCTATCTATCTATCTATCTATCTATCTATCTATAATCTGACTCTATCTATCTATCTATCTATCTATCTATCTATCTATCTGCTAGCAACATGTTAGCAACTTGCTAATCATGTTAACATCGTGCTAATCATGCAAGAAATGTGCTAGCAACATACTAGTAACCAGTTAATCATGCTAACAACAGACTAGTAATATGCTAATCATGCTAGAAACATGCTAGTAACTTGCTAATCCTGTTAACAACATGCTAGTAACACCCTAGCAACCACCCTGGGCACCATAGCAACCACATAGCAACACCCTAGCAACCTCCCAGAATACCTTAGCAACCACATAGCAACATCCTAGCAACCGCATAGCAACACCCTAGCAACCACCCAGTGTACCCTAGCAACCATATAGCAACACCTTAGCAACCACCCTAGGTACCATAGCAACCGCATAGCAACACCCTAGCAACCACCCCAGGTACCCTAGCAACCTCATAGCAACCATACCAGGTAGCCTAGCAACCACATAGCAACACCCTAGCAACCAACCTGGGTACCTTAGCAACCACATAGCAACACCCTATAAGTTGTACCCCTGGGGCGCAAGAGCCCCCCAAATTTGCCCCGTAGACGTACTATGGTGAGGGACGGTCCATGAAACAGCATCTGAACTCACATGTTTTTCCTACTATGGTAATTTACATAAGAATTTTGCATTGAACCTAACTCTGCATCACAATGTCATAGAGACATGGGGGCAATCAGAGTCTCCGGATCACTGTGAAGCTGTCAAACCATGCCCTAGCAACCATTTAGAGCACCCTAGCAACCGATCCCATAGACTGCCATTGTAAAAGCCCAGATGGATATCTTTGGATCACAATGTCATAGAGACAAGGGGGTGGGCTCATTTGACTATAGGCAGCAAACAGACAATCATGAATTACCTTAACCTCTTCCTAGCCACGCCCTAGCAACCATTATCCAACACCCTAGCAACGCAAACCCACACAGGCATATCTTTAAATCTGAATGTCAGAGAGACATGGGGGTGGGCTCGTTTGAGTCAAGGCAGGAAACAGCCAATCATGAATCACAACAGACACTTCCTAGACACGCCTTAGCAACCACTATAGAGCACCCTAGCAACCCAAACAAACACAGGCATATCTTCAAATCTGTCATAGAGATATGGGGGGTGGTTTATATCATTCATACTGGCAAGCAGCCTTTGGAATATCATCACTGGCAACTGTCAAGCCACTCCCTAGCAACCAAACAGAGTACCCTAGCAACCATTAACATAGTCCTATATCTTTGCATCAGAATGTCGTATAGACATAGGAGTTGGTTCTTTTGACTCATGCTAGCAAACAGGACTTCATACATGGTAGTCATGCTAGCAGTGAATAGCTACATGCTAATAGTGATTAGCTAAGTGCTAATTCAGGCTAAGAATATGCTAAGAACTCAATAAAACTGCATAGTAACGATCTGTGATAACTAGCAACTGCCTAGCAACACCCTAGCAACCACCCACGGTACCCTAGCAACAACCCCGAGTACCCTAGCAACCGAAGAGCAACACCCTAGCAACCACTCCAAGTACACTAGCAACCACATAGCAACATCCTAGCAACCACCCTGATTACCCTAGCAACCACCCTGGGTACCCTAGCAACCGCCCTAGCAACCACCCTGAGTACGCTAGAAAATTCACAGCAACACCCTAGCAACCACCCCAGGTACACTAGCAACCAAATAGCATCACCCTAGCAACCACCCTGATTACCATAGCAACCGCATAGCAACACCCTAGCAACCTCCCTGGGTACCCTAGCAATGGCCTTAGCAACCATCCTAGGTACCCTAGCAACCACCCTGGGTACCCTAGCAACGGCCCTAGCAACCATCCTAAGTACCCTAGAAACCGCCCTAGCAACCACCCCGAGTACCCTAGCAACTGCACAGCAAAACCCTAGCAACCAGCCTGGGTACCCTAGCAACGGCCCTAGAAACCATCCTAGGTACCCTAGCAACACTCTAGCAACCACCCTGATTACCCTAGCAACCACATAGCAACACCCTAGCAACTGCCCTAGCAACCACCCCAAGTACCCTAGCAACCACATAGCAACACCTTAGCAACCATCCTGGGTACCCTAGCAACCACCCTAACAACCACCCCGAGTACCCTAGAAACCGCATAGCAACATCCTAGCAACCAGCCTGGGTACCCTAGCAACGGCCCTAGCAACCATCCAAGGTACCCTAGCAACACCATAGCGACCACCCTAGCAACCATTCCAAGTAACTTAGCAACCACATAGCAACACCCTAGCAACCGTACCATTTACCCTAGCAACCACCCTGGACACCCTAGCGACCGTATAGCAACACCCTAGCAACTACCCTGGGTACCCTAGCAACGGCCCTAGCAACCATCCTGGGTACCCTAACAACGACCCAGAGTAACCTAGCAACCACCTATCAGTGCCGTGGAAACCACTCAAGACAACCTTGCAACCGTGGGATGAGTTTTGCCACAGCAAGTGTCACTCACATTTTCTTCAGGAAATGTACATATCTAGTTATTATTATTCTTATGAGACTAAAATTTCTGAACGCTACTCCTCCTATGTCAGACTTCTGTCCCTGTGTCTTGTGTTTCCACGTGCTCCCAGTGTTTCCATGTCCTTATTTGGGTTTTCCTGTTTCCTGACCTTGTTATGTGTAATTTGTTCCAGGTGTTCCTCGTTTTCCCCTCGTTAGGTCTGTCTATTTACCATTAACCGCCATTAACCAGCTGTTCTGGCTCGTGGCCAGTTATCATCACCCCATGGACCTCCCCGACACAACGGGACTTATTTGGAGGGCAGGAGTCTTCCGGTGTCTGGGGAGTGACCGGGCCCGAGCCAGAACCAGCTCGCCGTCCAGTCCGTTCGCCGCCTCAAGACCACCGCTCTCCCAAGTCCGCTACCGTCCGCGGCTCACCCAAGCCCGCCGTCCGCGGCTCCCTCAAGCATGCCGCCGTTCGCGGCTCACACAAGCCCGTCGTCTGAGGGGAAGTCAAGCCCGCCGTCCGCGGCTCACACAGGCCTGCTGTTCACGGCTGACACAAGCCCGGCGTTCGCGGCTCACTCAAACCCGCCGTTCACGGCTGACACAAGCCCGGCGTTTGCAGCTCACTCAAACCGGCCGCCGTCCGCAGCTCACTCAAGCCTGCCGCTCACGGGGAAAACTATGCCACCGTCCACGGCTCTCTCAAGCCCGCCGTCTGCGGGTAAAGCTACGCCGCCGTCCGCGACTCCCTCAAGCCTGCTGCCGTCTGTGGCTCTCGCAAGCCCGCCGTCCACGGGGAAAACTACGCCGCCGTCCGCGGCTCTCTCAAGCCTGACATCCGCAGGGAAAACAACGCCGCCATCTGCGGCTCTCTCAAGCCCGCCGTCCGCGGTTCCCTCAAGCCCGCCGGTGGCTCCTATGGCAAGCCCATCTGCGGTTCACTTAAGTGCATCCCTGATCCCGAGTCAAGCCCAGGATGGGCTCCTGTTCCTGAGTCAAGCCCAGGATGGGCTCCTGCTCCAGAGTCACGCCCAGGATGGGCTCCTGTTCCTGAAGTAAGACCAGTGTGGGCTCCTGATCCCCAGTTCAGCCCAGGAAAGGCTCCTATTCCCGAGTTAAGACCAGGAAAGGCTTAGTATGGCTTCAGCCATAGAGGCTGGGGCGGGGGCTGGGGCCACGGCCTCGGAGGCAGATCCGCCATGGCCTCCCGAGTCTCCTGCTCCGCCTTGGCCTCCTGAGTCTCCTGCTCTGCCTTGGCCTCCCGAGTCTCCAGATCCGCCATGGCCTCCCGAGTCCCCTGATCCGCCTTGGCCTCCCGAGTCTCCTGATCCACCTTGGCCTCCCGAATCCCCTGATCCGCCATGGCGCCCCGAGTCTCCTGATCCGCTATGGCCTCCTGAGCTCCCTGCTCCGCCATGGGTCCCAGAACGGGCGCTGTCCTGGAGGCTGTCCATCCGTCCCCGAACTCTGCCCCTTGAGGCCTCCAGAGCACCCACCCCCCCTCCCCGTTGGATGTTGTACGGCGTTGGACGCGCCTTTGGGGAGAGGGGAGTAACTGTCAGGCTTCTGTCCCTGTGTCTTGTGTTTCCACGTTCTCCCAGTGTTTCATGTCCTTATTTGGGTTTTCCTGTTTCCTGTTATGTGTAATTAGTTCCAGGTGTTCCTCGTTTTTCCCCTCGTTAGGTCTGTCTATTTATAGTGTGTTCTGCCCCATGTTTCCCATCCGCTGTTAAATGTCTTCCTTGCCTGTGCTCTGTGTTACCCTGTTGGATATTAAAGACTCTCGTTTTGTGAACTCCACGTCTCCTCGTTTCCTCGTCTCCCCGTTCCACAGGGATTGTAACATCCTAGAGCTTTCAAGCTGAACCACCAAACTCAGCCCAGCTCTTCAGACTGATCTCACTTAGTGTGCTATATCTTTTCTAACTGATCCAAATTATGGTTTTCATAAAAATGAAGATTAAAAATCATAAAAATCCCATAGACTTACATTGATGGAATGTTCGGATGAGCCAAGACTATTCAAACTCCAACTGTCAAAATTCAAATCTAAACACACTGAAACCCATTAGACTCAATCAAGCTTCCCTTCTATGTACTATTTCTAAAAGCTTGTATTATGTAGAGTGACATATTATGAGAGAGAGATGGACTGAGCGATTGTGATTACCTGTATCTGATACAGCATCTCCTACAGACAATAAAACATAAGTCTGAATGTTCACTGAGGAAAGCGTTATGTTTGTTATATTGTCAATATCCTTTCATCCGTTAAGCGTGATTTGTGATGACAGCACTGCTCATTTGTAAGCCGCGACGTTGTTGAAAGTAAAAATAACTTCTGTTCACAAAAGCATTTATTTTTCAAAGTAAAAGTCTTTACTGCAGCACTGACTCATAAAAACAGTCACTTGTCGCCATCTAATGGCGGAACAATGTATCTAAAATCACCATTATGAACACATGCACCATGTCTCGGTACTAAATACTATTATTAAATACTATTATTTATATAAAATATTATTTATTGAATAATCATATTTACTGTAATAAATAACAACAACAACAACAGCCATCATAAAAGCTGCTAGGCAATTCAGCCAACCGTACAAAGACAGTGCAATATACAGCATTGAATTTAAATAAACATGATAATATTTTGCCAAAACTATTTGCTCTGGAACAAATAATAGTTTAATGAGACCAAAGACTGGCCGTTAGATTTACCCAAAACGAATTATATATCATGTTTAACCACTATAGAGACATCAGAGCCAGCGGTAAATTCCAGAAGATCTGTCCGTGGTCAGCCACTCTCTGTGGATGTAATGAGTTTCGAACGGCCACTGAACCGATGGATCTTCCGTCTCCGAAAACGTCGAAGCAAATTTGGAAATAGACCTTATCTTTATTAACAAACCAAATATTTGAAGTCCAAGCAAGCACATTCTCGACTAAAAAACTCTTAAAACTGCATTCCGTGACACAAAACAGTATTATTTTTAAAATTATAGTGGATTTGGGTCTGAATACTTTCCGTACCCACTGTATATATACACACACACACATATAGATAGATAGATAGATAGATAGATAGATAGATAGATAGATAGATAGATAGATAGATAGATAGATAGATAGATAGATAGATAGATAGACAGACAGACAGACACAGACAAATAATCAGAATCAGAATCAGAATGAGCTTTATTGCCAGGTATGTTTACACATACGAGGAACTTGTTTTCATGACAGAAGCTTCCACAGTGCAACAGAATGACAGTGACAGAACAAAAACACAAATAATAAAATAAAAATAAAAAATAGAACAAGTAAATAGGGAATAACAATATACAAATTGACAATTGTATGTACAGGTATATTACAATAGACAGTTTTGTATGTACAGGTATATTATGTGCAAATTTGAAATTTAAACTAAGTATGTGTGTTAGATAAATAAGTGTATAAGTGTATAAATAGTGTGTGTTCCACAATTATTGTCAAGTGTTGAGATGAGATGGGTCATGAGATGGATTGCCTTAGGGAAGAAACTGTTCCTGTGCCTGGCCGTTCTGGGAGCTCTGTAGCGTCGACTGGGAGCTCTATAGCGTCGACCAGACGACAACAGTTCAAAGAGGATAGATAGATAGATAGATAGATAGATAGATAGAGATTTTTATTTAAAAAAAAATATTTAAAGTCATCCACATTTTTTGTGGTATTATCATAACAATTAATCATTAAGTTAATTACTGTAAATTCCTGAAAACTGACACCCCTAATTATTGTTACAGTAATCAAGGAAGCTGAGTTTCATGCCTCCCTTTAATTCCTCCTTGTCCAATCAAAAGCATCTGCAATTTGTTGTTTTGACCATTGCTAACCTACAATTTGCTGTTTTGAACCATTGCTAACCAAGTTTAGGTATCTGATTAGTGATTACAACAACCGCTCCTCTCATGGTAGAAAGATACTGAAGAGACTCTTGAACTTCAGGCCCCCACTAATTATTTTCACATCAAACAAGAAGTATTGAGTGCCAGAGACATGTTGTGAGGGGGCTAGACAGCAATTATTACCACTCTCCACAAGATTAATGGGTCACTACCTGAGATGTATCTCGCCCAAGAGAAAGAAACAAAACACGGCAGCACAGCACATATAAACAGGTCCATACGGCATGTGCTCCAGGAAATTCCACATGTATCCATTTACCACCCAGAAATAATGTAATGCATGGCCTACTATGAAATAGAGCATGCTTTTTCCTTTGGGAAATCTTGTGGTGTTGCACACTTTGAACTCAATGGATATGGGAAGGGCTTTTTTAAAGGCAGCCAGTGTTTTAAATGAAGCTGCAAGACTCATCAAAGATAAGCTATAGAGCTGGCTAACAAGGGGAAAAAAAAAAAAAAAAATCCAACTTTTATGTGTGTGCAGCATCTCAAGTAAGCCTGTTAATTGCCATGAGAAAGACCAGGAGTATTAGTCCTTAAACAAATTCAGCATCAAGAAGTGCCTTACAGGCTTGTGCTGCACAGAATGTTTCCATGTCGAGATGAAATATGCAGTGCCTGCAATGTCACTGTTAGGATGCCCACTGGGGCACAAACAAATGCCCGTCCATCATTCTCTTCTCAGCCATAGCTGTTTAACTGTTAAACAGACCCTTTATCAACACTGACAGGCCCAGCACGATGTTAACAGACGCAGGCTATCATTCCTTCTGGAAGGAAGCTTGGATGTTTGGAGTGTACAGGGTCCGAAACAACCTGGCTGTCAGACCTGTGTTTCCTGTGTCTTGTTGTTCCCTTCCTCTCGTGTCCATATTTGGTCTTCCTGTTCCTTACCTCGTTTTGTGTCATCATTAGTTAATTATTCTCCAGCCTTGTGTTATTAATTATCTAGTCTTTATTAGTTCTCTGCTTCCCTGCCTCTGTGTCCGGTCTTAAACGTCATACCTGGTCTCTGTGTTCTATGTTCCTGAAGATAATTAAAGTCTTATGTGTTTGAGTCAACTTCTCGTCTCCTTGCTCCCCGGAGCTAACATGACACTGGCATGATGAAATGGAGAGAGCTGGAAAGTTCATCAACAGCTGGATCGGATGTGTTGGCAGATTCCACATCCATCTGTCAAGCATCACAAATGGGCAACTTTTCACTTTTGCAGCACTGACCTGTACAGTATTAAAAAAAAAAAAAAAAAAAAAACTGAAGCTGTAAATGAAGGTTTTTACTACTAGAAATACTTTCACACTGCAAAATTTACTAGCAGTTCCTGAGTGGAATTTGTTTAAATGTAAATCCCACATCAAATTCATTTCACAAAGTTACAACCAAAAGTGCTACACAGTAATTAACCAATTTCACTGGTTCTTGGTATTACATCTTTGACCTAATTCACCCATTATCCCAGAATTGTATGGTCAGAGGTTTTTAATAAACATAACATGCTTTATTTGATGTCAAAAATTTTGGACAAATACAGCTTGTGACGGACATGCAACCTGCAAATAATTATTTTTGGAAACACTCTATGTAGATCTGCATTCGCTCTTGCAAGTTACTCTTGCATCTCAAATAATGTGATGTTAGCAAAGCCAACCAAGGTCATGGGTTCAGTTCTCGGGGAAAGCATGAACTGATTTTTACCCTGAATGGAATGTAAGTCACTTGGGATGAAAGAGTTTGGCAAATGCATAAAATGGAAGTGTGAATACTCTTCTTCACTCCAGTTAACACATATGCCATTCAAACATTTTAATTCTGGCAATGGATATTAAAACAAATGCTAAAACAGTGTTTGCACCTAATATAAATAGCAAAAAAACAAAACACTAAAAAAAAAAAAAAAACCTGTAATAAGCATCTATCATTATTTGCATTTGGTAGCAACATGCAGGTACGTCACTACAGATTTATGGATGGGAGGCTAAGCCTATTTTTAAAAGAGCCCCAAAATGTCTTTTCGACATTTTTGACTACCAATGGGTGTAAATACAAAATTACAGGTCAAAAATGGTTAATTTCGATCAAGGTTGTTTAACAGTTTGTGTTAGTTGTAATGGGTGGCTTACTTGAATTCTATATACATTATATATATATCTATAGGCATTAGAGAGAGAGCGAGCGAGAGAGAGAGACTTTTACATTGTAAATTTTGTTAATTGTTGCTCAAGATTAGCTCAAGATTAACCCGATATTTCAGACACATGGAACATCTTAAACAGTATCATCCCCAGAGCTAAATGAAATTCTAACAAATAATTGAAAAAAAAATGTCTTTGCAATGTGCCTTTAATTTTTAAACACAGCACCTGAAAGTTTCTGCTATTGTACATAGTATGTAAATATTTAATGCACACCATTAAAGGAGCAGTTTACCCAAAAAAGAAAATTCTATATTAATTTTCTTATGTTGTTCCAAACTTGTACTAATTTCATAATTCAGTGGAACAGAAAAGAAGAACCATCCAACAGTCATTTTTCAAAACATCATCTTTTGTGTTCCACAGAAGAAAGTCAAACAGCTTTTGAACGACATGAAGATGAGCAAATGATGACAGAACATCTTGTACCACATCATTTCGTACTGTATACCTTTAGCAATTCATTGTTACCAGGGTTTCAAAACACAAGGTTAAAAGCATTTCTAACCCTCTTTGGAAATTACAAGTGTGAAACTTTGCTTTAAAAGTGTCCTGAAGATGTTAAAAGAGGCTGTAATCCCGTGTTTTAAAAAGACGGTAACCCAGAGTTAAGCAAGCACAGTGTGAAAACTCTTCAACTAACACTGAAAGCAATGGCATTTTGTTTGAAAAATGTTTTTATTTATTTATTTTTTTATTTTTTATTTTTTTGAAAAGTAACAGTGTTTTGATGAGGATTCTACTCAATCCAAGGCCATTAGCTGCAGTCGCCTTATTACCGTTAACCGAGAAAAGACTAGATAAACATTTGACACCTATAAAACAGATTTCTGTTCTGGTTAAATGGATCCCCTGAAGCAAAGAAAATATATTGCACCCCAGCACTGCATATGGCACTTTTGGTTTTGATCATATTCATGCAATACCTAAACTCCACATGGTTTCCATGCAGCACATATTGACTGTCCACTATTAAAAATCTCAGTGATAGCGATCCAGCAGCACCACGTCCAGATTGTTTAGCAGTGGCTGTCAGCTCCTCTAATTTGAGTCAGTTGCTATCGATATTGATTTGTCTTCCTTAGAATTCCTTTTGGCGGACTGTCTGTCGAAAGTCTCTACTGTAAGTCATCCCTCACCCACATGTCAATTAGATAGTAAGAGGGCAACGAGCTGTCTCAATAAGAACGGATGGTCTGAAAAGTTTAACAGCTCACCACAACTTCCCAATCTCTGCCTGGCACCAGAACAAGAGGTAATCTGAGGCCACGGCTGATAGCGTGGAGGAAACAATGGCAGGTTAAGATATTAAATGAACAACTGAGCTGAAGCTACAGACAACTTTCCCAGTAGGAGAGAGAAATCAAAAGTAAAGTCTGAAAATTAATAAATTCAATCACTTATAGCTCTTACAAGATGTTTTTAACAAACTATACAAACTTATCAACAGGATTTGTACCCTTACTTGGTTTGATAGTTCTCCCGAAAAAGAAAATTGTGTCATTATTCTCATGTCATTCCAAATCTGTGTGCTTTTTTCAGTGAAACATGGAAGGAAATTTTTGATTCTCCACTTTTAAGGTAATGACAGTTCATCCAAAATGTACATAATCACCTATAAATGCATAAAAGTACTTGAATAGACTATGCAAAGTTTTCTGAAGCAATACATTAGCTTTGTGTGCTTAATGATCTAAATTAAGATAATATTCACCTATGCTGCAGCTCTCAAACTAAATACGGCATCTGTGGTGCTGGTTTGTATGGAAATTATGCTTTGATTAATCTTAATTATCACAAAGTCAAAGTTATGACACTACAGTAAGTCAGAATTATGAAATATAAAGGCATAATTACAGTATGACTAAAAGTTTAATTCATAACATAAATTGAAATTATGAGATTAAAAGTCATATTAACTTTGTATAACTGTGTATTTTTTTATTTCATGACTTTATATTGTAATATCTCAAATTCAAATTTCAACAATCACAATCTTGATTTATGATTATGATTTAAGTGATTATTTTGACTTATGGTCATTATGATTTCATAATTTCTACTTTTTACTATGACTTAGTAAGTTGTAATTTCAACTTTTTAGCTCATAATTATGACATAGTATCTCTTAATTTTGACATGTCATGATTTTGATTTATGTGGCAGAACTCAGCGACAGAAAATATTTGATTTTAGTTTTAGTTTAGACTTTTGTTTATTTTATTTTATTTATTTATTTATTTATTTTTTCAGTGAACTATGCCTGTAACATACATCTGTAAACCATGGGGGTAAACAATTGTTTTAAACATTTAAACCTTTTTCACATTCTCAGCAAAAAATAAAAATAATAAATAAATAAATAAAAAATAAAATAAAATAAAATATAGAAAATATGTGATTTTCGAGCTTGTGTATAGGGGTTATTATTAATAAGAGTCATGCAGACCATTTTTGTGGTGTTTTTTTGTCCTTTTTGGAGCTAGCACAGTAATAACTTGATTATTTATTTATTTATGTGTTTGTTTATTTTTTTGTTTTTTGTTTGTTTGTTTTTGGCCATGGACAAAATATATTTTTATTTTTCAGTGAGCTATGCCTGTAACTAACATCTATAAATCATGGGGGCAAACAATTGTTTTGAACATTTAACCATTTTTCACACAAAAAAAAAGTACAAAAGTTAAACTTAGCAATAGAAAATATGTGTTTTTAGAATTGGTGTATTATTATTATTATTATTATCATTATTATTATTATTATTATTATTATTATTATTACCATTTTGTGGTGTTTTATTTATTTATTTATTTATTTACTTACTTATTTGACCCATGGACAAAATAGCTTTTTATGTTTCAATGAACTATGCCTGTAACTTGCATCTATAAATCATGGGGGG
This sequence comes from Spinibarbus caldwelli, assembly GCA_039654775.1. Taxonomy (NCBI): domain Eukaryota; kingdom Metazoa; phylum Chordata; class Actinopteri; order Cypriniformes; family Cyprinidae; genus Spinibarbus; species Spinibarbus caldwelli. The sequence goes on from CM077218.1 coordinate 32,605,242, forward strand.
CATACAATTGTTTTGAATATTTAAACCTTTTTCACATTCTCAGCAAAAGAAAAAAACCAAACAGTGCTGAAATAATAAAATAACTTTGTAAATATTAGACATGGTATTTTAGTTCAGCAACTGTTTAAACATTCATTAGGGCAGCAGACATGTCTGTTCGGTTCTGGAAGGAATGTATTTCCCCATAATTGATTCATAATTGATTTGGAAATGAAGGACATCTTTGTGGTCTTATATATCACGGTTTCCTCTTACATTTGTAGCTGTGGTGCTGAGCACTTACGGGCATTCGCTGTAAATATCACTTAAGAGTGAAACGCAATTACTGGCTACAGGAGCCAGCGCTGGTCACATCCATTCTGCAGATGAACTTGACAACTGCACATTGCATTTGGCCTTATGAGTGAAAGAGCCCAGCGTCTCACTTAGCTCACCATCTCAATTTACAGACCAGTGAATTGTTGCACTCTCAGCAGGACCAAACATATACAGGTGGACATATCTGCTAATGTCCAGCCATTTCTGAGCCCACAGCTTTGCTTCCTCTGAAGTGTTTTTAAGGCAGGCGGGGAAATGATTGGTTAATAGAGATAACCTTTTTTCTTTCTGCTCTGTGAACACTTCTGAGTAAGCAAAACTTCTATATGATATCTTTGAAAAATGCTCCGTTAATGTCACAAAAAAATAGAATAAATAGATTTACATTTTCTGCAGGAAAAGTGAGTGGTGTCTGCCTGTGCTCACTGCCTTAAAGTGCAATCACATTAGCGTAATCAAACTGCCTATTTTCGTTGCTGTGCAGTTTTCTAACACGTTCTGGGGGTGCATTTCCTATACAATGACGTAATCCGCTCCTTAACCACCAGAGTATAATGCTTCATTGTAGAAACTAACTTGACTGTTTCCCGAACATGGTCGCACCTCCATTGTTTGAACCAAGTTGGTCCAACAATATAGGACAGTCGTTAATGACGTCATATGCAGGTCGCGGAGTAATAACTTCTACTAATTCATCGATTCAAGATCTCTGAGATGCAGCTGTAATGAACATGGCACCTGATGGCTACTTAAAATGTTAGTTCACCCAAAAATGAAAATTAGCCTGTGTTTTACTCACCCTCGAAGCATTGTAGGTGTATATGACTTTTTTGTTTCAGACGAATCCAGTCGGAGTTATATTAAAAATTGTCCTGGCTATTCCAAGCTTTATCATTGCAGTGGGTGGGTGTTTCTGTTGAACAGTCCACAAGACGTCAAATAAATCGCGCACATCCATAATAAAACGTGCCTCACACAGCCTGTAGCGAATCCATGCGTTTTCATAAGAAAAATGTCCATATTTCAAACGTAATAAACACTTTTCTCTCACTTCATCTAACTGTCATATGCGGAAGCCGTTCCGACGGATGACGTAGGACGTCGGCGTTGCATGATTAGTGACGAATGCAGAGAGAGAACAAAACAAAACGCTGATCACAAATTAGAAGTACAAACCAAGGATTTGTAAAGAAAAATGTTGGAGGATTTCGATATAAACCAAGAGGAGACTGGTTTTCCTTTGCTAAAGTAAGGCAACTTTGCTTCCTTTGCTCCTGTAAACAAACTTGCGAGACTAGCATATCTCACTGGCGCGCACGCTGCGCATACGTCCTACATCATCCGCCGGAACGCCTTCCGCATATGACAGATACTGGAAGTGAGAGAAAAGTGTTTATGAAGTTTGAAATATGGACATTTTTCTTATGAAAACACATTGGATTCGCTACAGGAGTCCTTCATTCATGCCCCAGAGCCATGTGAGGCACATTTTATTATGGATGCGCGCGCTTTATTTGACGACTTGTGGACTGTTGAACACTACCACCCGCCGACTGCAATGATAAAGCTTGGAATAGCCAGGACAATTTTTAATATAACTACGATATGATTCATCTGAAAGAAGAAAGTCTTATACACCTAGGATGCCTCGAGGGTGAGTAAAACACAGGCTAATTTTTGGGTGAACTAACCCTTTAACTGTTTTTTTTTTTTTTCATTTGATGTTTGATTCATTGCAGGTTCCCTCTTACATCACGCTCCAGGGTTCCCTTACACATTTACATAAATGTGCACTCTTCAAAACACCACTTACTGAGCACACATTAACATAGATTGAAAAGTCTACATATATTTAAATGGAATGAAAGATATAGATTGTACCACATATTAGCTTGCTTGTTGTGCCCAAAAACATGATCTATAAAAAAAAAAAAAAAAAAAAAATGCTTCTAACCACAGGTTTAGAGCTGTAGTACCGACTAGGACTGGGTAAAAAATATTGATTTCTCGATTTTAATCGATTCATGTTTTTCAAAACGGTATTGATTCTTAAATCTGTGCGTGTATCATGCTACTATGCACTTAAGGTGTGAGTCAATGCTTAGTGGTTTCTGGGGCCTTGGTTGTTTACATCAATTTTGAATTATTATTAAAATTAAAAATAAAATGTTTTCATTTTTCTTGAAAAAAGCTTGTAGAAAATATAGTTTTGTGAGAATCATCCTCAATCTTGAATTTGGTAAAAACAATATTCTTTATTTAAAATGTTTCTTATCTTAATCCTTTTCTTTTTGTTAAACTGGGATAAATCACATGGGGATGTATGCTAAAAGTTTTGTGATGTGGCGCCACCTAGACAATTTGCCACCAGCCGCCACTGTGTGTGTGTGTATATATATATATATATGTATGTATATATATATGTATATATATATATATATATATATATATATATATCGAATCAAATCATGAAATTTGTGTCAAAACCTAGCCCTAGTACCAACCACACAAGTTTGCAATGGTGTTTGCAAATGGTCATTTGAACTATGATTTTGGGAAACATTGAACTATGTTGGTAATGATGGAACTTGCATCCATAGTTGGTTAATGATGCTTTTAGGAAACACACCCCTGGACACCTGCTAATATGTTCTGAGTAGCTTCGAACATTACTATGCAGCTGAAGTGAAGTGTCATAGTGTTTTTTAGCATGTTACTGTGCAGCTGCTAAAGCGTTCTCAGTGGTTTATAGCATGTTGCTATGCAAATTCTAAGGCATTCTGGGTCACTGATGTCTTGAGTGCTTCAAATGTGTTACTACACAGTTGCTAAGGTTCTGAGTAGCTGCTAAATAGTTCAAAGTGTTTTTTTTTTATCATGCTACTATGCACTTAAGGTGTGAGTCAATGCTTAGTGGTTTCTGGAGCCTTGGTTGTTTACTGGCCAAAATTTTTTTGGTTAGTAAAATAGATGTGGCAAACCCTGAGCAAGTCAGCAAAAACAAAATCAAAACAAAAGCATGCACATCACTGGAAAAACACTCAAACAATACTGATAATAAACAAAATTATGAACAGAAAAAAAAGTTGGCATACTTTGGCTCCAAAAATACAAAAATTTAATAACAGACTATCAGCGAGCACACAGGTTCTTCAAAAGACAATGACTAAATCTGACATGGCTTGTCCAGCATTGTGTCAGTGGTACTGTATAATATCCTCCTCACTGGACTCTTGCTTATGCAGCAGAACTGTAGCTCCATTATGAGGAACTCTAGTGGCATAAAGAGTCAGAGCAATCCTCTCAGATAATCAGTGTAAGTGAACTACAAGCAAATGTAAAGTGACTGTGAGAGCGGCTCCATCCCTCCTGTCCGGACTGTCCGACTGAATAAGGCACAGGCCTCTTCAGAATGACACAGGTGCGTCCGGTGCACTGAGCTCAGGGCAGACAGCCAGTCTTTAATGAATTGGCTGTGCGTCACTGGCATATGGCCACGTTCCAAGGCTAAGCTCGGGACGCAGCCCTCTGAGCTCATCAATGAATCTCAGACACACGTGAAAACGGCAGCCTGGCGGCATTAGCCGAATGCCAGTGCGGCTTGGCTGGATGCTGTGATCGCAGTGAAATGGCGGCCTGGCTGAATCACAAGGACGGATGGCGCTGTCTCCCTTCAACATCCTGTCTCACCGAGTGAACCGTTGATATACCCAGATGAGGAGTTGACCTGAGGGCGGCACTGAGCCATGCTGATCACAATGACTGTCAAAGGTGAAAACAACAGGAAGTGGTGGCCTTGGAAACGCCCTACAGCCCGCATAGAGTAGTCAAGCAAGGTGCATATTAAACAAAGTCAAACAAAGAAAATCTCATAATGTTCTATAATTAAGAGATAACGTGCAGGCAGCCAGTCATTATCGTGAAAGAAATGCCTGACGTGAAGCGCAAGGTCTTGTATCACTCTGAAAGGGTTTATTTTGAGATAATGACCAGATCACGGTTTATTTTCCAGATTTTTACATGGCTACTTACTGAACAGTGACACTTCATTACAGTTAAGAAAACAACCAGTCTAAGAGCAAAAGGAACATTACATTCATATTGTATTATATAGAATAAGCATATATATTAATTATGTATATAAATACAAACACATGCATGCATATATTTAAGGAAAATATGTTATGTTTATATATTAAATTAAATGTATTTATATATAATATAAAATATGATAACATAAATATATAAATGTATATACATGTAAATAGTTTCAAAATATATACTGTATGTGTCTGTATTTATATATACATAATAAATAAACCGTACACATACATATATTATGTCAACAAAAACTTTTTATTTTGGATGTGATTAATCGCGATTAATCATTTGACAGCACTAATATATATATGTTACGAATCTGGTCTATGAACTTCCGTTTACTCACCACCAGAGGTCACCCGCTCTCCACATGGACTCTACACAGACTGTTACACTATACCCTGGACTACATTTCCCATCATCCATTGCACTGACTTCACCCACAGCTGTAACCAATAACACACCCTACATAAGCCATGGACTTCCTCTCTCTCACTGCCAAGTATTGTTTAGCATTTATCACTTTTCTAGCGATAGCTACTTTACGGAGCCAGTTCAGTTTAGCCAGTCTAGTTAATAGTTCTTAGTTCCTAGATCAGTCTAGTCCTACCTTGCCTGTTTTCCTGTGTGAAGATCCTTGCCTGTGTATTTCGGATTGCCTAATCTTCTTGCCGTTTGGACTCTGTTTGCCTCTGTCTGTACTATTGTTTGTGTTTACGGATTACCCCTTTTGTCAAGCTCTCTGGATTCTGTTTGCCAATCGAAGACCCACGCTTACCCTAGGATTACTCGTTGTCTTGCCTGTGTTGTACCTGTTTGCCATTGTCTGAACTGTGCCTGCTTTATGACCACGTCTCTGAATAAAAGCCTTGCAAATGGATCCACACATCTCACGTCTCGTTCGCCCCGTAACAGAATACTCGGCCAAACAAGGATCCAGCGGCTTTTCAAGTGGATAATGGCCAGGTATGGATATTGCAAGACTGTTATTAGCCCTCGAACAGGGCACACGATCGCTCGAGGACTATATTCAAGAGTATTTGAATGTTGCTTATTATTCTGATCTGCCAGACTGTGTTTTGATAGACTTTTTCTGTGAGGGCATTAATCAACGCTGAAATCTAAGCTAATTCAAGAGGGTCCACGTTCGTCACTCAGTCAGTTTATGGATTATGCTTTGTTGACTGTTGGTTCAGCGTTCACTGTGGGGCGACACCGCACTCACTCGTGTAATGGTGGCCGCACTAGAGCACGCTCACAATATGGCGGAGACAGCGGAACCTGATCGCAAAATGGCAGACACAGCAGCGCCCCGTTATGTCATAGCTGCCAATCCTGAGTCAAGCCAAGACAGCTGATCTTCATGAATCAAGTCAAGTCACAGTTGATCTTCATGAGTCTCGTAATTTCTTCGCTGATCGTCCAGAGTCACGTCACCTCACAGCTGATCGTCCAGAGTCACCTCACAGCTGATCGTCCAGAGTCACCTCACAGCTGATCGTCCAGAGTCACGTCACAGCTGATCGTCCAGAGTCACGTCACGTCACAGCTGATCGTCCAGTCACGTCACAGCTGATCGTCCAGAGTCACGTCACGTCACAGCTGATCGTCCAGTCATGTCACAGCTGATCGTCCAGATTCACTTCACGTCACAGCTGATCGTCCAGAGTCACGTCACGTCACAGCTGATCATCCAGTCACATCACATCACAGCTGATCGTCCAGTCACATCACAGCTGATTGTCCAGAGTCACGTCACGTCACAGCTGATCGTCCAGTCACGTCTTGTCACAGCTGATCATCCAGTCACGTCTTGTCACAGCTGATCGTCCAGTCACGTCATGTCACAACTGATCGTCCAGTCACGTCACGTCACAGCTGATCGTCCAGAGTGACGTCACAGCTGATCGTCCAGAGTCACGTCACGTCACAGCTGATCGTCCAGAGTCACGTCACGTCACAGCTGATCATCCAGAGTGACGTCGCAGCTGATCGTCCAGAGTCACATCACAGCTGATCGTCCAGTCACGTCACAGCTGATCATCCAGTCACGTCACAGCTGATTGTCCAGAGTGACGACACAGCTGATCGTCCAGAGTTACGTCACGTCACAGCTGATTGTCCAGTCACGTCACAGCTGATCGTCCAGTCACGTCACGTCACAGATGATCGTCCAGAGTCACGTCATGTCACGTCACAGATGATTGTCCAGTCACATACGTCACAGCTGATCGTCCAGTCACATACGTCACAGCTGATCTTCCAGAGTTACGTCACGTTACAGCTGATTATCCAGTCACGTCACGTCACAGCTGATCGTCTAGAGTGACGTCACAGCTGATCATCCAGAGTCTTGTCACGTCCTGTCTGTCACACCCAGATATTCAAGGTCAGTCCTTTGGTATCCCAGTCTGGTATCCAGTGTGAGGGATGCACCGCTGGTGTCTGCACGTGCAGCTGGTATCCCCAAACCTGTGTCGTGTCTGATAACTGAATATGCTGGAGTTTGTTTTTGGATGAGCTAGGAGAATATTTCTTGAAACCCTCCCAAACAACATGTGGTGATGTAGGTGCTGTTTGACAATTTTTTTTAAGGTTTTCTGACCCCGAGACTCAACTATTTTCTGCAATTCTCCAGCTGTGGTCCTTGGAGAGTCTTTAGCCACTCAAACTCTCCTTCTCACCGTGCATTAGGATGATATAGACACACGTCCTCTTTCAGGCAGTTTCGTAACATTTTATGTTGATTGGAAATTCTTAATTATTGCCCTGATGGTGGAAATGTGAATTTTCACTGCTCTAGCTCTTTTCTTAAAGCCACTTCACTAATTTGTGAAGCTCAATTATCTTTTGCTGCACATCAGGGCCCGTATTCTTAAAGATTCTAAGATTCCTCTCAGAGGGCTCCTAATTTAGCTTAATTTCTAACTAGGAGTCTTAGCTTAAGAGTTATTCAGGACCAATCTAAGAGCAACTCTGAGCAAGGAAAAGATTAAAAAACTTTTATCGTAGTGAGGAGGCGGGGCTGACCCCGTTGCTAGCTATGACACAGTCTTTTGAAGACTGTGATTGGTTGGTTGTCCAAGAAGGAAATAAAAGAGCACTTTTAAGAGTAGGGTCTATAAGCCTTCACTTTGAAATTACAGGCGTAATTTTTCCTGTTTTACCGTACTCTCTCACACACACACACACACACATTATATATGTATATATATATATTCTTTATTTTTTATTTACCATGCTGTCATACTTAGCATATTTTATAGGAAATTAACAGCGACACAATAAGTTTCTTGAAAGTGCTGTAATTGTTTGTGTGATCACTTTGCTTATAGAAGGTTGTGACAGACCCAGATCATCACAGATCCCAGATCATCACAGTTGCATTTTTCCAGTTGCCAAATATGTAAATGTAGTGATTTACTTCCATTTCTGGCGCTATGGCATTTCTGCGCAGTGTCAGAGACGTTAGCATGTCTCTAATAAGATCGGTCACAAACATGATCCCTGCACGATCTAATGTGTAGCATCTTATTAACTCACTGTCATGCATTGTGTGCAACACATTTCTTCTCCCTGTTCATGTTTCATCCATTGCTAAAGAAACTCTTAACCCTCTTAAAAGTCCTCGTCCGTACTCCTAACAATTTTGGACCGTAAGACCTCTTTTAAGGGTTAAGATGCTTTCTGAATTACTTTTTTCTTTACTAGGATCTTTTCTTAAATTTTAAGAGGAAACGCCCACTTTTCTAAGAATTTTCTTAGAATTTTGTTACTAGGAGCAATTCTTAGCACTAAGATTTTTCATGAATATGGGCCCAGAAATATATTCTTTGGTTTTTCTCATTGTGATGGATGATTAAGGGTATTTGGGCTTTGTTTTCCCTCTTATTTATATTTCTGTGAAACAGGAAGCCATGGCTAGATAATTTCATGTTCATAATCACCCTGGAGTGCTCAAAATTGTGAATATGAATGGGAATATACTTCAGAGATATTTTACTCATAAGAATTTCTAGGGGTGCTGTTAATTGTGTCCAACGTGTATTTGAGAAAAACATTTATTTCATAATGATATTTCTCCCATTTTAAATTCTTATTATCCAATGAAAGGTTAGATTTTAGTGATTTTTTTTAAAATAAAAGATCAAAAGGATTAACAATGCAGATTAATTTTCACAACATTCTTTGATCATGTTTACCAAGGGTGCCAATCATTCTGACCACTACTGTACCTGTCTGCCATTGTCTAACCATCGCCTGTTTCAAGACTATGTCTATGAATAAAGCTCTGCATGTGGATCCACACGCCTCTCATCTCGTCAGCTCCGTAACCAACACAAATGTGTTTATCTTAAGACATTTTTCAGGTTATCGTAATTGTGTGTAGAAGCGTCACAGTGTTTCCTATTTAAATACAACCCAATCCACCATTGCTAGCTAAAACGTGATGTGTGTGTATGTGTATATATATATATATATATATATATATATATATATATATATATATATACACACACATTTTTTTTAATTAAGGAAATTAGCTAAAAATGTATGAATAAAAAATAATTATAATTATTAATTTAATAAATATTTAATATTTAATGCCATTCCATTAGCAGTGATTTTGTCTTTTTCTGCTTCTTTTGCTAAATAGTTAAATTCTGTAACTGTAATAAGGTCAAGACCTGGAAGTACTTCATAGCTATACAAATATAGAAAATTAAACAAAATGTCTGGCAAACATTCAAAATCAAGTATTCAGCAGTGTCGTGGCATAAACAGGGTAATTTAATTCTTTTCTCTCGCTCTTCTTTGCCTGTCAATGTCTCTCTCATTCTTTTTTACCAAAGTGGCATACCATGATTCATCATAATCAAGGTTGCTTATGTACTTTCCTGTCCTGAAAAGCATAGTCAAGATATGTAACGCTGTTCAACATGAGACAACGCACACTCACTGCAGTTGTGTTGGGTTAACAGCTGTCTCAGGGTGAATGAGCAGAATAACAGGAGGCACTCCATGCTCACAAACCAGTCTGCTTAAACCCTTAGGCGCAATCACACTCCTTCATGCTTCCATATTGCATTGATTAGTAGAACAATTTGGCCTGATTACTGATTACAAGTCAACTGATATCATTGTTATGGATGTTAAGAGGCACATTTCCGAACCACCTGCAGCTATGATACAAGTTAATTGCGGAGGAGCACTTATGAGCATCATATCAAATGTCAAGCCTTTTGCCTTTTATGCTCCGTTGGTTTCAAAAGCAGCAACAAGGCAACCAACCTCTCTAATCGCCTGTCGTCAAATGTAGATATGTTGTGTGTTATTTTGAACTTCGGCAGCTCCAGGGGATGCAATATTACAGCATTAATGATGCATACAAAAGTTGACAACATCTAAATAAAGAGCGGTTTCTGTTTTTCCCTTTCCAATTTCAACTAGTTCCGTGCCATCGCTGATGATCCGAGTCACTTGAATGCACCACTTGCATGCATTTCCTGTTGCTTTGTTTGCTATGGCGTTGTTTTGCTCTTAGCTTTTGCGTCATGACTGGTATTTAATTGTTGAATAAAATACAGTATTTTCAGAATGCTTAAGTTTTTTGTTTGTTTGTTAACTTGGTTTGCCCTCACTTACACCATTACATTCTGTAGACCTAGGGCTAAAAAAATCTTATGACGAATAATTTTCCTTTCGAATAAATAAATAATGCCATTATACATTTGTCATATGTAATATAAAGTAAGTGAACTACTAAAACGAAATACCAAATTAGCACCAATAGTAAAGTCATAAACAATATTGCAAAAGATTTCTATTTCAAACTAATGCTGTTTGGTTTTATGATATATGTCGGTTTTATGAGAAAATGACATTTTAATGAGAAGAATGTAATTTTAACTAGAAAAATATGCTGCTTTAATGATATAGAATCTCGTTATTGCTAGAAAATATGTCGTTTTAATGACATATCTGGTTATTATGACATAACTAAGTGGAAATGCAATGCGTCACCGTACTTTTAAACTTTCTATTCATCAATAAACTCTACAATTTCCACAAAAATATTAAGTAGCACAACTGTTTTTAGCAATGAAATGTTTCTTGAGCAGCAAATCAGCATATTAGAATGATTTCTGAAGGAATCAGTGACAATGATGTTTGGTGTAATGGCTGCTGAAAATCTGGTTTTGCTGTCACAGGAATAAAATCTAAAAAGAAAACTGTTATTAATATTTCACAATATCACTGTTTATAGGTGAGCATGGGAGAATTCTTTCACAACCATTAAAACTTTTGAATGGTAGTGTGTATATAAAACTAGACAAGGTATAAATTTCCAGTCACAGTTGGGTGACTTCTTCATTTTTATTAGACCAAGGCCAAGTCAAAGTCTCAAATCTGGCTTTATATTTAAATGACATCACTGCCAAAGTTATTTATACCTCTAACTGAATGCTACATTGAAGATAAAAGTCCCCACAAAATTAATCTTAATCAAAACCACTGAGCCTTGCTTGTCATTTCTCACATCATTTAGGGGTTACATTAAACACTATTGAAGCTTTATAATGCTGCAGATAGCTTAGTCCTCTAATGCTGGTAATGGCAGCGGAAAATGATGATGGATCCCTTGTTGAAACCTCACACTAAGGCTACTGTCTTCAAGGGTCTTCAAGCTGACCTCATGTCTTTGATGAGTCACAACCTCATGACTAAAAGCACCGCTTATGACTAATGTATGAAGAGATGGAATATCCCCACTGTTTGTGATAACATTAAGACAGGGCTAAAAGAGTCTATAAATAGAGTCTTACATGTAGATATATATTTATAATATAGAAGAAGGCCATATAGAATTTAGGCTCTGATCAAATGTGGCACATAGCATTATTATATTAAGGCCTAAAAGGACTTAGGTTCCTCGTGTCATGTACGAAGAGAACAGACATGAGAGATGTTTTGAAATCTGTCATCATCGGAGCATGTATAACTTAAGGGACTGATGAGGAACCATGTTTGTCCTCTTGGCAGAACATTCTGGTGTCCACAGTGGACCCATGCCAAATCAACCAGTTTACTGCTTAGGAAAAATAATCATAATAATAAAAAATACAGCCAGTTTTAATCCTATTGCTCCTATTACTTTTTAAAACATCATACTTAATTTAGCGAGACTAAAACATTTAATTGCTTTAGGATTGAGTATCTCACTTGGAGAATTACCTGTCCTCTTCAATATATACTGACAAAGAGTGAGTGGACAAAAACTTTATTTTTGTATTCCTTCATGAATTTGTCTTCAACTCTTGTTTTAAATTTCAATACAATTTACACTCTTGTTCTGCATGTCAAAAAAACATGCTGCTTGAAGAGATGTGCCCAGTGAAATGAAGCATCTTGTGCTTTGACAACAGTAGTAATGCTTGAAGAAAAGATTGAATATTCTGCGCAACAAAAAACAGAAACCCCTGACACATTATGCAACACTCCTTTTCTTTCATAAGACTATACAAACATGGAATATGAAGCAAGTTTTTATGTTTGTTGAAAAAGGGAAGATAACCTGTGACATCAGGTTCATAAAATTACACATTTTTAAAATCATTCAAGCATACGTCAAAACGTATCCAGTCACCTTGGTGTCTACTGTCTACACAGGCAGCTAACTTAGGAGCATCAATGTTGCCAAGTCTGTGGTTTTACTGCAAAAATTGGGCTTGTTTTATATTGCTTCCACAGGATGATTTTTTATTCTGCAGGCTGAAGCGAAACACCCTTCCCACGCGATTTCGACTGAGGTGGGACCCCTGGAAGGAGGTTTTGAATAAGATTGAGCTAGTTTTGAGTACCAGTTGGGCTGGTTTTTTTATACTTACCTGGCAACCCTGGGGAGCATCTCAAATGGATCAGCAACTGTAATTGAACTTGAAAAAAGACTGCCAGAGTGATTGTTTACTAAAACCAAATCCATTTAGTTGATTTGAACAGTTTGTTGATAGCTAACAACAATAACTTTACTATAAAAACACAAATATAAAATGTATAGCATGCACAACATGTGAAACAGTCTGTAATGTTAATTATATAGAATAATTTCCATTTTAAGTGAAATACACATGTATTTATAATGATTTATCTCAAGTTGATTTATCGGGAAACTGAACTGATACATGCAATATTGACTTAAAATTCGTCAAAAATTATGTGTCTTTTATGTATAATTTAGTGTGGAACAAAGTTGTTTGGGGTAAAAAAAAAAAACTTTTATTACTACTTTTATAAATATACTTTTAAAATTAATACTTTTATTCAGCAAGGACATATTAAGTGACAATAAAGACATTTATAATGTTCCAAATGATTTCTATTTCAAATAAATGCTGTTCTTTTGAATTTTTCATCAAAAATGTATCTGTTATCACTGCTATTATTTTTTCAACAACAATAAGTACCATTAATAATAATAGAACACCAATAATTATTGATAATAACTGACCACTGAATCAGTTTAATATGCATAATGACTGACCACCATCACAGGAATAAATGCAATTTTAAAATACAGTAGATAAGTTATTTGAAATTATATTAATAATTCACAATATTACTGTTTTACTGTATTTTTGATCAAATAAATGCAGCATTGGTGAACATTTGAGACTTCTTTAAAATTAAAAGACATCTTTCATTAAAAAATCTTAAACTTTTGAACAATAGTGTGTACACCTACTACTACTATAACTACTACTACTACTACAAAAAAGTGTAAATGTGAAGTGGATTTGAAGTCTAAACCCATTCCACTGACAGTCATTGAGCTACAGTAAGCAGTCATAAGTGTAAAGTGTCATTGGATAAAACACCTCTGCCCCTCCTGTGTAATGGAGCAGACTGGAATAACCTGTGAATCAGCAGGAGCCCGCGTCTGACACGCTGTGTGGGGACCTGGTGGGTGGGTTAGCTGCTTAAGACTGAGAGAGAGAGACCACTGGGACATCGATCCAATACAAAGTATCACTCCTGACCTGTCTACACAACCAATCAGGGCCCAGCTGATTGATGGCTGGATAACTGAGCTGTCCTTAGGGTGTTCATGTCTCAATCTTCGCCTATTTCTCTACCTCACCCATTTGACTGTGAAATCTATCGTATTTTGCTTTATCTCTCCTTGTAACAGAGGACCTCCCAATGTCGGTTTGCATGGAAGCGCACGGCGACAGAGCGATTGCACCTGCTCGGGCGATGTGATAGACCACAACCACGTCCAGACTAATTCATCTGTGGGAAGAAGCCACCTGCTGCCCCAAAGGGCAAACACCTAACGCTCTACAGATACCGAATGTAGGTTGATTTTAGGTTTTAGGAGGGCTATACTTTATACTTTTAGGAAGGCTATACTTCAGTTCAAAAACTGTTTCTGCAAGATAGCAGTAGTATTACTTTAAACATCCAGATCAGTGTTTCCCAACCTTTTTGATCCCTACAGCTCTTTCAGTAAAGCAGAGTGCAATGCCGAGCACAACTAATTCACTTTTAAAAATAAAGGTTCTATTTGGCATCTTTGGTTCTGTGAAGAACCTTTAGCATCCATGGAATTTTTTCATTGCACAAAAGGTTCTTTATAGTGGGAAAAAAGTTCATTAGATTATTAAAATGTTCTTCACACTAAAAAAACAATGGTTCTTTTTAAGAACTGTTCTTTGGGGAACCAAAAGTGGTTTTTCTATGGCATCACTGCAAGAACCCCCTTTTGGAATCTTTATTTTTGAGAGTGTACACTGATACACAACCTAGAGAATATAGACAACAAAAAGATAAAAGATAATTGCAACATTTGGTTTTTCACTGTAGCATACACAAATGATATTAACCCTCATGATGATGTGTTAGCACAAAACCTGCATATCCCCAAAAACTTTTTGGCTGCACTTGAAAATAACAGAATTTTAAACCAAGCTCCATTTGCAAATAAATAATGCTATAGTACTTCTTTACCATTTTCCAATGACTTTTGGCCAACTGGTGGTGATTTTTCAGTGGATATATGAAGTCAAGTTCACATCGGTGTAACCAGACTGTTCATTAATTACGAACATGATCCACTAACATTTTACAACCAGAAACTAAATACAGTTTGTCTTTGTATATAACAAATACATTGTTCCAAATTAAAATCAAAGTTGTTTTTGTGAAATGTTTTCTTGAAAATGTGATTGTATCTGTTTTTAAAATAAATGCCACTAGTCTGATACTTAATCTAATGAAACACAAAGAACATATTTTTTTAAATAATTGTTATGATACATACAGTAAATATATTTCACTATTTCATGCATTCTTTAATACATAAACATGAAAACGTGTATAAAACTTGCACACATTACTCTGTTTTCCTTCCTTAAAAAATGAACTGTAAAAAATACTAAGAATAAGCATGGTTCTACAGTATTAATCTACTCACAGCCTTAATATTGTGTTATGCCATGTCACCACCAAAGGCTATATTCATGGCAAGAACAGAATAATTTAATACACAATGACAAACGATAGGCCTAATGTTGTTATTTTAAAATATTTCTGTTTTATAGGATTAACAAAGCAAAACCATAATTTTCCCTCCTGGACCCTGCTTCAGTACCTCTGGGGTACATGTACACCTGGATGGGAACCACTGTCATAGAGAAAGGTGTTATCAGTCACTGAGTGCAATTGCTTTATTGCCTCTGTTTCAATGTTGCTCTGTCAGTCTGGACATGTAGCACTGCACAACACACCTGGGGCTAAACCAGCCATATCTGACACATAACACTCAGACATAGAATACAAACCCCCAGAAACACACTCACTCTCTCTCTCTCTCTCTCTCATACACACACACATGCGTGCGCATAATTGGATTTCCGTACGAACAGAAGCATGCACAAAAATCACACTCCTGCGCTCACCACAGCTCAGACGTTGCGTAACATGTTGGGTTATTAAGATATTCACTACACCTAATTCAAATGATGTTGCACGCCATAATCTCGCAACACATGCCAGCAGCACGCATGCTGGGTCAGCGGCACCACCTTTGCTGCTACCGCCGCAGATTATTAATGTGAAAGAGGAGTAGAGCGCAGGTCAGCCAGAGAGAGCAGTGCTGGGCGTGACGACGGAAGGTGCTTGAACTGTGTAGGGAATAAATTATAAGGACTAGGCTCTGTCGCTATCTCTCAACTTCAACACCTGTGCATAAATCAGACGTGCCACCCGGTCTGTGTGTGCACGACACAACTACCGCTCTGAAAAACAAAAGCATTCCTCTGCCTCTATCATGAATAGCTTCTGAGAATCTTCAAATATGTTTCTGAACTAATGGTTTCTGGCTGAGCAAGAGAGACAGAACCTCTTCACAAAATTACTGACAATACAGAAATAAGGCAAAATAAATATTACAAACAAAAATAATAACCTCTATATAGTGGTCATCTATTTTAAGTATTACTTGTTGTGTTTTCATACAAGGCATCACATGAGAAGTGGCAGACTGTGGCTCATATTGACTGGCTTATTAACCCATGGTAATGCCTATCATGTGATACACACAATGGCCCATATGGGTCATATTGGTGGTAATGGGATAATTGGGTGAAATAATTACCAAATTAACAACTCTCTCCATCAGATAACATTTCTTTCGGTACATCCAAAGCAAAATGAGCATCTAATTACTCAACTTTGAAACTTTTGAGTGAGCTACTATTAGTGTTTAGCAAGGAATTGATGATCAATGGCTTGAAAATAGTCACTATTATTATTATTACCACTGCATACAATAAATAAATAAATAAATAAATAAATATAAATAAATACATAAATACATAAATATTGTAGATCTCTTCAAATTAATGTAAAATACTTCCCAGAACAGTGTAATTTCCAAGATGGAGGTGAGTAAAGTGATGTTATTTTCATGTAGGGAAAAAAATAATGAATGAATGAAATTTATATTTTCTTGATGCATTAAATTGATCAAATATGAAAGTAAAGATATAATACTTTTTTTTTTCAAATAAATGCTGTTTTTTTGAACTTTCTATCAATTTGAACTTAAAAAAAAACCTGCATCACAGTTTCCTCAAAAATATTAAGCAGCAAAAACTGTTTTCAACACTGATAATAATAAGAAATGTTTTTTTTTTTTTTTTTTTGAGCAGCAAATCAGCATACTAGAATGATTTCTAAAGGATAATGTGACAATGAAGACTGGAGTAATGAAGCTGAAAATTCAATTTTGCCACCACAAGAATCAGCTAAATCCAACTAAAACAGAAAGTTACTTCATTATAATAATATTCCATAATGTTACTGGTTTTGCTGCATTTTTTTATATAAAAAAAATGCAGCCTTGGTGAGCATAAGAGACGACTTCTTTTTTCTTTTTTCTTTTTTTTTTTAAGAACATTTAAAAATCTTGTCGAACCTTAACTTCTGAATGGTATAGTGTCTTAGTCTTGTATATTTAATTTCTAAATTCTGATTTTATAATTGTTCTCTTTCAAATTACCCCATATTACTTTTAAGTATTCCAAAACAAATGATATGTATCTGACTGCTCCATTTAAGCAAAGTTGTGCTCTTGGCACATTTCAGCGCAGACAGTGGAACAAAGCTTGTGATTCCACAGAACGTCTGCAACTTCCTGCCCTTACAGCACACCTACATCAATTAATCAGTTTGTCAAGACTTGACAAGTGCTCTGATCTGCCACGACAATGCTGAACGCTGGTCAGCATTATAGTATAATTTTTTAATATGCACTACTAAATCTGAGAAAACTTTGACGTCTTTTATATATATGCTTTTTCAATCTCTACACTTCTTAGAACAGCATTTTAAGCAATCTTTTCAGTCGACTGCACAGGTTGCTAATGGATTAATTGAAAAGCGTGGTAACAGAGCGCTGCGACTTTCTCTCTCGAACATCAGCACAGAGCACAATGAGCAGGAACATTAGCCGAATGAACAAACAACGGGACAGCCGTGTCCACCATGCTCTTAATGTGCTCAGGAACATTGTTTCCCACCCTCGTAACGACCTAGACGAGTTGGCACTTCACAGAAAACATCTCAGTCTCGCTCGCTCTGAATTTCCATCAGAAAAGTCCTACATTAATGATCATGAGAATGTGTTTTTACTCCTACAGCTGGTCAAGAAAGGTTAGCCCAAAAGACCCCATTAGAGGCTCACAAGCCCCCCCACGGAGTGTGTGGCCCACTGGCAGGCTAATGCAGTGCCAGCCTCACCAGGATGGTCATAATTAAAGAAATTTTGCTTTAAACGCACCAAGTTGTCCCCCTTTATGGCAGCCATAAGAATCTTGATTATCTTTTCTCGGACACCCTGCAGGACGAACATCTGCAGCCTGGTGATACAACACTCATCATTACAAAGCTAGACTTCCAGTGGCCTGCGACACGATTCTCGAGCTCCGAGCCAGGCCATCATCAAGACGGCTGATGATAATGCTTCCTCTCTGAAGCCTACGGATGCTTGTGAAGGAGATAAATTCTTGCCAGGACTCTGATGTTAAGGAAACGGAGCCATTCATCCATGCGGATGTCACTCAGCCATATTTGTGCTTCTCAAACTATCTCATTCATTGGAAGCAAAGCGTAATTTAAAAAAGGGGGAAAAGAAAACCAAATAAAAAATGATCCCAAATGGCACGTCAGCGATATTGCCATAAGTGTTTGCACTGCGCCTGCAACCCTGATCGACAGATGGTCCGACAAAGGCACGTCCGCCGGACTGCGGAAATAATCACACCTAATAGTATTGTGCACTGAAGCAAAGGAATTCAAATGGAATTCTAATGCGGCCTTTTGGATTTTCACGCCTTCACTGCTCCATATTGTGGCCCTAGAGTCAACACAGTCCAAGGTAAGTGGGTCAGGACAAAGGAGGATAAAAGAGGATGTATCGGCCACATGCTTATCTGAGAAAAGCTACTCACAAGAAAGAAAGGGACCACACATCTTTGCCCACGGCCAATGTCCGGACTCAAGGGAGCGAAGGTGGCTGAAGGACAGATATGTTGTTTCAGAATACTAAACATCGACCGCGGCTTACATGCCGAGCTCAACCAAAGCCCACGGAGTTGAAAAATCGTACATGCATTTAGGTACAGACAGACGTCTCTCATGGGCACGGGAGCCAGAAAAACAGCATTTGAGCAGAGGTTCAAGGGTTAAGACTTACTCTGACATTTGTTTCGGAGGTCATTCCATCCCTACACGGATCAATGTTCTCCCTCCCTTCAATTTCACATTAGCCAGAGCCAAAAGCAAACACAGCCGGAGGGTTATTACTTTGCTCTGCCTGGATCAGTTGGTAACAGCTCTCTGGACACCACAGAAGAGTGCACAGGGAAATTATTCCCCTATTTCTCTCCAAATACCCTTGGGACACTCCATGATGGCTTGAACTGTGCTCCAAAAGCAACTAGTCTGCATCGTGCATGGCTGTCATAACCGAGAACCATCATAAAAACAATGTTCATCTTGGTGCCAGTGGATCGAGTGACCTAAAGGAGCCTGAAAAGAGAAGCGTGTAGCTCCTTTTGTGGTTTTGTTCCCCATCAATTGTCCAAGTAAATCAACAGAAAACATCTCTTTATATATTTACAACTTCTAAATAAAGTCATTACTCTTGCTGACATTATGGTTATTGGATGTGTATTGTATGGCATGTCGCTTTGGTGCGATGAGACAATGGAAATTGCACTGTGCTCGATAACTGCAGTGTTTGGGTTAATATAGCTGTAAGTTTATACTTTAATTATGAATACAGTCACTACGGAATGGCGTTTTTATTCACTTAAAAAAGAAGAACTGTCTACATGTAATTGCTTTACAAAATGAATTAAATGAATATAACAATGGATAGATGAAGAAGAAACTCAATTATGATAGCAATTATCTGACAAACTTTCTCAGCGTGTATCAAGGCCATACAATCAAAATTTTGTTAGACTTTATTAGGCTTATTACTAGCCCATAATCTCGATCAAAATGTTCTTGTATCATGACTTTGTTACACATATAATAAGTGCTGTGAGGAGAGCCCGTAACTGGATTTTTATATTCAGGCTTATGAAATCAAAGGTTTGAGTATCTGAACGGAGGGGGTGGGGGGGTGGGGGGGTAGGATGTAGGAGTACAAAGCAGTAGATACTAATTACGGTACACCTTTGCATGTTGTTCTGTAAACAAAAAAGCATGAAATAATAGGGTGTCTTGAGATCACAGTAGTTTGCATCATTACACAAAGGGAACAGAGGGAAACTACATCAGATGATGTAAATATGGGGGCTTATAGGTCATTAATATCAAATGTTTACCACAAAGAAGCTTAACAACAGACTGTAAAATTATACAAAATACCACAAAATGCAGTCAACCCCCGACTGGCTTTTATGTTAAGATGCACTTATAGAATTCATTCAGTAGAATTAATACATCTTTAGCCCTGTTTGGAAAATAAATTTACAAAAATAATTTACTTTGTGTTACATGGGAACACAGTACGGAATGCCAGTTAGTTTTTCTCCACCACTCAAAAGAGAAAATTCCTGACTTGGAAAGTACTGTAGTATTTTAATTTCTATTTAAATCAATCTATCAGAGTTTAAATAGAGAAAATGCTGAAATATTTTGAAAATGTTTTCACCAATATGTGCCGATTAGCTGCCATTTAATAGTTATGAGCCTTTATGAGCCTTTTGATATTTAGTATTTTCTTTCTTTCTTTCTAAAAACAGAGAACTGTAGATAACTATGGCCACGTACACAGTAAAAATGTACAACTGCATTTTAATACAGATGTGAAATCCCTAAATGATTATCTGAACAGTGATAAGTTATTGTAGAACGTGTCACACTTGTAAAACCAGATAATGTGTGTTAAATTGGATTAAGAAATCAAGAAAGAATAACATCTGAATTTAGTTGCAATATGCTGTTGCCTATATGCAAATAAAATTACATCACCTCACCTTTTACTTTTTGAATTTTAGACAGTTAAATATTCCTTAACATATGACACCCAGAGAAACCATTCAAATGGTGCTAAATTCAGTCCATGACAATGAAATTTATCTCTATCTTGTATTATTAGTTATGATGTCATTCTGTTCATTCCAGATGCCTTTGTGGAGTTTTGCCAAACCATTAATGAAGATTGATTACAGACACAGAGACAAAGAGGATTTTCAAAAGAGGGCTTAGTGACAGACTTCTGAAAATATGCTCTTCTGCTCCATTAGATTTCTGATCAACAACCTAATAATCTCCATAATATGTTTTCACTATCACTCAGTAACCACTAAATCCTTCTGAAAGGAATCTATTTAATATATGCCTCATGATCTCTATTACCTTAAACATGTCTGATCTGATCTACAGTAACAGCTTGTCAAATCGTGTTTTGAAGACAGAGAAGTCTGCTTGGGCTTCTGCAACACTGACGGTTTGAATTGAAGCACATTTAGAAGGGAACAAGCCTGTGTAATGCTGGAGGAGACTGAATTCAGCTCTGCCCGCTCCCAAACAACCACAG
Organism: Spinibarbus caldwelli; assembly: GCA_039654775.1. Classification (NCBI taxonomy): domain Eukaryota; kingdom Metazoa; phylum Chordata; class Actinopteri; order Cypriniformes; family Cyprinidae; genus Spinibarbus; species Spinibarbus caldwelli. Next base: position 32,626,276 of record CM077218.1, read on the forward strand.
AGAAAACCCTTGACACTAAAGTATTCTCCAGCTATGACACAATGACTTCAGTCCCAGTTGTTTGGTGTGTGTCGGTGTCCTTTAGCAGGTGATGCTACATTCAAAGCTTTTCTGTTCTGTATTGTAACAAAAATATCATTCTTAGTAGGGAACAGGACAAATGTGGACCAAAAACAAATTTTAGAAAGGAGAGGTCAAATATTCACACAATATGATACAAAAATAAAATCCAACAGAACTATAGCTACATTTAAAGGGACAGCTCACAAAAAAGAGAGAGAAAACCAGATACTCACCTCATTTCATTCAAAACAAATAGAATTTTCTTTCTTCTGTTTAACAAAAAAAAAAAAAAAGATGTTAGGCCGGATGTTTACACTGGCTTTAAACGAATGATGAACAAGAGCTGTCAAATGATGGAAAAACATTCTAAATGTACCATGATAGTTTTTAAAATAGCTCATGCGCTATATCCCAAGTTTTCTGAAGGTATATGATTTGTAAGAAATTTTCTGTTTTGCATAAAATGTTCCCTTCTGCCATATATTTTAATTATGAAGATGCATATTTGAATTTGGTACACCGCAATCAGTTATGAGACACGTGAGAACCAATAAAGTCTATGTGAAGTAATTGAATCAATATTCAGCTAGAGTGCATTTAATTGATCAAAAATGACAGTAAAGACATTTATAATGTTACAAAGGATTTCAATTTCAAATAAATGCTGTTCTTTTAAACTTTCTATTAGTAAAATCCTGGACCAGCCTGCGGTCCCCACGAGGGAAAATAATTATTAAAAATAGTAAATGATGTTTATCTGAAAGTGTAACAATGCAAACAGGCTTTCTGGGGTAGGGTTTAGTGTTAGGGTTGGGTTAGGGGACAGAAAACATTGTATGGTCAGTATAAAAGTAATAGAACTCTATGGAAAGTCCCCACAATTCACAGAAACAAACATTTGGAGCATAACAGCCACTGGTTACGATTCAGATTCATTATATGGAAAATGTCAGCAAGAATATTCTGCTAAACATCTCCTTTTGTGTTCCATGGAATAAGAAATAAGTAAATCAAGATAGAATTTAATTTTTGGGTGAACTATTACTACTTTTAAAAAAATATTCATGTAGTTTCATATCTTCACATGAAGGCACTATTCACAAAAAAGGGCATTTTTTGTAAATGAGATTCTGAACATAGAAAATGAAAAATGAAAAATGAAACCACTGTATCAAGTGCACATTATCGTAGGTAAAGAGGGAATAACGAGAAAGTGAGGAGGAGTGTCAGGTCACAATCATTCTGAACGGTGTCTATGCAATTTCAGTCAGCAGGAATTCCAGCAGTCTTCAATATTAGGGTGGCTCAGTAACAGTCACACTGCAGCGCACTTCATCATGGTTAGGGGACCAATTTGCCTGCCCATCTACGGATGATCAGTTCTCAAGGCACTAACGCATTTAGGCTCAGCTAGCCTCACATTAACAACTTAAATCCAAATACTCTTTTGGTCTCAGCTCAGTGAGTGATGAAAGAGAAAAAGTGTTGGAAAAACACAGCGCACGTTTGCCCAGGCATGACAGCTCTAAGAGGGACAGTGCAGTAAATCTCAGGTTAGAAGTTTGCTAGATGAGAGGCTACGGTTAATGCTCCCTGATTACCAACACAAAACTTTCACGAAACCTCTAAAGCCATTAAATCTCGGCACACACACATTTAGAAGATTTAGCAAAACGAGTGCCTCGATTTGCTTTCCAAATGTGAATTCAAGGACTGTTTGTCCTGATCGATTGGCCTCACTTTTCTGATTGAAGCCACTGAAGTTATCAAAGAGGAGGATGATTAGCAAGCCCACGCAAGGTGATGACACAGCACAATCAATATGCTTGGCTAAACACTTCTTTCAGAGAATCTCTATTCTTTTAATCTGAAGGAGAAGTTTGGCATCAGGGTTGTGTGCAATTCAGAAGTGAAATAAATTTCAATTCAGTTCATAGATTTGAACTGTGGTAGCAAACAGGATACAGAATTGTAATGTGGATATAAAAATAGAATAGAATAGAACAAAATAAAGAATAAAAAATCATTAAGTGCCATAAATAATTGAATATTTCATAATTTAGTATTTAGGTAATTTGTTATAGTATTTATTAAAATAAATTCAAGTAAATGAATGTTCATTTACTTCATATTATATTATATTATATTATATTATATTATATTATATTATATTATATTATATTATATTATATTATATTATATTATATTATATTATTGTCACAGTCATATCTGTCGTGTCTTGTGTGTTTCCCCTTCAGTGCCATTATTTGGTCCTTCCTGTTCCTGTCCTCGTCTAGTTTGATTGTTAATGATTTCTTTCAGGTGTGTGTGTTTAATTATCATGTGTATTTAGTTCCTGCCTGTTCTGTTCATTTTCGTCTGGTCTACTCATTACTCCCGGTGTCTCTGTCTGTCCCAGCCTTGCCTTGTCTTGTTTGGATTTTATTAAAGACTGTCTATTTTGAGTTTACCTTTGTCTCCTCGCTTCCCTCGTGTGTGCACTGTGACAATTATATTATATTATTATAATCAATCAGGGAATTAAAAAGAACCATAAAATAACACACACACATTTATTAAATATAATGAAATACAATATATAAATTAAATGTAATGTAAATGTAAAATGTTTTAAAAAAAAACATAAAAAATAATATATATATATATATATATATATATATATATATATATATATATATATATATATATATATATATATAGTAAAAATAAAACAATGAAAGTAAAATGAACAATCAATAAAAGCACATTTATCAATTAAAACCAGTTATATTAAATATATCACTATAATAAACTTGTTCAATAAATATTCAGAGACATCTGTCTAAAAATTCAATTCCAATTCAAAATGTCATTAATGATAAAGAAGACAATTCATGATTTCTGAATATCATCCAACCCTCTCCTAAATACAGAAAGCGTAACAATTGAGAGAGCATGACTACAGCATCAAAGAAATGCTGTCTTGTAGATGATTTCTAAAGAGATTGAGAGCTTTCAAATGAATAAGCGATGTCCTTCATTAATAGTAACACAACAGCATCTATCTAACATCAAATAACAAATTCTAGACACATATGCTGCATACAGCTCTTTCTGAGCTCTCTCATCCGCACAGTTGTGTAATTCTTTTTTTTATGACTTTCAAACAGAGAAAGAATAGCTCAGGCTGGCCGGCAGCGGTCCGTGGCCATAGGTTTACTGCGGTACCTCGGCTCATTTAGAGCTGAAAATCAGTGACCTCAGAAAGCAGACCAATCAAACACTGATACGCCCTCGTAAACTGTCAAACTAGGGCTTGTCACCTGGCAGCCTTCGGCCCAGCAGATTTATTTCCACTTTATACAAACACTTTCCACACTGAACCTGTATTGTTTTAAAAATAGAAAGAGAAAAGAAAGGTAGGTCTGCTGTGGCTTGCAGTTGTAAGTTTCCTGTGACGTTCAAGCAGCTAAATGTCAGTGTCTATTAGGCAAGCGGGTGATGGCGGGGTCTGGCTGAAGGGAGAAAATGTCAGAGCCTGGCAGGGATGAGCCCAACTGCTGGGAGGTGTGAGGAGGAGATGATTAACCACTTCCCTGCTCTGTCCTTAATATGCTTTCAAAGGCCTGGGAATACCGACTGAAATAGAAAGTCCGAAACTAAATACCATTCTCTCGCTGCATAGGTTTTGTCCTCAAATTCCCCACCCGTCACCATTTGAAGTGGTGCATAGGCCAAAGAGGCAATTACCGAGCCCACCAGAGGTTAAATGGGTCCAGCCATAAGATGAATTGGTGTTCTGCTGCAGTATGAATTCGTACAGAAAGGCTGATTCTTAGATCTGCAACATAAGAAACTCCCACAACTGCATGCAGGTGGTGTCACTAGCATATGCATATTAAAAGCTTAAAGGGACAGTTCAGCAAAAATGAACATTCTGAAATGTTAAGACGATGCCATAGGCGGAGGGTGAACCAACTCCAGGGTAAGGCTAAAAGCAGCCAAATGTATTAAACACCATAAACCTGTTTAGGCAAGAACCAGACATGGGTGTCATGTAGGCTAATAAAATATGTTTAATGGGACTGAATTTGTATTTCATGTAATTACAATTTAATAAAAACATTAGAAATTGATAATTATATAACGTTTCCTTTCCATGGTTATTCAAACAGCGAATAAATTATAGATATATAGAAAGTGACATTATCACTAACTTTGATCTATCGCGAGTTTAAGCAGTCTCAAAAAAAAAAAAACTATAGTTATAATCACTGAAGCTGTATACACTGTAAAATGAATCTCTTACATTGTACGTACATCTGCGCTTTGTTGTTTATGATGAGAGAATTCGCAAGAGTCTGGAATTCAGTCAGAGAACGTGCGCGCACTCAAAGCTGATGAGTTTCAGCAATGACTCATCTGAACGCCTCTGATTGGCCATTGCATTCCTAAGCTCAACAGAATTGTGTGTGATTGGTTAAAATGTGCAACACTTTAAAAACGCCTAAAATGAAATGGGTCATTCTTCATTTGTGGTGATAAATTGTGTCCCTCTACTTATTTCAACTTACAGTTGAAATAAACTTTAAATACCAATAAATTATAAAATGTTGGCATGTTTGTGTAGGGTAAACACAATTTGTACACTGTTAATAGTTAAGAAAAGGGGGGGATTCTATTTGAAAATTATTTTTGAAAATTTGTGTAAATGTCTCTGCAGGTGCTGGTTGATCTGAGGGGTGCATGGGGAGTACATTCTTTCTTATTAATTTTCTTAAATTTAGCTAAACCTCTGACAATTTCATGTGTCGCACTTTATTAGTGTCTGTGCTGTTATGTTGATAACTTGCAGATCTGACATATTTTAGGCAAAATTTTGATAAATACATACATATTAATATTTTCAAAATGCCCCCTGATCTTGAAATCATCATAATGGCAGCCTCCATTTTAGAAAAATCTGGATTTAGGCTGATTTGTCTGTGGTGTTACTGTCTTTCCTGGTAACAACACAGACTCTATAGTAACTTGCAAAATGAAGTCTGTGATGTTATATTACGTCTGTGTTGTTACTTCAAAATATATCTGAAATTTCTTTCCTTCAGAGCCATAATTTAATGTTTTTAGACTATAAATTGTTTTAATCTTTTAGAATAAAGATTATAAAGGTACCACAGACCATTTTTCCAGTCTTTTTTTATGTATATCCAATTTTTAATAAAATAAACTATTGTCCTTTGGCAGAAATAGGGGCCAAGATGAACAAATAAACATTTATTTTAAAAACTGAAATTTAAATGATCAATTAAACTGAATCCTTAAAGTTATTTATTTATTTATTTATTTATTTATTTTTTACCTAAAGTGGCATATCCCTGCTCATTTTAGTACAAACCAAAATTTTACTTCAAATATTGGTAACACCATAGACATAATTGGTTGTGTCACCAGTGTTTGATTGAAATTATTTGAAAATCAAAATGTTCTTAAGCTTCCATTTTAATGGATATAGCATATTAAACTAATTTGAAATTCATAGCAATACATTTTATTAGGAAAAAAAAAGACTGCTTCTCATTAATGCCACAATCGACACTGTCTATTTATTTTCACTTTGTTAGCAACAAACGTAATAGATTTAATTTGTTTATGCAGGGGCATTTTTGTCCAATTTAGTGGCATTTTTGCCCCAAGTCCCCATGTCCAGGCAGCCTTACCCATGCTCCGACTATGACGATGCATTTTAAGTTATCATTCACGATACTGTGATGTCATTGCAAGACTGCCTTTGACTTTTTGACGTGACGAATTTGCTCAGAAATCTTTGTTAATTTAGAAAAGAAACTGCTAAAACAACATCTACATTGTTATGGATATTTCAACATCAATATTTACTAAACTTAAGTAACTTATGTGTTTTCAAAAAATGTTGTGCTTGCACTTTGCATTTTTTTAATATACATTGAGCACTTTTGTAATTTATGGTTTCTAAATAAAGACTTCTGAAGATGTTTTCTAAAAGGACATTGGACATGGTGTGTAGGCTTTTGTGCTTGTTTACTATAAAAAAAAAATTATAGTATATTTATATTTGTTTTAAATCCAATGATTAAATGATTTATTATGATAACCATAATACATCATTACAATGATAAAATAGGCCTACCTTAAATACCTGCTGTAAACATTTGTATTTTTAAAGACATTTAAAGTGGGAACAGATATTTATGTCTATTTATGCAATTTATATTTATATATTTTAATATTTGTTTAATGGCATCTTTTTTATGACTGGAGGCCAGTATCACTGATACCAAGGAATACTGATTTCCCTATAAAAAAATAATAATAATAATAATAATAATAAAATAAAAAAATAATTTAAAAAAAAAAAATTCCCTCTAATATTTAACCATTGACTAGCCTATAGCCATTAAACATTACATTATAATTAATAGCTATCAATTTTAACATTTATTAGACTTTAAAAATAACTTCTAATTTAGGTGAACTTAAAACAGTCTTCACATAAACCCACTGTAATAAATGTTATATTTAGCTAGGCTACCTGTGCCCCTCAGCAGAAATATACAGAAATTAAATAAAGTTATCAAACACTAAATTCTAAACTAAATACAGATAAATACTTACAGCTATTTAAAAGTGACTGCTTTCCTCTTTTTTTCTTTTATTCTTGATGAACAGACATCACAGCAGCAGCTGGTTATAAGGTTGTTTTGGCTGACACGCATCGTATTTTCTCTCACCTTTCATCACCTTTTCTGACCCATTTCAGTCTCTACTAATGAGCTGACGAGTTGAATCGGGTGTGTTAGATGAGGGAGACAGTGCTGGGATGCTCCAGGACAGTTCTGAAAACCATTTCAGAGACATGTTCTTAATGTAACTCATACAGTGGGTACGGAAAGTATTCAGACCCCCTTAAATGTTTCACTCTTTGTTATATTGCAGCCATTTGCTAAAATCATTTAAGTTCATTTTTTTTCCTCATTAATGTACACACAGCACCCCATATTGACAGAAAAAACACAGAATTGTTGACATTTTTGCAGATTTATTAAAAAAGAAAAACTGAAATATCACATGGTCCTAAGTATTCAGACTCTTTGCTCAGTATTTTGTAGAAGCACCCTTTTGATCTAATACAGCCATGAATCTTTTTGGGAAAGATGCAACAAGTTTTTCACACCTGGATTTGGGGATCCTCTGCCATTCCTCCTTGCAGATCCTCTCCAGTTCTGTCAGGTTGGATGGTAAAAGTTGGTGGACAGCCATTTTTAGGTCTCTCCAGAGATGCTCAATCGGGTTTAAGTCAGGGCTCTGGCTGGGCCATTCAAGAACAGTCACGGAGTTGTGAAGCCACTCCTTCGTTATTTTAGAGGTGTGCTTAGGGTCATTGTCTTGTTGGAAGGTAAACCTTCGGCCCAGTCTGAGGTCCTGAGCACTCTGGAGAAGGTTTTCGTCCAGGATATTCCTGTACTTGGCCGCATTCATCTTTCCCTCGATTGCAATCAGTCGTCCTGTCCCTGCATCTGAAAAACACCCCCATGCCACCACCATGCTTCACTGTTGGGACTGTATTGGACAGGTGATGAGCAGTGCCTGGTTTTCTCCACACATACCGCTTAGAATTAAGGCCAAAAAGTTCTATCTTGGTCTCATCAGACCAGAGAATCTTATTTCTCACCATCTTGGAGTCCTTTATGTGGGCTTTCGTGTGTCTTGCACTGAAGAGAGGCTTCCGTCGGGCCACTCTGCCATAAAGCCCCGACTGGTGGAGGGCTGCAGTGATGGTTGACTTTCTACAACTTTCTCCCATCTCCCGACTGCATCTCTGGAGCTCAGCCACAGTGATCTTTGGGTTCTTCTTTACCTCTCTCACCAAGGCTCTTCTCCCCCGATAGCTCAGTTTGGCCGGACGGCCAGCTCTAGGAAGGGTTCTGGTCGTCCCAAATGTCTTCCATTTAAGGATTATGGAGGCCACTGTGCTCTTAGGAACCTTAAGTGCAGCAGAAATTTTTTTGTAACCTTGGCCAGATCTGTGCCTTGCCACAATTCTGTCTCTGAGCTCTTCAGGCAGTTCCTTTGACCTCATGATTCTCATTTGCTCTGGCATGCACTGTGAGCTGTAAGGTCTTATATAGACAGGTGTGTGGCTTTCCTAATCAAGTCCAATCAGTATAATCAAACACAGCTGGACTCAAATGAAGGTATAGAACCATCTCAAGGATGATCAGAAGAAATGGACAGTTAAATATAAATATATGAGTGTCACAGCAAAGGATCTGAATACTTAGGACCATGTGATATTTCAGTTTTTCTTTTTTAATAAATCTGCAAAAATGTCAACAATTCTGTGTTTTTCTGTGAATATGGGGTGCTGTGTGTACATTAATGAGGAAAAAAATGAACTTAAATGATTTTAGCAAATGGCTGCAATATAACAAAGAGTGAAAAATTTAAGGGGGTCTGAATACTTTCCATACCCACTGTATATAACATAACACATGCACGCACAGTTTTAAGGCAGCTTTAATCGCCTTTTTGGTAACTTCATGCCTTAACTGATCACGACATTGCATGCACGTAGTTTATTTCGCGCTTTTATATGAATTGATGCAGGATATGCACGTGCTGGCCTGCCACTGAAGTGAAGTGGAGCGCGCATCTGAATGTCTCTGGATTGATGTGATTGTAAAAACGTTCTGCGACTGAATAAATGCACCTCTTGTCAAGAAAAAAACAGACAGAAACAGCAGTTATGTGTGGGGTGGCCAACCCTAGGCTCTGCCCCTGCGTTAACAGCGTTAAATAATTTTAACGCGTTAAACTGAAAAAATTAATCGCCTACGTTAACGCGCAAATTTTGACAGCACAAACATACAGGTGCATCTCAATGAATTAGAATGTCGTGGAAAAGTTCATTTATTTCAGTAATTCAACTCAAATTGTGAAACTCGTGTATTAAGTAAATTCAATGCACACAGACTGATGTAGTTTAAGTCTTTGGTTCTTTTAATTGTGATGATTTTGGCTCACATTTAACAAAAACCCACCAATTCACTATCTCAACAAATTAGAATACTGCATAAGACTAATAAAAATTAATTAATTAATTAATTAATTAATTAAAAAAAAAAAAAACATTTTAGTGAATTGTTGGCCTTCTGGAAAGTATGTTCATTTACTGTATATGTACTCAATACTTGGTAGGGGCTCCTTTTGCTTTAATTACTGCCTCAATTCGGCGTGGCATGGAGATGATCAGTTTGTGGCACTGTTGAGGTGGTATGGAAGCCCAGGTTTCTTTGACAGTGGCCTTCAGCTCATCTGCATTTTTTTGGTCTCTTGTTTCTCATTTTCCTCTTGACAATACCCCATAGATTCTCTATGGAGTTCAGGTCTGGTGAGTTTGCTGGCCAGTCAAGCACACCAACACCATGGTCATTTAACCAACTTTTGGTGCTTTTGGCAGTGTGGGCAGGTGCCAATTCCTGCTGGCACCTGCAAAATGAAATCAGCATCTTTAAAAAGCTGGTAAACAGAAGGAAGCATGAAGTGTTCCAAAATTTCTTGGTAAACGGGTGCAGTGACTTGGACCAACACCAGCAGTGGATGGACCACAATGGACCAACACCAGCAGATGACATTGCACCCCAAATCATCACAGACTGTGGAAACTTAACACTGGACTTCAAGCAACTTGGGCTATGAGCTTCTCCACCCTTCATCCAGATTCTAGGACCTTGGTTTCCAAATGAAATACAAAACTTGCTCTCATCTGAAAAGAGGACTTTGGACCACTGGGCAACAGTCCAGTTCTTCTTCTCCTTAGCCCAGGTGTGATGAAGACGAGCCCACCAGCTCGCCTTCGGGGAAAAATGTGAGTCCGTGAAGGGATGTAAAAACGATGGCTCACTCGCAAAAGCACTTTTGTGCAAGGTGGAATTTATTTACAGTGCCAGAAAGATTGTCCACAGTGAAGAATATATACAAGTGCACCTAAAAATGACAAAAATCCAAAGTACCAAATAAACAACAAAAGGGAAAAATAAACCAGAAAATAATCCAACAATGATATAATCAGGTAGCAAACAGGTATCCACAATATACGAAGGGGATTTTGCTTGAGGCACCGCAGTAGCACTCTTGCATCGACTTGGTAAACAAGTACAGTCTTTCTGTTTGGCCTCGGCTTATATAGGCCAAACCCCGCCCCTTTTTTGGGCTATACCATTCATACCATTTAACACACACACAAATACCACATCTATTGGTCATCTGTAATACTCAATCAACAATAATCACTTCCGATCTATCTATCTATCTATATATATATATAAACACATAATCCATTAACACATAATACATTTAACACATAATTTCCACACTTAAATGCACACAGAAACACCTATTCATACTAGACAATGATTTCGCCAGCTTCCGGTTGCGCTGTGTGGCGCGACTAAGCCCGTGATGTTATAATCGACTGCCGCTTGTTCGTTCGGTTTGGCCAGCGCGGTGTTTCCTGCCGGAAGACTGACTACGCCCACACAGACAAACATTACAGGGATGAAACGACACAACAAGTGCAGTGTAAGTGTATGAAATGACCGGGAATTGGATATGGACAGGGGAGAGTGCTGCAATGGGAAAATGTCCATGTGCTATCAGGATCGCGTGTGCACCCGCTACTCCGATAGCGGCGGCGGCAGGGAGGAACGGTACGGAGGATGAATGAGGTAAGTAGGCGAGTATGTATGTGTGTGTGTGTGTGTGTGTGTGTGTCAGTGCTGCTTCCCCAGTGGTGGCAGCTAATGCGACTTTATCACACCAGGTAAGACGCCTCTGACGTTGTCTGTGGTTCAGGAGTGGCTTAACAAGAGGAATACGACAACTGTAGCCAAATTCCTTGACACGTCTGTGTGTGGTGGCTCTTGAAGCCTTGACCCCAGCCTCAGTCCATTCCTTGTCAAGTTCACCCAAATTCTTGAATCGATTTTGCTTGACAATCCTCATAAGGCTGCGGTTCTCTCGGTTGGTTGTGCATCTTTTTCTTCCACACTTTTTCCTTCCACTCAACTTTCTGTTAACATGCTTGGATACAGCACTCTGTGAACAGCCAGCTTCTTTGGCAATGAATGTTTGTGGCTTACCCTCCTTGTGAAGGGTGTCAATGATTGTCTTCTGGACAACTGTCAGATCAGCAGTCTTCCCCATGATTGTGTAGCCTAGTGAACCAAACTGAGAGACCATTTTGAAGGCTCAGGAAACCTTTGCAGGTGTTTTGAGTTGATTAGCTGATTGGCATGTCACCATATTCTAATTTGTTGAGATATTGAATTGGTGAGTTTTTGTTAAATGTGAGCCAAAAATCATCACAATTAAAAGAACCAAAGACTTAAACTACTTCAGTCTGTGTGCATTGAATTTATTTAATACACAAGTTTCACAATTTGAGTTGAATTAATGAAATGAACTTTTCAACGACATTTTAATTTATTGAGATGCACATGTATGTGTATATATATATGTATATATATATATATTAAAACGATGAGAGAGGCCTGTAATTTTCATCATAGGTATACCTCAACTATGAAATACAAAATGAGAAAAAAAAAAAAAAAATCCAGAAAATCACATTGTACGATTTTTAAAGAATTAATTGGTAAATTCCTCGGTAAAATAAGTATTTGGTCACCTACAAACAAGCAAGATTTCTGGCTCTCATAGACCTGTAACTTCTTCTTTAAGAGGCTCCTCTGTCCTCCACTCGTTACCTGTATTAATGGCATCTGTTTGAACTCGTTATCAGTATAAAAGACACCTGTCCACAACCTCAAACAGTCCAACTCCAAACTCCACCATGGCCAAGACCAAAGAGCTGTCAAAGGACACCAGAAACAAAATTGTAGACCTGCACCAGGCTGGGAAGACTGAATCTGCAATAGGTAAGCAGCTTGGTGTGAAGAAATCAACTGTGGGAGCAATTATTAGAAACTGGAAGACATACAAAACCACCGATAATCTCCCTCGATCTGGGGCTCCACGCAAGATCTCACCCCGTGGGGTCAAAATGATCACAAGAACTGTGAGCAAAAATCCCAGAACCACACGGGGGGACCTAGTGAATGACCTGCAGAGAGCTGGGACCAAAGTAACAAAGGCTACCTTAAGTAACACACTGCGCCGCCAGGGACTCAAATCCTGCAGTGCCAGACGTGTCCCCCTGCTTAAGCCAGTACATGTCCTGGCCCGACTGAAGTTTGCTAGAGAGCATTTGGATGATCCAGAAGAGGATTGGGAGAATGTCATATGGTCAAATGAAACCAAAATAGAACTTTTTGGTAAAAACTCAACTTGTCGTGTTTGGAGGAGAAAGAATGCTGAGTTGCATCCAAAGAACACCATACCTACTATGAAGCATGGGGGTGGAAACATCATGCTTTGGGGCTGTTTTTCTGCAAAGGGACCAGGACGACTGATCCATGTAAATGAAAGAATGAATGGGGCCATGTATCGTGAGATTTTGAGTGAAAACCTCCTTCCATCAGCAAGGGCATTGAAGATGAAACGTGGCTGAGTCTTTCAGCATGACAATGATCCCAAACACACCGCCCGGGCAACGAAGGAGTGGCTTCGTAAGAAGCATTTCAAGGTCCTGGAGTGGCCTAGCCAGTCTCCAGATCTCAACCCCATCGAAAATCTTTGGAGGGAGTTGAAAGTCCGTGTTGCCCAGCGACAGCCCCAAAACATTACTGGTCTAGAGGAGATCTGCATGGAGGAATGGGCCAAAATACCAGCAACAGTGTGTGAAAACCTTGTGAAGACTTACAGAAAACGTTTGACCTCTGTCATTGCCAACAAAGGGTATATAACAAAGTATTGAGATGAAATTTTGTTATTGACCAAATACTTATTTTCCACCATAATTTGCAAATAAATTCTTTAAAATCCTACAATGTGATTTTCTGGATTTTTTTTCTCATTTTGTCTCTCATAGTTGAGGTATACCTATGATGAAAATTACAGGCCTCTCTCATCTTTTTAAGTGGGAGAACTTGCACAATTGGTGGCTGACTAAATACTTTTTTGCCCCACTGTATATATATATATATATATAGCTTTTCCACAAGCTGAGGAGGTAAATATTAAAATATAGAAGGTGCACAGAAATACAAAATGCCATGTTAACACACATGACACTTAATGCATTAAACACTAATTCACCGACATAAGATGTAACATAAAACCTTAACATACATAACTCATAAAAACTAATTTAAGAATATTTTACTGTAAAATTACAAGAAATGTCCTGTTAGATCTATTACAGTTTTTCACAGTATACTGTGGTAAGGGAACTTACCATTAACCAAATAAAGTTTTTTTTTTTTTTTTGTTTTTTTTTTTTTTTTTTTAGCATCACAGTCTTTTCCCATTAAAATTATATATATATATATATATATATATATATATATATATATATATTATTATTATTATTATTTATTTATTTTTTTTTACAGTAGAGAATGGCATGAGGATGAATAATGACAGAATTTTCATTATTGGATGAATTGTTTCTTTCAAATTATTTAATAAATAATTGCCTAATATGAGCGGATCCAAATGTACTCCCGTTGCAAACGTGGCAACTGAGTCAGAATGTTAATTTGGTATCGGAGAGCAAACACGCATTCCTGTTTTGTTTATCCTCTATTCAGAACCAGCAGAGTAGGACACAGCTATTTAAAAGTGCCAACAGGGTGCGTTCAAGAGAACAGGCATTTAAATATGAAAATGAAATGAGGAGCCGTGTGGCCTTGTTGCCTGTAGATAAAGTCACACACATACACAGCCTTGAGCATACTGATGGAAATGGCCCAGGGTTAATGAATATTGACACAGAATAATCTTCCCAGCCAGGTCACAGGTGCACTCTCCCAGTCACATTTAACTCCCTGGATCTGACAAGCACAGATCAAAGGCAGACTTGGGCTCAGAGACCGATCAAAACCTGATGTCACACAGCCACTTAAGGATTCAATCCAGACTGAGGCATTTTACAACCAACTGTCTTGATAAGAGGAAAATTGAACCCCAAAAGGTTATTTTCTTTTCACTTGTTTGTTTTATATAAAATGGAAGTCCTCAACAAAGAATAGGCTATACAAATTTGACAAAACACAATTAAAATGTGTGTAATTGCAGTATGTCATTTCTGTGCCCCTACCATCACCAAACAGAACTGCAAAAATGATGAAATCAGAACTCCATACTACTTACTATTTCTGCCTTTATATTTTTATGTGACAGAAACAGTAATAGTAGTACGCGCGTATGCTTTTCAAATTCAACTAATGACTGTTTTCAAACAGGTTTCTCAAACATTCCCCTTGCTGCCATTGGTCAGTCTACAGACCTTATGCCATAAAGTCCAACAGTGCCTGCCCCCTTTTTTTTTTTTTTTTTTTTTTTTTTTAAGCATCCTTGGTTCTGGAAGTATTTTTCTCATAGAAATTTTAAGTCTGTTAAAAAGATATAAGCCATGAACCAAACCCACTAGTTGCAAAGTGAACCACAACAACTCTGATTTTAAGCAAAAACATACTTGAAAATTGAACAAAAAGACAAAGGTACAAGACTGTGCACTTTAATGAGTAAAAATATATAGCCTAATCTATTTAACCCTTATAAAGCAGATTTGGAGGTATAAATTAATGTATTTACGTTGATTCAGCAATATTATCTTTCTTTTTTTTTTTTACTTGAATAAATCCAGTTAATTTAGATGTTACCATTAGGTTAGGTTTTAGTATAGTTTTCACCAGGAATTCCACTGTTACACATGACTATTTAATACATACATAAATCATTAAAGTGGGCAAATGGCTTTGACAAAGCATATACAACTGATTATCAACGTAGCTCACAGTTATTGTGTGTAAAAAATAAATAAATAAATAAATAAAATCTGTTCCCCTATGGAGGAAATGAATGGGAACTTCACCATTGCACTCCATTGAGTCAATGTACCTGTTTTGGGCTGGTCAGGGCTAAAATGAACATCATTACAGAGCTGCAGTATTTATTTAAAGCATGTATGCACCTAAACCTACAAATGGCTCACTAAAAATGTCTCTGTATATTAAACTAGGATAGGAGAAAATATTTAAACGTTTAAAAACTACACGCTCTTATGCTAAAGTGTTGTTTACCAAATTGGTCAACCAATTACAATATGCACTGCGGTCAATGTGAACTGCAGCATACAAGACAAAGTGTGTAATCAATTCAGCCAACAAAACAAGAGGCCCAAACAAGTCCATAATATCGGATGAAAAGATAGTAACCTCATTAGATATGGCTAAATTTGTGCTCTTTGCATCACTAATGTTCCCAGTAACAATGAGACACGTTGATCAAATTCATCTGTGTATTGGTACAGACTAATTAAACCAAAACGGCGGCATAAATAAGCCAGAATAACTGCAAAAATGAAGCTGGGTGGCTGGAGAGGAGATCAATTCTAATGCTAGTCTTGTTTGAACACCATTCAGATGCAAACACTTCTGTGGATGAATGCGAAGAGGAATTTGCTAACAACGAGCTGCCTATCCTCTAATGCATGTCTTAGACGATCTGTTCATCTGACCACATAATCGCCATTTCTTTTGACAAACCAAAGCGATAGACAGTAGTTAACAATACCTGTGGGACCTGTTCCCTTGTTCTGTTTTAGTAAGCAGTCGGGTCAAATTAACCTAAGCCCTCCAGACGGCATTGAGTACACAAATGCTACAAAGGCCATTAATTAAATCCAGGTACAATCTTTGCAAACTGATACAAATAGCTGAGATGTAGAGAGCACTCAAATGGCTACACATACAGCCGTGCAGTGACCGTATCCAAGGCTATATCATTAGTTTCTATTAGACTTTTCATTAGCAGCCCTAAGTGGACCCAAAGAGGGAGGCTGTATTTCATATCACTGGTTCCTTTGGTCCGTTGGGGGGAAACCAGACCACAGCTGCTTTATTACAAGAGCCAATCTGCTGGCGATTAATTAATTTCTTTCAAGAGAGGCACGGAGATTCTCTATGGTGTAAATTAACGCTGAAAGCAGAGTGGTTGATGAAAAAGAAATCCCTGTCGATAATATTGTATCCGCTGGGGCTGAAGCACAGGGGTGCTGTCGATACCTGGCGCGGCCATATTTAAGCAGGAATGCAGTTTGATATAGCTGCTACAGCAGTTGAATAAACAAAGTTATTACTAAGTAACTTACATTTCCCATAGATGTTCCTCCAGTGAAGATATTTCCAAACAAATTTACAGCAGAATCAACACATGTATGGTGAATCATCGTTTTTGAACAAATCATTTGAGTGAATTATTCAATCATAAAGAAAGTCACTTGTTTAGTTACAAATTAATCTGTATTTCTGAATGAATCTGTTGAGTAAATTATTCAATCAGTCGCTCATGATTCTGAATCAATCAGTGTTTTTGAATGAATGAGCTTTTTCAAAATAAATCATTTAAAAGAATGTTTATTAATGTCTCATATGTTTCATTCCTGAATGAATCAGCATTTTTAAATGAATCATTTGAAAGAATGGTTTAGTTACTTACTTCTAAAGACTTTGTTCTTACATACTGTTAGGATGATGTAGCCTTCAGAAAGAATCACTAAAAGATCCAAAACAATAACAGTTTGTCTGGTGTAAAATGTTAAAATGAGAAGCATCCATTCAATTCAAAACACTTACCATGTAGGTAACTTATTTCAATATGAATGAATTGTTTTTTTGTTTTTGTTTTTTAACAAATTGGTTCTCTAAATGATTCAGTCACTCAAATATGTTTCTTTCTTGAATGAATCAGCATCTTTAAGCAAATCACTTGAAAAAAAAAAATATTCAGTGACTCACTTTTAATGAGTCACATGTCGCCACCTATTGGTACAACCATATAATCTCCAGAAAGATTCACTGAAAAATATAAAGGCAGAAAGGCTCTCTGGTATGTGATGTTGAAACAGTATGCCAGACATGCCACTGACCTTGAGCAAGAGCAGGTTCTGCCAAATCAATCTTTGATTGGCAGGCAGAGGACAGGATTGACCACATTCTAATTAGACACAAGGAGGAGGCACAGGCCAGAAAAAGGACATAAAAAAACGACCACAGCACCTCTTTTCTGCACTCTAAAAAAGAATGGTTCTTTTATTGCTACCCTTGCTTGCAACCTTTGAGCTTCATCACTATACCTTTCAGTATTACTTTGTGGTGTGCTAATGCCAAAGCCAAAACACTCAAGGTCAAACACCTGAGAGCAGCTGCAGGCAGTCTTCCCATCCAATATAGCGGGCTTTGATTCATCTGCCAGTGGAAGAAAATAAGGCTTCTGGCTGATTTGTGTGACTTTTTTCTAGGTTTTGTAGGAACTGTTAAAAATCAAGACACATCCAAGCGCTGGGGAACATGGTTTGTGTGTTTGCTGAAGGTTTTGGAAAGCAGGGCAAAAAAAAAAAAAAAAAAACGTGAAACAAGTAGCAATTATATGTTGAAATTGAGATGGAATCTAATTTTAATCATCTGTTGAAAGGCTCATTTACACTCTATAACCTTGGTGAAGAGACACCAGACAGTGGAGAGTAGGGTGAGTAGACAGAAGTCTCTTCAGCTGAAATGACCAGTCTTTGAACTACTGGTCCACAATCACTAACAACAATGGAAATACAGTGGACTTTACTTTCTGTAACTCCTCTATGGGTTCATACACTAGTGTTGGGTTATAGAGTTTGTAAGTTAAATAATAAAACACAATTGATTAGACAGATTTTAACCCTACCTGATCTTATTAGATAGTATGTGTAAATTACATTAATTGTCTTGTTTGTTTGGACGTAACATAAAAATATATTAGCAGCTTTAGAAAAATAATCTTAAAACATTTAGGTCATTTCTCTTACCTTCAAAAAAATAAATTTGATTCATTTAACTGTTTAGATTCAGGCTGATATTTTGGGTGTTAAATGATTTTGACTATAGTAAAGATCCTATATATCTTGTAAATGCAGGTTTAGACATGACAGAAATTACTTCTGCAGGAGCCTAAAGGACTGTAGGGGATTGTACTATGAAACTACAAGGGAACAGCACAATTTAATATATAATTTTATTATATTTTTCTTACAAATGTTTTTACAAAATTCCATATAAATCTTCTTACAAATTAAATTCCTTACACATTTTCTTAGAAATTCTCTTACAAACTTCCTTATAATAAATAAACAAATACAAATAAACAATTAACTATTATTTACAGATCCCCAAGCAAGCAATACCACCAGACACTAGTATTGCTGCTTCAAGTCAAGGTGCCAGATTGCTACCAGGACTTGCAGGGCCTGCAATACGGTAAGGCCTGAGTGGACTGATGGAAAGGCCACTCTTGTCAGTCCGCCAGACGCAAAGCTGACTGAAGACAAAAAACAACAGGGTGGCCATGACAGGAGTTGTTTTCTGAGGTCCTTTGTGTCTTACTCCGTGACCTGATACAAAAGATAAATCAGCATTATTTGTCTAAATACATTACATCTAGAGAAAAAAAAGGTTTTTAAGTTAATGAAGATGGATGATCAAACTAAATCAACAAAAAGCTTAACTAGTCTTAGACTCCATACCTTAAACCAGTCATGGAGATGCATCTCATCCAGACTGAGTCTCTTCTGTGGATCAGGCTGCAGACAATCACAAATCATCTGGCAGCATTCTGTGCAAAAAGAAAGTCATTTGATTATAAACTTAATACTACACCTGCTCTCTTTGAAGCTATGGGTCCTTTTTGTGTGACTTGGAGTTCTTTGTTGTTTGATGAAGACCTCACCTTTTGACAAGCCAGGTCTGGTCCAGAGGTTCACAGTGATCATGTGTCGGTCGTAGGATGTAGGACATTCCCCACACAGCATTTCAAACAGGATGAACCCTAGTGTCCACACTGTTGTCGGCTTTGCGTGGTACCTGCCCTTCATGATGAACTCGGGTGGACAGTACGGTCTTGTGCCTGCAGGAAAGATGTCTGATGTTTAATACATTACCACAGCATGTTGCAAGTACATATAAGATGTGTTTCTGTGAGATAATTAATAAAGCACTTAATAACACATACCATGGAAGACTTTGAAGGCAGATTTCTTCATGAGCGCACCGCACCCAAAATCAATTATTTTGACCTCCATGGTGTCCTGTTTCACCAGGAGGTTCTCCAGTTTTATGTCACGATGGAAGACACCACGATCACAGCAAGTTTTAGCGGCATCAGTGACCTGCCGCATAATATTTCGTGCCGTCCCCTCATCAAGGCTTCCTCCATGGTGATCCACAAAACTCAACAAGTCAACGCAAGGCACAGGGCGCTCCATGACCATCACGTGGTGGTCGGTGTCATCCTCCCAGTCAAGCAGCTTAATGATCTGGGGAACGCTGGGGCCCTTATTGACCATGAGCATCAGACCAATCTCCATGGGGAGATGTTTGGGATGACCAGGCTAAAAGAAAGAAAACATGATGCTTAGATGGAGGTGGTTTCCCAAATAATCCACAAATCAAAACACTTTGTCTAGTGAAAGCTCAATTGTAGTCTGTGGTTAACATTAATATAGGATGTGATAAACTGAAAACAGTGACTACAGTAAGAGGCAATAACATAGAGAACGCAGTCTACTCACCAGTCTGATAGATGGCATGTCTGGCATCTTCTTTGAACATTTCACAGCCACCTAATCAACAAAACAAAGAATTAACAATTAGCACATGCAAATAGTTGATATCACTCCAGTCATAAATCCTAAACAGATATGCTAAATTTCTAAGTGAAGAAAATTTATACCTTAAGTCCATCTTTGCAGCGAGTCCCTTCATAAACACTACCACATCCCCCTTCACCCAGCTTGCGGCCGATTTTATACTTCTTGCGAATGTGGCCTATTAACAGACAAACAATTGTGGTTAGTATGAAAAACAATTTTATATTATACTGTATATTTAATGGTTTAAAATAACATTTTCTAATTCTCACAGATTTCTTATTCTTACCCTTGTCCAGGATGTCCTGCACGAGCTGTTCCTCAGTAGTGAGGAGGACTTCTTCTCTCCCAACAGCACTAACAGGCGCCTCATCAGACCTGGTGGGCGTGTCTTTGGGTTGGGCACAGTGTTCTTGTACACTCTGGCCTATTAACAGATTTAGGAGCAGTTTTGAATTGATATCCTAAAAAGTAAACTTTAAAAAAAAAATTATAGTGTTACTCTAAAATGTTTGGTGTGATAATGTTAGCAGTGTTTTTTTCTTAATGAAAAGGAAGCATAACAGAAGTTCCTGTAATTGAAGAATCAGTCATTTATCAATATTTGTCTCATCATGACATGATTTTGTGATTGTGATTGTGTGTACCATCGCTATCTCTCCAGTGTGTTCCCGCCTCTATCCCGTATTTCTCCTGAACTTTGGCCAGGTCATATGTTCCCGTTCTGCGGGAAGGAAAGTGAAGAGCGGCCCACTTCCAGAAGCTCTTCTGCTGTCTCCCTCCATCGGTCTCAAGAGCCTCGGGCGCCGGTTGACCAATCGCTTTTTTTAGTCTTGAAAGCAGTCCCATGATAAAACCGTTTGCCAGTCGCTAACAGTCGCTATCAAATACTCCGAAACTTCTACCCACAAAATGAGCAAGTGATTTTCATGCCTTTAAATACCGTAACGAGCGAATTGTGACGTCATAAAGGCTTACGCAGAATGGAATACAAAAAAAAAAAAAAAGCGTCACGTGTTCCTTTCGAACGATAACATTCTTATCCAATTATGTTTAATGCTATCGATATAATTTGTTGTATCGTGTACATCGTGGGTTGTAAATATAGCAGTTTTATCAATTTTATGACTTCTTAAAGCGATAAAGAAATATGAGAAAATAGAAGCCCTCTTTCTCGTAAACACGGTGCTAGTTGTAAGCATTACATGATTATAAAGTGAGGTTTAATATCAAATGTGATATTGATTTTATAAAATAGCTCAATAAACAATAAATTAATATTAAGTGACCTACTAGTCTCATGGTCTCATTAATTTTGCTCTCTAACAGTTCCAAAGTCACCGTTGAGCAGGTCATCTCCAAGCAAACACAGCGTTTTCTTTATGAATGAACGTGCGTTTTTGAACGAATCTTTTTGAACAGTCACTTGCTTCATTCCTGAATGAATCAGCTGTTTGAACGAATCGATTGAATGAATGATTCAGTGACAAACAGTGACTTGCCGCCACCTACTGGCCGTTTTAGTTAAATTTTTAAAGTATCAATATTTAATATTTCTATATTCAGAACTATAGTTAATACATTCATTTCATAACATTGTTATTATGAATTTAAATGCTTTCATGCCACCTCTGAGACTAATTAAACAGTCTGTAAATATACCTAAATGCCACTCTTGTGTTCTTCTGTGCCACCTCTGTAGTGCAACAATGAATTGTGATAGGCCTATTGATTTTTTTTTTAAATATATTGATTTAATTTGAATGCAACTTATGCTTCCTGATTGTGTCTTATTATTATATTATTATGTTATATTATTATTGAATGTATTAGGTTATTATAATTAAAATTAATTAAACACAGGGTGCCTTTGATCTTGATACTTTAAAAAAAAACAAAAAAAAAACATAAGGTTTACAGAAAACATGAAATATGTTTAGTGTTATTACAGAATATAAAGGTATGAAAGGTCCAGAAATAAATTAAATACATCTGAAAGTTATTTAAATAAATCTGAAGGGTCCACCACTGATGATGATTCTATTGTCAACCTCCCCACAACCAATCATTAGCGGCAGGAGGCGGGACCTGTGAATTACAACATCCAGCTTGGCCTACAATTGAGAAACATAGATCCTTTTAGATAGAAAGAAAGAAAAAAAGGAAAGAAAACAGAATAAGAGACTACAAAACATCTGCATCTGCAAGACAAGACTGCAGAGTATTTCCTCCAGCAGGTAATGTTTGCATCTTAGAACACAATTAATGGAAATCATTATTTGTAATGAAATACTTGAGCTCTGTCCTGCTCTAGCCAAGGTTTCCCAGATTAGAGAGAGCCCTTCAAGGTCATGAACGTGACACATGTCTCCACCGCTCCTCTGCCGGGACCATGTTTAACAGCTAGAAACACCAACAACACACGTGTAGGTGAGAGCTACGAGTGTCTGCATGCGTGTGTGTGCACACATGGAGCTCAAAGGTTCACACTGAACTGGGACTCAAAATTTAAACTTGGAAGCTTTAGAAGATTTTTGATGAAACTCCTGTATAGGTGCTGCTGCCATTAATGCAAAATTAGTTTGATGCAAGCAAATCTTAAGACATTCTGACATAGTTGTAATAATTTTTCAGTTCGCTTAAATTCATGCTGAAAAAACTGTATGGTACTGTATAGTTATAAAGAATATTGCAATTCACTGTACTGTCAAGCATGATCAAATTACTTTCTGATGCTTTTTAAGGAAGTAATTCGACAGTAAATAAATCCCATAGACAAGGAGTAATTAATGTTTCAGGGCAAACGTATAACTTCAGTTAATTGGGGATGTTTAGATGGTTTGATGCCAATAGTAGGTTGCTGTGAGCATCATTTAATGGTGGACTCCAAAGAAGTGTCAGAGAAGGTCGTCTCTCTCAATCAGCAAAGGTTGGTTAATATGTCAGTACAGAAATCATTAGTCTGGAGAATGCCAGATGCCCTGAACTTCTTAACCCTTTTTCCCCAAATGGTTTTTTATTTGGTGTAGAAGAGCTTGGAGGTCATAGAGAAATTGTATCAGTTAATTATGAGAACTATAGCTGAAATCTAAGGCAAATGCACAATATCAGGAAATGCTCATAGTTCACATTATTCACATATACAAAACCATTTCAAAGCTTTGACAGAATTTGCATGTTTTTTTATTACTCATGGGGCATTGAAAAAGCAAAAAGGATTAAGAGTTTTTACCTTTCTACACGAATATGCAAATCAACATTATAATAACAAACTGCAGACATATCAAGGCTTTTAAAATTACCGCAGGGATCAATACTAATAAACATAAACAATAAATAATGTCAGCAAAATGAAGTTGTGAAAGTGTAGGCGATTCCCGCAGCTGATTTTATTTCCATCTCCCTCTCATTTTGTTAGACGCTTCATTAAGATGCTTTTGTTTAACTGGACTATCTCTGGCTCAGATTTACACAGTCCGCACAGATACTTGAGACATTTCCTGAGGATCATAATGTTGTGTTCTTTATTTATTAGTGACATAAACACTGTAATCGCTGCAGCTTTTACAACAATTGCAGTTTCTACAACCGAGACTGATGATATAAAAGGCTCAGCAGTATCAGAATGCATTTTACTGTATGGTATTGCAATAAAACAGCCAATCATAGAGCTGCAGTGCAGTAGGTATGGTGGAATATATGTGGATTACCTTAAGATATGGTTGATAATCCATAGATCCATTGGATGATACACCCTAGTCATAATCCATGCTGTGTGAAGATAGCACTTGAAAGATAACAAGTGCATGGGAATAGGAGGTTAATATAGTGTCACAAATGTGGCGATTTGGGAAGATTCTGACTTTACGACATAGCAGACTTTGTTATGCAACATATACAGAAAGAAACAAAAGCTTTCAGTAAACTGTCACTTTCTGTGAAAATAGATTTCCGTGTTTTCAGTGCAAACAAACAGGCTCTGTTATTGAAGACACAGTGCAGAATTCATTGCTGAGACAAGCAGGACAAATATAACAGCTTGTAAAATCCAAAATCATTATCGTGCTTGGCTCATTTACGTTGTGGAAAAGCAGCACTGTAAGTTTATTACCCAAATACCTTCCAAACACAATGTCAATTACCTTATAAACAATGGCGACACAATGAAGTTGCAATTATGTAAATGTGGTTTTAAAAGGTGAATGTTTTGGTAATGAAAATTATGAAAATTATGAAAATTTGGAAGTCACCTCCTGAAAGTTATCTTTGAAAAGACTTTATTTAAATTGTTTCTTAATTTATGATGTAAAGAAATTTTAAAGTTGCATTTAGGAAATAACAGTAGGGTGATAAGTTTAAAAAAATCATGGTGAATTTTCAGGTGTTACCAGGGACAATACCTGGAGAAAGCTGTTAGCATCCCAAACATCTCATTGGTAGTTACTCAGCTGATGCAGGATCTCCAGGGAGCATCTTTGCTCATGGAAGCACAGAACATTCTCAGCCAATCACCTGAGCTGAAAATACCAAGTGACCAATTACTCATGTGACATCACGACAACAGTGATGGAACCGCAAGGGCTTCATTATTTACTCCTAGCTATATACAAAATTTCAAATAAATGCTGAAGAATACTGAAAAACTTAAGCAGCACAACTGTTTTTAACATTGATAATAATCAGAAATGTTTCTTCAGCAGCAAATCAGCCTGTTAGAATGATTTCTGAAGGATCATGTGACACCGAAGACTGGAGTAATGATGCTGAAAATTCAGCTTCAACATCACAGGAATAAATTACATTTTAAAATATATACTGTAAAAATAGAAAACACTAGTTTTATTTTATTTGTAATAATGTTTTACAATATTACCATTTTTCAGATAAATACAGCCTTTGTGAGCATATAAGAGACATAAAAAAATTTCAAAAACATAAAAAAATCTTACAAACTCCAAACTTTTGAACAGTAGTGCATGTTATATAAATAACACAATTTTATATTAAATTTATGTAATATACAATTGTATATAATATTTATATAAATGTAAATTTATGTCATTTTTACCAAATTTAAATACAAAAATGTAATACAATATAATAAAATTATTAATAACACATTATGTATCACAACCCATGGCTAATTGCTGTCTAAAGAGATCTCTTTGTAAGCAGATGCAGTTACCACTGGGGCTAACTGGGCCTTTGCTAACCAGCTAAACTTTGACCCATTAGGTTTTACTCTTTACTTATGTGAAGACCAACCAACCCATAATAAACCAAAGCAAAGGATATGATTAATCATTATAGATTAGACTGCTTTAAATTGTACATACATTTAGCCCAGAGCAGTTCTTTTTCTCCAGCTCATATGCGTGAAGGTTATGTTATACAGAAACAATGCACATCGAAGGAAGTGCTCTGGGAGAAGTTGATGTGTTTATATGTTCTTAACATGCCTTTGAGAAGGTTTTCTTGCCTAAAAAAAAATTGTTCTTACCATGCCATGCTTCTTATCTTTTCTCATGCTTTCTTTCATGTACTTTTCTTTTAGTGAAATGCTAAAACTGACACAGGGACCTGTGGGATCATGGGAGTGTCAGAGTGTGCTTTCTCCTGGAACTCAAAGAACACATCAGAACCCAGTCGGCTTCCTAATTAGACCTCTCAAGCATACAGTGAGCTGGTTTTACTGCTTTCCAATTAATTTTAATATTCTTTTTAGTTTGTTTCAAACAAAATAATGTCCTTATTAAATAAATTACCTTATATTGTTATTTCACATTAATGAACCACAGCAGAGTGGAAAGTGTAAAAAATAAAAGTACATATCAAACATTTGCTTGCATAATCCACATACTGTACTTATAATGTCATATTTAATGGCATTAGAAATGCTTTGTAATAAAAATTCAACATTTCTGTCTACATGTTCCAGAGAAACATATGTTCTGCAAGAAGAAAGCTTTGCGATCTGTTAGCATTTTGTCTATGATGGCAAGATGTGCCGAGGGCCAAATTTGAACAAAGCAACATAGTACTTATTATTCACACAGTCAGATAGAGAACCGTGGTGGAATGCATAAATGTATTGTGCTAGTTTGCATTTTTACATTTTAACAGAAAAAGGATGTACTTATTTTTCAGATCTGTTGTTTGGAGCATTTCACAATTCTGTTCACCAATTTCAAAAAGGAGGGTCTTAAACGGCCCTGACTCTGTGAATCTTGACTGAAACAGTTATGGTTTATATGTGTTCAAGACCGTTATAGAAATCACTTATTCAAAAATAAAGTTTTCCTAATCAATTTTAATAGCATTTTGCTCACAAATAACATTATAACAGACATTTAAAGATATTACTGAAGCTTTTTGCACAGTAGATTTAACATTAAAGCCACCTGGAAGGGTTTTTCTTGCCATTTGAATGCAATCACATTTTCATCTTATCTGGTTGAGATACTGATGCTTTTGTGCAATTAATTTTTCCATTTTTGGGCATAATTATGTCACAACAACTGATATGAGCCATGCCTGTTCATGTATTAACCTCCTTTGTTGTGTCATCATAAAAACTTTATAGATGAAAGAGAATCACCTGGTTACCATGCTAAGAACACTACATTAATATTTGATAGGATAGATCTTTTAAGTGGCAAAACCTGAAGCTAACACAAAAATTAATACAGTACTCAATCTTGACAATCTATATGAAACTATTGAAGCATTAATTACAGCATTGCTAATGAAATTTGTTTCGTTCTGTTTGATTCTTGTTTGGCTTATTGCTTTGTTTTCTTTTGTCGTTATGATGTTCAGTGTGTTGAGAGTAATATTTTCTGTACTGCTTTATTCCCCATTTGGTTTTATAATATAATAAGCAGAGGGAACCAAGAGATCAGCTCCAAGTAGAATGAAATGTTTAGCCCCAATTTGTTCTCAAAGCACCGAGAACAAATTCATAATCATTGTTTAATCAGCTTTGCTAAACTCACATTTCTTGCAGGTAATTCAGGAATTCAGGCTAAACCCAGCGGGGGGGTTGACATCTAGTAATGTTAATTGCATAGAACACCGAATGAATGAATGAATAGATAAATAAATAAATAACATTCTCTCATGCAACATATGAATTACCTGCCATCCAAATCTAAAGTAGTGTTTAAAGAAACAGTTCACCCAAAAATGACATTTACTGAAAACAGACTCACCCTCGGGCCATCCAAGATGTAGTTGAGTTTATTTCTTCATCAGAACAGATTTGGAGAAATTCAGCATTATACCACTTGATCACCAATGGATACACTGTAGTGATTGGGTGCCGTCAGAATGAGAGTCCAAACAACTGATAAAAACATCACAGTAATCCACACGACTCCAGTCCATCATTTAATGTGTTGTGGACTGAAAAGCTGCATGTTTGTAAGAAAAAAATCCATCAGTAAAGCATTTTAACTTCAACCCATCACTTCTGCTCAAAAAATGAGTCCATAATGCTAACACTTCTTCTAGTGAAAAAGTCCGTCTCCTGTTGTCTTCTCACATCATAATCCACTGATATATTTGTTTTGGACTATTTTCGCTTGTAAACTGTGATTGATCTGTGCATATTTCTCTCCTGATTCAGATGAGACAACTTTTTAATTGGAAAAAGCAATGTTATGGATAGAGGACTTGTATTTTAGCCAGAAGCAACAGTATAATCAACCAAACTATATCAGATTACACTAACAACTAGTCATTTTTGATGGTTAGGTAACATGATTTGAAGTAACTGCACTTTTTTTATTATTGTGTGCACGCTACCATGTTGTGAAACATTGAATAACTACAGCATATGAAAGCTAGTACTTAACCTATACTGAGCCAAATGACTCAAATACATGGAAGATGCAGACGAAATCTAGCATACTGAGTCACTATTTATGTATTCCCCCCAAAGCTATTGTTATGACTTCAGTATTTGGGAATAGGGTTCCTCTCTGCATCACTTTGCATTAATATGCAGGTGCTTGATGGGTTTATGAGCTTCACCTCTTGTTGACCAGAACTATTTCATACTGAAAGAAATTGATCTGTACAGAGACATGCCTGCTCTGCCCTAAACTTCAAATCATTTTGAAGGGCACATCATTCATATTGCCTGCAGGGGAAAATTCTAGATGGTTCAATTTCATTATCACTGCAGAACTTTGTTGCTCTGAAATAAACAAATTAGACTGAAATGAAATAGATTGCTTTCTTATAAACAGAGAAATGAAAAACAGAAGTAAAATAATGAAGTTTATAGTTTATACTATAATGTCCTTTTCCCATGAGAGCATTGACATTTAGGGTTGTTGTCAAAAATAGACTCAGAGTTCAACTTTAAAACTAAAGAATCATCTACAAAAGAATACCCCAAATCTAAGATTTGTATATTTAAATATATATTTACATATTTTACATCAAAGTATTTCATAATGCTATCATATTTTTGTATACATGATAAGTATTTTCATGTCTCATACTTGTATGTGTACCATCACAATGTTTTGAGCATTGCTGGAGGAGTTGAGGGACAGTGAGCTGCTGAACACAAGTCATGTGACTTGCAGAGATAATTATCCCCGCTCTGAACAATCTGGAAAATTGCAGTAGTTTTGCCAAGATGACTGATTACAGTGCTGAAGTATGTCCGTGGGGTGCCTCAAAATAAGCCAAGCAGATGTTCCTGGTACATTTTGTCTGTGTCGGGATGGTTCTTTTTAAGAACAATAGCAGCTATGTGCAGTCATCATGTTTTTAGGTCTTCTTGTAACACTTCTCTTTCCTGTCTATTGTAGAACTTCAGCATCCAATAACCTGACCTTTGTAATATTTAAACATGTATTTGTGCAAAGAAAGAAAGTAAACAATGCTGAAAGTTTAGGGCTATAATAATATTCAGTTAAAGGGTCATTTCTCCCACCACATACCATTTCCCACATACAATGTTCAAAAGAGCTTTGCTGTTTAATATTTTTGTGGAACCCATTTATACACTGCCTTAAGTTTGGGATCAGTAAGATTTTTTATGTTTTTTTTTTTTTAATAAGTTTCTTATGCTCATCAAGGATGTATCTATTTGATCAAAAATAGAGGAAAAAACTGTTAAAATGTAAATTTGTTCTCTTTTTTTTTCTTATTAAGCAAGGACATGTTAAATGGATAAAAAGTGATAGTAAAGACTTTATTATTAATGTTGATATTATTAATGTTTTTATAAGATTTGTATTTTGAATAAATGCTGTTTTTTAAAAACTTTTTATTCAAAGAATCACAGGTTTCAAAAATATATTAAGCAGCACAGCAGTTTCAACTCTGATAATAAATCAGCATATTAGCATGATATCTGAATATTCTGAAGATTCTGAATTAAATATTAAATGATCACAGTCTAATGTAGCATCAGTGTTCTTGCACTATGGAGTAAGAGGATGTTTTGTAATATGCATCACATTGCATTGAAAAACATTCAGAAATGGCTAGTAACACATTGAATTAAACATGAACGACTGAAGTAGTATTTTCTTTATTATAATCTTTTATTCACAACTTCAAAAAAATCTTATTTTGCCTTGTGTATCATGTAGGGCAGTGGTTCTCAAACCTCTCCGTGAAGTACCCCCCAGCACTGCACATTTTGTATGTCTCCCTATATCTGACACACCAACTTCAGGTCTTGCAGTCTCCACTAATGAGCTGATGAGTTGAATCAGGTGTGATTTATCATGCTTTGTAATTTATTTATCATGCTTTGTAAAACAGTAATGGTCTAGTGACAAGCAGAGGCCTGATGTTAGAAATTCTAAGTTAAATTATTTTATTTTTATTTCTTTTTCATTATGATTGAAAAACACAGTAGGTGTTATTGTAAAATATTTTAAGAAGTGCTTTTATGCACTTACCCATATGCGTCTCAGTATGAAGCGGGGCTGTGAGCACCCTTAAGAGTAGCAAACAGTCTTGTGAGTATATTCCTGAGGTCCCTAGAGACCCTCCTTCAACTAATCTAGAAAGTTCAGGTGAGGCTCATTAAAAGTGGGGAGTCCATCACCTGTGATATTAATAAGGCATTTAGCTTCCCAAAGCTGCACACAGCGGTTGCCCCACTGTGCATCCAAAAGCCAAAGACCATGAATTGTTAAATCAGTAAATCAATGAATGCAGGTAGTTCAGTCACTGCATTATTCATTGCAAATGTCACCAAAAAAACAAATCACACACTGCTATAAACATAGTAATTATTTTTTTTTTATCTATCAAATTTAAATTGAATTTTTGCTAGCGTCCAGTAATCTATGCCTCAGGAGACATATGGCGTTTATCAAAACAAGGCTTTCAAAAAATTAAACACCACTACACACTGGCAAACAGACACAAACTACACTATACTGTATGTCCTTTACAAATTGAATAATAAATATCAGTTTTAGTGCTTTGCCCTAAGATGTTTAATCTTCTATTCTTTTCTGGCCAATTAAATAACAGGTTCTTTGTCAAAGCAGCAACAGACCCACTGGTCAAAGACATCCGCTACCCATTCTAGATTAACTTTATTAAGGATGCAAGATGTTGTCAAAATTCTACCAGGTATAGCAACCTGAAAACTAAAACAAAAATCATGAGACAAACTGTGCATTTGCATCTATATCCAAAATCTATTTAGTGCTCTTATTGTTATCTAACACTTTTTTTTTCATTAATTTTAATAAAGCTGATATAAAACATGCATATTAGATGAAAAATTAAACTTGCATAACACTTAAATAAATAAATACATAAATAAATAAAAGTTTTTAAAAAGACAAAAGCAGATATTATTTCTAAAACCTAAATGAAAACTGAAAATATAAAAAGCTAATTCAAAATATGAATAAATAGTACATAATTCATAATAAAACAGCACTGAATATGTTGGCATAAAATATCAACAGCATATTAAACAGTTGCTTTGGTTCCTACTTTCCCAATAATGTGTCTTATTATTGTCAGTAAAGATGATTTCCATACCTGCTGAACCCCACAGTTGTTTTAATATGTTTGGCGGCGTTATGAATAGATATAGAAGAAAATCACAAGATTCTAATGCAGATTAGTAGTGACACCACCTACTAACATATGGACTTGCCTTTCTCTTTTTCTATCTTTGTCTGCTTCACATGTCATGTAACATATTGTCCCTTGTTGCACTTCAATTTTTCATTCCAACCCCAAATTGACACCCACCCACCATTTTATAACTGTCTCAACTGGAGTACTCCAATAATTAAGTTTGAAAGGTAACAAAACAACATAAAATAATGAGGATATATACAGCAATTCACAGATTCTTCTCAGACTCATGCATAAATAAATAAATAAATAAATAAATACACTCTTAATATTTTAAAAATTATTAAAAACTTTTTCACATAAATAATAATAAATAAATATGTTTATATTTTTTATTATATTTTTATTTAGATTTTTATATGTTGAATATAAATAAAAAAATACATATATTTTTAAAAGAAAAGAAAAAAAAACAGTATATCAAGCATATCAGGTCTCAGCAGTCTATATCTTCTACATTTTACAGAACTGACCTACAAAATGAGTTTGTCATATGCACTGCACTCACAACAGATTTCTGAGCATGTTTGCAGTGCTGCAACCTCCTTAAATTCCTTAAATGCAAATAAACGGCACCATCAAGAGGTTCAATTAATTCGTAGTGAATTTCCCCTTTTGAGTCTCCGAATTTCTCACCTCCTTCTCATTAGCAGCAATATTAAAAACGCTTGCAGTCTGAAATTGATTAAATATATCTGATATTTATAAAGAATGAAGTAAACATCTTAATTTACAGCAACAGTTTTTCATCTTCCAGTGTCATTAAAACACATTTCAAATTACATTTTAGTTTTATTTAGTCCAGCTCATCAAATTTACCAGCAGTGTTGCTCTGGAAAAATTTACCAAAAGTGTTGCTCTGTGCACAGCAGAGATGATAGGTCATAAACAAGGTCTTAAAGAGAAAACTATTTTATTCCTGGACTTTTCACTGTTGCCGAGCACACAACTGTATATGTGGATTGTTCACCATATGTGCTTAAGACTAGGGCAGTGGTGATAAACTCTTCAAATAATTGCTCTATTTCAGCTGTGATTGCAAACAATAATGCCACTCTCTCCTTTTCCCCAAGATTAAAGCGATATGAATAAAATACAAACCTCCATTCAGCACCGAGGGTAGCGTGAAGAATAAACGCGCAGTGATTTTAAAGTGCCGCTTATTGTTTATTTTGTTTCATGGTAATTTAGATAAGGATAATTGCCAACGAGTGCCCCCCAGGGCTCTACCACTGGCATTTGCAGCAGGACCATGGCTATTGTTGTTTTCATTTTCCTCAGAGTTCAGGCTTGTAGCCGTACTGCTCAATAAACACACATTATAGGTCCCAGACCTTTATGTTTCACTAGGAAACCAACTGGAACGATTTCTCTTTGAGTCCTGTCAGGATGGAGTTTATATTATAAAGTATTGTGGTTCACAAACTGTCATTTTCTAAGACATTCATTCAAGCGAAATGCAATAACTAAGCAGTCAGAATTGAGTTATTACTGCACAGGTCTGTAAGACTGTGAACTGAGAAGAGCCACTTGTATTACAATAAATGAAAGGTACTAGAATGCCCAAAATGGCAGCTGCAGTATAATAAAGGAAGTCCCACCTTCCAAATAAAAAAGGCAATTAGTCTTAAAAATCACTGCTTCATACTTATGTGCCCTCTAGAAGCTTGCGTTCTGCAAGTGAACGACATATTATTGTGCTATCCCAAAGAGGCACAAAATCACTTTCACGGACTTTTTCATTAACTGCTCCGTCCTGGTGGAATGACCCGCCCAACTCAATCCGAGCAGCTGAATCCGTAGCCATCTTCAAGAAACCGCTAAAGACACATCTCTTCCATATTTATTTGACCCTCTAACACTCGCACTCTCTATTCTAATTCTATTTTATCTATTTGTTTTCTTTTTTTTTATTAAAAAAAAAACACTTGACCCTCTATTCGCACTCTCTATTCATTTTGTAACTGCTTGTTTTTCTTAAAAAAACCCTCTAACGAGTTTTCTATATTCTTTTTCTATTCTATCTACTTGTTTTCTTTGCATGTGTGTGTTTATATATATGTATCTAAAAAAATAATATATTTTTTTAGATACATATAGATACATATATATTTAAAAAAAAATAATAATTAAAAAAAAAAAAAAAACTTGCTACATGTACTGCATTGGGCTAACCAAGACTTGTCATAGCACTTGCATTTTATTGCCCTTTTGTTGGTTTTGATTGCTTCTGTTGTCCTCATTTGTAAGTTGCTTTGGATAAAAGCGTCTGTTAAATGACTAAATATAAATATAATATAAATATAAATCACCACCTGGTCTTTATAAAAGTTCTTGCAGCTGCCAAGAAGTAGCCAGCCATGGTTGGTGTTTTTGCTCAATGATGCACATGTGCATCGGCTATACCATCCTGAAATATACAGCTTTTGTCATTATCTGAGAAAAAGAAGCCACATTATATAATTCATGACTTTGTTGCTTTAAATAAATAAATGCAAATTTGATAAGTCATTTTTAACATGCCAGTATTTCCACGTTCAATTAGGTAGGAGCTGTACTAGCATGACTAAAAAATAACTGCCTAAGTGTGTTATACGAGTGAACTGACTTTTATTCCTTTTCACACAAATTATTATTGCAGAGGCAGATTACTAAATAATAAAGACTTATTTCTACATGGTTACTCACACAATATGTTATGACCTCAAAAAGCTTTTACCATAGTACATGATTTTTAAACTAATGCATTTTGATTCGTGCTGTCAAATGATTAATTGTGATTACTCGCATCCAAAATAAAAGTTTTTGTTTACAAAAAATAATGTATTTACATGTATATATTTATATTCATATAATTTATATTATATATAAATATATTTAATATATACACATATATAAACATATTTTTTAAATATATACATGCATGTGTGTGTATTTATATATACATAATAAATATACACAGTACACACACATAAACAAAAACTTTTATTTTGGATGCAAGTAATCACGATTAATCATTTGACAGCACTAATTTTGATGTTTGCATCACATAACCAGCTCCATATACCTTTTCTGATGTAGTAAACTTGCTCGGTAGCTCACCTGGTACAGCATTGCACTTGGAACGCTTAGTTACGAGTAATGCTAAAACAGTTCAAAGACAAAACACAGTTCAGCAAATACCTTTTTATCTTTGTTAACACTATCCTTTTAGGGTGGTACGTTCTTTTTTAAATCCAATAGAACATTAACCTTTTAGTGCCACTTACTAGACTTTTCATTACCAAATTGCCGCAATACCAACGATTCCATGATTCTGAACCAAAATTTTATAAATGTTGCCAGATTCACATTCATCTGTTTCAGATAAAACAGGGTGCTCTATTAGTGCTACCCACTGAACATTTAACTTTGAAAGTGTTGTGAAACATGCAATAAGCTAATATTATTTAGCAGAAATGTTGGCACAGGCTGTAAGGTTTGTTTCATGTTCTTGTTTCCATGTCTTTTATTTTGAAGTTTTGTCACGGTTCTTGTTTGTATCATGCTTCCCCTTCCCTCATGTCTTCATGCTATTGGTTCCCTTGTTCATTGTGTCATGTTTTGATTGGTTGTCCTAGTCATGTGTCTTGTTCCCATTGGTTTGTTCATGTCACATGACCCTCGTTTTTTGTTATAAGTAGCCATGTCATTGCCTTTGTTTCCTGTCGTGTATTGAAGTTGTAATCTGCTGTCGGTGAGTCTAGTCTGTTCATGCCATGTCTGTTCATGCCATGCCATGCCATGCCATGCCAAGTCTGTTTCATGTCAAGTCAAGTCAAGTCAAGTCTTCGTCTGTTTGGATTATGTTTGGATTTTGGATTTCACCTTGTAAATAAACTGCACTTGGGTTCTTCACTACACTCGCCTCCAATGAACTCATTACAGAATACACGACCCCTACCATGAACCCAGCAGTTTCTCAACTCCTCTGCCTTCGTCAAAGTAACCGGGCCATAGAGGAATATGTTGAGGATTATTGTGGATTGTGCCATTTAGTGGGTTTTAATGATGTAGCGTTGAAAGACATTTTTCGAGTGGGTTTAAACGAACCCATTCGCTCAAGACTACCAGGGGGTAAGATTCATTGGTCTCTGGAACAAAATATTGATCATGCTCTGCTGTTGTCTGGCTCATTGTACACTGTGGGGGTTGCAGACGAGGAACGCAACAATCCTCCAGTATCCACCAAGCCAGAACATTTTTATATGACAACCGTCAAGTCAGTGCCTGCTCACGTCACATCTGCCAAGCTACTTCCTTCTCACGCCATATCTACTACTCCAAAGCCTGCTAACGTCATGTCTGCTATGCTGAAGCCTGCTAATGTCATGTCTGCTACGCCAAAGCCTGCTCACGTCATGTCTGCTATGCTGAAGCCTGCTAATGTCATGTCTGCTACGCCAAGGCCTCTTAACGTCATGCCTGCTACTCCAGGGCCTGCTCACATCATGCCCGCCATGCCAGGGCCTTCACACAAGATGGCCGCCACGCCTGAGTTTCTGGCCAAGATGGCCGCCACGCCCGAGTCTCCGGCCAAGATGGACATCACTCCAGAGTCCCTGGCCAAGATGGCCACCACGCCTGAGCCTCGCCATGCCAACACCGTCCTATCAGGATCTCGTCCCGTCATGGCTACTGTTCCAGGGTCAAGTCAAGTCACAGCTGATCCTCATGAGCCAAGTCAAGTCACAGTTGATCGTCATGAGCCAAGTCAAGTCACAGTTCATCGTCCAGAGTCTCGTCATGTCTCAGCTGATCGTCCAGAGTCTCGTCACGTCTCAGCTGATCT
Source organism: Spinibarbus caldwelli (assembly GCA_039654775.1). Classification (NCBI taxonomy): domain Eukaryota; kingdom Metazoa; phylum Chordata; class Actinopteri; order Cypriniformes; family Cyprinidae; genus Spinibarbus; species Spinibarbus caldwelli. The sequence continues at coordinate 32,662,146 of CM077218.1, forward strand.
CCCAGAGACTCGTCACCTCACAGCTAATCGTCCAGAGTCACGTCACGTCACGGCTGATCGTCCAGAGTCTCGTCACGTCTCGGTTGATCGTCCAGAGTCTCGTCACGTCTCAGCTGATCGTCCAGAGTCACGTCACGTCACAGCTGATCTTCCAGAGTCACGTCATGTCACAGCTGATTATCCAGAGTCTTGTCACCTCCTGTCTGTTAAACCCAGATCTTCAGGTTCAGTTCTCCAGTATCATCCAGGCATCCAGCGTGGAGGACCTACCGCTGGTGTCAGCTCGTGCAGCTGGTATCCCCAAACCAACACTCTCAACCTTTCTTGTTTTTGAACTGATTCCTCCGTCTGCAGCGCTTCCCGTAACGGAAATCGCTTTATGGTGTGTCTGGGCCACATACACCACTGCCGAGTCTCCAGAGGTGGCGGCTGATGCTGCAGAACCTCCCGAAGTAGTAGCATTCGCTGCTGTGTTCCCTGAGGCGATGGTGCCTGCTGCAGTTTCTCCAGAGATGGCGGCGTATGCTGCAGAACCTCCCGAGGCGGCGGCACTCGCTTCAGCTCCTTGCACGATGGTGGTGCCCAGCAATGCACTTTCAGCCTGTCATGTCGCGGCCACGGAGGCCATTCATGAACTCACTGCCTGTCCTGTCATGGTCAAGGAGGCCGTTCCTGAACTCACAGCCTGTCCTGTCACGAACACGGAGGCCGTTCCTGAACTTACAGCCTGTCCTGTCATGGCCATGGAGGCCATTCATGAACTCACGGTCTGTCCTGTCATGGCCACGGAGGCCTTCCTGAATTCACTGCCTGTCCTGTCACGGCCATGAAGGTCGTTCATGAACTCTCTGCCTGTCCTGTCATGGCTACTGAGGTCCCTGCTCTGCCTGCTCCGCCATGGCTCCCTGCTCTGCCTGCTAAATTATAATCAAATAAAATTAAAATTCAATGTAAACAGCAATTTTCACAGTTCTGGTTTTGGTGTTTGTTTTGTAGGGCAGCAGTAAAGCTTTAATTCTGATGTAGAAACCATAATACCTTCAACTGAATGCACAGGATGTTTCAAACCCTATAACTGAACTTTTTAAACTTTAGAACTGGTACTTATGATGCCCAAAAATGCTGTCTAGGCAGTTCAATAGGTTGTGAGAACAAACACTACTGACAAATCCTATCGATCAACTGATTGTCAGGAGCCTGAAGCCAAAGCTGGCCTCCCACACTGAGAGCTATTCATTCAGCCTTGACCACCTGTCCTTCACCAACAACTGAATGATCAGTGCAACAAAGTCTAAAAAACTAAACAAAGATGAGTTTCTCTTATGGATCTGAGTTATAATGAGGGTCCAAGTTTCCTCTTCTTTCATATCAGCACTTTCTTACGCTAATCAAAAAGCCTGTCTGTCCATTAATGGCTTTCCAAAGTTTCTCTGCTTCAATTAAGTTTCCTGCCTCCGATGATTTTGTGGAGTGTAATTGGTCTTAGCTCAACTGCCTTTCAGCATTCATCAAATAAAATAGCAAGATGAAAAATCATTATGGAAATCCGCAGCATGCCCGCGCTTTTAGCTGCCAACCCCAACTTCTCCTTCTCGTGCACGTTTGGTAAGTGAAAATGTCACAGTACATCTTCCTAGATCATTTCAGCATGGTAGCCGAGCTCTCTGTGGAGAGGGAACTTTCAAACATTGTTTCCAGACAGAGAGGCAGTTCCAGCTGTAGTCTGGAGAGCCGAGCCCGAGCGCTTTTGCAAAAGGACATCTCTGACAGACTGTCCGTGTCAGATAGTTGCTGAATGGCCCTGGTGGAGTGTGTGGCTCCCAGGGGGCTGTCACTCCTTCCCCACTCCTCCGTGACACGTTTCTCCTGCTCCTCCGGGACAGCCAACCAACGGCTCTGCAAGATTACAGAGACCACACAGCAGGATTAAACACACTGTTTATCTTATCACATAGGCTTTGAAATCCAATAGAAGAGCTGTTTAATTGTAGCTTCCTTTCACTGTAAGTCCATTTGCTCATGCTTGTTACCTTGAATGAGATATTATGCCAGTTATACTACAAAAATTGCCAGGATTTTACACTATTTAACAGCGATTTCTTACAATAAAATTCTGTATTCCGATTTTTACTAAATGAAAATGAGAAATGTTGCCTGCTGGGAACTTCACTGCAAAAAGTGATAACAGGTAATTCTTACCATAAAGTGATAGTAAAAACAGAATTAACCGATGTGATTTATTTATTTTATTTTTTCTTATAAATATTTTTTTTCTTGGAATATTGCGCTGTTTATTACAAATTATTAACACACACACACACACACACACACACACACACACACACACAGAATTAGAAAACAACAATGACCCAACTATCCAGTCAATTTCTTACTGACAAAATAAATTGCTCTACATTTTTTTCTTATTCTAAGTCATTTCAGTTTAATGCCAACTTGAAGGTGCAATTTCCACCTGATCCAATCCTTAAAAATTATTTTGTTGGTGTATAATGCAGTCAGAGTTAGTGATATTAAGTCATATTAATGGCTTGATGAGGCAAATTCGATGTTATGACGGTTTTTGTTTACAGTATTTCATTTATGAATTTTCTCCCAGTCAGTGTAACAATAATATTGTTCCAGAAAACAACACTGTTACATAAAAGAAAAAAAATCTATTTCTATTTTTTTTCTGAAAATTGTGAAACAAGTAATTAAAAGTCACAAAAAATCTAAACAGTCACAAAAACATAATTATTGTGATTTCAATTGCAATGACTCCACTCCTGTCTCCAAGAAAACTGCTCTACTGAACAATAACATTTGATTAATCAGTATCAATCAGTCAGACTTTAAAAATGAGCACATTAAACTTGACAGCAACATGCTGTTGTAAGGGGATCAGCCATTCATTTCAAGTAGGTCTTTAGGATTTTTCAAAAGTGTCACCATGACTCTATCACACCTATGACAATTTTTTTATTTTTTTATTTTATTTATTTTTATTTTTATTTATTTATTTTTTTTTTTGATGGAAATGGCCAGTGTAGAGTAAAGCTCTTTGAGTTAATGGGTTAGCCTAGACTCATGTGTCATGGTTGCTGGAATACGGGAAGGTGATGAAAGTCGTGCCAGACTCATTAGTAGCTTTTTTCTCCATTTGGTGCATGACTAATAGAGCTCTCTCAAATCACCCATGCACAATGCAAATATTTCCATGCAAAATGATCTTCCCTCGCTTTGAAAAGAATTCCTACCTTCAACAGTGAAGCACTGCTGTTAGTGAAATGGAGATAGACTGTTGTGGTAAATATCTTTCAAGTCAGGTATTAGAGACTGATTGAAGACTGACAGTACAAGCTCTTGAACAGTAATCCATTTTATTTTCAGTGACACTCTCCATCTGCAAGCTAAAATGAAATGGGGTGCGAAGATAAGAGAAGCATGCATCGAGTTCATTGGGTAGAGACTACTTTAAAAGGCCAGAAAGATAAATTAAATATGGGGTCAGTAATAGATGGGCAATCCAATACTGGACTGATGTTTGCCAAGCAAAACAATATGAATCTGGAAATAAAATCGCATTGATAAAAATGTTATTTTTGAGAAATATGGTCTGTTTTTAGTAAAACCTTTTGGGCTTGTCATGAGCTCTGACATCAGACCATAATATATTCTGTATTCTGTAGAAGCCGTACTTTTTTCTACATCTTCTAAAAATGTATTTAATTCCCAAATCCCAGATAGATTTTTACACATATATCCACAATCCTAAAGTGAGATCCACTAATTATAGACATTACCATGGATACAGGACTTGCAGCAATCTCAACAGAGGTTTCTACAAGCTAGATAATGTTAACTAATGTTGAAGTGATAGTTCACCCAAAAATGAAAATTCTGTCATCATTTACTCTTGTGTCGTTCCAAAGTCCAGTTTTCGCTATTAACACACAATTGACTTCGACTTTTGCCTCAATAAACTTCTAATTTGTTGCTTATTAATAATTAGTAAAGTAGTTGTTAAGTTTAGTTATTGGGTAGGATTAGGGATGTAGAATATGGTCATGGAGAATTTGTGCTTTATCATACTAATATACAGCCAATATGTTAATAATAGACATGCTAATAAGCAATTAATAGTGAGAATTGGTCTGTATACTGAACTGTTACCGATTTTCTTTCTTCTGTGGAACATAAAAGAAAGAAGTGTCCCCTAGTGAAAAATAAATATACTAAAATGCATTTGAAATACATTTATTTAATGCTAAATATACTACAAATACATTTACATATTTATGTACATAATAAAATTACCCTGCAATTGTACTTACTTAAAGTCTGATAAATTGGAACAACTAATTCCCCAAATATTTTCAGCTTCTTGAGCCAACATTCTCTCTTGACAACTTAATTCATACAATCATACAACTTGGATCATTTTTACATTTTAACTGACTGATTCACAACTAGTGAGTGTAATAAAACACAATATTAGATTCAGAAATGTTGTAACATAAAATTGTCTTTTATTTTATTTTTTAATTTTTTTTTTTTTTCAAAGACAATCTTGTGGTGAAAATGAAAGAGTAAAAGTACTTATGGGAAAAAGCTGGTGATTGAATTCAGATCGAAAGGAAACAAGGCATCTGAGCATAACTGTGTACACAGCACTGAGAGAAACATCTGGACTCCTAAAAATTCAAATTATGTTCATATTATCACCATTGGATATGGTAAGAGTGACATATGATTTCATAACACATTGTTTTGTATGCCAATACCACACTTATTTAATTTCATTACTCTCTTTCTTACTAAAAAAGAGTGATTGAGCACCCAATTATCACCTCAACTTGATTTCCCTGAATTAAGGTGAAATAAACATCTCTCACTGCTGTATTTTTGGCTTTATCGGCTCATAGCTCGATATGAGACAGCACATTGTCACAGTAGGGGGCCAGAGCCCAAACATTGCTGTTTTATCACATGGCCACCATCCAACTCAAAAAGAACACTAGCGCACAACAGTTTTGCTGAACATATTGCAGACATAAGACATTTGGGAGTATTTGGGTCTCTGTGCATCAGGTTGCAGAACAAGCTAAGTAGATAACCCCGTATTCTCAAGGGAGACAGGAAAGCAAGGGCATCTTAACTGCCTGTTTAACAGAAATGAGGCATGTGGTCGCTGTGATAGAATTTAATGGATAGGATTCGCGTTTCTCTTTTATCTGTTGTGATGAGTTGTGTTTAAAGGGAGAGAGAGTGGGCAGAGAGAGCAAAGCTGTCTAGTCTATGAGTTGGACGAGATCCACGCAATGATTCATGCTCATTGTCCAGTCTAAATGCGCGAGACTCCCTAATTAAAGTGCTGCATATGCTTCCAAATCCAACAGGTCAACAGGCTCTCAGATCTCTCTGGAGCAAATCAGAGAAAAAACACTGTTTGCAATTTACAGCTCTCCTTTATAGCCTACAACAAGTTTAGAAACAAAGACTTTTAAAAAATTAATTGTTTCACACATCACGAGTCAGCAGCACATAAAAGGCGTGAATCTTTCGGCACCCATATTAACAAGTGCACAATGTACAAGTAAGCAGAGTGGCAAAAGAAAGATGTTATTGATATATGTTGTCGCTATAATTGACTTGGGTTCTGTATACATTTTGCTCTGTTGAAAGTGATTGTATCATTTAAGAATTATTCGATGAAAGCACTAAAGTTGTATGGATTCATTCTTTTACTAAGGTTTTATGACTTTTTAGAGCTTGAAACTTTTGGACCCCGTTAATGAAAACAGTTAAAACATTGTTCAAAATGTCTTCTATGATGGTGAATGTTTTTTGGGCAAACTATCCCTTTAATCCACCTAAATTCTGGCAGATTTACTGAATAGAAACCATTTGTGTGTCTGTCACTGTGTGAATGATGTAACTTCCTGAAATATGTGCTTTCATGTGGGGTGTGAAACGATAAAAGAAGTGCACTTAACTGTATTGAATGTGCACCTGTAGTGCACTTCAAATTTTAAATATATCTTTAAAACACCATATTTACAGATAACGTAATGAAATAAAAGGCTACTTAAGTGTACTTAAGGACAGTACAGACTTACATACACTCACAAAGGGCAATTTATAATAATGTCAAATTAAAAGTTATAAACTGCAGATTCATAAATGTAATTAAGTTTAGTCAGTGTAATTACAAATAAATGTAAATACAAGACATACAAATTTCAATATAAAAACATTAAAATATACTTTAGTTTCCATAGTACACTTCAAACATTTAGAAGCCAGCCAATAGAAGTAATTTTGAAATTGCATATTAAGATTTACTTCAGTCCTGCTTTAGTGGGTCAAAAGAAGTACTGCTTCAGCTAACTTGAATTTTCATTTAATTGCAATTAATATGAAACTAAGTGTCTGAAAACAGTTTACAATTAATTATATTCTTTTAAATTATATTACTTTCATAATAAGTACTCTTATTTTAAAGCATGTAGAGGTGTACTTCTTTTTCACAAGGGTAATTATATTTAGATAATTTCAGCAGTTTAAAGCTGCTTGGGTTTAGGTTTCTAAATGAATTACCATTTGTTTGTAAATATTGTCCTCCTCCTGAAGCAGGTCTGTACGTTAACTTTTTTGCACATAGCACTGGTGCTACAGAGGTTGAAAGTTTTGTAGCACAGGCCAAACAGTTGTAGCACAAGTTAGGGGTGGGCGATATGGCAAAAATATCATAGCACGATTCACGATTTTATCACGATTCTTTGTCATGTTGGTTTTACTATTTTGCAAGTTGCCTGAGCAGTACAGCCAAACTAATTTCACTACTGTAAAAAAAAAAAAAAAAAAAAAAAAAGCCTTTTAAGGTAACAAAATATAAAATAAAAAAGAATGGCAGACATTTAGGTCAAAGTGGGCAAAGATACAAATCTTTGTCATTATTTTATGTTTGTTATTAGAAAATAAGAACAAAAGATATACATTACAAACACACATAATATACAAATAAAACAAACAGTGCTTTATTTTTCAGGTACAGTATTTAACAGTAACATTAAATATTAAATATTAAAATAAAACACTATATACACTATATACGTCAATTAAGTATTTTTAAGCAACTGTATTAAAGTTCATGAGCAGTGAATGATTTTTCATTTCTTTTTTCTTTTTTTTTTTTTTTTTTCTTTTTTTTTAAATTAATATTAAAGGAATAGTTCACCCAAAAATGAAAATTCTGTCATCTGTCTATCAATTCTGTCATAGGCCCGGTTTCACAGACAGGGCTTAGACTAAGCCAGGATTAGGCCATAGTTCAATTAGGACATTTAAGTAATTTTTATAAACGTACTTTACATTACTGGTGTGCATCTTGAGACAAAACATAGGCACTGATATATTTTAAGATCAGTCAGTGCAAGTTTCTTTCAGTTGAAACAGCTCAGACTTACATATTAGTCTAGAATTAGGCTTAAGCCTTGTCTGTGAAACCGGAGGATATTGTTTTATTTTTATACCATCATTTACTCACTCTCAAGTTGTTTTAAACCTGAATTAGTTTCTTTCTTCATTTGAACATAAAAGTTATTTTGAAGAATGTGGGTAACCAAGCAGTTGCTGGTCCACAGCGACTTCCAAAGTCAATGTGGACCAGCTACTGTTTGGTTACCCACATTCTTCAAAATATCTTGTGTTCAGCACAAGAAAGACATCAATGCAGGTTTGGGACAACATGTGAGTGAGGAAATGATGACAGAAATGTAATTTTAGGTGAACTATCCCTTTAATGACAGTCGGCTGCATGTTTAGTTATGTCCCTTTAAGGCCTGCACACATACGTTTCTCTCTCAACTGTTTACTTTCATTTTAGACATAACTAACTGGGTTTATGTAAACATTGTGTGCTTTTGACAGTATTAGACGCGAAATCAACCAGACGCAAAAGACAACTTATGAGTTGAGATAAGTCTTAAACTTAAGTCTAGTAATCAGGCGCTGTTGGAAAGTCTGCGCGCGCTTCATGTGTACGCGTTCAGAAGCACGTCAGAACAGCACATGAATTAAATGTTTAACTGGCAAGTCTTTAAAGCACATGCAAATAATGCACTTTTGTGATTGCGCATAAGTGCTGTGTCCCGTAAGTGTAACTCTACTGCTGAGATAACATTTTATGTGAATGTATGTCGCATTGTAGAGTATATTGATATGGCGGCGCCAGAACTGCAGCTGATAATGTGCGCTGTAGCTTGATACTACGATGTTTCTTCAGAAGCAGACCGTGGCGTGAAAACATTTTAATCGTCCACCATCAAAAATCATCATATCGCACAACCCTAACAAGTATAATCAATCTCACACACAGACACACACACACAAACACACACACACACACACAAACAAGCACAACGAAATCACTTCACACTATTAAGCGGTTGTGTTATGAACATGCAAAACTGTATCGCACGTGTGCTACAGTGGTAAATTTATTCATTATGGCATGTGCAACAGTACAGCTCTTCCTCAAGTAAATATATATTTTTTTAGTTTTTATTTGTCTGCAATCAGAGGTAATATTCAATGAAATCATACCTGAGAGCAACAAAAATGCTGTTAGTGTGAAAAAGTGCACCTGATGTTGCAGCTATGCTACTTTTTCACTTTCACATACAGATGCAGGATGTGTGAAACAGGATTAAACATGACAAGTGAGCCACTAATTTAAAGAACTGTATGAAAGTGAGACCCTGATGGACATGACTATCAGCTCCTCAGTCAGGGTCCGATTAAAGGAGGTTTAGTAACAGGTTGCACTGTTCCAAATCCAAATCTCCTGCCCGTCAATTGTAGTCTCTGACATTATTTAAAAAGTATATTTAAAATTATTATTCACAATACTTCAACAAATAAGATTGTGTTGAGGAACAATTTGCATAGAGTTCTAAGTTTGGATACACAAAGTTCACAACTAAAATTAATTGCAGTCTTGGTTAGGAGAAATAATAATCCATATATTCAGCTCAGTTTTTCCCTATTATATTAACAAGCCCAACAAAATATTGTTCCTTAAAATGCTTTATTTGGTTCTCTTTAGCTTTCACAACCACTTGTCCATCATGTTTATAAAAGTGTAATATGAATTTTATTGTTCTATATTACTGTCTAACATATTTGTAACTGCATGCTTGCACTGTTTGATCATTCATTATGGTTTCATTCCATTCAACATTCCTGTATCTTTATTCATGAGCAGGAAATACACAAATATACACAAATCATTATGCATTTAACATCTACCACATGTTTATGGAGTGAAATTCTGCTGATTATTGACTCAAAAATGCTTAAGAACATGACAGAAAATCAATTCACGTGTTTAAATCTTTAAATGAACAGTTAAGAAATTCAATTATTTCACGACTGATTCCCTAAACTCAGCTATAAGCAACAATGAACTGTATGAAATTGATATTTGGCACTAAATATGCAGAAAACAAATCAGCAGGGTGTCAGTTTTTCTCTGTTTATGATTTCTTTAACTGTCTATTTGAATATCTGAATGCATTGGCTACCCTTGTCTGCTTCTGCGGTCAAAGCTCAGATCCCTCACTGTCTGTGCAGGTTCCTTGGTGAAGTACACATTTCACAGTGAACAAAGCAGAAACCGCAAAACCTTTCGCTGCTTTATTTTCTGCAGAAACCAGTTAACAAAACACATGCACAAAAGGAAACTCCGGACACAATCTGAGCTATCAGAAAGTAATTTATTCCCAGACCTATTGTCAACACAATACAGTTTTTTTTTCTCTCTCTCTTCTCATACCACAGAAGAGGAATCACTCTGTTTCTGATTTAAAAAAAAAAAAATGTTGGAAGATCAAGTCTTTGTGACTCATACACGTGCTTATTTCAGTGACCCTTTCACTAAATTAGATTCAAGCCATTAACCATTCAATTAACATCTTATTAGGCTTTCAAAGTCACTTTCTCTATGAATTAAACTGAACGACATTAAGATCGACAAATGCACACGTGGCTACCCAAGCATGAGTGTTAGCTAAAGAATTTTATTTATTTATTTTTTAATTTATTAAATCAAATTCATTGTGTTTAATATAGTTTTTATTCTAACCGTTTTTGTTCTTTTTTTTTTTTTTTTTTGTATGTGAGTGAAGAATATGACCAGTAAATAGAGCTGCTTGTTCTCTAAATGTAATTTTAGCAGCATGCAAAGGTTAAAATAACTTTATTGTTAAGCTTTTAGGTTGAGCTGTTAAGCCACATGTCTGATCACAGATTTCAAGCAACAAATAAGCTCCTCATTTGTGATCTGTTTATCTTCTTATTAAGCTCAGAATAATGGGGTTCTTCCTGAAGGAAAACATGGCAGGAGTTTTAAACCTAATCTTATTGAACTTCTTGAATTTGGAAAGCTACATTTAATGGACTGAAATAGAGTCCCATCCTGGAAAGATAGGGATAGTTCATCCAAAAAAGAACATTCCTAAAAAAACGGGGCTTACTTGCCCCCTCAGATATTTGAGCCAAGCGCATTTAAAATCCAAAATTCCAAAGCAAGCAAGTAAAAAAAATAATCCAAAGCAAGCAAGTAAATAAAATAAAATCTACCTTCCACTAATATCAACTCATATTAGTGGCTCAAATAAGGGCATACAAGAGGTAGGGAAACACAAGATACAAGACAATCCTGACAATAATATTAAAAGTTTATATATTATAAGTTTAGGATGAAGTACTAAAAATTACTAAAACTAAAACTGAAATGAAAATGAAGAATAGAAATAAAAATATAAAAAAACTTACAAAAATGACAAAACATATGAAAATGACTTAAAATGAAAACTGACATTATAAAAACAAAGCAAATTCAAAATATTAATAAATACTACAATAGTATATAAATAATACTAAAATAGCACTGTTTGATCTTACTCAGGACTACCACTGGTGCCTTCACAAAAAAAAAAAAAAACCTTGGATGACGCCCCTGACAACAAATGTGAAAGCTTCATCAGGATTGAAGGGCAAGCTATAGAGATTTTTGTACATTCATCAAAATCTCAACTCATCTGAAACTCACAGACAGTGCCACTCCAGAGAGGTCCTCTCAACACCTCCCAATTAAATACATAACATCCACAGGTCTCTGAGCTTCTATTTCCTTCAACACAGCCTTCCATACTTAGCACTTTATCTATAAACATTACATCATATGACAGGAGCTCTTGGACATGTAACAGATGCTATATGTTGGCAGATCTTATCCTCATTATTGCTTTGTTTCCACAGTATGTTAAAAAACAAAACTACTGTCACGATTTACTCAAGTCATAAAAATCTGTATGAATTTATTTCTTCTGTGGAATGTAAAAGGAGATATTCTGAGAAATGTTCCAGTGTTTGGTTACCCATATTATTCAAAATCCAATTTAAAGTGTCCAAAACTGTCTAAATGCTTTTTGGGGCCACTGTATACAGTATATGACCAAATGTGATATCACCACTCAAATGCAGAATATAATGGTTTACAATTATGTTAAACTGTTTATTATTATAAAAACTCAGTTGAGCCTATAAAACAGATGGGCAAGTGTCAACCCATGGTGTGTTATCTGGCTCGTATAACAGCATATCAACTTGAGCTGTTTGGAACGTGGCAATGATGTGGGAATATTTTATTGCCTTTGTTTATGGTGACAATGACAATCATCTGGTCTCCAGCTGCGTATCTAAACCACAACATATGAGTAATAGCGCCATCATTACCCAAACAACAGGCGAGAATGAGCCTGGCCATGCATGTCTTTACAGCCACGCTCTGACAAATATGGATCTGTGCCCACCGCTTTCAAACAGGTTACTGAAGTGCCTGCCGACCTCTCTGTTAACTTGATGTCACCTTTTAACAATGACAGATTTTCAGCTGTTGGTCTCGCCATTGTGCACATGCAGGAACGTGCTTACCTGGTTTGATCGAACGACACCTGCCTGAGATCTCAGAGGAGGCTGAACAGAGAGGCATTTGACAATGCTTTGCAGGCACTGAAGTCAATTGAAAAATTATGACGTGCCGGCTTCTGCAGTGAGCACATATGCTGTCAACATCCAAGTTCTATCATGGCAGCTGGCACGAGGACACATTGCCCTCCACTGTCTTTCAACTAGAGCTATAGGATCCATCCGAAGAGTGAGGGGACACGTTATGAACCTTATCAAATGTGCTCATGAATATTAATTATGTGACATACTCATTACAAATAACAAATTAAGTAGGTGATGTACTCATAACAAAACTGTTGAAAAGCAGCTAAGTAGGCAGCAACCATTTTGGGGTCAACGTCAGGGTTGCCAGGTCTGCGAAACAAAACCAGCCCAACTGGAACTCAAAACTAGTCCAGTCACAGCCAAAGCTGGCCCAATCCCATTCCTGGGTAAAATCTCTCCAAAATCATGTTCTGGGGGGTCAAACCCTCCTTCCAGGGGGTTCCACATTCTGGGGGGCAGGGGGGTTCATGTCAATCCGCAGACTTAAAAAACAACTGGAGAAATCTCTGTGCGTAAGGGACAAGGCCGAAGACCTTTGTTGGATGCCCGTGGTCTTTGGGCCCTCAGACGACACTGCATCACTCATCGGCATGATTCTGTCATTGACATTACTAAATGGGCCCAAAAATACTTCCAGAAACCACGCACGCACGCACACACACACACACACACACACACGGAGCACCCCTCCTCAGTCGTGGTATTGAGGGTGGAGAGAGTGCTGGTCATTCACTTCCCCCACCTACAATCCCTGCCAGACCTGAGACTCGAACCTGCGACCTTTGGGTTACAAGTCCGACTCTCTAACCATTAGGCCACGACTGCCCCCAAAAAGGAAGTGAACATGGTCCAGAAGCTCCGTCGTGTCCTGTGGGCCAAGGCTCATTTAAAATGGACTGTTTCAAAGTGGAAAATAGTTCTATGGTCAGACAAGTCTAAATTTGACATTCTTGTTGGAAATCATGGACGCCGTGTCCTCCGGGCTAAAGAGGAGGGAGACCTTCCAGCGTGTTATCAGCGTTCAGTTCAAAACCCAGCATCTCTGATGGTATGGGGGTGCATAAGTGCATACGGTATGGGCAGCTTGCATGTTTTGGAAAGCACTATGAATGCTGAAAGGTATATAAAGGTTTTAGAGCAACATATGCTCCCCTCCAGACGACGTCTATTTCAGGGAAGGCCTTGTGTATTTCAGCAGGACAATGCAACATACTCCAGCTATTACAACAGTATGGCTTCATAGTAGAAGAGTCTGGGTGCTGAATTGGCCTGCCTGCAGTCCAGATCTTTCACCTAAAGAGAAGCTTTGGTGCACCATTAAACGAAAAAATACGTCAAAGACGACCACAAACTCTTCAGCAGCTGGAAACCTATATCAGGCAAGAATGAAATTCCAACACCAAAACTCCAGAAACTCATAACCTCGATGCCCAGACATCTTCAAACTGTTTTGAAAAGACGAGGAGATGCAACACCATGGTAAACATGTCCCCATCCCAACTATTTTGAGACCTGTAGCAGGCATCAAATTTGAAATAAGCTCATTTTGTGCATAAAATTGTAAAATTTCTCAGTTTAAACATTTGTTATGTTATCTATGTTCTATTGTGAATAAAATATTGGCTCATGTGATTTGAAATTCTTTTAGTTTTCATTTTATTCTAATTTAAAAAACGTCTCAACATTTCTGGAATTTGGGTTGTATGCTATATGGGGATTATTTCATATATGTTATACATGCAGCAGCAGTATAGCAGTATATAGCAGTATTTCTTCCATGCTCACAGCAGCATGTTGTGGATTTATTGGCAGTAGCAAGTCTCGGTACTTGCTTGGCCGCAGCAGCAGAGTAACAGATCTAATCTGCCAAGACCAAACCCATTAAGATTGTCATGTACATTACCATGCCAATCCCTCCGAGAGTTGTCATGACAGAACTTCTTTTCAGGAGTGTTTTTCCCAAAAGCATTTTTAGCCAACCACTGTTGCAAGTTCCGTCGTTACCAGCATAGTTCAGTGATTTAGTATTTCCCGAAACTATAATTCCAACGAACATTTGCAAAAAGCATTGCAAAACTGTGTGGTTGGAACTACAGCTCTTGACCTGTGGTTAGAAGCATAGTTTCTTGTTAGTAAGACGTGCACTGGAGTTTAATTTAAAAGAGAATCTATGATTGAATCAACAGAAAACAACAGATAAAGCAAAACAAAGAACAAATATATCAAAGTAGTCCCCAGATGGCATGTTCACTTGTTCTCAAACGGGTTAATTAGCATAAATTACTACTTCATCACCTGCGTGATGTCAATAATGCAAGTGAGTTCACAGCAGTCCAAATGTGTAATAAACTTACTAAGGCTTCGGGGAACAGTCATGCCTAGTTCATTTCTAAAAAAAAGTAGCGAGTTACATTGTATGGGAAACACACACAGAAGAGCTTCCAAACACTGCATGCAATGACCTCGCTCTCAGGGTTAATTTGGTTAATCTACATTGGCCCGTAGCTAAGGTGGAAGTGTCAAGCAAACCCAGCCCCAGGTGACCTTGCAACAGGCATAGCTCACCTGAGAGAGGTCAGCACAGAAAGACCAGTCTTCACTCTCCACATGACTTTCAAAGTGGATTTGAACCTGGAACGGTGGACTCAAATAGACATGAAAACAAGTGCAGGCCTGGGGTGATCCTGTTGTCTACTGCAGTGTTCCGGCAGGAGAGTGAATGCTCTTGTGCGTGCATGGTAGAGGGCAATCGTTAATATTCATGGTAAATGTCAACCATACCCACAACCGCTTCTGTCCTCAAGTCTGTCTGAATATAGCCAGGAAGTTCTGAAACATTTAAACACGATTTCATTGTTTCCTCTGAAACCTCTAGCCATGTTTTCATGACACAAAGACAACAGGAAAACACTTTGAAAGGGTAAACTTCATCCAAAAATGAAAATTCTGTCTTCATTTTCTCGCCCTCACGTCGTTCCAAACCTGTAAGACTTCTTTCTTCTATGAAGCACAAAAGAAGATTTTATTTTATTTATTTAATTATTTATTTATTTATTTATTTATTTATTTATTGAAAAATCTGTCTGTTCTATTATCCATGCAATAAAATTCAACAGGGTTGAATGTTATTGTGGACCCTACTAGCTTCGATTGCATGGACAATTTCTTATTTCAAATATCTTCCACAAAAGTGTTCGGAACGACATGAGGGTGAGTAAATGATGACAGAATTTATTTTTGTGGTTGAACTATTCCCTTAATACTACAGCCTGCATCATCCTCTCTAGAGATTTCTCCAGGATCAACAAAGATCAGAATTGGCATCATGAATGAGAAATGATGGAGATGCTTCACCATTTCTTAGTGTGTTCCTGTTTGAATTGAGTTATTGGATGCTGGCATGATTACAACATAATTACATGCACAATCACGACCGCCAAGGATTAGATTAACTAACCAAAGGCTTAGCAATCAACGATCCCTGTCAATTGTGTACATTATTGACCATGCTTCATTTGATATAAAATTAATTTAGCCCAAAGGTTGAGAGCAGCTTATCGTCTGGTGTTATGATTGCTAGTTAACTTCACTCTAGATGTATAATTTATCGTATCAATGTCCATCTGCTCACAAAATGAGCTGCTTCTAAGAGAGTACATGCCCTCAGTTTGAATGTGCACCATGCCTTTGCTACGTCTCCATGTTATTGGAAGTTTGGGACTGACAACTACAAAATAAGTGATAATATATGTAGGTCTTAATTAAAGAAAAAAACTTTTCAAAAATGGAAACAGAGGTGCCAAGTTCTTAGAAATGTATTATTTGTATTCATGTTGGTTATATATGATTTTGGAAAAACTTTAATAACATTTTCAAAAAAAAGTTTCAGTTAAATGACTCTAAAATGTCATGGTGTAACAATCAAGCAAAAAATAATAACATATTTATCTTGAGTAGCTACATGGGTGTACACATCATATTTTAAAAATTTTAAAGATACGTTTTACAGTTCAACAATTAATTAAATCAATAATCAACAAAATGACATTTTACAAGGTAAAATATACTAACCAGTCATAAAAGGTCTGATTTTCTAATATTTTAAGAAAGATAGTGACCTGAAATTCTAAAGCAATTCTCACTCTCATTTAAAACCGAATTGTGTTGTAAAGTTGTTTTGGAGCTGCATGTTTTGCAAATGTAACTGCATATTTTCATGTCACAATTGTTTCCTATTTCCTGCTATCAGTGTAGTCTATTGCTGTAATAAACCAAATAGATTGATCTTAAGGCTCTGTATCATTCGGCAAAAAGAGAGCATGCCTGTCTTCTGACAACACAGGGAGTCCA
The DNA here is from genome assembly GCA_039654775.1 of Spinibarbus caldwelli. Taxonomy (NCBI): domain Eukaryota; kingdom Metazoa; phylum Chordata; class Actinopteri; order Cypriniformes; family Cyprinidae; genus Spinibarbus; species Spinibarbus caldwelli. The sequence goes on from CM077218.1 coordinate 32,678,577, forward strand.
AAAACAGAAATGCTGTAATCATGAGTGGAGTCATTTACATCCCAGGGCTCTGAATCTATCAAGCATTCTAGCACATGATTGCTATTGTATTTATGCATTGCGGGCTTTGATAATCCGCTGTGCTGCCTGCAGGAAGGAAGAAGCAGCACAAATTAGTTGATTAGGAAAACCTCTGCACTGCTTTTCCAAGCGCGCTTCATCTCAGGGTGGAAACAGGTCTATCCAGGATGACATGCTCCATCAGGGTTGTCATTTAAACCACATTAAACCCACACAAACCTCTCTACATAGCAGTGCTTGCAAACTCTGGGAGCTTTATCTGAAACAAAACTTAGCGCCATATTGAACACTGATATATGTTTATTATATTTTTGGCCTTTTTTATTGGATACACCAGGGGAGTCACAGTTGGCATGGACTGGTTAGCATGATCCCATTAGCCCCTGTTGGTTGATTTTGTAACCTCAACATCTACCTGCAAAAAAAGCATGATACTTCAATGATGGCCATTAAAAAGCACCAGTGACAAAATACATATTTCTACAAGCAACATATAAAAAAAAAAATAAAAAAAAAACTTATTTATTATATAGTAGCTATTTTACCAATACCTGATCATTTTTAGATGTTCTTAAAAAGGAAAATGGCAGTTTTGTCATGATTAGTATGATTTTAATTAACAGTAAATGGCTCGTGGCTATCCAACCAATATAATGTTTATATTATATTGAATACATTTATATTATATTGATTAACTGCTATGGCAAGCTCTAGCCAAGTATTTGAATGTTGTGCAGCAAGCTCATTGGTTGCTGATACAAAAAGAACCAATCAGCTGCCCCATGTGATAATGATGTGTTTATATTATATTGATACTGAATACATCATTTAATAGAAAATGTAAAAAGAAAAAAAAAAAAAGAAAACTTGCTAGGTTCATGTGTGGTCACATTAGCAAAATTTTGGTGAAATTTTGTGGAAAATAAAAATTAAAAATAAAAAGTCCATTGTCAATGTAGGGTACACAGACGTCCCTTTCAAACCAAGCAGCTTTTCAGTGTCAATGCAACAAATTCACATAACAACACTGAAATCTGAAACACCCGATCATGTGCTTTCCTATTGAAATTGCTGGATTTTGCCCCAACATTTTGCTAAACAATAGTAATTGTCCACAACTCAGACCACTTAGATGAATAAATAAAGTTCAGAAGTTTCTAAATAACACCTATTATGTAATTGTTTAACTAATTAGCTAGCTGCTACACACAAAATAAATGATAAAATAATATTATTGTCGACAAGCTGTGGATTTTCAGCCCAGAATTTTTTTTTTGTTTTAGTAAAAATTTTAGTTAGATGTGTCCATTTTGAAACAAACGAGCAACAATGCCAAATGGTACCAGATAACTGCAGGAAAAAGCTCCCAAGATTGATATTTGATCTGTATTTCAATGACAGGAGAATGTACATCATCATGGTAAAGAAAACACAGTGAGTACAGCAACAATGGCAACAAGCCCCGATAATGGTTTTGCACTCCCAAACCAGAGTAGTTACAGGTGAAAGTGCTGCGCTGGCAGCAAAAGAAAACATAAAAACAGTGTTGATGGAACAAACCATTCTGTGCAAGCAAATAATAATAAAAATAATAATAGCACAGCGGATATTTTACCAGTGCCAGATTCACTTTTGTATGGTTATTAAAAGCGAGAATTTGCTAATCAGTGTTGTCATGATGTAATTTTCCTGCCACTCCAGATTGATTAATCACACGGCATTAACAGCTAAGGTGATTGACTTGAAAAGTTCTGTGGTTTCATAAGCTAATATGGCAGATTTCAGATCGTGCACTGCCATTGAGATGAATGGGAATGCTTTCAGATAGCTGCAGATATTATAGACATCCATGGTCAGAGCACAAGAGCACAGACAGAATACAAAACACCGGCAGAGTGACGTATTCTCCCACCGGTCAGCTTGTTCAAAAACACATTTGCGCTGTATGTCTCAAGCACTGACAAATATCGAACAGGGCGGGGAGGAATCCATTGGGAAACATCACACCCTGGCTCAATGCTGATATCAAAAGACATCAATGGCGTTCGACATTTCTGTGGTTTTCTATCAGCCCCAAGTCATCCAGAGAATTTCAAGCATTTCCGATTAGTTCACGTGGGTGGTGGGGATGGGTCTGCAGTGCAGCACAATAGAGCTCTCCACAGCAGTCAATGATTTAGTGCTGTTCCAAACCCATCAGGCACCACTGCCATGATGTACGAGCCTTCATTCATGTACCACCACATGCAACTCAGAAAAACCTCGGCTTTTGCAATCCACGCAGAGGCCCTTCTCGCAGCCGGAGTGAATGAATTACACTGTGAAACATCGCCGGGTTGTTTTAGGGAACTTGAGGCAATGCTGTAAACTATACTATTCTGAATTAATCTATTAGCCTCCACGCATTTCTGTCTGTCTGCACTTTCCCCGAGCTCATTAAGCGCTAAGTGCGGGAAGCTCTTCATAACGGCAAGCTCCTTAAACACAGCCAAACCGCCTTAACTATACAAAAGAGTGGCAACATTAAAAGACATCTCAGACAAAACACTTCCCTTTAATGTCACGCTCTTAGGGCTTCGACGGATCCCAGCCCAGACTAAGACCCTTATCACTTTGTCCTCACACAGACGGTTTAACAGCCATGCTGGATCAATAGTTAAAAAGCAGATATGTACATTCAGAGCCCGCCGTTCAAACACCCTCCTCTCAACGCTCTGTATCCATATAACAAACCTGGCGCTACATACTTGTTAATGCATTAGCCTGCCAACAACAATAACATGTAAGGTGCGAAAGCTATCCCAGGCCGATTGCCGAGGCGTTCTGTGCAGACAAGCTGTCTTTTAGCTCTGGGTAAGTGAATGATGGATGCTTCCTGAATAGCAAGATCTGAATAGCACTTTAACGCACTTTTTCACTTTTAACACAGAGAGGAACATATGCGGTGACGTACGTGCTGAGAATCGTTCATATGACTATATTCCGAAAATAAATCGTAAACGTTCTCTAAATGTGAGATCATCTCAGATGTTCCTCTTTCAGATGTTCCTTATTTGCTAATAAAGAGAGTATGTGGCAATGTAAACAACCGAGCAAAGAACAAGATGCATTTGAAGGAGTTTTGACAGGTTCATTGGATTTTAACAGAAGGTAAGTACAGAACAGTGTGGAGGAAAAATGTTGTTTGTGGTTTGAGGGTTGCACATCTTTGTAGACTGTGGTTAAACAGGAAGCTATTTTATAAAAGAACATCACACATGAGAGAATGCAGCTAAACGCATGCTGAGCAAAACAATCAGATTGCACATGGAGTCCTACTCTGACAGGAACTTCTGTCTCTGCGGATTTCATTTGTAGATCCATCAACAGTAGGCTATCTCTGCTTTGTGTCTTAAAGGAATATTGTACAGCGGGTTCAATATGTTACAAAAGTTATGCGCAAACAACAGCATTTATGGTATAATGTTGATTACTATACAAATGTAATTTTAACATGTCCCTCATTTTCTAAATTAATAAATAAAAGTGAAAATCAAGGTACTTACAATGGGGGTGAATAAGGTCAATTTTTAGAGAATTTAAAAGAAATCTGAAGCTTTTAACACTTAAAACACATGAATTCTTTCAAAACTTATGTATTACTTGAGCTGTAAAGTTGTTCTGTTATTCAGTTGTAAAATCCACTAACTTTACACATAAAAGGTTAATAAGTGATTGTTTTCCACATTTAAATCCTATTACTCTGCATGTTGTTCATGTCATGTGGCTGTACTATGAAAACAGTATTTTAATGTTTATGTATGGGCCTCATTAACTTTCATTGTATGTGCCTCACGATGTTTGCCTTTTCTTTAAAGAAAAGGAGGGCTGGATCGATGAATGAATTTTTGTGGCATTGTGCCACAGGTGCTGTCAATTTTGCTTAAATTGTACTGAACTCGTAGTATTCCTTTAGAGCTAAAATGTGTCATTTTTGATGTTAAAATACGTTGTTTTCCCCAAGCAGTGTACAATTGTAGTTAGGGGTAGGCAATAAAGCAACAAAATATCACTATTTCTTTTTTTAATGCTGAGTCATAATCCACAAGCTTGTCACAATTCTTTTTCATGTTGTGTTTTATGACTATTTTGCAAGTTAATGAGCAGTACAGCCAAACTAATTCCAAATGTTTTTTTTTTTTAAGTATTGCACTACAAGTTAATGAAATGAGAAAAAAAAAGGTAATAATGGTGTTATCAAAACAGCTTACTTAGTTTGAGCATCCCCACCAGTTCTGGCATAAGTTTTGTTGACCAATGGTAGACGGAGGAAAGTTTCAAGAGAACCTCTTTATTTTTTATGCAATTCAGTCTGGTGATGCTAATGGCTCAGAAATAATATGCTTACCTTTAAAAACTAAATTACATCACTTAAGGTCATTTTGATGAACAACTCAACATATGCTTAATTAAAGCAATATCTGCCAAATCACTATAGAGGATAAAACCATTGGAAATCATTTGACAAATCACATGCAAAAGTATCATTTTGGATAGTTAAAGATGTCTTGCTCCCTGTTTGTCTGCTGTGTTACAAAATTTATAGGAAATGTAATTTATTGTAATATTTCATAAATTGTGTATTGCTCAATGCCACTGGAGCGCGATTAATCACCTTTAAGGAGGAATAGACTTACCTGTCCTAAATGTTGTTAGTATGCAGAACAGCTTAAACACAGTCATTTCTTATAACTTGCTAATGAGGCTTTAGTTGCGGACAAATACTTTAGAAGCATCTCTCGCCTTTAGGTTAATCAGTTAATTGCAGTCTGTAAACATTTGAAGGGCCGGTCTAATCCCAGAGGACTAATGCTGATTTTATAAGAATAAACATCATCAATCAGCATCTTGAAGAGATCAAGACGTAGCAAGAAGCACAGTATGATTTAGAGCCAATTATTTAATAAATTATTCATATTACAATAATATATTGCAATATATTTGTAATGTACATGTAAGATTCCTCTCAGCAATGCACAAAAAGTAAAATTATTAGACATTGGTAAAGGCCACAACAAACTGTTAATTATGGGACCAAAATCAATAGCAGTAAATGACCATGCATGCCTAATTTTAGTTAAATGTATTTTAAAACACAAGAACAAGCAACAATATTTAACAGTACCAACTCCAGGAAAAAGCCTCCCAAATATTATTTCATGCTGAAAGTTGATCGTTATTGCAACAGAGTGAGGACAGGAAAATTTGCATCAGCATTGTAAACGGAACATAGTGAGTACAGCAACAATGGCAACAAGCCCTGATAATGGTTTTGCACTCCCAAACAAAAAGTAGTTAGGGGTGAAAGTGCTGTGCTGGCAGCAAAGGAAAACATAAAAACAGTGTTGATGGAACAAACCAGTGGAAGAAAGCTGACATGTACAAAGAAGTTTGTGGTGGGTGTACTAAAAATCCACACTCTAGACTTCAACTCAATGGGAGGAACAGACGACCGAATGCATTTAACATGAGGGAGAGAGAAGTGGAGTGCTTTGGGGCACATTATCCAAAGCACAAATGGACTCTCAACCAGATGTCAACCTCCTCAAATATTTACAACAGAGATTATGTTTAATAACTTTCATTATAGACTATGATTGGTCTGGATATTTCTGTGCATAAAACCATTCCTGTGTGGGTACAGTTCATTTTTCTGAAGAATGAGACATACTCCCTTAGTAATAGGTACAATCAAATCTTCATGACTATTAAAATCAGTATCAACCAATGTGGCTATTCATTCATTTATACAGCATATATTTAAATTCCATTCCAACCAAGAAAGACCCCTATATATTGTGTGTGTGTGTGTGTGTATATATATATATATACACACACACACACACACACACACACACACACACACACACACACACACACACACACATATACAGTATATGGGGGTCTTTCTTGGTTGGAATGGAGTGGATGGGATCTTAGGCTTTATTTCATGTCTTATTGATATACTGATATTTTTATTTTTTTCTTAATTTCTTTTTTCATAACCAGGCCCAGAAAGTTATTATTATTATTTTTTTTTAGTTTTATTTTAAATGGGGAAACTGATTATATGTGGAAAACTGAAGAATGGAATTAAACATGATACAATAAACAGAGCTTGAGACTAAAGACTGAAAGCATGATCAAATTTTCCAAAATGTTTCATAGACATGCAAGAAGTGTGCAATGTGTAGAGCTTTGCGAATGAGGGGTGTACAAACTCTTGCAATAAAATACAAGATCATGTTACAAACAATATGTCATCTAAAAAGAGTAGGAATTAGGAAACATGGTCATTTTAAGTAATGACTTCAAAACTCAAAAATGGAAGCTCTCACACAACAGATGGCAACAAAGCATTTCCATCATTACATGTTTTGTAATATGAGGGAATTGCATGGGGAAAAGCTGTATTTGCAAATGTTTCAACCGGAGGTGCAAAAGAGTGTTGAGAAACAGATTTTCTAGGTTTTGGTATGGGGGGAAAAAAATCACACTGACTGAAAATTTTTGATTGGAAAAAAAAAAAAAAAAGAAAAAAGAAAAAGGAACAAGATAATTTATTTAACTTTTAAACCTGCAGCGTTTGCGGTTACATCTATTACAATCTCTCAAATGATACAAAGTGTTAAAAAAAGAAAAAAAAAAACTGATTGATAGTTAGAACTAAACCGGCTAATATTCACCAGCCTAAGCATCCACAACCTTCACAAACTTAGACATGAGTTGCCTGAGGGGCACAAACCCAATTACAATCTCATATAGTGAACAAGACTAGACATTAACTTGTTTCTTAATAATATGCTTATTGTTTTAATGAACAACAACTTTGAATGTTGCCATAATGTATAGTCTTAGTTTACAGCTTGCATTCTATAATTCAACATGTAATGATCCTCACAATGCCACACACACAACAATAAAAAGATAAAGGACTTAAACATCCTTTGAAAACCTTGCCTCATGGGCAGTTCTCCCTTACCTAGTCATGTGTATGACCTTTATTGAAATTGCTTTTCACTGGAATAGGTCACCAGATTCAAAGGCACGGAATGGACGAAATAATAGGTTGGTCTCTGTTCAGCACACATTGAATACAGCAGGTTGAGCTTTTACTTGGCTTTTGTAAAGCTTTAGGGCCATTTGCAAAGGCCAGCTCCAGGAGTCTTTCTGTGGTCTGCCCAGGAAGAAGCAGGAACAGGTGGAATAGGGATAAAAATAAAACAAAGCAGAAAGAAGTCAAATAAGATTTGTATATTAACCTTCATGTAACGTTTATTGAGGTTAATTGAGGTACTGCTACTGCACACAGACAGCACTTTCCACAAATACGGTACAAAACAAGGCCCTCAAACTCACCATGAAATCAAAATTGATTTTTTTTTTTTAATGGAATGTTGCAGCATTTATTTTAAATTGATTTATCCATGGACATTTTTTTAATTCATGTGCCTTCATAACTGTCAATCAAAAATATTCATTTCACCTTCACCTGCAATGACAGCTCTTCTCGGATGACTCCAATGATCGTAATTTCCATTGCATGCCAACACTTCGTTTGGTTTTTCAACTAAATATCCAGCAAAACAAAATCATGCCATGCACATTTTGCAAACAAAATTTTGAACAGAGCTAAACATTATGTTTTGGTGCTTAAAACTGGTTATTTAAAAATATGAATTTATTATAAATTCAACAGATTATGTCAAATAATGACACTGCTGTGTAACTTTAATTGTAAAATAAAGTCAAATAAGTGTCTGGGGTGTAACTGTAACGGGAAGTCAGACTTGAGACACAGGTGAGTTAGAATCAAACAGACGGGTTTATTGAACAGTATGCGGGAGATCAAGGAACTGGTGAGTATAGCAGATCCAGAGTCTTTAGCTGAACTGGAGATGATACTGATAGTAATATTCTTGATTACCAGGTCTGACGGAGAGGATTGCGGGTCTTCCAGGAGCTGTTGCGACAGAGCTGGATGCAGGTAAGTAGACGGAACATGCACACGCACACGCACGCACACACACACACACACAAGGTCAAGGAGACTTGGAGCAACAGGTAAGTAATTCAGCATAGGTGTGAGTCCTTTTCCACTTGGGAGACCAGACAATGTGGCTGTGTGGACTGTGTGCTCTTATATATATATACATATATATATATATATATATATATATATATATATATATATATATATATGTATGTATGTATGTATGTATATGTGGACTGTGTGCTCTTATATATATATATACATATTTTATATATAAAATAAAAAAAATTATATTCTCTCATGCACACACACAAAAGAAGGTCTCCGGAAGTATAATACTGGGTGAGAAACCTAATATACTGTACAGATAAGCACAAAACCCCCATGTTTAATTCCGTCACACCTCACTGCACAAAGGCAGTTCTCCTTGGATTGAAAAAATACTGTTTCATCACCTCCACGAAGTGAGTGATTGTTCCTGGGGGTCTAGGAAGCCCTTTTCAGTTAGCCACCCTTGGGTGGAACAGAGTTTCAAAGTGAGAGATTAAAGAGCCGTGCTAGGACGCTGTGCCCTTCCTACCCAAAACTCTCTCTTGTTACAAGCCTGCTGAATCTTGCATACAGTACAATAACAAACTCCACTTGATTTAATATAGAGCAACAAAGCACAGAAACACAATATGCATTATTCAGGAAGGACATTAATGAAGCCTCTCTGCTATTACTGACCTGCATACAAACACAGTTTTGTGAAGGGTTATCCCTTATATAGCAGGTGGCATAGGTTTAAACTATAGGCTTAGCATTTTCTGTCTTTTCAAGTAAAAGGACATTTTAATTGGTGAACTAGATTCAAAATTCAAAAGGTTTAGTTAATGCCATCAAACTGACATTTCTGACAAATAAATGAGCTCTTTCCTTTATAATCACCGTTAAAGCTAATTAACTCAAAGCCGTGAAAACACTATTAATCTTATTCATTAAAACTAATCTGCAAGAGATCATTGAGAACCAGCTTGTGTGTTTTAAATTCAGCATCGGTTAACAAAACCAAATCCCTTTACATTATGATTTCTGATCTTTTACTAAGATGTAAAAGATATTCTTCCATAAACGTGTATATTTTAAAGCTACAAATGCATACAGAAATTCTTGGATAGAAAGTGTTCTTGGAAAAAATATAAGGCTTTTTCACTTTGAATCGATTAGATACCAAACAAAACATGTTTTGTCAAGAGTCTGAATGACAGAAAGATAGCATGTACCATACAAAAAACATTAGATAAGCTCCTGACCAAAAAAAACAAAAAACAACAACAACAACAACAACTGACACTGATGGAATTGATTTTCATCTGAAATACAGAGATGTCAGTAATGATTGTTTATCATTTGCTGCCTGCCACTTACAGAAGCCAAAGACGAGCACACAGGCTTTTTCTGATAAAAAAAAAAAAAAATGACCTGTGTGAGAGAAATCATATTTCACAGAAGTGTTTATTTCAGTAACAGCCAAAGATATGTGGGTCTAGTTCAAAAACAAAGCCGAGGATATTGTGTTTCTGTCCACAGATTAATTAGCTGATGGTTATAGAAACAAATCTCTCTGGATGCATTTATGTTTTAGAAAATAGCTATACTGTATCATTGCTTCTGAGTCTGTCACATTGTAATATGGTTGTTAAATGAGGCTGCTGCGGTAAGTCAGCCTCATTATTTTCATTCACAAAAACAATCGTGTACTTAAGTGGACAAAAACAATGGCCGTGTCATCTGCTATGCCCTTAGGAGACATTAAACAGGAAGCTGATGGCACATATGATTTCTACAATCACTAAAAAACATTTGATGTCTTTTATGACCAACATGAACAACAATATCCAATTAACACCCAGACAGGCCTCACTCAGATAAAGCGCATATCGGCAGAATTGCATTGAATGTTTGTCTCATCACATTATTTCCTTTTTTCTATTCAGTTTCAGCTTTCATCTCAATCCGAGTTTTACGCAGGAATATTAAATCATCTGCCATTGGGAGACTGCAGTCTGAAATATGATAACATTTAAGCAGTGAAATTGGTTGACTACTAAAGTAAACAAAACACTATATATTTTTTTCTTTTGCCCTCTAATGTGAAAAGGGCAATTCATGGGATGGAAATATATTAAAAACATCTCAAAATCTTCCCTGAAAACAAAGCATTGTTATGAAAATGACAGCCTGCACTAATTGGTCAAAGCAGCGTCTCAGACAAGAGTGAAAGGAAATAAACGAACACGACTCAAGAGCTCTGTCCGAAACCTGACACATGTGACCTTCACAGCCAATATGCAAGGCATCAAGGAGACCAGACATCTCTGTCATTACCAGGACAGGACCTCCTTTTCCTTTAGAAAGCTCAAGGGGCCACAAGTCTGGATCTTTAGCCTAAAGGGCCGCACTTCTTCTAATAAATATACAAAATATTAATAAGGAGAGTAGGTTATGGGTGTCTGCAAATGCATACTTCCCTACAATAAAGTAGGTGAAAAACAGTATGTCAAAAGAGTCGCACGACAATGGCAACAAAACAAATGCACTAAGTCCGGACTACATTCATACTACACACTTTGATACACAGACCACTTATTTAACAGTCACAAAGCAACAGCTTATTCAAAATAAATACACAAAGAGGATGCAATTTTTGATGCAGCTTACTTTTGGTGTGCAGAATGAGCAAAATGTTTAGTTATTAAAAATTACATGCTCAAGGGCAACCAGTTAACAGTGCAAGTAATTATACATACTGTATCCATACTGTGTGCTAGTTAAGACATCAAAAAGAAAAAAAGAAAAAAACAGACAGGCAAAAGAAGCGTATAGGCAATCAGGGATGGTATACACAGGTTAAGTGTCTACACTAATAATACTTTTTCAAAGAAAGAAAAACTCAGTCCTCATCTGTTAAAGCATGCAATGTCATGTTGGAATGCTCTCCTCCTCCGCCTGCTCTCAGCATTAGTATGTAAATAGAAAGTGGATCCATGGATATGACAAGTAGGAACATCCCTTTAATTAACTCTAATCCGCTTTAGACCCGCTTGGCAATCTGTTCCCAGAGTCTGCTACATGCCGCTTCATTCATAACTCAAAGACACCTGCATATTTCCATCGTGCTAGATTAATTCAAACAGAAAGATTTTTTAAGTGGCATGTGCGTGGAGTTCTGTCAAGATTTTATTATGAGTGTGTTTTCTTTCTTTTCATTGAGCAAAGATTGCCTCTGCGAATGTGAATGAAACATTCTCTGAACGCTGTTTGAACTAGTGACATATCAACTGTGTTTACTGCATTAAATAAAATCAGAACATTTTTTCTTGTTACAGTGGGGAAAAAATAATTTGATGCCCTGCTGATTTTGTGTTTGCCCACTGACAAAGAAATGATCAGTCTACAATTTTAATGGTAGGTTTATTTGAACAGTGAGAGACAGAATAACAACAAAAAATCCAGAAAAAACACATTTCAAAAAAGTTATAAATTGATTTGCATTTTAATGATTGAAATGAGTATATGACCCCTTCGCAAAACATGGCCAAAACCCTTGTTGGCAATCACAGAAGTCAGACATTTCTTGTGGTTGGCCACCAGGTTTGCACACATCTCAGGAGGGATTTTGTCCCACTCCTCTTTGCAGATCCTCTCCAAGTCATTAAGGTTTCGAGGCTGACGTTTGGCAACTCGAACCTTCAGCTCCCTCCATTTTCAATGGGATTTACACTGGCTAGGCCACTCCAGGACCTTAATGTGCTTCTTCTTGAGCCACTCCTTTGTTGCCTTGGCCGTATGTTTTGGGTCATTGTCATGCTGGAATACCCATCCATGACCCATTTTCAGTGCCCTGGCCCTGACAGTACATGGCCCCGTCCATCGTCCCTTTGATGCGGTACAGTTGTCCTGTCACCTTAGCAAAAAAACACCCCAAAAGCATGTTTCCACCTCCATGTTTGACGGTGGGGATGGTGTTCTTGGGGTCATAGGCAGCATTCCTCCTCCTCCAAACACGGCGAGTTGAGTTGATGCCAAAAAGCTGGATTTTGGTCTCATCTGACCTCAACACTTTCACCCAGTTCTCCTCTGAATCATTGGCAAACTTCAGACGGGCTGTACATGTGCTTTCTTGAGCAGGGGGACCTTGTGGGCGCTGCAGGATTTCAGTCCTTCACGGCGTAGTGTTTTACCAGTTGTTTTCTTGGTGACTATGGTCCCAGCTGCTTTGAGATCATTGACAAGATCCTCCCGTGTAGTTCTGGGCTGATTCATCACCGTTCTCATGATCATTGAAACTCCACGAGGTGAGATCTTGCACGGACCCCCAGACCGAGGGAGACAGTTATTTTGTGTTTCTTCCATTTGGGAGTAATCGCACCAACTGTTGTCACCTTCTCACCAAGCTGCTTGGCGATGGTCTTGTAGCCCATTCCAGCCTTGTGTAGGTCTACAATCTTGTCCCTGACATCCTTGGACAGCTCTTTGGTCTTGGCCATGGTGGAGAGTTTGGAATCTGATTGATTGATTGCTTCTGTGGACAGGTGTCTTTTATACAGGTAACAATCTGAGATCAGGAGCAGTCCCTTTAAGAGAGTGCTCCTAATCTCAGCTCCTTACCTGTATAAAAGACACCTGGATGCCAGAAATCTTGCTGGTTGATAGGGGATCAAATACTTATTTCACTCATTAAAATGCAAATCAATTTATAACTTTTTTGAAATGCGTTTTTCTGGATTTTTTTGTTGTTATTCTGTCTCTCACTGTTCAAATAAACCTACCATTAAAATTATAGACTGATCATTTCTTTGTCAGTGGGCAAACGTACAAAATCAGCAGAGGATCAATTTTTTTTTTTTTTTCTCCCAGTGTGTGTGTGTGTGTGTGTGTGTGTGTGTATATATATGTATATATATATATATATATATATATATATATATATATATATATATATATATATATATATACACAACAAAATGTACTGAGTTTTATTATTTAAACAAGAAAAAATAAATAAATGCATGCATAGATATGCATAGACAAGAATACTGATTAAAAAACATGATCAGTTTTGCGGCACATGATTAGGCTTAAAGTCTTTCCTTCTTCTTCCACTCTATTATACGATTAAAAGTGACCCCGAGTTTAATCTTTGCTGTTGTTGATTTCTAAAAGCTCATTTAAAATTCTGAACCTCTGGTTCTTCAAGTGAACATGCATAAACTGGGCTCTTGACTTCAAAGCGACAGGGATACAGCTTTTCCCTAATTAACACCTCAGTTTAGAGCCAAAAGATATCAGACAGTTAGGTTTGACCGCATTTTCACATCCAGGTTCTGTGGTTTTGCTATGCATTTATATAATCACAGGGTTAAGTCAGAGGTGAGGAAATTCATAAATGTCTTTCTCTTAATTATATCCTTTGACAACTCATGGCACCTTGCTGACATTGGGTTATTTAACTTTGAGCAATAATTAGAATATAGCCATAGCAATCAAGACCTCTGCTGAGGTCTGCCAATGTGCAATTTGCTAAGACAATTCATAAATTGATTCCCAAGCCAAACATATGATAGAGCAGGCTATTTTAGTGAGCAAAATTAGTCTAGACTCATATCATCAGCATAATGTGCTATTTAAAAATCACCAGCAAAACAAGCTACTTGCAAATTTATAACCTCATCACATTAAGGCAAAAGGCTGTACAAACTTTCCAGCTGAAGTCACAAAATCAAACTGATTAAATTTAATGAGATTAAGAATAAAACATTTCAGTGACCCAAATTCCTGAATGCATCCATGATAAGAAGGATAAACAACACACACTAAAAGCACTTTATTTGTGGCATGAGTGTTGGGCAAAATCAACTGAATAGATATTGACTTGGAACAAACATACCTTGATTGAGCTAAGAAAGTGAAAATGAAACACCATGGCTCATGCTCAATTTGATCAAATCAAACCTGAAGACAGATAAAGCTTTTCGACGTTCAGACACATCCTTCTTGGCATGGCTATAAATAGGGAAGTTGGTAGCTAGTATGTGACAGACAATAAAGCCTCAGTTCGAAATACTTTCAAGTTGTTATATCTCATAAACAGCTGTTAGGGTAAAGGTAGCTGATATTAACCCTGTGGAGGAACATCTACCCCATCAGTTGGCAGAAGTAAGACTAGACTAGAAAACCAATATCTATGAGCTTCAACAGACCTTATACCATCACATGCTATCGGAATTATTGCAATTACGAGTTTCCTAGTCAGAAATTAGACATGAATGGCCTCTAAAGTCGTATTTACAACGGGGAAACTCTGAGATAATTTTGATAAATGAGTTTCTGAGTTGGGCGGCCATACACTTGAAACATGGTGGTGAGGTGAAACAGCTGTTGTGTTGTGAAGTTTTATATTACTTTCTCTTGCCATTACAGTCATGTATAATGGCGTAAATATACATAACCATCTGATGTATGAATGGGATGCTAGGCCTACATTTTATTCAAAAACTGTTTGATATTGACTCAATATCTTCTAAACCTTTTGGCTTTAAACTTTTAATAAGATTTCTGCAAGAAAGAGGCAAGAATGAGCTCATGAATGGGCCGTCCTCCATGATAACAAAGCACTTGAATATGACAAACTCGTAATTACAACTTCCAAAGTGTGAAGTAGGAAATTTCTGATAGCATGTGAAGGTAGCATTCGTACTTACGGCTTAGTCTTTACAATGGCATGCACTGTAAAAAGGACCTAAATGATGTCATTTTCACAACTCACAACTTTTAAAACTGTTATGTAGTTTCTATCTACTTTTGGGAAGTCTTTTCATGAGCTGAACAATCTGTATGCTGTTAAACAACAGTACAATCCATTGAACACACTGTACTTCTATCCCTCACAGCCTCCTTTTCATGCCAAAAATTAAATACAGTATGGTGCTGTCCTGTAAGGTCTATGGCTATCAGTGTTGGGTAAGTTACCCTAAAAATGTAATTAATTACTAGTTGCTAATTACATCTTCAACAGTGTGATTAGATTACTGTACAAATTACTCTCTCCAAAAAGTATTTAATTACTTATTACTAATTACTTTCTAAATCCTATATCAACCTCGAAAAGTTTATGATACAAGGATAGACATGAAACTGTTCTTTTAATTATTTCAAGTAAATAATAGATAACTACATAAATTATTCTGGTCACACTTTAGATTAGAGTCCAATTCTCACTATTAACTATGATTTGTGCCTCAATATACTCCTAATTACTGCTTATTCATATTTAGTAAAGTAGTTGTTAATGTCACGATCACTGGAGCCAGGAACGAGTAGACACGGAGAATTCACGAACTGAGAGTTTTAATAATCCAAATAGGGAACATTGAGCACATGAAGACATTCAAGGACCGACAAACATGAACTGAATGGAGTGGGGCTTATAAAGACAGGATAAAGAGGGAACTAAGGAGACACACCTGGAAACCAATTAACAATCAGACTGGGGAGAAACTGGGACACGGAACACATGGGGAGCGAAAAACACAACAAACACAGTCCAAAATCCTGACATAACGCCCCCTCCCGGAAGGTGCATCCTCGCACCGTAGTAGCAACATGGGGAGGGGTGGGTTGGAACTTCGGAGGCGGCTCAGGAGGAGGACGAACCCCCAGGAGGGGGCCGGCGAACAGAGTCCAAGGGGGCAACGAAGGAAGGAGGAGCTTGGGAAGAGACAGGAGGGACCCGGACCAAGAGGCACACAGCAGGACCCAGGCCACAGCCATGATGATGGCCCACGGTGGAGCCGACGGAGGGAGGAGCCATGGAGGAGGGGTGGCCGCCGACTCCATGGGGCTGACCAACGGCAGCGGAGCAGGTGGTGGAGGAGCCTGAGGCGGAGACGGAGAGCCAATGAGCCAGGGGGATGCCGAGGATCAGGGGGGCCAGGGTGGAGCCGAGGGCTCTGGCGACCAAGGCGGAGGCGGCGGCGGAGGCGGAGATCCAGAGATCCGCGGCTGAGCCGGAGCGACTGAGGACCAAGGTGGAGCTGGCAATCAACAATCAGACTGGGGAGAAACTGGCACACGGAACACATGGGGAGCAAAAAACACAACAAACACAGTCCAAAATCCTGACAGTTAAGTTTACAAATTAGGTAGGCGTTGGGTAAGATTAAGGATTTAGAATGAGGTCTTGCAGAATAAGACATTAATATTTGTTTTTTAAGTAATAATAAACAGCCAATATCACAGTAACATTCATGCTAACCAACTAGTTAATAGTGAAAATTGGACACTAATATCTTACCAATATTCTTATTAACTCACCAAAGTATTTAAAGTGAGAACATAAAAAGCATACATTTTAATGTTTGATTTTTTTATGTTAAATCCACTAGGCCTATTGTATTGTGTATAAATGTTCTACAGTCTATACACAGTAGGCTATTAAGTTCAATTACATAAGAAGTAACTGTAATTAAATTACAGAAAAAAACTAGAGTAATCCCTTACTTTATCAAGGGAAAAGTAATTAAATTACAGTAACTAATTACTTAGTAACTAATTACACCCAACACTGATGGCTATAAATAGACTAAGCTTTGAAACATAATTTTGAACATACTTCTTGAAAAATTGCTTCAGATAAATAATATTTCTCAAACTATATCAGGTCATTGTCTATTTGACAGTGTTTATCATATTACTAGAGCTCATGCTTCACACTTACACCAACAGAAAGACGGTAAACACTGTTCCCCTTACGTTTTCTTTTCTGTTGGTTTCATTTGGATGGAAATAAGTTGAAGTCGATACTGACATTTTAAAAAGCCAAAAATTTCAGTCTTTATGCAGTATCTGTAGTCTATTTAGGCACTTTACAAAGAACACTTTGAATACAGGAGACCGCAGAATGGAAAAAGCAGGGTCACTCATTTGTACTTCTTTTAACGTGACTCGTGAACGAAATGCAAAAACAAAAAAAAGCAACGAGGCAAAACAGTCAAGACATTCATCAGGCACATGTTTACATTAAAAAAATAAATAAATAAAAATAAATTGAAAAAACTATAACCCCACGGTCAAGCCATTGTGCCTATGAACGGTTAACTGTGGCCTTCAAGTGGAATCAACAAAACTAACTATTACTGTACTTACGAGCAAGAATCTCATGTTGACAATGCCAGAGTTGCAGCGCTGAGACGTCAGAAGAGGGGTCATTACAGTTTGGAAGGAACTCCATATCTGCAGAACTAGATGGTAGTGAATGACTTATTCATTTTCCCTGCTAACTTACATATTTATTTTACATCCATGACAGAGCTTAAAATCAATTAATATATGCAAATGTATTAGGGTCTTAGGGTCTTAATGAAAAGTCTATAACATACTTTGGTTAAAATTTCTCAATGGTAGTGTAAAAAACACCTTTTTTACCCTGTCAAAATCAGCTCTGTTTTTAGCAAGCCATTCTAGTCCATGTTGCTTTAAATGCTAATGACTCTGCTGGCCCCGCCCCTCTCTTCCATGGGGTGATGAGCAGGACTGTTTACTTTAGCCACGAAACGGGCTGACTAGCACGTTATTAGGAAAGGCGATTTGCAAAGATTCATAACCCTTATGAACCGTTATACTCACTTCTTCTGTAGATGAAGCTGGATCATGAATGATTCGCGCGAACATAGACACATTTAGGCAGATCGGGATCGTCACATTCCCTTCAAAACGAAAGTAACGTTAATCCTCTGCGTCTTCAGCAGCTCAGATGTCGGGAGTAAATGACGATTGCTATATTTGTTATTACATCCAACAACAAAACACCTCAATTGCTTAATCAGAGAAATTCTTGTCTTCCCCTGCACCGGAGTCGACACAATGGCGGACAGCTCTCAGTTCACTCAGGGCGGGTCTAAGGTAAGACGGCCTTGTCAATCAACTATCGTGGGAGGGGCCTGTACAGAACTACGTCATTCTGACAGGAATCTCAGAACAGCCTGATTTGAGAAAGAGGATTTTAAAATAGGGATTTAAAAAAAAACACTGGGTGGACTTTTATCATTATAGGATGGATGTGTACACACACTTCAAACACACATTTTTGTTCAAACAACTTGTAAAGTGAATTTTGCATCCGATTACCCCTTTAACAATGTCTTTACTAGCTTTCTGGGCCTTGAACATGTCAGATGCATTGCAGTCTATGCAGGGTCAGAAAGTTCTTGGATTTGAAGATGAACAAAGTTCTTACGAATTTGGAACGACACGAGGGTCAGTAATTAATGACAGAATTTTCATTTTTGGTTGAACTAACTCTTTAAGGGGTAAAAAGTGTTGAGTTTGTTGTTTACTAATATGCACCCTTTAGGGGTAAATAAGGTACAAAGATGTACCTTTTAAAACCCGAGTGATAGCTTTTGTATCTTTTTCTAGAAGAGTGTAACACAGACAGTTACATTTGTTTATTTTTATCATTTGGACATTACAAATAGTACATGGTGCATTCATTTTTAAAAATCTTCAAAAAGTAAGTACGTCCCACATGAATCTCAAACCCCTGATGATTTCAAGCAGCCTACAAACACCATCGTAATGTTTTTATGTCCTCCGCTAACAACAAGCACAGATGGTGCTTTCCAAGACACAATGAGAGACATGCAGTTCGTGTGATAGGACTAAATGACTTCTCCATCTTTAAATTTTCAATCACATCATGGTTGAGATAAGCCTCCAAAAACACCTGTGAGCTTCGCAGTAGCGCAGGAAACGTATTTGTGCAGCCTAGTTTCCACCAGCATTCTAATGATTTGCTCTTTATCAATTTTGCAGTGGGATTGCACATTCTGTGCTGTGATGTAGGCTGAGCTCATTTCAATTTTGTCACGGATAATGCCGCTTCATTTTCTGCTGTAAAATTCCAAACAAAACATCCATCAAACTCCCCCCTACGATATCGTACTTGACAATGCATTTAAAAACAAAAACACTTTACAATCTGAAGTGGGGGACCACTGGCACAGTGGTGGAGCTCTTGTGGCTCTGGAGGCCAACAGGCTGCAAAACCCCTTTCTGCATGTGTTGTTCTCCATATTAATGCATTTCTATCATAATCCAAGATCATGCTGATCACTGTTGACATTTCATTCCGTTTTCTAGATGACTATCAATTCGCAGTGTTGCAGCTGAAATAAGCAACCTTTCAAAGTACACAAACAATGAGCACCTATTTTTGGCATGACCACCACATTACATGCCTAAGTCATAGGATAATATTTACTCAACAGCTTCTCTATCAGAGAGAATGTGATTTCTATTATCCGTACAGCAACAAGCATTTCATATTGATATGCATGTGCTTGATGGAGGAGATTTTCAGAGAGATTTTATCAATGCATGAGCAAATGCAAAAGTTTGAGTGGATTGTCAGTACTCCAAGTTTGAGTGAATTAGACCCAGTAATCCATTCACCACAGACTGGAGCGGTAATGGAATGGAAGGAGGGCACCGCTGAGCATGTTTTGTGAACTGACACTAATGGATTCTGTGTTAGCAATTAACAAACGTTGCTCGAAATACGAATTAACCCTATTCCAAACATTGCGCAGTATTAAACAAGACAAATAATTACAAGCTATGGTTTTCTAAAACACAATAACAGGTGTACAATTCTGATAAGGCATGCTAAGCAAGTCGACAACTTCAGCATATTGTCATCGTGTTATTTATCTTTAATTTGTTGACAGGCGGTGAAAAATGAATTTGTTAGTACACGGTGAGGCCTAATCTAGACGGACATGGATTTGCTGTGACTTCCCACAGTGAGATAAAGCGTTCAATAGTTATCATTGTAGGAAAGCTGTTAGCCGGTTTTGACTGAGCCCAGTTTTCTCGGCCTGGCAAATGAACTTGTCTTCCTCTGGTTCTTGCTCTCCATGAATGATTGAAAATCACAAACTCTCTAAAACAGGCAATAACACTTTAGACAGATCTTAGCTCTAAAGATTTCCACAGCAGTTGTTTAGGAAACTCACAAAAACACAGTGAAAATCTCATCAGCTCCAAACCAAATAAAAAGAAGGGAGATTTTAATGCCAGATGCGTGCTGCAGCAAAAGAAACATGTAGATTTGAAAACAGTTTAAAACAAAGGTTTAATGGAATACATTTTCAGAAATGAAAATTAGTCACCCTGCAGGCCCTCAGGCCATCGTATTTGTTTCTTCATCAAAACAGATTTGGAGAAATTTAGCATTATATCACTTTCTCACCAATGGATCCTCTGCAGTGAATGAGTGCCATCAGAACAAGAGTCCAAACAGCTGATAAAACATCACTATAATCCACAAGTAATCCTCATGACTCTAGTCCATCAATTAATGTCTTGTGAAGCAAAAAGTTATGTGTTTGTAAAAAACAAATTCATCATTCATCAAGATATTTTTGGCTTCAAACTATGAAGTAGGCTACTAGTCCTCTATCCATAATATTGCTTTTCTGAATCAGGAGAGAAATATGCACAGATCAAGCACTGTTTACAAATGAAAAAAAAAAACAGTCATAAACAGTTCTAAACAAATATATCTGTGGATTTTGATGTGAGAAGACAACAGGGGATGGACTTTTTCACTGGAGGAAGCATTATTATGGATTATGGTATTATTCATCATATAAACATGTAGCTTTTCACTTCACAAGATATTAATTGATGGACTGGAGTCATGTGGATAACTTGAGGATTATTGTGATGTTTTATCAGCTGTTCAGACTCTCATTCTGACGGCACCCATTCACTGCAGAGGAACGACTGGTGAGCAAGTGATGTAATGCAAAATTTCTCCAAATCTGTTCCAAAGAAGAAACAAACTCGTACATCTTCAGTGCCCTCAGAGTGAGTAAATTTCCAACAAATTTTCAAGGTAAAGTCAGTGGAATGTTCCTGTGGTTCAGTGGTAGAGCATTGCGTTAGCAGCGCAAAAGGCCGTGGGTTCAATTCCCAGGAAACACACATACTTAAAAAAAAAAAAAAAAAAAAAAAAAAATGTATAGCCTGAATTCACTGTAAGCTGCTTTGGATAAAAGCATCTGCCAAATGCATAAATGCAAATGGAAAGACATGTTAAACTCTGTAAAACCAACTAAAATTCTGTCATAGTGTTGTGTAAAGCTCATTATTTATTAAAAGTGCAAAGGCCAGTGTATTCACAATGGTGAAGAGACTTGCTGTAATTAAAAATATTCTTCTTATGATTTATGGCACATCAATAATATGGACGATGTGTCTGTGCCCTGTGATAAACTCCCTTCATTTCTCTCCATTTCTCATGGGTTTGCTCTCCAGCATGGACTTTATCATTATAGAAATGAGGCTTTACAGTGGCATCACCAGACATTATAATCTGAAGATTTTTATGCCTATTTTTTCTTGTTTGATGTTTTTATTGGTGAACTGCCCCTTGGAGAATAACTACAATTGTGAAATATTAGAAATATGTTTTCTTCTTCAAGATAAGCCTTTTTAAGTCCCATACTGTTTAAAAAATGTTTTTTGAGTTGATTGTTTAATTTTGTGGTTCTTTAGCTGTACCCTGGTGGGTAACTAACAAAATGAGAGAAGAGAGCTGGCATCCCACTGAAGCTAGAGCGTTCATTAGAAACTGAACTCCAAATGCAGTCTATTTCTGGACTTCAATCCTGACGCATCATGGTTGTACAAATGTCCTGGTATGAACCAATGTAACAAAGCTGAAAACACAGGATTTATATGCAGACGATTATTTGGATGAAATGAGAAGGCAGAAGTAGGTACACAGTCCAATCCAGTTAGATATGAATATGAAAGATCAGAATTGCAGACAGGGCTGAAAAGTGTGTGAGGATAAACCATAGCATACAATAAAACAGGAAATGAAAACCAGGTGGATGCAATGAACAGTTCAGTGAATCTCATCAGTGACTAATTCTACCGAGAGCTCCTTGTGTTGGGCCGGTGGGTGGGCCACAGGCTCAGATGTTACAGTCAAGAGGTCACAGTTTGGCTGGTTAGCATGGCCCTGTTAGTCCCTGCCATAGCTACACCATCTGGACACATTGATAGCCAGTCAAAAACATTTCTAAAATCAGCATAAATCATTAATATAATTGCTTATGCTATTATAGTGAAGGTTGTACAAGTGCCAGATTCTGTTTTGAAGGGCTCTTAAACCATAAGACATATCTTTCTTAATATAGGTCCCTTTTATTCCATGTCGACAGAAAATATCAATCAAAATATAACCGAGAGGCCATGGCTGAGAGGACTTTAAAATAATCTGATTGTGTTTCTTTTTCTATCTGTCTGTCTGTTTGTTTGTTTGGCCCGGAGAGCAGGGCCGTTTCTAGCCATTTTGATGGCGAAATCCCTATTAGATCCCTATTCATCATGTACATGTTTTTGTCTGCTTAACAGGACTATACAAATTTGTGCATCTTGTATTAGAGCAGTTAAAATTAGGTGCTTTGAGTACAATTCTCTCATACTGACCACTGGATGTTCAACATAGCACCTCATGGCAAAGAACTCTCTGAGGATTTGAGAACTAGAATTGTTGCTCTCCACAAAGATGGCCTAGGCTATAAGAAGGTCAGTAACACCCTGAAACTGAGTTACAGTACAGTGGCCAGTGTCACACAGAGGTTTTCCAAGACGGGTTCCACTCGGAACAGGCCTCGCAAGGGTCTATCAAAGAAGTTGAGTCCTCGTGGTGTGCTTCAGGTCCAGAAGCTGGCTTCAAAAAACAGACGCATGAGTGCTGCCAGCATTGCTTTAGAGGTTGCAGAAGTGGAAGGTCAGCTTGTCAGTGCTCAGACCATACGCCACACACTGCAACAAGTCAGTTTGCATGGCCGTCGTTCCAGAAGGAAGCCTCTTCTGAAGCTGGCTCACAAGAAAGCCTGCAAACAGTTTGCTGAAGGTAACCTGTCCAAGAGCATGAATTACTGGAACCATGTCCTGTGGTCTGATGAGACTAAGATAAACTTGTTTGGCTCAGATGGTGTCCAGTATGTGTGGTGACAGCCTGGTGAGGAGTACCAAGAAAATTGTGTCTTGCCTACAGTCAAGCATGGTGGTGGTAGCATCATGGTCTGGGGCTGCATGAGTGCTGCTGGTACTGGGGAGCTGCGGTTCATTGAGGGAAACATGGATGCCAACATGTACCGTGACATTCTGAAGCAGAACATGATGCCCTCCCTTCAGAAACTTGGTTTTCCAACATGATAATGACCCCAAACACACGGCCAAGATGACAACTGCCTTGCTGATGAAGCTGAAGGTGAAGGTGATGGAGTGGCCAAGTATGTCTCCAGACCTGAACCCTATTAACCACATGTGGGACATCCTCAAGTGGAAGGTGGAGAAGCGTCATGTGTCTAACATCCAGCAGTTCCGTGATGTCATTATGGAGGAGTGGAAGAGGATCCCAGCAACAACCTGTGCAGCTCTGGTCAATTCCATGCCCAGGAGGATTAAAGCAATTCTAGATAACAGTGGTGCTCACACAAAATATTGACACTTTGGATATAGTTTTGAAATGTTCACTTAGGGTGTACTCACTTTTGTTGCCAGCTATTTTGACAGTAATGGCTGTGTGTTGAGTTATTTTCAGAGCACAGTAAATCTACACTGCTATACATGTTGCTCATTGACTACACTAAAATAAATCCAAATTTCATTTTTATAGTATTGTCCCTTGAGAAGTAATAATAAAATAGTTGCTGAAATGTGAGGGGTGTACTCACTTTTGTGAGATACTGTATATATACAGTGGGTACGGAAAGTATTCAGACCCCCTTAAATTTTTCACTCTTTGTTATATTGCAGCCATTTGCTAAAATCATTTAAGTTCATTTTTTTTCCTCATTAATGTACACACAGCACCCCATATTGACAGAAAAACACAGAATTGTTGACATTTTTGCAGATTTATTAAAAAAGAAAAACTGAAATATCACATGGTCCTAAGTATTCAGACCCTTTGCTCAGTATTTAGTAGAAGCAACCTTTTGATCTAATACAGCCATGAGTCTTTTTGGGAAAGATGCAACAAGTTATTCACACCTGGAATTGGGGATCCTCTGCCATTCCTCCTTGCAGATCCTCTCCAGTTCTGTCAGGTTGGATAGTAAACGTTGGTGGACAGCCATTTTTAGGTCTCTCCAGAGATGCTCAATTGGGTTTAAGTCAGGGCTCTGCCTGGGCCATTCAAGAACAGTCACGGAGTTGTTGTGAAGCCACTCCTTCGTTATTTTAGCTGTGTGCTTAGGGTCATTGTCTTGTTGGAAGGTAAACCTTCGGCCCAGTCTGAGGTCCTGAGCACTCTGGAGAAGGTTTTCGTCCAGGATATCCCTGTACTTGGCCGCATTCATCTTTCCCTCGATTGCAACCAGTCGTCCTGTCCCTGCAGCTGAAAAACACCCCCACAGCATGATGCTGCCACCACCATGCTTCACTGTTGGGACTGTATTGGACAGGTGATGAGCAGTGCCTGGTTTTCTCCACACATACCGCTTAGAATTAAGGCCAAAAAGTTCTATCTTGGTCTCATCAGACCAGAGAATCTTATTTCTCACCATCTTGGAGTCCTTCAGGTGTTATTTTAGCAAACTCCATGCGGGCTTTCATGTGTCTTGCACTGAGGAGAGGCTTCCGTCGGGCCACTCTGCCATAAAGCCCCGACTGGTGGAGGGCTGCAGTGATGGTTGACTTTCTACAACTTTCTCCCATCTCCCGACTGCATCTCTGGAGCTCAGCCACAGTGATCTTTGGGTTCTTCTTTACCTCTCTCACCAAGGCTCTTCTCCCCCGATAGCTCAGTTTGGCCAGACGGCCAGCTCTAGGAAGGGTTCTGGTCGTCCCAAACGTCTTCCATTTAAGGATTATGGAGGCCACTGTGCTCTTAGGAACCTTAAGTGCAGCAGAAATTTTTTTGTAACCTTGGCCAGATCTGTGCCTTGCCACAATTCTGTCTCTGAGCTCTTCAGGCAGTTCCTTTGACCTCATAATTCTCATTTGCTCTGACATGCACTGTGAGCTGTAAGGTCTTATATAAGACAGGTGTGTGGATTTCCTAATCAAGTCCAGTCAGTATAATCAAACACAGCTGGACTCAAATGAAGGTGTAGAACCATCTCAAGGATGATTAGAAGAAATGGACAGCACCTGAGTTAAATATATGAGTGTCACAGCAAAGGGTCTGAATACTTAGGACCATGTGATATTTCAGTTTTTCTTTTTTAATAAATCTGCAAAAATGTCAACAATTCTGTGTTTTTCTGTCAATATGGGGTACTGTGTGTACATTAATGAGGAAAAAAAAATGAACTTAAATGATTTTAGCAAATGGCTGCAATATAACAAAGAGTGAACAATTTAAGGGGGTCTAAATACTTTCCGTACCCACTGTATATATATATATATATATATATATATATATATAATTTATTTTTCAGACATCCGTTTCTTGTCACATTTAAATTGGTTGTCATAGTAACGACACTATTTTGTGGAAATTCAGTGCATTGTGAGTTTCACAAATCTGAACGCATTAGGCCTATTTGTAAATTGACTGTTAAGATAAAACATTTTGCACAGTTTATTATCTGTGATACCATTATAGCCACTGGATGCCTGTATAGCTCTATGTAACAATCCCTAGTTGCTAAGAAATGGTCATCACACATAAATTAATTTTACTACATTTGGATTTGGATACATATATTATCAATGGCTACTTTTTGACTTTATCTGTTTTTTTTTGTTCAATTGTTTTGTTGTTGTTGTTTTCCAAGCCTGATCAGTGACATAAAAGTAATCATAACGCAGCTACTTGTTCTTTTATTACTCATTGATGTGTGAACTTACCCTTTAAATAACGTGACGCTCTACCCTCTACATGTATGACGCTGCTCCCTTTAAGCGCTGTTGAAAGCTAATTATTATTTTTATTTTATTTTTTGATGCGAATTAATTGATTCAGCATTTCGACACTTCCATAAGGATGCATTAAATTTGACAAAGCGGTTTAATAAAGTATGTATTGCTCTTGCGAATTAGCGAATTTTACTGCATCAGTATTTTTAATTGGCAGTAAAAGTTTTATATGGGAATATTACACGACACACTGAACCTTTAACAATGCATTGGTGCAAAAACGCACACCTTTTAGACCAGTTTCACGTGAAACATGATTTCTTGACTGCCACAAATACTGCCTAAATAAATACTGATTTTGTGCACTTTTTATGTACCAATATTTTAAATTGACCTTTGATCTTGCATAGCAAAAAAAGCCTTACCTTTCCAAAACACTGACAGAACCCATTAATCTAATGGCATTGTTGAGCGCTCCAAATCCAAATGCAAACTTTGCATGCAACAATCAGAGGCAGCAATTGACAGCACTCTGATCCAGTGGCATACAGGCATTGTCAGAATGACAGTACTCTAGCCCAATGATGTTGGGGGATCCAGTGGGGGCGGCAATCATATTTCAGGGTGTCCGTGCCACTCTTGATCACAACCTTGTTAAAATGTAGTGACAGTATGTGCGCTCATTGGCGCTTCCTCCAGCTGGTGGCGCTCTAGGCGACCGCCTAGCTTGCCTATGCCTAGAAACAGTACTGCCAGAGAGGGCCTCAGATTCCAAGCCCAGAGGCTCAAAAATGCCCACCTACCCTCCTGCTCCTGCCTCCTCCACCACTGTCGTCTGGCAGCCCCTCTGCTCGTCCTCAGCCCACCATCTGTATGGTGCAAGCTCCGCAGGTCTGTCAGTCTCCATCGTCGGCATAGCTGGAGAATCCCTGGCCTCCGCCTCTAGCTTCTGAGTCCCGGACTCCGCCTCGGCCCATCGACCCAGCGGCTCCACCATGGCTACTAGCTGCCTCCTCTCCGCCATGGCCCATCAGTCCACTGGCTCCGCCTTTGTCTGTCGTCGACCATCCGTTGCCTCGGGACTCCACTCCTTTGGCTGCGCCTCGTCCCTCCAAACCTCCGGCTCTGTCAGGCTCCTCCATCCCTTCGGCTGTTCCTCGGGCCTCTGTCGCTCTGGCTCCACCACGGCCTTCCAGATCCCCTCCTCCGCATCGGTCGCCTGAGCCACCTATTCCGCCATGGTCCTCCGGATCCTTCTTGTCACCCTGGCTCATTGGCTCTCCATCTCCGCCTCAGGCTCCTCTGCCACCTGCTCCGGCACCGTCAGTCAGCCCCCTGGAGTTGTCAGCCCTTCCTCCACTATGGCTCCTCCCTCCGTCGGCTCCACCGTGGGCCGTCATTACGGCTGTGGCCTGGGTCCTGCTTGGCTCCTTCTGCTCCAAGCCTCTCTTGTCTCCTCCCTGGCTCCTCCCTCCATCATCTCCCCCTGGAACTCTGTCTGCCAGCCCCCTCCTGGGCCGTCCTCCTCCAAAGTTCCCACCTGTCCCTCCCTCTGTTGTATATTCGGCGCGAATATACAACAGTTTCCCCATGTGTGATTGTTCATGTGATTCACCTGTGTCTCGCCAATTACCCCTCATTAAGTCACGTATTTAAAGTGTTGTCTGCCCCATGTTCCATTGTCCGGTTTTGAATGTCAGTGTTGTGCTACATGTGTGTTCCTGCCTGCCCTGTGTTATCCCTGTTTGGACTATTAAAGACTGTTGTTCGTATTTATCCTTTGTCTCCATGTTCCTTGCTCCTCTCCGTAGGCAATCGTGACAGTAATTCTGTGATGGAAAGCTGAATTTTAAGCAGTTGTTACCCCTGTCTTCAGTGTCACATGATCCTTCAGAAATAATTCAGATATGCTGATATTATACTATACTATATTATATTGTATAGTATTTCAATATAATATAATATAATTATTATTATATTATATTATATTATATTATATTATATTATATTATATTATATTATATTATATTATATTATATTTTTGTAAACAGTGATACATTTTCAGGATTCCTTGATGAATAAAAAGTTCCAAAGTCTGGCATTAAAGTATTAATTTCTTGAAAATATAAATCAGGGCTGGGGAATGTTGATCCTGGAGGGCCACTCTCCTGCAGAGTTTAGCTCCAACCCTGAAAAAAAAAAACTGGAAAGTAAAATACCTAACTGCATCCTGAAGACCTTGTTTAGCTGGTTCAGGTGTGTTTGATTAGGGTTGGAGCTAAACTCTGCAGGGACACCGGCCCTCCAGGATCAACGTTCCCCACCCCAGCCCAAACTTTTGAATGGTAGTGTATTTTCTTCTCTTTTTGCTTTATATAAATGCATGCATTTTGGCATTAATATTTATTTATATATAGGGTGTTTTAAATGAGGACATTAAGAACTGATTGCAAAACAAGCATTTACATAATTAAATTATGAATGGTTTACTCCCCCGAAAAAAAGTAGAAATGTTAATCTTGACAGAGAAGATTATTAATATTTCACTGCCATTATAATGGCAATGATGTCTTTTAACAACAACAACAAGGCATTCATTATATTCAATAGATTATACCATTTTTATATATAGACATACAAGGTATTTTACCCCAACAAAAGAAATTTTCCTCAAATCTGTTTGAGAAGAGGATTGAGGGGAAAAAATACTTGAATTCATCACAACACGTTTCCTATCATCAAAAACCAAAGCAGGAAAAAAATCCAATTAAATGAGAAATAAAGCCTAGGTTTGCTTTATGTCTTGTTTTAATGTTCTACAAATAAATCCTATTTTCTTTTGTGGCCCCCGAAATGAGTTACCGATGCATTGTATTCAAAGAGGGTTGCCCCTGTCGATAAAAGGTCAGGTCTTTTAACACAAGATAGGCTAATTACTTCAAAACATTCTCATCGTTAATGGGTCTACCTGAGACAAATGAGCGCCCACTTTATCGATTTCCCTCAGACAGCTGTTCATTTTGCAGTCTGAGCATGAAAAAGCAGAAAGCCGTGTCAATATTGTTTCATGCAGAATACTTTCTTACTTCTCTCTAAGTGATTGCCCACTTCTTGTTTAACTTTATCACGTTTATTCCAGACACTGACTCTAATTATCTTTTACTTTCATGCTGCAACAGGGAGAGAGCCTTTGAATTACTTGCTCAACTCTTGTCTGGCTTGGCCTATCAAGAGGCAACAGCATACATAATTCATTTGCACAGATTTCCCTGCAACGTCTCTGAGCCATCATCAACCGTTCCCCAGTAACCGCAAAAAATTACAGACAGAACTGTGTGGCAGCTTCGAACACTGATCTAAAATACATCACAGTTGAAAATCCATAACCCAGATGATTATCCGCCACTGTCAGTGTCATCAACCTCTATATCAAAAGGGAAGTAATAATCTTTACTGCTTTAATAGATACAGAATAATTAGGAAATGAAATCCAGGTCCTTGAATGCATAAAAAGAATATTCAAGAACTCATTCATGCTATAACAAAACAGAGATTCTATTCAGTTCTGTGGATCAATAACATGACCCAGCATTAAAGGGATAGTTCACCCAAAAAACATGTTTTCATCATTTACTCACCCTCATGTCTTTCCAAACCTGTATGAGTTACTTTTTTATGTTGAACACAAAAGAAGATATTTTGAAGAATCTTGAAAAACCAAACAATTGTTGGTCCCCATAGTAGGGAAAGAAATAATGTGGAAGTCAATGGGGACCATCAACTGTTTGATTACCAGCATTCTTCAAAATATCTTTTATGTTCAGCATAAGAAAGAAACTCATACAGGTTTGGAAAGACATGAGGGTAAGTAAATGATGACACAATTTTTGGGTGAACTATTCCTTTAAGGCCCATTCAATGATAACTATAATGACAACTACAAAGTTTTTATATTTATTGTAATTCTATGAAAATAGCAAAGTCCACACCACAACTAGCGACACAGTAGAGCAATGTTTTCCAGATGGTGAATGATAAAAACATTGCCAGCCATTCAGAATCAGCCTGACTTTAAAGAGCTTGAGCATTTTGCACATTTGCGCAAAGAATTTGAGCCTGTGAGAGATAGAAGTACAGTGTAAATTTTGTATGGCATCAAACCTAATTCTTAATTGTAGCTTTCTGAGAACAATCCCAGCATGCACTGGGAATGTGCAAGACTGCTCTTGAGAACCGAAACTAACTTAATTCATTTTCGTGGAGAAATAAAAAAATTCAAAATAAAAAACTTATAAAATTAATGTTAGTATTGTGTGTAAAAATTACTCAGTATAACTAGTTTATTGAATTGCTGCATAAAAGCAATCACACTCTCAATCGTGCTGTAGATTTGAATGTCAGTTTTAGAAACAACAGCACTCTTGTGGCCGTGATATTGCTTAATCAATTTGTTAATTTGTTTGTTTAAAATGAGAGTGTCTTGTGCTATTTTCAATGATGCATGGCAATTTCGAGCTTTACCTATAACAACTACTTAGAAAATGCTAATATTGACTCATGAATGTGAAGTTGTTTTGATTCAGACTAAGTGATCCATGTACCATTACAGTTATAATTAAAGACTAGTAGTCAGAGGTGTTTGTATCTTCCCAGGCTCTGCCTCTGCCTTGTTTGTGTAAAGTATTGTTTTGTTTTTTTTTTCTATTATAATCCGTGGTCTGGAAATCCAGAAAAGAAATCAAAGAGAATGTTGTTAAAATTTTGAATTCAATCAGGCCAAATAAAGATAACTCAGGTTGCTGAGATTTGATGTAACATCTGTACCAAAGGCTCTGTCCTGTTATAAATAATGCATTTCAGATGTATTATTTTCTTATTTGTGCACTCAATTAAGGCTAAGTACCAAACTGCATATTCATGAAGATATACACAGAATCACCAAGGGACAGCGATCTGGAGACAGTCACAGATCCATATGTAGTATCGGAAGAACACATGTTCCCTGATCAATGCATTGATGAGTAAATAAGGCCATGATGGCACTGGTGACTTGAATTAAATAATAGTTTGTCTAGACCACATAAAATCTATGGTAATTGGATTTAATTATTTAGCTTATGTGAAACTGATTAACATACTGGATGTACAAAACAAGACATATTCACACACAATATATTCTTAGTCTGACTAAGTCAGGACTGTCTGACATTTGTGGTTTTGCTCAAGGTAATCATCTGTAGATTGTTAATGTTTTGTAACAAATACAACAGAATATTTCTGAGGATGAGGTATCCATCAATTTTGGGACATCATCTCACATTTTGGAAAAGGAAATTGCATTTAATTATCTACATTAAGCCATACACCTTTCTTTCACTCTCTTATTGCACAAGGCACAAATCTCATTTTTCAAATCACCAAACACAGACACATTTAGAACAGACGTCAACACTAGAATCGTTTTTCTCTTCATGATTACATATATTCTTTCTCATGGTCATTTTACGTTTTTGTTACAAGGTTTGTTACAATCTTCCTTCTCAGATATCCACGGGGAACTGCCTTTTCAGAAATATATAGTTTGATGCTTTACCTTGCTTGGCAAAACATATGCAGCAGATGGCTGATAGAATTTTCAAATAATCTGATTGTTTATCTTTTAGGAAATCACTGCAGGAAATTATCTTACACCAAATTTACACTGCAAAAGTGGCACAGAAGACGACATTTAGCTGTCTTTACACAGACTGTTTGATTCTGCTCAGAGTTGGTATGAATGCATTTACACAGCAAGCTCATTTCTCCCCTTCCGACAATCCTAGGTAATGTCCCGATTATCTTGGTGGTTCTAAAGTTTATCTTATCAGATTGTCCTGTGGTGTGAGGTGGGATAAGAGTGACTGAATCTACTTGGAAGAATGTCGGAGGTGCCCCGATCGCGAATCGTAAATATTCAACATGTTGAATATTTACTATCAAAAATCCTGATGTGTGGGGGGAACCTCGAGGACACCACAAACTATAGGAGCAAAACTGTTAAATCTTTTTTCCTCATGTTTGTGGTCTCTCAAATTTTGAAGATCTTATAAGATTTTAAAAAAATCTTGTAGTGTGTACCCAGCATAAGAGGACAGAGCAGGCATAATTTAGTCTGGCTTTTATGCGCCATTGCATCTTTACACAGAATTTTGTGCAGGCAAAGAGCAGCCTTAACTTGGCTGTGCAGAGACACCTTTAGAGGCAAACATTACCATCTTTTTGTTGTTCTATAGTAATCAGTGGTTTTAGTTGTAACGAAAGGGTCCAAAACACCTTTATTACAAATTTGGGGTGCAAATAGCTTTAGGATTTTTAAAGAAATGAATTACAAATGTTTACAATGAATTATATTTGGTCAAATGTTTATGATACATAAAATATTATAATGTGTATATATATATATATATATTATTATTATTTTTTTTTTTTTTTAAGTAGTTGAACTGTAACTATACACTTTAAATTCTTGGTACAACTGCAACCAACTAAAAAAAAAAGAAAAAAAAAAAGTGATGTTTCAAACAGCAGCTGTCTTTGGGCTACAATTTCTCAAAGGTCTAATTGGTGTACTAAACCCAAACCTGCCCTGATCACTCATCCAGATATATTGAGCCAAACACGGTCTCTAAACAGTGTCAGTCAAGCTAGACCCTCACTTACTCAGAAGATCTCGTAAATGACATCCCTACCAGTGTAGAAAACAAAGCTAAGCTGCTTGGCAAGAGAATATAGATAGTAATTGTGCCCCCTGGGATTTAAGAAACACTGAATCTATATATAGCATACTGCACTGAATTATGAAAGGCATCAAACGCAGTATCACTCACACAGAAAGACAGGAGCAAGGCTAAAATGAGTGCTTTATGTCATTGGACACAGATTATTAGATATTGTAAATGAGACTATTTGTTTTTAAGCACAAATCTTAGTTCTCCTATAAGGTTTCAGGTCATTTGTATTGATATATTGATGGCACATGACATCTGACCTTTCCATCTTAACTGGCTGAAATGCCAGCATGCGACCACCTGGGCACGATTTGTCAATAAGTACAGAAAGCATCTCAACACAAAATTCCCTGTACTCTGTTGCAGCACATTGATTGACAGGCTTTCAATATCAGAGTTAACAGCTGTTTTAGTGGGTTGCCTGCGGGGAAACACTGTAGGCCCCACATCCTAAAGTGTAGTGACTCCATCCAAACACTCGTTCATTTCTATTCAACCAAGATAATACTTTTTGACTGCTGAATATGAAGCCCGACTCATGGAGGATTTCTGAAACATTTAGGGTGGCGACTTCATCTAAATCCAAATCCACACAACAAAATGTTTCAGTTCTAGTTTCTAGGGTCTTAGTATGATAAATGACTGTATGAGAAATATTATTCAGAAAGAAAGTAGGAATATTACTAAGTATGGAAATTAGCAAAGGTTCAAAATGTATTGAGAAATTGTAACATATACTATGTAAAAAGTTTACTTGATATAAGTGCCACTGCCTAGCCATAAAAATACTTGAGTCAAAGTAAAAGAGCCTCCACATTTAATTGTAAAAAGTACTTGTTTTATTATTATTGATATTTGGAGAGAAGAGACATTAGAGATTTTCTCATTTGAGTATTTTTGTTGCCAACAAACATTCTAAAGAATCCTGTTAAAAATTACTTTTAAAAAATACCATTTTCTCATTGTTCTGTCTATAGCACACAAAATGTCAAATTGAAAGCAATATCTTGAAATCGTTTACCTGAATACTTTCAGCTAAAATTAGTAGCAGATTATTTTACAGGGTTTTGACATTATAGTGATTTTCATAATACAGTGATTTTTAGAGTAATAATCAGGACTGATCATGAACTCAGGTTCATTCATCTACTGTGATGGTTATTATGCAAATGCAGGCAAGTGAATAAGAAAAGAACATCGGTTTCACTCTGTTCAATATATAAAGAATCATTTGGCCTTGGAAGACATAGAATATATTTCATGATTGTATGGACTACTGTTATGATGCTTTTTTATATATATATGTGAGCATGATTGATTGGTTTATTAGTCACATTAGAGTAAAGAAAAGTATGATTTTTATTTTCAAATCATTGAGGAAAGGTGACATACGGCATGTTTGTACTTTTAAGGGATCATAAAATAGAAATAAAGTAAAATGTACAAGCATTTGGTTTTAACAGAACTAAAAAAAAAAAAAAGTTCAGATTCCTCCCAAAAATACTTAAGTATAGTAATTAAGAATTGTTACTCAAATACTGGAAACAAGAACTAATAACCTATGCTTTGTACAAATATAAAGCCATAACACACTGTGCACTGCCTATGAGTTTATACATACATTTTATACTGTGTCAGTTTATTTCTCAGCCTCATGCTTGCTGTCTGAGATAATCTGTGTCTGTTCTCCCAAAGACAGACATTCTCAGTACTGACATGTTCAATAGTTCAAGCTAATCCTAATTGAAAAATGAACCGTTATAGACAACATATCTCAACATGATAAATGTCAGGCAATCTGATGAGAAGCATGTCAGCAGTCTTCTCATGTTAGCCCATCTAGAAAGCATAACAATAATCTTTCATTCATTTGATTTTTTTTCTTTCTTTTTTGGCAGATACCCAGAGCCAAAGTAATAGAATGCCTTGTCTATTATACAAAATGTTTGATAACAGCAGATAACCACTGGTTAAGACTCCCATCGGCTTTTGAAATAAAATGATTGCTTTAAGCTCACAGGTATCTGACTTCCACTGAATTAATGAATCATGATTCTAGAGTTGTGACATGTTATTTTTCTATCTTAATTTATTGGCTGTTCCTGTTGGGCAATACAAAAACCTTTCATCCCTGAAAAAAGTAATGATCATTTGCAATATTTTGTAAATACTAGCTGATTACTTGATCTGAGCTCATATACATATACAGTAAAATGTCACTCGTGTTAATTATGTACACTTTCCTTACATTTTTTTTAAGAATTCTCCTATGCTCACCAAGGCGGCATTTTTATGCAGATATTAAATTGTGTAATATTATTACAATTTAAAATAACTTTTTTAATAAAATGTAATTTATTCCTGTGATGCAAAACGTCTCGGTTACGTATGTAACCCTCGTTCCCTGAAGGAGGGAACGGAGACGTCACGTCGGATGACCGACGAAATTGGGATCTCGCCAGAGAGACCAATCCACTTCGAGTGTAACTAAATGAGCCAATGGACATTGGCATGCGATTATTGCATCCAGCTGCCGCTGATCACAGCGTGAGCATAAGAGGCAGCTGATGCACCGCATCAATTAGTTTTCGCTGAGGAGCCGAGCCGGCGACCCGGCAGCTCAGCGGTGGTACAGCGACTGTGGCGACGGGACGTGACGTCTCCGTTCCCTCCTTCAGGGAACGAGGGTTACATACGTAACCGAGACGTTCCCCTTTCAGTCGGTCACTCCGAGTCACGTCGGATGACCGACGAAATTGGGATCCCTACCAAAGCGCCACAGGAGCTGCCCCTTCCAGTGCCCTGTGTAGGGCTCCTGACCCTTCCTATAAGGCAGACAATAGGACCGGGCTCTACACAGAGAAGGTCAACTACTGGTGTTCCTTGAGCAACCCAAACAGTAGGACTAGGATAACACTGGGAAGCGTGCCCTTCCACTTGGAAGAGGCACACTGCGGAGTCACCTCCTCCCAGAGGGGGTTAAGTGACATTCAAACATGTGAAGTAACCCCGAAGGGCCCTATTGCACATGGAAGTCTCTGAGATGGCTCAGGCTGCATCTTTAGAGATGGCAGAACGTGGTCCGCCAGGGGAAACATGGCTCTAATAAGAATACCGTGGAATACACATATGGGATCCCGACAGGGTCTCTCATATGGGCACTAGCCTCGCACCAGATTTCAAGAATTCATTGGCTGAAGGCCTGGCGCCGGACGCCCCGCCGCGTCCGGACGCCGGAGTGCTGGAGGACTCAACAGGGTTTGCCTGGTTAAGGAACTCTCTGGAGAATTAGGCGTAAGGACGCCGCAAGCCGACTCTGAGCCGGCCCTCTCAGTGCCACTACCCGTTTGAGGTGAGAACACAGGAGGAAACCGGTTCGACACGTAGGCTATAAAACCTAGCGAACGTGTTGGGAGTCGCCCAACCCGCAGCTCTACAGATGTCTGCTAGCGAGGCACCACGAGCCAGCGCCCAGGACGATGCGACACCCCTAGTGGAGTGAGCACGCAACCTGAGCGGGCAGGGCACACCTTGTGCTTCGTAGGCCAAGGTGATGGCATCCACTATCCAGTGGACCATCCTCTGCTTGGAGACAGCCTTCCCCTTTTGCTGTCCTCCGTAACAGACAAAGAGCTGTTCTGAGGTCCTGAAGCTCTGAGTTCTATCCACGTACTGACACAGTGCGCGTACAGGACAGAGCAAAGCTAGGGCTGGGTCTGCCTCCTCCAGAGGCAGCGCTTGCAGGCTCACTACCTGGTCCCTGAAGGGCGTGGTAGGAACCTTGGGCACATAGCCGGGCCGGGGCCTCAGTGTTGCACTGGAGTCAGCCGGCCCAAACTCAAGGCACGACTCGTCGACCGAAAATGCCTGCAGGTCCCCCACCCTCTTGATTGAGGCCAATGCAGTCAGGAGTAGGGTTTTCATAGAAAGAAACTTCAACTCGACTGACTGCAATGGCTCAAAGGGGGCAGTTTGTAGGGCTCTTAGCACCAAAGCCAAATCCCAAGAGGGAAGGGAGAGAGGCCTCGGAGGATTTAACCTCCTGGCCCCCCTAAGAAACCTGATGACCAGATCGTGCTTCCCCACCGACCTCCCCTCTATGGGGTCGTGGTGGGCAGAAATAGCAGCAACATATACCTTAAGGGTGGAGGGGGACAGCCTACGCTCCAACCCTTGTTGCAAAAAGGAAAGCACGGCTCTGATCGAACATCTCCGGGGGTCCTCCCGGTAAGAGGAACACCATTCGACGAACAGGTTCCACTTCAGCGCATAGGCCCGTCTTGTGGACGGTGCTCGTGCTGAAGCGATAGTGAGCGCTACCTCCTGGGGCAGGTCACCTAGAACCTCCGCGTCCCGTCCAGGGACCACACATGAAGTTTCCACAAGTCTGGACGCGGGTGCCAGAGGGTGCCCCGTCTCTGAGAAAGCAGATCCTTCCTCAGAGGAATCGGCCAGGGAGGGGCTGTCGCGAGGAGCATGAGTTCCGGCAACCAGGTCCTGTTGGGCCAATATGGAGCCACTAACAGGACCTGCTCCTCGTCCTCCCTGATCTTGCACAATGTCTGTGCTAGCAGGCTCACTGGGGATGGAGTCTCCACTCCCCAGGAAGTGCCACTCGAGACAGCTCGTCGGCTGCCTGATTGAACACTCCTGGGATGTGGATGGCACGAAGGGACCTCAGATGCTTCTGACTCCAGAGGAGGAGGTGGCGGGCGAGTTGCGACATGCGACGGGAGCGCAAACCGCCTTGCCGGTTGATATAGGCAACGGTCGCAGTGTTGTCCGTATGGACCAGAACGTCCCTGCCCCGAAGGCGCCCTCTGAGGCGGGACAGGGCAAGGCGTACTGCCAGCAACTCGAGGCAATTGATATGCCAACGCAGAAGGGGGCCCGTCCAAACCCCTGATACTGCGTGCCCGTTGTACGTGGCACCCCAGCCGGTGGCCGAGGCATCCGTGAATACCACAGCATGCCTGGATACCTGCTCCAGGGGCACTCCTGCCCGAAGGAACGAAGGATCTGACCATGGGCTGAAGGTCTTGCGGCAGGCCGGTGTAATCTGAACCCGGTGAGTACCGCGTTTCCACGCCCACCTCGGGATTCGACCATGGAGCCAGTGCTGAAGCGGTCTCATATGGAGCAGACCGAGCGGAACTATGGCCGCAGCTGCAGCCATATGCCCCAGGAGCCTCTGAAAGAGTTTCAGTGGGACCGCTGTCCTGCCTGATAAAGTCTTGAGGCAGTTCAGCACCGACTGAGCACGTTCCTGGGTGAGGCGTGCTGTCTGGTTGACCGAATCCAACTCCATGCCGAGAAAAGAGATCCTCTGCACTGGCACGAGTTGCTCTTTTCCCAATTGACCCGAAGGCCCAACTGGCTGAGGTGCCTGAGCACCAGGTCCCTGTGTGCGCACAACAGCTCGAGACTGTGCAAGTATGAGCCAGTCGTAGAGGTAGTTGAGAATGCGCACACCCCGTTCTCTCAGGGGAACAAGGGGCCGCCTCTGCGACTTTGGTGAAGACACGAGGCGAAAAGGGACAGCCCGAAGGGCAGGACCTTGTACTGATATGCCCGACCGTCGAACGCGAATTGCAGGAATGGCCTGTGTCGCGGGAGAATCGAAACATGAAAGTACGCGTCCTTCAGGTCGATTGCTGCAAACCAATCTAGGGGACGGATGCATCCAAAAATGCGTTTCTGCGTCAACATCTTGAACGGCATCTTGTGAAGTGCACGGTTCAAAACTCGCAGATCCAAGATCGGTCGTAACCCACCGCTTTTCTTGGGCACAATGAAGTAAGGGCTGTAAAACCCCGACCTCATATCGGCTGGAGGGACCGGCTCTATTGCATCCTTCGCCAGTAGGACTGCAATCTCCGCGAGCAAGACAGGGGCATCGACGGCTTTGACTGAAGTGAACCGGATGCCCCTGAACTTGGGGGGACACCGGGCGAACTGAATCGCATAGCCGAGTCTGATGGTCCGCAGGAGCCACCGGGACGGGCTGGGGAGTGCTAACCAGGCTCCGAGAGACCGCACCAGCGGGGCCAACGGGCCCACCGACATGCCCGCGGTGGGGCAGCGAGGTGGAACACAGGGACCGGCCCCAGGGCCTGTGACGGCCTGGCCTGTGACGGCAGGGGGCGGGGTCTGGGTGTGTAGTGTAGCACTCACCTGATTTCTCCTCGCGTGGGAGGAGACACAGGAACCCGGCTTGAGGCTTGTGACAGCCCGGCGTTTGACGACTTGAAGCGGGGACTGGAGTGCTACTGCCCTTACCTGGTTCCACGAATGGGCAGGAGGGGTGCTCTTGGGCAACCACCCGCTGCCTGCTGGCGAGAGAGGAGGAGGGAAGCGATCCTGTGATGCACGGATCACCACTCTCCTCCTCTTGAGACCCGGAGATTGAGGAGACCGCTCTTTACTGATGTTTTGGGTACCACTGGCTGCTGGGCCAGCGGCGGAACAAAATGAACAAAAGATACTCCACCCGGCCCTCCTCCGGGGGAGGGAGTGGTGCAGTCACCATCTCCCGATGAGCAGTCTCCTCCATCTCTGGGTCGACCGTCCCAGGGCCTCTTGCACTTGCGCTTGCCGCCAGGTTTGGCGGGGGCCTGGACGGGCTGGGCGTCCTGCCTGCGACCGGCTCCATGACGCTGCCTGGTGAAAGGCTGCTGCGGCTGCGCGGGAGCGGGGGCGGCCGCAGGGGGGCGCCCACGGCGACGAGCAGGCTGAGTGGCTGCAGCCGGAGTGGAAGCAGCAGGTTTCCTCCGGCGCATGATGTGTTTGCCTCAGTCTGCTTCTGGGCTGCCGAGAACTGCTGGGCAAAGCTCTCGACAGCGTCGCCGAAAGGGCCGGTCTGTGACACGGGAGCATTCAGGAACTGTACCTTCTCCTGCTCCTTCATGTCAGCGAGACACAGCCAGAGATGGCGCTCCTGGACATCGCACGACCCAGAGACTGTGCGGTCACCTTCGTCGCTCGTAGCGCGAGGTCCGTCGCAGCACGCAGCTCATGTAGAACCGCCAGGTTGTGACCACCCTCGTGCAGGTCTTTCAGTGCTTTGGCCTGGTGGACCTGCAGCAACACCATAGCGTGGAGGGCGGAAGCCGCCTCCCCACAGGCTCTATAAGCACTGCCAGTTAGACCTGACGAATACTTAGAGGCCCGTGAGGGGAGACACGGATCACCCCGCAGGGTGGAAGCGGCTGTTGGACACAGTTGCATGGCCACAGACCGTTCCACCGAGGGGATGCCCGCATACCCCAAAGCGGCTCCACCATCGAGGGTGGTGAGAGCGGAAGAACTACAAGATGTGTTTCGGGCAGTGAAAGGTGCCCTCCACGATCTTGTCAGCTCCTCATGCACTTCCGGAAAGAATGGCACCGGAGGGGGGCGCTGAGAACCAGCGCCACCCCCACCGAGGAACCACTCGCCCAGCCTCAAAGGATCGGGACTCGGTGGCTTTTTAGGATTCCACACGAGCCCGACATTCTCGGCGGCCCGGGAAAGCATAGCCGTCATCTCTGGGTCTGGCACGGACAACGCTACCACACCCGAAGGGGGCAACGCAGCCGGGTCGTCATCCCCGGAGAGAGAGGGCCCGCCCTCCGATGCAGTGATCGACATCTGGTCGTCAGAGGGGGCACCGAAGGAAACGCGTGGCCAGCGCGCTCCTTCGGCAGCTCCACCGGCTGCAGAGTGCTTGAGGGGTGAGGAGCTCCACTTGGGGAAGCCCTCACCGTAATCCTCAAATCACCTCTGACTCCACCGGATCCAGTGTGCACGCCGGATCACGGCAGGCAGAGGGACTCTGCCATGTTTGACATAGCAGAGTCGCACTCCGAGATGGTCATGTCCCCGCAAAAAGAACATGAACCATCCACGAAAGCCACCTCAGCGTGCTCACCTCAGCGAAGCGAAAGGATAATTGATGCGGTGCATCAGCTGCCTCTTATGCTCACGCTGTGATCAGCGGCAGCTGGATGCAATAATCGCATGCCAATGTCCATTGGCTCATTTAGTTACACTCGAAGTGGATTGGTCTCTCTGGCGAGATCCCAATTTCGTCGGTCATCCGACGTGACTCGGAGTGACCGACTGAAAGGGGAACTGAATTTTCAGCATTATTACTCCAGTCTTCAGTGTCACATGATCCTTTAGAAATCATTCTAATATGCTGATTTGCTGCTTAAGATACATATATTATCAATTGTGAAACAGTTGTGCTGCTAATTATTTTTGTGAAAACATTTTTTCAGGAGTTGTTTTATTTATTTATTTTTTTATTTTTATTTTTTTGATGAATAGCTCAAAAGAACAGCATTTATTTGAAATAGAAATATTTTGTAATATTATAAATGTCTTTATTGTCACCTTTGATCAATTTAACGTATCTTTGCTGAAAAGAAGTATTAATTACTATCAAAAAAAAAAAATCAAACTTACCCCAAACTTTCGAATGGTAGTGTAGATGAAGTAGCAAAATGTCTATTAAATATTGCATATATGGCAATGCTGCATGCATGGTATCAGACACCTGTGAAATTGTGTAAAACCTCATATAAATTAATGGAATAATTTCTATGGTTTTCAGAGACTCCCACAGCGAAAGTCATTATCAGTTAATGGTTTGTTCAAGTCAAAATATACACTGTGAAACAGCAACGTGATACATATGACAAGAATCATACCAAGTCACTCCTATTAAGATGTCTTGGCGTTCAGGATCAGCGGATCCC
The DNA here is from genome assembly GCA_039654775.1 of Spinibarbus caldwelli. Lineage (NCBI taxonomy): Eukaryota > Metazoa > Chordata > Actinopteri > Cypriniformes > Cyprinidae > Spinibarbus > Spinibarbus caldwelli. The sequence continues at coordinate 32,720,111 of CM077218.1, forward strand.
GGGATTCATCGATTATGCTTCAAAAGGCACTGTGTCACGAAAGATAACTGATAAATATCCAAGTGAAACGTTTCATGAATTTAAATCTAAACCTTTAACTGAAAGCTATTTTTCAGTAGCTAGATCAGTCATGTTCCTTTGTGTGTCTTTCCCGCTGTTATCCATCATGAAAGATGTGTTAGACACTTTGCCAAAAGTCTTGTCTTTGGCCTCCTGCTGGCAGCTGAACACTCACTCCTTAGGTGAGACTGCACTTGTCATGAGAATGGCAGCAGCCGAGAGATTACTTTCCTGGAGATGTTGGAAGGCCTGCCGTTTTTCTGAATAGGATGCCAGGCCCTGTGAATTGCAAGCAGGGGGTATCGTGGCTTCAATGTGTGACAAACTCAGCCCTCCCCTCTCTAGGACCCCCGTGGACCTGACTACAGCGATGTGTCAAACCATGCCTTCAGCATCTTTAGAAAGATTAATGACCATGTGCTCTAAAAAGACTCCCCAGCCTCCATCTGGGCTCCTTAAGCAACCCGGAGGGGTATTCAGCCAGAACTAGAAAATGCTAAGTGGATGTGCTGGACTCTGTGGGGTTTGAATTCAGTCATCATTTATTGAAATTAAAAGCCAGCGTGAAGGTGATGAACTCTGATCTGCTTTAGTGAGATGTTAAAGAAAAGCATTAAAATATAATTGTACTTGTTCACCTGAACCTCTAGGAATCTGCCACAGGGATGAACAGACTATGTCGACTATATATGCTTGCTTCACACACACACACACATATGCATATGTGTCAAGTTTAGTCAAGAAACTCTAGATGGCGTGGGCTGATAGGTCTTTTGCATGCAATCTGCTAGCAACAGACCATGGACAGACATTTTTGGGTGGAAGGTGCTCAAATGACAACTATGGAAACTTGTTTCCACCACAGCTAACCCCTGGTCCTTTAGTGCTATCAGGGTTAATGTGATTTACCCAAGTAGGACATGTTACTGGATCAAAATGCTTGTTGGTCTTAGAACAACATTCCTGTGAACCGATCAGATTATACAGTAGGTGTAGGTTTAGATTTTGTTTGAGACATTCTTACCAACCAATCCTTTCCCACTGATTTTATGGGTTTTGGTAAAGGATATAAATTATTTGTATTATATTCTCACTTCTTCCCCTTTTCTCCTCTAAAAATGAGTTAGTTGACACAAAAAATTAGTTTTTTTTTTTTTTTTTTTCCATTGAGTATGTTGCATTTACTTTTGTTTTCTACACCTTCTTTGTCCCTGCGATAAAGTTAACTAAAATTGATTGTACAATAATAATAATAATAATAATAATAATAATAATAGAGCATTGTGGAATAAAGAAAACAAAAATTATAGCAAATAAAAATAAAAAAAATATTTTGGAGTAGTTTTGATCTGTCCAAATGTTAGAAGCCACAGCTGTTCCTCACATAAAAAGGATTGATGGATTGTTTTTTATTTCACATGTTAAAGCTATTGAATTGTCATAGAGTCTTTGGTATCTGTTCTGTTTGGTATCTGTTCTGAGATTAGATCTAGACACATATTTGATTATTTTGAACATGTGCAGCTGTAGGAATAAGCATTAATGCCTGCTGCACATTTGCAATCTTGGTAGCCAGGAGCTTCATCAGAAAAACCTCTTCGCAATTTAGAGGCTCTTCACGGGCAGAAACCTATCAGAACGCAACCCAAGCAATCTAATGTCTGTGAAGCAATGAATATTCAGGCTCATGCTCCACTTTCCATTCTTTCTGGCAGAAGAAGGCCTTATTGCTTTGAGTTTGCAAAGCCACTCATTACTAGTGTCGCGTGGCCAGACTTATGGCCACACACTTATACAGGAAGAGACGATCTAAACAACATATGTATCGAACACAGTTTGTTTAGATTTTATCTGTCGCTTAGGGTGCAGCGTGAAAGGGGATGTCTAATGGTATTTCATGCATTCTGACTTATTTACACTGTTAAAGACTTGGATTCTCTTGCAAAACATGACCAAAGTCTCAAAAAACAAGTTGGATGTTTGACAGAGTATTTCTTTGTCAAGGACACTCCTTCAGGGTTTGTATAAGTTTTGGGAAGTTTTAATTATTTGTTTATTTATTTCAAATATGGCTCTATACATGACGTCTTAAAGGGTGGAATTTCTTTTTTGGGCACTTCTCCCGGAAGTTTTCCACGAAACGCGTGCACGCTTCAACCAGAGCAAGAGCCCACCCATCAATGTGCATAATTCGTTAATTTGTTAGCCATAGTTAATTTCAGTCAATTAAGTTTTTGTTTTATTTATGTCAATGCCACAGATTGCAGACGATCGCAATCCAAAAGCTTTGTGTGCTTGACTCTTTAGCTCCGCCCACGGCACACCTCCAGGAGCTCGACTTTTTTTGGAGAGAAGTGTAAAGCTGTATCTTTCTTTTATGAATGTAATAAAACTAAAGATTCTTTGAAGATATGAAGGATGCAATACTACTCTATAGGTACTCATGAGATTGACAGAAACTGTATGTCCTCTCTAACTGAAATTGTATTATATTATATTATATTATTAATAATGGCAGAGCATTGTTGAATAAAGAAAACAAATTGTAACATTGTGGATTATAAATATTATAGAATATTTAATCTGTCCAGAAGTGATTATTATGAAAAACAAATCAGAAATAATATAATATAATATAATATAATAATATTCAGTGAATGATTCAATGACTCACTCATAAAGACAAAGTCACTTGTTTTATATATGAATGAACTACTGTTTTTGAAGAAATAATTCAATGACTCACTTATAAAGACAGTTCTTTGTTGCCATCTACAAGCGTAACGATTTAACCTGCAGAAAGTGTCATTGAAAAACAGTGACTAATACACAGAAAGCTTGTCTGATTTTAGTAAACACTGCTGATGAGAAGGTCAGTCGAACCACCTGTTGATTGAAGAATAATAGTCTTTGTCTATTATTTTTGCCCAAGTGACTGAGTCACAGTCAGTGGTGTATAAAGTACCTGAAAGCCATACTCAAGTAAAAGTACAGATATCTTACCAAAAAATTACTTTGGTAGAAGTTGAAGTCACCGTTTAGAATATTACTTGAGTAAAAGTCTTAAAGTATGTGATATAAATTGTACTTAAGTACGAAAAGTATTTATTAAATCTTAAACATACTTAAGTATTGAAAGTAAAAGAAGCAAATAAATATATATAAAAAATATTCATACAGCTTGAGTTGCAAGACTGTGTTCAGTTTTAACTCTTTCTTCCATTTTGTATTTTTGGGTAAGAATAAGAAGCACTTCATCCGGTACTTAGTGTCTTTTATTCCAACATAAGAAAACATTTCTGGAATCTGCATCTGAAGTAGCATTTAGATGTATTTACACAGTTTATGTATCTCAGAGGGAACATGGAGTCATTTAAACTGCAGTATGCATAAATAGGCCTAATGTTTTGTTTTTAACATAAAACGTTGAATACTGATATTTGAAATAATTTAAACATGAAAAAAAAAATTTAAAAAAATAGTCCAAATGTGAAATTAAAACCGCCAGTAGGTGACAGCAAGTGACTGTTAATGAGTGAGTCATTGAGATTCAACCGATTCATTCAAATGACTGATTCATTCAGGAACAAAGCATTTGACTGTGTTAATAAGTAAATCACTGAATCATTTATTCAACCGATTCGTTCAAAAAGCTGATTCATTCAATAAGTAAACACCGTCCATTGCTCAGAGAGAAAAACAGTGCTGTGATCTTTGTTTGGAACTATTTTCGCTGGCAAAATTGAGCAAAAACAAGCAATATTATGTCTAAAATGTAAGTCACGTATTGCTTTTCTGAACTTGTATAAAATGATTATTAAATGTGTTCATGCTGATATCTGCAGAAATACGGTACTCTTTGTGTGATATAGATAGATATAGAAGTTAACTATATTATATAATAATTATATTACATACCCTGTCAGATTTTGCTACCTGCCATTAAAAAAGTAGGTAGTACAATTTGACAACGAAAAATGCTACCTGTCAAATTATGATTTATTTATACACCTACCACAACCCTAAACCTACCCTTACAGTAATGCAAATACAGTAATTATGTGTTATATTCGCGGTTGTGGCTAGAAGGGATACAGCTACCGGAAACCAACAATAAATAATTTTTTCTACCTATTAGATTGTGTTTTATTAATGTCTACACCTACCCCAACCCTAAACCTAACCAAACAGTAATGCAGATACATTAAATATTGTTGTTCAGCATGAGAAAAAAGACACAATATTGATGCGCATGCGCAGTAAGCCCTGGTAGGAAAATCTGATGGGTAGGATAAAATGTCAGGACACGCACACTTGTTTGCATGAGCAAAGGTGTTTTTTTAGGAGTCTAACTTGCAAACGCCAGACCATTGATTCGTTAAACCTGATACTTAAGTACTGTAACGAAGTATTATTACTTCGTTACAATACACTACTGGTCACAGTGAACTCTATCATACATCCAAAAACATCAATTTGAAAACGTATCTACAGAGAGAAGGGAATGTATCAAAGCAAAGGGTTAGAGTGACTGAGTGGCAGAGTGGAACCCCTGCGAAGAAAGCACTTAGCTCTTGTTCACAGCAGAAATGGATAAAATATAAAGATCTCGCCTTGCATGCCACCACCTTTGAACATCAAGACAAAAGTGGTGCACACAGTGTCAACCTCTTGAAATCACAGTTGGTGAATCTGAAGTCTAATATGACTGTCTATAGTTCCATGAATGCCTGTTGGGATATCCAGATATAGATAAATGCAGTGAAACATCTTAATTAAATTCCCTTCAGGCTTCAAGCATCAAATCAAACACTTCTGAGTAAACAGGAAGCTCACAGTTACATGCTATGTGTCAAAATGTGCTTAACCCAACATTTACTGCAAATAGAGGATTTTAACCAGGCTTAAACATCATTAGCACTTAAGCACTATTAGTATAATTTCTAATGCAATTAGAGCATATAACTCCAAAATATATCAATATAAATGGAAAAATAATATCCATATTGTACATACTGTAATTGTTACTTGCTATGCTACTGATCAAAAGTTTGGGATTGGGTTTTAGGGTCCGAAAGATTTTATTTTTTATTTTTTAATGTCATTGAAAGAAGTCTCTTATGCTCACCAAGGCTGTAAAAAAGTAGTTATTGTAAAATATTATTAGAATTAAACTGTTGTCTATCTGAATACTTAAAAAAAATGTAAATTATTCCTGTGATGGTAAAGCTGGATTTTCAGCAGTTATTACTGCAGTTTACAGTGTCACATAATCCTTCTTAAATAATTCTAATATGCCAATTTGCTGCTCAAGAAACTTTTTTTTTTTTTTTAATAGAAATAGTTGTGCTGCTTAATATATATATATATATATATATATATATATATATATATATATATATATATATATACACATATATATATATATATATATATATATATATATATATAGTTTTTTTTTTTTTTTTTTTTGTGGAAACCATCATAAGAAATGTTCAAAAGAAAAGCATTTATTTTGAATTGAAATGTTTGTCTTTACTGACAGTTTTGATTAATTCAGTGCAGTCTTGTTGAATAAAAGTATTTCAAAAAAATGACCCCAAACTCTAGTGTATGTACTGTTGTATAAAAGCAATATCATGCTGTTGTACTTAATATCAACACAGCTGTAACTACCTGCAGTCAACCCGTGCTGATATTCAGTATAACAGTGCTCTTGCCTGTGAGATATTGCTTAAATGTGTCCCGAAAGCTTCCTCAGCCATTTGAAACTTGTCATTCAATCATTCCAAATCCTGTCAGAATAATCTCTGTTTGATTCATTTTCTCATTCAATAGGCCTTCATGACAGACCTGTGAGAAGAAAACTCTCTGAGAAAACATTCTAATCTCTTTCCTCCAGACCCACAGAAAACAGATTTGTGTTCATTCAGCACTGGAAGGTGCAAGTATCTGTTCATATCGGAGGGGTTCGTTGTCAGCCTCTGCAACTTTAAACTCCACACAGAGCATTGCACAGTCGCCGAAAATATCTAAGCTGGTACTCCATCAAATGTTTTTAAGCTTATCTTTATTTGTACATCACCAAACAAATCAAGTTTTCAGCAAGTTAACTTTATTTCCGCTGGGTTTCTTTGCGTTCTTTGCCAGAAGTCATAAGATTAAAAAGCCGATCTCGTATTCTCATAATTAAATTTTAGGAAGTGTACATAGTCTCTGCGTATAATTTCTCTTCCTTAATTGACTGATATTTACATACAAGCCACCAGCTGTCCCAACAAAAGTAAATTAACCTGACAGAGCACCATCCCCCTGGAATGCTCTTGGAACAGATTCATTTAATATCGAAGTGTGCAAATTCTCACCTGTGTGAAACAGCAGAGCAACTGGCAGGGAATTGCTTGATTAAATACAAATATATTTTAGCTTCTATAGCCATGGGAGTAGTATCAAATGTGATCAGAACACTAAAGAAGGGAATTAGTGGAGGGAAACAACACGACAATCGTCCCAACATGAGAGACAAGCTGTGTTTTATTGGGTCAATCTCAAATTTGCTGGAACAACAATAGCCTGTTTCTCTAAGTTCATAAATGCATGCAAATACTGCTATAAGGTTTACAAATCACATTGCATAGCTTAATGGATGTTTATGGTTCTTAATGGAACAATAGATGCCAATAGGAGCCTTTATTTTTAAGAGTAAAGGCCTGTTCACACCATATAACTATAAAGAAAACTAAAGATAAATAGTTCTAAAAATCGTTCTCAATATTAAAGAATAGCAGAGTCCACACCACAGCTAACGATAAAGGCACAGAGAAACAATATCGCTGGAATCACTTTCAGAATGATTTTTTTTTCAGCTGATGAACGATAAATACATTAACATCCAAACAGAATCAATTCTGCTATAACAAGCTTGAGAATTTAAAGTGGCAGACGAGTGTGTGCATAGAATAAACAGACGATATTGTCCGCTAATGTGAACGCTAATATAGGTATCCTTATAATTAACGTTCTTGGTGTGAACGCACCTTAAAGGATGTCATGGAAGGCTACATATTGCATACTGCAAAAACAAATATCAACTTAAAGTGTTAGTTCACCCAAAAATGAAAATTCTGTCATTAATTACTCACCCTCATGTCGTTCCAAACCCGTAAGACCTTCGTTCATCTTCAGTACACAAATTAAGATATTTTTGATGAAATCTGAGAGCTCTCAGACCCTCCATAGACAGCAACGCAACTGCAATGTTCCAAGGACATCGGTAAAACAGTCCATTTGACATCAGTGGCTCAACTTTAATTTTGCGAAGCTACGAGAATACTTTTTGTGCGCAAAGAAAACAAAAATAACAATTTATTCAACATTTCTTCTCCCCGAGTTACTGTCTTCCGCCATTTTGGAGAGTAGCACGACGCATGTGCGCACTTTCCCCAGAACATAATCAACGTAATCAGCCTTGTTTAAGTTCAGGAGAAAACGCGCGCAATGCTGAACATAAACAACGCTGATTACATTGATTGCATGGGAACATTGCAGTTGTGTTGCTGTCCATGGAAGGTCAGAGAGCTCTCAGATTTTATCAAAAATATCTTAATTTGTATTCCGAAGATGAAAAAATTTTTTGCAGTTTTGGAACGACATGAGGGTAATGAGAGTAATTAATGTCAGAATTTTCATTTTGGGGTGAACTATCCCTTTAAAAAAGCCCACAAACATGTTTCTGTAACTGACTATACATATTTATGAAATCTCTACATCACATGTTTTTCAGATGCATGAACATAAAATGGTGTGAATGTTGAATCTTGACACCCATATGGCTACAGTATCTCTGCAGTCCTCTGCTATTGCTTCAAAAAGAATTACTTTCTTGACATTGAATTACCAATGACATTGCCCTCTCTTCTTTTTTTTTCTTTTTTTTTTTTTTTTTTTTGAAGTCACAGTATCTGTTGACATTGAGCTGAACCCTCTGTCCAACCATGATTCATAAAATGGTCACTTAAAGTGACTCTCATCTCAATTGAAACTCTTCTCTGCTCTCTTCTTTGCTCTTTCCTCCATCTATTCTCAGTGTTACACAACCACCTTCTTGTTTCTCCAGTGTACTTCCTTGTTTTTTTTGCTCTGGGTTTTCACATTTATGGACAGAAAAGGTATGATTGAACAATTTAGTAAATTGCATTTCCTGTGCTGTGTGTATTACAGCAGAAATCAATACAATGACATTTGACAACATGATGTGCACTTGAGAATATGGCTTTGCTTTAGTTTTCTGTGTTACCTTTTGGCCAGCATGAGCCTTGAGTTGGAAATTGATGTAGTGTGCCAAGAAAAGTACTTTGTATAAAATGAATTATAATTTACTGCATGTTTAAGATAATTATGAACAGGTCTGAAGACTGTTTTGAGAGTATTGGAAATTCATCTTATTTTGGAGAAGTATGTAAAATCAGTTGAACAAAACCTGCTCTAATAAGCATTCTATCAAAAGTCCATTAATTTTTTTAAATTAATGTTTTAAGCTACTTTTAATTAATGCTTTTTGTACTGGTAAGCAATCCTAAATATCAGCTCTGGAATGTAAATGAGCAAAAATGAGTAAGCTAAATTATTAACACATATGGAAAACCATATTTTGTATTGTAAGAAATTAATACTTTTCATTGAGAAAGGATGCATTAAATGGATAAAAAAAGTGAGAACAATGGCATTTACAATGTTACAAAAAATAAATAAATGCTGTTCTTTTGAACGTTCAATTCATCTAAGGATCCTTTAAAAATGTGGTTTCCACAAAAGTATTAAGCAGAACAACTGTTTTCCACATTAATAATAAGAAGAAATGTTTCTTAACTGAGCACAAAATCAGCATAATTAGAATAATTTCTGAAGGATCGGGTTTACTGTAAACTGTAATCTGTAACTGTAAGCCTACTCTTCAATTCAGACCTCAGGTTTTCAATTTTAGTGTTTAACTCCTGAGGCTTAAATGGGTATTGCTGAGATGATTTATTCTGGGAAATGAAGTGTTCTTCTACCATGCTCCATAAAATGAAAATCATTGATTAAATATAATGAAATATAAATGGGCATTTCTGTTCCTGAAAGTACCACTTATGCAGTGCATTTAATAACATGTTTATGGGCAATTCATATTCAACAAAAGTTAAATGAATTCATTTGAATTTTATTTATTTAGAACTTTAATTCTACTTCTTTAAATTCAAATTTGAATAACAAATGCTGCCTAAATACACATTCAACTCAGAATCGACAAATGTAGAAGACATGAATCCTTAATGGTGCACAACTTCGGAAACGCAAGTAAAAAGTTTTGCCAAAAGTTTTTTGCTATCCAACTCTAAATTCAAGTCTCTCAAAATGTTAGACAGCACATTATTACAGTGCACTGGAGTGCCTGAACTCTGACCTTTAAGAGAATTTGAGATGTTCCAGGAAACCAGAAGGACGTGAGTTCACAGCAATGAACCTTATAGAAAGAATAAAAGAGAAAGAGAAAAAAAAAACTTCTAAAATCAAGACGATAACTTCAGGGGCCAAAAAAGCTATTATAAATTTAGCACGACCACTTGTATTTCCATATCACTCAGTGTGGCTGAACCCCTGCAGACACTAGTCTCCACTTTTACAACCGTTAACAGGCGTATAAAACTAAGCTCTCAAATAAATTCCTTAATCTTCCATAATGAATTCTCCAGGCTCTTTTGACATGTCACTGACGCAGGAGTGGATTGTCCCTCAAGCGTACACATTTGATACGTCAGAGCGATGATCAAAAACCACAGCATTCAAATTGACCGAAGCGGCATGCACATTAAACATGTTGCTGACACAGGCGCTCAGATTAAAGAGTGAGGTGGCAAGAATTTCCATACTGTATGGAACACACTGCAGCTCATTCGAATATGAAAGCGCCAGAGCTGCCAGCAGAATTCATTTAGGTATGTTTGAGTCTCTCAGCTGAAGATTCCCTGAGCTTGAGATTAAAGCAATCCAGAGTCGAACCTGACATTCTTTTTCTAGTGCTTTAAAATCAAACCTACAGCATACAGTTTGAGCTACTTAAAGTTTGAGGAGTTCTCCTTGTAACGAGTGTAAAACTCCATGAGGCTTTAGTGATGAATATACTCCGATCTAACCTCTATGAGTCATTAAACCCCATTTTATTATCTCTAATATTTCTGTTCTGCATAGCCTACTACAAAAGGTTAGGTCTAAACTCTCCATGCAGCACAAGCTGGATGTCATTCACAGCTGGACTGTAGAAAGCGAGTGTCTGAGATAATAATGTGTCAGGCTATTATCTGCGAGACTGCATTGCTACAGGGACAAAGGATTCTCATTAGTCATACTGTCTATAAGACACTTATCCATCCTCTCTGCAGCTCCTCAGCTTGTAATGAGAGAATGATTGCATCTTTCTACACGGCAGGAAAAACTGATTTTCGGTATTGGGCAAACAATTTAGCTTTCCGGTTAGGGAAACACAAAATTAAAGTGTTGTCAAATAAGCCACACTTCAAGAGTTTGCAAAAATGCAAATGACAATGCTGGATTTTTAACTCTTGAGGTCTCGATTCTCAAATGGTCGGGAAAAACAGTGTTCCCAGTAACAGCCGGTCCACGCTGGGGTGTGAGAGAGTCTGGGTACAAATATTAGTCTGCTGCTTTCACACTGGCAACTCAAGAGCACCATCTTCTGGCAAGCTGATTGTCTTCCGGTCCAGTGTTTCTTGCACTTTTTTAGGTGGTGGAACAAGAGTAAAAGCAAAATTGCAGGCTACCTAATATCCCAGTCTCATTAGGATAGTGAACCAGAGGGCCAAGGCCCATTAGGCAGCCTTAATGACTAAAAATAATTTAAAATAAGACAAATCAAGCTTTAAAATAAATGAGCTTATTCCTTAAAGGAATAGTCCACTCAAAAATGAAAAACATTTACCCTCATGTCGTTCCAAACCTGTATGCACTTCTATTTTCTGCTGAACACAAGAGAAGATATTTTGAAGAATGTTGGTAACCAAATAGTGTCAGTTCCCACTGACTTCCATTGTATTTTTATTATTATTTTTTTCAGTCAAAGGGAGCCAAAAACTAATTAAGTACCAACATTCTTCTAAATATCTTCTTTTTTGTTCCACAGAAGAAAGACAGTCATACAAGTTTGGATGGAACAGCATGAGGCAACATTATGGCAGAACTATCCCTTTAATTGAATTCACCCCCAAACAGTTTAATTATTTAAATTTTCATCTACTGTATGGACACTTATAATTTCTGTAAGTTAAATTATGGACTCCACTCCATAATTTTGCCAGATAGCCATTTTGTTCTTATTATATCAACTATAAGACGGTTACTAATGAACCTAAATAATTAGACTTTTCTCTTCCTAGGAAGTCAGACTGAACACTTACACACATTATAAATGTACATACATTATACGCATAAATGTTACTATTTATAACAACAGAAACACTTTGCAAAGTCTTTGGAGAAAACCGGCTTCCTCAAAACAATTGCTTTTATGTTGTTTAAGTTGTGTACAATATTCGTAGGCTAAAGATGAATCATGAAATAACTTTTGCTGATCCATAATTTTGCCAAACTGCTGTTTTGATCTTTCATGTTCATTTCACTGGAATTAAAAACATTGCTATTTTTAGCTAGTAAACATTATAGTAAAGCCTAAATGAGCCTCCTGTTTGTTAGGTAAGAATTTGGATTGTACACAGTGCATGACTGTCACTGAAATGAGATTGTGAGGGACAGACTTACAGTTTTACTGCAATTATCTCACAAATTTAAAGTTAGAATAATTTTCCAGGATTTAACTTGTTGATATCAAAGTTGACACTTAACACAACTTTACATCTCAGGTTGACTAAACTTAACATTTTAAGGCAGCATGAACACTTTATTAAGCGGAGATAATTTGTCTATTGAATTTTTTTGTTGTTTTGTTTTTTTGTTCTTGATAAGACATTTCATCAACTCGACAATCGGTATGTTGTTAAACAACAGTAAGGTTTGTTGAAGTGAGAGAACACAAACTTAAATTATTAATGTTGCAATCTGCAAGTTCATTGTCATGAGTTGGTGTTTTTTGTCAATTATAATTCTTTTATTTAATTATCTATTTAGCTTATTTTTAATTAGTCAAAAAAACTAATTAAGAATGGCAAAACAAAACTTGATTGGAAACCTTCACAAACCACTGTTTGAGAACCACTGATTTAATCCATCAAATAATATATGAGTAAATATTTCTCCTTTTTTAATATTCTCTCTATGCTTTTGTTTCATTATTAACAGAAGGTAACAAAAATACACTAGAAATAGGGAATCACTCACTAAAAATCAATTCAGATGCATGCCAGTCATGTCTTTATGAAATTATTTGGAACTTTAACACTGCTAGGCCTCCCTGATAAACTGAAAATCATATGCAAATCTGACTTAATGTTATATTCAACACCTAAATCTAATTATTCTGCTATAGCATTTATATCAAGGACCTGTATTGAGTTTCTGGTTTCTGATGCACTGAGGCAAGTGTTTTTATAAACAAGTAATAGAAACAAAACTATTTTTTAAATAAAATATACATTTATTTATATTTTATATATTAAAAATGCATGTGCATGAAAAAGTCTTCATCCCATCTTATTTTGAACACCCTCGCCAGAAAGAAAAGCTCTGCGGACTCCTTCCTGCTTGCTCTTGGTTTTACTGTTCTTACATCTTGAAACATAGAGGAAAGCCTTTGCTGGAGCTTATGGGCCAAAGCTCCATCCCAGTATTTACAAATCAAAGAGCCCCCGGGGCGCAAAACCTTGTCAGCTAAGTCCAGCACTGATAGACACATGGTGACCAGTCTTTCATGATCCAGTTCCCTGAGCCCACTGGCATTGGGGGCCATGTCACTGAGGATGACATCTGCTCGAGCTTCAGGGAGGAGCCTCTCCAGCGCCACGTGAGTCGAGGGCTCAGTGATGTCATGATCGGACAGCAGCTGAGCTCCATCCAAGGGGGAAATGCGTAATATATCTATTCCTATTACGCTTCCTTTAGGAAGATCCACACCTGGAATGGACAAAGGTATAGTGTTTATATCCTCATCAGCTAAAATAAATGACACCTAAACCAAAATGTAATAGTCTAATATATTATAAATATAAGTATTTATCTCTATACGATCTATCTACAGTCACGGCCAAAAATATCAGCACCCCTGGTAAATATGATCAAAGAAGGCTGTGAAAATTAATCTGCATTGTTAATCCTTTTGATCTTTTATTTAAAAAATTCACAAAAATCTAACCTTTCATTGGATAATAAGAATTTTAAAATGGGGGGAAATATCATTATGAAATAAATGTTTTTTTCTCTAATACACATTGGCCACAATTAACAGCATCCTTTTATTCAATACTTTTTGAAACCTCCATTTGCCAGTTTAACAGCTCTAAATTTTCTCCTATAATGCCTGATGAGGTTAGAGAACACCTGACGAGAGATCAGAGACCATTCCTTCATCCAGAATCACTCCAGACCCTTTAGATTCCCAGCTCCATGTTGGTGCTTCTTCTCTTCAGTTCACCCCACTCATTTTCTATAGGGTTCAGGTCAGAGGACTGGAATGGCCATAGCAGAAACTTGGTTTTGTGCTCAGTGACCCATTTTTGTGTTGTTTTTGAGGTTTGTGTTTGGATTATTGTACGGTTGGAAGATCCAAACATGGCCCATTATAAGATTTTTAACAGAGTCAGTCACTTATTGATTTTTTTATCTGTTGATATTTGATAGAATCCATGATGCCATGTGTCTAAACAAGATGTCCAGGACCTCCAGCAGAAATATAGGCCCACAACATCAAAAATACAGCAGTATATTTCATTGTACACATGGGGTACTTTTTATCCCTGTGTTCACCAAACCCATCTTGAGTGCTAATTTTTTTTAGTTTCATCTGACCACAGAAGCCAGTCCCATTTGAAGTTCCAGTGGTGTCTGATAACTGAATATGCTGGAGTTTGTTTTTGGATGAGATAGGAGAATTTTTCTTGAAACCCTCCCAAACAACATGTGGTGATGTAGGTGCTGCTTGGCAATTTTTTTTAAGGTTTTCTGACCCCGAGACTCAACTATTTTCTGTAATTCTCCAGCTGTGGTCCTTGGAGAGTCTTTAGCCACTCAAACTCTCCTTCTCACCGTGCATTAGGACGATATAGACACACGTCCTCTTCCGGGCAGTTTCATAACATTTTATGTTGATTGGAAATTCTTAATTATTGGCCTGATGGTGGAAATGAGAATTTTCACTGCTCTAGCTCTTTTCTTAAAGCCACTTCACTAATTTGTGAAGCTCAATTATCTTTTGCTGAACATCAGAAATATATTCTTTGGTTTTTCTCATTGTGATGGATGATTAAGGGAATTTGGGCTTTGTTTTCCCTCCTATTTATATTTCTGTGAAACAGGAAGCTGTGGCTGGATAATTTCATGTTCATAATCACCCTGGAGTGCTCAAAATTGTGAATATGAATGGGAATATATTTCAGAGATATTTTACTAATAATTGTGTCCAACGTGTATTTGAGAAAAAAATTTATTTCATAATGATATTTCCCCCATTTTAAATTCTTATTATCTAATGAAAGGATAGATTTTTGTGATTTTTTTTAAATAAAAGATCAAAAGGATTAATAATGCGGGTTTATTTTCAGAGCCTTCTTTGATCAGATTTACCAAGGGTGCCAATATTTTTGGCCATGACTGTATCTATCTATCTATCTTTCATAATCTTAAAAGTGGATGTTCATATGTTTAAAATTAGTTCTGTAGAAATTGAACTTGTATATGAATTACTTAAAAAAATAATAATGATGATGATGGATGGGTTGGACAGTTGAGTAAAAACAACCAAACATTCAGGATGCATGTAATTTATTAAAAAGAAATACAACACTACAAAATTCTCATAATTACATGTGTGGCAATTCATAATGGTAATAACTGCTATTATTCTAAATTTTTAAATAATACAGACAGAATATAATGAAAAAGTAGGTGCATCCAAAAGCTTGGGGTCAGTAAATTCTCTTTTTTATGTTTTGGAAAGAGTATATTTATATTCTTAAATGTAGTTTATTCCTGTGAATTTTCAGCATCATTACTCCAGTCTTCAGTGCCACATGATTCTTCAGAAATCATTCTAATATGATGGTTTGCCGCTCAAGAAATATTTCCTATTATTATTATTAATGTTCAAAACAATTGTACTGCTTCATATTTTTGTGGAAACCGTGAAACATTTTCAGGATTCTTTGATGGATATTTATAAAGTCCAAAAGAACATAATTTATTTGTACAAATGATTTACTCTCAGTTGATCAATTGAATATATCTCTGCTAAATTAAATCTATTCTTTGCATAGATATTGATAATGTATGATGTTACATTGGTGATTCATAATTCAGCAACTCACTCACTTTCTCCTGTTTGAGTTGACTCTCTGGACTGCAACTTGAGTCCATGCACCAGGCGCAGCACCGCAATCTATGACACTCAAGCCAGGTTTGAGAAGTCTGTATTTGTCATCTATCTCGATCAGTTTAAATGCAGTGGTAATTCTGCGCGTGAGCAGCTTTAACGAAAGGGTCATTGAGCTGCTGCACCAGCTATCTCTGATCGGCAGCACTCTTCCCCTTCATATGCAGAGGCGTCTTCTTTAGGGAGACCGCTGACACGTGAATGCACGACCTTTGGATACGTTTCCACATCATTTACAAACAAGTGATCTGGGGAGATACATTTAGAACTTAAATACAAGAAAACAAGGAGACCCATGTGCGTCTATGGTGTCCCCATGCTGTCAACGATGCGCGCACTTTGCGCAGACTCAAATCACTGAGTTATGCACTATCGTGCTTTATTTGTCTGTAGGATATATTTTTAATTATATAGATAAAATGCATTTATGTATATATCAGTTAGTGAGCATTTCACTGTTATGCACGGTCATCTTTGAGTTTTTGTGTCTAATAATTGCTTTCAGTATCAGTCGAGAACTGAGACTGTTGCACACTCCGCATTACGATTCGAAGACTCGTTCTTTTGAGTCGGATCTTTTCAATGATTTACATGTGGCGAGATGAGGAATAATTGCCTTTAGTAGTAGTATAGCAGAAATGTTACAATGTAGGCTACTTGAAACATATTTACGGCATGCAATTTTAGCCAATTTATGTATTTGAAATGTAGGTTTAGTTCGTTTAGTTCTGTTCGAAAGAACCGATTCACAGAAATGAGTCACTTTTCCCATCGAGAACATTTCACTGTGGCACACTCGGTTACAAAACGTAGGTAGGTGGAGTAAAATATTTTGGCAGATCTGTAAGTCACATGCTGCATTTGGATAATTAACAATCTGAATAAGATGTCAATCACTGTTATGACTGAATCCACTGTTGTCAGTCTGAAGCCTCCATGTGATCATCTGACCGCGAGCAACACGAGACCGATTCATTAAACTGAGACTCAAATATCTGCATATTGACCTATCTGATTTTTATACTGTATATGTGATTACATTTTTTGTCTCTACTTATTATTTTGGACAAAGTAAGCAAATTATTTGGATAGAAGTAACTGTGAAGTGAACAGTTTAATTTAAATGAATTTAGGAAGCCACACTGTGCTGATTTATATTAATCATTCATTGATTATCCGATATATTAATAGTTGTTGCTTGATGTTTATATACTGTATAAAATAGTGAATCATGTTTTGAATGCTGATAGTGTAAATAAAAGTCAAAACATTACTGTCTGTATAATGGAGATGAGCGTAATTTTAAAGGAAGTCTAACAAATAGTCTACTATCCATTAAAGAGACTGTATTTTATGTGTTACTGTTGCCACAAAAGTGTTATTTTACTTTCAGTTATAGTTTTGTTAATATTTTGAATTAGATTTTAATTTCATTTTAGTTAAAGTTTAGTTAGTCATGTTGTTGAGTGTTTTGTCACTTTGTTAAAGTATGTCTATCCCCGGTTTCACAGACAAGGTTTAAGCCTAGTCCCAGACTAAAATGTAAGTCTGAGCTGTTTCTACTGAAAGAAACTTGCACTGATTGATCTTAAATATATATCAATGCCTTTGTTTTGTCTCAACATGGACACCAGTAATGTTTTTGTCTAAGGCACATTTATAAAAATGACTTAACTATGGCCTGTCTAAGCCCTGTATGTGCAACCAGGCCAATACATTTTAATTCATTTAGTTTTAGTCATTTTAGTACTTAAGTTTAAACTAAACAAAAATGAGACCTGTTGAACTAGCTTTAATTTTTTTTATATTTTATCTTAATGATTTTTTTATTGTTTTTATTTTAGTTAACAATAATAATTCTGGTTAATATATGGAAGACATTTCTGAAATGGGAAAAGGGGACATTTCTAATTTAGTGGTCAAAACATAATTTAAATCTAGCTTTTCCCTTCTTTTTTTAGTGAGCATATAATCTTATTATAATTAATAATTATGAAGTTTGCAGGTCAAACTGACTTTAACTGGTTTTACTACAATGTTTCAACAGTAAAATAAATATGAGAACATGATAAATAAAACTGTATTTAACAAATATTTAGTTATTTTATGTTTGTGCTCTTGGAGGCTGTTTTTTTTTTTTTTTTTTTTTTTTTTTACGGAGTGTTTTCAACATGCTGAAAAACATTTCCAGAGACAAGAAAATTGGACGTTTGGTCACGTTTTAGTTAATATAATTGTCTTACAGTTCAAACGCTGAATCATAGCAGTTGTTTTCAGGTATAAAAGCATTAAGAATGGTCTTCTTTCTGGTGCCAAGAGCATGCATAGATAGATAGATAGATAGATAGATAGATATTTTATTTTTTATTATTTTATTTTTTTTAGAATTTTTCTTACACAAACGTACAGTGCTATGTTTCCCTTTAAAAAAGCTAATATATTCTTCCAGTGTCTTTTTTCACTTCCTTGAAGCTACAGATCAATGTTAAACAGTTTGAACCTTGTAATGCTGCTGGGAATGTTTTATATTATTTACTTGTTTGTAGAACTTAACAATGGTGTCAGCGACTGGCCATGTTCAATCTTCCCTGCTTTTATTGGTTTTCCAGCTAAAACAAAATGCCATTTTATTTGACAGGGAGCTGCTAGAGGAAAGTGGCCTCACCGTTGACACCCTTCACAAGATTGGAAATATTAAATTTGAGTTTATTGGGGAAACAGAACTGCTGGATGTCCACATTTTTAGAGCTGACACCTATAAAGGAGAGCCAACCGAATCAGAAGGTAATACAGCGCCACATCACTTAATGATCCAGTTTGTGAGACACATACTGAGACAGTCTAATAACGTGCCACTGAAGCGGTTTGTTTTCTCTTTCAGAGATGAAGCCACAGTGGTTTGACACAGATAAAGTACCTTTCGTCCAGATGTGGGCAGATGATGTGCTGTGGTTCCCACTGATGCTTCAGAAAAAGAAGTTCTTGGGATATTTTAAATTCCACGGTCACGATGTGATAGTGGAGCACAAACTGGAGGAAGTGGAGAATGTGTGATTGGGGTTTGAATACCACTGATGAACACTGCCACTGTATCAGTGGAAATTATCCAACTACATGGTTTCTTGGATACTATGTGAAATCATGAGATATGAAATGCTGTATTTTAATGTAATAAATGTACAGCATTTTGTATAAGCACACTCTTTTTTTTGCATGGGAAAATAGTGTTATCTTTTAGTTTGGTGTTGCATTTATATTTAGATTAAATTCACACATGTATCTTTTGTAATCTGATGTTTTGTTTTTACCTCCTTTGTTATTCCTACAGTGTTATTCCTACAGTGGTTGTTCAGTAGAGTACACCACCTTTCTTACTAAGATCTTTCATATTCCTCTTCCTGTCATTACTAAATAAAATGCTGGGAAGTGCAGAATAAAACAAAGTACTTGTCTGTCTGTCTGTCTGTCTATCTATTTATCTGTCTGTTTGATATAGTGGAAATAAACAACTGCAAGTACACGTGAATGTAATACAGGTGAAACCTAATTCTCAAACCATTTGCCTTCTGTGCCAGCAGGTGGCAGGATTGAATACATATTGGATTACAACAACTCTTTCCCATTTCTTTAATGCTTTAACTAGTACAAAAATAAAACCAAACATGTACAATTGATAATAATAAGCTCTGCTAAAGGGTTTTATAGAATGTTAAACAATTAAGACTAAATATGCATGATGCATGCATTATACCAACAGCAACAGCTTCTGTACAACTTTATGGTAAATTGAAAGTAAAATGTTTTTTGAGATATATTTTGAAGTATAGTTCACATGATAGCTTACTAGCAGTGTGAGAATTTCAGACCTTCATGATTTATTGAATGAAAACAGGTGTTTGGCGTATGGAGCAGCTAATAATAACTAATTATTTCATGCTCATTGTAGTCACTACTTAAGACTCTCTGAATCCAGGCTCAGGCTTGGCTACAAAAAAAAAAAAAATAATAATATTAAAAAACTTTCACATTTTACAGAACTGTCAGACAACTAGTTTGAAAGTGTTCGCTTGTATACACAACTGTTCAAAAGCACTACTCGCTCACGGTAATGCTCAGCAAGAATGCAAGTGTGCTCAGGCTGAATAAAAGTATTAATTTCTTTCAAAAATAAAATCTTACTAACTCCAGACTTTTGAATGGTGTGTAAATATTACTTGCAGATAAAGATGAAATGTGAAAACAAAACAAAGCTGCAAACACAAGAAGTACAAGTCTTAAGATTCAAAAATAGACAATCAGACAGAAAATTATGTCAGTTGAAACCACAAACAAGGAAGAATATGATGCCTTTGCAACTAATAACATCATTTCTGCAAATTTCCTGTGTTTGATATGTATATTCAACTGACCACTGCTCTGGCTCGCTGTCTATTAGTTTCTCAGTTCATTTCTCTATATCGTACTAAAATAGTAGATATAGGTCATCTTTCATGGGTTACACTGTTTTGTACAATGTAAAATTTCTCTTTCAGCTTAGCTTACGTTTTAAAACAACAACATCAGCTTCGCATACATGTAGATTAAACATTAATACAGTGTTGTAGCATCTTGTTGCATTTCCTCAACTTGTTCTCAACAATATTAGCCGTTTATTTTAAGTATCAGTTTGTTCAAACTGTAGGAAATTAGGGCCCTTTTCGACAGATAGATTTTAGGAACTGCCACATAACACATTCACACATAAGCAGTTCCGCATAACTCTTTGCAAGTAAGAATACTGACTGTCTGTAGTTCCTGAATAGATCCTGCTATTCAAAACAGGCTGGAGTTCATTTTCTTTCGATTCTGAAAGCACAGAAGGGAGGCTATTTTGGGCTGAGAGGCGGAGACTGTCCGTTACCGTCCCCAAAAAGACTTTTAAGCTTGGAATGAAGATCCTGCCACACCTCACCCATCTAGATCAGAGCAAAATAAGGCACATCAGTAAATATTAGAAGGCTTTGTTAGGATCAAAGTAATAAAACTAACTTTGGTGCACATTAAAATGAACCGCTTTAACACAGAGATAGATAAAAGATAAGCTTACCTCTTTATGTCCCTGCACCTGTGAGTTTACAAATGAGCCCAGGATGTGAGACGTAATAGGCAGGTATGTGAATATGAGCTGGCTCTCCTGGTGCAGGCAGAACAGGGAGAAGTAGTTGCGCAGCTCCATGGCCTGAATGGCGTTTTCTTGCTGCCGTGAGTCAGAGATCATAGTGAGGTTACAGTGCGGTCACATCTTCCCACCCTAACCTCCATCATCATCATTATCATCGTCACAACAAGCCACCCAGCAGTTAAAAACCACTGGATCATAACATGCTATTTGAAGGTTAGACAGATATTGTTTGTGCCTCACATGATTTGGCATTGCATCAATATCAATTAAGAATGAGGGAGTGTTTCTCTTGTCCTCCAGCTGGCCAGGGCCTTTATGTTTTATATAACAAAATTAAATTAATAAATCAAGTTGTTAAATGAGAAAATAAAATGAATGTGCAAAATGGCTGCTCAAATGATCAATTAAATGCTTCAATGAAAGTTTGGTCAGTGTATAAAGTTTATAGACTTAACAAAATGAAATGGGTTGCTAGGAATTACTTGGTGGCTTATAAAATATTCTCAGTGCTGGTGATGTGATGAATGTACATTATAGTGTTATTAATTACTATTTCAGTAATATTCAGTAAAATTTCTCTTATCTTTTTGACAGAAATCTCTTATTCTCACCTAGGTTGGATCAAAAATGTAGTAAAAAAGTAACATTGTGAAATATTATTACAATTTAAAATAACATTATATTTTTAATGTAATTTCCTTCCTGTGATGGCCAAGCTGAATTTTCAGCAGTTATTACTCCAGTCGTCAGTGTCACATGATCCTTCCTTAATATTTTTGTGGGAAACAGTGATACATTTTAATGAATAGAGTTTAAAAGAACAGCATTTACTTGAAATAGAAAGCTTTTTACATTATAAATGTCTTTACTGTCACTTTTGATCAATATACTGCATCCTTGCTGAATAGGGGCCAGATTTACTAAACGGCAAATTAGCGTTAGAGCGCAATTCCATCAAAGCACCGATGGGAGAAAATTCTGTGTGTGATTTACTGAAAATGCGCACAATAAAGAACACAGATGCAACATCTCATTTCCATAATGACCAGCGCAATCTACCAATAGAAGAGCAAATTACCGCCTGCTTTAAGACATGCTTTTTTGGGTGTTAAATAATGCTGTAAATACCAGTGAATTGACAAGCGCAAATCTTAGTAAATTGTGTTGTGTGATTCATTTAAATACTCTCCTCCCATAAATTTACCGATCAAAAGGGAAACTCCAACAAATGCATATTCAATAAGGTGAGTTGCAAAATAACCCTGTCCACACCTTTTCAGTGCTAATTTCCCACTGTGTGTCTTTAGTAAATCCTGACAGTAGTTTTTTAACGCTGATGCAAGCTGATAGTATATCTGGCCCTATAAGTGTTAATTTCTTTCAAAAATAAATAAATACAAATCTTACTACGACCAAATAGTAGTGTATTACCAATATAATCAAATTCTTTAGTTTTTCAAATGTTTTTGTTTCAAATGTTTTTGTTCTGTACAAGGATTTTTTTTTTTTTTTTTTTGTAAATCAAATCTTTCACAAACCTCCATGCATCCTTAGCAACCTCTCTAGACCCGAGTTTGAAAACCCAGGCCTAAACAAGATAAAAAAAGAGGCCTAACACTACCTCTCCAAAGAGGCAGAGATCTTAGTTTAGATGCCTGCGGCATCCCCAGAGGGATTTTGATTATACAAATCTTGCTCAAGGGCTTTGGTTTCAAGCCCTTCAGATCAATTTCACGTACTAAATTAAAAGGATGTATCAGCGCCCCTCAAGCTACTGGTCCCCACATTTCCCCTCTGGTAATTCTGCCTGACAATCTTCTGTGGCTCTTTGTGTGTGTGTGTGAGGACTGACCTGGACGATGCGGGACTCCAGCTGTTCGACAGAAACCTGTTCTTTAGGCTGCACCGTGGCACTCAGCATTTGTCTTTTCATTACACCGTACTTCTGCAGCGCGCGCTGGTGTTCGTGCAAGACTCCTTTCTCATGTCGTTCACACAAGTCCTGTATGACACCACACATACACACTCATAAAATCTTATGTGCCATGGCTCAGTGGTAACTTATATGTACGTTGAGCTTTGGTGCTCATGTGGGTAACACAGGTTTGAATTCAACTTGCAACACAAGCCAATTCTGTAACTCCTCTCTCTCCCCGTTATTTCCTGTCCTCTCTAGATAAACAGTGGATGAAAACAGCTAAATTACAACTCGTTTGCTATATTCCAAGACTTCTGCAAACGTCAAAATTCAGAAAAAAATTAAAGTCAAATTTTTTTTTTTTTTTTTTTATGTTTTTAAAATAAACATCTCATGATAAAGTTTTTCAAAGTCTCTTATTAAGGCTGTATTTATTTGATCAAAAGTACAATAAAAACATTAATACTATGAAATATTATTGCAAATTAAAATAACTGTTTTCTATTTGAATATCTGTTAAAATGTAATTTATTCCCGTGATGGCAAAGCTGTATTTTCAGCATCATTACTCCAGTCTTCAGTGTCACATGATCCTTCAGAAATCATTATAATATGCTGATTTGCTGCTTAAAAACATTTATTATTATCAATAACAATTCTTTTGACTGGTACTGTTTTAACTGCATAATCTTTTACCAGCCCTCAAAGTCATTTTTCAATTTATTTCCTCTAAATGGGCAAAAATACAAAGAAAAACATTTTATTTTTGGCTAAATATTAAAGCACATAAATTCTCACCCTGTACGACTGCAGCAAGTCCAGGAACAGATTCAGTTTTTCCACAACATCATCCTCCTCTCTTCTGCCCTGTAATAAATAAACAAATTAAATTCCTCTGTAGCAGTGCGCAGCCAGTTCACGTGGTATGTGTGGGCGGCACAGTACCTGTTGTGCAGCTTTTTCAGACAGAAGTGAGAAGTCAACAGAAAGCCCTTTGACAGAGCGTCTGAGAGCAGCCCAAGGACTCTTGCAGGATGCCAGGATAGGCACAGGTGACTCATCTGATCCCAAAGAACTGGAGCGGAGAGAGACCAAAGCTGAAATCTATGGCAGGTAGTCATAAACATCTGATAATCAGGCTCTCTTAAACCACTGAAAAAATCTGGTATTTTCCACCTACTCAAGTAGTTAATGTTACTGTACTCTACTGTACCATTGTGTATAAGAGATAATGTACAGTCAAATAGTCACCATCAAAAAATAAACCCTTACAGGCTGGTGGTAGAAAAAAAATAAAAATAAAAACTGGTTAGCACATGCATAATATTTTTATAGATAAATATCTACAGCTGCATTTATATTTTAAACATTCTAAACATTTTCTTTTTTTGTCTTTCTACATGTTTAAGACAGTGGTTCTCAACCGTTTAAATGACTGAAATTAAGTAACTACTGTAACAACTGTAATCAAAATTACAGTAATTAAGTTCTATAACTTTAGGGGTGAATTAATTTAAGAAATATCTTGTTTTAGTTGTTTTAAAGTTTGCTTTGACTTATTTTAAAACATTTGAGGCCTCCTTGAAAGTTGCCCTTGTAGGTGGACCTCAGAGCTCTGCTTGAGAACAACTGGTTTATGAGATTCACATAGATTCAGAAACAGCCCTCAGGTGGTACCTGAGCTCCTTCCCAAACATCAGCAGATCTGTGGCGTTCTCCTTCGAGCGCTCGGCCATCCTCTCTGCCCTGTCCCGTAACTTCTGAAAACTGTTATGGATATTTTTGATGAGCTCTCTGCTGGATGAAAACTGACTTTGGATATCCCCTGGGAGGTAATCCTGCAGATTTATTATTCTATTATTCTATTATTTATTATTAAATACTGCAATAAAAGAGAATATTATGACATTTGAACATAAACATACATTTTAACATGTAAAGTAAAATAAAAATGAATCAAACCTTGGCCTGCGTTGCATATTTGCATGTCATGAACTCATCACCCAATTTTTTGCAAGCATCTCTAAGCTTAGTTTGGACATCCTGTGGAACATAAATATTGGAAATCTGGAATGTCTATCAAGAATATAAAACAATTTATACATTTCCTTTCTCAAGCCGGAACTGGCATATCTAAAATATTTTTAAATGCATTTTTCTTGCAGTATAAAATATCATAAAAATTAAATCACATTTATCTAAAAATTTGAGTCAAGTTTAGGGTTAGCAAAAAAAAGCAAAAAAAAAAAAAAAAAATCCACACCGAGCCACTGAAGGTGAGGAATGTTTTCACAAGCTCATCCTCGGAAAAGACAGGGTGTCTTGCCACAAGATTCAGAAACCTGCTCAGAGCTCGTCTCCGCCCTTCAATGAACTCTCGCTCTGACAAGGAGGTCAGGACTGCAGCGGGGCCAAAGAACAGAGAAAAGATTAAACTTTTCCAGAAACAACAAAACATAGCCCTTCTATTAATAAAACACAGCAAGGCACTTTCTGGTACTCAGTTACTATGGAAGTACAAGTTGCTGAAGTCTGCAGAAAAACCGAACAAGTTTACTTTTTTTAAACCTTGGCAGAGCTACGATTGTTTGTCTGGTGCATTCCCAAAAAGCACTGAATGTCACAGCACAGTCTAAGTGGGAAATGCACAAGATTAGTCTACAGTTTTGATTACAAACCTTTCACAGGCTGAGATTTTACAGTGAATAAATCAACGCCTTACCTCCTTTCAGCGCTCTTTTGGGAGGAAGCGCCGGCACAACTCTGTAAGCGTATCTCTGAAGCAGGAGCTCATGGAAGACATCAAAATCATTGTATCGCCGATAGACTGATACTGTAAAACGCTGCAAAAGGGCACACAGTAGATAAACTATCAAACCAGACAATGTTTTGTTCGCCCTTGTTTACACATTTATCTTGGGCTGTCCACATGTGATTGGATCATTTGAGATAGACACTAAAGCTAAAGTAGGCCATTTTTCAGCTACATATGGAGAGAAGTAATTTTTTGTTTGTGCACCATGACACAGCAACAATGTCTCAACTAATGGTTTGGAGTATAGAGTTGGAATATTTTTTTTTTTTTTCTGACCAAAGACAGAAAAAAACTCTAAACTGGTAAACCAGGTCTTTTGAAAGAATAGTTCACTCAAAAATGAAAATTTCCTAAAAATGTACTCACCCTCAGGCCATCCAAGGTGTAGTTGAGATTGTTTCTTCATCGGAAAAGATTTGGAGAAATTTAACATTACATCACTTGCTCAGCAATGGATCCTCTGCAGTGAATGGGTGCCGTCAGAATTAAAGTTAAAGTTAAACAGCTGATAAAACATCGCAATATTCCACAAGTACTGACTCCAGACCATCATTTAACGTCTTGTCAAGTGAAAAGCTGCATGTTTGTAAGAAACAAATCCATCATTAAGATGTTTCAACTTTAAATCACTTCTGGCCAAAATACAGCAGTCCATAATCTATAATAATGCTTCCTCCAGTGAAAAAGTCCACCCTGTAGTCCTCTCACATCAAAATCCACCAACATATTTGTTAAGAACTGTTTTTGCTAGTAATCAGTACTTGATCTGAGTATATTTCTATCCTGATTCAGACAAGATGAGTTTTTCACTGGAAAAAGCAATATTATGGAAATAGGATTCATATTTCAGCCAGAAGCAATGGTTTGAAGTTAAAAACGTCTTAATGATGGACTACTTAGTGATGTCTTTATCAGCTGTTTGGACTCTCATTTTGATGGCACCCATTCACTGCTGAGAATCCATTAGTGAGCAAGTTATGAAATGCTAAATTTCTCCAAATATGCTCTGTGAAGAAACAAAATCATCTACATCTTGGATAACTTGAGGGTGAGTAAATTATTAGCAAATTTTTACTTTTGGGATGAACTTTAATGCCGCCTCTAAAGTCACTCACCTCACTGGTGACCTGATACTCCACATGTTTAAGAAACAGCCCCTTCTTCTCGGGAATGAGCTCAACTTTAATGGTGTCCTTCTTCAACAGCTCTGCCAGAGTCAAAGACAAGTTCAAAGGACTCTCCTGAACCGTCTGCATCTTCAGACTCTGAAGCTCCTTCGGCTCTCCCAGCTGAGGCTTCGGGAACTCTTAAAAAAACATGACGTATAACAGTGACTGTACTGTATTTAAAGAGGTGACAGATGTGACTGACTAAACATTACGTGTGTGATCACAGTATCATACTTAATCATTTTTTAATAAGATAAAGAAGAAGATTGCTTTCTTTCTATCTCTGTTCCGTGAGAGTCTCGTGACAGCAAACAAATGACACAGCTTTACAGAAAAGTCACAAGGAAAGACAAATAATGAGAGAAAAAACAATTAACAATGTTGAGCTGTGTGGCACACAGCGTTTTTTTCTGTGAATTTCTGTGGTTTGTGTTTCCAGTTTAGAAGCGAAAGTCTGGAAAATGGGAAAAAACAACTTGACCTAGCAAAAAGTTGCCTCAGCAGATTCAACCCAGGATCTTTGCTTTTGTTTGGTGGAATGAAAAAAAAAAAAAAAAAGAAGTGTTTCTTGGTCATTCCAAAGAGAAATATGCATTTGGCATGCAGTTGACAGGAAACTTGGTCTTGCTTAGAGGAAAAAACAGGAAACATCACTTTTAAAGTGCACAGTCAACTGTCATACTGGCAACACCTGAAATAACACAAGAGGCTTGCAATGAATGAAAACTAACTCTTCAGAGCTCTTATAGGAATCATATGTGATGAAAAACACTCAAACACACCATCGCACAACCTGTCCAACAAAATCATTGACCTGAGGAATGTAAATAATACATGCATACTGTATAAAACAGGGTGAGAACACTTAAGGATTCAAAAGTGCTAATTTTTCTCTTAGAAATGTAAAATCTTCACATATTAAGCTCTGCTCTTGAGCAAATCACTGCAAACAGATGGTGACGCTGAAATGCAGCTTGAATGTAATTCAGTTGGGACAGCATGTAAGATGCAATTTAATATCACATGACGTGAACAAAAGAGTTTTTATAGAGGCTTAACTGGGGTTACTGACTTTAAAATGACATTTGATCAAGCTACACATTTACCACAGTCAGCTGAGGAATATATATGCTTATGCTTACCTTGTATGAA
The DNA here is from genome assembly GCA_039654775.1 of Spinibarbus caldwelli. Lineage (NCBI taxonomy): Eukaryota > Metazoa > Chordata > Actinopteri > Cypriniformes > Cyprinidae > Spinibarbus > Spinibarbus caldwelli. The sequence goes on from CM077218.1 coordinate 32,747,978, forward strand.
ATTCTCCAGCAGTTTGGGACTAGGTGGTTTTCCTTGTTGAGCAAGGGCAATGAGAGCCAAGCCTTTATACAGCGAGACTTTACTTAGGAATCCATCACCACTGTTTACATGTTCGGCTATCTAAAATGCATATGAGATACCTTTCAGCCTGTGCAGAATAAGTTCCACAAGAAAACCATAACATTTTCACTTCCAGCCATACATAATGTCATTAAATAAAACTTGTGGGATGTAATTCAGCTAACTATCAGCTACAGTCTCTCTAGCCAATAATGACACGTAATCCTAGAGCAAGTCTCACCTGGTTTTGAACGGTGATGGAGAGAGATGTTCTGCTGAGAACTCTCTGGAACACATTGATAGGCACTCGTTCATCAGTTCTGGAGCAGATGGCTTGATGTATTTCACGATAGTATGAAGGCACAGACCCTACATTCAAAAGACCATAAGAGCTTAGTGTTGACATAAATTAATTGACTTGGAATAGGTGACTAGGAACATTTCAGTTTTGTTAGTTTATTGCATAGTGAACACACTGAAATAATCTTTTTTTTTTTTTTTTTTTTTTCAAACAAGCTGATTGCTCCAACAATGACAGAATATTGTAGTTGCGCAACACAGTTGTATTTTTCTGTTGAAGAGTTCAGAAAGTTCTCAGGACGTTCGACACAAACAATGTAAGTCTAATAAAAATAGAAACATAACAGAACTTCATAAAAATTAACATTAAATACAAATGCCATCGCAAGCATATAGCAGGCTATATTAATTTAATAGAAACACAGTTGAAATGTATTTTATTCAAAATACATTTCAAGAGCTGTTTGGGAATTAAGTGGCTTTTGAGTATCCATTCGAATCCAATGGTGTCGGACAAAGTGTAAATATTCGCAGAGAAAATGATTTGATTGGTTTAAATCAAAATGGCAACATTCAGCCTATAAGGATGGGTGTATTGACTGCATGCATAATCGATATATTTATTAACCATTTGGATTTGCGCAACTCCTTCACGAATCGTTAAAATTGTGTCAAAGATTTAAAATATTATATATGACATATACCTATTATATGGACATATCAGCTTTAAATTATTGACTAGCTTTGAGGTGTCAGTCTGGAAAACTTAAATTAACAGGTAATGTAGGCAATAGTCACTAAACAGGTGAAACCAGTGAAACAACAAATAAAAAGAAACATTTACGCAAGAACGTAACGCGCATAACTCGCGTTATCGTGTTGTCACTCTCGATATTTTAAAACACCATCAGGGAGATTTTAGAAGTCAAGAAAACAAATTCGCAGACAACAGCCAGTACAAAAGTTAAATAAATAAACACGCACGGCAAAACATTATCTGAAACTGTGCAATATTTCGCTTAAATGCCTGTAATTTCTTCTCTTTACCTTCATTGATGTCCACTGCCATGGTTTAGATGTCATGTGAGTGCGATGGCACCTCCATGTGATTTCCTGCAGAAAAGAGCAGGAATGTCCCTCTCCTTAAAGTTGTAGTGATGTGGAAACACATGGTACAGTATGTAACAGTGGGTGGAGCCTCAGGTTCAACAGGCTCTTTGAGGACAAGCACATCTTTATATGACATTATACACTGGTTTTATATGGTTACAATGTTTTTTTAGAAGGTAATTCACTCGGAGATGTGATCTGTTACAAAGATAATATAGCTTACAAGACATGTCAAAACAAAACAAAACAACCACACTAAACTCAAATTATATTGCATAGATTTACCTTTACAATAAATAAACCAGAAACAAAATAAGTAAATAAACATTACATTGCCATTACCTTTTGGCACTTGTGTAGTTTGTTGCTTATGATATATATATATATATATATATATATATATATATATATATATATATATATACATATATATATATATATATATATATATATACATATACATATATATATATATATATATATATATATATATATATATATATATATATATATATATATATATATATAGATTAGGCAAAAAAAAAAAAATATATATATATATATATATATATATATATATATATATATATATATATATATATATATTTTTTTTTTTTTTTTTTTTTTTTTTTTTTTTTTTTTTTTTTTTGCCTAATCCTACCTAATACAGAGAATAATGACTATGCATGAGGGGAAGAAAAATGTTAGGCTATGCCATTGCAATGTGAAGGTCTATGAAATCTGATCACTTTCCAATGTTCCTCTTTTAGTCAAAATAATTTTCTGTTGAAGTCAAAACAACACATCCTGGACTAAATCCAATTTAAGTTTAGGGAACTGAAAATAATAGTCATGAAGAGTTTATTAGTTATAAAGTATTGAGACTAAATTGAATGTAAAAAAAAAAAATAAAAAATTCTGCCCAAGAAAGGATTTAAGATATTTGAATGCATCAATGAATACATGATAAAAATATTTTTTGATAAAGCTATCACATTAAAAGTTAATTTGTGAATTGATTATGAGTCATATAAGAAACCTTGATGAATCATTCCTTGAGACCTAAATACTTTTTATTTCTATTCACATTGCATTAACATTTCCAGTAAGGTGTGAACTGCTCAGCATATTGTTGACTAATTACCATATTAGCTCTGTGAAGTTTAAATGCCAAAGATCAAAATTACTTGCACATCTTAGCTCATGCAAATGTATTAATGCCAGTGCAACTACAGTGGAATTAAACTGAAAAGGCATGTTGTTTATTACCAAATCTACTAATTTAGACAGGTACCAGTCTTTGGTTATGGCACTAAAATGATGCAATTGTATAAGTTATTTCACAAAGTAGGTTAAGCAGCTTTGTGAGACAGTCTATTTATCTTGCCAGATTTAAGAGATGTAGCCTATATAAAAGAGTTTAGATATTCTCAGTATGTACATTCTAAGTTTGATATTAAATCTGGAATCACTTTCATTTATGAAAGATGCAATTTGTGTGTGTGTGTGTGTGTGTGTCAGAGTATATCTGAAGGGCCAAACATTATTACTTTGATGATGATGTACATTGCCATTAACCATCTTAAATTAAACCCACTCCATTTACACTTTTGTTTCTCCATCCTGGCATATATCTTTATGTATTTTCATTCTTTGGTGAATTGTATGTTCTATTCAGCATAATAGCAGAAACCATCACAGGTTTCATTTAGACTTGTTTTGAGAAAGTGTGTTGACTATCTTGCAGGTAACAAACCAGCAAACCCAAACTTGCTTAGGGTTGAATTTCTTAAGCTTTTGGTCAAAGTTCATTTTTTTCTCCCTATGACCAAATGCATTACAGGGGTCAGGTTCAGTTTGATAAAAGTATACTATATCAGGTCTTTCTTTCAAACCAAAAAGTAGTTGTAGTTTTGTGAAAATTTTTGGCTTGGCTGAAAAGTGTGCATTTATTTTGTGCACTGATTCCCCAAAATGCTTTCAACATAATGCTGTATCAGCATAATATTTTCCTTGTACTTAATTTGTTGTAGTAAATTGTGTTTTTAAAGTCTCAATTCAATCTTCTTCTTCAGAAATTAAATTCAATGTGGTTAAAAAGCACAAGGAACTACATTGGTTGTGACTTGCTTTAGCCTAATGCAGCATTTAACCTTACACCTAAAAAAAAAAAAAAAAATGAAATTGAAATTGAAATTGCTAGTATAAATTTCATAAAGAAAACAGTAAAGTAGAATAACTAAAACAGTATTTTCTTGTAAACATACTCCAATAATCTTTGTTTTATTCACAATTAAAAATAAATAAAAGTGTAGTTACAGTGTAGTTTTTATTTTATTTTATTATTTATTTATTTTTTTTTTACTGTGAAAAAAAAATCACATTTTAACCTAAAACATCAATACATGGCATTTGATTTGATTTTATTTTTACAATAATTTTACGCCATGGGATTTAATGTTACCCCAAAACATTGTGTCTGCTGTGAAATATCATCACATTTTTTATATATAGAATTATTACAACTTGATTTCATTTTTGATTTAATTTTATAAATAATTTAATTATACATTAAATTTATATTTAATGAAATAATACATTTTCCAGTTATCATTATATCATTAATTTTATATTTTTATCATGTTACCTTTAATATGACTTAAAGGAATATGTGTTAAAATCAACCAGCTGTTAAGCAATATAAAAGTACCATCAGCCTCCCTTTCCAAAAAGAACATTTTTATAAATATTATTGAAAAAATACGTAATAGATGTGTAGTAGTGTCTGAGCACTAGATGTCAGCATTCTCAACAGTTGTCTCGTACCCTGATAAGCCTCCACTATCTCAACATGAGTTTGAGGGCTCGTTTCTTGATTGTTCTTCACTCACTCACAGTGCATTAGAGATCAGCTCATCGAGTTTTGTCGGAGGGGAGGAGTTGAGTAGCGTCCACTAACCCACACACGGACATCTCGACTTCACAAACACCTTCCCCGCTCATCTAGGACTAATAAGGACAAAAGGACGGAGGACTTCCACCGTGGGAATGACGGAGCCGCAGACAAACGCTTGGCACTAATCTCGGCCAATGACTGACATCAAGCAAAGGAGATACATCTTATAACTGGCTGGCGTTGAGAGCAGCCTTTGGACTGAGGCTTGGGTCTCGAAAGGATTCGGCTCTGAATGCTTGCATATCTCAGGGTTTATTGTGTGCATGCGTGTAGTTTTAATGTATTCAAACAATAGGCAGTTTGGAGAGGGGACGTAGGAGCTTGTAATACACGCTTCCCTTGTGTTTGACAGCTGGACACTTCTGAAGCCTTTAAATGCTTTAAATAATTAGCTCTTTTTTTAACCCTTATTTTACTTAACAATCAGTTTTCGGTTTCTCTCCAGGGACTGCAGGCACTTTAACGTTAGTCGTTTTTAGCTCCATATCACTATGGATGAAGGACGATAGATGCGCATTTTCCAGGGAAGAGCAGCTTTATGTGTGACTTTATATAGTCTAATGATATTGTTTAAACATTGACAGAAGTTTTAAACTTCCTGCTTTAGCTTCTCTCGGCTCGGAGTGTTATTGTCATAAAGATTATGGCAGCCGTTGTGAATTACTCTCCTCCGTGGTGGGTTAACCTTCTCCACAGACTGCCTCACTTTAATCTGCAATTTGAACAAACCAGCAGTGATTTTCGACCTGAGGACTCGTCATACCAGCAGGTAAATCCATGCATTACAGTAACACTGCTACTGTTTGATACAGCAACACGTGTAGATGAAATGCTGCGTGGTAATATGAAATGGTTTGTGTTGAAAAGTTGATGATCCCTATTGAAAACCATTCTATGCAATATCACACGAGTGCTGTTGTTCTGAATATAGGCACAGCTGTAGGCTGGTAGTAGCAGCCATGCTGATATTCAGTATATAACATGACTAAGTTTGCTTGAATTAAGTGATTTATTTTATTTAACCTTTGTTTGAGACATATATTGACCCAGTTAGTTCACGTATTTCTTCTCGGCCAGTTAAATTAGTTATAAAAGTAACCAAAGCATCAAGGTTTGCTTGTCACCTTGCAAAGCTGGACTTTAGTAGTGTATATGACTGGAGCAAAGCGACATATATTCCTCCTTTTGGTCAAAGAGTTCTGTAATCATTCCAGATTTTCCATCTGTGGCTTTCCAGTACAGTAGTGAAGGTTGCGTTCAAGTCATGTCGAAAAGGTTGTATTTAGGGGGGCATTCTAAAACGCTTAATGTGGCTTAAAGGGTTAGTTCAGCCAAAAATGAAAATTCTGTCATTAATTGCTCACCCTCATGTAGTTCCAAACACACAAGACATTTGTTCATCTTCAGAACACAAATTAAGATAATTTTGACGAAATCCGAGCGCTTTCTGACCCTGCATAGACAGCAACGGAACTACCACGGTCAAGGCCCAGAAAGGTAGTAAGGACATCAAGCTACGAGAATACTTTTTGTGCACAAAGAAAACAAAAAAAATGACTTTATGCAACAATTTCTTCTCTTCCATCCCAGTCTTCGATGCACGTTCATAAGAGTACCACAACATCCAAAAACGATTCACATAGCTTCATAAAATTGCTGTTGAACAACTGATGTCACATGGACTAATTTAACAATGTCCTTACTACCTTTCTGTGCCTTGAACATGTTTCAGTTGCGTTGCTGTCTATGCAGGCTCAGAAAGCTCATGTATTTTATCAAATATATCTTAATTTGAGTTCAGAAGAAGAACAAAGGTCTTGCGGGTTTGGAACAACATGAGGGTGAGTAATTAATGACAGAATTTTCATTTTTAGGTGAACTAACCCTTATATGTCCTAAAACAACGACCAGGAGAAAACCGTTTTCTCATGTAATTCTTGCCATAAACACTATCCACTATTAAGACAATGGCACTCTAATCCAAGTAGCAAGACAAGATTTTTACATAAATGTTTTCCCCTTAGAAAACCATTATAAAGAAAATGCTTAAAATGGCTTAATGTTCTTAGCAATTGATATTAAAAGAACAAACTCAGTATGCACATTAGTAATAAAGCATACTCTGTACAACGTACAAACATACGTTTGTAAATATAAACTGCCCAGGAGGACTGAAACACACTAACAAACCCATATATATATACCTCTTTGTCTATTGAGTTAAAGCACTAGAACAAACTGTTCATTTTAGTTCAATAGATAGTAAGAGCTTATCTCTTAAAAGAGATTATGCAGATCTTTTTTTCATGTGCACATTTCTTTGTGCCATAACAATTAAATCTTTATTATGAATTCATTATTGTTATTGCATCTCTCTAATGCTGAATACACCCAGGCGTGGTTGGTAAAGGTAGAAAGTAGGCTTCTGAGCACCCTTTCAACTGCTTGGCTGTAGTCTTTCATCTTAGAGACAACAGATGGCCTAAAGACAAGCCAGGAATGCAATAAGCCTGGTGACAATACCTCTAATCAAAGCTCCTTAAATCAAGTTCAGCCTTCACTGTTGTTCACTTTATGGAGTGTTGGGTGAAACCAGTTGGTAACTTGAAATACAGATGTAAAGAAGTCGTAATTGTGCTTGACCATCACCATCAACCTGAGCAAATGGCAAGTTTTAAATGACAAATTTGGTCATTTGAATAAAATTGAGAAGTCAGGTGGTACAATATAGTTCCAGAACTGTAGGAACATAATCCTAATAATTTGTTGCAGCTATAATGGGGTTATTCAAGATTGTGTACATATAATGATTTGATTGTCTTGTAGATGGGTATTGGATCAAGGTGCTTCCTTACCCAGATGAAAAAAAAGTACACTTCCATAATGTACTTAAAGGGATACTCCACCCCAAAATGACAATTTTGTCATTAATCACTTACCCCCGTGTCGTTCCAAACCCGTAAAAGCTTCGTTCGTCTTCGGAAAACAATTTAAGATATTTTAGATGAAAACCAAGAGGCTTGTGACTGTCCCATTGACTGCCAAGTAAACTGTCAAGGCACAGAAAAGTATGAAAAACATCGTCAGAATACTCCATCTGCCATCAGTGGTTCAACCGTAACGTTATGAAGTGACGAGAATACTTTTTGTAAGGAAATAAAGCAAAAATAACGACTTTATTCAACAATTCGGCACCGTAACATCACCGTATCGTTTTTGGAAATGATCGCTGCACGCAAAATGCGTACACTCTTCCGTGTCAGCCGCGACACAAGGATGCACTGTTTGCATTCAAATCAAAGCGTAAATCCACGTAGAAAACGTATCCTTGTCGCGGCATTTTGCGTGCAGCGATAATTTCCAAAATGGCGCTACGGTGACGTTACAGTGCCGAATTGTTGAATAAATCTTATGTACTGTAATGTAACAGGCTACCGCTAGCAAGGAGCTAACCATGTCCCTTTAGTGGCTCGCGTTATTTTATTAGAATGCGTTATTTGGTTTCCGTGCCTTTCTGAATATAGACACCAACCCATCCCTGCACTTCACATCCCCTGCACAGCCTGGAACATAACATTTATTTCCATTAGGGCTGCAACTAACGATTATTTTGATAATCGATTAGTTGGCCGATTATTTTTTTGATTAATCGGATTTAAAAAAAGCTAAGTTTTCTTCTTCTTTTATTTTATTGACAAAAACACTTCCACATTCTGCCCAATGTCCTTCAAACAGACGTGCCAGCTGAATGCTATGAAAACATACAGTGCTTAACAATTTATTAGACCACCAGTCATAATAAAAAGAAAACGCATATTTTAGGAATCTGTCAAAGAATTGTTTAAATCTAAAAATGTTATTGTCATTTATTGAGCAAATAACAAACTGAAACAACTAAATTTTTATTCACATTAAAAAAAAATATCTTCCTGCCTTTCATAACAGCATGCATTCTTGCTAGCATTGTTTAGCTACTTTTTGACTGTAATTGAGTATCTGAAAAAATCTTTCATAGATCTAGATCTTCATTCTTTTAAAGATAACAGAAATAATTATATTATGGCATTAGAAATAGCCCACTGTCACTAAAGAGCTTACACATATTGGAGGACTAACCAATACAGATAGCTAAAAAATGATTTTAGTAAACACCAATACTGTTAGTTTAGAGCAGCAGTGGCACAAAGCTTACATTATTTGTTATAAACCTTAAATACATTTGTTTTAATAAATTTGCTAAGCACTGTATATAGCCCTATAGTTTAAATATCTTCATCAAAAATTAAGATAATAAATATAATAAAGACGAATAAAAACACAAACTCAGTGTTAACCAACTTTTTGATCACAGTCACGTTTACTGTAATTTCTTTATCCTGTAAAAGGCAGCTATGAAGCATCTGATATTTATATTCAGACAACTATACGTGGTTATCCCTTTACAGTTCCTACTCTCATAAAATATGTGCACTACATGTTGACTTTTAAACCTTAATTTAACGTTCAACAACAGATATTTCAGCACAATGAATGTTTTTGCGCTGAATATTAATCCCTCTCTGACGCGCGTTCACGTGACCTCCGCGCTGGCGCTCATTCAGTAAAGATTTAAACTTAACGCAGACTGTCAGGGCGGAACTTTATTGTTATGTTCTGATTCGCCTGTTTTTCAGTGGTCTTTTTTTATTCACGAGATTTACATAAGGAGGAAACAATGGTGTTTGAGGCTCACGGTATGTCATTTCCATGTACAGAACTCTTATTATTCAACTATGCCAAGATAAATACAGTTTTCCATTCTATGGCACCTTTAAGTATATTATGGAAGTGAACTTTTTTTTTTCACCTGGGTAGACAGTTTTACCTTTGTGCATCCACTAAATATCACCTCAACACTATTTAATGAATTGCAGCAAAATGTAAGGTTGACTTGTGTCCAAAAGTGTCTAAACTCTTTTTTTTAGCTGCTGTATGTGTTCACATGATGGTGAGAATCACTTCTCTTTCAGCTAGAAGTGTAGAGGAACTAGATCAAGGCAAGAATGAGTGGATTAATTTCAAAACAGCAGTTGCAAGCTTAATGCTCTGTCCCTGCTGGTCTTCTAACTTATAGTTCTTGGAAATCATGCGGGCACAAATATGTAAAAGTTGCTCGAGAAAGCAGCTGAGATGGAGAGCAGAGGTGAAGGCAGAGAATTCAGTGCTTCTGAGTCATAAAGCCCAGGATAGACTGTCAGCAATTTTCTGTTTTTACAGTTGTGTTAAGGGATCCAACCTCCTCTCGTCAGATGCCATTGACATCAGGTGCATATAAAATTACAGACAACTGTACTTGAAATGTCTAGAAGCGCCTCTGCATGGTTGGAGAGGGGGGGCCTAAGTCCTAAACAATAGTTTTTACTATATAATTTTTAAAGTAAAGAGTACCATTTGCAGCATCAATTAGTCATATATTCTTTATTTTCTTTTTGTTAGAAAGTAAATAATTAAAATGTGACATTTTTGTATTATTAACATAGAGGAAAATCAAAATTATTAAAGAACATTGTCAGATTTCTCAGATTATGGTACTGACACTGATTATATTACAGTTTGTGGCTGAAATATTGAAGAAAACAAATTGATTTTCTACATTTATCATACAAAATAAAATAAAATACACAGGATGCTCGAACAGCTTGTATATTAGCAGCCTTGTTCTATGTAGCATTTGTCTTGGAGTCAAAGCGCACATAGTGAATGATAACAGACAGCACAGCTGAGGATGGGGGGGGGGGGAGAGAGAGAGAGAGAGAGAGAGAGAGAGAGAGAGGGGACACCTGCTGTCCATTGAATGGGACTTGTTCACAGGATTGGAATTAACTAGAGATGTCATCTCGTTTGGCCACTAGTTAGGGGTTAAGCTCACTCCTGATTTCCCAGTTGGGGTTTCCTTGATGTGCTTATCTGTGAACTTTGTTCTACTTTTAATTTCAGCTCAATATTTTTACTTTTGATGATCTGTTTCCATTAAGAAGAACAAAGGCAGCCTCACTTTTAGCACAAAATCATTACTTATTGATGCCGCTGCCTAAATATTTAGTTGTTGGGGACTGCTTGTAGTGTGGAGTGAGATGACAGGTTATTAATGTTGCTCAGCAGACTGTGTCAAGAAATGTGAAGTTGCCCAGCTAATGCATGTACTAAAGAAAGTTTGGGTAATGACTTTACCTTTAGCACAGGAGTTATTGCCCTTAAAGTGGTGTGTGTCTGTGAAATTTCTTTTTTTTTTTATAATATTTTAACCAGATGTATTTATTTTATCCTACAGATAAGGAATGATACCTTTCAGAAGTTTAGGGTCTATTAGATTTTATTTATTTTATTTTTTTTAAATGTGAAAGTAGTCTCTGAAGGTCACCAATGCAGAATTTGTTTGATTAAAACTAGCTACAGCAAAAACAGTAATATAATGAAATATTATTAAAATTTAAAATGAATGTTTTCTGTATTTTAATGTAATTTAAAATATAATTTAGCTGAATTTTCAGCATCAGTACTCCAGTCACATTCAGAAATCATTATAATATGTTGATTTGCTCAGTAAACATTTATTATCAATGTTGAAAACAGTTGTGCTGCTTAATTTATTTTTCAGGATTCTTTAATAAATAATGTTCAAAAGAATAGAAATACAGGTTTTTTTTTTTTTTTGCATTCGACAGTGTTATTAAATTATTAGTATTAAAGAAAAACTAATAACATTAAGAAAATGAATAGGCATTATAGGCACAATTAGATGTACAGTATATCGACTAATAATGATAAATTAAAAATATCTTTCATATTTGCCGATAACTCTGAAATCTTTGGGGCCAACGTTCCATCTGTGAACTCAAGTGGATTGTATCAATGTGTAATATTCTAGTTGAACTTTGCCCTTTCCCATCCCTAAACACTTCTCATTGGCTATCAATGGGCATTGCATTGAGAAAAGCATGTCTCATGTTTACAAAGGCCAGGACTGTGGGAGTTTGGGCAGTGCTTCTCACGAATTGTCATGGATGAAAGCCAAGCTGTGAAGGGGAGGTCCAGTCAGCGGGATGATGGATGAGACTGGAGCTCTGGGTTTGTTTGGGTGAGGACAGACCTGCCAGCGGATGAGGAAGGCACACAAGGCTAACTTGAGAGTGTCACCACTGGGTTGTCTACCATGAGTTGATTAACCTGAATGATATTATTTGGGAAATCTCTTGTAGTTAAATGTTTTTTTTTTTTTTTTACCCCCAGAGTTAGGAATGGATATGACATTTGCAAACATTACTTGGAGTAATTTGATATTGACTTCTGAAAAGAGGTGGTACTTTCATAATTAGTCTTTATCAAACCATGCTAAATCATGTGCTTACTTTCAGCTGAAACTGTTCTTTCTAAGCAGATTTTGCTGAAGTCTAAGTATTTGAATTGAAACGTACAATGACAAAAATGGAGCATTGAAAGTAACCCTTTAAATACATAAACAAAATTTGGAAATTTGTTCCAGTATCAACCATCCAGATTCCACTGAGAGCCATAAACAATTTGGCTTTTATCCTGACGACCTAGAGATACCAGATACCAAATACAAGATTTGCCAAATCCAAACCTTCGTACTTCATTCATGTTCTTAAAGACCTTGTGTGGACGTAACAACTGGGAAAAAGGAATACTGGACTTGAAGTAAACGATTAAAGCATGGAATGAAAATTGTTTTTTTTTTAATACATGATTTTGATCTTCTTGTGAACTATTTGTCTATGTTTCACCGTTGTTTTGACCTCGTATTTTTTTTTAAACAAAATTGGTGAAAATTAGTGAAACTACTTTCTCTCTGGCAACGTATGCCAAAGTTTTCAAATAATTATTTCCACTTAAACCGCACCCTTTTCTTACAATCATCTACAAGCTCACAGTCAGATTGGCCTCCATCCAATCAACAACCAGTAGACAGAACTGAGTGTTTTTTCAATAATTTGGTACACTCTGATATACATCACAATATTGAAGAGAAAATCTGTCAATTTTAAATTCCAGCCACTTTCCATTTCTAAATAGTTTGACTTCCTAACCAATTGTTGGATGGGAATTGAGATAAAGTACAAGTGTTAGCACAGCTGAAGACACTAGCAAAGCATAATTTGCCACTTGCAAATGCTAATCAGAGGGAGGTTATATTTATAATTAAAGAGATCGCACATTTCTCATTCTAGAAAACATTTTGTTGGATTTCTCTCCGAAAAATGGTTCAAAAGCGGTCACTGGGGTGGTCCCCTTTAAGGTACTTCTTTTGAACCATATTTACCCCTAAAGTGACTTTTTTATTTTTTTTTTTAAATTTTATTTATCTATTTATTTATTTATTTATTTATTTATTTTTTGTACCATTTCTCTTTTGACTGTTTTGCTGGAAGAGAAAAACTGTAAATCTGTAAAATGATTTTAGTGATGAACTAGTGATACACTAGATTTTAACTTCCAAGCTAACAGACATAGACTAAAAGCATTACAGTTTAATTTCATGGGGTCTTTAACCACTGTTTTATTAAAAACATCAGTGTAGTGTTGTTCATTTGCCTTACTAGTTAAAGTTCCTGTCGTCTTGTTGTGGGAATGTGGGCTTAAGCACAGCTTGAAGTGCAAATTTGAAAAACAAAACCCCTGCATGCTTTCCCACTCCCACACCCACTCCCCAGGCTGGCTGTGGGGGAGGTCGGAGAAATTCATGACTGGCCTCTTCATGTCGTGGGGTGAGCGCTAGAACATTTCCATTTTTGCTAATTGTAGCCCTGGTGTTTGTTGAGTCATTTTAGCGTGTCATTCTCAGGGATATCGTTGGGTGTGCAGGAAGTGAGAACAGGGATGCTGATAATCTGTTTTGTCAGCGTGTTTGCATGGTGCGACACAGACTGACGAGGCTGTGCTGTCATCAGGCCAAGCAGGAAACACAAGCTGTCTCTCATAGTGGCACATTGCCAATAAATTCATCACGTGGTCGGCCGGTTATGAAGGATTTGTGAAGGAGCCATTCATGGAGCAGTGTAAACACAACCCTGTTTGAAATATTAATGTCTCAGATTTCATTTGACTCCAAATCTGATCTGCGTGGCTGTTTCTTTTGCAGTTTACATTTACAGTTAGTAACTACTGACTGTTAACTACTGACTTCCTGTGCATGTGTGTGGGAAGGTTTATTGCCATTCAGTTTGCCTTCAAAGGCTGAAATGCTTTTGACATCCTCTCTGAAAATGTTGCTAACTCCTCCCCAGATTACTGTTGGTTTCCCAAAGAAATCTCTGACCCAGATTTGGCCCCTTGCTGCTCCAACTGCAAATGAAAAGAGCCTCAGCTCTTTTCCATGACAATGTGGAGGCTATATGGCTCCCTGAGGAAAATTAAATCCGTGGAAAGCGATGTTTTGGAATATCAACATGTAAATTTCAGGCTTTAAGCTATTTATCTCTGTCATTGAGATGGTTGTTTGTCGTATTTTTTTATTTATTTTTTTTATTATTATTTCCTAAAAAAGCAGCTATGTAATTTTGTGTAAAGACTTATTTATATTGTCTGAGTGTGATATTGGAAAAAAAAAAAAAAAAGAGAGATTGGTTTTTATACTGTCGCTGCACTAGGTCAAAATTAATTAAAATATCTCAAGCATATTTCCTTTTGTTTTGAAGTGTTAAACTTTGCATCTTTTTTCTACCCACTATGAAATTTAGCCTAGTTGTATAAACTTATAAAATATATTTTATCCCCTTACTGTTTAAAACTAGGGTTGTCAATAGATCACAAGTGGTGTCATTAGTTGAGTCTTGTAGTCACATTCTCTTGCAAAACAATCTGGGAGTGATTGTCATGTTCATACATGGCTGCACAACCCTCTACGGACACCTTGGCAACTGAATCGCCATTGGCTAGTAAATTTTTTTAGTTTACTCGCCAGACTGATATACTATATATATGTGTGTGTGTGTGTATATATATGTCCTATGGTGTGACGGAAAAATGTAAAAAAATAAAAATAAAATAAACTCTAACACTGAAGATAAACCTCTGTCATGCTATTTGTAACTCTAAGAATGAATATTCATTTTTCTCATGTTATTTTTTAAGTTTTTTTTTTTTTCTACGTTTTTGCTATGTCACACCATAGGACACAGTCCAATTTTTATTTGTCAACTACCCATATATAGCTTTTTCAATGTCTGAAAGTATACTCTTAACATCAGTCAGTCAAGCATTATAATATGATAATCAAGTAGGCCTATTATTTAATGATAGAACTTTAGTAATTAGAATTAAAACTTGGTAACCATGTATGAATGCATATTAGTCACTTTAACTGAACTTAGGACTGGTGGTGGTGCTTTTTGGTCATTCTGTGTTTCTGTAAAAAAAAAAAAAATGGGAAAAATCTAACAATATTACTGATGATGATAATAATAATAATACGAATTCTACTAATAAGAACAATATAAAAGCACTAAGGATTAATGAGCTGCTGGATTCATGAATATTAATCAGGTTGTGTGCGTTCGCTCGAACTGATTCGCTGAAATCAAAACCGGGACAATAGTAGGTGAGCGCCAGCCAATGAGATTGCTGTTTGCGCATTAGTTCCGCCCACTACCGGAGAACCCGGCAGTTCTTAAAAGCTGATCCAAATTCCAAAGGAACTCCATTCTTTTGACAGGAAAATACAACAAAGAATATCGATTCTACATGTTATGTAAGACTCTCTCACTCTTTCTGTGCGTGTGCGACGACGAGAATGCACCTTCACACTAGAGCTTACGGTACATCAAACACATGTGCGCTGCGCATCCAAAAAAAAAAGTTCGCTTGACGGAGAGTGAAACTCTGAAGCGCTCAGTCAGAGTGTTCGGCGAGTTAAAATACATCTGTGCTGAACTTATATACTTAGCCTCCAACTCACACACTGGCGAGTAAAGTCTGAGAATTTATTAGCCAGTGGTTAATATTAGACATCATTTAGTCACCCAGTGTGAAATTTAGTCGCATATGCGAGTGATTTACTCGCATTGTAGAGGGTTGCTGCATGAACTGAATTAAGAATGAAAACATGCACCTTTCATGGTTTCCGTTACCCACCACTATACCACCCCACCCATATGATGCTTTTTTTGGAAACTAAATGGTCTAGATTTCAATCTTGTTGCTTGTTTTCCTATTTCAGATGCAAAAATGTGTTATTTCCTGTGACAGGTGTGACATTTTCCTGTGTCATTTCCTGAAGCAGCAACATTCGCTCAAAAGCTTCAGGCTGATCTATTCTAGACTCCTATCGTAGGTTGTTTAGATGGTCTTGTGCTTCAGTCTCTGCCAGACTGAATGAAACCACCTGTGTGTTTGACTGCTGTGCCACATTCATTCAAATAACCACAGCCACAGGCTCCTATCAGAGAATCAAGCTCTTTCATAGATGGCTCTGAACTGAAAATTAGGCCGACAAACGATCTGAATTACATCTCAACGGTTGATTGTTTTTGTACAGATTTTTCAAAGTTGTAAATAACATTTCTTTGAAACAATTTTCACTCTGAAAAGTAAATCCTACACTATTTTTTTTCTAGTGTAGTTTCCTGTAGATAATGGAATTTAAATAAATTAAACGGTAAATAAAATTTAAAAATCAGTCCCTTAATGTGACATAGCTTTTTTGTCCTCGCTTAGTAGAGCACAGTGAGATTCCATGTATGGTGAAAACGTCCTTTCTCTTAAACGTGACAGGATAAAGGGTGGTGCATATTTTGCAAATATCATTCGGATGGCCTACAGCCAGGAGCACTTCAGCACAGTGACCTTGTGTTTGAAATGCTGCTGTTGTTCTTGGGCAGTGCTGTCGCTCAGAGGGGTCTCTCGCTACGCCGCGTCCTGCATCAGCATATAGAAAGAGTAGATCCATTAAGATAATCTGCAGAAGATTATCGTCTGTTTAGAAAAGCTGAGTCTGGGTCTTTTCCTGTTAGCGGCAAAAGGAGAAACATGGCAGGATTGAAATCTCGGTAATTGCGATGACCTCCTTGGCACAAGTTCTCACAGGAAAACACGAGCACTCTGAGTTGGCAAATGCCAGCTGTGTTTCATATCTTCCCCATAACTGGTGGGGAAGTCTGTTGAAAACGTGAGGATTGTGTTAGATTTACATTTAAGTTAAAGCATTATCAAGTGCTTTTATCCAAAGCGACTTGCATTGTATTTAAAATACACATTTGATCAATTCATGCATTCCCTGAGAGTCGAAACTATGACCTTGGCGTTGCAAGCATTTTGAGATACAGGAGGTAAATACAACGTTTAAAATGGTTTTTGGCATTAATGCTGGCTAATGTGATGTTTCTTCTTATTCGTAACTTGTTTTTCTTGTTTGAAACCAATTAAGTAGATGGATTTAGTAGACATGCAAACCTCTTGTTTCTTCTGCCATTTTCTACTAGGGCTGATTATTCAGTTGCGTTGTGTATTTATATAAAGGCACAGCTTTCTGCCAGTACGCTGAGATGATCTCATAGGCGCAAAGGCTGTTAATCACATTCTCCAAACACATTATCAGAGGTTGTCAGCTATGCAATTCTGCCAAGATCTGCCATTCTTTGTAAATGAGGGTATTTAAGCACTGATTAATCATATCAAGAGTGTTTACTGGCCATTCTCCCAGTTCTGGGTGCTGGTGCTGGGACCAAGTCACAAATTTCCTCATCCTGAGACGTCATATCACCCGTCATCATCATCATTCACGCCTCATTTGTCTCAGATGAGATCCTGCCTCATGTTGCCCATTGTTGCATTGCATGGTTTTGGGTTTGAGTTGGACTCAACTGAATGTGATGACAGTGGTTCCCCTAGTTATGACTGATTCATTTAAGGTGATGATTGTGTGTAAGTGTTAAGATCACAAGTTGCATAGATTGTGTTTACATGTGTGACCCTGGACTACAAAAGCAGTCATAAGTAGCACAGGTATATTTGTAGCAATAGCCAACAATACATTGTATGGGGCAAAATTATCCATTTTTCTTTTATGCCAAAAATCATTAGGATATTAAGTAAAGATCATGTTCTATGAAGATATTATGTAAATTTCCAACCATAAATATATCAAGACTTAATTTTTGATTAGTAATATGCATTGCTAAGAACTTCATTTGGACAACTTTAAAGGTGATTTTCTCAATATTTAGATTTTTTGCCCCCTCAGATTCCAGATTTTCAAATAGTTGTATCTAGGGGTGGGCGATGTGGTAAAAATATCATATCACAATTTTTTTTTTTAGAAACATCACGATTTTATTACAATTCTTTGTCATGTTAGTTTTACTATTTTTTCTGAGCAGTGCAGCCAAAATAATTTCCCTGTTATAAAGACAAAGCCTTTCAAGGTAACAAAATATAAAAAAGAATGGTGGATATTTAGGCCAAAGTGGATGAAGATAAAAAATCTGTCATTATTTTATCTTTGTTATTAAAAATAAGAACAAAGATACACATTACAAATACACATAATATACAAATAAAACAAATAGTGATTTATTTTCAGGCACAATAGGCATATTTAGTAGGAGCATTCAAGAAATTGAATGAACAAATATAAAAATAAAAGACTACATAGATTGATTCCTATTAAAGCAGCTGTATTATTCTTTTCTGTCAAGAGTAGCGAGTTATTTTTCTCTTTGCGTTTTTTTGTTTTAACATTAAAGAATAAAAATTCTGTCATCTGTCTGTCGATTCTGTCATAGTGTTTTATATTTATACCATCATTTACTCATTCAAAATTAGTTTTAAACCCGAATGAGTTTCTTTCTTCTGCTGAAGATAAATGCTATTTTGAAGAATGTGGGTAACCAAACAGTTGCTGTTCCACAGCGACTTCCATAGTATTTTTTTTTTCCTTCTATCAAATTCAGTGTGGATCAGCAACTGTTTGGTTACCCACATTCTTCAAAATATCATCTTTTGTGTTGAGCACAAGAAAGAAATTAATACAGGTTTGGGACAACATGTGAGTGAGTAAATAATGACAGAAATTAAATTTTAGGGTGAACTATCCCTTTAATGACAGTCGGCAGCATGTTTAGTTCTGTGCCTTTAAGACCTGCACGCATCTAATACAGGCATGTATCCGTTTTTCTCTCAACTGTTTACTTTCATTTTAGACATAACCAGCTGAGTCTATACATTAAACCTTGTGTGTTTTGACAGTATTAGCGCAAAAGATAACTTAGTTCAGTAATCAGGCGCTGTTTGACAGACTTTTTAGTGCGCGCGCTTCAGGTGTATGGGCTCAGAAAAAGCGCACATCAGACCAGCGCGTGAATGTAACATTTAACCGGCAAGGCTTTAAAACACACGCAAATAATGAACTTTTGTGATTGCAAATAAGTGCAGTGTCCCGTGAGAGTAACTCTACCGCTGAGTTAACACTGATGTGAATGTATGCGGTGTTGTACAGTATATTGATACGGAGGCGCTAGAACTGCAACTGAAAGAATGTGCGCTATAGAATGATACTACGATATTTCTCCAAAAGCAGATGGTGGAGACATTTTTATCGTCCACGATCAAAAATAGTCATATCGCACACCCCTAGTTGTATCTCAGCCAAATAATGTCCTATCCTAACAAACCATACATCAGTGTAGGGCTGCTCGATTATGACACAAATCATAATCACGATTGTTTTGGTTAATATTGTAATCACGATTATTTAAAACGATTATTAGTGGGCCATATGACCAAAACTTTATATGAAAGATTAATTTAAAGATAGTGATATATCAAATATATATTTTCTGTAAATAAGGTTGCTATCACATCTACATTTTAGAGACCAGCGAAATGTCACAATTCTCAGTACCACAGCAGAATATCAGAGTAACTAATATTAGTTAAAAAACAACAACAACAAAAAAGGTCCTCAAGATTATTGAAAATAATTAAGCTGCCAGTAATAAAAAAGCAAAGGAATACAATGCCAGTAATAATAATAATAAAAAAATTAATACAATAGAATAAAAAAGATAAAAATGAAACAAACTGTGCTTTAAGTTTTTTTTTTAATGCAAGTCTAAAGTAGCTATATTCAGTTAACAACCTTCTAGAGAAATTGAACAACTTAATGTAAAATAAAACAGCATAGTCTTCACTGTAAGAATTAAACTTCCTTTGTTTCTTATTAAAGCTACAAGCTTCACTCAAGAGCAGTGTGTGATTTTGTCCTTGTCTTTTGATTAATATTAAGCACACAGTCGACAGCAGGAATATAGCCCACTGTTACTTTAAGAGCCGCACGGATCCAATTTACTGTTACATATGTATTTTCATTCTCAACACTTTACGTTCATTTATTACATAACCGATGAGGGTTTATGTGAATAATCACTAAGCGCCGCATTTTGACACATTTTTGCGTGTATTTGACCGTTTAGGCACTAAAAGATAGCTTTTATGGAGGAACGAAAGTGCACCGCTGGAAAGGGGGCGGAACGGGGCGCAATAATCATTTTATCTTGATTACTGTATTTTCATAATCGTTGGAGGGCGAAATCGAAACTGAATTTTGATTAATTGAACAGCCCTACATAAGTGGAAAGCTTATTCAGCTTTCAGATGATGTATAAATCTCAATTTTCAAAAAACTGACCCTTATGACTGGTTTTGTGTTCCAGGGTCACATATTAGCAATGGGTCACGATGGCTGTCTGATCATCCGACAACTGTTTAGTCTGTTAGTGACGTTGACTTGGAAAGAGGCTTATGGTTCATCATCTGCTACTTAAAGTAGTAAAATCAGTGAAGCTGTCTTGGTTTATTCATCTGTCCTCAATATGTGTCTGTTTGATTATTCACTTGTAAGTCAGTTTTAAAAGATTTGTAAACGTCCACGGGTCTGTTACACGTTCGGCACAACCCTCAATGTCTCTTTCTGAACGGTCACATAGTGAAAGATTCAGAAGACCTCACAAAAGATTAATTTTTCTTGAAGTGCTACTGTGAATAGTGGACATTGTGGTTTGTGGACAAGTGGTTTTCACAGTCTATACAGCACGAGGCTTAATCATGCTTCTAAAATTAGATCGGTTAAGCATTTCCCAGCAGGGACTGGGTTGTCTTGATTTTTGGAAATGATTTCCCATGTTTCTGCATCACACAGAAATGTAAAGCAGCAGTGAAGTAATGGACATGTTCTCCAGGGTCAACGCAGAGGTCTTGAATGCAAGCCTTTTGAAACCATTTCAAGTAGGAATGTGCAAAACACAGGGGTCTTGATATTTTCATCTTGCTATGCAATGGCCAAAGATCCATCAGCTGGTCGACTGTCATGAACAATCCTTGGTTTTGAGGGCAGGTTGACTGCTCTGAAGGGTGTGTTAACTAAGGTGATCTAATTACCATGGTTTATGTCTAGTAAACAAGAGCTGTGAAGCATACTTGTTGTTCTATTGCATGATTACCCTGTTATTACCCTATATCCTTGCACTATTACCCTAACCTAGATTTGACCTGGTGAATTGTTATAATAGATATAATGATAAAATTGGTATAATTTATCAAATGATGAGACAAACTTTTATGTTACCATTTTCCGACTGTAGACAGTCCATTTAGATTGGAAATGGCAGAGTGACTGACATAAATGACCAGCCAGGCAGAATTTATTTGATCAAAATACAGCAAAAACAGTATTATTGTGAAATATTACAATTTAAAACAGTAATATTGTGAAATATTACAATTTAAAATAAGTTTTCTATCTGAATATGTTAAATATAATTTATTCCTGTGATGGCAAAGCTGAATTTTTAGCAGCCATTACTTCAATCTTCAGAGTCACATAATCCTTCAGAAATCGACTACTTCACAAACATGAAACAAATTTTAATATATAGCTGTACTGATTGATATCTTGATTATTTGTTAACAGCTGCATCAAACAAACTTTTAAACTCACTATCACAATTGTCAGTCCACAACTTCTAGTTCTTCTTTAGACAGTGTCAATAGATCACAAGTGGTGATATTAGTTTAAACACAACTTTGTTTCCAGGTGGTTTGATAAACCTCTCACCTGAACATTCGCTGGAATCTTCTGAGCCTAATAAACCCAAAGAATTACCTCGAGTCAAACAATCAGGCTTTGTGTTTTAAAGTAAATACACTGAGCAATGATGCCCTTTTAGCATTACAGTCTGTGCTTTTAAGACCTGCTCGCTTTTCCAGTCTGACTCGCTGGGCCCTTTTGAACCAGCACAATGGTTTTCCCAGCTCTCCTGTGATCACACACTGTGAGCTTGATGGACAGTTTGGCACAGGTTGAAAGCCGTATGGAAACTATGTGATTTGGGAGATTTGAAATGCTTACATGCAAAGAGGGGTTCAGTGAGTCCATCCAGATTAACTTATTGGATACCAGGCCAAACCCATCATGGTGTCTCCATTTGACCGATTCCCCCGCTAATCAGGCGGGACCGGAATTGGGTCGGTTTTTGAGGAATGTGAGTGCAGACGATCTTAAAGTGCTTAATCCCTGTGTGGTTGTCACAACAAGATTGTCAGAGTGAAGTGTGTGTCTTAACCGAGAATAGCTCTGACCTCGTTATACATAAAACTTCCCCTGCAGGTTACTTGTCACGTGAGTTGCAGCGGGAGACTCGGTTGAGAGCAACCCACACACCATTTTCAATTTTAATAAAAGGTGAAGTGTTATGAGGTGCTTTTGATTTGTCTTAGTCATATTTTGAACTAAAAATAGTCATTGTCGGGAAAATGAAACAGAAATATAAACAGCAAATCAGGTCATTTATATGTAGCAACATGTTGTTGTTGTTGTTGTTGTTTTCTTTTTTTTCATTATGACCGGTAATATAAAGTTAGAACATTCATTCATTCATTCATTCATTGATTAATTCATTCATTCATTCATTCATTCATTCATTCATTCATTCATTTATTTATTTATTTATTTATTTATTTAAACAAAATTATATGTATAATTATTTCTTTAGTTTAACCCTTGTGCTGTGGTAAAAATCCTTTACCTAATTTGGTGTTCCTGGTCAAAAATGGCCAACCTTTTTAAAATTGCTTGTAAATCTTTCTCTATGCTATATTATCACCAAACTGTGGATTTAATCTTTTATCAACTGGTTTTCTTTCTATTAGCACAGGTTTGGCATTTCTTTTTGGGACTGATTGATAATAGGCCTCATTGATCTGAGCTTATGCACCTCCACCAAACAAGCAAGCAATCAAAAAAAAAAGATAAAATTGTGGATGATTTTGGCAATATTCATTCAATACATAAGTTCAGATCAAAAGAAATACGAACTCTGTGCTAACTGAAAGAAAACAAGTTGATAAAGTCTGAATCCAATATTTGGTCGTGATTTTGGAAGTTATTGTTGTCAGTAGAACAGAATTGCAGTCTCAAAATGAAACAAAAACAGTGTAAATGTGTTAAAATTCTGGTAACCATTTAATAAATATCTAAGTTAACATGTTAGCTTTGGTAGCCTTAAAACATTTTGTGAAATCTTTTTTTTCCAAAAAATTATTTTTAATGATTTGTCTTAGAGGGTAAAGCATTTCAAAGTACTCTGTTTGTTAGCATGCACAAACACAGGTTCGTGACACATGAGCACTACAAAGTTTCATCTTTGTCCAGTGTCTAGGCTGTTTCTCTCCAGAAGTTATAACCGAAAAATGCCTTGATTCTCATTTAAACTGGAGTTGCGCGTATCTCTTAACATTCAGAACCAGAGAAAGCCATAATGATAATGTCATTTCAATAACTGATTATTTGGGTGCATGTGAATCTAATCAATGGCTCATGTTTTCTTCTCATCTCTTGCGCAGTCTATCCTGCTGCTGGGCAGTGTAGCTCTGGCATGCTTGGCCTTGGACCTCCTCTTCCTCCTCATCTACTCCTGCTGGCTGTGCTGCCGCCGTAAGAAGAGCGATGAGCAGCCAAACGCAGACTGCTGCTGCACCGCCTGGTGCGTCATCATTGCCACCCTCGTCTGCAGGTGAGTCTGAATGCATTATTCCTCATATCAGCAACTCATTCAGGCAGAAGATGACACATGTAGTCAGAGTCTCCAGAGAGATGCTGTTATCAAATGATCCCCAGCTGGAAAAACTTTTTTCTGTCTGTTAGAGTGTGAAAGAAGGTGTGTATTATCTGAAGGGCTGCATGGTTTAATTTCTGGAAGGGAAGTAATTTCTGTACTAATCTCTGTGGTTCATTTGGAGCTCTCTCTGGGGTTCGGTATGGCTGTATTAACACCTCTGACTCCTCTAGCTGCAGGCGTGGGGTTATTCTACCTGTAGCCCCAAAACTCCTTAGTGGCAAGGGATAATGTAAGGATTATCCAAGAGAAAATGTCCACTGTATGAATATGAAAGTTCATCAGGCCAGAAACAAATTTTATGGCAGTACTGAAATGCTTAGCCAATGCTGTCCTATTTTTAGTGTGTTAGTTTGGCGGTAGTTTCAACCTTTTGCACTCATTGGCTTCAGGAGAAGAAGATATTTTGAGAAATGCTGGTAGCCAAACAGTTTTGGTTACAATAGACACTGAGACATTTCTCAAAACATATACTTTTATATTTCACACAAGCAAGGAAGTTATACAGGTTTGGAATGACATGATTATGAATAAATGATGACCGAGGTTTTATTTATTTATTTATTTATTTTTAATTTTTACATGAACTACCCTTTTAAGGTTGTGTCAATACACAGATTTTGTTGATCATTCCATCTGGTAAAGAAGTTTGTAAGTGGTAAGAAGGTTGATAAGATGAGTGCTTTTGATGAAGAACTAATCACTGGAATTGCCAGTTTGCCAGGTTAATGGCATCAGAGTTCGAGTAGGAAGTGAACTAGATATCCATGAGACAATCAGTTTCTTATTCAGTCAGCTGAACTTGAACCAAATTGCTTAGCGGGATTCTTTTCAGACTATTGCTCTGCCATGATGGAACCACAGATTAACCGTGAGTTCGTTTGAGTTTTCCCTCTTTTCCTCACTTTTCTTCGCTTTTAAATAGCTTGTAAAAGGGCCATGCGCATTTTACTTTCACTTTATTGGACTTAAAATATCGACCACCATTCACTGCCATTATAAATGCTTGTAAGAGCCAGGACATCTTTTTTTTTTTTTTTTTTTTTTTTTAATATAGCTCAGATTGTATTCGCCTGAAAGAAGAAAGTCATATACACCAAGGAAGGCATAAAGGTGAGTAAATCATGGGATAATTTTAATTTTGGGGTGAATTATTTGGTGCAACACCAATATCTTGATTTTGATTTTTTTGTACTCTTCATGATCATGTCAAGGTCATTTGGATCTTGTAGTGAAATGTGTAGCAGTTGGTAGAAAAGAACTGAACATTCTTTTTGGTCCTTCAATGCACAAGTGCTGGATTGCTTGAATTAATCACAGAATGTCTATTAATTGGTTTGTGAAACTTGTTGAGGTGAAACATTGACCGTTTCATTCCTGGTGTGTTATAATGTCGATAATGACAAAGTGCTGAGCTGCAGAATAAAGTGTGCTTGTGCATGAGAAAGTCATTACTTCAGACATTATCTTCTGTCTGGTGCTGTTACTATAATGCATGAAACCACAAAGAGTGTTTCTGCTGTCCTTCACTCTAGTTTTCCATCATTGTCTTCAGAATCGACCGTAGTGGGTTTTTTTTTTTTTCAAGTGCATTATAATCCATTAAAATTCAAGATGTTTCTGTGAGTGAATGCAAACCAGTGGAAGGATTCATAAACAGATTGAATAAATAATGTTGGCTTTTGTTATGATGATGTTTGACGCACAATGTGAATGAAAAGAATTTGGTGGGAAAGTTGAGGCTCAGCTATTGTCCGGTCTGACATCCTGTTGCTATGGCAGCGTCTTTCCCGACAATTCCTAACTTGTGGTTTTTGGCATTACAGCCATCATCAAGGACTCCCAAAAAAGACCACCACCACCCCCCGCATGTCATGACTGATCCTCGTGTTTTTTCCATGTTAACGTGCGCTCGCTCTTCAGGGAGTCCGCCTGTGATAGTGTCAGCATGAGGGAGGGCCTGCTGTGTGGTTTTGTGAGTCCCTGTTCTTCAGTGTATGGTGATGACAGGTGTGATTTTTATGGTCACTATGAGTTACACACCAAGCAGTAAATCCTGTCTTCACTACATGGTCCATTTTTTTCCCCAGCTCGGAAGTTGTAAAGAGCTCAAAGACGAGGCAAAAATACTCTTAAGGAGTGTTGCTGTCTCTTGTTATCTTCTTTAAAGCCACCATGGAAGCAAACTTAACCCTAATAGTTACTTAATAGATATCCTGGTCTTATTTAGATTATATATCAGTGTACATTTTAAAAAATAATAATAATAGAAACAAAATGTGAATCAGTAAAAATAAGTTTACATAAAGTAAATTGCATCAGTTTTAGACCAACATAGATCAGGGATGTGATATTTCCGTATACTGTAAATATGGATTTCCGTATTTTCCGACCTCTGAGGGGCGACCCATGTGATTCGCATAGATCCGAGTTTTTTTTTGTTTTGTTTTGTTTTTTGTTGTTTTTTTTTTTGGGAGGTGGGGGGGGGGGGGGGGGGATTGGTTACTGCATAATATTTGAAATCGCGCAAATGGCCTTAAGCTATTACCTAAATAAACTGCGAAAATTGTTTCCTAAAACATCATGGATGGACTGGTCCTGGCACGAGCTCGCAATGCCATTTGCAGGACAGTTCAAAGCGTTCAAATGATTCAGATCAGCACTGGAACGTGTTACTCGACCCGGTGACTTTTTATGAATGGCGGTGAGAAATTGAGATTGCTAGTGCTGTCATAAAATTCGCAATGGTTGTGAAGTAATTATATAACAGGCTGTAGTCTGACGCGCTACATGTCTGCTGTTACAGTAGGGCTGCACGATATATCGTTTCAGCATCGATATCGCGATGTGCGCATCCGCGATAGTCACATCGCAGGATGTGCGATGTTTAGTAGGCCTGATCGTTATATTTATACTGATCGTTTTCTTTGCTCACACACAGACACCGTGTCTACTCCGGACGCGACAGCTGCACAGAGATACCCATTTTTAAATAAATTTAGTAGCAGAGCTACTGCAAGCGATTTTCAGTTCTGGAAATCCATTTATCCTTTGTTGAAACTTCCGCGTCGTCGAGGAGAGCACATCACGGATGTTTAGCAACGGCAGGAGCCAGGAAAGCGCAAGCTCCCGAGCGCTTTGGAAAGGAGGAGGAAGTGGCGCGGCGGGAGTTTTCCACGCGTTTGCAGATGTGAACGGCCCCAAAGTCTTTCTACACTGGATGCGACAAAGCGACCGTTGCCAATCGTGTCAACTTTGTGTCAGTACGTCATAGATAGAGCGAGGCATATCAGTTTACTGGCGGGGATTCGTCGTGTCGCGCCGCATCCAGTGTAGTACGACACATATGCGCGAAACCGTGTCAAAATGCATGTCTCCAAGTATCCTTGTAAAAAAAAAAAAAAACAGTTGCTTATGTCTTAGGTAAACAATTGAGAAAGAAAGAGGATAACAATAACAGCAGTTTAATGTCTCTGTTGCTTTCTGTGTCATAATCAAACAACAAAACAGAGAAAAATCACTTTTGTAGCTTTAACACAGATTTATTAGATTTAATTTATACAATGAAGACTGTATTATGCAGTGTTATTTTACATTTTATTATTCAATTTCTGCACCTGAATACTGTTGGACTTGCCTTAAAAATACAAAGCACTGTTTATTTCATTTGTATCTTTGTTCTATTATATTTATCTATGCTTGTAAATTGTTTATTTCCTATGCTGATTTACTCACCTACAAAATCAATATTTTTTTTCTCTCCAAATAGAGCTATTCAAGTCATTTGGTGATTTTTTTTTTTTTTTTTTTTTCCATATCGCAATATATATCGCAGAAAAACAAAATATCGCAATGTGAGTTTTTTCCAATATCGTGCAGCCCTATGTTACAGAACTGTGTTTAGTTTGGATTCACTGTCAGTGCTAGCTGCGCTGAGCTTGGTTTGAGCCGCTTTAATTTACATTTAGGAACGCAACATTCGTCATTAGAAACGTTTATAAATCTGCTATTGTTTGCAAAGAGAAGTTTCATTGTCTCACAATCCTTCAGAAATCATTCTAATATGCTGATTTGCTGCTCAAGAAACATTTCTCATTATTATCAATGCTAAAAACAGTTTTGCTGCTTAATATTTTTGTGGAAACAATGGTACCAAACATTTGTATAAGATTTAAAAAAAGAGAGAGAAATTAATAATTTTATTCATCATGCATGAAAGTGATAAAAAATGAGTGAAGACATTTAAAAAATGATTTCTGTTTAATAAATGCATTAACAAATTTAATTAACATATTTGATAAATGCAAAAAAATGCTGTTCATTAAACTTTATATTTATCAAAAAATCCTGAAAATTAAAGTGTATCACCATTTCCACACAAAATATGAAGCAGCAAAATCGTTTCCAATGTTTCTTGACAGCCAAATAAATTGTAATGATTTCTAAAAGATCATGTGACACTGAAAACTAGAGTAATGATGAAGAAAATTCTGCTTTGCATTACAGGAATAACATTTTATAATATATTAAAATTGATTTTTTTTTTTAATTTGCTATACAATATTGCTATTCAATACAATATTGCTGTTTTTTTTTTTTACTTTATTTTGGTCAAATAAATTCAGCCTTGATGAGCAGAAGATATTTATTTCAAAATCATTAATAATTGTAATGTTTCCAAACTTTTGGCAGGTACTACAATGATAATAACAATACTATATACATTACTATATTATAGTACTTTATTATAATATATTATATTGTTATCATGATTATTATATGCTGCTTTTTATTTTTTACAGGACAGTCGTATGTATTATTACAATATAAGACATCTTTTAATGTGCTAAAATATACATTTTTAATAATAAGTGCTGGGGGCATAGCTTGTGGGTGTGACTTGGGGTGTGGTCAGATTTTCCTTTTTTGTCTCTATCTGATCACATGCCTGATAGATGATGATGTTTGTTTGTTTGTTTGTTTGTTTGTTTGTTTGTTTGTTTGTTTTTGGTTGGGTTTGGTTTGCTGTAGGGCTGCAACAACTAATCGATCAAATTGATTATTATCGATAATGAAAATCATCGACAATGATTCTCATTATCGATTAGTCGGGTCTCCCCACAGTGCACGTCCAACTTCAGCCGGTCGTGTCAAATTACAGCACTGAATAACGCATTTCTATGGCCAAAATGCATCTAAAAATATTGGAGGAAACAGAATGAGATGCTGCTGGAGAAGTACGTGATCCAAGCTGCACAAAACATGAGAATTCTTTATTTTAAGCTTTAAACTAATGCATTAGCTTAATGGCTTGCCTTGTCAGACGCTTTGACAGATGCTTGTGAGTCCTCAGCGCAAAAACGTTCAGTTTACGGTCATATCCTTATCTGTAAATGTCACAAATTCATGCGAGCATTTCCATTTTTGCATAAAGTTCCGTCCTGACAGTCTGTGTTAAGTTTAAATCTTTACTGAATGAGCGCCAGCGCGGCGGGCGCATGAACGCGCGTCAGAGAGGGATTAATATTCAGCGCAAAAACATTCATTGTGCTGAAATATCTGTTGTTGAACGTTAAATTAAGGTTTAAAAGTCAACATGTAGTGCACGTATTTTATGAGAGTAGGAACTGTAAAGGGATAACCGCGTATAGTTGTCTGAATATAAATATCAGACGCTTCATAGCCGCTTTTTACAGGATAAAGAAATTACAGTAAACGTGACTGTGATCAAAAAGTTGGTTAACACCGAGTTTGTGTTTTTATTCGTCTTTATTATCTTTATTATTATCTTAATTTTTGATGAAGAGATTTAAACTATAGGCCTATACAGTGCTTAACAAATTTATTAAAACAAATGTATTTAAGGTTTATAACAAATAATGTAAGCTTTGTGCTACTGCTGCTCTAAACTAACAGTATTGGTGTTTACTAAAATCATTTTTTAGCTATCTGTATTGGTTAGTCCTCCAATATGTGTAAGGTCTTCAGTAATAGTAGGCTATTTGTAATCCTATACTATAATTATTGCTGTTATCTTTGAAAGAATGAAGATCTAGATCTATGAAAGTTTTTTTTTTTTTTTTTTTTTTTTTTTTTTTTCAGATACCCAATTACAGTCAAAAAGTAGCTAAACAATGCTAGCAAGAATGCATGCTGTTATGAAAGACAGGAAGCTATTTTTTCATTATGTGAATAAATATTTAGTTGTTTCAGTTTATTTGCCCAATAAATGACAATAAAATTTTTAAGTTTAAACAATTCTTTGATAGATTCCTAAATTAGATTCCTAATAATATTAATAATCGACCAACTAATCGATTATCAAAAATAATCGTTAGTTGCAGCCCTAGTTTGCTGATTTTTAGTTTGGTTTATTTTTATTTGGTATTAGTTTGCTTTGGTTTGGTTTGTTTTGATTTTAGTTTTTGGTTTTGTTCGCTTTGCTTTTTGTTTTTGTGTGTTTTTAGTTTCTTTAGTTTTGTTTTAGTTTTTTTTTTTTTTGTGGGGGAAAGTGATTCCATGTGAACCTACTTGTTTAATCCATGAAGAGATCTCTCACGTCCTCACTCTCTCTGTCAGTCTCACACTCAGTTCACTCTTTTGCTAAATCAGTTACTAAAAAAGCTACTAAAACTTCTCTCTCAGTTTTGCTCTGTCTCATGCTTTTTGCTGTGAGTTTGCACATTGAGCAAGCATCTTCCCTTCTGTGAAAGTTTATCAGTGCACATCTGGTAGGGCTATCGAAATGAATCGTTTCTACGGTGCATCGTGACGCAGACGAGAAAGATTCGGTATCGGTTCAGTAATAGACCATAACCGATTATAACGTACTCACACATTTCTGACATCATTTTTCACATACGTGCTTTGTTGCGGTAGCATACGATGGCGGAGGGAGGCGAGACGTGAGTGCATGTAATAAGGTTGTGATGGTGAGGAAATTTTCCCACCGGTTAATTGACATGTGACAACACCGGTAATACCGGTATAACCGTGGTGGGGGTCATTTGAGTTTTCCCTCTTTTCCTCTCTTTCCTTCAGTTTTAAATAGCCTATAAGCGCCGTGCGCGCTTTACTTTCACTTTCAAATTAGCGGCAATTCGACATCAATCAGTTGTTTGCTTTTAGTTCATTTGAGTTTTCCCTCTTTCCCTCACTTTCCTTCGCTTTTATATAGCCTAGTTTGAAAAGACACCGTGCACATTTTACTTTTACTTTTAAATTTGCGCCAATTCGGCGTCAAGCAGTTGTTGGTTTTTAGTTTGTTTGAGTTTTCCCTCTTTCCCTCACTTTCCTTTGCTTAAATAGCTTTTAAATGCACCGTGCGTGTTTTACTTTCACTTTTAAATTAATACAACGTTGGACATAGAACTTTTATTAACAAAACGAATAAAAATACACCATGCTATATGCCTAATAATATAAAATAACAAATAACTTACACAGAGTTTAATTATGTAGGGCTATACAAAACTAAAAATCAGTAAAGAATGAGGAGCAAATGGAGGCATGGACGACATACATCTTGATGTAAAATAATGGGGGAAAAAATACACAGTTTAAATAAAATAAAAATCAGCAAATACCGTGGAACCAAATAAATGAGAAACGAATGTTTAAAAAAAAACTATCACTTAGATTAATGGCAAAAGTCAACAGGCTTTTCAAAATCCAAAATATTTTTAAAACAGGCGCTTTTACATTTCGTTTTGAAACTCTTCCGCCATCGTCTTGTCTGTCTCACCTCACTCTTCTTGTCAGTCAGCTCGACTCACTCTCATCACGTGATAAATGAAATCTGATCTGTGATGCGCGACTGTCGTTCGTTCGGTGCGCTGCATTGAGAAGCCGCATTCAATTTTAATTGTAGTGTCCTCTAACTGAACTAAATGATTTTATTACTATAAAAAAAAAAAAAATTAAATCAAAACGACGGTGGGGGACGGTGCCGCGGTGAGCAAGTGATGTAACCGGTGATGCGGCTTAACACCAGTATCACCGTCAACACCGTCTATCGCAGCAAGCCTAGCACGTAATTAAAAATGCTCCAACTATTTCAAAAGCCGACATCATGGGCACATTTCAGCTTTTATGAACAACCTGGTAAGCACGACCTGTGGAAGGCACGCTGTGTGTAAATCATGTCACACACAAATAAAATATGCAGGGGGTAATACCACTAACTTGAGAAACCACGTCAGCCGTTTTCACCCTGAGCTGTTAACCCTGTCAGTGCCAGATATTTAGTATTTACTTTTGTGTATTTGTTCTAAATGCTCCTGTTGTCTTCTGTGCCCAGACTTAGTTTTGTTTGATACATTCAAGAAGTGTGTTTTCTTTGAGCAGGTAAAATTAAAAAGGTTCAGTTCATATATCTGACTGCTTGTATTTATTGACAAAATTGTATACGTGAAGTAAAATTGAAAATTGAGGATGCAGTGCATCGTCAATGCACCGTGATGCATCGTGATATCGAATTGAACCGAATCGATGACATGATAATCGTAATCGAACCGAACCGTGAGACCAGTGTAGGTACACACCCCTAACATCTGGTCCTGTGTGGAAGTGGAAATATGGAGAACACTTTTTCTGTCGTGTTCACAGGCTCCCTGCTGATTCCTCCCTATGGGGAGGAAGATGAGCCCATTTTCAACACAAACACCATTAATAATCATCACACCTGCGAGGGACATGACTCAGGATTTCTCATAATGTGATATTAATAGTCTCAAAGTGGTACACTTTAAGTCTAGGATGAAATTTTACTTTTTAAAGTGATAATTATTACAAATGATTATGATGGTCATCTTGTTGTTCAGCTGATGACGAGTTAATCTGGATTTTTCTTTTTAGTTTTTTTTAATATTTTTTAGATGTGGTGTTTTCATTTGCATGCTCACAGCATGATGTGCTTTATCTGTTAAGTAGTTTGCATAGTAAAACATCTCAGAAAAATTGCTTCATTAAATTCATCATCTACTTCTAAAGCCATGTCTTTGGCCATTGCGTTATGCTTCAGGCTGTTTTTTGGTGTGTGTCACCACAATGTTTGCTTTTTAAAGAAGACATGTCAAGAACAAAATTGTTTATAATTTTTTTTTTTTTTTTTTTTTAAATGTGTCTCGACCCTGTGCTGTTCCATTCCAATCATTTATAGATCAATAAACATCCCGTAATATGTAAACGTACTCTAAGAAATGTGTCTAATTGGCTTCAGGTGAACCTGAAACCATCATGAAACCATCAACCACCATCTAGTTGATTTTTAAAAATGTAGTTTTACACATCCCTAATAATTATGAACTGATAGAGTTGCTATACAGTAAGACTAATCATGGTCCTGAGTAATAAAATAAGGACAAGTTGTTACATGATTGAACATTTAGCAGATTTGCCCATTGTTCAGCTTCTGTGTACACTGATAACATAAATCAAGTTCAAGTTTATTTCTCAAGCACATTTAAAAACAGCTAGAAGCCGACCAAAGTGCTGTACAATACCAATAGTAAAAATACAGTAAGAAAAAAATAAGATAATATCAAATAGAAATAGCAAGTCTAAGATAAGATCAAATATTAAAAGGCAAAGTAAAAAGATGAGTTTTTAGGCAGGATTTGAAGTGGGGGCCATTCTAATATGAGAAGGTAAGTTATTCCAGAGAGTAGGACACTTCAAACGCTCTATTTCCTTTCGTCTTTAGACGAGTGTGAGGGATCTGGAGGAGAAATTTTTCTTCGGATCATAGTCATCTTGTAGGGATGTAAGGGTGAAGTAAGTTTGTAAGATATGGCGGAGCTAAATTGTTTAATGATTTATAAACAAGTATACGAATTTTAAACTCAGTCCTGTGCTGAACAGGCAACCAGTGCAGGGATCTTAGAATGGGTGTAATATGGTCAAATTTTTTACATCCCTTCAGAAATCTAGCTGCCGCATTTTGCACTATTTGTAATCGAGAAATTTGTGTTTTTGAGATGCCATAATACAGAGAATTACAGTAATCCAGTCGTGACGTAATGAAGGCATGGATGGCAGTCTCTAGAGAAACTTCAGAAAGAAATTATTTAATTTTAGAAAGGGACCGAAGGTAGAAGCTGGAACCTACAACAGAACTGATCTGTTTATCAAATTTCAAGCGATTATCAAACACTACACCCAAATTTCGCACATGAGGAGAAATAAATGAATGCAGATGCTTAAAATCAAGTTGATTTTGATGCCTAGAGTCTGAGGAGCTAAAAACTATGACCTCCGTTTTATCTGTGTTTAAGAAAAGAAATTTTTTTGAAAGCCAAGATTTAACATCATCAAGACAAGCAGATAAAGTATTAACGGCACTTTCTTTTTTCTTAGTAGCCCGTAAATATATTTGCATGTCATCGGCGTAACAATGAAAAGAAACACCATGCTTTCTAAAAACAGAACCCAGAGGAAGTAAGTATAAAGAGAAAAGAGTAGGAGCTAAAATTGAGCCCTGAGGCACACCACGTTAAAAAATAACCCAGAGATGAAGTACAATTACCTATTTTAACCATAAATCTTCTGTTTGTAAAAAAGGATTTAAACCAACTTAAAACAGCACCTCCCAAACCAACAAAAGATTCTAATCGAGAGATAAGGATCGCGTGATCAACAGTATCAAAAGCTGAAGATAGATCCAGCATTACTAAAATGACGGAATCTCCAGAATCAGTAGTCATTAAAACATTGTGAACTTTTACGAGAGCTGTTTCAGTACTGTGCAGAGATTTGAACCCAGATTGGAATGTCTCATGAATCTGATCGTTGGTTAAAAAGGACTGGAGCTGTAAAAACACAATTTTTTCCATCACCTTAGAAATAAAAGGTAATACAGATATTGGCCGAAAATTGGATAGAACAGTAGTGTCAAGTGAAGGTTTTTTTTAGGATAGGAAAGACTGTGGCCATTTTCAAACTGTCTGGTATAAATCCAGATATCAAACATTTATTCAGCAATGACACAAGCTCTGGTCCCACTATGTCGATTATTTGTCTCAGATAGCGAGGATGTACTATATCACAGGGAGAAGAAGGTTTCAGTTTAACAATTATGTCCTTCACAGACTGTAGGGAGACCAGATTGAAAGTTGTCCAGGTAGTCATAGAGTTTGTGGCTATTGGAATTTCATAGTCAGTGTCTTGAATATGAGCCCTCAGAGACTTTATCAACAAAATATCTCAGAAAATCTTCACAGAGAGTATTGGTAGGGTGTTGAATAACGCTGACAGGTGGATTCAACACAGAGTTTATAACATTAAAAAGAACTTTAGGAGTCTGATGATGCTTATCAATTAGACCAGAGAAATAAGAGGATTTAGCGGTCGTCACAGCTCTCTGGTATGAAGATAAGCAACCCTTTAAAATGTCAAAAGAAATTTGTAATTTGTCTCTTTTTTCCATTTTCTTTCTGCCTTCCTACAGGCTTGTCTCAAGGAGCGAACATTCTGGTCGACCCAGGGCTCTGTTTTGTGTTTAGGCCTGAAAGGCTTGACAGGTGCAATGCGGTTTAGGATGTCCATCCATACCGTATTTAAGAGCACAAGGTGTTGATCTGCATATAGATCAGATGTTAAAGTCTCTTGAAATTGAGGAACTGATTTTGGAGTAGAGCTTAGTAAATTCTTCAGAGAAACAAGGCGAGTAGGCCCGAAATTGACGAATATCATCAACAATATTAAAGGGGATAGCAGGCAAAGACACTTTAAAAATAATGGGAAAATGATCAGAGATAAGGGTTTGAATTACCTCCATTTCTGTTATAGAAAGGCCAAGGGACAGTATTAAGTCCAAGGTGTGTCCTAAAATGTGCGTGGAATGTTTAACCCACTGGATCGAATTAAAAGAGTTTATGTTCTGAAATTCAGATGTTAGTGGTTTTGAGGGACAACATAGGTGAACATTAAAATCTCCTAATAAAATAATTTGATCGTATTTAGTAATGAGATCCCCTACAAACTCTGAGAATTCCTCAATAAAGCCTTTAGTTAAGTGTGGAGGCCGATAGATCAAAGTTACCACAATAGGTTCAGACTAGTCAAGTTGTAGTAGCTCGGCTTCAAAACTCGAGAATGTAGTAGATGGTAACAGCCAACACTGGTGTCTAAATGTGTCCTTAGCGGTGATAGCTAAACCACCACCTGTACCAGAGAGGTGGGGAGAGTTATAAAAACAGTAGTTCGCAGGAACAAGTACTGAATGAGGGCTTAGGTATCCTACCTTTACCCAGGTCTCCGTTATAAATAGAAAATCCAGGTTGTGAGATGAAATAAAATCGTTTAAAATGAAAGTCTTATTGACCAGAGAACGGGCATTGATAAGTGCCATCTTTGGGGAGCGTAGCGTGCTGTCCAAGGCTGAGGGTTTGCCTAGCGGTCGAAGATTCAGGACGTTTATTCCCCAGGGGCAACGCCAGACAGTAATCTGAGGGTCAAAGTCCCGTAGTCGTCGAGCCGGGGAAACAGGAGTGTAAGGAAGGACTCGCTGAATGTAAGTAAGTCAGCGTGGTAACAGGACCGGAGGGTGAAGGACCGCAAAGGGGCTCAGGTCCATCCCAGGCCCTTGCGTGAGGTTTAGAGACGGCTCGCAGTTTGAGCTTTAGTCTGACAATCATGCCGCCACGCTTGCCATGTCTGCGCCATCGTTTCCTTGCAGTAACATCCAAAGGCCAACGCCGAAGAAAGTCCGGAATGTCTCGTATGGTACTTCCGAATGTATTATCAGCGGAATTTCCCAATTTCGCATCAAATGCAGCCATGCTGCGATTACGAATGTCCAGAAGAGTCTGACGATCATAAGCGACAGACTCCACATGGTATAAAGGTAAATAAGCACATAAAAACAACAGAATATAAAGTAAAATACAAAGCGACAGACGGCTAGCCGTGCTCACAGGCGCCATCTTGATCTTCATCAATGATCTTGATCTTGATCTTGATCAATAAATGGGCCACTTTAAAGCAGCGAACATCAAACATTCTTATTTCACATCAGCACTCCTGCATGGTAACTGCACCAGCAGAATTCCACTGAAAGTTCTGCGTATTTCCATGTAATTCTTTTGTACGTCATTCATGCAAATCTCCTCACCCATCTCTTGCATTTGAGTTTCAAGCGAATTGTACCATATTTGAGTTTATTCTGCAAAACTCATGGAAAAATATTCCACCCCAGTCAGCACAGAAAATGTCCAAAAGTGCAGATACTGCATGGACTACTCATCATTTATGCATTAGGAGGAAACGAGCTCATGCCATCGGTACAGTGGACAGTCTTCCTGTAGACTCTGTGGATCTAGACACCCTATAGGAACAGACTGTTTAGTAAGAAGCCCTTGTAATGTGTACCATCTGAGGGTTATCTTATTCCATCGGATTTGGTATTAAATATGTCAGATAATTCTGTTTCTATGGAAATATAAATCTAGAGTTGTGCAGATTTTGGTCTTTCTTGGAAGCAAATTGTATGAAGAAAACTCCTGAGAATTGCTGATGAAGGCATATATTTTGAGACCTTTACAAGAAATCTCAGTGGACGCATTTGAAGGAACACATGAGCGCTCAAATAGAAACCAGAAAGTACAAGAATGTTTTACAAAATGTGGTTGAGACATGCAATCCCCTGTCCTGAATCAGTGATTCATGAGGACGCAGAGGAGTGATCGTAAACAGCAGAATCTAAGTCATGTGACTGTAGATTCCTTCACCGTCCAATCAAGTGTTTCCTGTTTATTCTTATTAACATTTAGGGTTTGTGTTGTTATTTGCTCTTACATAGGAGTGAGTTCTTTTGAGTTCTGTTGCACCACATTCATTATTTAGTCCAGATGAAATCCCTTCAAATGCACACTGTTCAGTCAGATTTGATATACGCTAGTTGGAGGCATGCAAGTCAAGACACATGAATTTGCTCTGTTTTCAGTGATTGAAATTTGATCCTCACCTCTGTTAGATTTTGATTATTTAATTGTATTTTAATTGTAGTTGGTGTGAAACAGCCTGGAGGACTCATTCCAGATGTGTAAGCACCAACGTTTCACGCTTGGACTTCTGATGCCTGCAGCTTCGGGCACATTTTAGCTGTAGCGCTGCATAACTAAAGATTATGGAAATCCAGAGCAAGACTCTGAAACCTTTACAGCATTTATGCTAATCAGCTCATGACTTGACATTGAAGCCACTTCAAAGGCTCTGATAGCATCACAGCAGCTAGTGTGCAGTTCATTTAGGAATTTTGAAGGACTTGAGACGGGAATATATAAGCTTGTGTCCTTCCAACATTTTTTCACCAGAAATGATGCATCTGTCCAATTGTAAGTCAATGTATAATATACAAATTATTTATAGCAGATTTCCTGATTTGATTCTGATTCACAAGTTCTTGATTCCAGTTTTGATTAAATTCTATTAATTTTAGTATATTACAGATATAATTTCAGCATTTCTTACATATGAAAGATATTCTGTCTCTACTAATGCTGTGATTTATTGGACAGTAGGGCTGGGCGATACGTTTAATATTATCGCAGTATCTTTGCTGACAATATATCATTGGGTAATGTGACCCAGTGAAAAATAAATATACTAAGATGTATCTGAATTACATTTCTTTCATGCTAAGTATACTACAAATACATTTACATATTTACAGTGCCTTGCGAAAGTATTCATACCCCCTTATTTATTTATTTATTTATTTATTTTTCCCGATGTTTTATGTTGCTGGCTTATGTTAAACTGCTTTAAATTTTTTTTTTTTCTCACATCATAAACATCATTCACATCACACTCCATAAACCATATTGACAAAGAAAAAACAGAATTGTCACAACTTCGTAAATTTATTAAAAATTAAAAAAAACTGAAATAAGTACATTGCATAAGTATCCATACCCTTAACTAAATATTTAGCTGAAGCACCTTTACAGTCTCAAGTCTTTTTTTGTTTGATGCGACAAGCTTTGCTCATCAGCATTTGGCAATTATCTGCCATTCTTCTCCTCGCCTCTTCACCTCTCAATCTCTGTCAGGTTGGATGGGGGCAAATGTGCATTGTGCACAAGTAGTAGCCTACTCCAAATAAAGTTGAATTTAAATTTTTATATCAGTTAGGCTTGATCGATATGTCAGTAAATGTGTTAATTACTATACTTAGTACGAAATGAATGCATTTTAAATATATTACTTTTTTACTAGGGGAACATTGCAATAATGTCAATAGTCTTGTTTATAGATAAAACTATAAGATAAAATAAATAAATTTTTGTCTCCCTAGAATAAGTTCTTTTTAAACACTCCTGTGCGTATGTGTAATCACTCTGAAAGTGTCAAAGGTTTTTGTTTACGTTTTTTTTTTTTTTTTTTTTTTTTTTTTAGCACTGTAACCAATAACTGACATTAATTAACTGATTTGCTGCTCGCTACACACAGTTGTTTTTTTAGATTGAGAACCATATTTAAATGTGGGGTTGAATTTGAAAATGCTTTAAATGACAGTGACAATGGAGGGATCAAAAATCTGTGCATTAAGTTTTGCAAACTAATAGACCTGCCATTTGTTCTATGTCATATGTAAGGTTTTTTTTTCCTTATATATTTTTGTAAGAAGATTGCACTTTTTGTATAACTCTCTCTGTCTCTCTTTCTATGAATTTATGTGTGTGTAATTTTTTAAAATTGGTAACTATAGCTGTTGTATACAGATATACAACACCAAAGGCCGCTCACTCTTGGGGTACAGTGACCAAACTAGTCTCGTCTTAGTTGTGTGACACTCCACTTAACCAAATCCCCACTGATTCAGGACGCTGTGCTTTAGGGGGAGGGGCGGACCAGGACGAGCATGAGTAATGAGATTGCTCAGTGTGATCTGTCCAGTCAGTGGAGTGTTATTCTCTAAGGAGCATTTAACCCTATTCACATTGATCAACAATCACAGGTCATTACTTATTGTATGTTATGCAACTCAAGTCTGCTTCTTAGCATTAGGGAGCAGTGCACTGGGATAGATTTCGATGAGTCATTTGGCTTATTTTTGTTATTTATTTGTTTGCAGTACGTCTGTATGGACCCATGAGAGCTGAAGCTCAGAATAGAGACTGTCTGACAGACTGAGCTTTCTTTAATACAGGACAGCAGTGTTATGGAACCACCAAAGGCCACAGCTGCGGGAACATTGATTGATCTGTCCTCGGGTCATCTCTTGCCTTTGAGCCCACAATCACTTCCCTTCTATCGGTATAACTATTACCTGAGATGTCTCTTGTATGGTTTGATGTATCTGACCCTATAAACCTCACTGCTGCCCTTTTTTGCCTTTTATTTTAAGCTGACAGTTTTATTGCTGACAGGTTTATTTGGCCTACCCATACCTTGTTTGATATGATTGCAATCAGGGCTCCAGACAAAAAATTGAGTAAGGAGCCATTGGCTCCTATAAGAAAAAAACTTAAGCGCCAAATTATTATTTTTTAGGTGCTACAGAATAAATGTTTTATTTTATTATTATTATTATTTAGCATTTCAAACATACTGTCATATGTTTATGTCTCATCTTTTCTTGACTTTATCATCATTTTAATCCATCTTGTAGATGACCTGGGAACTAAGGTTCACTTAAAGTGGGAACTAAATGGCTTTTCCAACTTGAAATATACAGTCACAAAGAATTGTTCATTACACAGAATATGTACCAATATCATGGACCATAAGCATCACTAGGCCACTGAGTGTAGTTTGGGCTCCTCCTCAATGCATCCTATAAATGTTGTCATACAGGTGCATCTCAATAAATTAGAATGTCGTGGAAAAGTTCATTTACTTCAGTAATTCAACTCAAATTGTGAAACTTGTGTATTAAATAAATTCAATGCACACAGACTGAAGTAGTTTAAGTCTTTGGTTCTTTTAATTGTGATGATTTTGGCTCACATTTAACAAAAACCCACCAATTCACAATCTCAACAAATTGGAATACTTCATAAGACCAATAAAAAAAAAAAAATAAAATAAAAAAAACTTTCCTTCTGGAAAGTATGTTCATTTACTGTATATGTACTCAATACTTGGTAGGGGCTCCTTTTGCTTTAATTACTGCCTCAATTCTTTTTTTATTGGTCTTATGAAGTATTCCAATTTGTTGAGATTGTGAATTGGTGGGTTTTTGTTAAATGTGAGCCAAAATCATCACAATTAAAAGAACCAAAGACTTAAACTACTTCAGTCTGTGTGCACTGAATTTATTTAATACATGAGTTTCACAATTTGAGTTGAATTACTGAAATAAATGAACTTTTCCACGACATTCTAATTTATTGAGATGCACCTGTATGTCTTTCACACATTCAGTCTGTTTTTCTTCATTAGTAAAACACAATTTTATAGGAGGAGTTGAATTGTAGACAACAGGTTAAGTAAAAATATTAATTTGCAATAGCGCATAAATGTAGCAAAATGCTCCTCTTTATAGTTATTTTTCTAGCTGACTGATGAGCTTATAGACACTGAATGGTTATTCTGAGGTTTACAAGCTTTACACGTTTGAAACATTGAATGAGCTTTTACATGAGACATTTCAGTAAGTTGTACTGTAGGATCTCTCATAAAATAGCCTGACTTTTGATGTTAATTCATGTTCATTATGTACTATAGTAGCAAATAGAAAGATAAAATGGGTTCATTTGCCACTTGAACTGAGGTGCTAAAGTGATCGCGCCTGCCGCATTAAAGACCGCCAAAACCGTATTTATTGTTTGAATTTTATTATGAATTTGGCATAATTTTAAAGCTGATACTTTGTTTATTAATAAGTAACAAAGCACAAAGCTTTTTGCGTTTTACTGGATGGCAAGTGCGCTTCAAATAATATGAAGTTCAAGCATTAACAGAACACAGCATATAGACTAAGATCTTGATAACAAGAAGCCATATTAGTAATGATTATAAACAAGAATTGTTAACGATATTGCCAATATCCACACAGCTGACAGCTTTACCTGTTGTAGTTTGTTCAAGTTGTGCATGAAATAGATACTGCTTTTGTGCACTTTTACTTGCACGTCTCCATTTCGATCTCTCACGCGCTGTACAACTGAGTTTAGCAGGTGTACCGTCAATGCTGCTGTGCTGCAGAGATGAGGACTGTTTGAAACTCTTTTTTTCCACTAAAATTTTGATGCGCATCATCTCAGTTTAACACGTGAACATAAACAAAAGATGTGATCGCAAAACAATCAGGAAAAAAGACATTGCATGCAAATTTTTAAGTCATAACATGTAAATATATATAGTTGCCAGTGGCAACCTCAGCAAAAACTTCACTCGCTAATTAATATAGTTGCAGTCTGGAGCCCTGACAATGGTAATACCGTAGTATTCTTAGAAGTCACACTGGCAAAGTCACACTGTTAAGTAAAAACATTTAACAAAAGTAAGTTGTCGTTGTTGTTGTTGTTTTTAGTTTTTTTTTTTTTTTTTTTTTTTTTTTTTAAATCAACATACAGCATCTAAAATTACTTTTAAAAAAATTAATTTTAAATAGAATTTTAAAAATTATGTCAAAAATAATATTGGTAGGCAAGATGGTTTTGTACCCTTCCAAATTCATTCTGCTACTGTCATCATACATTAAGTCATCAGTAAAGTTGAGAGGGCCTGTTCCAGAGGCAGCCATACATGCCCATGCCATGACACCACCTCCACCATGCTTTACAGATGAGGCTG
This sequence comes from Spinibarbus caldwelli, assembly GCA_039654775.1. NCBI lineage: Eukaryota > Metazoa > Chordata > Actinopteri > Cypriniformes > Cyprinidae > Spinibarbus > Spinibarbus caldwelli. The sequence goes on from CM077218.1 coordinate 32,790,311, forward strand.
TATGCTTGGGATCATTGCAGTTCCCTTTTTTTTCTCCACATTTTTGCTTTCCCATCACTTAGATAAAGGTTCATCTTTGTCTCATCAGTCCATAAACACAGTTCCAAAACTCTTCTGGCTCACCTTTGTGCTTTTTTGCAAACTTTAATCTTGCCTTTCTATTTTTGGTGCTGGTCAGAGGTTTGCATCTTGCTGTGTAGCATCTGTAATTCTTTGTCAAAGTCTCCTGAGGACAGTAGATTGTCAGAGCATCACCCCAGCTTTCTGGAAGTTGTTGGTGATTTTATAGACACGTCTTTTAGGGTTCATTTTCACAACTTTTATGATTTGTCTGTCATCAACTACTGTTGTTTTGTCAGCCGATCAGGTCGTTGTTGGTTGCTGGTGTCGCTGGTGGTTTTCAAACTCTTGATTTCTCCATGCCCTTTGTTTTTGCTATAGCTCTAATTGACTTCCTCTTTTCTTTTAGCATCCAAATTGCTTGCTTTTCTCTCAAAGTCAGCTCCCTCATCTTCATCCTGGTTTGAGTGTGTCATCATCGAATGCAAGATTCAGAATGCAGAAGTAATGGATATAACTGATACAACGCATTCCCTGCTTTTAATATCTGAAGAATTAATGCAACAGGACACAGCTGATCACTTAGAAAGATCTGTGAGGCAACTGTTCCAATACTTATGCTCACATCAGATAGGGGGATGAAACTCTAAAAGTGCTGAACTTCTTAGCTGGTAAAACATCTGTGTGTTGAATCACCCAATAATAAAATGTGACATTCTGTAGTTTCGCCACCTTGCACAAATAATCCTGAAGTATTAATTTATTTCTGCCTTCTTGGGAAATGCAGTATGAACCTCTGCTTCTTACAAAGATAATTTCTCAGTGAAGTCATTGCATAGTCCTGTAATAGTGTAAACACAAGTAGCATTATAATTTGTTTTAATACAAACAACATGAGAAAAGAAATGGCCCTCATATCACTCTCTAACCATTCATGTTGTGCTGTGAGAGATTAGACTTAGTTTTTGTGTATTTAGTTAACTTTGCTCATGCAGATTATCCAGCAGATTTACAGTGTAGCAGGAATGCTGGGAACTCCACTGAGACCTCTCTAATGGGTCACATGACCATGGCTTCGGGGGGGACGGCAAGGTGACATCTGCTTCTTGATCTGCACATTCGTGCCGCAACACGCCCTGTCTGAACAGTACAGCGCATGGAGAATAAAACCAACACACCACGTCGGCTTAGCACAACTAGCTGCATGTTTACAAAATATAGACCTATAGTTTGAGAGACTCTCACTCAAGTGACTTCCTGCCTAGTGCTTCAGCGACAATGGGTCACATTTAGACGTTATTGTGAAATCTTAATACTTAGACTTTGGCCCATTTGTGAAGCAAATGATAAGACTGGCAAATGCATGGAATGCGTCTTAAATGTACTCTGGCTGAGAGCTGTGTGGCTTGTCCTGCGGTGAATAGCTCTTTGTTTAGCCGCAGAACCCCCTTAAGCGGGCTGGCTGCTGATTGTAGCTGCCATCGAATGCTTTACAATGGAGCTGGGTGACATACTTGAGCGAGAGAGGGTGGGGAATGGGAATGAGTGGAATTGAAAGCCCCATTGGCAGGTTGTGCTGTTCTGCCACCTGGTGGTGAGGTAACAAGTTCAAGTCAGATGTGCTTGTGGTCATATCTCTGGTGGAGGTGGTCTGTACATTGCTGTGAACGGCCTCGATGCTTTTGTGGGGCAGCCGTGTGTTTGTGACCTGATTCTCTGGTTGGTCAAAGCTGTTAGCGCAATCGATTCGTTTTCATCTGTCTTCTCCCAGCGCTGTTATTGTAGCCCAAGAGTTTCACAGAGTGCTATCGATCATTTGACCACTAGTTCTCTTGTGGTTCTCATGTGCACAGATGCTTAGACTAAATGGACTAAAAGCGTTTTGTTAGTTGTGAACTGTACAAATATATAAAGTGAGTGAGTATTCACTACGTTAACATTTAGGGCTCGTATTGCATATTGCATGGCTTGAACCAGCAACCTTCTGGTTATGAGCCATGTGTAATGCAGTAATGCTCAGAATTCATCTCTCTCAGACCACTACACTCTTTCCTGTTTACATCCCATCAGGTGCCCATATAAAGCTGATTTTAATTTTTTTTTAAAGCTGTACGGGTGAGCCTTTTTAATTGGTTTTTAATTGCTTTAATTGGTTACATACATACTGTTACCATTTGCCATCTATAAGATTCGTTTTGTTTTTAAAAGTCATTTATGATCACCAAGGCTGCATTTTATTTGATCAAAAATACAGTAAAATCTGTAATTTTGTTGAATATTATTACAATTAAATTTTTTGTTAATATATTAGTCATTACTCCATTCTTCAGTGTCACATGATTCTTCAGAAATCATTCTAATATGCTGATTTGATGCTTAAGAAGCATTTTTATTCATGTTAAAAGCAGTTGTGCTAAGTAATTTTTGTCTAAACCAGGATGCATTTTTTTCAGGATTCTTTGATGAATAGAAAGTTCAAAAGAACAGCATATATTGTATATTTGTCTGTAAATTGATCAATTTTATGTGTCTTTACTGAGTAAAAGTAAAAATAAAAAAAAAATATTTAAAACAAATTTTTTTTACAGTAGTGCATATAGTGTATTTATGGTTATTACAAAAAAATACACACAAATAGTTTATTTTTAGTATTTTATTATAATTAGTTTCAAATCTTTACATGTACCCCTGAAACATTCCTATGTACTCCTGTTTAGAAATGACTGCTGTAAATCAGTGCCCTGAATGATCTGAGAGAATTCACTCTTATTAAATAAGTCATTCATGTGTGTTCAGTTGTGTTATGAGGACAATAGAGTCTGAATTAGATGCTTGTCTGTGTCTTCTGGCGGCTGTGTGCAGGGGTCTTGGGACATTACTGACCTATTCCTCAGGGTTACCATGGCTCTGCTGAAGGCCTCCATTCCTCTACATGCCTCTCTCTTTGTCTCCTTACAGCGCTGGCATTGCTGTTGGTTTCTACGGGAATGGTGAAACCTGTGATGGCGTGAATCGGCTTACCTACTCCCTCCGCCATGCCAATCGCACCGTGTCAGGAGTGGACAGACTGGTGAGGCACTGATGCACACTGGGTTATGTTCACATAGTGCTTCATCTCCCCAAAAACACACCAGAGCTTGACAATCTCCATGACATACTCAGATGTTATACTATATGATCTGTAGCTCATGAGAAAAGAGCTTACATAGCAAATATGTGTGTCTGTAGGTATCAGAAAGTACATCAGCTCAGAGCCAGACTGTGGATGACAACCTTCGGCTGCTAAAGGACCAGTATGCAAAGCACACAGACTACCTGTCCATTGTACAGAAACTCCAGGATCAGCGGAGTGAGCTGGTTCGTCAGATGGCTGACATTCCCTTTTGGAGTGATCTCAGCCTCTCCCTGGAGGATCTGGCAACCCAGATTGAACTATATGACTGGTACAGGTATGTACTTTGATGTCTTTCACAGGAATGACAGTATCACTGAAAGAAATATGTAGAGTTGTCAAAACATTCTACTTCAGTACCAAATCAATTCTAAAATTTAAAAGAATACACATTTCGGTACTCAAGTTCAAGTATGTGAACATTATTTATTTTTAATAAAGGAAAATGTATATATTTTTTTTAAATTATAAAAATATTTGCAAAAAAAAATAATATATATTGATTTACCTGTATGTCATGTGATCATTAACTGACATCAGAGAACTGTGAACATGTGAGAGTGTTATTAAAATATTAACTTAAAACGTAAGGGTTGCTTCAATGAGTAAACATATTTGGTAAAAGAAGTTTGGCTGACAAAAAAAAAAAAAGGATTCCCTTATACTGGTAACTGAAATTTTAGTGGTGCGACAACCCTAGAAATATTTCTGACTGACATTTTGAAATGTACTTCAGTTTGTTTGAAGGTGTAAAACCTTTCTAACATCCAAAAAAAAAAGTCTCAGGCGAAAAAGAAAAAGTGCTCAAAGGATTTCTCTGTATCACATAAGTTGTGAACAGTGCTCTCTTAGAGAGAATAGAAATTAGTATTCTGTTCACTCGCTGCCTCTTTCCACCTCTCGTCAGCCATTTACATTTCTCACTGAAAGAAATTGCTTTGAGGTTTGTTTGTTTGCCTAAAAAGCCAAATAAGTTTCATTGTAGGCTTCCAAAACAGGATAAAGCCAGAAAACCAAATAATATTGGCTTTGATTTAAAAAAAAATTAAATTTTCTGAAAATGTAAATGAATCACTGAAGCTTACTGAAGACAAGTAAACAGTCAGCGAATACATAACAATAAGAAACTAATTACAAGCAAAAGGACAAAAAAAAACACTGCAATAGAACACATAAAAAATGCTGCATACATTGGATAAAGTGATCACGTATAAAAAAAAAACTGCATATTCTTCACTGTCTAAATTAAATATATATTTCTTCTTATTAAAGTTATAAAAGTGATTAAGTCAAGAGCAGTGAGAGATTTTCTCTTTTGTTGTTTGATTAACATGAATGACAGACAGCAGGAATATTAGGCTGCTATCACTTTAAGAGCTGCCCAGATCCAATATGCTGTTACACGTCTTCTTTCTCAGCTGTTTACTTTCACTTAAGACCTAAATTACTGTATTTACGAGGATACTGGCAAAGATGGACATTTTGACGCATACAAGTGTGTGTATTTGACTGTTCAATGCCAATGCCTATGACTGTACACCTCTCTGACAGTGCTCAGATAGCACTGTCTCTCAGACAGCGTGCATATAGTGAAATGAGTTCTCTTTTGCTGCTGATTGAGTTTCCATGGCTCAAAAGCATTTGTTTTTTTTAAATCGAAATGCTTAAAAACGCATGCAAATGATATGTTTTTGTGACCACGTAGCACAGCAATGTCACGCAAGCATGTAATCGCGGTAGAGGCGATAGTCGAAAATCTCTACCGGTATATCACCTACCCCTACTTACTAAGGCTGCACTTATTTGATCAAAAATACAGTAAAAACAGCAGTCCTGTGAAATACTATTACAATATTATTATTATTATTATTATTATTATTATTGTTTTTATTTTTTATTTTTTTGTAACCTTATGAATTATCAATTTTGTGCATCCTTGGTTAGTAAAAATATACATTTCTTAAAAGAATAACAGCATACTGACCCCTTTTTCATATATTTATATTTCATTATTTAAATATACAAGAGACAACTGATCTGTGAAGCATCTTATACTATTTGTTAATGACTTGTTAATATTTCTTAGTGTTACCGTTTTTGAGTTTGCAGTACATTGTCATGCAGCATTCGTTACACTGACTGTGGGTTTTGCTTTGTTTGTAATGTTAATGTGTTGTTGTCTTTAGGTGGCTGGGCTACCTGAGTCTGCTGCTGTTTGATGTGCTCATTTGCCTGCTGGTGCTCTTCGGCCTTATCCGCAACTCCAAAGGAACTCTGATTGGGTAAGGCTTGACATATGGATGTGTCTTTGGGTCTTGTGTGGTACACCAGGGAAAATAGAGCTTACAGAAACTAGCAAATGACCAGGAATATTTGATCTGCTCTCGTCACTGACCCACAAAGCTCTTTCAGTTGTCAGGGAGCCATCCACTCGATGCCACTCCATGAGGCTGTGATGAATGATTTCTGACTCTGTCAAAGCAGTTACACCAGATTGATTTATGAAGTGTTAGTTATGCTCTTCTGTTTTAGCAGAATATTATAATTATAATGTCTCTTTCTCTCTGATCCCCCCTCCTCCCCTCTGAGAAGTTTTAAATCAGAGATGGCACAGAAAAACAGAGGAACAACAGTGTGACAAGCTCTTCATAGTGCCTGAACACAGCCATTTATGCTGCGACGCCCAGGGAGCAGTTGGGGGTTCGGTGCCTTGCTCAAGGTCACCTCAGTCATGGTATTGAAAGTGGAAGAGAGCGCTGTACATTCACTCCCCCCACCTACAATTCCTGCCTGACCTGAGACTTGAACTCGCAACCTTTGGGTTATGAGTCTGACTCTCTAACCATTAGGCCACGACTGCCCCATTCAATTTATTAAATTCATTCAATTTGGGGTGCAACTAGAGATGTCACAAAGCTAACAATGCAACAGTGTCCACCCATCTTTTCAGCAGCCTTGGTTCCAATAGTATTTTTCCCCATAAGGATTTAAAAAAAGTCTTTCTTAAAGCATTATAAGCCACAAACTAAACCAATCATCTAAGAGGTAAATCACAACATTACAAATTTTGCCTTTTTGTCTGCCCAACTCTATGTATGTTTTCCAAGACCTCTTTTCCATTAAACATTTTATTGGACTGTCCAGGTTTTAGAATTTTTATCCTGTATAAGTGTAAAAGGCCTTTTTTTTATTTATTTATTTTTTTTTTTTGTAACAGTTTTTGCAATTTTTGAAATTTAGCCTCAGATGCTGACATGGCCTTAAAATCCAATACTGCCACTGTCGTTTTGTCTGATTTTCAAATCTGCTTCAAATCAAAGGTACAAAACTGTGTACCGTGTTTTGGTGCGATTTGCTTGTGTCCGTTTTGTGATTGGTGGAGATTTAGTTTTTCACCAACTTATTTAAAAAAGTAAGTTAAAATGATGCTGATGGCTTCAACAAAAGCATTTACCATTGATTAACAACTTCATAGCTCACAGTAGGTCTGTCTTCATAGGTCTATAAGTTATTGTTAAAAATCAACCCCACTGTTGCTTTCTGTACTCTAAGAATAAAAACAAAGCAAAGCACACAAACATTAGGTAAAATGTATATTTCTATTAGATGGAATGTTTTTATTGAGATATATTCTGTATATATAGATGTATGTATTTGTAGTGGGATTTCACTGGACTGATGTCCACCAACTTTTTCTTCCAAATTCATTCTAGGTTGCCTTCTCATTGAAGCATACATGCTGTGTTGCCTTAGCTGTCTTGTGTGGCGTGCCTATCCTTTTAAACAGCCTTTGTGTTGGAAGTTTATAGCTTAAAATGCTGTCTGGATAGGTAGGTGGCATACTAGATTTTGGAACAGTGCTATTGTGTGTAAGTAAGCGAGATATTCTCTGGAAAGTCTCTTCAGTTGTATGTTGGTTTCCTATGTGTGCTGGAGTACCTCAGGGACATGGTGTGGGGCCGATCATGTTCAGTCATTTAGTAGATCGTGCACGACTCCTTCCGCCAGACCTGCCAAAAAACACAGTGTTATGGATAGAGCCATTGTGTCTCTAAGACCGTCGTTAACCTGTTGTGTCTTATAGGAGGAAGCAGTGCATCGTTTCCCCCTGGGCTAGAGATCAAATTAAAGCCTGCCGTCTCTATCCTGAAGCTGGCTCACCGATTTCCTCTAGCTTATCTTATTCACTATACGTTAAGACATTTAACATTTCGCATTCACATTATATAGTGAAAAAGCCAATTTTAACTTTAGTAGTAGGTAAATGTCAGGATATTGATTTGCTCTGCAAAAAAAGTTGCTACTCGCTAAAAGCGTGCGATCTTTAGGTTGCCATAGTTCAATCCTGACTCAAGGCATTTCGTGATACTCTAATACCATCATACTTCTTGACTTGGCATTTATTTAAAGGTACAGATGGAATCATAATTTTTATTAATGTACACATCACCAATAAACTCACTTCAGTGTCTGACTGTTTTATCTGGAACATGTTGATTTTAGAGTTATGCTGCAAACACTATTTTTATTTTATTTTTTTAAGAATTCAGATGTTTTTTTTTTTTTCCCAGTAAAATAAAATATATAAGCATCCTTGAATAAATTTATATAAATAAATCATACTTAAAAATTAGGGATGCAACGATACCATTTTTTTCAGATCCGATCCAATCCAGAAAATTCTGAGTATCGGCCAATTCCGATCCGATACCAACGCAGTTTTTTAAAAAAAAATCTATGTAGAATTTCTATACATCTGTGTCACTCTTTTGTGTGTTAAACACAATCTACTAGACAACTTAATTTTAATGAAAAATAACATGAAAAAATATATAGGGGCTGTTTACACCTGGTCACGTCATACGTTTTGTAATATAAATCCGATCACTCAAACCACTTCAGGAGGTGGTCTGGGCCACATTCCAGACGAAACTGGACATGTGTAAATGCATCTGGTGAAACCACATATGTAAATTTTACTCCTCCCAAAATGTAAAAAATAATAAATGTGTGAGAGCGTGTTGTAGGCTATATGACATTATAGTCAGATATGACTGCGCTAATGCAACATGCATCGCCGCGGACAAGTAGCTGTCTCTTCAGCAAGCAGACGCGCAAACTACCGCGAATGAAACCGAAAGTAAGACGCAGATGCTCAACACACAATCATCATCTTCATTACAAGTAGTAAGACAAACTTATCTTTCCAGTGCTGATGCCGTGCGCTCACCTATTGCGGTCTTTGGTCTTGAAATGAGCCGATAATTAAGAAAATGCAGCGCTTATCTTTTGATTTCGTTGACGTGAACTTCGTTAAATTTAAATATAGCGCGGCAATTGAAGATCGGATTTATATCTGTTTTGGGACTATGTGGCCAAGTGTAAATGGAAACGTTTTAACAAATCAGATAGATATCCGATCAGCGAAAACGCGCATGAAATGACCAGGTATAAATGGGTCCATTCATAATCTGTGACAAAAACACTATTAGAAACTAGGTTAGTGGATAATTTAGCAGCAAAAGTTATTCTAGAAAAATCATGAGTGCACAATTTTATAAAATCTAAACGTTTAGTGAAATAACATTATTTTGTGGGGAACAAATAAAAGTGAATATGTGAAGGACTAGATCTGGTAAAATGTTACACATTGCTCTTTGTATCGTTGTAAAATACATTAATGAAAACAAGTAAACGTATTTATTTATAAATATAAACTACAAAATTAAAAGACATTTCTTAGCACAGTAATGAAGGCAGCAACATATGATAGAGGAGTCCTATCTGTCATGCTGCCTCTATTACTGTGCTATACATTAGATTATTAATAACCTTGATAGGACAGAACAAGAAAGGCTATAAATAATCTTTCATTGCGCAAAAGCAATGCTCCGCATAAAGAAGTTCAAATCACAAATGAAAGCGATATTGATGTGTAGCTCATTAAATCTGTGCGATAGTTTATTGAGCTTTTTCTTTTAACAGTTTTAATTTTTTGTTATTGTGCGCTCTTGGAGAGAGTTTCATCGTCTTGACTAGTAACCGAACGTGACACAGTTTGAATGGTGAATGGAGGATGACAGAAAAACGCAGCGGAGAGAAGTTTACTGAACTCGAATTTAACGACTTAAATATTCATCTGTACCTCACATTAAACTATGGAACGGCTTCAGAACATTTGGACTTTGACTTTAATGTGCTTTATAATGTTTTTTTTATTTTTATATTTTTTTTATTATTATTATTTTTATTTTTTTTTGCTTTCGTGGGGCTTAACAATAACACAGAATAGTATATGCACAATATCGGATTTGGATCGGTCTCTTCTGACCGATACCCGATCCGCAGAAAATGACCGTATCAGAGCCGATACCGATACTGAGTATCGGATCGATGCATCCCTATTAAAAATATAAATGAATAGCTATTTTTATTTAAGTTTAACATATTGCAGATTAGCAGTCTGTTAAAAAAATAAATAAATAAAACAATTTATTTATTTTTAATTTGTGTATATATGCTAATTAAAAATAAACAATATAAAAATATTTATTGTATTTTATTTCATATATATACACACGTTTACAGACTGCTAATCTACAATAAGTTAAATATGTTATGCTCAAACGTGGGCATCAGATGTTAGATGTGAAGGTGAGCAGATATTTTAGTTGAAGTTTGTTTTACACAAATGTGAGGCTAGAAATATAACAATGTGCTGTATGGATGATAGCAATCCATGTGTGCTTATTACTTAATGGTTTTGAATTGCACTGTCACTTCTATAATTTTACCACCATTAAATTCATATTATAGATGAAAGTTATGAAAATTGTAGTGGGATGAAGGGTTTTTCTAAGCAGAAAAGCCCAGTGAGGGGATTCCAACCTTTTAGAAGATGATAATATGTGTACATTGTATATAATGATGGCAGAAATGCTGATTATCTGTGTTCTCTCAGGGTCTGTTTTCTGGGTGTGTTGGCGCTGGTAATCAGCTGGGGCTCACTGGGTCTGGAACTGGCTGTCTCCTCGGTGAGTGTCTCCATGGCAACGCTTCTCCACACAGAGGCATGACCGTATTGTAGTGATGCTTCTTCGTCTTGAAATCTCACGGCATATGCCCAAATTATAACTGTGGAATTACATAAAGCAGCCAGTAATAGTTCATCTCTGTGATTAGCAGCCTCTTTAGCATAGTTATATTATACAACTGCTTTAAAGTGGAGATGTTATGACATTTTTGTATACATACTCTAACACTCAGTATCTACACACTAACAGCAGTTAGTCAAACATAATCAAGGTCATTTTCATATTAGGAATGTACAAACCTACAGATCAAAGTCAAAGCAATTCAAAATGGACTAGTCAGTGGATTGCCAGCTACTAGTTGGCAAATCAGTTGTATGAAAGTCCCTGTATGACTTGGTTAGTTTCAGATTCACCAGGGCTTGATTGCATGTCTGTCTTAGGGGAAATTTAGATTAGATGTTTTCTTGCTACTGCAAAATACAGTTAAACAGAACTGAGGGATTTCAAGGTGCATTTTTTAAAGTTGGACTATTTTTAGCTTGACATGTCATCTTAAAAACACAACACTTCTCAACCAGTTAAAGCACAGCAAGCTGCCAGGATGCTAATTAAACACTGTCGCTAAAAATCACAGCTTAAAATATAAACATTACCCTTCAAAAGTTTGGAGTTGGTAAGATGTTTTTGAAAGAAGCCTCTTGCCAGTCACCAAGCCTGCATTTATTTGATCAAAAATAAAGTGAGTAATATTGTGAAATATTTAAATATAAGTTAAAATATAATGTATTCTGTGATGTTAAAGTTGATTTTTCAGCATCAAAAGTCCAGTCTTCAGTGTATCATGATCCTTCAGAAATCATACTGAAGTGTTGATTTTTATATTATCCATGTTAATCCATTTTAAACTGTTGTGTTGCTAAATATTTTAGTGAAAGCCATGAAATCTTTTTTTCAGAATTCTTATAGAAAGTTGAATAGAAGGGAAAGTTGAAATGAATAGGAAGTTCAACATATCAGCATTTATTTGAAATGGAAATCTTTTGTAACATTTTAAAAGTCTTCACTGTCACTTTTGTTCATTTTAATGGATAAGCTGTCTGTAGAAAAGTTGAATAACACATTTTTACCTTCAGGGGAAAACAGCATGCCATAAAGTGTAGAATATCCTCTTTTAATATTCATTGTTTGCTTTTCTTTCTCATTTTAGGGCTTCAGTGACTTCTGTGCAGCACCTGATATGTACATGACCAAGGTGTCAGAGCAGTATATGCTTATCAAGAAAGGTTTGTTTCATTTCACTCCAATCCATAGTTTTCTTTCAAATTGCACAGATATTACATATCTTTTTTTTTTCTTTCTTCCACCTCCTGCTGATTTGTGAGTAATATGCTTAATCTAGCAGGTGTTATTGTGAATCACTTGCGAGTCTGTCTGAATTTAGTCTGTCCTACATCTCCTGACGGAGGAGCATGTTCTCTGAGGGATGTGCAGTCACGCTGGCGTTCAATTCCTGTTGGCTCAGAGAGGAAGCGTTCCATCTGACTTTCTCTTCCTCACTTTATCAGCGTTACTCAACACAGCAGTTCCTCTTCAAAGTGACCTTATTATCCACAGGAGGCTGTATGCTCTCAGTATATCAGAGGGAAGAGACAACCGTGTGGGTGTTTTTCTCTCAGTCTGTTTTTGCGTGTCCGAGCGTTCCTCTTTGGGTGGCCGGAGCAAGATGTTGATGATGGAAAGTTGATGCTCACACATTCTGGTTAAGCCTAATCTAGGTGGGCTCTGGGTACGGCCCATTGGAAATTGGTCTTCCTATGACTTAATCCTTGGAAATGAAGCATTTGCACTGGCCTGAACGTGTGAATCCTGTTAAATGTTTAAATGGTTTCATTATGTTGGACCTGTGGTTAGACATGGAGATGCAGAGGTTGGGTATTGGGACTCAATGAATGACCACTAGAATTGGTGCTATGCAGGAAGCAGAAGTGTGTTTGTATGCATGTGGCTCTCTATATGCTTTCATGTAGTAGAAGCAGGTTAGATATGTCAGCTTTGGTGTCTGTTATGATTAATCACTTTGTTGGTCGGCTGAGAAGAGAAGAGCAAGAACTTCTGCAGAACAGAGGAGAGAGATAAGAGGAAAGGAAGAGAAAACCGCTGAAGGATGTGGATGATAAACCATGTGACTATCAGCTTCACACACCATGTAATTGTGTGTCTTCTGGGCTCTGTTCTTATCTTTGTTCTTCCTATCTGAAGTCTTCCTCTCGTTTGCTCAAAATAAGTCCTTAAAGGGATAGTTCACCCAAAATTGAACATTCTGCCAATATGTATTCATCATGCTGTTTTTCCAGACTTGTAACTCAGAAGGAGAATTTAGGAGATTTCACCCAGTCTAACACAGTTTTGTAGTGACCATGAGCAAGTGCTTCATGTGACTTGTGCATTAAGTCTCCTGAAGCAGTGTTGTTATCTAAATGGTTATTAACTAAAACCATTAAAATGTTTTTATTATTATTTTTTTATTATTATTATTATTAATTGAAATATATCTAAAATAAAATACTAGATTAAAAATGTAAAAAATGAAACAGAAATTAGAAAACTGAAGTTGACTACTAAATTTACTAGAACTAAAACTGAAATAAAATTAAGCACAATAGCACATACAATTACTGAAAATGGAATAAAATTGACAAAAATAGTATATAAATAATACTAAAATAACACTTTTCTGAAGTTAAAGAGAAAAGCAAAGTTTAATTGTAACCACATCACCAGTTCATAAAAAATTGGCAAAAAAAAAATAAATAAATAAACTACTCCACTCAGAGATTCATTATTTGATTCAGCAGCTTACTGCTGGGGAGGATTTTCATTGGGAAAAAAAAAAATAAAAATCATGACAATTTAATCTATTCCTCACACAAAACTATAACATGACTTCTGAAGAATTGGAATATAGCACACAAGTCATTACACTACTTTTATGGTGATTCTTGTTTGTCTTTTTTTGGAGTTTGTCAGTCACGGTCACTGTGTATTATTAAAAACTTGAAAAGTATTAATTTAAGGTACATTTAGAACAAATGAAAATGTGTGATTAAGTTGTGATTAATCACGAGTTAACTCATGACAATCATGTGATTAATCGCGATTTAAATATTTTAATCAATTGACAGCCTTAATATATATATTATTCTGATTCTGATAACTCTAATCAACATGGGTATGGACAAATATGGATGCTTTATACAAATTTATGTTTATTATTATTGAAACCATAGTCAACACAGAGCATGAAGATTAGACATGTTTCAAAGGTCATAGATGTTTTTCAAAGAACTTGTTTATGTCTTTTAGACACATGAATAATGAAATACCAGGTTCCCATTACTTCTCTTTCTTTGCACTGAGCAATTTACTTACACAAACCTGTTTACATTTTTGCACGACAGGGCAGCTCACGTCTTCTGAACATGCAGAATGTACATGTATTGTTTATTATTACATTTGTTTGCCTCTCTGTGCCCACATACTGTATTTTGATGCAGCTAAATTCTCAATAAAACTGTTTTCATTGATATATTTTACTGTTTCTGTTGTCAGACAACGGAATGAATATGAAATAGTGACTGAAACGTGACCCATTAAGACTAGGCTACATAACCAGCTCTCCTTTCCAAGATCTGCATAAAAATCCTGATAATGGAGCCGTCGTCTGATGAAATCAAATACACATAAGATAATGACAATAGCTGTGCTGTGATTTAGGCTATATTTGCATGTAAAATTAGAGAAGCAACATAATATCTGTGTTTAACTGAAAGCGCTGCTCCTCGCCGCCGCTCGCTTAACAGAGCAGACACACACAGAGAGAGAGAGAGAGAGAGGTGTGCGCGCGCTGGGAAAAATAGTTTTGGATAAAATATTGGTGAAGTATGATTGCTTCATGAGGAAAACAAAATATTTTGCTAGTGGGTTTTCATAATTTGTCCCACCATTCTAGAATAAAATATGTCTTTGGAACATCATCATAATTATCATAATCCACTAATTACATCTCTTTAGTCCAGAAATATATTTGGAGCAGTAATTCAGCCGGAAGCATTAATAGCTGTAGATGGAGACCACAAAGAAAGCTCTGAGTGTGCTCCTTCTGGCTATCACTGTCCTAGACTGACTCATCCTGCTGCGTTTCCCTAGAATAGAACCAAGACATTTCTGTACTTACAAATAGCACACGTCTGTGCCATCCGTCGTGTCTCTTCCGGAAAGCCTCAGTATATATCGCAGCATGTCTTCTGTGCTGAGCTGTTTAATACTGAATCTAGTTGTTTAAAGAGGCCGTATAGACCCTTTTTATAGACTGTGATGCATTTTTGGAATTATTAGAGTCATAAATCTAGAAAGAAAAAAAAAAAAAATCTTCATTTCATTTATAACCGTAAACTTTTGTTTTAAATTAGCCTGGCTTTACAAAAAAAAAAAAAAAAACCTATATATATATAATATTATATTATATTATTTAACTCATTTTTATACCAAAAACATCTAACTTTTAGAATTAGGCCGGATGCTTTGGCTACTTCTACATGTAAATAAGCTCTGTTATGAGGGGCTAACCTACTAGTTTATATGTGTGTTGTTTTTTTAAATGACATCACAAAGTTTATCTATATCAAGTCTACTTGATGTTCACTCAATATTAATTTCAAACCCAGAAGATGACAGTAGTCCAAACATGTATCTGAATTAAACGATTTCCTTTTTAAAAAATCAACAGTAATGCATGCTATAATTGTCCTCCGTTAAGTATGCAGTTTACTCATCTGATAACTTCTCAGAAGGATGTTAAATTTTACAATCATCATTGAAGAAAAGCTGTGAAACACTCCATAAATAAGATCTGTCAGTGCGCTGATGTGTTCCCTGCCTCGCGTGAATCAGGATCTTTTACAGCCTGCAGTCATTGGCGTGAGTGGGATTTAAAGCTCTGCTTCCTCTCAGATCATTTTTGGAAGCCACTCCATTGTCTTTGTTCGGTTTCATATGGGTATCACCAGTCACCCAATATTACATCCAATTACTGGAGGATATGACATATGAGCCTGTGGGGCTCTGGCCCTCTCACTGAATACTATTACAACCTATAAATCCAGCATCGAACTCCGCTACCACACTATAAATGAATGCTGCTCAGTTTAGTCTTTTGTATACAGCCATCCATGGATATAATTGAGAGGCCAGTTTATTGCCCTCATCATTGACATAATTATGCCATTTATAGTGCAATCAGGGAGGCTGGTTGTATGGGATGGGGGAATTGGCTTGTTCATAAGCAGGTTTTACTTTTCCCTGTGACCGCTGCTGTGTGTGTGTCCATGTGTGTAATGATAGTGATGAAAGCATCACACTCCTCCTCAGCAAACCCACCGCTCTGACGCATGTGTCTGTTTTTGATTCACGTCCACGCAACCTGCTGCAAGCTGCGCATGAAGATGGCCCAAGACTCCATCTGCGTTGGCGTGTGGAGGTTTGTGAGAGGATTGTGTGAATTAGTACCATTTCCTGTGCAGAAATAGAACATATTTTTTTAACACTGCAGTCTAGATCTTCATTTCCATTCATCTTTACATTCACAGATCAGATTCATTACATGGTAATTTTAATCAGCTTCACAATTTAAAAAGTGTGGGACCCCAAACTTTTGTGTGTGTGTGTTTTGTACATTTTGTACTTGTAATTTAATGGAAATCAAACCCATGACCTTGGTGTTGCTAGCGTCAAGCTGCACTGTTTGAGATACTAACCTAGTATTTACAAAGTCTTCAGCTCTCATCTTTCTTTTCAGTCCTCGTAAAAATCCTCAATGACCTGGCAGAACTCATCAAATGTGTGATTGTTTTCTGTTCACGTTTACTGAAAATAGTAGAAATCACAATGAAATTCAACCGAATATGGCACCTATTACTGATGCACATTTATTGACAAGCATATGTAACTTGCAACTTCCCGCACCAGGCAAGAGTTATTCCTGAACACCCATAAGACAGAAGTTCTAGAGTCTTGTTAATTTATTTAATATTTTGGCTAATTTATTATGCGCTCAGCTACCAAGAAGAGTGCCATTAAAGACATAGGTCACCCAAAAATGAAAATTACATCAATTTCTCACCCTCATGTCGTTCCAAACCCGTAAGAGCTTCGTTCATCTTCAAAACACAAAATAAGATATTGTTGATGAAATCTGAGAGCTTTCTGGCCCTGCATAGACAGCAACACAACTGAAACGTTCAAGGCTCCGAAAGGTAGTAGTTATATCGTTGGGTAATTATACTGTATATAAAATGCGGGCATCAGGGAGCCGTTATTAATATGCGGGGCATTGAAACTACTTTCAAATGCACGATCGCTTTTTAGTTTCACTTTCACTTTCGAGATTCGCAATTGCACGTACTCTGTTTATACTATGGAGTGGCAGTACTTACCACACATTTTACAAGATCATGCTTGTCAGTGGTGCTCAGGATCTGTAAATCATTCGCCATCATCTTAAGTAATCTCTCCTTACTCTGTTTATGTGGTAAGTGAAATCTTATGTACTGTAATGTAACAGGCTACCGTTAGCAAGGAGCTAACCATGTCCCTTTAGTGGCTCGCGTTATTTTATTAGAACGCATTATTTGCTTTCCGTGCCTTTCTGAATACAGACACCAACCCATCCCTGCACTTCACATCCCCTGTACAGCCTGGAACATAACATTTATTTCCATGATCTGCCATTTTCGCTGTTGTCCTCGCTTGTTTCTTCACAATGCCTGCAGAACTTCTGATGATTCGGCTGTGCAGGTTCGGCTGGCGGCTGGCCTAGAATATGGGCGGGTCTATGCAAATGTTGGGAGCGTAACTATTAGTGATCCCGACTGTAACGTCACAGTCGGTTTTATGTTCTGATTCGCCTATTTTTCAGTGGTCTTTTGCATGCACGAGATTTACATAAGGAGGAGGAAATAATGGTGTTTGAGGCTCACGGTATGTCATTTCCATGTACAGAACTGTTATTATTCAACTATGCCAAGTAGTGCTGGGCAGTATGACCAAAGATTTATATCACGGTATTTTTCAAAATTAGACCGGTTTCACGGTATATGACGGTATTTATTTTTTTCATGCATGACTGGGTGTTAACCACATTTTCTACTGATTGAGAGAGGAAAAACTACAGTAGATTGACTTAGAATGCCCTATTTTACTGTCATGATGAGCGAATACTGTAGAAAAATTCCACACTAAATAGTGACTAAACACGACCCATTAATACATGTTAACCAGGAGTCACTCTCATTTATATTCGCGACATCATCTGATAAAATCAACATGCATCTAACGTTACACTAAAGAGCGGCTATGCGGTGGTTTTGGCTATATTACTTTTTTGTCTCATGCAGCGCACTGCCTGCGTCTGAGTAACAAACTAAAAAAAAAACAACAAACAAAAAAGTGCATAATATTAACAGATAAACTATGCTCATATTTATAATTCCAAACAGTCAGTTAGCGGCAGGTGCTTGGAAACGCTGTTTTGTACTCATTTACTGAGGAGTCTGCTGCAGTACGGCCAGCTGAATGCGGTGCTTCTCTGCCGCTCACTGCACAGAACAGACGCCGAGAGAGGCGACACTGCGCCGGGAGAGTCAGATCTCGCGCTCGCGGGGCAGCACTGGCGACATCTTCCAACTGAACCATAGCTAAGGTTTATCCAAAAAAAGTCGCTAGGTTTGTCAGTTTGTATATTCTATGGTAAAAAAGCTGCTAAAAGGGTCTGAAAGTTGCTAAATATAGTGCTAAAGTGCTTGTGTGTGTGAGACGTGGGAGCTGATGGCAGCGGGCGGTGGATATTGTGGATGAGTTCTTCTGTGTCATCACGTTTTACTAGTTCTACAGCTTCAGAACTTTCACGCTTAACACATACAGCTGTGTCCTCGCCACAATGCAATAGTGAAAAGAGACCCCTCTCAAACAGTGTCGCGTTCCGAACGTTATTTAAATGACACCGGTATTGCAGTATTTTAAAAATTCATATCATAAGAAAAATAAACACCGGTATTCGGTATGAACCGGTATACCGCCCAGCACTAATGCCAAGGTAAATACAGTGTTCCATTCTATGGCATCTTTAACAATTTCCTTACTACCTTTCTGGGCCTTGAACGTTTCAGTTGCATTCCTGTCTATGCAGGGTCAGAAAACCCTTGGATTTCATCAAAAATATCTTAATTATCCCTTTAACTAAACACATTTTAGCATGTTTAAATTCCTCCTACAAATTTTCCTTCAATATTGATGCAAAAAAATCTGCAGAATTTGGTCTGGGATTAGTTATTGATTCTTGTGCATTGACTGGGAAATTCTCCTCTGCAGGAGAGAAATTAGATGCTCGGCTTAGTTTGGGAGAGCGAGGCATTTGTTGACAGAATCTAGTTGCTTGTGGTTGGAAATATAGCTGTTCAGATACCTGACATGGCTGCTGTGGGTTCTCTGAGCTCAGTAAATGACAGTGTGTCAGTGTGTGGGTCCATCTGCTTTGAGCAGATGTGTAACGGAAAAAAAAAAAAAAAAAAAAAACCATTTGTTGAAAGTTGCAGGTTTATAATGACTTACACAGTGAACAAAGTTGTATTATATGCTTGTAGATGCAAGCAAATGGACAAACTGTCATACTTGATTGAGTCTTCATCTAGATGATAAATGCTGATTTCTTTCATGTCATTGCTCTTGACCTACTGCCTCTCTCTCTTTACAGATATCCTGCAGTATTACCTCACATGTAACGTGGGTCAGATCAACCCCTTCCAACAGGTAATCACAGTTTCTACCTCTCTTGAATGCATTGATTAAGATTTTATCTGTTAACTAAATCCTTCACTTTCAAATATCTGAGAGATGTCTTCAGAAAAAGTAATCGGCTCTGTTCCAAACACTAGTGAGCTTCCTAACCGGAGAAGTCTGACATCATAGAGACATTCCCAACAGAAATGATTTTGCAAATAGCAAAATTATGCACCATTATAGGTACCTAATTTGGCAAAAATAATAACAACAACAACAACAACAATAATAATAATAATAATAATAATAATAAATTTTAAAATAAAAATGTAATTTAATTATTTTATATTATATATTATTTATACAATTTTTGAAATTTGTATAAATTAGTAAAGTTCTAATATTTATTTTATTTAATTTCAGCTTTATTTCAGTTAACAAAAAATATTTTTAATAGTTCGTTTTAGTTACTGATTCTAACATCAGACTCTGGGAGAGTTAGTTTAGTCCTGTGTACTTAGGTGTGAGGGACCATTAATGTTGTTCCTTCTGTAGATAGTTAATAGACAGCAAGGTATCTCACTGGAGTTTGGAAGAAAGCCAATCTCCTCTCTCCTCCTCAGGCTCCATTACAGGGGCAGTGCCACCCCCTGTTTAGTTTGCCACTGTACATTAGCACTCTCATTGCAAGCTGCTCAGTGGAAATGTGTGCTCCTTTGGCTTCCTGCCTCCCGTTAGTTAATGGAGTCAGACTCCACGTCTTTATTTAAATAATGTATGTGCATGATTCAGACAAATCACAGCTCTTAACTGATCATGATTGATGGATTATGTCTCATTGTCTTGATGTCATTTAATTTAAATGAATGGTAATGCCCATATGGAGATTGAATGCTCTACTTTGTCAGCTGATGTCTCTGAATGGAGTTCCTCCAGTTCTCATGCAGCATACAGATGAACTGAGCCTGATTCACATCTGAGACTGCAATGTATTGAAATGGATATTGATTTAAGATTTCAGTCACCAAGGAATATTTTAAGAACATTTAAAGGGATACTCCACCCCAAAATGAAAATTTTGTCATTAATCACTCACCCCCATGTCGTTCCAAACTCTTAAAAGCTTTGTTCGTCTTCGGAACACAATTTAAGATATTTTAGATGAAAACCGGGAGGCTTGTGACTGTCCCATTGACTGCATAGTAAATTACACTGTCACACACAAGAGTGTACGCTGCTTGCGTCCAGCGGATATTCTCCAAAATGGCTCTATGCTGAACCAGAGGAGACGAATTGTTGAATAAAGTCGTTGTTTTGTTTTCTTTGCACAGAAAAAGTGTTCTCGTCGCTTCATTAAATTCAGATTGAACCACTGATGACAGATGGACAATTCTGACGATGCTTTTCATACTTTTCTGGGCCTTGACAGTGTAATTTACTTTGCAGTCAATGGGACAGTCACAAGCCTCCTGGTTTTCATCTAAAATATCTTAAATTGTGTTCCGAAGACGAACTAAGATTTTACGTGTTTGGAATGACATGGTGGTAAGTGATTAATGACAAAATTTTCATTTTGGTGTGGAGTATCCCTTTAAAGAGAAATGCTGAAGATTCTGCAACAAGTTTAATGCTATATGTTTTAAAAATCAGAGTTGCTTTGCTGTCTACAATGCACATAAGCAGTTACCTTCACACAAGACATGTTCTTGCATTCAAAACAACTAGAGGTATTTTATCTGTGAAGGATGCCATAAGTTTGGGATTGGTTAGATTTTTTTAAATGTATTTGAAAGAATATCTAATACTCACCAAGGCTGGTAATTTTGTGAAATATTATATTTTAAAAGAACTTTTAAGTTTGAATATATTGTAAAATGTCATTTTACTCCTGTGATGGCAAAATCGTTTTCATTATCATTACTCCAGTCTTCAGTGTCAAATGATCCTCCAGAAATCAATCTAATATGCCAATTTGATGCTCAAGAAATATTTTTTTTTTTATCAACATTGAAAAAAGTTTGTGCTGTTTAATAGGTTTTTTTTTTTTTTTTTTTTTGTAGAAACTTGATACATTATTCAGGATTCTTTGAATTAGAAAGTTCAAAAGAGCAGCATTTATTTGAAATAGAAATCTTTTGTAACATTATGTCTTGACTGAAAATCTGATCAATTTAATGTGTCCTTGCTCAATAAAAGTAGTAATTTGTATTTAAAAAAAATATATTTTTAACCTCAGACTTGAATGGTAGTGTATATAATGCTGCTTTAGAATTTGACCAAAATAATTTATCTTCTAAGGCAGCATAATTTTGGAACAAAGTTGCGTTTGTGTTTTTCACAATACTTGTTAACTGCACTGAACCTATACTTGCTGATGCTGCCTGTTGTCTTTAGTTAGTTTCCAGCACTGTTGTTTGCAATTAACACGGTAAGCAGAAGTCTTCTGTGAGCTCTGTAAAGAAGGACGTTGTACTTTCACTGCCTCTTTTTCAGTGAATGTCAGCAAATTTTCCAGCCTATCATTGCGGAACTGTTGGCAGACAAAGCTGACATGGTGGCCATTTGGCATCTCAAATATTCATGTTTTCAAGACCTGTGCTCTTGAAATTCTCCGCGACACACCTAAATGGCCGGATGCAAGAGCCTGAACTGACTTTTGCTGCTGGGTGTAAATGCACTGTTGCATTATGCAAGCAGCTCTCTCTGCTGCTGAAGTACTAACAGTGGAGTGAGCGTGGGTGTGTGCTAGTGAATGGACACTGAGGAAATGCTTCTGCACTGGGCAGGAAGTGGAAGTTGCGCAACCCAGTTTGTATTACCTGTCGAACTCTTAATATTGCATTTTTGTGTCTGTCAGAAAATAACCAGAATCAAATAATTACACGCCGTAGTAATAATGATATAGTTTTATGAATTATACTAAGAAACTCATACTTTATTTAGCTAAGATGCATTCAAATGATCAAAAGTGACAGTAAAGACATTTATAATATTGTAAAAGATTTCTATTTAAAAAAATAGGGCTCTTTTAAAGAAGGTTTTTTTTTATTATTGATTTATTTTTGATCTAATAAATATAGCCTTGGTGTCTTCTTTCTTTACTTTTTTATAATTAGCTTTTCTGCTGTCTTTTAGTTTCATTTTATTTTTCATTTTTATTTGGGTCACTTTTTAAGATTTGCAAAAATGTGTTTAGATCTATAGGTTTTTGTGCTAGTTTTAGTATACTAACCAGATTCCTATAAATGAGATGATGTTTGCACACAGCATGTAAGTGGTTTTTGTTTTTTCTTGTTGTAGAAGCTGTCAGGAAGTCACAAAGCACTGGTGGAAATGCAGGACGATGTGTCAGAACTACTGCGCTCTGCAGTCCGGGAATACCCCAAAACAAAGGTGAGCGCTTGTATGTAGATATCTGTATGACTCTGTTTTTGTGTGTGTGTGTGTTTATTGAGAGCATGCATGTAGTATGTATGGCCCATTTCTCATAGTCCCCTGATGCACAAAAGCTTGCAGGTCCTTTTGTAGTGTCTGTGTGAAAATGTTTGTGTGTTCACTACTCCTGGGCCTCTGTCTTTGTGCAGCATCTGTGTGTGTTCAGGGACAAAGTGATGGCTGACATTCTGTACATGTGAGAAAGAAAGCCGTCCTCTCGCTAAAACACAAGCGTTGAGAGAAACCGCTGAATCAATGGAAATATTTCACCCTTAGAACCGGTCAAAATCTGTTTACCACTGCAACTTCATACAACTTAGACCTCACACAACACTGAGCCTTTAAAAGAAAGAAAACAAGCCTCTCTTCTTTGATATTCTCCTGTGTGAATGTTTTGCTTTGTTGTGTGTGCCATTGTGTGCTGGACTCATAAAGACTGAATAGAAATGAGGATATTGATTATACTTCCTAATGTATGCACTGCATTTACATTTACATGTAGTCATTTAGCAGACGCTTTTATCCAAAGCAACTTATAAATGAGAACAATAGAAGCAATCAAAACCAACAAAAAAGCAATAATATGTAAGCACTGTGACAAGTCTCAGTTAGTCTTGCTTTTTTTTTTTTAAGTAATAAAAAGAAAACAAGTAGATAGAATAGAAAAAGTATAGAGAGCGCTAGTGTTAGAGGGTTCTTTTTTAAATATAAAAAAACAAGTAGTAGAATAGAAATAGAATAGAGTGTTGGAGCGTCAAGTTTTTTTTTTTTTTTTTTTAAATATAAAAAAGATAGTATAGAACAAATAGAATAAAACTAGAACACTACTGTTCAAAAGTTTGGGTTCAGTAAGAAAATAATACTTCTTTTTAGCAAGGACACATTAAATTGATCAAAAGTGACAGTACAGACATTTGTTACAAAAAATTATATTTAAATAAATGCTGTACTTTTGAAATTTCTTTTCATCAGAGAATCCTGAAACAAACTGTATCATGGTTTCAACAAAATATTAAGTATCACAACTGTTTTTATCATTGAAAATAATAACAAGAAATGTTTCTTGAGCAGCAAATCAGCATGTTCAAATAATTTCTGAAGGATCATGTGACACTGAAGACTGGAGTAATGATGCTGAAAATTCAGCTTTGCATCATAAATTACATTTTAAAATGTATTAAAATAGAAAACGCTTATTTTAAATTCTAATAATAGTTGACAATATTTGTGTTTTAAAGTATTTTTGATCAAATAACTTTTAAACGTCTATGTAAATTTAGACATTGCATTTAGAGTAACCATTTTATTTCAAACTATGTGTGCCTGTTTTTTAGGGAAACCTTGAGCAAATTCAGGGGGGTTTGAACACCACTGAAGTTGGACTGCACCAGCTCACTGCTCTTGTGGACTGCCGCAGTTTGCACATGGTAAGTGTTTTAGAGTATATGACCACTTTGCACATACGGTTCCTCTCTGACACTAAAATAAGCACATCTTGCCATCATTTTCACTGTTACCTCAACCTGTGGGCTTCTGTGACATGAAAAAACAGGGTTTGCAGCCCACCTGCAGCTCTCTCACAAACAAACAATCTCTCTCTCTCTCTCTCTCTCTCTCTCTCTCTCTCTCACTCACTCACTCACTCACACACACACACACACACACACACACACACACACACACACACACACACACACACACACACGTATATATACTGTATATGTTTGTATCTTCTATCAGCTCTAAACCTTACCAGCACTTACTGCTGCAGTCTGGAGCCTGTCCTCTTCTCTGAGATGATGGAGATGTCCGATATTTCAGGATTCAGTATGACTAGAGTTCCTCCTCAAGGCTGAGAGACAGAGGCCTGCTGTGTGGGTGGTCCTAGAATTGCATCTCCTTCCCATGAGAAGAGAAAGTAACGGATAAAATATGGACTTTTGGAAATCCATTATACATTATTAATGGTGTTTTCATTCTGAAAAAGCAATAACACACTTTACGGTCCAAACTGTGCATCTGGGCCTTATGTGGGAGAGTTTGTGCTGGAGATGCAGAACAGCGCCGGCAGTAATTACAAATGGAGCAATTTTGCAGTTAATAATGACAGTAATTTGGAGGAAGGAAGACACTGCCATGTTTCTATGATAGCAGCATGTGTAGGCCTGGTCGCGGTTCGGTCAACATGTATTATTAAAAGCCCTGTTTCTCTCTGCAGCATATGGTGCCGTCTACTGCAGGAAGTTCTTAGTTAGAGAGTCTAGCACTGGATATTATCATACTGTTTTCATTTCTTCTGTGTCTATTATCCACATACCCAGCAGAGACTGGTTTCTGTGTGTGTGCTGTTGCATGCAAGGCATTTAAAGTGACAGTTGACCCAAAAATGACATTATTCTGTCATTACTTTCTCATCCTCATGATGTTCAAAACCTGTATCCTACTTTTGTGCTTCTGCTGATGAACGAAAGTTAATGATGGCAGTGAGTGAATGATGACATAATTTGCAGTGTTTGTGTGCAGTGCTGTGATTGTCTTTCTGTTTGTGTGCAGGATTATGTGCAGGCATTGACTGGAGTGTGTTATGATGGACTGGAGGGCCTGATCTACCTGGTGCTGTTCTCGTTCATCACAGCTCTCATGTTCACCTCCGTCGTCTGCAGTGTGCCACACACATGGCATGGCAAAAGGTGAGATCTGAAGAAAAAAAATCATAAATGTTACAAAAATTACTTTATGGTTTTATATAATAATAGTTGTTATAATTATTATTAATTATAGAGGGGTTATTATAGTTAAGTAAAAAAAAAACGTTACCATATATAAAACCATATATATATGGTTTTATAGTGCATTAAAGAAAAAGCAGCAGTTTTGTTATTGTCATAAAACACATTGTTCTTTTCCCACACAAGTTAGTGTTAGCAGTATGACGCAGCCATTCAGTGGAACATCCTCACTTTTGTAGTTAATGCACTCGGGAGGATTAAGGCAAAGATTAAACAACAGTGGAAGTAGTTAGTGGTGTGTTTGTGTGTCCATGGGCATTGTTACGAAGACTATGGTTGGACACCTCGTGCTCCCGTCACACTCTTCGGTCAAACGGAAACAGCTGCCTTGCTCCATCTCTTCCCCCTGTTCCTTCCTTCCAAGCGCTCTATGTGGGAATCGCTCACATCTTCCTCCCATAATTATAGAAACTGCAATAATTTCCCGGTCCAGGCCCATGCGGCTGATCTCCCAGGACAGACCTGCATCAGGCAAACAGGATTACACTGGAAGAGATAGAAAGGACAAAGACGCCAGCTTAAGCATATTATGTAATTATCACACTCATAAGTGTCTCATAGTACACAGCTATTCACACTACCTCTTCATTATAGATAATTAGCAGTTTCTGAATATGAGTTTAGGCAGGCTGTGGCAGGCCATGCTGTGCGGAGGTAGACACTGATTATGTCAACTGTGTGAAGTTGGGAAATATTTTGTCATATTTGAAGTTAGTGCATGTTTTTTTTTTTTTTTTTTTTTTTTGTTGGTGTTAAAGGTGCACACAGGCTTTTTTATAATCTTTTAAAATGTAATAGTACTTTTTTTTAATGAAAAAGCTTGATGTCACATTAGACCAGCATAACATTTAAAAATAGTAGTGTCCCTTGTAAAAATCTAAAAAATTGAATTCAATTCAATTTCACAGATTAAAAAAAAAAAAAAATCACAGTGAAAACAAATTACAAAACTACAAAAACAAATTTTAACATGCATACTTCTCATGCACTGACAACAATAACAAAAAAGTTTTTTTTTTATTTTTTTTTTTTATATAAAGTATGTAACCGCTGATTTTTTAAATACAAATATTCTAAATGGTGTTGTTACTGTTTTTAACATTTTACACAGAAGTGTGATAATACCCTCAGAGTAGTTAAGAAACTGACATTATGTATTTTATTTTTTATTTTGGGTCTTTGCCTTTAACCATGAAATACACAAGTCAAATTGACCTGCAAACATAATCCTAATACAAATTTTGTACACAAATTTCTGCGACATATTAAAGTGTCGAAACCTTGTTCATGGCCCTAAATGAAAAAGTTACTGAATTTCAAGAAAATCATCATAGGTTAACAAGTATTTCCGATAACAAAAATCGAAATGTGCTCCAACTAAATGGCATAAAAGTATAATTATTTTTGTCATGAAACCTAGTACTGAAAATTCTGACTTGGTGTGAACAAGTTGTTTACTGGATCACCTCTGAGTTTACTTTTGTGGACAATAATGCATCCACTTTATGCCAGTGATAATTTTCAAGTGTTGGCTGGCGTTATACTGAAGCTGAACTACTGTATGCTGAATAGTTCAAGTATAGTAGAATAGTTCATCAAGTTACCATGTCCAGCAGTGGGTGGCCCAGATCTGTATATTTATAGCACCACACTCTGTTTCACAGTCTTCCTGATAGTGTTCATTTTTCTCTCTCTGGTCACCATCAGCTTTTTCATTCACGTTCATTAAGCTAACTCAGTGCAGATACATTTCATTCTGTTCCTGGTCGCATGTAATCCAATCAGTGGACACAGGAGAACAGACTGTTAGTGGTCTGTCAAGAGTCACAGAGTCACTGATGCAGGTTTTTGTGTGGTTCCAGGCTTTCCCTCAAACGATAATATGTCCTTCCTCTTGGCCAAATGCATGCTGCTCTCTTTGTTCCCTGTGGCTGAAAGCAAGCAGAGCACATGCTTCTATGTGGACTTGATGTGCTCTTCCTGTTTGTCATTAGTAACACAGCAGAGAGTGCCCTCTTCTGTTCATACCACAGTGTGACGCATTGATAGTGAAGATCAGATAGAATTTATTAATGTACATTTGGGCATATCACAATTTTGAGTGGATTCATCCATTTCTCTGAAGTTTTGGCTTTCTACTTTGAATTAAGGTTTATTTATATATTTATTTATTGGACTACACTGATATATGTGACACTGGATCACAAAATCAGTCATAAGGGTAAATTTTTCTAAATGGAGATTTATACATCATCTGAAAGCTGAATAAATAAGCTTTCAATTGATGTATGTTATTGATGTATATTTGAAAATCTGGAATCTGAGTGTGCAAAAAAATCTAAATATTGAGAAAATTGCCTTTAAAGTTGTCCAAATGAAGTTCTTATCAATGCATATTAATAATCAAAAATTAAGTCTTGATATATTTACGGTAGGACATTTACAAAATGTCTTCATGGAAGATGATCTTTACTTAATGTCCTAATGATTTTTGGCATAAAAGAAAAATCAATAATTTTGACCCATACAATGTATTTTTGGCTATTGCTACAAATATACCTGTGCTACCTAAGACTGGTTTTGTGCTCCAGGGTCGCATATGTTTAGTGACGTGTTAACACTACAGTTCAAAAGTTTGGGGTTGTAAGACTTTTTTTTTTATTTTTTTTTTTTTATACAATGTTTTTAAAAGAAGTCTCTTATGTGCATCCAGGCTGTAATGTGTCACATGATCCTTCAGAAATCATTTTAATATGCTGATTTGCTGCTCAATTTTGAAAATAGTTGTGCTGCTCAATAATTTAATGTGTCCCTGACATTAAAAAAAAAAAAAAACTTACCGACCCCAAAATTTTGAACAGAAATTTTATTTGTTCGTCTATTTATATGTTGTCCCATACTCATTCATTTATTCATTATCCATTGCTGTAATTTACTTCATTGCTAATTTTTAGCATCAAGAAAACTTTCAATAAAATGATATGAATTTTACCTGACAGTATTTCCTTTTTGTTCTGGAGGTGGTGCTAATCAGCAGCAGGTATTTTGCTTCTATTTTGATTCCAGCTAACAGTAATATGTCTGTTGTGTGTGTTTGTGCATACAGGCCTGATGAGGACAGTGAGGAGGAGTCCATGGCTCCTGGAGGCAGACAGAATCATGATAACCTGTACCGTGTGCACATGCCCAGTCTCTACAGCTGCGGCAGCAGCTACGGCAGCGAGACCAGCATCCCTGCAGGAGCACACACTGTCAGCAACGCTCCTGTTACTGAGTACATGTGAGTCAAACACACACACCTGTATGACGTCAACAACCAATAACCTATGAACACATACAGGTCACCTTGTCCGTTCTGTGAAGGATCCGTGAAGTTTTTTTTGTAGGACTAGCCTGATATTCAGATTGACTGATACTTCTTACTGATCCTCACACATTTTCTATTACATCTGTTTTTGGTTCTTCCATGTGCCACCATTCATTTATAAATGATAAACTCATAGTCATTTAAGTGAAACTTTTATTTGTCACCTAAAACAACTTTGGAAATAAATACACCACTATTTATATCACAAAACTGCTTCGTAAAATGATTGCACTTAATAATAAGCTTATATATATATTTTTTTAATACTACTAATTTTACTATTAGAAGTTGAATTGTAAAACAATTATATTCATCAAAAAATCCTGAAAGCAGCAAGTGCTAAGCAGCACTGTTTCAACATTGATGATGATGATAATAATAATAATAAATGTTTCTTGAGCAGCAAATCAGCATATCAGAATGATTTCTGAAGGATCATGTGGTACTGAAGACTAAAGTAATGATGCTGAAAATTCAGCTTTGACATCACGGGAATAAATTACATTTTAAAATATATTCAAATAACAAACCATTCTTTTAAATTGTAATAATATTTTGTATTATTATATAATAATATTGGTGTTTTTACTGTATTTTTGTTCTTTCAAAAGCATTTTTAAAAATCTTCCCGACCTCAAACTTTTAATTGGTAGTGTAAATAAACAAGTACAATAAATTTGAAATAGATTAGCAACATTAATGCAGGAGGATTTTGGATCTTTGTAAAGAGTGTGTGTCTCATTTCCAGGACCCAGAATGCAAACTTCCAGAACCCTCGCTGTGAGAACACTCCTCTGATCGGGAGAGAATCTCCTCCTCCGTCTGTAAGTATCTGCACTCGTCCTCAGTGAATGACGACACACAAACATACAATAATCACAAAGACACTAACGCACAAACCACAGAGTCATTTTGACAGCCTGAATGCTTAAATATACACCTCAAATAGCACGTTCTTGTAGTTTGCTTGTGTAAATCAATGATCTCCCCCACTGTAGTTTCACTGTACACAGCAAGTCATTACAAAGAGCTCTGAACTCTGTTCAAGTAAATGTCTAATTAAATGATTAAGTTGAGTAAGCAGACCTTTCAAGCCAACTGCTGTTGGACAACTTCTGCTGTTGGGAACTTCTTGCTTGCCCAATCTTACAGAATAGTTTAGGTAGAGTGGTGATTTATAGCCATAGATTGATGTTGAATTTATTTTTTGTGTGTGAAGAAAAGGAGAACAGAGATTTTGAGCCAGCTGCCCACTTACCGACTCAAAACACCCTGATAACTGAAGCGAGGTATCAACACGGTCATCTGTAATTGCTGAAATCGGGTTGTTAAACTCAGTGCTTCGACATGGAAGAGGGCTGATTGATTACCTTTCACATAGACTTTTAATGTATTTCAACACCTTTTTGGGAGCCAATCAATATGAAGTTCCCAGAATAAGAACTAGAGCACAATGCAAACATTAGCACCATGGACAACAGTCTTGCTGTACTCTTTGCGATTAAAATTTCTGAGGAAAAAACATTTAAAAGAATGGTGTGGCTGAGAGTTCAGACAGTATGGCTAATTCACTGGGGAGATTAGTTGGTGGGACTGTTAGCATTCACTCATTAACAGACACTAATAATGTCAGAAGGTGACTAATTATTTGAGTACTTGTTCTGCACCACCTAGTCGACTAGTAAAAACGAAAATAGGTTTTCTTTTGAGCAACTGCCTGCGGTAAGCACCAAAATAAAAGTTCACTTAAAGCTTGACATTACAACTGTGAACATTAGGTGGCGCTGTGGATACATGATGTTGAGGAGATAATGACGTGTGCTTTCAGACGCGTATATTATTTTGGTTTTCAAGGTTTTCTTAACATTTACATTAGTTTGGTGAATTTTCTTGGGCGAAATCCAGTCATTTAGTGTGAAGGCGAATGATTTCCTTATGCAGATTTCACAATGGGTTCAAGTTCAACAGAAAACTGCTTGGTTTGAAAGTGACTTCTGTCTGAGCTGTGCTTCATACATCGCTACGCTGTTGATGTTAGACAATGGCACTGTTTTTTTGGCGACACTTTGCTAATGTGACATTTCCTTATTTGGTGTATTTGCGTCTTGTTAGAGTCATGCATCCCACCAGATGATAATCCAGTTTTATGGTCTTATAAAAAAAAAATTGATTGATTTAAGATTGCTTATAAGATTTGTGTACATTATTAAAATACATTTTTATATAGCTTCTGGTGAGCACTAGTGTCTTTTTATTGTTGACTTTTGCAATTACATTCAATACATTATTTTACATTAATTTTGGAATTATGCATTACATTATTTTTGTCTAATTATTGTTTGTTTAAATTTCACATACATATACTCATCTTTTTTACTTGCATTTTATTATTATTTTTATTATTTTTTTTTTTTTAAGATTTATTTTTGGGATTTTTTGCCTTTATTATGATAGGATAGTAGCTAGACAGAAAGCAAACTGGGAGAGAGAAATGGGGACGGGGTCGGGAAAGGTCGACGAGCCAGGACTCAAACTCAGGACACCCGAAGCACAGTGGCACTGTACAAAATTATTTGATCCCCTGCTGATTTTGTACGTTTGCCCACTGACAAAGAAATTATCAGTCTATAATTTTAATGGTAGGTTTATT
Source organism: Spinibarbus caldwelli (assembly GCA_039654775.1). Classification (NCBI taxonomy): domain Eukaryota; kingdom Metazoa; phylum Chordata; class Actinopteri; order Cypriniformes; family Cyprinidae; genus Spinibarbus; species Spinibarbus caldwelli. The sequence goes on from CM077218.1 coordinate 32,821,650, forward strand.
GAAAAGTGAGAGACAGAATAACAACAAAAATATCCAGAAAAATGCATTTCAAAAAAGTTATAAATTGATTTGCATTTTAATGAGTCATAAGTATTTGACCCCTTCGCAAAACATGACTTAGCCCTTGGTGGCAAAACCCTTGTTGGCAGTCACTTCTTCTTGAGCCACTCCTTTGTTGCCTTGGCCGTGTGTTTTGGGTCATTGTCATGCTGGTATACCCATCCATGACCCATTTCAATGCCCAGGCTGGCTTCAATGCCCTGGCCCTGACAGTACATGGCCCCGTCCATCGTCCCTTTGATGCAGTGCAGTTGTCCTGTCCCCTTAGCAGAAAAACACCCCAAAAGCATAATGTTTCCACCTCCATGTTTGACGGTGGGGATGGTGTTCTTGGGGTCATAGTCAGCATTCCTCCTCCTCCAAACACAGCAAGTTGAGTTGATGCCAAAAAGCTCGATTTTGTTCTCATCTGACCACAACACTTTCACATTCAGATGTTCATTGGCAAACTTCAGACGGGCTGTACATGTGCTTTCTTGAGCAGGGGGAGCTTGCGGGCGCTGCAGGATTTCAGTCCTTCATGGCGTAGTGTGTTACCAATTGTTTTCTTGGTGACTATGGTCCCAGCTGCCTTGAGATCATTGACAAGATCCTCCCGTGTAGTTCTGGGCTGATTCATCACCGTTCTCATGATCATTGAAACTCCACGAGGCGAGATCTTGCATGGACCCCCAGACCGAGGGAGACAGTTATTTTGTGTTTCTTCCATTTGGGAGTAATCGCACCAACTGTTGTCACCTTCTCACCAAGCTGCTTGGCGATGGTCTTGTAGCTCATTCAAGCCTTGTGTAGGTCTACAATCTTGTCCCTGAAATCCTTGGACAGCTCTTTGGTCTTGGCCATGGTGGAGAGTTAGGAATCTGATTGATTGATTGCTTCTGTGGACAGGTGTCTTTTATACAGGTAACAATCTGAGATCGGGAGCAGTCCCTTAAGAGAGTGCTCCTAATCTCAGCTCCTTACCTGTATAAAAGACACCTGGGAGCCAGAAATCTTGCTGATTGATAGGGGATCAAATATTTATTTGACTCATTAAAATGCAAATCAATTTATAACTTTTTTGAAATGCCTTTTTCTGGATTTTTTTGTTGTTATTCTGTCTCTCACTGTTCAAATAAACCTACCATTAAAATTATAGACTGATCATTTCTTTGTCAGTGGGCAAATGTACAAAATCAGCAGGGGATCAAATAATTTTTTTCCCCACTGTATGTCAGCGCGCTACTCACAAGACTATTGGCGCCGACACTTGCATTTTCATTTTTAACAAATCAGTTACATGACTACAAATTTACTCTGTTTTTAAGAAACATTATCACTGGACAAACTTTAAATGAAACTAAAAATCTGTGTTAAAATGAGTTAGTCGGCTGGTAGTTTAGGTGAGATACAGATTGTCAGGACTTGCTGATGTAAGTTAACCCCACTCACACCGTGTACTTGTGTTCCCTCACACCCTCGTGTCTGGTCTTGTGTCCTCTAGACGCTGCGTGTGTGTGTGTGTTTGGGAGTGCATGTGTACGTGTTTCTTGTGAGCTAGAGAAGCAGTCAGTGGTGTCTATCTGCTCTACAGTTTCTTGTCATTTTCTTTTCTACAAACCCACACAGTTGTATTTGACATCCACGGACAGTAACAGCCATCACAGCTGGCAGTTAAAGCCATCGGAGAGTTCCCGCTCGTTTTGGTAACAGCCTCGGCTATTCCAACAGGTACTCATATGCCCCACTCCCACTTATTGGCCCACCTTCCTCCCTATAAAAACAAAAAACACAACAGTGTGATTCCTTCCCAAACCACCCTCACTCTGACCCAAGCAAGCTGCCTTCGCCCCTGGTGTTTTTGTTATGTGGATCCCTGGTCTGACATGTTCTCCTTCCACCTGCATTAACTCTTCACGTATCTGACAGAGAATCCAATTTCCAAGAACACAGAGAGGAATAAATGCATTAAGGCAGACATTAAAGGAGAGAACTGCTTTTTAATTTAGTTTGGCTAATGATTAGCATCCTAAAGGTGCATTCACACTGACAGTCATTAAATTGATAGAGGTCACTGAGCCACTGTGCTATTAATTTGTAATTCACTGTCACTCATTTCAGTGAAAATCAGCAATTCTCGGTCAAGTTTTATTTTAATGTTTCCTTGTTACAGTGCAGTTACACTAATAAGCACTGAGTAATATTAATAAGCAATCTCTGTCAGTGTAAACAAAAGTACTGTAATGTCCTCTAGTTTTGTGTAATATTAGTTACACCTTTCACAAGTGATTAGTACTTTTTATGTTGAAAAAGTAAATATTATTAGATAGTCCTATTAGGGATGCATTATTACTGGTATCAGTATCAGCTTGATGTTGAAATTTGAGTTTTGACTAAGATCTGTCAGCTCTAGTCGCTACATATGCATCTGTAAACTGATGATGATTAGTGTACACTGGATTTGAATGTACAGATTAGACTTGTCTTTCATTTAGAAACATGTGACTGAAGTTGTTAATACCTGTCTGAAGGAATGACTCATTATCTTAGTATTAAGCCTATTTGCAGCTGTTTAAACTAGCCATTTTGCAAATGTAATCAGCAGATAGAGCAATCAGCCAGTTATATTCATGCCACACTTAAAAACCTCAGTAAGAATAAAATAAGCTTAAGGGAATCAAAAGAGGATTTACTTTAGTATTAGGGTAATTTTAGGTCTAGAAATATGAAGATATGTCTCCTCACTTTTGTATATCAAATCATGTTATTGGTTAGGTTACGTGTAAGAAAAGTAGAAAATAGAAAAGTAGTATTTATACTTGCGTTTATCTGTTCACTCTATCAAAACAGCAAGCAGTCAAAGTTGACATGTGCATTTATTTGCCATTTAATCACCAATAAATAAATAAATACTAATTGCACTAGTTCAGTCTCTACAAGCACATTAATATTGCATCTACAAGGCTGTCTAAATGATTCTGGGTGTGCTGTGACAGACTTTATTATTATTATTATTATTATTATTATTTTGTTCATTTTATTACAGTACATTTATTTTATGAAAATGTTTTGTTACTACTTTACACCTGTTATTAAAGTCCACCAAGGGTGGATAAGTGTCATTTTAGTATCATATATCAATACATAATTTATAGATAATTTCCTTGTTTTTTTGTGTTTCTGTCATTTTGCCCCACCCCCATGTCTACATAGTTTTTATTCAATTTTATCCCAATTTTAGTTTTCATTATTTAATTAAGAATTTTTTTTTTTAACACACTCATTATGCCAAAACAAGGTTATCAAATCTTTCGAGGTATGGCTTCCAATCAAAACATTTTTAAAGCATGTATTATGCATTAGGGATGCACAATATCGTAGCATTTTTCTTATTTCTGATATTTTTATAATTTTTAGCATCATAATTGGTTACTTAGTTGTGCATGCTAAATGTCTGTTTTTACATATAGATTACTACCTAATCTTTAAATTAATCTAATTAATAACACTTTTGAATGAATTTTCAGGAATATAATATGATGAAGTATGTTTTTATCATTTATAATAATTTATGAAATAAAAGTCATTTACAGTTCATCCCTAATATGCATCCATGCAATCATGAAGCATCTGTTTTTAATATCTGGTATTAACAGTGCCACTGTGACAGCCAGGTATGTTCACGCTTAGTTGCACTATCTAAAGCATGTTCTTTTGTGTGAAAAGTAAGTCTAAAATCTAAATGATTTTGTTTTTTTTATTTCTCAATGTTTGTCTCTTTCCAGTACACATCCAGCATGAGGGCAAAGTACCTGGCCAACGCCCGCCCCGACCCCAACAGCAGCACCTCCGCAAACTAGAGGAACACTGTCTTCTTTCCCTTCAGTCTAAAGCTCCCACTCACCCACATGTTGTTCCCACAGCCCAGACCGGTTTCACCCCAGGCCCACCCATCCAGCCATGCTGATCTTTGATGCGTGCTCTCCAACCCAGCTGATAAAGGACGTCCTTGCATGTAAATACTGCTGTCAGAGGAATGTTCCAGAGGCCTCTTGCGCTGTTTCCAGATGGCCGGTTCAGTTCAGGCAGCTAGTAGGGTTACTCTCAGCCCTGAGTGCTTGTGTGTGAGCATCTGTAATGAGTATGAACTTCATTACATACAGATACATTGAGTGGTGTGTGTGTGTGTGTGTGTTGTTCCATGCTGCCCTTGCTCATTTGTGGTGCTCTTGCCAGAGGTTCAGAAAGGTCCAAAACTGAAGAACTGGACTGGGTTTAACACCCATAACCCTACATTCCTGCGTAGCCTCTATCCTCTGGTCATTTGAAGTAATGTGACCTTCTCCATTTGCAGGACCTACTGCCACATCCCAACTCTACTGTTTACATCAGTGGCATCTACTGTAATATAACTGAACTGATCTAATCTGAACAGCGTGGGAGCAGTGAGATTTTTCCCAGAATTCAGTAATTGAGTTCCACTTGTTTAGGCTTAGATAGCAGTTTTTAAATTAACAATAGCTGTTCTAATAGAATGGTGCGAGAAAGAAGTCCAAAAACATACTCTTATCTAGTAAACAAATGCCGACGCCAAGAATGCGTCGACTCATTGTACGTGCTTTGGCACTAACCTACATACTCAAGGGGGCGATATACTTATTATAAATTTTATTCACTGCATTACTAATATAGTCCACTTAAATAAGTGAAAGAAAATGAGTGAACGAATTTGCTGGAGCGGTGAACTCCATCTACTGGCTAGATGCAGAATATATTCGGCATGACTCTCGCAGTGCATTTGTATTCAATAGCAGCTAGCCATTGAGTGTACATCAGTTCCAGTGAGTTATGGAAGTGAGTGTACTTGATTATGTTCACTGTAGTTGCAGACACCAAATAGTGCACTATATTTCAGACACTGCCCAAGTTTCTCTTCAAAAAGTTGCTTTTTCACGACTCAAATGGACCTTAAACATAAAAATTTGACTGTGGAAGTTCACGGAAATGCTTGCTTTAGCAGACTTGTTGCGTTACGGATTCCAGTGTAATGCATGAAATCAAGCTCGAGTTAGCTTTTGCATTTTTGTACTTGTGTATAGTATGTTTCTGGCCTAAATCTGTAGCATACTCTGGTTGTGAGGAGAAGATATTTTTGGATTTTTCATCTCATTTACAGGCTTGAGTTTTCAGTGAGAAATTATGGTTTGTAGATGTTTACCTATTGAAATTCTTGTTGGGTTCTTCTCAATACACATGGACTGAATTAATCCAACTACTCATTCAACTGGGCTGTAACCATTGCCATTACTGGAAAACCTGGACAACCAGAGCTGGACAAAACCAGCCTAACAAAGAGGAAGTTGAGGAAACCTCATCAGATAGTTGACCAAACCTCGATGACCTGGATTTTGACCAAACGCTGATGATCTGGACAACCTCAAACTGCTTTTATATATCTAAGTACTTTCAGTCTGAATTCAACAGAACTCTAAAATTACTTAGTCTGATGCTGGGATCGCATCTGAACATTACATTTGTCCTAATGCTGTACAAACATAGAGACACTGGGACCAGCTTGAACAATCGCTTGTCATCGCTTAACTGTTCTAGGAAAAAAGCTGGGAGAACTTCATTGTAGTGTACACAATGTAAACTTAACATTTGGACCTTAATTTTGCTGATCAGTTCAGTCCTCAGGAAAGGGGACACCAATATGGCAGGAAGTAAAGTCATCAAAGTCATTTTTTTCGTTCAAAGAAATGGAAGAGAGCCACAAGCCTCAGTAACTTGTGCTGTAATTCAGTGTGACTTTGAAAGCCCACAATTTCCTGAGCTTGTTGCTTCTGTACCACAAATTGCTTTCATTCCCAGAGTTGATGGGGAAACTTGCCATCCCAGAAGAGGACATAAAAGTGATGTGCTGTCAGCCAGAATATTTTCCCCTTGATGAGAGCACAGACACACAGGAGGCTGGCATCTGATCAGGGTGAACACCTTTTCTCCTCAAAAGACCTCTCTCTGATGTTATAGACCGAGTCTAGTATGAACACATCTCCCCTCTGGACTTTATAAAGTGGTGCCAATGTTCTCATATCATGGGCACCTTTGGTCCCACCTTCACCCACACCTCAGGACTGACTGCCTCCTTCCTCATGCTGCCAACATCTCAATTTCAGGACACCAAGTCCAGGTCATATCCTTACTATTTCAACAAAAAGCAGTTAAAAATGCTGCATTTTTATTATCCACATGCTCTAAATTCATAATGATAAGGGTTCATAATTCATAAAGAATAGATAAAGCATTGGTTTGGTGGTTCATTCTTATTGTTGAGCCCTGATTTCCATCTCATAGAGATCTGCACGTATGTATGCTGTTTAAATGCGGACTAATAACAAATGCCGATGTGACAGCGTTGCTCCTGAGGTCCCAGACTTTTATGAAAACAAGCAAGAACTTCATGGAGAAGAACAGAGCCTTGGATTGTGTTCTTCAGCAATTATTGGACCATTTGAGTTCTTTTGCTTCTCAAAATCATGGTCATCCTATAAACATGGAGTGGAACAATGTTGTGTGCTACTGACGCTTGCATTGGTTTCTCGATTGATGCTTTTGTGATCAATGATGAGGTCTGTATGTCCTCGACTGTGCCAATAACCCGACAGCTTTCCTGTATCTCTAAATGTTTCGCATCTTTGAAGTGGACTCTCGTGAGCTCTGTGTGGCCTGAGCAACCGGATGAGACACCTGTGAACATGAGCCTGACGTTGTGGGAGTATTTCTATTTTTCTCTGTAAATGACCATGTTAGTGATGATGCAATCTGTTTTTGTCACCATTTACTCCTTGGTAATGTCATACTGCAAAAATAATGTGTATACAGTATATTGAACAAATGTTTGCAAGAAAATGCCCCATTAAGGACATGAAATTGTGATATCATAGTACAAACAGGATTTGTTTTTAATTACTTTTTATTTGAATTTCATAGTCCTCGTGGCATATTTTTAGACATTAGGAAGCACAAAATATTTTCTCTTTCATGCGATTTAATGATTTTGGTCTTTTATCAAGATGTTTTTATATGACTTCACTGTGGGATGAACTTTTTTCAGTTACTAAAATATTGTAAATGTAAAACCTGTGGTTTTATTGAGCTTGAACTCTGTGTTTTCAGATTAAACCTAACATTAACTGATGAATGTGTCTTATGTTTAACTGCATGTGTTTATATATATATCTCTCTACAGATTACTTTATTATAATGGTGACCTTTCTGACCAGTCCAAGATCATAAGAAGGTTTATTGGGTTGAATTAGGAACTAAAATCACTTTATTCTTGAACTTTAGCTTTATTGTCATTAATCTTTTTTAATACTGTCATAGTATTTATAGTTATAGCGCTGATTCAAGGATTTTGTGTTTATAAAAAGCTGACATTTTATATAAGTTCTGAATGTATTTAGTTAAGTTTGCACATTTATTATTTGTACTAACTGACACCCCTGCGGCTCATGGATAATACCAACTCAGTTCTAGCATATAAACACAAGAGAGCAGTATTGTGTCATTCAACAGAAGGTACATGGACATGTTCGGATTGGTATACCAGTTTACTTAGACCTACTCCCTACTACTATAAACAAAACTGTAAAATTGTGTAAAAAATAAAATTTTGGGAAATGATCCAAAAAAATCCATTGTATTGCATTGTGGGATGAATTTGATGTATTCTGTTCTGAATTTCATTATATTAATAATAATTATACTATATTAATAATAATAATTATACTATATATTAATATATTTTAGTTGTCAAAATAATAAATAATAGACTACATATGTGTAACATCATTATTACGTTATTTAATATGTAATTAATGGCAGTAAATTATTCATTGTATTGATTCACCCTAATTATTATTTTTTCTTTCAAATTTCCTTTCTAAAAAAATTACTGCTTATATACACTCAAAGTCTTCCAGTTTTATGGAACCGCACACACCAGCCACCAGTCAGGTGACTATAATTACACAGAAAATGGAGATAGCACACAATTACTTTAATTTGTCGCTTTTATGATTTAATTCATTATTAGCTTTTCATCACCTCACAAACCTCATGCTGTTCTTTCAAGAACCCCAGCTCAGGAAACCTTGGCGTAATGTGATGTTTACTGCAATTCATGATGCTCACAACAAAGAGTGGAAGATATTTTCTTACGGATTAGGTCAAAGTATTCTAAAAGCCATCAGAATGTGTTACCTATTATATGAAATCCAATAGATTGTTACTAACTACAAGCACTATGGTGATCATACATTGCAGTTTGAAGATGAGTATTGGCATTTGGTAATCTAGGCTGCTAGATACATGATTGTGAATCACACTGAATTCGATGTCCCTTTGTTGTTTTGATCTGTTAAGACTTGCTGTAAATGGGATGGTTTGACATTTAACCAAAAATTCCAAGAAATTCACTGATGTTTACTTCTCTGATTGTGGGATTGGTTGAAGATTGCAGATTGTTTTATGTTACCAAAAGATACTAAATGCAAAGGCATTGAATGCTGTCTGGGGCCTGACAGGAAAATAGAAATCACAGTGTTGTGTTTATGACCTCTGCTGTGACTTCAGTCATGGGGGTCAGTGTCACAAACAGGACAGACACCCGCCATAGTGGCTTTCCTGTCAGCCGGCGGACAGCTGCCGCTTCACTGGGCCTGTGTGTGTGTGTGTGTGTGTGTGTGTGTGGAGGGGAAGAGGGTGGACTTCTGGGAAAACAAAGCGGAAAATAGAGGGATCTTTACACTGAGCACACCCTGCTTGTCTCCTTCCATTGTCAGTGGAAATGTAAAATGCTTGTTTTTTGAGAGCCAAACAATGTCACAGACTCAAAATGTGAACAGGCATCAAAGAAACAAATTAGCTTAGTGATCCACAAATGAAAAACCAGTGTACGTGTTACGGGAAATGTTTTCCCTCTAATAGAAAATGGCACAGGTTTATTCCGTAACAGGGATCGCAAATGGAATTGCGCACAGCCTAATTATGTTGGAAATTGAGTTAGGCTCCTATTGTTGGACCGCAGGAATGCATTGCGAATGCAGTGGAGTGGTTAAGTGAATGAAAATGGGGGTGATCCCCCCCTGCCAGTTTTGCTTTTATTAGACAGGGCTCCATGCCAGCTCTTTTAGACTAGCTTCCTCTTTCTTCTCAGTTGGGCCTTTTCTGTTGACGTGAACATGTCAGTGTTTCTGATCATAGGTGAGATTTCTTGAAGTTTTTTTAGCAACCATCTGCTTGAAAATGATTTCTGTTACTTTTGAAATCTGTTAACTTTTGGGGGCTTTCTTAGCAGATGTTAACTCTGTTGTGCTGTTAATATGGGAAACTCGACAGGCAGATTCCACTCTGACTCAAAAGTAAGGACAGAAACAGTAATCACATGACACACATAAAAACATGATTTTTTTTTTTTTCAAAGTTGTAAATAAAACAAGTATTATTGGAGTGTTTTACAAGAAAATGCTTATATTTCACTCTCTATGTAAACTTCAACTTTCTACTTGATTTTGTTTAATTCAATGTGTGTTATAGTATATATATATATATATATATATATATATATATATATATATAATCTAGATTTATATAATCTATATATATATATATATATAAGAGATGAAAATTAGAAATGTATCCTTGGCAAATAAATAAGTTTAAGGCGAAAGACTAAAATTATTAACATTTAAAATTAAAATAAATTAAAGCTAAACAGAAGTATTTTAAATAACAACACAATTACTACTACTTAAACTAAAATTAAAACAAAGTATGAAAATACTAATAAAGCTAATTCAAAGTATTAATAAATAGTTAATTTTTATTTAACTTAACTTATTTAAGTTTTTGTTTTTCATACTTTTCTGTACCTTGACAGTGTAATTACTTGGCAGTCAATGGGACAGTCACAGCCTCCCGGTTTTCATCCAAAATATCTTAAATTGTGTTCCGAAGACGAACAAAGCTTTTACGGGTTTGGAACGACATGGGTGTATGTGATTAATGACAAAATTTTCATTTTGGGGTGGAATAACCCTTTAAAGACACCTTGAAATAAAGTGTAACCAAAATTTCCAGTGTTAAGATGAATTCAGTTCATGTAGTAATAGAATAAAATTTTAGCACTTTTACTGAAAATGACGCTGTTGACCGAAATCTCAGGTCATTTCTATGGGCTGTCCTGTAAAGCTTGAGCTAGCAACAGTAACCAATGAGGGCGGAAGGTCAGTTCTTTCCTCACCATCAAAACATCATACCTGTCAAATGCTCTGTCAGAGCTGTCTCTAGTGTGTAAATTCCCTTTACACTCCATCTTGATGGACAAGATTTTGAGTCATGGTGACAGGACAGGTTCCTCAGAGGGGCAGCTGTATTCAGGGGGTCTGCATTCCCATTCCTCACACCCCACTGCCTCTTTTTAACATTGTCCTCCACCAGCAGGAAGGAGCAGGCTGCTCTGAATAGCTCAGTCCTGTTGTTCCCTGTCCTTTATTTAAGAGGACCTCAGTCATTCCTCCAGTGCTGGCTTTGATTGTCAGTTAGTTAACTTCAAACTCCACCCGTTGCTCTTCTCTAATACTCACACCATTCAGAAACATCTTAAGACCATTTATTCTGAGCCATGCGCCCTTTTCTTACCCATTTTGTCAGCTTTATTCCCCTCACTGTTGCGATTTATATACCTCCATGTTCTTTCCCACCACAGCACAGGGACAAGAGAAAGTTAACAAGGTATATCCCACATTAGTGCACCACACTGCCCCTGAATACCCCAAAATACCTCAAGAATGAACAACTGCAGGAAGACCGGCTTTACACCAAAACAGCATTGTGCTAAAGGGCAGGAGAGCTGAGCTGTGTAGTCAAAGCTAACATGAGTAATTTCCTTTAAAAGAGGTTTGGTCTGTTGTGTCCGTTATAAAATGCGAAAACTGAAACCTTGAGGAGAGCAGCAGTTGAGTTTTTACTCATAACAGTTGGTTGTTATTATCGATTACTGTCCTGTCAAGAACTTTTGCAGGATGATAAATAAACTGAAGAAGTTAGACGTGTTTATCAGTTAATAGCACCATCCTGTCCTGGCCTGAGAGAAATCTGTAAGTTTAACTGATTTTCTGCTTATTTGCATCCTGCTTTGCATCAAAAATCACCAACAGATCACTTTCACCTAAAACTAGTTCATGCACTCATTCCAGCCTGAGGAGAACTACATTTTTATGCCACTGGATGAACCTCAGCGCCAAGATATTTCTATATCGGTGCATGTTTAGAAATATGTTTTGGCTTATGTATTGCACCAATTTTTTTTTTTTTTTTTTTTAATCAGAGTTTCTGATTCTAATTCCCTTTGCAGTCAAAACTCAAAAGAGTGTAAAATTATATATGATTTATGTATTATTATATTTGGTTTTATAAAATAACAATAATTATTATTATTTAAGCATTATTTAAATTAACAAAAATAATTTTAATATTTTTAGTTTAGTTAACAATAACAAACTGGGTCAAAATTCAATTCAATTCAATTCAAGTTTATTTGTATAGCGCTTTTCACAATACAAATCGTTGCAAAGCAGCTTTACAGGAAATTAAGTTTCTACAATATATTTATATATTGTAGAAACTTAATATATTTAACTTATGGCGAAATTTGGTAGTTCTGTATGTTGTCTGAGGGTATGCTTCATCTGAGGTCCTCTGAGGGGTTGGCATCATCTCTTCTCAGGTGTTCTGGATCCAGACTGAAGCTTGTGTAAATCCTAGTTACCACGGGATGTTAATCCCGTGGCAGAAACAGAGAAACAAATAGAGACATAATTAGCGTAGCTGCTGTTCCAACCAAGCAAAAATGATTTGTTCAATCCAAGCTAAAGAACAATAATGCGTGTTTGATCAGATATAACTGCAGTACAAGATCATGAGATGCATTATGTGAATGCTTGGCTAAAGAGATGTGTCTTTAATCTAGATTTAAACAGAGAGAGTGTGTCTGAACCCCGAACATTATCAGGAAGGCTATTCCAGAGTTTGGGAGCCAAATGTGAAAAGGATCTACCTCCTTTAGTTGACTTTGCTATCCTAGGTACTACCAAAAGTCCAGAGTTTTGCGACCTTAGGGAGCGTGATGGATTGTAGCGTGGTAGAAGACTAGTTAAGTACACAGGAGCTAAATCATTAAGGGCCTTATAGGTAAGTAATAATATTTTGTAACTGATGCGGAACTTAATAGGTAGCCAGTGCAGAGACTGTAAAATTGGGGTAATATGATCATATTTTCTTGACCTAATAAGGACTCTAGCCGCTGCATTTTGGACTACCTGTAGCTTGTTTATTGAAGATGCAGGACAACCAGCTAGCAGTGCATTACAATAGTCCAGTCTAGAGGTCATGAATGCATGAACTAGCTTTTCTGCATCAGAAACAGGTAACATGTTTCGTAGCTTGGCAATGTTTCTAAGATGGAAGAATGCGGTTTTTGTAACATGGGAAATATGATTTTCAAAAGACAAGTTGCTGTCTAATATAACACCCAGATTTTTGACTGTAGAGGAAGTAACAGTACATCTGTCTAGTTGCAAATTATAATCCAAGAGATTCTGTGTACTGTTTTTTGGTCCAATAAGTAATATTTCTGTCTTATCTGAATTTAATAGGAGAAAATTACTGGTCATCCAATCTTTTACATTTTTAACACACTCTGTTAGCTTAGATAATTTAGAAGTTTCATCTGGTCTTGTTGAGATATACAGTTGAGTATCATCAGCATAACAATGGAAACTAATCCCGTATTTTCTAATAATATTACCAAGGGGCAACATATATATTGAAAATAGCAGAGGACCTAGGACAGATCCTTGTGGTACTCCATATTTTACTGGTGATAATTGAGATGACTCCCTGTTTAAATAAACAAAGTGGAAGCGATCAGACAGGTAGGATCTAAACCATCTTAAAGCCTGCCCTTGAATACCCGTATAATTTTGTAATCGATCTATGAGTATGTCATGATCTATAGTGTCGAACGCAGCACTAAGATCAAGTAAAACTAGCAATGAGATGCAGCCTTGTTCTGACGCAAGAAGCAAGTCATTTGTAATTTTAACAAGTGCAGTTTCTGTACTATGGTGGGGCCTGAAACCTGACTGAAATTCTTCATAGAGATCATTTTTTTGCAAAAAAGAGCACAACTGAGCAGATACAACTTTTTCTAAAATTTTAGACATAAACGGAAGATTAGAAATGGGTCTGTAATTTGCTAGTTCATTAGGATCTAGTTGTGGTTTTTTAATAAGAGGCTTAATAACCACCAGCTTGAATGATTTTGGAACGTGACCTAAAGATATCGATGAGTTAATAATATTGAGAAGCGGTTCTTCTGCTACAGGTAACAACTCTTTCAGTAATTTAGTGGGTACAGGATCTAATAGGCATGTTGTTGGTTTAGATGCATTGATAAGTTTATTTAGCTCTTCCTGTCCTATAGTTGTAAAGCACTGCAGTTTTTCTTTGGGTGCAATGAATGGAGCTGAAGTACTAGACGCTGCAGAATCTACATTTGTTATTGTATTTCTGATGTTATCTATCTTATCAGTGAAGAAATTCATAAAGTCATTACTATTAAATTGTGAGGGAATATTTAGATCGGGTGGCGTCTGTTTATTTGTTAATCTAGCCACTGTGCTAAATAAAAACCTTGGATTGTTTTGGTTATTTTCTATGAGTTTGCGGATATGCTCTGCCCTGGAAGCTTTTAAAGCCTGTCTATAGTTGGACATACTGTTTTTCCATGCAATTCTAAAAACTTCCAAGTTAGTTTTTCTCCATTTGCGCTCAAGTTTACGAGTTTCTTTCTTGAGAGAATGGGTATTACTGTTGTACCATGGCGCAGTACGTTTTTCTCTAACCTTTTTCAATTTGATGGGCGCAACAACTTCTAATGTATTAGAGAAGATAGTGCCCATGTTGCTAGTCATTTCATCTAGTTCATGTGTATTTATGGGTACACAGAGCAGTTGAGATAAATCAGGCAGGTTATTTTTGAATCTATCTTTAGTGGTTGGAACAATAGTTCTTCCTGGACGATAACGCGGAGCCATATAGTTAATATCAGTAATACTCAGCATGCACGATACTAGGAAATGGTCAGTAACATCATCACTTTGAGGTACGATATCTATGTCAGTAAGATCAATTCCATGTGATATAATTAAATCTAGCGTATGATTAAAACGATGAGTGGGCCCAGTGACGTTTTGCTTGACTCCAAAAGAATTTATTAGGTCAGTAAACGCAAGTCCTAACGCATCATTTGTATTATCGACGTGAATGTTAAAATCTCCAACAATTAGCACTTTATCAACAGTAACCAATAGGTCTGAGAGGAAATCTGCAAATTCTTTTAAGAAATCTGTATACGGCCCTGGCGGTCTATACACAGTAGCCAGAGCAAGAGACAGGAGAGATTTCTTTTGCATATCTGACAGTGTAACATTAAGCAGAAGCAATTCAAATGAGTTAAACCTGTATCCTGTTTTCTGGGTAACATTGAGAATATCACTATATATTGTTGCAACACCGCCTCCACGGCCAGTCTGACGGGGCTCATGCTTATAACAGTAGCTTGGTGGAGTAGACTCATTTAGACCAATAGAATAATTTGGTTTGAGCCAGGTTTCAGTCAAGCAGAGCACATCAAAACTATTATCTGTGATCATTTCATTTACAATAACAGCTTTGGGTGCGAGTGATCTAATGTTTAGGAGCCCAAGCTTTAAAAATTGCTTTTGTTTATTTGTTTTGCATTTTTCTGGTTTAATCACGATTAGATTATTTCTAGATCCTGCATTAAATTTATATTTATATTTTGGCTTCACTGTTCGGGGAACAGACACAGTCTTTATAGCTTGGACAGCACAAGTATTTCTATCATTTAAGTGGGTAGAACAAAAGTCATCATAGCAGTTATTTGTGAATGGTCTTACTAGTCAGATGGAGCGTAGAGTCCTGGAGATGTTGTCCGACAGGAGTTCTGCTCCGACTCTGCTGGGGTGCAGGCCATCAGCGCGGAAAAGCCTAGGACGCTCCCAGAAAAGATTCCAATTATTAACAAAGAGCAGTTTCTGTTCTTTACACCATGACAATAACCACTCATTTAAAGCAAAAAGTCTACTGAACCTTTCGTGTCCTCGTCGATACGTGGGAATCGGTCCAGACACGATGATCGTCGCCGCGGGTGATGCGCTGCGCACCGTCTCGATCAGGCTCCTGAAGTCCGTCTTCAGTGTCTCCGTCTGCCGCAGCCTGGTGTCGTTCACCCCCGCGTGCAGCACGATCGCGCTGATGCTCTCGTCGTCCTTCAGGATCGCGGGTATCTGCGCAGAAACATCGAGAACACGAGCGCCAGGGAAACAGTGAGTGTGTGCTTTACCTTCAGCTAACGTAGCACGGACGTGCCGGACGATGGAGTCTCCGACGATCACAGCGTCGCGTTCCGTCTCGCGGAGGGGGGCGAAGCGGTTCCGGGTGGAGATCTCGAAGACCGGAGGCGGCGGAGGGGGAGAGGTCCTCGCCCGGGGCCTGGCTCGCGTCTTCCGCTGCTGCTGCACCCAGGGTCCGTGGTGTCCCGGCGCCGGAGTGAAGGACATCTGGGAAGATCGCGTCCTGGGTGCACAGGATCTGTGCAGAGAAACACACGGAGTAGAGGTGGTGGGAGTGTTAGCGGCGCGCTGTATACTTACCCCGGACTTGTGAGCGTCAGCCCGGGATGTTTCCAGCGCGGCTCTCCGCTCTCTCAGCTGGGCCTGCTTCTCCACCAGCTCACGGATCTGCTTCTCCACGGCCTCCAGCTCCAGCTGCACCGAATGTAGCTCGAACGTGTCCTCGCCTGCACTCAAAGGTAGACACACATCCGCCATTTAAGCAAGTAGCAGTGAGTAAAACGATGGTAATGTGTGTGAATAGAGTATTAGCAATGGAAGCGAGATTAGCGGCAACCTTCCTTGGTTGCCGCTAATGCAACCACGCTGGCGATGCTAACGGGCTATAAGCTAATAGCGGACTCTGGAAATCAAAATAAAACTAGTGATAACAAGGCGCTTTGATTGTTTTTGTTGTAGAATACGATAGGGGATATATTCACACGTTATAGAAACGAAAATGATGGTGTGTAAAATAGATTTCAGGATTAGAAAATAGTCGATAAAGAATTAACTTGACGGAGCTCAAACTCAAAACACGCAGCAGCAACAAACAGGCAAAAATAATGAACTAATACTTATAAAAATATTCTTTTATTTATTTATTTATTTTTCTGCAGGTTAACTTTCTGTTTAGGTTCACCATCAACACTGTAAATGTGCTGGGGAGAAACTTTTAAAAAGTTTTTAGTTATCATTTGATGTCGCTAATTACCTTTTCAAGCTCTTTGATTGTTGCTGAGATATTTGCAATTTTAAGTAAATCTGTAAAAGTAGCTTAAGTATCGGTGGAAATTATCTTAGTAGATGACGTACATGAAACTTTCTGATTCAACTGGAAATTGTCAGGTGTTAATTTATGCAAATGTATGCCAGACACTGATGAAAGGAGGCTAAAAAGGTCCAAAGAAAGATCATATTTTCCAGAATGAGCCGTCGGAAAGATCTGCTTGTAACTAGCAACATGCAGATGGAAGGAAGTAGAGAATGAGATCACACATAACACTTACCCTCACCACTGGCAGAACATCATCTCCTGGAGTTTTATTTTAAATGTGTGCTGGTTTATGAAATGAGGAACAAAACTTTTGAAATTACCTGACTGTTTCTTGTCATCCATGTGAGAGTTCATCAAGGCAGTTTTGCCAAGGAAGTCCAAATTACAGACAAATGAACTGCTGAATGAATGAGTGTTGAGCACATGGGACACCCAGGAGACGTCTCTCAGCATGCTGGATAACCCTCCATGAGAACATGAAACAGACATTTTTGCTCTGTGAGGTAAAGCTTCTTTGGCGGAGGATATCTGATCGCTGGATTAGGAGATAGTCGCTCAGCTCCTTTGAGCACATGATCATAGGGATTTCAGCTCTGGCCAGTGGCTGGGAGGCCTGGAGAACTTGCGGAGCTGGCACTTGCTTGCTGACTGCTATAATTACAGCCTCTCAAAAGAGCTGAGAGAAAACAAGAGTGTTAGCCACTGCTGTCACGCTAGTCTCAAATCTTTACTTTCAAATTTAACAAAAGCAATTTTGCTGTTGATTCCGATTTATTGAATACTCCACCTTTTATCGGATTAATAACAAAATGCAGCATAAAATGCTTCTAAGCGATGTTTAGATCACAAATAGCAGCATAACAACGTGCTAGAAATGCTCAGAACACCTTAATAACTGCATAGCAATCACTTTGCATTGTGGCCATGAATTTCGCACAGGCAAACACCACTTTTTATTCAGAAAATATCAAAATCTGATTTAAATAATGCTAAAGTGAAAGTAACATCTTTATGAGAGGAAGTTTCTAGTCAAAGACAATATCAGTAAAGTTCAATATAAATGTGGTTTGAACAGAAAGGGACATAAATATGCATTGCTGTTTATTTCTGTGATCAGTTTCGAGAGTTTAAAAAGTTTGAAGATATGTGAACCACAGGGCCCTCTGACTCATAATAAAAATGCTGCCATCTTCCTTCCAAGAAACAGTGCAACGGTTGCTTTGCTTCAGCAGCTATTTATTTGTCTGTCAAACCACTATGTGGTTTGTGGCCTGATGTTTTCACATTCAGTGTTTTTGTTGGGCTCTCTGAGGTGAAACTGGCATCGCAAGCTCATCAAGGTCAAGTGTCAAAGGAAGGGATCGGTTGTGTTTTGATCCAAGACTTCATTATAGATCATCTGAGTGATTTTTGTTTTAGACTTTAGTGTCATTTTCCAGTCTCTTTCGGACCCAGACATTGTGTGGTCCAACTGTATTTCACGCATCAGTGCAGAAGCAGTCAAAACAGACCTCAAGGCTTTAATTACAAATGAGATTTTGGCACGAGGATGAGAACGGAAATGGATTCTGTTTCTAAAAGCTGGTTCTGCAATGTTTGTCATACCAACCAGCTAAGTGGTTAGCAGAAGTCATTAATAAGCCCTTCAAGTTGATGAATGGCATGGATGTTTGGGTGTCGCTTACACACATATATATATATATATATATATATACCTCACTATGGTCATAAGCAAGTAGTTTCAGTTATGGTACAGACAGCTTTGTTTATATGCCACACTGACGACGCAATATTTTGTGTACTGATGGGTTTAAGGCACCGGTTTTATTTTAACTGATAACTATCTGAGTAATATTTAGGCAATTATCTTTCCTCCAGGCAGATTACTTTCTTCTGCTTGAGTGCTTTGCATAATTTATTCTCGCTCCCCACCTTGAATGTAAGTGTAGTATTTAACCTAAACAAAAAGATGTTGGGCTTCCTGGAACGCAGACTTCAAGATGAATACCCATAATCATAGGTTTGGTTTATTACAGTACAGTGGGAGCAAACACATGCCCAAATGTGTCTGATGCTCCGACTCTTGCAGACATGGTTTCTGACATCTGCAGCCACATATGACATATGAACTGTGTGAAGAGGGTTTTTGGAGGAAGAAATATGATTCAGGATCACTGAAGGAAGTCCTTTTGCTGCGGTGGTTGATTTTGGGGTGATCTGTGTCTCAGACTTACCCTGAAGAATGCAGAAATCCCCTCTCTGCCCTCAAACTCATGGGAAAACAGGCAGTCGTGGCTTAAGAATATAAACTCTCACACCATTAAAACAGGCACAGATGTGACTTAATAAAAACATGATTATGTTATGACTGGAATGTAAAAAAGTGTGGTTTTAAAAATATATTGAATGGTGTCATTGGGGTGTGGAATTAGTGTTTGTGGTTGAGTTCTCAAAATATGACCTCAACCTGTTATTAATGTTGAAGGAATACAAGGATTTGTATCGTCTTGCAATAACATTTACAACATCTCTGTTGTTGACCTCCTGTTTAAGTGAAGGAATTCTTTGATCTGAAGTCTTCATAATGTATTAAATCATCCAAAGAAAGAAACCAAGCTTCATTTATAGGCTTTTCCCAATTTTTGCTGCACATATTACTGATTCCGACTATGAAGAGCATGCACATTATACTCTACTCTATCTAGACCAGAACAGGCCAAAAAATAAGTATGGCAGACTATTTCTATATAAATAGCACTTGCTACTCTATATCTCCAAATGTGTTGTACAAAACGTGTAATACAGTTATGATTGACAATTGACAATTTACCTTGCTCTCCCCTAGATTTTCCAGGCCTCAAAAGACATGACTATGTAGTGTGTTGAAAGGCCCGGTAGTGAGGAAATGTTCTTTCCCATAGCAATTCTTGTAGAATAATAAATTACGTGTGAGTGAGACTAAACTTTCAAGTGTGTTTCATTAATACAACAAGCAACACAGAACGGGTCGGTGCCAGCACTCGAAACCCACGAGAGGCCGAGTTTGTTTTGCTTGCATGCTTCAGTAACAGTTCAAAACAGTTTTGACAGAATAAGAGACATTGGCCTCTGAACCTCTGTGGTCTGGCACTGATTTTACTCCAAATGATTGATGCAAGTCGCCTGTGTTGCACTATAATAGTGAGTGTGTCCTTTTCGCTATTTGCCTTAGATGTTGTTGAAAGGGATAGTTCAACAAAAAATGAAAATTATGTTATTGATTACTCAGTGGAAGGAAATGTTTTCAAAAAGTACATCAATGCCCGATCACCATACATTCATTGTGGCTTGTGGTCTATATTATTCATTTGATAAATTAGTGTTAGAAACAGACTAAAATTTCAGTTTTGTATGTGTTGTAGATTTTAATTGTAGGTGAACTACCCCCTGAAATCTGAAATATGTATGTAGTGTGTCAGCTGAAAGAAAACAAACAACAGTGCAGTAAAGTTTCTTAGCGAATATGCTGCTTTATTCAAAAGCTGAATGGTGAATTACCAAGGCGGCGCATGGTAACAATATCAGGATTGTGATCCCTGAGAGGACAACATTTGAACAAAGAATCCAGATACTGGAATATAAATTACAGCCATTAGCAAAATTCAGAGCATTAAAAAACATTTTAGAGGAATCATCAGAACTAGGTCTGATCCATAGGTGACCAAAATGCATATAATATCTAAACAATTATGTACAAAAACAATTGTTTTGAAATGGCACAGTACATAAATACTGCTTTAAAATAAAATATACAGGCTCACCCAATATGGGTCATTCCCATAGAGAAACTGCAACTCTGTTAGGATCACTGTTGTTGCTCATGTAAACATGGTTTGTATAATTGGCATAGTGATGTCCAACTGTCAGCCGTGAAGGAATGGGGAAAACTGTGGCTCTAAGCCAGACCAGTCTGTGCAAAAGGGATCAGAGAACTCAGATCTGTGCTATAAACACATCTTAAACTTTAGCTGCCACCTGTTTTAACAATGTACATTTTTGACAGTGGCCCTGATGCCAATTCAAAAGCGTAAATGGAATTAAGCGATTGCTAGGAGATACTTTACTTGAGCAACCAACAGGTATTTTAAACCAAGCTGTGCAACTCCCACTTCAGTACATCTTTGAGCAAAGCTAAAAAAATTATAATAATAAATCATGCCAAAAATCTCATATATATCTGCCAAGATTGTGTGAATGTATTGGCATTAAATAATATAAAGATTTAAAAATTTGGGCACTTGATGCATTTTCACACTGCTTTAAGATATAACTGTTCAATCACCATAAAATGCCCAGAGGATTTAGGGAGAAAAGTGCTCAGTCCTCATACACCACAGATTAAAATAACCTGACAGCATATTTGGAAAATGTGCCTATTGCCAGAACAAAATGTCAAACTAATAGCAATAATAATTAGAATAACACTGACATCAAAGAAATCAGTTTGCAAAAAAGTGGACCTTCATCTCATTAATTTTTTTTTCCGGAGTCCTTTAGAACTACATAAAGCACCCATGTTACGGATTTCCTCCAAATATTTTAAAGAAGTCAATCATTAAATCAAACCTGAGGGAAAGAACATCCTGAAAGGCATTTGGAGAGAATAAAATATAAAATATGCGCTAATTTGCTAATTAGAATTTAAAACTAAGCATATAAAGCTGGCAAAAGGCTTGGGTATACTAGAAAGTTACATTCTATGAGAATTGCAAATGGGATACAAGCAACAGTAATCATATAAAGCACAGTTGATTGCCTGCAAAGCTTGGCGCTGAAAGCATCCTTCAGAAAGCCAAGCCCTTCGTAATGTCCTAGTTGGACAGGAAGCTCAGGCACCAGGCAAGAAGGAACTGTTTAAAGGCGGGCCGCACAGCAGCCCAGTATAACCACGGAAGGTCATGCGCCACTGCAGAGTAAACGCAGCGGCCACACAGCCCAATACCACACTGGTCCCTCATGCCTTTCAGATACCGAGGCAGTGAGGGACGAGGATACAACAGAGGAGCCGGTCACCTTAATAGGCAACCTGAGGGGGGCACCACGGAGTGTCTGGGTACAGCAGACAGTGCACTGACTTAAACCTGAGAGAGGATAAAAAAAAAAAAATAGAGTTTAGATTTGTACATGCACGCAAATATAGATAAGAGCAAAATCCAAATGTGATCTAGAGTATTAAGAACTTGTCTTACCTAGATGGGTCCTCCTCAACAGAGAAAGCCCCTTTCATGTTGATGATATTCCTCTTGTTTTCAAACATTCCATAACTCAAAGTAATCTAAATTAAATGATATGAAACACTGCATTAATACAACTATACTGCATTTTACAGAACTAAAAAGTGCCTTTATCAAGTTCCTCACCTGTTTGTGTACTTCTGATTTGGACACCTGTTGCAGGTTCTCCAAGTGTGAGTGGAACAAGCTGCTTCGGGTCAAAGGGACCCCAAGAACTGACTCGATGATGTAGCCGATGGTGCAGTCATCAGGAAGACGGATCTTCTCGGCAGTGTTCATGAAATGGCCACCACTGTCATAAAAATAGTAAAGTAAGTCAACATAAAACATTGAATATGCTCTTAGATGCTGCATTAGGATAGTTGAGAGGTTTTTGCACCTTGCCCAGGGGCTCATCTTCAAAGCTAGCCCACGGCTGATACAGAAGCCTGCACCTCCCGTAGCAAACCAGAAATTGACAGGTCTCTGCAATGGAG
This sequence comes from Spinibarbus caldwelli, assembly GCA_039654775.1. NCBI lineage: Eukaryota > Metazoa > Chordata > Actinopteri > Cypriniformes > Cyprinidae > Spinibarbus > Spinibarbus caldwelli. The sequence goes on from CM077218.1 coordinate 32,843,977, forward strand.
AAACAAAAGTATCAGTTTCTATTCCTAACACTCATTTTAATCTTTACAACCAGTGTATGTATGTATGTATGTATGTATGCATGCATGTATGTATATATATATATATATATATATAGAAATGAGGATATTTTGGACGACCTACCATCTTGTCCCCAAGTCTTTCCGTGGCCTCAATCGGCCTGTCCAAGCTGGGTTTCCCAATGTACATGTCCTGAGTGTGAGGGTAGTTGGACAGCAACTTCACCAGTGTCTTCACGTTCACATAGTTGTCATCATCCACATGACAGAACCACCTAAACCAGACAGAGATATCATTAGAACATCCAATATGGTTTGGTTTGACCCTAAAACAAGTATTTACAACGTAACCATAATCATGCAATCCTTACTTTTTTCCAGACTCAATGAACTTGTCATACTCAACAGCCATCTTGCAGGACAGAGCCTGGCGGCTGTGGGCAGCAGAGCAGTTGGTGTTGATAGCATGGCTTCCTGTGTGGACAAGAGGACAGATACTTTGTCAATGCTCATGTAATGACTCCACTTATGTCTATCACTTGAGAAATGCCCATTATCTAAGAGGTCAGGTGACTCTGCACGTGCCCTCATACCATCTTCCCCCAAGAGCCCAGCTCCCTTTAGCTAACCACAAGTTTTTAAGAGGATTAAAAGGCTGAGTCCAAACTATGTGCATATCAAAGTGGGAATGTCTTGTGACTTCCGCTTGAGGAAACTGCACTCACCAATTTTCTTCTTCAGTTCTTCATCTTCGCCATCCGTGAAGATGTATGTCTGTGAAAACAAGACAAAGCCCAGCTTAGCTCTATCAATGGAGTCACACAAGTTCATCAATGAATCACTGCACTAGAGCAAAGACGAAACAGGAATTGGCGCGTTCCAATCTGGAATCATGTGTCTTGGAGAGCTATTTATTCCAAGCGGACTGATTAGGAACCATTGTCTAGGTTTTACGCCATGGAAAACTCAGCAAGTTAAACAAGCCAAACTCTACCCCCCAAAATAAAGGCCCCTTGTTCTTGTTGTCAATCTCTCCATGGCAACTGCTCCGCACCCCAAAGCATCCCAGGCCCAGAACAAAGCGGGGAGCAGACCACCCCACTTACCCCCACTGCCCCAACACTCCACCCCCATTCCATTGCCCCTGACCACCTCCCAAGTTTTTCCATTCCTCATCTCTCCATCCACTTCAGACATGTCCCAAAAAGGAATGGCCAAGTCATCTGGAATAAAAGAAAGAAGCACCAGGCCCCATTCTCCCAGACATACTCCAACTGATGAATATACATTCACACCAGTGTGCATTCACTGACGTCTGACCCCTCAGGGTTTTGTTAACGTTAAAATAGAAGGGGTGGGATTAGAAGCTCATTGTGGAAGATAAGACAGAGCAGGTGCGAGGCGGCAGCCCCGGCTCAAAGGAGCCATTGAGAAGACGCCGCCACACGCCTCAGACAGACTGATGAAAAGGTGGCGTGCTCCTGGCCATGCACTGCCGTTAACCTGTTTGCTTTCCACCTCAGGTGAGACAGCACCTGCCACCCGCCGCCTTATCACAGCCACGTGTCTGAACAGGTCAACCTGCCCACGCCCAGCTGGCCTTGAACATGTACACCTACGCTACAAAACTATTCTCTTATGAGCTTCAGCTGTTTTGTGATCTTTATCTCAACAGTGAATTCGTTTTTTTGTTGCCTTTCAAATGCCAGCACGCACACACGTGGACTCGTTCCCCCTTTTCACAGTCGCATTTTTTTGAACGTTCAAACATTGCCAGATAATGTTTGATTAGTTTGCAGAACAAACTCTGAGCAGTTGTTTAGCGCAGCACTCTGGGACCAAGGCCCTAGGTTGATGTTTGTTCAGGGAGGACTGGCGGCTGGACCAGGTAAAGGATCAGAGGCTGGCGCTGTTTGCGCAGAGTTCCGCTGAAAGGACAGACTAATCACAAAGGCAGCTGCCAAGGCAGACTGGGCACTGACAGAGAGAGAAGCCTCAGAGCTGATTAGTGCATTACAATGTGTGTGTGGCCACTCACCCCCATCCCTGCTCCCACTGTCCCTATGCACGGAGGCAATGAGGAGTGGGTAAAGCTGTCACTGGATAAATCCCAAATATATTTGCCTGGATTTGCATACAGCTGCAGTGGTTAACTAAAGAGAGGCCTCTCGTGGCACATGGCTTTGTTTCTCAGTTTCCCTTTTATTGAAGATATTGTGAGCCAAAATGACCCTTTTGTGGTTTCTTTCATAAATGTCAAGTCTTTTCTTCAAAATGCAGTTTTCCCAGCGTTCTCGGCACACAAGAAAGGATGAGGGTTTGGTTGTTTGAGCGGGCAGAGATTGGTAGGGCTTCCCACCCAGCCAAAGGAAGGTCTGGCATAGCGCAGGCTGAGCGTGGAGCCTGGCTGTCTGTCTCCTTCTACCCGGGAAGGAAGTAGAGAGATGTTACTCCCTCTATTAAACACCAAACAGCCCTGCTCCCTCTGCCTGTGCCAATCAGAGACCAGAAACTTGCACAGACTCGTGCCACAACAGATCTGCACTGCTTTCACTGTCTTGTCTTCAACCCAGAGAAGCTACTGCCACAAATAGTGAGCAGTTATGCAGTTAAGTATTTCAGATAGAGATAATGAGGTTGGTCATGGCACCTAATTTGCGTCGAGCAAGTGTGAATTTGATCTGAATGGCATTCTATGTAACTGGACACCGGATTCCCGCAGCCGCAGCACAGGCTGCTCTCTCATTGTTGTGAATTTCTCTCGCTGGGGAAGCTGCATTGTTACAGGGGGGAAATTTAGAGAAACAGCGGAAGCCAGAAGCTGCAGCGTGAACAATTCAAAATGGAGCAGATCTGACTGAAAAGAATAACACTATTCAAGAGTCCTGACTCATCAAGTCAAGACAATTACAAAGCATGCTTTTAATAATCAGAAACAAGTGTTCAGAAAGCAACAGAACTCTAGGGTTTCATTCTCTTAGAAAAATACTGATAATTCCAGTGTATTAACTAAGCTAGGGGAGCTTCTAGCTGACCGTGACTAACTCTAAACAAAGACGAGACAGTTTCCCACCAAGAAGAGCCACAGGCTGCCATGAGTGTCAACAGCAGGCACAGATTGGATCTACTCTCATTATTTACATGTAAACAGCCCAAGACAGCGAGCTGTTCATCACCCGTCTAGGCAGCACCTGAAGTAGGTAAGCGGGTTGGAAAGATCCTTCCTACACAAGTTTCTAACCCCTATGAACATGTTCACAGTGTCGGTCATGCATCATCTCACTTGACATATGTGACAAAGTTCCCATGCTGTGGGTCTAACAATGCCTGGCCCGCTGAAACACTTGTCTGGTGCCAGCCATTGTGGCAAGCAGCCAAACGGTACACCGGAGTCCTTGGGATAATCCCTGGCCGTTCAGATGACAATAACTGGGATTTAACGTACTCGGGTGTTGCACGGATGAATGTAGAAATAATTTGAGCGCGGCTCTCCATGTGCACATGTTGAGAATGTGAGGATTCATATAGCTGGCATTAAGAGCCATCTTTTGTTCTTTGAGACCCAGCCACCTGGCGCTCACTCTCCAGGAACTCCCCCTCATATTCTGGGCTGCACTGGTCTTTTATGTCTGCACTGCTCCCCACCAGCTGCTGCTATTAATCCCTGCTGTTAACTCTCTCTGCTGTGGGTTAACTTCCATCAACTCCTGTACTGAGCAAACTTAGCCTTAGTTTTCAGTCTCGCCTATAGCCTGTAGTGGTCATATCAGTTTAGCTGGATAGTGAAAGACAAAACCTAGCTGACTGAATGAGTACAGAGGCTAAAGTGGTCTGCTTTAAATTTCCACTTTTCACACGCTTTGATATTCACAGAAACATCACAAACATAATGTTCTTTGTACTGAGACGCTGCGGGCATCTAAGAGTGTTGCTATGGCTGTGTCATATTCAAATGACAATAATAAAACCCCTCTTGTCTAAGGTGTGAGGGAAACTGATTGTGACAGAGCCCTGAGGCAAATTAAACTGACTTTTGCAAAATGTATGAGCAACTATTCTAGGTGGTGGATAAAATCACTTTGACTGCTCTGCGCTCGCTGCTGTTGAAATGCCGAGAGTGCTTTTGTGCTGGCTGCAAAAGAGGCCTATTTCTCAAAGCTGTATTTTCATACTGTGAGCCACTCGGCATGCTGCTGAAAAGCCTTCCCTTGCCTATAGATGCTGTCCCTTTGTGCCCCCCAGCATCTCTATAACGAAGACTCTCTTTTCCCACCGCTTGGGTAGCTTGACCCAGCCTCTGCTCCAGATCCCCTGTTCCCATGGAGAGTGGGAGACAAGGGGCTGGCAAAGCTTTTCTTTCCCCCTTCAGAAAGACGCTTTGTTAGTGCTGAGAAGGGGACAGCTCTGAAGCTGCTGCTGTGATGCATCCTTAGCCCTGGCGTATTCACGGGGACACCCCAAACAATGGAGCAGGAGGGGAGAAAGGGGGGAACTTACAGCCACCCATCGCACTGTGAGCAACACAGCATTTGCTACAGACAGCACTATGAATCTGAGTTTAATAATGTCTTTTTTTTAATATGCCAGGCAGATATAAATGGATTTTTGTTCCCTTAATAACAATGTACAACATTTGAATTTGTTTTGTGGTCCTGCTTGTAGATATTAATAAGATATTAATACTATAGATTGGCTGATGATAGGTTTGACCAACTTTTATTTATTTATTTTTTTTACTGTTATTCACACATTTGTTTACTTAATCAGTTCTTTATTAACATGTATGCTAATAAATGCAATCATTCAAAGGGTCTCTAAAGAGGAACACCTATATACCACTGTGTTCAACAGGAAACAACAATGTTCACAGGTAAAGTGATTTAATGTAAGAGGACAATAAACTTGCAGCCATTTAGACTGAAAAAAAATTCATATGTGAAATTGTATTAATGAATAATAAAATATTTAAGATACATTTAAATGTATCTATCTGTTACAGGTCAATTAAACAAACATAATCTGTATTGGTCGTGAAAAGCAATACTGATCCATCTCCAATTAAAACTATTTAAGTTATAATTTAATAAAGGCAATAATGCAAACTGTAACTGGATTTCAAATACTCCGAAGAATATGAATATGAACTAAATGCACAGCTAAAAGTGTCAAAGTAGGGTATGGTGGTTTGAAGCGGAAAGACAGTGCCCACCATTTATCATTAATATCACGAAAAAACATCCCCTTCGTTTCAAAGTTTTCGGCTGGTAAAATATGTAACCAAAGTGTGCAACAAGTTATGCAAACAGTTTGTAAACGCGTAAACGGACATACCTGCTGCATGTTTCTGGATATCCAGGTGTCCATCAGAAGATCCAGTCTGGACCGGTGAAACTTCTTAGTGGTCTTCACTGCGATGAAGATGTCATCCGCGCTGATGTCCTCAGCAGGCGCGTCTGTCGTCGCTGCGGACGCCTCGGTGGGCTTATCCGCGTCCCTCCTGCTGCGGGTCAGCTTGGAAAAATAGGCAGAGAATCCTTTCTTTCCATTCTGCTCCGGCTGAGCTCCATCATCAGCCTCTGATTCCCCCAGACTCTGGAGCGAGCGCAAGCCGACCTCACTCTCGTTCTGCATCCCGTCCATCTGAGTCCGCTGATGCTGCGACAGAAATAACAGTAGCGCCAGACAGGTGACGGTCGCCCCCGCGAGAGAGAGCACAGCTTTCCTGTCGTACGCTTTCCACATGTTCATTAAACTCTAAGAGAAGGACGCTCTCTTTGCATTAACCTAAACTTCCCTCCAATAGCCTACTCTAAAAAAACAAGCTTGTCATCCGACTGCAACATAGTAGCGCTGGGAGATTCTCTTCACTGTAACACGGAGGGGCTTTTATAAACTGCCCACAGCATTGGACACGCCCAGTGGGCGGGGCATTGATGGCTATTGTGCTGTGGGAACCGCAGAGAGACTTTCAATGGGAGGACGCGTTAAAGGACAGCAGGCGAGGGACAAAGAAGGGGGAGGGTGAAGAGCACAAACAGGCGTAAACATTTTCAAAGAACTTGTTCTTATAAAACAAACTATGTATGCATGCGCTATAATCACTCTTAACTGCATGTTTTCCATTATCAGGAGCAGGGCTGAAAATAATTGTACAAATTTGTCTAGGCCTAAATTTGTGTATCAGTTTTAGGTGGAAACAACATTTATTCATTTATTTATTTATTTATTTATTTATTTATTTAAAGTCTTATGTTTAACATGTAATTATTTTAAGTTGCAATATTTTTTGTTTTTGTTTTTATTTGTTTTGGTTTTTATTATTATTATTTGTAAATAATTAAATAAATAAATAAATAAATAAAATATGTAGCACAGATTTAATTCATTTTAACATGTCTCTGTAAGCATATAGGCCTATACAGAATACATTAATGGGGTCATATTTCCCACTACAAATCTGTGAGAGAGAGAGAGAGAGAGAGAGTAGTGCAAATTTTAACATTTCTCTGGCCTTTTTTGCATGAAGAAAATGAAGATGTAAATGATTAAAGGCTAAGAACTGAAAAGTAAGTTTGTTGCTGTCTTATAGTCAATTACAGCTGTAAAAATCATTATTGTAAAAAATAATGATTTGAAAACTTTTTACAAGAATCTGACTGTCACAATGCAAAAATTGTTCCACAAGCAGAAATCAGTTTGTTAATGTATATATATATATATATATATATATATATATATATATATATATATATATATATATATATATATATATATATATATATATTTTTTTTTTTTAATTGCCTTAGATTTACCTCTGAAAATAAGACTACTGACATAGGATATCTTCTATAGACAACCTGGATCACATCAAGCACCAGCCATTTCTCAGTGTCAACATTCAAATCAAGCTCACAATGATGGTGCACTCCAGTCAATCCACTGCAGCTGATCTCGTGAGGCCTTCAAACAACCGCATGTTCCCTATGCTTGCTTTAAAATGGCACCTCTTCTGCCGTGAAGAGCCTGTAGATCTGGGAGCACGACCCTGGCCATGACTTCCAGCTGACAGCTCACCAACTGCTGGTGACAGATTTAAATGCTTCACATCCTACTTCTAGCCCTCTCAACTTGCTTTCAAAACAAGCAGCAGTCAGACACTACATTTAAGCCCTCACTTTCAAGTCAGGCTGAACAGCTGAGATGTTTTTGGGTTTTTTGATAACAGAGATAATTAACACTCAAGAAATGGTCATTTGGAACATATCATTAAGAATCGAACAAAAAGTTGTGCTCCTTCAGAAATTCTAGAGGTCCAAGACAAAGTGCAAATCTTCAAACTTTTCATTGCTGCTAACAGACATACAGCATCTTTTGTTAATCTTTTGAAGCAGCCAACAAAAAATGTGTTAAAACGTGTATAAGAAACCAGGCAGAGGGGTCAACCTCCCCCCAGCCTCTGTTCTTTTTTAGGATCAGCACCCTTTTTTACTCTGGAATAGAGGAACACTCTGGCAGGCCCCTTGTCAGACTCCTCAGACAATGTGTGCAATAAAAAGCAGGACTAAACCACACACAATGCAAAATTCCTGCTTATATCCCAGATTCATGCCAGTCACCCCATTCCCTCTCCTCCTCCTCTGATGGATAACAAAAAAGGGGAGAAAAAAGTCTCTTTTCTTCCAACCTCTCTTTCATTCTCAAAAAAAAAAAAGACTCCCCTGTCTGCCCTCCATACCACAACCCGGATCCTTCCCCATCTGAAGACGTTACCGCCGAATTCCAATTAAATGAATTCTCCCATCCAAGCACAACCCACTTCCCCACAAGAATGCCCAGCGATCCTGCTAATAAACGCAACCCCATTCCCGCTGTCCCGCCATGGCATCTGGAGCAAGATGATGGAGAATCTCAGAGGAATGGATATGATTACTGCTATGCTATTGATAGAGTCACTTTAATGTGTGTAGCACAAAGGCGAGGTACAGCATTTCAATGCGTGTGGCTGGCATCCTTGCTAAATGAGACTGGACGTGCCCTGTCTGAACATTCCCTTTTCCCGCCTGCCAAAACTCAAGCTCAAGGCTTGGCGCAACTGTTTGTTTTGGGATTTGAATGTTTGCGTAGGGTAAACAAAGCAATTTCAGCATGTTAGCTGTATTTGAGGACAGAGTTGTCTTATCTGACCATTCAGTTTAAACAGTTCCCCTGATGCAGACTGACTCGCTTTGATCTTAATACCCTCGATGCACCACAACTACTCTGGGTAATGAGAGCGGTCTGTTCGGAGTGGTAGAACGCCATCATGTTGATAAAGGCACATCCTTCCTTCATCCGTTCCATATTTATTTTTATTCATCTCTGTCTTTTCCTTACCCTCCAACCATTGGGCAGATTCTTTGAAGATGGAGGTTAAATTCACAACAGCTGGATGAGAGGATGACGGCTATGTGGCGTCCCACTGTATCCTTGTACAATGGGCATATACAAGGATATAGTGGGATAGTTAGTGGTTGTCTGTCAGCCTACAGTCTCCTGTTTATTATTCTGATCCACATAATGGAGCATTTAACTGTATTACAATCATCTGCAATTACAGTATGTGTCCTGTAGTACATCTTTTGGTGGTTTATTTGATTTTTTTGGGGATAATTTCTTCCTTTTGGCCAGCTACGAAACAGAACTTTCAAATATCGAATACAATACATAACATATAGTCATCTCTTTCCTCAACTAAAAGGGAAAAAATGGCTCTTTGAGAAGCGGTCATGGTCGTTTGACATATTTAATGGGGATCTGTGAAATGTTCGATTGAATTATGCAAGCACCAAGTCCTGCCAAGTTCGAATCTATCCTTGGAGCTTTAATGTCTTACTGTCTTGTTTCATTCTTTCTTGTTTTCCAGGTCTCTGTTTTTTCATTCTCCAAAGCTCTTGGATGAAATGGGATTCCAGACAGTGATGGCCCTGGATGATATTCCTATGGTGTAAGTGCACAGTGGTAATGAAACTATATTCGTCCCATCTGGGTAAAATCTATTTCAGTTGATGAAAAAAGTATCTATGTGCTCTAGCCAGATGAAGGGAAAACATTCTTTATTTATTTGTCTTTTTTGGGCTATAAATCCTGCAGCGCATATCCTATGGTTGCATCCCAAGCAGGGAAACATAATGCAGTTTCTGAGGGGCCGCGGAGTCCCCTGGCTCTCACTTCTGGTGTGACCTGTAATCCTATCAATGCTAGCACAGCCATGCTGGGAGAATAAACAGAGCTATTGGCTTCTGCCACTGCCCTTTTTATACACTATGTCCTTCTCTCACACAGCGCATTTCAGCTTTGGAATAAATATTCGTGAACAAGAAAATGCACTTGGATGGCTTGGGTTTGCGCCTCTATTTTTATTATTTTTTTTGCAACTTTCACAAATAAACATTGTCTATTTTCTCAGGACTCATCCAAGCTTTTGATTTGCTCATCATTCTCTCCAGATCCTACAATTCTTCAGAAGAGACTTAATTTTGTTATTCTGAGAATTGCGGATAGTTGGACTGTCATACTTTGCAGATGTTGGACGCCAGGGTCTGTGTCACAGTGCCAGCTGTTGTTGCTGTAACTTGTGCTTTGTTTCCACCATGTCAAATGGATTATGGGAAATTTAGTAATGGATTAAATGGCCTTTCTGTAGCAGTGGGGGGTCAGAGTGCACCCCTGGCTAGTCCAGGCTTGTCCTCAACCACAAATGCTCAATATATGTAATGTAGTGAGAAGTCATGTTAAATATCCCCCTGACACAAAACACCATGCAGTCACAAGGAAAAGTTTAATTAACTGCTCATTCATCTACATAATTTACTGCATTAGAACTGCAGTTTTGAGCAGGATTGGAACCATATGTGAGATTTACATACAAGAAGCAGAAGCAAATCATCTCCCCAATCTGTCAGCAGTAACATTTTGTAGCTGATTACAGTTTGAGGAAGAAGTGGGAGGTGTAACGATGGGAAAGGAGCCGCTTGGCTCTCTTTGTATAGTGCTGGAACAGTGGAGCTGGGACAAGGACGCTGCTGTTTGTGGGTGAATCAGGCTCTGGATCACTCAGCCTCTTTGAAAGAGTTCTCTTCAACCTATACCCTTCCCTTTTGTGGCCTGCCACTACCTTGCTGAGTGGGACAATGAGCCAACCACTGAAAACTGAGACATGTTTCTGTGCTGCCCGGAGCCCATTAAGCTCTAAAGCACTACTGTAGGTCTCTCTCATCAGGCCTCTATTCTCATTCTAATGGCTCGCTGCATCCCAATAGGACTGTTGCTAGAAGCTCCCATTGCATTCCAGCCACAAATACGAGTGGGTTTAAAGCTGTCGGGTTTCCCCACCTTTGGGTTTTGAGAACGCTGCCAGTTGTTATGATGTAACCACATGTCCTATTGTAATTGGGTTCATTGATCTCATTCCTCTCTCATGACTCTTCCGATCTGGTCTATGCAATGATGCTGTTGTGACCACATTTGCATCTCTGTGAGATATATATATTGATTATTCCTTAAATGCTTGGTATTCTGTACAGTTGCAATGTAGCAAGTAGCTTAAAATGGCCTGGGGTATCGGGTACTGAAATACTGAACAGTTTCCTTTGTTTTCATTGAAAACAATGGGATATTGCAGCTATGGGTTTTGGGTGGGGTGACCGCTGTTGAGGTGAATTACGTTTTCTCCTGCCTATTTTGGGTATTTGAATGCTAAATGGCATTTGGGAATGCTGAGATGGCTCTTCTGGGAGAATATCAAGAGATCTCATTATGTGGATCTCCTGGTGCTTTCATTGGTAATTAATGGAGAGATAAGCTACTGTTGATATTTAAATTTTGACCTGGATGAATAGTGCTCAGGGCAACTGTGGTGTATTTGTGTTGTTTAACATAGTTAGCCTCATTAAGTGTGTTTACATGCACTTTGAAATGTCAGATTTCAGTCAGACTGAAACAGTAATTCTTACTGTCACATAAACTAGAAGATTGCTAGAAGATAATGACAAATGTAAACAATATCTTGTTTAGAGCCTAAAACGTCTCAAAATATCAAATATGTTTGATCTCCTCTGACTGGACAGATTTATAATCTGAAGCTAAGAAAATCAGAGTCTGTGCCCATCATCTATGTGATTTTCGGTGAAATCTGTCTGCCCATAATCCGTCGACTGGTTCTAAGTTTTGGCAATTATTGTCGACTTCTCCAGACAGTAAATGCGGTGAAAAATCTGGGCAAAAGTTGTGAAGTGGATTCCAGCCTTTAGTCATATCAGTCAATTGCAGTATTTTTTACAAATCAGAATAACAGACCAAGATCATGCTATTGTAGCTTGACCCTGTTCAGCATGTATACATTTTTTTTTTTTTTGTCTACAGTTGGCCTTGGCATTGTTTTCTAGCTCTAAAAGACTGAAATGATGTGTGACGTGTATTTAATCCCTAATGTATTTGGTTACAAACTGCGTCATGTATACTTGAAGAGACACATGAAGACTGTAGCTCGACTTAAACCCTTCTGTAGCTCGATTATGAGTGTTGAACATGGTGTCAATCCTACAGTTTAGGGTGAAAATGCAGCACAGGGTTTGGGATGGGAAGACGTCGCACTAAACTGGTGTGTGGCATGGACGTGTGGAAGTTAAACACCATAAAACACCATTTCAGGTTGATGATGAAGGCCACACGAGCCATACCTACAAGTGTGAAAGTAATTGTCCAACGCGTCAAAAGCCTCAGCGCTGGTAAGTGAGCGACAACTTCAAACACAAAACTCCTGTAGACTCTCATTAACTGCAACAAGCTCCAAAATGAATTCTTGATCTGTTTGTTTTCATGTCTATTTGTTCCCCTAACAAGAACCACATGTTGTCCAGTCATGCTATAGTTTCTAAAACTGCAGATCCCAAGAGGAAAACACAGTCTCTGTGTTTTTGGGCGTCTGTTTTATTGCTTAGCTCATAAAACAGTATGGCATCTAACAGCCCAGAATAACTGAGACTAGCCTATTGTGCTAATTGGTGTCTGTACTGTCCTGTTATCTGGACTGGCTCATTTGCATAACTGCTGAACCCCCAGACCTGTTGTACTTCCACCCCTCCTCCAATTCCACTCTCTTCCCATAAATTCCCGTTTGACCCAGGCCTATTATCCTGAGTACCTGCTAATGAGTGACTGCCTTACAGCCCTGTGAGACTGAGAAGATCCACTGTATATTAATTGGGGCTGTAGTTTCTGTGAGGACGTGGGGGTGGATCTGCAACAGCAGTGAGAACAGCGTCCCGGGACTGTACCAATTAACAGAGTCGAGACTGCTTGATTTTGTTTGTTTGTTGTGTTCTTTTTGGCTCATGTCTTCTCGTTTTTCTCTCATGCCAGCTACTTTGAGTTTCGGACAGGCTTTGTGATGTGAAGTATCTGTGTGGTCACAGGGGACGCCATCCACCAGTGTGGCACAAGGGGAAGAATGAAGCCATTGGGAAGCGATACTGTAGGCAAACATAAGAAAGACAGAGAGAGAGAGAGGCTGTGGAGGGGTAGGATGACAGAGAGCGCTGCTGTGTGAGAATCTCACGGGGACCTCTCACAAAGTGCTGAGCAGGAGAAAGCGAGTGTGCTGGGAAAACGCTGAGACTCTCTTTGTATGTGTGTGTGATGCTAATCGCAGTTTACCCACCGAGGGAGAGGCGTGAGACGTGGGAAAAATAGCACTGACTGATAGGACTGGCTGATGAGCTCATTTGTCCTAAATTTTTCAGTCTCATCAGACTTAGCAAGGCAGTGGATGTTTTCACTGTTAGATAACATGTGGTTTGCTAGCTTCCGCAGTAATCTCTGATTCACCGGTGCTTTGCAAAAATAATATTACAAACATCAGAGGAATTAGTCAATGACTCATCAGTCTTAGGGGTAATGCATTATGTAATATAATAACATTGCATTTTTTGTGTAAAAAGTGAAATAACTGGTTACCTGTTAAATTTACATGATAAGCATACACCATTTTATTTCATTTATTAATCTTTCACTTCTCCATGCTGGAAGAAATTTACCAAAATATATACATTACACATTTATCATTCAACAGTTAGGGGGTCAGTATTTTTTATTTATTTATTTTTTTTTACTGCATATTTTTTAAATTATTATTTATTTTGTTTATTTTTTTATTCATTAAAGACATTAAAATGATCAAAAGATAACAGTGAAGACTTAAAATGTTAAAAATATTTATATTTTAAATAAGTTATGTTCTTTTGAACTTTATAATATTTATAACTTTCTATTGTCAAAGAATCCTGAAAAAAAATCCACAAAAATATTAAGCAGCATAAATGATTTCAACATTCACCAAATTAACATATTAGACTGAAATCTGAAGGATAATGTGACACTGAAGACTAGAGTAATGATGCTGAAGCTTATTGAAACTCAAAATTTAAAGTTGTAATAATATTTCACAATGTTATCATTTGACTGTATTTTTCATTAAGCAAATGCAGCCCTGGTGAGCATAAGAGGCTTCTTTCAAAAACATAAAAAAAAAATTTCTGACTCCACATTTTTTAATGGTAGTGAGTATTTTAAAAATACTGTTGTTAAATAAATAAAAAAATACTTGAAAAAAAAAACTTCTCAGAAGAGAGACTCATTTACACAGTTCTAACCTCTCCAATGTTTGTATTGTTGGTTTCGAGCTGCTGTAGCACATTTGAAGTATCTGTTATTGCTTATATAAAATAAAAACTAAAAAAAGAAATGCTATATGTAATAATAAGGTAATCTTTGTTATTATAGCAAATACATAAGACCCAAAGCATATGAGAAAAATGGGGCCATTCTTCATATTAGTGTTTTAAATATTATTACAAAGTCACCTCATAGGAAATATTACACTCATTAAGAGGGGCAGGATCCTTTTTCATAGTCATGTTTTGTTTTTATCCAAGCTCTCACTTTGTGATACATCACATTTATTGTGAGCTCTGTCTCTTCCCATGCTTTGGCTTGTGTCTCAGTCCAGTTTTGGTAGAGCTCTCTGCAGGTAGAGCTGGTCTCAGGTGCCTCAATGTTATCATTATGACCTGCCCGATTCCCCCAGAGCTCATAAAGGTCCTGAGCCTCGCACTAGCCCGATACCTGATCTGCTTCCCAGTGAATCCGCCTTTACGACCCCCCTGACTTCCCTTCCCTCAAGGGTTCGGGACGGACCAGTGGCCCCATGGAGTCAATCTGTCTCTGGTACAGTAACAGCTAGAGCTTTTGAAGCCTTGTTTGACTAATTTTCCCTATCAAGAGAGGCCCAAACATTTGAGTGTAATGCCTGGACCCTCAACCCTGCTGCTGTTCCATCACTGTGCAAAGAGGAAGAGAAACCATGACAGATGGGACAGCCATTCAAGGTCAGTAATCTAGCCAATCTGTAATAATACACTTCTCGTATAATCCGTTTTGGATTTCACAGTTTTGGCTGCTTTTATTTCCCACTTCGCAGCCGGCGGCTCAGGTTTCAGTCCCTTGTGGTGTCTTTGTCCACATTTTGTTGATTGATTTACTGAAGTTTGACTGTTATGGGTTCAATTCACTGAAAAAAAGAATAAAGAAAAACACATTAATGAAACAAGACACATGTTTCCAGCAGATAATCTTTAGTCTGTGTCTTGTAAAGCAGTTTTAAGATTGTCAGCGCAAAGAAAAGCCTTCATATATCCCATGTACAGATGCAATAGAGTAGGATGGCTTTTATGTGGTGGTCCATGGGGGGCTGGAGGAATTGCGTCCTTTCAATGTGAAGCAGATGTGACTGTGAAGTTGTTAAATGACTTTACAGCCATGTGAGACATATGCTGGGTACACAACACAAAGGGCCACAATAATCACCAAGGACAAACTGCCTTAAGATGGGTTTTTATTCCTTCACTCGTCTGCCTTAATTCTTACGTCACAGGAACGTAATGTGATGACTCATATTTTGAGGCTTTTTTTGGGTAATTTGCTTTGTGAGGCTGTAAATTTATACTGTCAGCACTCTTTCAGTCATCAGCCATAAATCTGATTTTAATTCAGTTCAGGCTTATTTCATTTTGTTCATCTTGATCCAGATTCATTCAATGCTGCACATTTGAATAATTTTTCTTCCTTGAATCCAATTGATTACATAAGACTTTTTTTTAGTGAATATATTTAATGGACTGTTCTCAATTCATTTGAAAGGAAAATAAATTAATTATAAATAAATACCACTCAGACTGAATTATCCAGGCACTAACAATTACTGCCATTACTGTTAAAAAGTTTAGTTTCTATATAAACTTGTACCTGTCAAAAGGAAACAATAGAGATACCAATGTGCATGGGTAGGGTCAAAAACGCCACACGATACCCAGACCACCACCTGTTAAACACAGATTTAGTCTGTCTGCTATCAGCTGCCCCCCTCTCATTACATACACAAACACACATGTACAGACCCCCGTCTCCCGGCTCTCTCTAGACGTGCTGCCCTGGTCAGCTGACTGAATCTTCTGCTCTACTTGTCTTTCTGTAAGACTGGCTCATTCCCAGGGTCAGTAGTAAACATGCCAGCCCATGTATCCACCTACCGGGGTCACAGACCTGCTCTCTTCTAGTGGGTGGACACCGGCGGCCATCCCAGCATTCAGTCTGCTCAATACGACCTGACAGCCTTCAGTAAGACCCTTTAAAAGGCTTTTAGAGGCAGAGCAGGCACGGCCCGACCCTTAGTTAAACAGGACCCCTCTTGTTGAGGTTTTGTCCACTTAACATTATCGCACCCCATCTCTCCAGGACAGTATCGGATGAAAAACTACCCAGAGTCTCAGTGAATGTTCTCACTCTTTTCTTAGAAACATTACAGGAAGATTTCAGGGGTTCAGTACAAGCTCAGTCGACAGCATTTTTTGGCATGATGTTAATTAAAATGTATTTCCACTTGTCTTTCCTTTTCTATAAAAAGATTTGGGTTAGTGAGGCACTTTCAAAGGCCAATCCTTAAACAATGAAATAAAATAGTACAGCCACAAAACATGAACAACATGAACAATTTTAGTGTAAAAATTGCTTTTCTGTGTAAAAGCACATCCAGTTTTACAGCTTTGTTGGCATGACAATATAAGGCCTAAAACCTATAAAACAGCCATAATTGAATGTTATATATTTTTTAATAAAATAAGTGCCACATCTCTGCTTTTCAATTCTCCACAAATAAGCCCCATTTACTTTCATAGTTCGTGCTGCTCTCTAACCATATTTTTTGTGGTTATCAACATTATGCCATTTGTACTGAACCTAGAATATTCATTTATGTATAATACCATTCAAAAGTTTTAAAAAAGAAGTCACCAAGGCTGTATTTATCTTAACAAAAATACAGTAAAAACAGTAATAATTGCCCCGTTAAACTGTGATAGTGTCAGGAATTCAGTCACAGTCACTTCAGTCACCGGCCACAACAATCACCAGATCACAATCACCTGAATACTGATCACCCGCACCTGCAGCCACTAATCAGCACTCCTTCAAATACACGCTCCACTCAGACACTCATCGTCTGGTCTACTGTTCACTACTCTGAACTGACACCAGACCCAGTGTGCATTTACCTTTCAGACCTCCAACGATCCTTCTGTGATACTCCTACGAAGAATCCCTCTGTTCCTGGTTCCCGTTCTCCTTTGATCCTGCAACGAAAGTACTCTCATCAGGATTCTGCCAAGCCCCTTTGAAACTGGTTCTCTACAAGACACTCACCTGCCATTTGCTCCTCACGACCATCTATCACTCCATCAATAAATTATCCTGTTGTTTCACTCACCTGATGTTTCCACCTCTGTTTGTGACCGATATATTGCAATATATTTTAAAAACCAAATTCATTTCTGTGATGGCAAAGCTGAATTTTCAGCATTTCTCCAGTCTTCAGTGTCACATGATCCTTCAGAAATCATTCTGATATGCAATTTGCTGCTTATTTCCTATTATTATCAATGTAAAAATATTGAACATTATCAATGTTCGTATTTGTGTGGAAACTATTTTTTATTTATTTTTTTTTCAGGATTCTTTGAATAGAAAGTTCAAAAGAACAGCTTTTGTTTGAAATAGAAGTCTTTTCAAAATATTATTAATGTATTTACTGCCAGTTTTGATCAATTGAATGCATCCTTGCTATATATATAAAAACTATACAGTGTGTGTATATATATATATATATATATATATATAAAATAACCTGACCCCAAACTTTTGTACAGTATGGACACAGTCTCGTGGTATGATTAGATTTAGGTGGAAGTCTTTCTGAGCCAGAGGAGGCTGGTCAGCTCTTAGTGTGATATGAGTTTGCCAAACTCATAGAGTGAGCGTGGGAATAGACTGCATTTCCACAGGTTACAAGGATCCTGATTTCCCACGAGAGAAATCAAAGAGCAGCAGGTTAACTCACCACATTTGGACTCATTTAAGCGACTGCTGTAAGCATATGGGGCTATTAAATGAAGGAACCGAGTGGGTCAAATGAGCTGTAAAAAGTGTTGTGATATGACATAGACAAACTCCTTTGAGTCTGACCATTTAAGTCTTTGCTCATTTAGGCAAAATGGATCCTTTAATTTATTTTTCCCCCATGACAGATGTGTACTTCTCATAATGTTTCACTCACAGTGCTTTTCTTGTTTTCTCTCTGTTTTAGCTTGCTAAATATGCATCTGTAGGTCAGCTGGTGTGCTTTTTAATGTTTTGTTCAGCCGTAAAACTTCTTTTATTTTACCACAAATATTTTTTTGTGGTAATACATCAGGAGTGTAATTCTGGCCACATCTAGAGCATCTGACTGGGGGGAGGAAACAGCAGGGGATCTTGGCTGTCCTGTAAAGACCAGCATAGTTGGGCACCAGCATATGTTGTGTTTTAGATGCCAGTCTCCAGTATTAGATATCTAAACAGGTTACAGCTTCTTCAGAGAGCTGGTTGACTATTCACCAGTTAAGCTTCTCTGTGCTGTTCCACCATCACCAGATCAGCATAAACCAGGTGTTTTTCATAATACTGGTGTTTTCATCAGGGTAAACACGCTGAGCAGAAACTCGAGCTCAATATAAAACTCTATGGTAAGGATAAGTGCAAACCTGTTAAGGCTCCAGTTAGTCTAATTTGCATCTATGAATAGAGAGATTCTACACTATTAACTTTCATAACTGATAACTGTGTCATCTGATCTGTCCATGTTTAATTTTATGGTCACTTTGATTTTTCAGAACGCTTGTGGCAGAGTAAACATTCCTCAATCACATGAGGCTTTCAGAAAGACTCTCTTGTCCCTGGCTTGAGTAAACCGTGTTTGTCTACATTTAAAATGCGGAAACAGCATTTTAAATACAACTACAACAACAACAACAATAATAATAATAATAATTATAATAATAATGACAATAGCATTTTTCTTCTTTGAAAATGAAGTTGCTTGATTATTTTTAGGTAACAATCATTTATTTAAAAAGGTTCACTTTACAGTAGTAGTAGTAGTAGTAATAAAACATATTTGTATATTTGAAAATGAAGTGAGATGACTAGTTAAGGTAAACAATTTATGAAAAAAATTAAATAATTTATTCATTTTACAGTGAGATTCTATTCTATCATGATGATAATAACAATGAACAATACTTTTACTGCGTTTTTTAAGCTATAGGCTATATGTTTATTCCTGCAATTCTAGTATATTTTTAACATTCTTTTTAAATAGTACATTAATAAATGCTGTAAAAATATAAAATCTAAAAATAAAAAAATGTATATACAATTTTATGCCATTTTTATGCATTATATAATTATGCAAATGTTTATTTATGTTAATGTTTATTTAATACAACCATTGTAAAGTGTTAAAAATAACACATTAAAATCTGTCTCAACTTTAATGATAAATAGATAGACGGACAGACAGACAGACAGACAGACAGATAGACAGATAGACAGATAGACAGATAGATAGATAGATAGATAGATAGATAGATAGATAATACAAAGAAGATAACCTTTTTCTTTATTTTTTTTTTCTATCTTGTCTAGCGCACCAATGAACCAGGAATGCCTAAAAAAACTGGCTCTAGTCTGCATACTGATTAAAAATACAAGGGACTCTTGAAGAGTGTGGTTAGGCTGACAGAAGTTATGGAATGAGGCCAAACACATGTCTTTTTAGCCACAAGAACAAGTTTGAAGCTTGTACAAGTACCACCTGTTATCCTCAACATACACCCTCATTCCACACAGTCTTTGAGCTCTTGAAACCACTTGATCTGAGGTATGAGACTTATGTAAGATCTCTCAACTCTGAGGAAATCCCTCAAACACTCCTGTCCCATCCAAATTAACTGGGGTAACCTCATGTCTCGGTCATCATAGAACCAATTAGCGTATTAGGTCCACTATTAATAACCTCTGATTGTGTTCAGTCCGGTTGGCAGCAGCCATAGACAAGGCTCCACTTGCTCCACGTCTCTTTTCCACAACCCCCAGACACCTCTGAGGAAGTCATCCATGCATAAATGTGCCTCCTTAATCAAAGGCTGAATGTAGAAGTTGTCCTGGAGGTTGGCTGTGGTGATTGCAACATTAGCGAAGCACATGCTCGCCTTTCAGGGCCCAACAATGATGCCCATTGTGTTGCTCCAGATCTGTCCGTTCTGATTTAGGATGGAGCTCCAACAGAGACAATACAGGGGAGATGGCATGGGTGCTGAAGAGACAACATGTCCTAATGAGCAAACGGGAAGAGAACACGGTAGTGTGGATGTGTTTGTGTCACATTTAAGCTGTATGGTACAAATGTCCGTGCTATGTTGTAAATATAGTCATGGATATATGGCATTTTAAACATGAATACCCTGACTGTATTGACATATAGTACTGTTCAGAAGTTTGGGTTCAGCAGTATTTATATTTAAAGAAATTAATACTTTATTCAGTAAAAACACTTTAAAATGATCCAAAGTGACAGTGAAGACATTTATAATGTTACAAAAGATTTCTATTTCAAATAAAATTTCTTTTGAGCTTTCTTTTAATAAAAGAATCCTGAAAAAAATGCATCACAGTTTTCACAAAAATATTAAGAAGCACAACTGTTTTCAATGTTGATAATAATAAGAAATGTTTCTTGAGCAGCAAATCAGCATATTAGGGATTATATGACACTGAAGACTGGAGTAGTGATGCTGAAAATTCAGCTTTATTAACATTAACAATAGTTAACAGTAACAATATTACCATTTTACTGTGTATTTGATCAAATACATGCAGCCTTGGTGAGCATAAGAGACTTTTATCACAAAAAAAAGTCTTGCCAACCCTAACTTTTTAACAGTAGTGTATATTCCCTGACATGTAAACAGTAATATAATTCTATTATATGGGTGCTTTACAGGTCTGAGCAGTTTCAATGGGAATTGAATCCTTAATCTTGGGGTTGCTGGCGCAGTGGTGTACTGTTCAAATTACTTTATTTTATTACTATATAATTACTATATAACTATTTATTTTAACTGCTGCCAAATGTGTTGACAAGTGTGGCCAATGTTACCCAATAAAATGTGGCTATTTTGAATGAGAACTTTACTTTTTTCTCACTTCTGACATGCAGTGTTAGATATGCAATGCTATTAAGGATTGTTATTAAGTTCCACTAAGCCTTTGTTCTTTTGAACTGTATGTTTTCCACATGTTCCTTCCTCACTTTAGTGCTAAGTATATGAAAATATGATTTCCAGGTTTCAAATGATGGGGTCATCTGAGGAGGTCTGATTCTCTTCAAGGCATGAACCCAAAAGAAAGTCAAAATAAAGGTTGAGACAAGGGGGCTGTATATCAACAGTGTTTTCAAATGTTTTAGTAATCGCAAAAGTTAATTACAAGAGTGTGTTTTATTATCTGATGAACCATTTAAAAAACAGAAATGCTGTACATTTACAGCATTAACAATACATAACAAACAAATACATAACATACTACTCTACTATTTTGTTTAAGATAAATATCGCTAAATGTCGCTAACTACTAGGGGCACCAGAAGAAAACTTTTGGATAGCGTGAGATGAACCTCAACAGATTGTGCCTAGAAAATTTCCTATAAAAATGACTTTTTTTAAGGAGCAGACCTCCCTGAAAGTCATTGTATAGTTTACGCTCTGGCTCAGGTCATGTGCTGTATATGAGATATGACAAATGAGGCATGTTGCCCTGCACTGGAACTCAGTTCACCAATGAAAAACACATCTCTCACAGCAAAAACTTTCCATGTAGAGTGCTTTTCTTTATGCCAAGACTGATTGTTTTTGAAATGAGCATGACTCTAGTATGGCATTAGCTGATTTTATTGACTTTGAGAAAACGTGATTCACTTATCACCATTTGTAATCCTACTCTGTTTTCCTCATGCTGTCAAAAAGCGGTTAGTATAATCATGTTATTTTGACAGTCAGAGCCCAGTCGTATTTGCTCGGATCTGTGGTCTGATAAATGCTAACCGTTCACTGACCTCACATTTCAGTTCATCTTAATTGCTGAATCAGGAAGCAAAAACAGGCCACATGTACTGTTTAGATTAGCAGATTACCAAATGTATGGATGTCGACATTTGAAAAATGACAAATTTGGATACCGCAGCTATTTACAGACCAAAAACATTTAAGACAGATTAAAGTTTGCTTAAATAATTAATGTGAGTGTGAGTTGAGGCCAATAAATATTTAAGTAGGCTATACATAATATGAGCATGTACTGTATGTATATATGTATATACACTATATTGCCAAAAGTATTGGGACACCCCCTTCTAATGAACAGGTTTGACTACTTTAGTAATTTTCATGAGTACAAATCTTAATGTTTAAGCATATAATGATATTCTAGGGAATTGTGTGCTTCTAATTTTAAAGCAACAGTTTGGACAGGACCCTTTTCTATTCTAACATGACAATGCCTCTGTGTATAAGGCAAGGTTCAAAAAGAAATGATTGATTGAGTCAGTATGGAAGAACTTGACTGGTCTGCAGAAAGCCAAGTCCTAATCTAAGCTGAACACCTCTGATGTGACTTTAAATGCAGATCTTGAGCCAAAAACTCTTTATCAAACACCAATGACTTGTGCATACATTATATGGACAAACGTATTGGGACACCCCCTTCTTTAGAACATAAAAAGGCACTTCCAAAAATGTGGCAACAAAGATGGAAACATAATTCATGTATTTAAAAATTGTATTTCCATCTCTGTTGCAACAGTTTTGGAAATGTCTAAAATGACTGTACCCATATGCACAAGTCATTGGTGTTTGATAAAGAGTTTTTGGCTCAAGATCTGCATTTAAAGTCACACCAGAGGTGTTCAGCTTAGATTAGGACTTGGCTTTCTTGGATTAACCACATTATTTTAGAAAGCTGAGTTAAATTTCACTAGCCAAACCAAGCCTGATTACTGCCAGAGCTGTTGAATCAAGAAATTACTTAAATAGAACCTGTCTGACAAAGTAAAGCATGCTTAAAGAGCAACACTTCATGCCGAGATCTAAAGAAATTCAAGAACAGATGAGAAACAAAATAGTTGACATGTATCAGTCTGGAAAGGGTTATAAAGTCATTTCTAAGGCAGTGGGACTCCAACAAACCACGGTCAGAGCCATTATCCACAAATGGAGAAAACTTGTAACAGTGGTGAGCCTTCCCAGGAGTGGCTGGCCCACCAAAATTACTCCAAGAGTGCAACGACGACTCATCCAGGAGGCCATAAAAGAACCCAGAACAACATCTAAAGAACTGCAGGCCTCACTTGCCTCAAGTAAGGTCAGTGTTCATGATTCAACAATAAGAAAGAGACTGGGCAAAAACGGCATCCATGGGAGAGTTTCAAGGCAAAAACCACTGCTGACCAAAAAGAACACAAAGGCTCGTCTCACATTTGCCAAAAAAAATATCT
Organism: Spinibarbus caldwelli; assembly: GCA_039654775.1. Taxonomy (NCBI): domain Eukaryota; kingdom Metazoa; phylum Chordata; class Actinopteri; order Cypriniformes; family Cyprinidae; genus Spinibarbus; species Spinibarbus caldwelli. The sequence goes on from CM077218.1 coordinate 32,867,009, forward strand.
TGATTATCCCCAAGACTTTTGCGCAAATATTCTGTGGACCGATGAGACAAAAGTTAAACTTTTTGGAAGGTGTGTGTCCCATTACATCTGGCATAAAACCAACACAGCATTTCATAAAAAGAACATCATACCAACAGTCAAACATGGTGGTGGTAGTGTGATGGTCTGGGGCTGCTTTGCAGCTTCAGGACTTGGACGACTTGCCATAATTGATGGAACCATGAATTCTGCACTCTATCAGAAAATCCTGAAGGAGAATGTCCGAAAGGAGTTTGTGACCTCAAGCTCATGTGAATGGCTCAATAAAAACAAAATTAAGGTTTTGGAATGGACAAGTAAAAGTCCAGACTTAAATCCGATTGAGATGCTGTGGCATGACCTTAAACAGTCCATTCATGCTTGAAAACTCTCCAATGTGGCTGAATTAAAACAATTCTGCAAAGAAGAGTGGGCCAAAATTCCTCCGCAGCGATGTGAAAGACTCATTGCCAGTTACTGCAAATGCTTGATTGCAGTTGTTGCTGCAAAGGGTGGCACAACCAGTTTTTAGATTTAGGGGGCAATTACTTTTTCACATAGGGCCAGACAGGTTTGGACAGCTTTTTTTTCCCTTAATAAATGAAATCGTTATTTCAAAACTGCATTTTGTATTTGCTATATATATATATATATATATATATATATATATATATATATATACATACATACAGTATAGGGACTGGAGTAATGGAGTAATGGCTGCGGAAAATTTTGCTTTGCCATCACAGGAGTAAATTCAATTTTAAAGTGTATTAAAAAAGAAAAGAGTTATTTTAAATTGTAATAACATTTCAAAATATTGCTAATTTTACTCTTTTGATCAAATAAATGCAGGCTTTGTGAGCAAAAGAGAAATTAAAAAAAAAAAAATAATAATAATAATAAAAAAATTAAATCTTTCCATCTCCAAACTTCATACATTCTCTCAAATGTTCTTTGGCCCCAGTTTGAAAACCCCTGATCAACTTTGACTACTTGGATTTTAATTTATTTCTTCAATCTTTTGGATCATCTTAATGATATACTATAGGTTAAGACTGACAGAGATATTGTGTTCTTTTAATGTTTCCAGGTGCAAAAAAGAAATAGAATAATATAAAATAAAAATACTGAGAATTGGTCCTTAAAATGAAGTTATCAAAACATCTTGACCCACCCACAACCACAGATAAGATTCTGTCTTTATGCAGCCTCATCACATTCTCCCACAGCAAGTGAGATTGTGAAGATGCAACTACAAACAAGACTGAAGAAAAATATAGTTACGTTTTGACTTTGAAATAAACAGTATATTAGACCTTGGAAACATGCACAGCATGTGTCTGCTATAAATCAGATGTATGATAAGGACTATTTCAAGACTTTCATAATTACAGTCTATCCAGTTTTTTGTTTTCCTTGGTCGTTCTCCCGTTGGAATAACTTCATGACATTAGGTATGGTCTTGATCATGTATCTGTGATTCAAGCTGGCACTTTCAAAAATGCAGCCTCTGATTCCCAGCTGTCTTACATCATCGTTCCTATTTATGCATTGACTCTAAGCAAACTAGGACTGTCCTGCCAGGCCTTGTTATCTTGTGTTATGTTTAAATAAGCTCTCTCTGTGAGCCAAAACTGCCTAAATGCATTTCAGATTCACTGCATGTGGACAAAATAAAGGTGTTTATAACATGGCTGGGGTTTCGCCGCTTTTATTGTGGCTGTTTACAGTGTGTCATGGCAGACATGTTAAAGCAGAGGATCTGTGCTTTAAGAAGGCGTACAAAGCCTCAGGCCGGGACACAAGCACTTTTCTTTCTCTCTGTATGTGATTAGGCTCAGTATCAGGCTGTTTAAGAGAACTCTTTCTTCTTGGGGAGAAGGCAGCTTTTAGGGGCTTTATGCAGGGGTGTGCTGGAGTGGTGCTTCTCCTTTCTCTCTTTCGACGGGGAGGCCATTTTGATTTAAATGAAGGCTATCTATCAGAGGGTGGGAGGGTTCTTTCAGGTCTGAAGAAAGGAGATGCTGTCAACAGACCTGTTTGCGAGCTGTACAGACATGCACGCAGCAGATGTGTTAAAGAAAGCACAGCCTGTCGCTACAAACTCTGAATAAGCTCTCTTGCTTTTCTTCAGAACAGCTTTATGCTAATTTCCAAGCAGACGGTTAGAGAACTTGGATTCTCCTGGCTTTTGGGCCTGTGGTGAGCGCAGTCATGACACAATTTAACCACGGTGACTAACTTTTCCCTTCTTGCTTTTATAGCAAACTGGCACCAGAAGCTTGATGTGCCAATAAAGTCTGAAGGGGAATAGACGCCTCACATCTCCACAGCTCCTCAATGCTGCCTCTTCAGTCATGTGGTTTTACCATACCCTCAGCTGAAGTAATGCAATATAACGTCAGCAGATGCATCATGTTCATTAAAACTCATAAAGGCATATGCTTCCTCAGAATTTTGAGGATTTTAAACAGCAAGTAAAACAATTGGAACCAAAAACACATAAAATGTTAGTAATTTGACTATAATGATGTGGAATAAGAACTAATGCTGCGTTCCATCAAAGACTATAGAATACCCAAGACGTGTCACTCGTATAGTTTTGAATGGGGAAAAATACAACACTCAATATAGCCGCTCTATCGAACAAAGCCCCGCCTTCTGAGCAAAAGAGCCAATTGCTAATCGGTAAAGTCAGCGCGTCACTGCAGCTGCCGTTAGAAGCGTCCCGGTTGCTATAGAAACAGTCAGCACTCTGAGACGTGCGCTTAGGACTGCACTGGCTGATCTAGCCTGAAAAATACTCTCTTTTTAACGCTATTTGAGCAAAATAAACAACATTTATAGTACAGATGTTGTCAGATTTCATTGGTGATTTCAAATATGAAATTTAATTGTAAACTTTGTGAACAGTTTTGGAGAATTTCATGTTTCTCCATTCAAAGAGATAGGAGCTGCACTTGCATGCCCGAGAGGCGTTTCAAAGATGGCCGCCGAGTGACATGACTTGCCTTAAAGGGACTTTGGTTCCATTTACCTCGGAAATCAGATGTCGGAGCTGGGAATGACATCACACCTGTGGACCATAATGGACACGTCCACTGTTAGCAATACCAGCTGATTTAAAATGCATAAAAGAGGTATTTTGCACAGATAACGCCATAGTATCACGTCAACAAATAGGGGTTGGATAGTACTGTGTGCATCACCGAGACATAGAAATACATAAGTGCTAATAAACAACATATTACTACTGCTTCTCTTCTGATGATGCACTAAGCAGCCATATTGGATTCTGAATTTGGAGTTGTTGCGATTCCTCCAAGATTCTGACTTGGAACTCCAACTTGGGAGGGTGTTCCAGTTAGAAGTTCCTACTAGAATCTCTGAATTTCCAAGTAAGCCACTGATGCCCCTTCAACAAAACAGGTGCATGAGTAAGTCAATAAGTGACTGTAGATGAGTTCAGAATTGGAAGATCTCCCTTTAATGTCACCGTTCCACAGTTAAGTGTCAGTAAATGGACTTGAGTATTACTCATCCCTGAGGGCATGCATGTTTTTAGCCAGCCATGGACAAGCATTTTATTCTCAGTGCATGAATGGAAGGCACCAGTGGCTCTCTGCCATCTCTGCTCTCTACCAATCAGTCTCCGTTTGCCGACCACTGTAGGCAGCACCTACAAATTCAGAAGAGCCTCTGCTTTTTATATGATGGTGTCTCCCAGGATAAGATCTATTGCTCATCTCCCAGTATGGTGCTCAGAGTGACAGAAAAATGGTGAAAAGGATGACTGATAGTGTGTGCATCAAGCCCAGGGGTAAACAAAAGAGGCTTGGCTTGGAGAGCCCGAGGCGAGCCATCTGCCAGAGTCAGTGAGAGCTGCTATTGTCCGTGCTAGAGGAATGTTCAGACAGATTGAAAAGAGTTTGCATGGGTCATTCCTACAGGGACGTCAGCATGAGCAACAGGGGTCAGACTCTTTCCACGCAGCAGATGCGGCCTGCGTCTTCAGCAACACTTTTTTTCAAGCACATGTATGCTTTGATGACCCCCAAAGCCTAGGAAAACTTAATAAATAAATGCTTTTTGGTGGCATGAAGAACCTTTCCACTGGACAAAAAGATGTTTACAGTGGAAAACTTTAGATTTTAGATTTCTTTAGATTTAAAAAATGTTCTTTATACTAAAGTGTGTCTTTGGCGAACCAAAAATGGATCTTCTAAAATCGTCTTGAAAAATAAATGTTCTTTGTTGGCATCTTTGGTTCCATGAAGAACCTTTATCATCCTTGGAAGCTTTCCATTCCATAAAAGGTTCTTTATAGTGGAAAAATGTTCTTCAGATTATAGAAATATTCTTCACACTAAGAAAAAAGAATGTTTTAACCAAAATGGAACCAAAAATTGTTCTTCTATGACATCACTGTGAAAACCCCCTTTGGGCACCTTTATATTTAAGAGTGTAGCCCAATTTGTGATCTTTATTAGAGCATCGCGCACATGGTGTGTAAGATCAACCGTTAATGTCAGGAGTGTTTCGTAGTTTAGTTTTGAAATAGGCCACCAATGTCGTAGATCAAAGCAGCTTAAAATGTAATCCTCTTACAGTCATCATTCATTTCAGAGACTTTTCTTTTGAACGATTTGTGCTGTTTTCAGTACTTTGGTGTTTAGTTTGAATGTCCTGAAAACGAGAGCACAAACTGCATGCTGCGTAATGCAGTCAACTGGGCTGTTGTCTATAACTGGCAGTGCCTTTGATATTCAAACGAGTGAGAAACCATCTGAACGAGCCACTGAAACCTAGTTTTGAATTATTAGTTGGTGAATTTGTCATGCACAGTGGAAAGTTCTCCTCAGATGGAGGGACAAAGCCAAGCTGCGGGGTCATGATTGGACGGCGGCGGCCTGCAGTCAAGCAAAGAGACAGTAATGTGTGCGTGCTCGGAGGACGACCTCTGACCCACTCAGCAGGTGTGAGTGACCGAGCTTTCATGGGAGAGGCGTGCAGAGCATGTGGGACGGGGACTTGAGAGGGACAGATGTTGTATGAGGAATGCCCCAGGGGAAAGCGTGGTGCTATAGAGGGACAATCGTACAATAGAGAAAGACTCTCACAAACAGGCCTGTCTCCATGGAGACCGGTTGCCGTGACAGCGACAGTGAATGCTCTTGGAGCTGAATGCTATTGGTCCTTCCAACTGTACATACTTTCATATACTCTAGTCGAACTAAAAGCCTTCACGCTCTCAAAACTAAAATCTATTATGTATTCGGTGTTTTAAGTACTTGGCTGGTGAATACTTATTATTTCCAAGTCAGATGGTGCCAAGATTGCCTTTAAATATTAAATATTTCCCTCCATATATATATGTATATATAGAGAGAGAGAGAGAGAGACAGACAGACAGACAGATAGAATATTTAAGAAATATACATTTTACTTTCTTTTTTCTTTCTTATTTTGTCAATGACTTTTAACACCTTTGCATTGATGCAAATGCACTGATATTCATGTACTTTAAAGGGATAATTCACCCGAAAATGAAAATTTTGTCATCATTTACTCACCTTCATGTCTTTCAAAACCTGTATGAGTTTCTTTCTTATGTTGAACATAAAAGAAGATATTTTGAAGAATGCTGGTAATCAAACAGTTGATGGTCCCCACTGAATTCCACAGTATTTCTTTCCCTACTATGGGGACCAACAACTGTTTGGTTCGTTACAGTTCTTCAAAATATCTTCTCTTGTGTTCAACATAAGAAAGAAACTGAGAAAGGTTTGGAACGACATGAGGGTGAATAAATGATGACAACATTTTCATTTTTAGGGTGAACTATTCTTTTGTGTCCGATGCTGAAGTGTCCAATTACTTTTCATATACCATGTATTTTAAATTATATTTCTAATACATGTTCAACCATCAATGCTTTTTTCAAAGTGAAACAATGTTAATTTCTAAGTGAATTTGTGCCAGTATTGCTGTTAAAAGTAAATTACTTAGTAATCTGCCCACTAATTTGGTCTAAACATCAAAACAGCTCATTTCCATGTGTCCTGTTTAACATATTTAGGAGCTGAAGAGCCGTGGTGGGTTAATGGCACTTGTGGCAGACAGCAGGGCAGTCTGGGAGGAGACGGGGCTCCGCTGGAGGCCTGCAGCAGTGAACTCACTCTATGAAGTCACTGGCACTGCTTTACACAAGGAACTGTGGAATTCACCGGCCACAGACAATCCCATCACTGGACTGCAGCAGCTCCAAAACCACGGGGAGCCGCAGACACAAGATAAGGATAAAAGATGCTTGTTCTTAGAACTTTTAAGTACTTGCCAGAAATTTCCTTAGTTGTAGCTTATTAGTGTCAATCAATAAGTTAAGATCCACAAAGACGGCAAACTAGAAGAGTACAATGTGTTCAGCCACAGCTTGAGTTTGTACAGAAGACTTTAAGACAGACAATCTGACGTGATTAAAACAATCAGATTTCCCACAGGAACATGCAAATTCCATAACTCATTGCCAAATATGTCATAATTCAAAAGTAACAAACAAACACGAAATACCAAATTTAACATTCAAAGCACTTTTTGGCAGAAAGCACTGACACAAATCACAGGAGAGAGCTATTTGGATATCTGGATACTCTGGATAACTTCAGAATGTTTTATTATAAGGCTTGAAAACATTTCAGAAGGAAAAATGGGGTGAGGGATGAATTTAATTAGTTTATTAATCATTGCAGAAATAGTAATGTACAGGGAGATGGAGAACTGCAGTGCAAAAGTTCAGAATACAGTGCTGCTGAACTGGAACAAAGCCAAAGTTTACAAGTGCTTTCTAATTACAAAATCAATACAAAATGTATTGTGCAAGGGGAAACTTACCCTTGGTGGAAAATGCATTGCTTTAAGTTGTTGGCTCCCATTGACTTCCATGATATGTATACGTATACAGGTTTTGAGGGTCATTAAATGATGACAGAATTTTTATTTTTGTGTAAACTACTCCTTTAAGTGTGTATTTCTGGGCTCAGTGTAATATGACTGCATTGAGAATTGCGTTGAATGCAGTCATCATCTTTAGTTATAGCTAGATGCAACAGCTAAACTTTGTTGACAGTTTGTATTAAAAAAAAAATGGCAGAAGGCCCCAGATAGCCTTTCTAGTGTGGAAAATGCAGAAATTTCACTCAGAAAAAAACAGGACAGGGTCATGAAAGACTCAGGAAAGCTGTAAATTATGAACAGAAAAAAAGGCTGCATTTTTTGTTATTTGCGTGACTTCAACAAATGCTATTGTTTGGTTCATTCAGGTCTCCTCGGCTGGTGCATGCAGTTCCAGACAGCCTAGAGCGACCATTTGTAAGGCATCTGTCAGTCTGCTGATGCATGACATTAGCTGAGCCTTGGGTCAGAGAGTGCAGAGAGTTTAGGTAAGCATTGGTCTGGCTGCTGAATAGAATGGGGCAGAAGCTTGAACTTTAGCCATTGAGTGAAAAGCCCAGGTCAAGTCAAAAAGTTTTAGCCCTGAATGAACCATCCAGCTTTAGTCATATGTTCATCTGGATTGTTTTCAACACATCCTAGACTTGTGAACGAGTTTTTGAAGACTTTACTTTTGTTATTTACTGTAATTTGTGGGATTGCTTGCACAGTCAGGTTAGATAAATTACTGATATTTCATTGATTGTTTAATATGCAAAGTCATAGATTGAGGCACAGCTTACTGGTTTTCATGGTGGTCTGAGAGATCTGTGTGGATTAAGTGGTTCAAAAGATAAATTCTCTCTTTGTTCTCTTCTGGAGCAAATAAGCTGCTTGCCCGGGGCAAACCATGGCCTTCAAGAGAAAAAGACAATAAATGCTCACAATTTTATTCACAAAGTAGGACGTGTTACAAAAATGAATAATCAGTATTGTATAAAATTGGCTGTTTCATATTAGAAAGCAAGACAGACCTCAATCAAGACTGGTGGATAAAAAAAAAAAAAAAAAAAAAAAATCAATTTTTAATTAACAGTGTGATTGAATAAAATTGAATTGGAGTGTCAGGATTCTGAAGGTCAACTTCAGTGAGAGGCCAAAGGGAGCTTAGCTGCAGCATTTTTCAAATGTTATCCTATGGACGTTGATGTACTTGAAAATCAACGTGTGAGTCAGTCAGAGGTCATATGGGCCTCTTTTATATGCTGCAAGTGGCAGCTGTAGCCAGTGGGTCTGTTATCTGACACGCTTCAGGCCTCTTTTATGAACTTCACCCTTCTTTATTGGGGAGTGTGCTCACATATGCTGTTTTTCACATCTAAATCACCCAAACTGACAGTGGAGGACAAGTATAAATGTGGTAATGTGCAGTTAAAATATGTCCCATTTTTGCAGTGAGGAATTTAGAGTGCATTCTGAAATATCTTGACAAGAGGACAAGGAATCCTATTAATATGCTTAAAATTGGTTTGTGCCAGTATTGCCAATGCCAAACACTCCTTCCATCTTCCATTGTTTGGATAAACAGTCCCATCCTAAATTCAGGCCACATGTTGCTAGATTTGTTTTGAAAGTGGAAAATGGTTTACACTGCCCTCTGAAAAAGAAGTAAACTTTTTTTTAAAAGCAATTTTTAAAACAATTTTTAAAAAAGGGTACTTATAATGGAAATAATATACTTTAAAGGAATATACTTAAATGCAAAATGAACGTAATGTTTTCAGACAATTAATAGCATATTAATTACAAATAAATCCAATTAAATTATAGTTTAAATTTATAATAAATGCAATTAGCTTAACCTGAGAGTGATTTATGTATGTATTGACTGATTGATCGATCGACTGATCGACTGATTGATTGATTGATTGATTGTCTTTGAGATATGGTTAGTGTGTGGTGGCGAGTGTACTGAGAAGCATTTATTATAAATGTACTTATAATAAAGTATATTTTTATTTTTTTTATTTTTTAAAATATACATTAATGTCATTTCTATTGTAACATATGTCATGAACTAAAATATATTTTATTTACACGTTAGTAAATAGAAAGTTGAGGTAAAGTACATTTAAAATATATTACAAAATATATTTTATGGAGAGTGTAATTTCTTGTACTACAGTTAAAATTATAACCAAGCACTTGTGCTTTAATATGTTAGTCAGCACATCAAAATAAGTGTAGTTCTTTAAAGCAAGATTATTAAAACAATGATTTTATAAAATGTGCTTATGTACATTATTACAAATTGCACTTTTTTAAATGTACTCAAGTATGTTCAGAAACAGTGATGAAAGTGTACTCCATTTAAGTGCACTAAAGTACCCTTTATTTCATTATTATTATATTATCTGCAAGTACAGTTTTTTAGATATAAACTTTAAATATTTCAAGTACACTACAAGTGCCCATTCAATACAATTACGTCCACTTTTTTCACAAGGGCTAGACAAAGAAAGTATTTTAACGTCATAAAATTGTATGCAACATCTTTAAGAACGATTCTGGGATGTAAAAATGTTCTTTTTGATGTTTTTGTCTTGTATCCCCTCTATTAGTCTAACATACTTTTAAATATTATCCCAGTTCACATAATATTTGATAGATTTTAAAGAGATGGAAAGGGATCACAGTTCAGTCATTCATAAACTATCTACATAAGCAGTCAGGATATGGTAATCAATCCTCTTCACTGTGTTTTCCATGGTAAGCCAAGATAAACACAGAGACCTTATCATAGGGTGAGGGTCCATGCTTTGGGAGGAAGTTATTCCTTCCAGCCAGCCAGAGACTGATTATTAGGGCAAAGTCATCCTCCTCTGACATCTTGTCATATTCTTCTTTGACTTAAAATGGGAAAAAAAACACATCCATTTCCATTCATGTTAGGGTGTCCACAGGAAGCTCTGTGTTTTCATATCAACCTGACCAGCCACTGCTCCTCTGACCCACGTAAAGAAAATGTGTTTAAATTTCCAGGAAGACCCCTGATCACAAAAATACCCAGCCGTTTGATTGGATTCCACCCTCGTTTCCCTTTCAGCCGGGACGTGGACCAGGACACTCAGAGGTCTCAGATGTCAGAGAAACATTCCTCATGCGCTTCCTACCGCGCAACAATCATTATATCAGTCATTCTCTGCTGAGACAGAAGCTCACAGAGAGCTGAGATGGCAGTCGAGCTTTATAGTGTGGGCAGTTGTTTTTGTACACATAAGTGCTTCATCATCTACGGTGGAGATTCCCACCAATGTCCACAGTTTTTCATAGGCTGTTTTGGGAGTTATATATATCACTTCCCTACTGTCTTTTGGACTGCTTACATGGAGGCTCAAACATATCTGCTTCAACCATAAATCCTGTTTGGCAATGTATTAAAGGCCTTGAAGGAGCCAATGTGTTGGCTGTTGTTATCATCACAACATATTCAATACACCAACTTACTAGCGAGGATAAAATAGCACTTAACATGTTCTATTGTAGAGTTGGATTTCATCTTATTTCCGTAGTATAACCAAAAGTAGTGATAAAAGTAGTAATACTACTAACTACAGCATAACAGATTTAAATGTTTTCAAAACTTTTGTTTTTCTAGAAACTAGCTGTTTTTGCTGACATTCGGTGGTGCAACATGATAAAACAGCAGCATGACATCACTGTTTACTGTATTCGATACAAACAAATGACATTAATTGCAGCAAATTGGGTGATTTGTTTGAGTCATCATTTAATCGTGCTTGAATTGTGTTGCTTTTACATTGCTTTTACATTTTTTGCAACAAACTGGTCAGTACTGCTGTTTTCAATCAAATTAATAATAGTTGCTTTTAAGTTAAATCTGTGTTAAAGGTATGGTAGGCGATTTCAGAGAGGCTTGAAATAGCAAGCTAGCTTTGCATAAGCATAACTTCCCACCCTCCCTGCAAAATCACTCTCCAAAGCCACACCTCCTCCAAAACACATGAACGCACATAGACAGACAAGAGGCTAATCAGAGACATGACGAGAGACGGCGTTGGTGAAGGGTTTAATGCAACGCTGTCAGATTATCTCATGTCTCATTAACCGGTAAGAACACATTACAGTGCAAAGTGAATAACATTACAATAATAGCACCTTTCATTCTCACTCAGTCTGCAATAGCATAATGGACCGCACTGATGAACAGGGTGTGCGAAGGGATACAAATACATATGTTGACAGGCAGGTAGGACAGTCTATCGTATCCCTCGGACATATAAATACATTTAAACCACTTAACTTAGTGATTGCTATCAGTATGTGAAGAGACTTTTAACCAGAAATGTTGTTGAAGCAGATCACCTACCCTGCCTTCAAGGTATTATCCTCTCACGTCTCACCCTGTTTGAGGTCCTAATTGTTTTGTGCCAGATAAATACTTTTCTATTTTCTCAAAGTATTCAATCCGATAGTTAACTAATTAAAGATATGCTTTTTTGCATATCTTTAATATAGTCAGCCTTTTTGTTAGTCAATTGTAAAGTGGGTTACTTCCTTTTTTGTACATTGTTTTGTACACTATTGGCTACAAATGCAGACATAGCAGTAAAACCTCAACTGCTCAGCAATCCAAAAGTCAACAAGAAATCAAAATTCACAATTTACTTTATTAATGTACATTATTGATCTTTAATGTGCATGTTTCATCAGTGCATGTTACTCTAAAGGAAAGAAATGGTTTGTCTTTGCAATCTTGGTGCGATTCTGGTGAATGTCCATTTTTCATGATCCAATTAATTCCCTTTAGATAAAATCAAGTCTTACCCTACATATTTTTCTCACTGAAAATCCTGTTTCACTTGGAAATACATCACATTATGAAAGTGAAATGGTTTGTAATTGTAGTTTCATGTATAACTGCAATTTTTAGCAATTGTTCCTCATCAGAGAAAACAGAGGAAGGCATTTATAACCGAAAATAATATTGAACTCAGTTGTTCCCCTTATTATCTGACTTGTTTTGCTAGCTGATGTTATGTGTGGGAACATGGCGTAAGTTTATTAGTGCGCGCTTTGATCCGATAAAGTCTTACTGTCTGTCTCTCGCAAAGGAGCGAACAAACAGAGCGAGCACTGTGAGCGAGGGCCCGGCGCGGCTGACCACCCTCCTCCGCTCTTCCTCTTCCCTCTCCATGGGTGGGACTCCCTCAGGGCCGCAGAACCAAACACACCATCTCTCACACTGAACATTATCATTGTTCCTCTAATCACACGAACCGTGAACTCTGACTTTTTTGGGTAGGGCCCACACGGCGAGTGGCGTGGAATCGGGGCTGAAGATCGTATCGGCCGCCGTGCTGTGAATACTGAGGGAAAACTTGTCAGTTTGTTTCAGTTGGGCTTATGCCATATCAGATATGAAGCTGGCTCTTTGGACAGGAAATGAAAAATAACTCTGGAAAATACTTAAAAGCACTGATTAATAAAGCTAAAATTGCCATTGATAGTGACCTCAGTTGAAAAGAGCATGTTTGAGCTCCAACATATTCAGCAATCTAAATAAAGCACAGCATTTTAAGATAAGCAGATCATAATTCCTGTTGGTGATTTGATATAATTTTAAGTGCACTTTCCTGAAAGACCCATGATAGTCTGCTAAGTGCAGCTGAAAAGCTCATAATGGCGCATATAACCTCCATTCATCCTTGTAATTATGACTTCCCATCAGACTTATTTGTCTGAAGCACCAATTCAGTCAAACGGACTGAGAATCAATGCTAGGAATGTAATGTTCCCTCAGCAGGAAATGCGTTTGCATCAATGCACATAGTGGGAAATTGACACGGGGCTGCTGAAGGGATCTGTTTTTATGTTGGGGCCGGCTCAGCAGCGAGGCCAGTAGCGTCGGTGGGCTTCCCGAGCGACACCATGAGTCAGTTTTTCCACTCGATAGCCACTAAGCAAACAGATCAGCGCTGCTGGACACAGATATGCAGAGAGCACAGGAAGTGCTGCTGTGGAACATCCAGGGGATTTTTGTGTTTCCATTGGTATGCCTCATTAAAGTCTCGCTGTGTTTGGGTCTAATCACGCAAGTCTGAATGATGACTTAAAGCTTGGGCAGATTTGTTGGTAAATGATCTGCATTAAACCGAAAATCTTCTATGTTCATCTGACAGTTTGCACGTTGCAGTTCCTCATCTTACGGGTCAGTTCTGAGTGGTCAGTTTGGAGGATGCAGCAGATGCTATGATCTGGCATAAAGCATTATTTCACTGCTGTGATCAGCTCAGCTGCATCGGCTGAGGAGAATGCCAAAATAGCACTCGTCTATACAAATATGTGTTGGGTCAATAAAGAAAGTTTATATACAAGTCAAAATACAGGTTTGAAATGACATAAGACTTTTAAAGAGTGAACTATTTAAATTGAAAGAAATTGTCTACTCTGAAAAAGAATGACAATGACTTTCAATGAGGTCTTATTTTCACATAATTATTAAGATATGACTTGTGAATGCTAGAAGGCTCGTCAAAATGACTGAAATTATAAATGCACACTGGACTACTTATTTAAAGAAGTATTTGAAATATACATATAATAGTAATACATAATAGAGGTGGAACTGATGAGATGTTGCTTTTAAGTGGCAGTAAGTTTTTATATATATATATATATATATATATATATATATATATATATATATATATATATATATATATATATATATATATATATATTATAAAATCTATCAAATAAAGGCTGTTTATCAAATAAATGTTTATCAAAAAATAAACAGTGTATTAGAATGATTTCTGAAGGATCATGTGACACTGAAGACTGGTGTAATGATGCTGAAAAATTCATCTTTGACATCACAGGAATTAATTACATTTTATAATATATTAATATAGAAAACAATAACAAAGTTAACTGTTTTACTGTATATTTGATCAAATAAATACAGCCTTGGTGAGCATAAGAGAGTTCTTTCAAAAACCTTTAAAAAATAATAATGATAATCTTACGGACCCCAAACTTTTAAATGGTAGTGTACACCTTTTGAAAAATTCATTTTGAACTCAATTTAAATATTTATGCCGAAGCTTAAACCAGCACAGATAGCACCTGGTTAAGCTTCACCTCAGATGGTTAGTGAATAAGATGTTGGTTTTTGTGGCACTAAAATGCCACAAGCTCTTTAGTGAATTCACCCTTAGTTACTTTGGATAAAAGCATCTGTTAAATGGCTACTTACGAGAAATACTCATTAGGAGAATGCTCCTGCTGTCTTTATCTGTACTGATTAGTCTCAGATGATTGCTGTTTAAAGGTCCTAAGATTATAGCTCTCCTTAGAAAGTGGTGTAAATCTTCACTAATTGTCATTGTGACAGCTTTAGGGAGAGTGTGTAAACAGAACTGCTCTGGCTCATGGACTGAAGGCATGTGTGACCCCATCTGACTGCTCCGGGCAGATGAGAGCTCCTGGCCTGAGTAAGATAAGAGCAGAGAGACTCTGACTAAGACCCAGTTCCTGTCCTAAAGCTCTAACTCAACAGTTTTATTGTCAGTCTGAGAACCAATGACCTATCCTTTCTTCTTTCCCTTTCCTGTCTGCTTGTGCATGGTTGAGCTTTCATTAAGATTGCATTTTGAAGTCGGCAGCGATAGCCTCATGATTAGTGTGCCGACATATAGTGCAACTGCTTGCAGCGACCCGAGTTCGATTCCCGTCTCGATGTCCTTTGCTGATCCCGCCCCCCTCTCTTCACCCAATGCTTTCCTGTCTGTTTACTGTCCTATCAAATAAAAGGCAAAAAGCCAATAAATATATTGGGGGGGAGATTGCATTGCATTTTGATTACTTCTGCAAATATGCAACCAAATTGCAAACCGATTGCATCAATTCTGTCAAAATTTTACTCAGTCTAGCTTAAAACATACCATATTGATAGTATAGTATGAAAATAGTATTGGTTAATTGGTTTTAATCGTGCTTAAAAGTAAAGATTTGTCTTATTTATTTATTTTTTTAACTGACAGATTGTGCAACTTTGTTTAATCAGAATTGTCTTAAATATTCTTTGAAACACTCTAGGACACACCAGATGATAAACTAATAGCAATATCCTGAATTTGTTACCTGAAAATGTTGGTAACACTTTAGTATAGAGACCAATTCTCACTATTAACTAGTTGCTTGTTAGCATGCTTATTATTAACATATTGGCTATTTATTAGTACTTCTAAAGCACATATTCTGCATGACCATAATCATGCATCCCTAATTCTACCCAATACCTAAACTTAACAACTACCTTACTATTAAGCAGGAAATTAGGAGTTTACTGAGGTTTACTGAGCAAGAATTGGACCTTAAAATAAAGTGTGACTAAAATGTTAATCAGCATCTGATTTTATTGTTGTTTATTATTTGAATATAGATGTTTTCAGACTGATCATCAACCATGATGATTAAGTCACATTCATATTAAATTTTAAGCAATATCTATAATTATCACAAAGTTTAGGTCAAAGACTATGTTTTGGGGATTAATGAAATGTCTAGCTATACACTCTCAGAAAAAAAAAAAAAAAAAGGTACAAAACTGTCACTATGGCGGTACACTTTCAAAAGGTACGAATATGTTTTTTAAGTACTCAAATGTATGTTTGAGGTACTACTATATGTACCATTTAAGGGTTAAAAAAGGAACAAAACTGGACCATTTCACTTTTTTACATTAGGTTAACACCCTAGTGACAGCTTACCTTTTTTCTGAGAGTATGGTTGTGTCCCAATGCAATTTTTACTTAAACAGATGTCAGTGGCAATACAATTTCATTTGAAAGGTGTAATTTGACATTTGACATGAATTTATTAATTTGGCAGAGATGTTTATTAAAATGAAATGTGAGTTTTGAGTGTTTTAAGTTTCAGTCTAAGATGGACA
Organism: Spinibarbus caldwelli; assembly: GCA_039654775.1. Taxonomy (NCBI): domain Eukaryota; kingdom Metazoa; phylum Chordata; class Actinopteri; order Cypriniformes; family Cyprinidae; genus Spinibarbus; species Spinibarbus caldwelli. The sequence continues at coordinate 32,882,940 of CM077218.1, forward strand.
CATAAGTACTGATGCCATTTCTACTTGCCCAGCAGCCCTCGAACACTGCATTAAGATGACAGGAACCATTTTATCCTACAGTTTGAGTTAGTGTGCTTGTAGATGTTATCGTCTAAAAATAACAAGGAGAGATGTTTGTTTTGACATCAGGAGAGAGCAAGGCTTTGTTTGCTCTCTCCAGCAAGTTTGCCATGAGTTTGTTTTTCGTCCACACAGTGTGTGGAGGGCGGCAGAGAACTGTCCCGCTGTCAGCAGCTGCATGGTTTGGCACAGAGGCACAAACGATCTCACCTCGGCGTCGAGGCCTTTCTGGTAGCAGGAGAGACGGGCTGATGTCAGGGGTCAGAGAATGGTACTGAGCTCTGATTACAGGTCATCATCTGCTGCCATGACACATTTGAGAAATATCATCAAAACTCTCAGAGAATAAGCCAGTTTAAGAACCACAATATCACAGTCCTCAGTTTACTGTCAGATGAATTTCCATACTCTGCAGTGTGAATAGATCCATAGGGATGCATTGTTTTGATTCAAAGTCTTGTTGGCGGTGAATATTCGCTGAACAGACCTTTGCTTAGCCAAGCATATTAAGAGCTTACAGAACTAGTTACACATTAGCATCTGTTTATTTTATTCACCAAATAATGATCCTACTGAATGTGAAAGAGTATTTCAACCAGTAAACCTGTTGCTCTTCTGCAAGCCCATTATAATGTAGATGAGATGCAATGACATGGTAAAAGCACATTTACAAATCAATATACTGCATAAGGATGAGCATTTGATTGATTAGATCTGAAAGTATCTAAGATGTGATTGGTGAACTCAGATTTCTTGACTTTCTAGGATGAGAAGGGTGGTATAAAGTAAGGCAGGGAAAGAGGGTTGCAGGAAACGGTCATCTCTAGAGACGTTCAGATAAGAGGTAGGACAAAGCTCTGGGTTCCAGTTTTCTGAGAACCATCCCTCTTTGTGTGCTTAGATGTTTGATTTTATGAGGCCAGTCTGTACTGCTAATGGCTGTCCTACAAAAACAGTATTAGGTAATTAACTTTCAATGGAGTGTAGCCTGTCATAAAAATATGCATTATATTTGTAATTATTTGAGATTGAAGGATCAAAGCAATTTTAATTGACTTATTATGTGAGTTGTACTGGTTTAGCTTGTGTTGTTGTTCAAAAATGCAACTGTCTTAAAAAATTAAGGCTCTTTATTGGCATTGATATTTCCATAAAGAACCTTTAACATCCATGGAACCATTCTATTAGACAAAATGTTATTTTATTTTATTTTATTTTTTTTTTTCATTGAGCAAACTTTCTTCTTCTTCTTCTTTTTCTTCTTCTTCTTCTTCTTCTTCTTCTTCTTCACACTAAGAAAAAAATATTCTTTTAAGTACTTTTAAAATACTCCTTTTGGAACCTTTCACATCCATGGAATCGTTCCATTCCATTAAGGTGGAAATAGGTATAAAGTATTCTTCACATTAAGAAATGTTGGTTACACTTTATTTTAAGGTCCAATTCGCGCTATTAACAAACCATTAACTACAACTTTTACCTCAGTGAACTCTTAATAGTTAGTAAGGTATTTGTTAAGTTTAGGTACTGGGTAGGATTAGGGAATTAGAATATAGTCATGCAGAATATGTGCTTTATAAGTATTAATAAACAGCCAATATGTTAATAATAGACATGCTAATAAGCAACTAGTTAATAGTGAGTATTGGTCCCTATACTAAAGTGTTACTGAAATGTTCACTGGAAGGTTCTTTGGGGAACCCAAAATGGTTCTTCTATGACATCTCTGCGAAAACACACTTTTGAAACTTTTATTTTTAATAGTGTAGTAGTTCACAACATTATTGAAAGATTAAAAAAATATGTTACAAATCCAACTAGGTTGGTGAGTAATACAGATTTTTCTTTTTAAAAGTCCTACAGTTGGTATCTGTTAACTGACAGTACCTCTAAAAGGTACTCCGCTCCACCTGTCACATGATTCATTTGTTCTCAGTAATGGTTTTGTGCCCCAGGTGCTCTCATGGAACCCCTCAGCACATTGAAAGCATTTGAACCACTTTGTTTCTTCTTAGCCGCTTTTTTTTTTTTTTTTTTTTTGTTTTTTTTTTTGGTCAAAGAACAGCGTCATTGTTCGGCAAACCTACATTGCAGATTAAAGACTAACACAGTGATTAACACTGCTATCGGGAGGAGCCGTGGATAAAACCTCCCTCTGAAGCTACTGGAAATAACTATCCCAGCACTGCACTGGTGCTTTGTTACAGAAGAATAACACTATAAATCATTCAAGATAGATACACCCAATAAAACCGAGGGTCACTGATATTCTGTATGTTGGCTGTTTATGTGAAAGTTCACTTGATTGCTATTTAATATCCGAGGGGACCCTTGTTTCGGCAAATTCCAGGCTGGGTCAGTCAAATTCCATGTGTGGATTTGGGAGAGTGCAGGGATTTGGAACAGTGCCTGTGTTTGGACTGATGAGGGGGGTGTTAAGGCGTAATGTGTCTCTGTGTCATATCTCTTCTGAAGCTTACAAGTTTCTGCTAAGAAAAATACTCCAATGCAATGTTGAAAACAATCAGCTTTTATTTTTAATTTGTAGTTTTTTGTTTTTTTTAAAAAATTACTTTTTCTACTTTTTCTAACTTTTAGCTTAGTTACTATATGGCGTGTATTTTTTTACAAAGTGAATTTGGAAAAATATCAAAATGACATTATTGTATAGACTTTATAGTATGTATTAAAAATCTTTATTATAAATAAATATTTTATAGTCCACAGTCGGAGACCTTTGCATCCTCTGACATTGTAGCTTGTGTTTGGGTGACCTGAGTTTGAACCTGGTTTGGGTCATTCCCTGATTTCACCCCTTCCTTCTCCCCATCATTTCCTGTAACCGTCCAATCAAAAAGGCAAAGTCCCCAAAATTAAAATAAATAAATAAACTGGTGGTCATGTTGAGACAACTAATTGCTAGATCAACAGAACATATGGTTTCATATCTGTAGCTACACATTCATCATATCTGTAGCTACACACACACACACACATATATATATATATATATATATATATATAACAAAATATACTTATAGATTATATAGCCTAATATGAATTAAATAAAAGGCCACTTAAGTGTACTTAGAGTAAAAATTTAGTTTCTTAACACATATAAGTACACTTTTAATAAGTGTAACTTGTAATACTGTCAAATTAAAAGCAATTATTTAAATTACATTTTTAAAAATCATTGTTTTAATTATCTTTTGTCACGCTTTAAAGAAGTGCTCCTATTTTAATGTCTTGACTAGCTGCAGTGTTATTCAATATTACATTTAAATTTAATATATTTTAGATATTTTACTTCTAAATTGCAACTTCATCATTACAAATACATGACATTCAAGTATGAAACAACATTAAAGTATTTTAGTTTACCAATAAATGTGTACATTCAGCAGTACACTTTAACCACATTTCATGAGTTATGAAATTACACAAACGCATTAAAAGTCCTACTTTGATGGGTCAAATGATAGGTTATTATTTTTGTACCAGTATTAAAAAGTTTTTTTTGTTTTTTTTTAATTAAGTATTAAAAGCAAGTGTACTTCTTTTTCACAAGGAAATACCATCTATATGTCCAATGTATGCAAAATGATTATTTGATGTGGGCGAAAAAGGAAAATGGATCATGTTTAGTTTTAAGGCTGTCTTGGGTAAAGGTGATTTCATGCTCAGAGCAGCCAGTAGGCCTAATTTAGCCCACAAAACACACAATGGTCAGCAAAAACCACATTTATCTTTTTTCAAGTGAACTCATATTTAAAGTCATTCACTTTTTACCTTGCATAGCTTCTTTATGGTTTTCGAGGACAAAATCACATAAGCTGTGAACGTTGGTGTCAAATGATAGATAAATTTGCACCAAAAAAACTGTTTAGTTTTAGCTTTCTTAAACAAGAAAACAGTCATTTTTAAGTCACAACTCATCAGCTATAAAGCACTGTTCAGGAATTAACCCTCACATCCGAATATGCAGTTTGCATGTCTCTGTAGATGACTGATCCTCAAAGATCTCTATCACATCTCTGTGCATTGCTGGTGATTTTAATGGTCGGGTGTAATGGGGAGACTGCATTGATTGTAGAGCCGTTCCCAGAGTCCGTCTCTTCAGGGAGAGATCTGGATTGTAGTGTGGATCTCTCCACCATCATTACAGCCAATGAGATGCACAATAGGTCAGGGAGATGAGATAATATTGTCTACTGGGGAGCCGCAGGTGGGAAGCTCAACAGGGCATTATTAGGTGTCCTGGTCTCAGGGTATAGCATTGCTCTTAGCCTCAGGGCTCTGCCCCACCATCTGCCATCATACACTCTCTCTTTCCTCCCTCACTCCTCAGACATGCTCATGCACATGCTCTTTACAGCATGATTCACATCTGCAATCAATGTTCCTCTGGTCGCTTTGAGTGAGACCAGAGGTGGGTAGAGTACCCAAAAACTGTACTCAAGTAAAAGTAAAAGTACTTGAAGAAATATTTACTCAAGTAAAAGTAAAAGTAATAGTCTGAATAATTACTTGAGTAAGAGTAAAAAAGTATCGGATAAAAAAACTACTCAAGTAGTTAGTTACTAGTTACTTTGGATCATATACTGAAAATAGTCTTTTTATTTAGATATATAAATTTTATCTAAATATCTCTCTCTCTCTCTCTCTCTCTCTCTCTCTCTCTCTCTCTATATATATATATATAATATACACACACTGCCATTCAAAATACTTTTAATGTTTTTTTTTTATGTAATTTATTTCAGTGATGCAAATCAGAATTTTTATCAGCCTGATTTATTATCAATGCTGTTCTTTTATAGCTTTCTATTCATAAAATAATCCTGAACAAAATGTCACAGGTTCCAAAAAATATTAAGCAGCAAAACTGTTCCCTGTTGAAAAAAAACAGCTTTTGCTGGTAAGGTATGTTTTGAAGCATGGGATGCTGGTTTGAGCTGATTTTAGCTGGTCCTTTGCTGGTTTAAGCTGGACATGTGCATGACCAGCACATGACCAGCTTAAACCAGCATAAACCATCATCCCAGCTTCAAAACATACCTAACCAGCAGATGCTGTTTTTTTTTTACAACAACACTGATAATAAATCAATATATCTGAATGATTTCTGAGGGATCACATGACTCTGAAAACTGGAGTAACAGCTGATAAAAATTCTGATTTGCATCACTGAATTGAATTAAATTATATTTTAAAGTATATTAATTATGTATTATAAATGTATATGTTTATAACCTCTGACACGGAGAAGAGTGAAAACTCCTCACATGACCGCTACTGAACATCTGAACATAACGAAACAAATCTTCTTCCGTCTGTTCTGCTAAATGTAAACAAATGTAGCCTTTATTTCTGCAAGCGTAAATATTGTGAAAATATCAATATTAATTGTGTCTAGGCAAAGGCATTCCTCCTGGAACTAACGCGGGTTTGGCGGGTGTTCATTTCATACTCTGTGACAGCTTATTTAATGAATAAATTATACATTGTATTTAATGTGTAAGATACATGTACAACAAACTGGTAATGTCATAATAGTATCGTGTACTGTAATTGAATCTCTACCTGTGGAACCGACAGCACACGCGGTGTTCATCTAATAAAGATCTTCATAGCTAGCAAACCATAGCCTTTGCAGATTTGCTTTCAGCTGACTGTAGATTCAAAGCCACGTCTTCAACGCTCTTGATGTTACAGCTCTTCAGTGAGAACCGCTTCAGACGATCAGCGCGTGCGGCAGAACTGAACGAATCATTCAAACTGATTCGCGAACCGATTCACTGGTCTGCCAACTGGTTTGATCAAGCCTTCGAACAGAATTGACTCAAAAGAATGAATCATTTGCGAACGGGCGTCGGTCATTGCCCAGAAAAAAGTAGAAGGCGCATTTGGAATAAATTGAAGGATTTTTAACTTGTATTATATTAAGGTAACGAGAGGAGCGTTGCCCACAGTAACGAAGTAAAAGTACCGTTTTTTCACTAAAAATGTACTTGAGTAAAAGTAAAAGTACCCATTTTTAAATATACTCTAAAAGTATTAGTTACCCAAAAAATTTACTCAAGTAAATGTAACGAAGTAAATGTAACTCGTTACTACCCACCTCTGAGTGAGACGTATGATAAATTTGCACTTGCTTCTTCTGTCATCAAGCTGTACACACAAAAAAGTTCAATAAGATTGTTCTTCTGGTTCTCCAGAGCCGATCCCTAGTCTCTCTTATGATTTTTGTTCTTTAAAAAATGCTGTCTGTCAAATAATAAAGGAACAGCAACAGCATCAGAACAGTAGAAGACAAAGGAAGCTGTAAATGATATCGTCACATAAAGCCTCTCGTTGCACTTTGAACCGTTTCTTCATTTGTTCTCTTTGTTGGGTCTATTGAACGCAAAACAGTTTGAAAACATAAAGTGATTGTGTCTGTCCTCATGTTACCCTCGGTTGAGTTTCAAAAACAGTGAAAATTAAATCTTTAAAGCGTTTTGGACACCCTGGAACTTGAAAGAGATCGATAGAAACAAACAACAACTTGACTCCAGTAACACCATGTTGTTAAGACAAAAGAAAAATTCTTCACCACGCATCTATCTCTTTATTTTAATTGTAAATGTTCAGTAAACACCAGGCAGCATTGAACTTTTGAATGGTGGAATAATGGTCTGTTTGGACATCAATTAGTATTTAAGGGAAAAGGAAGTGCTCTTGTAAGTGAGAGATCATTGTAGAAGAATGCAAACAAAAGTATGTGAGGAAGTGTGGAGGAAGAAGCTTTCAGTACCAAAATTTGCATTCAAATAGCTAACAGGATGAAGACAAGAGAGCACCTGCAAACATCATAGCAACATGGTTTCTCTGTCAGTTATAACTTATTTATTCAACCCTAATTCCGTAAATGTTGGGACGTTTTTAAAATTTCAATAAAATGAAAACTAAAAGACTTTCAAATCACATGAGCCAATATTTTATTTATAATAGAACATAGAGAACATAACAAATGTTTAAACTGAAAAATTTTACACTTTTATCCACTAAATGAGCTCATTTCAAATTTGATGCCTGCTACAGGTCTCAAAAAAGTTGGCACAGGGGCAACAAAGGACTGAAAAAGCAAGACATTTTGAAAAGATTCAGCTGGGAGAACATCTAGCAACTAATTAAGTTAACTGACATCAGGTTTAAAAACAACATTCCTCAACGTCAAATTGCAAAGGCTTTGGAAATCGCATCATCTACAGTGCATAGCATCATCAAAAGATTCAGAGAAACTGGAGAAATCGCTGTGCGTAAGGGACAAGGCCGAAGACCTTTGTTGAATGCCCGTGGTCTTCGGGCCCTCAAACGACACTGCATCACTCATCAGCATGATTCTGTCATTGACTTTATTAATGGGCCCAGGAATACTTCCAGAAACCACTGTCGGTAAACACAATCCGCCGTGCCATCTGCAGATGCCAACTAAAGCTCTATCATGCAAAAAGGAAGCCATATGTGAACATGGTCCAGAAGCGCCGTCGTGTCCTGTGGGCCAAGGCTCATTTAAAATGGACTTTTTCAAAATGGAAAAATGTTCTATGGTCAGATGAATCCAAATTTGACATTCTTGTTGGAAGTCATGGACGCCATGTCCTCCGGGCTAAAGAGGAGGGAGACCTTCCAGCGTGTCATCAGCATTCAGTTCAAAAGCCAGCAACTCTGATGGTATGGGGGTGCATAAATGCATACGGTATGGGCAGCTTGCATGTTTTGGAAGGCACTATGAATTCTGAAAGGTATATAAAGGTTTTAGAGCAACATATGCTCCCCTCCAGATGACGTGTATTTCAGGGAAGGCCTTGTGTATTTCAGCAGGACAATGCAACATACTCCAGCTATTACAACAGCATGGCTTCATAGCAGAAGAGTCTGGGTGCTGCATTGGCCTGCCTGCAGCCCAGATCTTTCACCTATTGAGAACATTTGGCGCATCATTAAACGAAAAATACATCAAAGACAACCACGAACTCTTCAGCAGCTGTAAACCTGTATCAGACAAGAATGGAACCAAATTCCAACAACAAAACTCCAGAAACTCATAACCTCGATGCCCAGATGTCTTCAAACTGTTTTGAAAAGAAGAGGAGATGCTACACCATGGTAAACATGTCCCCTTCCCAACTATTTTGAGACCTGTAGCAGGCATCAAATTTAAAATGAGCTCATTTTGTGCATAAAATTGTAAAATTTCACAGTTTAAACATTTGTTATGTTATCTATGTTCTATTGTGAATAAAATATTGGCTCATGTGATTTGAAATTGTTTTAGTTTTCATTTTATTCAAATTTTAAGAAACGTCCCAACATTTCCAGAATTTGGGTTGTTATAATAATAATAAAAAGAAGAAGGAGAAGAAAAAGAAGAAGAATTAGTTTATAAAACAAAATTAATAAAATATGTTTTCCAGATATTGGTTCAATTATTTATTTTGTATTTTAGTACAAAGACAAATGCAAGATAATCACTTAATTTAGTATACAACATATTATTTTTATAATATCACACTTACTGTTTTTTCAGTAATATTACAGTAATATTGTGAAATATTATTACAATTTAAAATAACTGTTTTTTATTGTAATATATTTTAAAATATAATTTATTCCTGTGATGCAAAGCTGAATTTTCAGCATCATTACTACAGTCTTTAGTGTCACATGATCCTTCAGAAATCATTCTAATGTGCTGATTTGTTGCACAAGAAACATTTCTTATTATTACCAATGTTGAAACCAGCTGTGCTGCTGAATATATTTTTGTGAAAACAGCAATACATTTTTTTCATGATTCTTTAATTAATAGAAAGTTTAAAAGCATTTATTTGTAATATAAATCTTTTGTGACATATACATGTCTTTACTGCCACGTTTCATCAGTTTAATGCATCCTGAATGAAAGTTAATGAATTTCTTGTATATTTGTACATAGCAGTGGCTTGTGGTGGTGTTTTAAAATGAGGAGGAAGTTATATACAGTATATACAGTATATATATATATATATATATATATATATATATATATATATATATATATATATATATATATATATATATAAATTCATGTCCCTGTTACACTTAATGTTTTTGCATTTTCTTGGTTAAATAAACATAGACATAAAAAAACATAAAATAACACAAAAGAGAGAACAAAAATAATTCAATTTTGGATTTTATTAACATTATTTTTATTTTATTTAATATTTTAAATAATAATTATACATTTCATAGTGTTTTGTGCATTTTTACATTTATTCAAAAATAATAACGAAAGGCAGTAACAATTTGAACAATATTTTGGAAAGACTTCATTGTTAGACTAACATTAGTTAACATGAACTAAGAACAATACTTCTACAGCATTTATCTTAGTTAGATGCTATTTACACTAAGTGAAAATAACAGTAATTTCTCAGCAATATGCTATTTACACTAAGTGCAAATAACTAGATTCTATTTACACTATCGTAAAATAGCAGGATTTTCTTCTATTTATACTACTTATTTCAAATAGTGGCTATTATCAGTGTAAATTATAATTTTAATTCAAATTATCAAATGGATGACACCGTATTGGGACAATATAAGCCCTCCCTACACCTACACGATGTAATATGAGACTTGAAAATGGAGGGGAAAAAAAGTTTGGTAAAGGGTGGAATCAAATCCAGGTCGATCGCATCAAAAAATGACTTCGGCACGCGCTTTACTATCTATGCCACTGGACTTGTAAATTAACAGCTGTCTTTTGTAGTAACCTTACATTGATGGGCAGAGTTAGTGTAAATAGCTTCTGCCAATAAGGCGACCTATTTGCACTTAAGTGTAATAGACACTCCGTTTTTTTAATAGTCAACTTATTTTCGAGTCAGCGTCATAAAAGCACAGACACGAAGATACATCTTTAATTTTATCAAGCTGAATGCTCACTAACTGACATGGTCATCAGGCCACCAGGTCACGTTTTCAGGCCATTTCAAGTTTTATTTTGATGTGACACATAGCAGTGATATCTAAGCGGGTGAGTTGTTTACTTACTTAATATTTAGTCAATAACACCATCATTTTCTTCATTCAGGCCGAGAGCTCGCACAAAAACAAGAGGTGGGATTTATCGCAAGAACCAATCACATCCAATTATAACTGATCATATCCAATTATAGCGCAATGGAGGCATTGCCTCCTCTCACGTGATTTTCCCCCATTCATTCTCAATTACCCCCCACTAAACCCACAGCACGCTAAGGGGTATCTGTTGTAAGTCAATGGGCCGAAGGGAGGCAAGCCTCCTCAAGTATTCTACCTGCGGGTGTCGCTATTGGACAGTGTTACTTTATAAAAACGAGTGACTTTTATACTTTTAATGTCATATTTATTGGTAATATTTGCATTGTTTCATTTTTGTAATATCGATTATTTTCTCATCCAATTTTTTGAGGACACTGCCTCCCTTGCCTCCTCGGAGGAAACGCCCCTGGTACATAGCATACATACATAGCTTCCATTGTATTTTTAGAAGGTGGTCCCTCGCAAGGGGCGTCATCATATTTGGTGTTCCTTGACTTCCATAAGATTAGATAAGGTCTTGCTATGCTTGAGATGAAGAATGGTGGTGGTGGTTTTCATCTCCAGGTTTGGTGTATGGATCAAATTATCCTGGGTGTCACTCAGTATAATATGTGGTGCATTCTGCACAAGCTGTTTCTTCAAGGTAGAACGGCTGGACAGAGCGTGAATCTGTCAGCGGACTGCTTTGTACACATTGTGCTCAGACCTCCAGTCCTGGCCATCCTTTGATCTGAGGCCAAGGTGCCAAATCAGAGGTGATTCCTCTAACACATGTGTGGACCATTACTCCAGACATGACACACACAAGCAGAACTTCAGGGATATTGAATTAAGGCTTGCTGTCTGGCCTGCAGGCTTCAGAGCACGAGGATCATTATCTCCATGTGGACAATCACAACATAACAGCTCAAAAGAACTCCAAAAAACCACTGTGGGACCTTCGCAGCTTCTTGGTCACATGCTGACTGTACTTTAAAACAGGCAAAACACTGTCTTCTTAAATGTCGTAATGTTGGTACCCTTTGAAGATCTCACATAACAGCTGTAAGTGCTCCTACCTGTTTTGATTTTCAACATGCCAAGCACATTTTTCTCGTTCTCAGTCAATTTTCCGTGTTTTATAAACATCCAGGAATTGCAGACTTGCTGTCTACAAGACCGAAAATTGTGCAACAAACTGGTAGTAGGATTTGGGATGCATATGGGAAAATACTCAAAAATTATTAAAGCAACTCACCTCATGATCCCACACATGGTATATTCATCAATAACAGACACCTCAGACCTGATCTGTGACCTCTGAACCCTGGCTAACATGCTTAGAAATGCTAATTATCAACATATCCCGCATTTGAACCATGTCGCCATATATCCTGAGAGTGTTCTCGGCTTTTTTCCATTCATTAATCTTGCAAACATGTCTAATGGTGGGGCGTTTGGAGTGCCTGGTTGTCTTTGGCATTTCTGCTGTCTTGCTTTGAATGAGTGAAATGGATAAGCGTCTAGGCCAGATTTGTCACAGGACGGTGGATGCAGTAGATGCGTTTGTGCAAGTCCAAGAGGCTAATGATTTTAGCAGATGACCCCACTCTGACCCTAAACACAGCCCTATGCCCCAGAAGACCTCTAATATCATGATTTACGCTCGTCTGGTAAACAGAGCGGCTCAATTCGGACTAAAACAACCCAGCACATTAGCACAGGAATGCTAGTCTGACACTGCACAAACTACATTATAACATAGACCAGTTGTCAATTATATAAAGAACTTTTAATACATTGATCTTTTTCATAATCTAATAATAATACAGAAAAAAGGGTAACACTTTAGTATAGGGACCAGTTCTCACTATTAAGTAGTTGCTTATTATCATGCCTATTATTAACATATTGGCTGTTTATTAGTATTTATAAAGCACATATTCTGCATGACCATATTCTACATCCCTAATCCTACCCAATACCTAAACTTAACAACTATCTTACTAATTATTAATAAGCAGCAAATTAGGAGTTTATTGAGGCAAAAGTCTTAGTTAATGGTTTGTTAATGGCGAGAATTGGACCTTTTTTAATAAATTTTGATTGAATGAGCCATATTTGGCCCTCCTGTAAAATAGTGACAAAACACACCTATGACTGCATGTTATTAATATTATCTTATAATTAATAATATATAATATTATATAGCACATTTATGCTGCTTGGCAACCATAAAAAGGCTGAACTGTATTATTTATTAGAATAATTGTTCATTCTGATTTTAAGTATTTGCAGTTCTACTTATAATTTTACTTACCGGTGGCAGATCATCCAAGATGTTAATAATTTTACCAAAATAAGAGGGATCATAAGTGGAAATAATAACTGAATTTGCACAAATAGACTTGTTTTTAACTATTTCATTTGTGTAAATTCTCTTATTATTTTTTCTTGTGAACTATATGTAAACATCTGTTGTGTAAAACAGCTTAGTCAAGATGATACTAAAAAATAAGGTAACACTTTAGAATAGGGAACACTTATTCACTATTAACTACGACTTTTTCCTAATTTGCTGCTTATTAATAGTTAGTAAGGTAGTTGTGGATTTCTCATCTAGGTCATGTAGAATAAGGCATTAATATGTACTTAATTACTACTAATAAATGGCTAATATTCTAGTAATATGCATGCTAATAAGCAACTAGTTAAGAGACCCTAAAATAAAGTGTTACCAAAAATAACATGCGATTTTTATAATCCCTTTTACCCTTATTTTGGTAAAATTATTAAAATCTTGCCTATTCTGCAAGAGGTATATAAACTTATAAGCAGAACTGGTTTTAACATTGTGTCTTTTGTCCATTCACATCAGGAACACTATGATTATTGGTCACTTTACCAGTGGTAAAATCATTGTAACTCACAGCCTGTCGTAGCTTCCCGCTTCATTATCATATAAAAGATTGTATATTATTTAACATGCTTATTATGTTTTTTTTTTAATTATATTTTTTAAAGGAAAATACCATGATCTTCTCATATTCATATATCTATTTTGAGTTAATGTAAATTTAAATATCAGATGATTTTTGTAGTACTGTAGGACTGGTTATGGGAACTGAGTGAAGAAGCAATGTCTTCAGACAGCGGTGACAGACATGCACTGTTTTCAGAAACAGAACAAGTCTAGCTGTCAGGTTTAAGAGGACTAATCTTATCAAAGCACTTGAAATAGAGGGCCGGGTGACACTACGACTGTCTCAAAGGGTGTGAAATGTCACAAACACGGCGTTATGTGCCACACATTGTGGCTGAGAGTACTTAGAGTGTGACAAAACTATGCTAATTTTTAAGATTTATGTTAGAGATCAGTTAAAGTATTGCCAGATTCTGCACTACATTTTCCTGCATAATGCAATAGCTGAAACAAATAATTCATCAAGTAGAAATTTAATTACTGAATGAGGGTTTAATTCAGATTTTCTTTACTAATTTAAACCATTTAAAATAAATCTTGTTTAATTTAAAAAAAATCTATCTGAATTTAATACAATGAAATCTATGTTAAATAATGACACTGTATCATTCTTTATGTCCTTGTCATCATCTTTTCTCTAATTTTGGTGAAAGCGGCTCATCCTTTTCCACAATGCCTGATGTTTACTGTCCTGGTGATCTACCACCTGTAAATGTCATTCATACAGCAGTGCTGCTGGAAAACTGTTTGCATGCCTCTGAGGTCATTGAAAATAAATAGTTCGAAGGAAAGACAGAAAAAACAGATCCCGGGGGCCACAAGCCCCTGGTCCCTGTTCCTGCAGGAGCCCTGCTGGGCACCATAAGGCCTCTGTTTTGCTTGCTGCCATTTCATTCTCTGAGATGAGGCCATTAAAAGCTGAGCAAACAGAGAGCAGCACCCATGTACTAACAACTCACTCGCCTAAGATCGTCAAATGGGCAGAATTATGAGCAGGATACCGCTTCAATGCTTCAGTGCAGAGCTGGACTGCTAAATGATGGTAATTATGGTAAGTGCTGCATTAGTGCTCAGTGTCAGTGTTATGACAGAGTGTGGTGGGTCTGGACTTTTGTGAGGACAGCAGAAAGCTTTCTGAAGGAAAGAGCTCATTCCTAATGATCCCAATGCAGTCTAATCTAGGCCTGTTGGGGAGCAGGTGGCATGCCTCTTGTTGATGGGCCGTTCAGTTCGGTACTGTTTTACCTTTTGGGAACTGATACAAATGTTTTTCTTCCTATCATACAAAAGGCATTTGCAAACATTCCCATGCAGCGCTAACAAAGAGTGTCCCAGTTTCTAATCTTTTCTCTTTTCAGTTCTTCTCTTCATTTCTTACCTCATCTCATCTCATCTCATCTCTTTTCTATTTTCTCTTCTCTAGTCTTCTTGCCTCGTCTATTCTCATCAGTTCTCATTTCTTCTGTTTTCTTATTGTTTCTTGTTATCTCTTTTCATGTCTCATCACTTCTCTTATTACTTTGATTAGTTTTGTTTTGTTTTGTCTCGTTTCATAATTGTTTCAAAATGTCATCCCATCTTTTTTCTAATTTTCTCTTCTTTTATCATTTAGTCTTGTCTCATCTCCTCTCTTATTTTTGTCTCGTTTCGCTTTATCAGTTGTCAACATTTGAAGTGGATCAAAAAAGTTCATCAAAGTTGTTCTAAGACAAGAACGCATTTTGGTTTTAGGTTTTAGGACAACTTTGATGAAAGGTTTTGATCCACTTCAAATGTTGACTAGTATATTTTCTCTACTGTTGTCTTGTTTCTCTTCTTTTATCATTTTCATGTTTCATTTCTCTTTTTGTCTCCATTTCTTTACTTCTATCAATGTTTTGTTTCATCTCATCTTGTCTCTAATTTCCCATCTCTAATTTATCATCTCTTCTCTTCATTTTTTTCTCATCTGTAGCCTTGTCTCATTCTTCTGTTCTTGTCTCATTTAATTTCTTCTTCTGTTCTGTTCTCTTCATGTTTTCTCGTCATCTCTTCATGTCTCAGCTCTTCTTTTATCATACTGTTTAGATGAGTTCTGTCTTGCCTCGTATTTATTACTGTTTCTTATTAATGTTTCATTAGTTTGTTTCTCATCCCATCTGTTTTTCTCTTCTCTTATCATGTAATCTCGTCTCTTCTTTCATGTTTTATCTCATCACTGAAATGTTATGTTCTTTACTAGTCTTGTTTCATCTCATCACTGGTCTCTTCTGTTTGCTTCTCTTCTTTCATAATTTTATTTCATTTATGTATTTGCGTCATTTAATCATATCTCATCCCTTCACATGTCTACGTATCTTCTTTTCTCATCTCATCCCATCTCTTCATATTATTTTGTCCTGTTTTGTCTCATCTCTTCTGGTCTCTTCTCTTCTTTCTCTGTCTTGGGGATTTGCTGGTTCAGTAGTAAGACAGCATGTTTCCTACTGAAAGGGTCTGTAAGTCTTACCAGACCATGAAGTAGTTTGTTTAGCTGAGATTTAGAGGCTCAAATCCTGTGAGTCAACAAATGAATGAGCTAGAAAGGTCCTCCTGGGTCTCTGTCTCCCCCTCACAGTATTCCCTCGAAACAGAAGGCAGCATAGAGGAATATTACATCATGACAAGGAAACATTTGCCAACCTTGTGCATTATTCCTTGAGTGCAAAAACGTGTTGGATTTATAGCTGTTCCCAGTCAGAAAAATATCACAAAACATATCTGAACCTACAAATGTGATTATTATTTCACAACTTACACTTCAGTAAACACTAAATGACCAAATGTTTAACTGTTCCTGCCAAACTACAGGGTAATATTAGTGTTCTTGGCTTGCAGTTCAAGTGTTGCTTTATCTGTCAAAGTTTCCTTATTGTCTTGCACAATGACATCATTGTTCATTTCTAACAACTGACCTCAAAGCAGACAGCCTAACAGAGTCTGACTGAAAAACCACAGCAGTATTGTCTGACATGCTTAACGAATCCAGGACTTTGGTCCAAACAGATAAGAAAGACAGCAACCGAACATGAACGCTTACAACTTTATTATCATTTATATAGTCACATCTGTGCACTGTGCACACTTCAGTACCCAAAAGATCAGACACCTGTGCAATAAAGCGGTTTATGATAAAAGAAAGGTTAACTGTGCCACACCATCTCACCTCCTTGAGAACGAAGGCATTCATTTCCTTTCATAGGTCCTGAGCAGGCCATGTTAGGTCTTTATTAGTGGAGCCAGGGCTGGTTATGGCTCCTCATAAAAGAATGGAAATTACAGAGGATATGTGATAGGTTTTACACTGTGTGTATCTCCTGCTGTTTTATACTGTTTTAGTGAATGTAGTTTATCTTTTAACAGACCAATATAGATTTTTATGTCTTCACCATATATTCCCAGAGGATATTTTTAGTTCAGAGGTTGCTCAGGTGTTACAGTTGTATTGACTTTGTCTCAGTCATTTCTCTTGACATTCTTATTCATAAAAATAAGAAAAATCAAAATAGAAACAATTAAATTAAATTAAAAATAAAATAAAATAAAATAAAGATTTATCTCTGTGAAAAATGTTGAAAATTTTGGCAAATCTGGGCAGTTTGATTGACACATCCATCTCTGCAGACACATGAGGTTTCTCCAGCAATCTCCTCCTTTTTTTTATTTATTTATTTTTTTTTTTTTTGTGAAAAGCAGTACACTTCAGCAAATGTTTCCATTTAATCTCATTACTGTGCAGCATAAACAATTATACAGTAAGGAGATCTGATTTGTACATCTGAGATGTATGGGTTGTCTCTGAGTAAGCTCTTTTGCATATGTTTTGAATTGTAAAAAAGAATCCAGAACAGGAAATATGATACTTTTTTTTTCATTCCATCATAATTTACTCACCTTATGCTGCTCCAAATCTGTATGAATTTCTCTCTTATGTGGAACACAAACAAAGATATTCAGGAAAAAAAATGTCAATGGGGTTCAACATTGTTTTAGTTCCAACTTCATTAAATCCACAATAATAAAGTGATGCAAGTTAATAAAGCCATACAACACTCTCAGAAAAAAAAGGTACAGAAGCTGTCATTGGGACAGGAACCTTTCAAAGATACACCTTAGTACCTTATTTACTTGTAAAAAGTGTGTTTTAGTACCGTAAAGGTACATATTAGTACCTAAATGGTACATATCAACACCTTTTTAATAGGTACCGCCCCAATGATGCTTTTGTACCTTTTGTTTCTGAGAGTGATGTTTGAAACATAGTCTAAATCAGGGTTCGGTAACCTTTTCGGCATGACGTGCCATTTTTCATTTTTCTGGTTAACCACTGTGCCAATACCATCAGTCATTTTGACATTGACGAGCGCCGTTAGACTGCCGAGGCTTTGATCTGACGTGCCTAGTATGTGCAGCATTCGTAGACTAGCGCAAGTTAATTCTCACACTTTAACAGTATTTATAGCTCCTAACAGGCAGTGTGACTATGAGAAGTTATTACATCAAAATGTACATCAGTATGCAGTTTTCCCTATTGCTTGCGTGCCAGCGATTATCCCTCTGCGTGCCACTGTTGGCACGCGTGCTGTAGGTTGCCGACCCCTGGTCTAAATGATGCCAGAATTTTCATTTTGGGTGAACTATCCCTTTAAATATTGTCATAAATATCATAAATAGTTTAAACAGAAGTCCTGACAGCTCTTCAGTGGTCTGAACATGTGAACAGTTACTACTTTATGCTTGTGAGACGGTTCCTGAGGGCTTAGATCCTCATCAAAGCGTCAGTATTTGATCAGAGCTGTGGTCATAAGACTCACCACAGCATCTGCAGCTGAAGGAATGCATTTCTGCTGGGGCGTCTCTCCTGGGATGCCTATCATCTGTGAGGGGCAGGCATGCCACATGCGCTGCTCGCGGACAAACAAACACACATGAGCCCTTCCCTCCTCTGCCCCGTGATTTGTGAGGAGTCAAGAGTGTATGACCTGGTGAGGGTCAAGGGCGCTTTCTACATAAACAGTAGCTGAGCGGCATGCTGCCCTTTTACTGGGCTCTCCTGATGGCTTAGTCAATAGGAAGGACACATCTCTTTAATATCTCAATGATTTCCCCAAGACAGCACTGAGACTAAATGGAGGCTTTTGCTTAAAAAAATGACAAATCTGACATCAATTACTCACTCTTAAGTTGTTCCAAACCTGTATGACTTTTTTTTCCTCATTTATTGAATATCTGATTGTGTGAATTCAGTACACTTACAGTGACTACTGCTTAATAAAGCACACAAAAGTGTGAATCAAAAGACATTTGTGAATCATTTGTTTTGAAGCAGTGATTCAGAGCGTGTATAAAACTCCCAACATCAATGCTTTGTTACAGCGTAACTGTTTCGAAGCGTCTTTAATTTCAGTGGTTTCTTCGCTAGGGTGTGATGATCTCTGTGAACCCATGAACCAATGTCTATATGGTTTTATCTGATCTCAGATCAGTTTTAGTAATTTGTAGACATTTTTAAAGACAAATTTGTATAATATAAATGAAGAGTTGTAGTTATTGACATGTTTAGCCAAGCTAAACAAAAAAAGAAAAGAAAAGACAAGCCCTACAATCCAATAAAATAACTCCTATTATACAGACATTTAATGGTAGGCTATTGTATTATTTGTTAATTGCACTTAATAGACTACACATTCAATAAAATAAAAATTTAAAAAAAAAATATATATATATATATATAATATAAAATACATTTTTATTGCGCCCTTCTGATTAGATTCGAAACAGTGAATCATTTAATGAAGCACTTGTTTCAGCTCATTCAAAGTTTCAAAAAGCTTTGTTTCTCCCATCATTACAACAAAGTATATGCGGCTTGCTGATCATTTTTGTGTTCTGATCAATTTTTGTGAAAATGGCCCAATGTGCAAACAATTTTAACAGTAGAATTGCACTGTGTTCTCTCCTGTGCACCATGCAGTGCTTCATACTCCAGTCCAGTAGGTGGCAGAAGTGTTCACCTGCTTTTTTTTTGTTATTGTTTGATGGCAGTTGGCAATCCAACTTAAAACGATTTTAGCTGTATCCAAAATTGCCTTCTATACCATTGTAATGCACTATTTGAGGGCATAGCCATTTGTAGTGATCTCCGAACCCATAGTGGACAATTTAATTCATTCTCATAATGCACCACAATAACCAGTGTACAGCCAATGTACACTCAATGACTAGCCACTGCAAAATACAAGTGCACTTTGAGCATAGCACTGGTTGAATTCCCACCAAAATCTTGCCAAAAGATGGCATCTGTGGCAATTCTGCCACTCAGAATGTCTGAATTTGCACCAAATTCTCATTTTGTTTCATTGACTCCAAGCGACTATATTAGTAAACTAATGTTATAATGCATGAGGCTATAAGAGCCATTTTTGGATACAGCTATTTATTCTCCTGAGAGAAAAAAAAATAATAATCTAAAACAACGATTTTCTAGAGTAGCTACTTGAAAATCAGATATTTCAGTATGAACTCACTCAATTTTTTTTTTCTAAAACCAAATTATTTGAGATATGCTATCTGCATTCGTCTGTAATTTTACTGTCAACACGGTCTCATTTGCATTTATTTTTATTTCTCCTACTGATTTTTAAGAGAAAATCTGAGACAAAGTTGACACTTAAATGAAACATATCTGAGAATTCAATTAAGTCTCATGAGCTATAAAAGAGCAACCTCTAAGTAATAAAATTAAACTCTGGGTGCCCTTTCTCTCTGCATGTCATGAGAGGTTAGAGGACTGTCATCTTCAAAGGATCCCCAGCCTTTACACCATAACGAGACACAAACAGAGCTGAGGAGCAGGAGGCCAGTCTGCCAATCGGCCAATCAGAACGTTCGAAACATGTGTTTTGCCCCTTTGCTCTGTAGGCACATGTGATCTTGCTTTTGAGGGTACCGGCAGAGGCAGGCAAGCTGTTGCCATGGCTATGAACAGGCCACTGTTCGGGTAGGGCAGCTGACGGATTTTGCATAGTCATGTTCAGACAGCAGCTGGGGCTAGTAAAGCTAATATAGCTCCCATCTGGACTTAGTTACCCTATTGTAATGATGCATCTGTCCATCTGTTGTACATGTATATCCGTGTGAGCGCATACTTGTGTGAATCTGTGCTTTTTGTGAAAAACAGATCCACATGAAGATGTGTTTTAAATCAGAATTTGAGTCATAATGTTGCTTTGGGGAAGATTATACTTATAAACAGCCTCATATGCCGTTGATTATGGCTTGGGAGAAGAAAAAAAAAGTCCTTTGGAAAAACATTCAGCTGAAAGGCAAAAAAATAAAAAAGATCTGGCAAAAATATATTTTAAATATAAATGTATGCTGTAAACAGTGAAGCTCAATGAAATATATTTTTAAATATATATATTTTATTTTCAATATATTTCATGTTTGCCATATCAAAATATATTTTAAAATGTATAATATTATATTATTTATACGTTTTTTTCTTTAAATGTGACATGTGAATGTATTTTCTTGGATTGAAATATGGAAGGCAAAATATATTTTAAATACTTTTTTTTAGCTACACATAACAAAAGCATATATTATTCATATTTTATATATTTACTTTTTTAAAATATATTTTCTAAAAGTATATTAAAAAATGCCAAAAAATCAATTGGAAGGAAATATATATACTTAAATATAGTTTAGAAAATGTATATATATTTTGCCCATTAATTGTATATTTTGAAATGTATTTGAAATTTGCTCCCAATTTATTTTTATTTATTTATTTATGTATTTATTTTCTTCTATAAGTTCAAGTCAGGAAAGCAGGTAGCTAAATTTCAGGTTGCAAAATTCAAGATGTGCAAGATGAGCCAGAGCCAGGAACTATTTCCGTGTCTTTCTACACATGAAAAATCATAGGATTTTATCATTCATATTGCTCATTCCAACACAGGTGGGATGATTCATGATGCTTTGACTGTCACAAAGAAGAGCACACAATAGCAGCTTGTTGTGTGACCTCTGTCAGGCACAGGGTGGGAAAAAGCCTGTCAGAGCTCCATCAGGCTGCCCTCCCTGTCATGCTGTAGTCTGATCCCATCTGCACCATATGGCACATACAGTGCCTTACGAAAATATTCATACCCCTTCATTTTATTCACGTTTTGTTATGTTCCTGCCTTATGTTAAACTGCATTAAATTACTTTTTTTCCACATCAATCTACACTCCATGCACCATAATGGTAAAGCAAAAAACAGGTTTTTAACATCTTTGCAATTTTATTAAAAATAAAAAGCTTAAATGATTCCATTGCATATGTATTCATACCCTTATCTGGGACAGTTGAAATTTAGCTCAGGAGCATACATATTGCTTGTAGATGTCACTACACTTCGAGTGAAGTTAATCTGTGGCAAATTCAATTGAATGGGTATGATCTGGAAAGGCACACGTCTTAATAAAAGGTCTAACAGCTGATAATGCATATCAGAGCAAAAACCAAGCCCTGAGGTCAAAAGTGCTGCCTGTAGAGCTCAGAAACAGGTTTGTGTCTAGCCACACATCTGTGGAAGAGTTCAGGAAAAAATTCTGCTTCACTGAAGGCTCACAGAAGCATGTAGTCTCTGTTACCCTTAATGGAAGAAGTTTAAAACAAGCAGGACTCTTCCTAGAGATGGACATCTGTTCAAACTGAGAAACTGATGGAGAAGGGCTTTGGTTAGTGTGGTGACCAAGAACCTGATGGTCACTCTAGTTGAGCTCCATGATCATAAGCGGAGACAGGAGAAACCTACAGAAGGACAAACATCACTGCAACACTCCACCGATCTGAGCTTTATGCCGGTGTGGCAAGACTCAGTCCTCGCTTCAGTTAAGACACATGAAAACACACTTGGAATTTGCAAAAAAAGCACCTAAAGGACCCTCAGACCGTGAGAAACAAGATTCTCTGGTCTGATGAACCTCAATTCTAAGCATCATGTTTGAAGGAAACCAGCTCTGCTCATCACCTGCAGAGTACCATCACAAAAGTAAAGTGTGCTGGTAGCAGCCTCACGCTGTGGGCTGTTTTTCAGCGGCAGGGACTGAGGGACCCGTCAGAGTGGAAGAAAAGCTCAATGCATCAAAATATTAAGATAGCCTTAATGAAAACCTAGTTCAGAGCATTCAGAACCTCAGACTGGGCAGAAGGTTCACCTTCCAACAGGACAATGACCCTAAGCACACATCAAGAGTGGCTTAAAGACAACTCTGTGAATGTCCTTGAGTCGCACAGCCACAGCCTGAGCTTGAACCCAATCAAATATTTCTGGAGAAACCTGAAAATGTGCATCTGCCCCATCCAACCTGACAGAGCTTGAGAGGTGAAGAGGCGAGGAGAAGAATGGGAGATAATTGCCAAATGCTGATGAGCAAAGCTTGTCACATCAAACAAAAAAAGACTTGAGACTGTAAAGGTGCTTCAGCTAAATATTTAGTTAAGGGTATGAATACTTATGCAATGGACTTATTTCAGTTTTTTTATATTAAATAAATTTACGAAGTTGTGACAGTTCTGTTTTTGCTTTGTCAATATGGTGTATGGAGTGTAGACTGATGTGGGAAAAAAGTAATTTAAAGCAGTTTAACATAAGGCAGCAACATAACAAAACGTGAAAAAAAATGAAGGGGTATGAATTCTTTCGCAAAGCACTGTATTCAGCCTCTGAGAGAGCGGAGTCTCACTGCATCATTATGTAAATGGAGATGCTGAGATCAGTGGGAGCCTTGCATACAAGGCCGAAACTTCAGCCTCCGCTCATTATTATGCGCACAGGACGGAGCAAACAAAGACACAGCATAATGACGCAGTGGAGAATGGAGGCCTTTTAAAAATGGAGACATGATTGACGCATGTTTGGCTTTTTTGTCTAGACTCTCTTGGGAATGAGAGCTTTTAACCCTGAGACAGGACTGAGATATAAACAACAAACTGGGGTTTGAAGAAATCAGACCTTGGGAATCATCTGGGAACACGCTTGAGTTGTTTAGTGTCCTGTGTAGATCATATGTCTGGTTGTGTTTCTCAAAGAAGCATTTTATGGAGTGTTTTGTGAAGGGGTAAATCTGATCTGTGACATATACTGGTATAACGTATAGCCTGATTGTTTATAAGAGGAAGACAAATTCAGTTGGGCCCCTTTTAGATTTTACTTTTATTTATGGAACATAAATCGCTTCAGCGAAGACCAGCTTGCTTTTTGTACAGTGGGAGTATCGGTAGCCTGATGACGCAATTCACAGGAGTTTTCTCCCAGGTCTTGAAGTTTAGTGATGTTAAACTCCATTAGAGCCTATTAAAGTGGAAAACTAGAATGTATTTGGCTGCCTAGCTAAACAATAACATTAGGTTATGGAGATGAAGTGCATCGTTTAAAGGTCAATGGAGACAGTGGAGTTGATAATGATAAAAAAAGAAAGAAAAAAAAGCCAGTAGAACCGTTTGTGTGTGTGTGTGTGTGGGGTGGGGGGGGGGTGGGGGGGGGGGGGGGTATGGGGGGGGTCCTTGTGCTTCAGTTTTGTGGTATCTATTTTGGTTTGACGCCATTAGCAAAAGGGCTTTTCTTTTCACAGATTAGGCCTTTCATGTATTCATTATGAATATAAGTAAATATTTGTCGCCCTCTCCTGGCCAATTGTATACCTGCCTGACCCTGATTTTCTGTTAGGATTGACAATATACGTATATACATGCAGGGCTGCCGCTAAAATTTACTTGGCCAATGATTTCAAAAGTTTTACCACAGAGGACCTTAATAACATTAGTAATAGTATAACTGTTAGTAAGAGTAACAGTGATAATGATATTTCATTTACCTTTATTTTCACTTTAAATTCTTTTAATATATTCCTCTGTTATTATTTAATGTATAGAAGATTTAGAGAAGACATTTTAATATATATATATATATATATATATATATATATATATATATATATATATATATATATATATATATAATAAACATTATGTAAATATTTTTTTCTTACAAAATATTTTTGGTTTATATATATATATATATATATATATATATATATATATATATATATATATATATTTGGGGGTATTTATTTATATATTTATTTATATTTGGGGTTACTGAAAATATCCTCACATATTTGAATTTCTTGTGAATTTTTCTATCAATTTGGGTCATGAAAACAAGTGGCTAAATTTCAGGTTGCAAAATTCATACATATATATAGTGCTTAAAAATGTGACTGTCAGGAATATAATAATATCGCATGTGACTGGGGGGATTTTTTTCAAATAATTTTTTTATATTTCAATTTGACCCCAGAAAAAAAGCATGAAAGAATGAATGAATGAATGAATAAATGAATGAATGAATGAATAAATGAATGAATGAATACAACATCTAAAGTGTTTACACCAGTCAGAGAGTCTTACCACGTAAAAATTAACTGCATTTATTCATGGTTTATATTAAAGGTCTCTGAGACCCAAACAGATACAGCATGTTATCAGGTTTGTAATCGGGTTTCATAAGATTGGAACAAGTAATAAAGACGCAGAACATGAAGGTCAGTAATGGTTTCACTGCAAAGCGCTGCATTGATGAAATCTGTAATATTGTGATCACACCGTGTAATGATGCCAGACAACATCTGAACATATGAAGGTTGCCAGGGGAGAAATACAGCATATGTGTGATGTTGGTGACTCAAACGTTCCTCTCCTCCACAGATTTCCCCCTGTGGCTTAGATTCTCAATAAAAATGTATGTATGGTAATAAATGGATAATGAAATTTCAGCCCATGCTGATGTGTCCACAATTGATTTTCTGTGATGAGAAAGTTCACAGTATGAGCACGTGCAGCCAACACAAACACTGGACTCAGACTTTGATGAGGACATACAGAGGTCATGAAACATGCTACATTTACCAAATTAAACCATATGTATTATAAATAATGCTGTTTTAAAAAGGGATATAGTGGATTTTTTCGTTCTCGCTGCATCAGACAGTACAACCTTCCCCCCCAACCTCCACCATATTACCCCACTGGACAATTCATTTCACACTCCTTGACCCAGTGCATTCATGCATGTGTGGATTCAGATATGCACTTTATATAACACCTTCAACTGTGTTTTAAAAATACACTATCTATCTATCTATCTATCTGTCTGCCTGTCTGTCTGTCTATCTATCTATCTATCTATCTATCTGGCGTTCTATCTATCGTTCTATGTAAATGTTAATATATATCTCACAAGACTCACACACTAAATTTCACGATTCCTACAAGCCTGAAGCCGGCTTCACCAGAGAGTGTTTGATATCACTATAGCACCGACATTAGAAGCGACACGATGGTGTCACAATGCTTTGTTTGTGTGTTGTGGTTGATAGTTCATATTAGCATTCTGTTTAGACCCCCCACCCAGTTCCAAGCCATTTGTTGTCACTGTGTGTCTGGGCTTGTGGTACCCGAGAGGCACCTCACAGCCTCATATGAGATGTAATCTAGCAGGAAGGAGCCCCTGGCATGCATGAAGATGATAGCGCACTGTGATCAGAATGCCGCTGTGTCCTTCCCTACTATCTCAGTGGTGGAGGAGGGTGTTTAGGGTGGGGCCCCCGGCCATGTAACCGCCTGGTCAACTGATGAGAATCCAGAGCCAGGGGTCATATGTGTAAACACACACACTGAACTATACAAACTATATACGATCACTGGCAGAGTGTAGAGTGGGTAATTTTGGACATTCAGTCTCCAAAGGCCATAGTAATAAGAGTCTGCTTAGAAGAACTGTCTGATTTTGTTACTTGCTTTAACTTGGTGCCAAGTTTGAGTGATATTGTGCACAAGACCATGATATTTTATTCATGAACTTCAAGTATTGTTAAGGCTTAGGTGGTATAGAAATGCAGAGTATTTTGCAGCTGTAAGCAGGGACATACATTCGGCCCTGATGAGCTTTAGTGAGCCATTGTGACTAAATGCAGACAGGCAATTCCTGAGGGCTGGCAGATTTGATAGGCTATAAAGCCCAAACATACACCCACATGGATAGTTGTTTAATCCCCAGGATCAACAGCCAGTCGTTCACCGCTATAGAAAAAACATGGTAAAACTTCACATGGCACCTCTCGCTCATTGCTGATGTCAACAATTCCTCTCCGCCAGCTCCTACAGGAGTCCCGTGTGGCTGAAATACAGCCATCAAAATCACATTATCTTCCCCCAGATAATGTATACACTCCATTGGCTGAAAAACAAATCCCGTGATTCATTTCAATAGTGATGTTTTGTGTTGCATAATGAGCGATGGATCGTTAACCACATCATTATTTCCATATACGGTTTCCATTATATCTGCAATTGTGTTTATGCAACTGGTGAAGTACCTGAAATGTTTCACCAGTGATTCTGACCTAATATTATTTGTGGTTGCCTGTCAAAAGCGTACCATGTGGCCTAAGGCAAAGCTATTGTATTGCATTGTATTTCTACACTATATTTTTTTCTATGCATGAACCTGCCACACACAAAAGCCCATTTTGCAGCCTTGATCCTGCTAAGCTCACCCTCACGTGGTGTTGCCCTCTCTTTAAATGACCCCTCACTGCCAAAACACATCCAGCTGGAAGCTGATCAATAGACGCCCCTGCCAACAAGATGGCATTGCGGGTAAGGAAAACACCGTCTGCTAACCTGCGAAAAGAATCAGGTCAAATTTGCTTATTGTGTTGAGTAACAGCTAAGTATTTCAAGATTTAGTGATGCTAAAATGTGCTTGAGCACATAAATGGAAAGTTGCTGATGTGAGTAAGGCAGTTTGCGGTCTGGCATAGGTCCTTAATTTTAATAATTTAATATTTGATTTAAAATGCATACCTTCTTCTCCTCTAAGATGGTAGCGTGACTCTCAACTCTTCTGCATAGCTCATCTCTCTCTCTCTCTCTCTCTCTCTCTCTCTCTCTCTCTCTCTCTGTCTCTGCAAGCTAAACTAATGATGCTTTAATTATTTTCCATGCGGCTGCACTTAAAGTAATGGGGGCATTAAAACAGGCTCAGTTTCGATCTATAGAACACTCCATCACTACCTGTGAAACTCCAGAAATTAGCTTGCTTTCCTTTCCAATGTCATTCAGAGGCTTTTAAACAACCAGTGATTTTTGGTAAGGCTCCAAATCTGCACTTTTCTAGTTCACAGATACTGGTTGCTGCTTGCAATATATGTTCATATATGCTGCATGAAATCTCACGCGTATCTCTGCAAGCAGTAACCGGAGTCTGACGCCTAGCAGTGATGAGCACAGGAAGCGTGACGAGTTTTGCAATTCCCCTCGGTTACCCAAACAGTCCTCGCCCTGTGGCACCAAGCTCTATGAAAGTGGCTCATAATCCAGATAACAGAGCATGCGGCACAGCATAGAAGCAAAGTCTCAGATAAAACAGGTGCTGGCCAATGGAGCTGAACTGATAACGCGGATGCAGGCAACGTCTCACCTCTGCTCAAAGAAACGTCATCCTCTAATGTACTTCCAGTCATCACTGAGTTCAATTTTCTATTCTGCCTCAATTCTGCCAGCTAGCAAAGTATTTTCATACATTTATTCGATATCTGAACTGCTTTCATTAGAATAACATTAGAGAAGCAAATACAAAGAGCACATTGTTCTAATGAAGGAGGGTTATAGATTTCAGATAGTCTTTAAAACAGCATTTTTTATAGATTTTTTTTATTATTTGTGCTTCATATATTTTGCATTTTCAAACTGGGATTTTGCTGACTTCATTAGGTAATTAATTTTTATGCCCAGCACGGCAAAAAAAAAGATGGGATTTCATTCAGCAGTGACGGATGGGATCAGTTACTGACAATCCTTGCAAGCTATCTGCATGAAAAACTACTGCTTGCTTGATTATTAATGTCATAGATAGCTTCAGGCTACAGAATATTGCTTTAACGTCTACATTTCTTTCTTAAACAGTGATAGCCATGCAGTAAAACAAAGGTCTATTAATTCATGATGAAGTTGGAGATGAGATTCCTGAAAGGAAGCCTTTGGTAATTGGACAATTATAGCTCCTAAGCACCCTGGGTTGCCTGAACCGTAAATACTCTACCTTAGTGATAGATCAATGCTAGGCTTATATATCTTATATATATATATATATATATATATATATATATATATATATATATATCTGCTGATATTTGGTCATCTGGACATTATCAGCATTGGCTTCCACTTGTGTCAGATCCAGAATCTACCAACAGCCAAGTCAATGTTTGGATATTGTTTGGATATATATATATATATATATATATATATATATATATATATATATATATATAGTAATTTGTATTTGTGTATGTATAAATTAAATGCTGGCATTAATTATATTAGCCTCTAGTTATCAGTATTGTCTCTAAAAGTACTCTCTTCTATTCAGTGAAAGTGATGATGCTTGTTATTTTTTAATGTTTTGAATCAGTTCAAGGCATCCTGTTCTGATGGTCTATGTCCTGGATGGAGTGTCATCCTGAAAGGAGAGACCCCAGCAGAAGCCAGCAAGTAAGTCTTCAATCCCTCTCCAGCTAACCGGGAACATTCTCAGAACTTCAACTAATGTTCTGGCAAGCTTCTCTCAAAGTTGAACAAACACTTTTCCAGCAATGTTAATAGAATATTTGTTCAAAGCTATCTGGTTTTAATAGCATTCTGAAAAGTTAGCACAAAAAAAAAAAAAAACATTTGTACATGAAAGTTTTTTGGAAATATTTTATTTAAATGTTTGTCTAGACATTACTACTTAATAGTTTTGGGTGGGTTGGAGCCTAGGTCTTCAACTGTGCACTGGAGACCCACTGTTCTCCAAAGTTTATTTCCAACTTGCTTCATCACACTTGTCTTTGATTTTCCCACAATCCTGAAGACCTTAATTAGCTGGTTCAGGTGTGTTTGATTAGGGTTATAGCTAAACTTTGCAGGACAGTGGGTCTCCAGGTGCTGAGTTGAAGACCACTTTCAGCAACTTTCCCAAAATGTCTGCAAAATAATAAAACTGAACACTCCCTTCAGTGTTGTCCTTAGCATTCACATAACCAAGAAAAAAAAACGTAAATTATTTATAAAAAATGTTTTCAGAACTTTATTAACTTTTTTCAGAACTCGGAATGTTAGGAAATGTTCTAAGAACCTATATTTGTTATCTGGACTTTAAGTGTCATGCTAATGGAATGCAATAGATGAAAGTTGCTTTTGTTATCACTCTTCAGAATGGACCATGAGATAAGCCAATGAGCCATGCAAGAGAGAGACCATAGCTAAAGAAATTACTCATTCATCAGGTTGTTTATAAAGAATAACTACAATGAAACCAACTCCACAGCTGTAATTAAAGAGAAGTATACATGACAATAATAATGTGACAATCATATGAGACAAACGCGTGCAGCAATTAATTTATATGATGTTTTATTCATAACACCAAATGGAAGAGATTTCTCCTGGGATCCATTCAGTTGCGGTTCAATTATTATCCCTATATAGAAACAGATACAAGCTAAAATATAATCTGGGTAAAACATGATTTTCTCCCATCATTTCTCGTTTAGCATTCACTTGTTGGAGAATGATGGAGAAATGCTCAAATGCAAGTGCCTCATCTTAGCGCAATGATAGCAGCGGTCTCAGGTTCAGTATTGGCCAAATGATTTGTTCATTATAGCGCATATGTCTTTCTCTGTCCTCAAGGTTTGAGATCAATTTCCTGTGTGACCGCGATGACAGAATAGCCTTCCATTTCAGCCCACGCTTCAGTGAGTCGGATATCATCTGCAACTCCTACATGGCCAACCACTGGGGGCAGGAGGAGAGGTGCAGCAGCTTTCCCCTCGGGATAGAAGAGCCTTTCCAGGTGATAAAGCATAACGAGCACATTTTTATTGACAAAGTATCATGAGCAGCAGAAATTATGTTTGATTATGAGTGAGGATGATTTAGTCAGCATCGACTCCTTGTCTCTCAACAGATTGAAATTTACTCTGACAATGATAACTTCCATGTTTACATTGACGAAACCAAGGTGATGCAGTATAAACACCGTGTGGAAGACCTGAAGACCATCACAAAAGTACAAGTGGTGAATGACGTCAATATCTCCTCTTTAGAGATCACCAAAAAACATTTTTAGTAAGTGGTGGGCATAATCCAAAGAGATGATTCATTTGGAGTGAGCCTTGTGTTTATGGTGGGTTATTGTTTTTTGCGGGTTATTGTTTTTTGAATTTCTGTTTACACACCTGTCAATACTCATAATTATCCTCTTGGGTTAATTATCCTCTGTAAAGGTGTGATTATTGGCATTGATATGCCTTACCTGAACTCCATATTCATATGAATTTGTGAATAAATGGAAGGTTTGAAAAGATTCCTCAAGGACTCATCTGGGTGACTCAGAATGTGTTTTTCCACAAAATCAATGTCAAAAATAGATTCTCAGATCCACCTGAGTCTGTTTATGATGAAACATCCTAAGAAATCAATACTAAAATATGCTCACACAAATAAATATACTTTATGAATACATATGATATGAATATATATGAATGTATATATACATTTCATTGAAAAACAACAAAACATCAATAGTCTTGTTCAAGAATGTTGTTGAAAGAAGTCACTAATACTCACCAGAGCTGCATTTATTTGATCAAAAATACAGAAAAGACAGTAAAATTGTGAAATATTATACAATTTAAAATAACTTTTTATTTGAATGTATTTTAAAATGCTGTTTATTCATATGATGAATAATTTTCAGCATCATTACTCCAGTCTTCAGTGTCACATGATTCATCAGAAATCATTCATATATACTGATTTGCTGCTCACAAAACATTTCTTATTATTATTAGCATTGAAATGTGTTGAATATGTTGATTTTAACTAATGAATAAAAAGTTAAAATAGAAATCTTTTGTAAAATTATAAATGTGTTACTTCCAGTTTTGATTAGTTTAATGCATCCTTGCTAAATAAAAGAACAGGGAAACAAATCTTATTGACCCCAAACTTTGAACAGTACTATATAGTTATAAGTGGTCACAAATCTTTCTTTAATCAATGATAATGCAGTGTGTTCTCATTTTTTTGGCAGACTCCACATGACGTCAAAGACTGCGAGTGCTGATGTGTAGCCTTACAGCAACAGGCAGGCTAAATATAGCTCAAACAAAGTGCTTTAACAAAGTACATTACATCATAAGGGCATCACATCATATAATATTACAGCCTAAAAAGCCATTAAAAAAGTTGATAATAGACTGTTTATTTCCAGGTTCCCATTGTGACAACTTACCCCACACATTGTGAGAAAGTAAATGTCTATGTAAAGTAAACTTTCTTCAATAGCATTTATGCAGTTACGACTTCAAGCTGTGCCTATAATGAACTTTAAAAAATAAACCTTACCAGCGCAATATCAAGTAAAAATCTGTCTCTGAGGCTGTGACTGCATTTGCTTGATGGTGCAGCATTCTGTGGCTTACGAGCAGTGTTGTCATAGTTTGTTTTATGTCTTCAAAGCAGGGTTTGCTTGTGTGGACATTTTTTTCCACTCATACTCATTAAGTTTGGACTGGTGGATCACACACGTGCTGATCAATACCATCACTCTGGACTACCCTATCGACTCGAGCGCCATTGATCAAACTGTTTGGTGTGCTTGTTTGTTTTGTTTTTAGGCATTGTGTGTGTGTGTGTGTACTTTTTGTTGTATGGAAGAGGAACATATTAATAGTGCTGTCAAATGATTAATTGTATCCAAAATAAAAGTTTTTGTTTACATAATGTGTGTGTACTGTTTATATTTATGTATATATAAATACACACACATACAGTGTCACATTTCACACTGAGATGGATACCAGGAACGGGGAGACGTGTTATATGGATGGACATATACCATCCAATGGGGAGGGGGGGGATGGGCGCTCTGGAGGCTTTCATGAACAAAAACACAAAGACAATACAGACGGCCTCCAGGGCAGCGCCCATAACGTGTCAGGGAGCTCAGAAGGCCATGGCGGGTCAGGGAGCTCAGGAGGCCATGGCGGTGCAAGGGACTCAGGAGGCCATGGCGGATCCACCACCGAGGCCCCAGCCCCGGCCACTACGGCTGTAGCCATACTACCGCTCCCCCCAAAAAAAATACTTGGAGGTGCTTACGGGGCTTAACTGGAGGTCAGGGGCCCTCTCTGGGCTGGACTGGACATCAGGAGCCCTCCCTGGGCTGGACTGGACATCAGGAGCCCTCCCTGGGCTGACCTGGGGATCAGGATCCCTTCCTGGGCTGAACTGGGGATCAGGAGCCCTCTCTGGGCTGACCTGGGGATCAGGAGCCCTCTCTGGGCTCGACTCGGGAACTGGAGCCTCCCCTTGGCTCGACTCGGGAACTGGAGCCCTTCTTGGGCTTGACTGGGGAACAGGAGCTGGAGTCTTCCGTGGGTTATCCTCCGGAACGTGAGACCCAATAGGGCTAGGCTCAGAATCCGAGGACCATTCTGGGCATGACTGGGGCTGAACAGCACTCCGTGTGCTGGCTGAGGCGTCAGGGGCCCTCTCAGGGGTACACTCAGGAACCGCTTCCGTAAGGGCATCCCACGAAGCAAGCAGCTTGGGAATGGCCTCCTTGGCTATGACAAGAGAAGCTTCCTGCTTCCACGGTACCCCCACAGACAAAACATGACCGACTAGAAAGGGTTCCGGAGGACTGGAGAAGACTGCAGGGGACTTGACTAGGGACAGGCACTGGAGTGTGCTCTGGCAGGCGCGTTCGAGGAGCAGGCACTGGAGGGCGCTCTGGAAGCGCAGACACTTGGGGGCACTCTTGAAGCGCGGAGATAGGGAGGTGCCTTCGTGGCGCAGGCACTGGGGGGTGCTCTGGAATGGCGGGGTCCGCGACCGGCGGGCTTGTCATACTCTCTGCCGGAGGGCTTGCCATATTCACGGCCGGCGGGCTCGAGGGAAATCGCGGAAGGCAGCGGACTTGGGTGGGCCGCGGACGGCGGCGGGCTGGGCAGCCGAACCAGGCTGAAGTCTGTCCAGCTGGCGGTTACCAGCCGCAGACGGCGGCGGCCTCGGGTGAGCAGCGGACTTGCCATCACGGCGGGAGACAAAACCAAACAAAACATGGGAAAAGGGAGTGCCGCTTACTTCTGTTTAGATCCAGTATTCTGTCACGTTTCACACAGAGACGGATACCGGGAATGGGGAGACGTGAATAATCCAAACTAAAGTCTTTAATGAAATCAAAACAGGTAAGTAACACACAGGCTGGAAACACTCACACGACAGACGGAGATAACGTTCAATACTTGACAGGAAACACAGGGCAGGACACACTATAAGTACACGACGTAACTAGATAATTAAACACACACAACTGGAACATAATTAACTAATAATGACAGGAACAGGAAACTAACCAAATATGGGCATACAAGAGGAAGGGAAACACAAGACACACAAGACAATCCTGACATACAGTACATATTTAAATATTTACATGTATATTTATATATTTAAATTCTTATATTTTATATTATATATAAATATATTTACTAAATAAACATAACATAATTTTCTTAAATGTATAGGCCTACATGCATGTGTTTGTATTTATATATACATAATAAATATACACAGTACACACATATATTTTGTAAACAAAAACTTTATTTTGGATAGTTTTATTTTTATTTTACTTTATTTTGGATAGTTTGACAGCACTAATTATTGTTATTATATAATTGAATGACGCAGCTGGTCATGTGATCTCACGGAGGCACCCATGATGTGGCGACCCGCTCCATGTAGAAAAAACAACGATTTTTCTTTAACAAAAATGTATTTGTAGAGTCTTCATCTCATGCGAATATGCAAAAACCTATTAAAAGTGCTGTTCCTTTGGTTGTGTACAACTTTTTAAATTAGCAAAACATGGTGAGTGCCGCTTTAATTACACAGCCACTACACCTCGGTGTGTGCGGAGCGATGAGGTGAATGAGAAAACTGCTCCCATCACATCAGAGACACGCAGCAGAGAGTCGTGTGCGCCGCATCCACAGACGCTCATTTCTTCCCATCAGCTGGAGATGAAGGAGAAGCACATTGAACCCAGTCCTTCCTCTGACTGCACATGATGCACTCGCACCTGCTACTGCACACATATCGCCGGTATGTATTAATATTTCTCAAATTCATTCATTTTGATGCAGTTTAGGCTGTATTGTGCATTCAATAATTACTCTAATGCATGACAGAAGTAAATAAAGAGAAAGTGACTTAACTTACAGAGACAAACAGAGGAAAATATGCTTAAAAACTGATGGATTTTCGACAGCGTATGTATTACACGCAATTTATTCTGTTTAAGCAGCTAGATTTGGAGATTTATTGCGGCTCCAGATCATTCGTTCCTGAGAGTTTGCATATAGGCACAGTTTAATCTTGCTTGATTTTGAAGAAAAATAAGCATGCAATATTAAAAGACAGAGATATATATCATATTTATTATTAATCTGTTCTAGCCTGTGCTGAGAGTTCATTTCAATTATTTCTGAAGTCCAATAACACAAATGCCTGTTTTCTGGTTTTGTTTGTTGGTTACAAATACGTAGCTCTAAACTGTCTGAAATGAGAGTAATTTTGCAAATTGGTGCCCTTAAGAACCATCACACAATATCACACACAATTTATCCTGCTAAGACTTAGCCTGACTTAGACTATTGTGATTTGCATAATTCACAATGTAATCTAGGATGACAAATAAGAAGATTGTAGAGAAAAATGAAAATGTAATATAATGTAAAAGACAAAGTTATTTGTGATATTTATCATTAATCAGGCACTGTATGTTAAGGCTTACAGTTTAGTCAGTGCAATTGCTTGGATTTCTTGTTATCTTGTAATTTAATTTCCCTCCTAATGTGTGTCATGTTTCCGTAGAGGGCGGTTGGCTATATGATGGATTTCATTACCTTACTCGTTTTGGCTGAAGATGAAGATGCCTTGAGCTTTAGTAATCGACTCTAGGATGTCTGAAGCAGCCTTTGGATTCTAACTACCGCATATCAAAACATCACAAATATCTCCCGAACCTTTACGAGAAACAAAAGGAATATGAATTTCACCGCAGGCTTGCTGAAAAAAGAGCTTCTGCTCTCAAACGCCTTGCTGTCCTTGAACGCCTCTTTTCCACAGGACTTCGCAAATGATGTTTTCCTCCACCAGAGTGGAGAGCTGGAGAGACTGCTGCTGCTGACAATCAAGGAGCCCACCACTATCGCTCTCACCGTGATGTATTCATTATCATTTGTGGTGGGCTTCATTGGAAATCTCATGGCCATTCGAATGCTCACCTGCCAGAAGAATAAGAGGATGCAGAGCATCAGTGCCACCCGGAGTTTACTCATCAACTTGGCAGTGTGTGATCTGATGGTGGTTTGCATCTGCATGCCCATCACGCTCGGCCACACCATTTACACCGCATGGGTGTACGGAGACCTCATGTGTCGGGCCGTCCCCTTCATCCAGGCCATCTCCGTGTCAGCAAGTGTCCTCAGCCTGACCGTCATCAGCATCAACCGATACTACAGCATTCACAGCCCACTCAATTCCCTCTCGTACTTCACCCAGAAGAAGATCTACATCACCATTGTTTGCGTTTGGATCCTGTCCTCGGCCATTTGCGCACCTTTACTCTTCATGATCAAGCTGGACGAGATTCACTTAATCGACATCGCTGTGCCAATCTGCAGAGAGCTTTGGCCGCAGGCGAGACTCAAGCAGGTCTACAACGTGCTCCTCTTCGTAGCTCTCTACTGCATCCCTGTAACCTTCAACCTCATCATCAGTTTTCTGACAGGAAGGAAGCTCTGGAGGGCTTCTCATCATTTTGACAATTTCGATCCACACAGCCAGGCCATGCACGCTTCACATCTGAAGATGCGCAAGAAGATCGCCAAGGTGGTGGTCACTTTAGTCCTCTTATTTGCCATCTCCTGGCTCCCACTTTACGTTGCAGACATCCTGATTGACTGTGAGATTCATCCACCTCACTGGGTTCTGCAGAGTCGTCCTTTCGCACAGTGGCTGGGCCTCACTAACTCCAGCCTCAATCCCATCTGCTATTGTTTCTTGGGCGATTTGTACCGCTCTGCCAGAGCAGTCAGGTCCAGGTATCATCAGAGAATGCTTTGCGTCCTTCAATCCTCCAGTTCTTTTAAACTCTCCAGTTTAATTTCTCTCAAAAAGCAAAAATCTGGCCGGCGACAGGGTGCTGTGAGCCAGGTGTCGGTGGAGACTCTTTCTGATTGGTGTTCCAACAACAGCCAAATGGTGTCTCTCCAAAGCCTCTCAGAGAAGATGGTGTCTACAAGTAATCCTGAGTTATCAAACTTGTAGTCAGGGTGCATAGTACCTAAAAGGATGCAGGGCACCTATAGGGATAGTTCACCCAAAAACAGCTTTTGTGTTCTACAGAAGAAAGAGAGTCATAGAGGTTTTATGAATTTTCACTTTTGGGTGAACGATCTCTGATCATTTGTTTTGTAGTATTGCCAAAAAGCATGTGATTCAGATGATTTGATGCAACATCGGCATAGTTTGTATTCATAACTAACTTTCCATAGTTAAATTGCATCGTCGCATATATTGTACATGAATAAAAGTTGCTTGATGTAAAGTGAGACTTCCTGTAAATAAAGGACAGTTTTGTATAGACATCACTGACACAGATTGTACATAAATGCCCAATTAAGGCCTGTTCACACCAAGACCAATGTTTGCATGTGAAAATTCAGTGCGATAAATATTTTAATTTGAATGAACAACTGTTCAGTCCAAAATGAACATTTGTATGCCACTAATGCGATGGAATTTTTTTATGGGGTTCTAATCTCTTTTCAGTTGGACAGCGAAGAAAACCGGCCAACCAATGAGATTCACACTTTTGGTCACATGCCCAGAGCCACTGCTGTTATATAAAACTATTACTTTAGTCTCTGTACTCTTGTATTTGGTGTTGTTTGATAAACACTATAGTGAATACAAAAATCTGAACAGTTTGAAAATATGCACTTTTGACTTTGATTCTTCTTCATGTGTCAGAAATGGAAAGGAAGAAAACCGGAAGAAACCAAGGTATTTATGCTTTTCTATAAGCACCATCTACTGTTAGTGAATTTGCCTGTATGTGTATTTTGTTTTATTTTTTATTTTTATTTTTTTACTCATTGGTCTGAAAAGACAAATCACATGTAAAAGTTGGACCAAATTGTCTTATAGAACAGTTGTGTTGTTGTGGACAGGTCTTTAGTTGCCACCAGAAAGCAAGAGTGGTTTATTTTAAATCTGGGGTTTTCAAACTGGGGGGCCCACAAAGGCTCCAAAGAAAAAAGATTTTACAAAAGATATAATTTAATTATAATAATTAAATTTATAATATTAATTAAACGTTTAAGACAATAATTTTAAATACATTTACTGAATTAAAAATTTTCTTAGTTTCATTCTGTTTTCTATTTTTTTTTCTATTGACAGCCAAGTTTAAGTGAAAGCAAATTTGCAAGTTTTGTAAAAATATGTATTTATTTCTAAGTAGCCATCTCTCTTTCCTTATGATTTACATATACTAGTTTATATTTGTATCTTTTTAAAGAGGTTTTTGCCACCATTGCCTTTAACTTGAAGCTATTAAGGCAACATTAGCTAATGTATAAAGCTGCTAAGAAAAATGGTTTTATTATTATTATTATTTTATTATTGTTGTTGTGAAAAGCACTACTCTAATTGAAAATAAAAATTAAAATTAAAACATTTCAGGTTATGCATCTAATTGTATTTTAATATTGGTTAGAAAAGATGATATCATTTAGATATTTAACCATTTGCTTTGGCTCTAGTGCATTGACAATATAAAAATCATTTATTTCATATTCTATTCATTATTCTATTATCTGTTATTTCACACATTTAATATTTTTCTCATACAGTGTAAATATGTCAAAGTATAAAATATATGCCATTATTCTTTTCGGAAAGGAGGCCCTCACAATCATCATATCGGTGTCCTTGACTTAAAAGGTTTGAAAACCCCTGTTATAAATTATTGTGGATGCAAAAAATAAAAAATAAATAAAAAAAATAAGAAATTTGAAAAAAATCTTTAGTAATTGTACAGTGTTTTAAATTGATTTTCCATACTATCTCTATAATCATATAAATGTGCATTTGCATTCACAAAAAATCCCTACTTGTTCAAGAGTTTCAAGAGTGCATGAATGAAATGAAGGTCAGACAGAATGTAAAGGTTCTAAATGCCTTGTGAAGATTCATAGCAGTTCGATGTCATTAAATGTACTGTGCTTGATTGTGAATAATCATTACTTGCCTTCTTCAATAAAAACCAATGTGAATAGAATCAGAGATGGTTTACTAAGTTGAGCTGCCCTCAGATCTTTTGATATGAATAGATCCACACACTTAAGAATATAATAATAGGTTATAATGGACCACATGAAATACAAACACAATCATCACCTCTTTATTTCTGTTATCATGAGACTTTCTGAGATGACAAACAATTTGATTAAAAAAATTACAAAACAGAGTTAATGAAAAAAAAGTGTGTGTGTGTGAGTGTCAAACGATTAATTGCGATTAATCGCATCCAAAATAAAAGTTTTGTTTACATATATGTGTATACTGTGTATTTTTATTACGTATATATAGATACACACATGCATGTATATATTTAAGAAAAATAAGTTATGTTTATATTTTAAATATATTTATATATAATATAAATTATATGAATATAAATACATACATGTAAATATTTTCGAAATATATCAAAGTCAAAGTCAAAGTCTGCTTTATTGTCAATTCTGCCACATGTACAACACATACATACAGAGAATTGAAATTGCGTGACTCTCAGACCCATGGTGCATACAGTTAACAATAAAACACTAACAGTAGACGTAGAATGCAGATAAATACAGTTTAAAATATAAAAACAAACTATACAGATATACAAATAAGGACATTGTAGAAAAGAGTTAGATTAAGTGGCATAAGGCACATGGCAGATGAAATGCAAATCGGTTAAATAAATAAACAAAACTAAACAAAACAAAACTGTGCAGATATGAGTGTAGTGCAAAAAGAGCTTAACAAAACGAAACTGTGCAGATATGAGTGTAGTGCAAAAAGAGCTTAACAAAACGAAACTGTGCAGATATAATGAGTGTAGTGCAAAAATAGCTTATCAGGCTGTTTAAAGTGACAGAAGAGGTAGTTGAGTGGGGTCAGTTCAATACTGACTGAGGTAGTGGGCAGTCCAGTGGTGCACTAAGTGACTGGCGCGGGTCACAGTGTGTAAGTGGGGGGGGGTCAGAGTTCAGTGGTGTGTGGGGAAAAAGAGGGGAGGGGGGGCAATGTCGGGAGGGAGTTCAGCTTCCTGACAGCCTGATGAATGAAGCTGTCCTTCAGTCTGCTGGTCCTGGCCTGGAGACTCCGCAGTCTCCTCCCTGATGGCAGCAGACTGAAGAAGCTGTGTGTCGGGTGGGTGGGATCACCTACAATGCAGAGGGCTTTGCGGGTGAGACGGGTGTTGTAGATGTCCTGGAGGGACATACTGTTTCCCTCCAGATGTCCTGGAGGGATATACTGTTTGTGTGTGCGTTTATATATTCGTAATAAATATATACAGTACACACATATTATGTAAACAAAAACTTTTATTTTGGATGCAATTAATCACGATTAATCGTTTGACAGCACTAATATATGTACAACCCAAATTCCGGAAATGTTGGGACTTTTTTAAATTTGAATAAAATTAAAACTAAAACAATTTCAAATCACATGACCCAATATTTTATTCACAATAGAACATAGATAACATAAATGTTTAAACTGAGAAATTTTACAATTTTATGCACACAATGAGCTCATTTCAAATTTGATGCCTGCTACAGGTCTCAAAATAGTTGGGACGGGGGCATGTTTACCTTCTTTTCAAAACAGTTTGAAGACGTCTGGGCATCGAGGTTGAGTTTCTGGAGTTCTGGTGTTGGTATTTGGTCCCATTCTTGCCTGATATAGGTTTCCAGCTGCTGAAGAGTTTGTGGTCGTCTTTGACATATTTTTCATTTAATGATACACCAAATGGTCTCTATAGGTGAAAGATCTGGACTGCAGGCAGGCCAGTTCAGCACCTGGACTCTTCTACTACGAAGCCATGCTGTTGTAATAGCTGCAGTATGTGGTTTTGCATTGTCCTGCTTAGGGATGCACCGATACCACTTTTTCCAGTACTTGCCCGATACCGATACTTTAATTTTTGGTACTTGTCGATACCGAGTACGGATACCGATATTTTCATTGTATTTGTAAATTTTTTAAATATTGGGTACAGAAACCAAAAGGGTATGTATAATGTATACAGTCAAACCAAAACATGTATAATGTATACAGTCAAACCAATACATTATACATACAGAGTATGTATAATGTATACAAACAGATACAGTCAAACCAAAAGTTATTCAGACACCTTCAACATTTCTCACATTATTAGTTTATTCACTATAGTTTAGAAAATGGTAATAAAATATGACAAGAACTCAGAGTTAAACTGTGTCAGAACATATTCAGCTTGATAATGTCAGACAAACTTTGATAGAAATGTATGTAATGGATTACAATCAACCAAAAATTATTCAGACAGCTGTTATGACAATATTTACACAACTATCAATACTTTGTCCGGCCACCCTTAGCCTTAATGACAGCCAGAATTTTTGGTCCCACATTTGTATCAATTTTACTGGTAGTCCACTGTATGAAGAATTTTTTGATATAATATGTCACTGTTTACTTTATTTTGCTATCCTCACTTACATAGCCTAAATGAACTATACTGTCCTGCACCCACTAGTAAAAAAAAATAAAAAATATCAAAAATTATATCTGGGCTCTGAATAATTTTTGGTTTGACTGTATATCCTTCGGTTATTTTCACACTTAATTATGCTCATTAAAATGTATTTTACAAGTTTTTGTTACTTTCACTGTTCAGTTTTTTTGCTCTATGGGACATCATCTTTAATTTAATAGCACTAGAGCTGCTCCATTGCATCGGCTCAGTACTGTAATCACGCGCTTTGCTGTAATAATGCAGGGAACCACTCGTTATAAATCTCCTAACTGTGATATTTTCAGAAATAAAAGTCGCGTTTTTTCATCTGAAACATGCTGCGATTTATATTCCAAAGCCACTCATATAATGCAGACACACTCATAAAGCAACCAAAACAGGTGCAATGCGCGCACGTAGCTATTTGTACCGGTGCAGAATGAGAGGGACAAGTACAGTACAGCCTAGTGCATTTCACACAGGCTGTTAGTTTCACTTTCGCTAGAAAGTCGTGTATGCTTAAGGTTGAAAATAAATGATGTTTATAGTGAATGCCCCTATAAATTGTCTTATATTTA
The DNA here is from genome assembly GCA_039654775.1 of Spinibarbus caldwelli. Lineage (NCBI taxonomy): Eukaryota > Metazoa > Chordata > Actinopteri > Cypriniformes > Cyprinidae > Spinibarbus > Spinibarbus caldwelli. The sequence goes on from CM077218.1 coordinate 32,924,725, forward strand.
CAATTTAGTTTTAAGCCAAATGATGTGTGTGCTAAGTGAGCAAACAGCAATAAAAATCACACAACAGAAGTACGTGCGCTCTATCTCTCTCTCTCCCTCCCTACCGTTAAGTAACTTGTGCATTGTTTTTACTTACGTTTTTGACATATCCGACCGAACTACAAACTTTCCAGTGATGTCTGTGAGAAAGGGATACTCACTCGACGAGCTCGCGCATCTGCGCCGCCACACGCTCAATCCACTCAACATGCTTTGCTTAGCCTATCAGCTCGCGCACATCAGCTATACAGGCGTTATTAATACTGAATGTTTAACATTAAATTCACTGCATGCATATACTTTGTAGACATCCTTAATCTCTAATAACTCTAATCTTCTGCTGTCTGTTGTTCTGTTGTCGTGTTTCTTTGTCTGAATATGGCACTTATCACATGCTGTGTGGTATCGGCGTTTGGTATCGGGGCATTTTAACGAGTACAAGTACAGGAGCTCAGTATCGGGCCCAATACCGGTGCATCCCTAGTCCTGCTGAAATACACATCATCTGGAGAGGAACATATGTTGCTCTAAAACCTTTATTTACCTTTCAGCATTCATAGTGCCTTCCAAAACATGCAAACTGCCCATACCGTATGCACTTATGCACCCCCATACCATCAGAGATGCTGGCTTTTGAACTGAACGCTGATAACACGCTGGAAGTCTCCCTCCTCTTTAACCCGGAGGACACGGCGTCCGTGACTTCCAACAAGAATGTCAAATTTGGATTCGTCTGACCATAGAACACTTTTCCACTTTGAAACAGTCCATTTTAAATGAGACTTGGCCCACAGGACATGACGGCGCTTCTGGACCATGTTCACATATGGCTTCCTTTTTGCATGATAAAGCTTTAGTTGGCATCTGTAGATGGCACGGCGGATTGTGTTTACTGACAGTGGTTTCTGGAAGTATTCCTGGGCCCATTTAGTAATGTCAATGAGAGAATCATGCCGATGAGTGATGCGGTATCATCTGAGGGCCCGAAGACCACGGGCATCCAAAAAAGGTCTTCGGCCTTGTCCCTTACGCACAGAGATTTCTCCAGTTTCTCTGAATCTTTTGATGATGTTATGCACTGTAGATGTCAAAAGCTTTTGCAATTTGACATTGAGGAACGTTGTTTTTAAAGTATTCCACAATCTTTTTGCGCACTCTTTCACAGATTGGAGAGCCTCTTCCCATCTTTACTTCTGAGAGACTCTGCCTCTCTAAGACATCCCTTTTATAACTAATCATGTTACAGCCCTGATGTCAATTAACTTAATTAGTTGCTAGATGTTTTCCCAGCTGAATCTTTTCAAAATTTCTTGTTTTTTCAGCTCTTTGTTGCCCCCGTGCCAACTTTTTTGAGACCTGTAGCAGGCATCAAATCTGAAATGAGCTCATTTAGTGGATAAAAGTGTAAAATTTCTCTGTTTAAACATTTGTTATATTCTCTATGTTCTATTGTGAATAAAATATTGGCTCATGTGATTTGAAAGTCTTTTAGTTTTCATTTCAAATTTAAAAAACGGCCCAACATTTCCGGAATTCGGGTTGTATATATTCCTAGAGAGAGAGAGAGAGAGAGAGAGAGTTTACATGAAGCCATATAGACATTATATCCTAATTCAAATATTCATAGTCATGAATCCTCATCTCAGCAAGAGCTCCATCTTTGTCTTCCATAGACGTGCGATCACCAACACTAGCACTGCCCTTCATATTCATGCTAATTCTGATTAGCAACTGTCACATCACTCAATATGCAGAATGGGGCTTGATTAGCCTGTAAGTATTTCACTTTAGTAAGAATGAGCGACTACTGAGAGAAGATATTGGAAGCTGATGAATAGTAATTCTGTTCAGGAGAGATACAGACTGCAGTAGTTATTAGCCTGAGCTCAGTAGTACGCCTTTCACAGGAACGGGGCGTAATAGAAAATACAAGGAGCACTTCTTGAATAAAAGGGAAAAGAACAGAATCAGTAAATGTCTTGGAGAGAGGACAGATGTTATCATCCCTCAGATGCACTGCCATTATAAGCTTACAATCTAAGACTTTCAGTATGAAGTGATATTTTATATTTACCATAAAAAATATTCAGAATAAAATTGTTGCTTTCATCAGACTTAACTAAATATGACAAATTAATTGCTTTGTTATTTTTGTATAATTCAAAAACAAACAAATTAAATTTGTAGTCTGAGATCAATGGTCATGGATTTAATGAAGAGTTACAAAACAAAAAGTACAAGTTAATGTTTTAATCTTATCTAATATACCAAAAGTTTATTGAAAGTCTTGCTGGTGTTTTTTTTTTTGTTTGTTTTTTTCCATAGAAAAATAAAAAAAAAATTAAAATGAAGAAAGAGTTAGGACATAAAACGAATTCAGAATTTCATATTCCAGATCACTAATGAAAGAAGCATATGCGTGACACTGATTGTGTTACTCATTCTTCAGTCGGTCTTCCACTGAAGCTCACAGTGCTCTATGGATCATCTCAAATCATGCTGGAGAACATCATCTTCAGGTTTGATCATCAAGTAACTAATCAAGAGAGCCGTGCTATAAATATCAAATATCAGATGGGTCTGTTCTGTGTTTGTTGTGTCTTATAAGAGTGCAATGGGCAATTACACATCAAATCCTCCAGTCTCTTGTGCTCTCCAATCCAGCCTGTCCTGAATTTGTTTATCTCTTTTCAATTATGCAGTCAGCTAATTCCATTTACCCAATCTTGGCTCAAATAAAACTCAATCAGGCGTTTCAAATTCATTCTCTGCAACCTTTATATCTAAGAACATTATATGTCAAATCTACTTAAAGTATAAATATATCTACTTAAAAATAAAAGTGTTACAACCCACTCATACACACACTATATACACATACAACGCACTAAATGTGTGTGAGTTTTGAAAGCATGTGAAAACAACTTTGAGGTGGTCAACTCCTGTTATGTCAGTGGGCTCTGGTCTGTCACTGAACAGATCATTTCAAACCCTTGTGTATTAAGAAGGACCGTGTATTAAGAAGTTGATTTTCCCAACTGCTTCTACTTGGATGCTTTCCACTAGATGTCGGAGCATGGCTGCAGGGATTTGCTCTCATCAGTGCATTGTTGGGTGATGGAGTCTGGCCTGCTGTCGTTACAATAATTCATTCCAAAGGCCTGGGCTTTGTACAGACCAATACAAGTTCCTCCAAGATAAGTTCAATTATTGTGCAATATTTTTATAGTGTTATAACCCACTCCACTTACTTTTGCTTTAGCATGTAATTCAGGAATAAGAAACTTCAATCTGTAGCAAAAGAATATGGGAATAGTATATGAAAACTAAAGATAAATAGTGCAAAAACTGTACTACCATTCAAAAGTTTAAGGTCAGTAAGATTCTTTAATGTTTTTTGAAAGTCTCTTTTGCTTACGAAAGCTGCATTTATTTGATTAAAATTCAGTAAAAAATTGTGATATTGTGAAATATTATTATATTGAAAAAGTCAGATTTTTCACATTTGTAAATAAAACTGGAGTAGGTTTTACAGGAATTTTACTTAAGAATTTTATGTTTAATTCAGTGTGTTCTTTGTAATTATTTGTGAAATTAAGTTATTCCTGAATGAAAAATTGTTTCAAAGTAAACTCTACATCATTTTTTTAGTGTACAATTTAAAATAACTATCTTAATAGCCTATATAATTGGAAAATGTTATTTATCCCTGTGATGGCAAAGCTGAATTTTCAGCATCTTTACTTCAGTATTTAGTGTCACATGATCCTTAAAAAGTCATTCTAATATGCTGATTTGCTGCTCGAGAAACATTTCTTATTATTATCAATGTCGAAAAACAGTTGTGCTGTTTAATATTTTTGTGGAAACCGTGATACACTTTTTGGGGAGGGATTCTTTGTTGAATAGAAACTTCAAAATGAAGACTTCTGCTGAATGAAAGTATACTTTCTTAAAAAAACAAAAAAAACAAAAAAAAAAAAAAACAACGACCTTTTGAACAGTAGTGGGTAAGGCTATAACCATTCCCAGTCTCCTCTATACAGCATTCAATCAACAAATGGGATCAAAAAAAAAACACATTGGAAAGCTTTCAGTGGTAGTAATATCTCAAATACCTAACCCTTAAACATACATTTATTTAAAAAATTAAAATAAAATAAGTAACATCATTCTGATGTTTTCAGATGTCTACAAATAGTTAAGGTCATTATGTACTTAAAGTAAAATGCATCAAGCTGCTTTCTTAGAAATGGTGTTTATAAGTAAAATATATTGGAAAAGCCATGTCACATCATTACGAGAATAAGGGAAAGACAGAGGAAGAGAGTATAATGGGCGACTCTTGTGCCTCTCCCTCCAAATCACTGTGATCATCATCATCATTATCATGTGAACTCCACTGATCCAACCTGCAACAATTAGTTCAGTGGTTTCCAGTGATTTCCAGTGATAGATCCTCCTCCTTCACAGTGCTAAAGTGACTTCTACGATTGATGTTAACCTTGGTTCCATTACTATTAACCTCAGCACGATGAGTCCGTGAATACAGACAGTCACACATCATCCAACCAATTTCATCTATGACACTCCCTTTAATACCACTAATTTCCTGGGATAAATCCTAGATAGCAGTCAGCACAGTGAGAGCACATCCTTCGCCCTAATCAGCAGCGCACAAGAGCAGGTTGAATACACTCATGATCTGACCACCTGCTTCCCCCGAAAACATCCAACATAAACAATGCCATACCACGGCATAGCTTGAAAATATCCAACACACAGGCCATTAGTACCCATGATGTGTTCCAATGCAATTACAGGACACGATACTCTATATGCAAGTGGTTTCGTATCAAATCCATCAGTGACATCAGAGGACACGGATTGTATACGGCTAATACAAATACTCAAGTGGATCCCTAGAGCTCCTTTGCTTTGATCCATTAGCTGTGCCGCATCAACTTGTGCCCACAAATTCTCTCAAGATGTCAAAGGGAAGACCAGAGGGAATATAAATATACCAAGGATGGTTGCTGCAGGATATAGTTAAGATTGGCTTTCGGTACATTAGGATGCAGTCAGGAGATAGATGACTTCATCATCAGTAAGGATGCCGAGTTGACCTGAATCTCCAGCCTGAATCACATCCAGAGTGATAAATCATCAAGTAATACAGTTTAAGTGCTATTGTCTCAAATTTTTAGATGTTTAGATGAGCTTTTTATGATAACAGACCAATTAAACCTTTGCACAGTTTCCAAGAAGGATGTCATGTGTCACATGTGTAGAGTCCATTTAGAGGCAGTGTAAGACCTTTAGGTAAGACAAATGACAAGGTCAGTAATGGAAAAAAATGAGAATCCTTTGCCCTCATACACTGATCAGCCATTAAAACCAACAGTAAGTTTTTGAAACTTGTGACTTTGACAAGGGCAAAATAGTTGGGTCAGAGTATCTCCAAAACGGCGAGTTTTGTGGGTTTTCCCAGTATGCAGTGGATAGTGCCTACAAAAAGTGGTGCAAAGAAGGACAACAGGTGAACCAGCTTTCTACTGCTGAAAGCATCTACAATGGGCACGTGAGAGTCAGACCTGGGCCATGGAGCAATGCCTGGTCTCATGAATCAAATTTGATTTTAAATCTGGAGGATGGGTGCATGTGCGTCATTTACCAGGGGAAGGGATGGCAGCAGGATGCACTAAGTGAGGAAAACAGGCAGGCGGAAGCTGTGTTATGCTCTGGGCAATGTTCTAAACCTTGGGTCCTGGCATTCATGTGGATGTTACTTTGACACGTACCACCTATCCAAAGATTGTTGCAGACCATGTCATGGCAATGGTGTTTTTTGGTGGCAGTGGAATCTTTCAGCAGGATAATGCACCTGCCACACTGCAAAAACTGTTCAGCAATGGTTTGGGGAATATGATGAGATGTTGCTTTGGGCTCCAAACTCCCCAGATCTCAATCCTGTTGGACCAACAAATCCATGGAGGTCCCACCTTGCAACTTGCAGGACTTAAAAGGATCTGCTGCTAATGTCTTAGTGCCACAGGACATGTTCAGAGGTCTTGTGGAGTCCATACCTCTATGCATCAAAGTTGTTTTTCCAGCACAAGGGGGGACCGACACAATTTTAGGCCATCAATAATGCCAAACTAAGGTTTTCTTTTCAAGAATGTTATTCTTGTAGGAAGTTTTTTTTCTTCATGATGATATCATAATTTTTTTACTTTTTTACTGCTCCAAAAAACAAATAATTTCAGATATAAAAAATATACAAAATAGTAGAGGTGTATTCATTGCATTTACAAAATGCATTTTAGTGTATTTTTGAATAAACTACAGATCTGGACAAATAAAATCTGGGTCACGTCACTGACCCCTTTTCTGCAGACATAGTTTCAGCATTTTTTAGAAAGCCGTTGCACCGCAGGCCATATGCCCAGACTGACATCTTTTCAAAAACATGTTTACAGGACACTTATGTCCTGTGGAGACAGCAAAGTGACAACAACTCCATCCCTGTGATGCTATCACCTCCTCTGCAGAGGGGCGAAAGCTCTGACTTTAGTGACATGGCAGATGTGTGATGGCTTGCTCTACCCTCAGCTGTGATAGCATTCCATCAAGAGGAGAGAGAGGATGAGTGCTGCATGTAAACATCTGCAATCATCTCCCTGGGTTATGTCCTGGAGACATGCCATCTGGCCTTTCAAAAAAAATAAATAAATAAATAAAAATACTGACAGCAAGGTCAACACCACTATTAAATGTCCAACCTTGAAGTAAGCAACATCCACAGATATTATATATATATATATATATATATATATGAAAAGGTTTTTGCCTATTTGCATATTTGTCACACGTAAAAGATTCAGATCATCAAATTTTAATCTTACACAAAGATAACCTGAGCACATACAAAATGGAGTTTTGAAATAATGATTTCATTTATTAAGGGAAAAAAAGCTGTCCAAACCTGCCTAGCCCAATGTGAAAAAGTAATTGCTCCCTAAATCTAAAAACTGGTTGTGCCACCCTTTGCAGCAACAACTGCTATCAAGTTTTTGCAATAACTGGCAATGAGTCTTTCACATCGCTGGGGAGGAATTTTGGCCCACTCTTCTTTGTAGAATTGTTTTAATTCAGCCACATTGGAGGGTTTTTGAGCATGAATGGACTGTTGTGAGGTCATGCCACAGCATCTCAATTGGATTTAAGCCCGGACTTTGACTTGTCCATTCCAAAACCTTAATTTTGTTTTTATTGAGCCATTCAGAGGTGGACTTGCTGGTTTGTTTGGGATCATTGTCCTGCTGCATAACCCAAGTGCGCTTGAGCTTGAGGTCACAAACTGACGGCCGGACATTCTCCTTCAGGATTTTCTGATAGAGGGCAGAATTCATGGTTCCATCAATTATGGGAAATCGTCCAAGTCCTGAAGCTGCAAAGCAGCCCCAAACCATCACACTACCACCACCATGTTTGACTGTTGGTATGATGTTCTTTTTATGAAATGCTGTGTTGGTTTTATGCCAGATGTAACGGGACACACACCTTCCAAAAAGTTCAACTTTTGTCTAATCGGTCCACAGAATATTTGCCCAAAAGTCTTGGAGATAATCAAGATATTTTTTGGCAAATATGAGACGAGCCTTTGTGTTCTTTTTGGTCAGCAGTGGCTTTTGCCTTGGAACTCTCCCATGGATGCTGTTTTTGCCCAGTCTCTTTCTTATTGTTGAATCATGAACACTGACCTTAATTGAGGCAAGTGAGGCCTGCAGTTTTTTAGATGTTGTTCTGAGTTCTTTTATGACCTCCTGGATGAGTCGTCGTTGCACTCTTGGAGTAATTTTGGTAGGCCGGCCACTCCTGGGAAGGCTCACCACTGTTCCAAGTTTTCTCCATTTGTGGATAATGGCTCTGACTTCACTGGAGTCCCAAAGCCTTAGAAATGGTTAGAAACCTTAGAAACCCTTTCCAGACTGATACGTCAACTATTTTGTTTTTCATCTGTTCTTGAATTTTTTTAGATTGCGGCATGAAGTGTTGGTCTTTAATCATGCTTTACTTTGTCAGACAGGTTCTATTTAAGTGGTTTCTTGATTCAACAGGTCTGGCAGTAATCAGGCTTGGTTTGGCTAGTGAAATTTAACTCAGCTTTCTAAAATTACGTGGTTAATCGCAGTTCTTTCATGATTTAACAGGAGGGGGCAATTCATTTTTCACATAGGGCCAGGTAGGTTTGGACAGCTTTTTTTCCATTAATAAATGAAATCATCATTTAATAACTGCATTTTGTATTAACTGTGCATTATCTTTGTGTAATATTAAAATTAGTTTGATGATCTGAATCTTTTAAGTGCGACAAATATGCAAAAGAATTGAAAAAACGGGAAGGGGGCAAAAACCTTTTCAAGGCACTGTATATGCATATATATCATATATATATATATATATATATATATATATATATATATATATATATACAGGGCTTAACATTACAGTCTATGATTAACACCCGCCAACCTGCCAAATGCGGGTGGATTTAAGCTGTGGCGGGTAACACGGTCACTCCTACTAGCCACTTCGGCGGGTTGAATTTTATATAGGCTACAGCTACAGTAACAGAGCTCGACATTAATGCTTGTCCGGGACAAGTAGATTTTTTTGAAGCGGCAAGTAAATGAAGAGAATTTTACTTGCCCGACCGGACAACTAATCTGAGGGAAGCACCGAAATTTCAGCGAGAATGATTCTGATTTTACATTCGGTGTAAACGGCAATTGATAATGGATAATCAACAGTAACAACTAGTCTCGTGTAGCCAGACATTCAGACTGACGGCTGAAGGTCTAGAATCTATGGTATGGTAGCTTTCATTGGTCAAGGCCCGCCCATGAGGCCGTTTAACCGACATGTCAAACAACCAGTCACAGTTCGTTTTGTTCAGCATCACGTTTCGGGGTGTGGAAATGTCGCCACAATAACAGAGTGTAAAACTCTCGGACGTATTTTAAAGATTCTATGCTGTGAACTTTAAATATTTCACATACTTTAGAAAATCCAGCGTTTATTTGATCCCGATAAGCGTTTGTCATCACAGTTGTAAACACCATGGCTTTCTTCTTCCGTGAGGGGGTTTGGCATCACGGCTTCTTTGTTTCCAGGTGGAACGTTAAAGAACGCGACACACGTCTCCCAGAAATCCTGTATAATTCAACCAATCCGACGACGACTTCGAAACTCCTGAAGTGTTTCCACTTTTGTGTGCCATATGCATCAGACGTTTATCCAATGTTCCGTGGGCGTGACGTCTGAGGCTGAGACTAGTAACAACAAGCCTATGTGAGAGAATCTCGTTGAGAAATCAAAACAAATGAACGCAACTGCACACAGAAGAAACATAAAAATGTAACTTAAATTTTATATTTATAACATACAGACTAGTTAAGCAACATGACACGACCAAGAGACTGAAGATTTCCCTGAATACCACGATTGCAAATTTGACATTTTAAAGAGTTAAAACGAGTAGTTAATATACATTTTAGTTCAGTATTTGAATTTGATATATTGTCAACGTTGACTGTTTTTGCTCCATTTTGTTAATGAAAATAGTTCCAAACAAAGATCACAGCAGAAGAGTCGTGCATGTCTGAGCAGCACACAGCGGTGTTTCGTTACTGAATGATTCGTTTTTTAATTTTGAATCATTTGAGTCAATGATTCAGTGGTCCATTCATAAAGACAGGCACTTGCTTCATTCTTGAATGAATCAGCCGTCTGAACGAATCGTTTGAAGGCATGCTTCAATAACTCATTAATTAAGATAGTCACTTGCTGCTACCTAATGGCGGTTTACTTTCATAGTAGCTTATCTTTGCATTTTTTCCAACATTTTATATTTGTAAATTTAAAAAAAAAACATATTTGAAAACTCCAACCTCACATTATTTATGGTTTTATAATTTTACAGTGTAAATGCATTCATGCTATATTTCTTGCTGCTGTTCCTAAATGCTTCTACTTTCTAATAATACCTTTTACAGTTGACCGTGAAATATCCAGAAGGGATAAAATTTCACAAACTGACTTACTGCTAAGGTGGCATCCTATCAGAATGCCATGCTTGAATTCACTGAGCTCTTCAGAACGACCAGTTTTGTTTGGTGGTTTTTTTTCCAAAAGTTTGTAAATGCAGACTGCATGGCTAGGTGCCTGATTTTATACACATGGTAATGGGTCTGAATGAAAGATCTGAATTTAATAATTAAGAGATGTGTCCCAATACTTGTGTCCATATAAGGGAGAATATGGTTCTATAGCTCTGAGAAAAACTTTTTTTTAAACTTTTGAACTTTTCCTTCTGAATAACACCAGCTAAAATTAAACCTGTTGTGACATTAACGTTTACTGGGCCCTTTCAGATGATCTAATTCAATCAGAGGGGAGTACATCGGTTGACACCACTGATTTCATTGTGAAGGGAAAAAACTTTGACTGACAAGACTTTATGCCCTCAGTCCATGCGACCTATCGGCAGACCGTTTTCATTAGCATTTCTCATTAGAGTTCTGTTGAAAATGATCACCGTGACATGCACAGACACCACTGAACGACGAAAAAGAGTGTCTACATTTATTAGAGTTAAAAAAAAATCCCTGTAGTTCAGAGAAAAAGGGAGAGGCAGAAAATCAATTGGCTGTTCTGATTAAATTAATAAAGCACAAAATACCGCCATATCATTTTGATGTTTAACAAATTAAAATGGCAATCAATTTGCAAAACTCTTGTCAGGCATCTCATCTTCTATTTAACCAGAGAGGTCTATTTGATATTGGTGGGAGTGAAACAGCTCTTTTGGTCTCAGGATCATGGTGTACGTTTACATTTTTGCAGTTTAAATCCCAAATCATTTAATTATTTCCTATTTAATTTTGTGCGTCTGCAGTGAATAATTAGTCAGATTCCCACAGACCAAAGCTGATTCATAAATTCAGAAACAGAAACAGCTCTGGAGGCCTAATTAATAGGGTAAATATTGATTTTTAGACTATAAAATACAGCTTTTTTTAAGCAGGTAGCAGACATTTTTAATTCATCTTTTTGGTATAGCCTGTGGATGAAAACTATTAAATGAGTCATGCTGCATATTGCATTTATCTTTTATTCCAAATATCTTTAGGGTCTATACCCTAAGACAAAGTTGCAAACTACCCATATGGCTTTGCATATTACACCTATTATTATAATTAGAAATTCTGATTGCTGAGAATAACATTGTGTCAATCTCCTTACACTACAATTGCAAAACGCAGAAAATATGTTGCTTACACCCCTGCATGATCCTGAGTGAGAATTTCTAATTTTGCAAAGAGCACTAGAACAACTAACATCAGCAATATCATTCATAACATCCCCTCCGATTTCCATTGTTAGTTTTGTGCACTTTTATAAATATGGAACAAATCTATGTAGGAATCAAGACAGACAAAAAACCTGCCTTGTCTGAGTGGTTCATGTAGACATAGAGGGTGATGGAAAGGAAAAAGCTCAGGCCATGTATGAGCGCTGCTCTGTGTGGCCCTCGTGACCACACTCTTCCACACACTGATATTTCCTTACAGTCAAAGGAAGAAGCTTCCTGTCTGCTTCAGTACATTGGTAACACACAAAGGAACACTAAAAATTCCAATGATTCCTGACAGCTGTTAAACACTCCTGTTTTCTTAAAAACCAATTTACCAAAGGTAGTGGGGGATGTTTCATAAAGATAATGTAGGTTCAGAATCTGAATGCCTGGACACTGCATGATCACATGACCACATTTTTCATGCATATGTAAATTCTCAACATGCATTGGACTTGTGTACTTCTGTGCCATCTAGTGGTTAGGACCTGCCAGCACTCCAATATAAGGAACATAATTTCTATATTTTCCTTTGGGATATACATAACAGTCTATATTACAAAGTTTTTTTTTTTTTAATTTATCTGTATTGGGCTGATTGGATATTTAATTGTGCTCATTTCCTGTATTTCCCTATACAAGACTCTACTAAAGTTAATATTTAAAATAATAATAATAATCTTTAGCAAATGTAAAAATGAATTATCAATTTTATGATACTGTGAAATTCACTTTTACACTGAAAAATGGAATAAAATAATTTCACTCAGAAACTGCTAGAAACAGAATTGCAAGAAATTTCACAATTACAATTTCACAGCAAGTAACATTTAATTAAACATGAAATTTTGACAGAAACACTGAAATAGTATTTTCTATTTCAGTATTTTCTTGAAAATGTACTACAAAACCTCAAAAAAATATTTTTTCTATTATCCTGATCTGAATTTAATTTTAGCATGCATCCCTAATCTATAATATACAATGACATAAATATACACTTATATAAATGTGTGTTTAGAGTGAGGATGAACTTAAGCAGAGCTGTTTTACTGAATAAACATGGTTCTTTCAGAAATGAACAGCATTTCCGTAAATAAAACCAAATAAAGAGCAGATATCAATTTTACAGTGTTTGCACCATGCATTGAACTTTATTGAACTTTTTCTTTTGAAATTGAAGCATTAAATAATACCATAATAAATAAAAGAAGAGCTATGTACATTGCCCAAAGGGAAAAAAGCAAACCAAACCAAATGTCAAAGAACACACTTGCTAAGACCTGATTTAACGTAACAAATGTTTCCCTTTTTGTTCTCAGCATGATCTCCTGAAAATATTTCATGCAACTAAGAAATTCCTATGACTGAAAAGTATGCCAGGTTAAAAAAAAAAAAAAAAACTTTTTTTCTTAATATTGGCATCAAAACAATCACTAAACAATATAACACCTTTCTTTGTACAACGTGGCACCAAATGTATACAAAACACATCCTCATCTTGAAACAGAAATCAACAGCATAGGCAACTGCACACATAACTGAACTTGTGGTTTATGAAATAGAAAAAGTTGGAACTGATCTGACAAATCTCAACAGCACAGCTAGAATTGTGGCTACAAATCATATCTTTTCCATGATGCAACATATAAGCACAACTACACTTTTTTTTCAACTTTTTTTTTTTTTTTTAAGTAGGAGCTTTGATTGTTTTAACTGCAAGTCAGAGACTCGCTTACAAAAATACTTTTTTTAATGTAAACTTTTCTCCAAAGGCACTGCTACCTAATGAGCCCAACAGTGCGGTAATTCAGAATCGTGGCTTCCCCTGAACTGGGACGTCCCGTTCCTTTTGGCCTGTCGCTTCCACAACAATCATGCTACACTTGTGCTCCACAGTATTATTCCCTACTACAATATACAATCAAATCCACTTTCTTGCATCCTCTTATCTCTCACTGCCTTAGAGATCGATTTTATACATGTGATCAAATGTGCAAAATGCGGCACAAAACATGATGGAAAGTAAAAGAAACACTTTCTTGGTAAAGAAAGAAAAAATAACCCTAATAAACCCTTATATATTTCTTTTGCACACGCCCATGTTCGACTCGCGACTAGATGAGGAACTATAAACAATACTGACATTTGTGCTTCAACGGTCTAAAGCAATTATACCAAATAACTCTTGCTAAGTAAGAAATAAATACCCTGTGCCTGCAATTATATTCCTAACAATATCCAAACAAGGCCATTATTTTACCCTCTAAGCCTAAAAGAGCAAAAAAACGGTAAGTTTGCTACAATATTCGTGAGTGATGCATATTTATGAAGAACTGCAAGGTACACATGCTAACATCTATAGCATGCTGCAGATCAGAGGGCTCATCCAGACCCACTAACACACTAACAGAATAAAAGGACCAAAATGATGAAAGGCAAGATTTGCTTGAGAAGAACAGGCCATAATACAAATACTCCAGCCTCTATTACAAAGAAATATCTTTTTGATGTCATTTACGCCATTTACTTGCTTCACTGCAGAACACTGGTAATTTTGTGCAATAAAGGACCATGAACTACTTTAAAAGGTTGAAAAAAAACTGTGGTTTCTGTGTTTAAAAAAGGCGCCATCTTAAAGAAAAGAAAATAAACTGCTGTAAGAGCAGTGATCCCTTTATGATTAAAAAAAAAACAAAAAAACTGTAAAACGTTTGCTTGCATTTCAAAATATTATGTAGCTTTTTTCCAAGGACAAAAGTGCCTTCACTTTTCACATTTAACTGTAAAAGTTTACAAAAATATTCTAAAATACTCTAATATGTGCACTTGCTAAATGTACAATACTTTTTTTTAAATGTCTCGTGATATTTTAGTTTGTTGGTTCTTTAGGTAAAACATACAACTATACAACTTAAAATTGAGGGAAAAGGGTCTCTTGCTGGCATTATCACATCCATCCACATTATAAGAATAATACTAATGAGGTGATGAGTTTGTTTTTAAAACACTGTTGAGAATATCAAAAAAAAAAAAAAAAAAATTGTGCATGCTTCTTTGAGTAGGTAACCATCAAAATGTCTCTCACATTGTCCATGAGGTCCATACAAATAACAGTAACACATTTAATGGGATACTGGGAAATGGACTGAGGAAATGTAACCTGTGTGCAAGGAATGTATATTCACGACAGTATTACTTTCAATGCCCACAAGCTCCACAAAGGCCTAAAGGCTCTTTCACGTGACTCACATGACTCAACATTACTCTCAGGACAGAGTAAACATTAAAGCAATGGTGCACCATTTATCACTGATCTATTCAATGTGCCAGTGACACAGTCAGCAATGCATTTCATGCTTTTTCCATGACTTATTGGTCATCTTTACTTACAGCATGTTTTTTAGCCAATTACCCGAGCTGTACGATCATGGCAATGCCGATTGGCTGAGTGCATCAAACCCTTCTCTAGTGACTATCATGAGCTGTGAGGAAAAAGGCAGCAGTCCAGAAAAAAAAAATCCAAATAGCCATGTCCATATTATGCTTTTAAGAGCACTCAAAATCTAAATTTAGAATAAAAAATAAAAAATACAAAAAACAGGCACTGCTAAAACATCCACTATAATATTTGCAATTCACAAATACTTTTGGTATGTACGTGACATAGAAGAAAAAAATAGATTTCATGGCCACAAAGTAAAAAAATTGTTCCCTCAACTTATTAATTTGTGCCCATCATGTTGTACCTCATTTTATTTAAATCACGGCCATGGTGTACAAATTCATTCACTTGTTTTATTTATTAATTGTGGTTACTTTGTATTAAATTATTCGCTCATTTTAATTTAGCCAAATCATGGTCATGTTACATGAATTTGTCCCTCATTTTAATTTAGTTAAATCATGGCAATGTATTAATTCGTTCACTTGTTTTAATTCAATCGTGGCTAACTAATTCGTTCCCTCATTTTAATTTAGTTCAATCATGGCCACAATTGAACAAGGGAACAAATTAGTACAACATGGCCACAATTTAACTAAAATGAGGGAACAAATTAAGTTGTGGAGACAAATTCTTCATTTTTTTTTTCTACTGATGTTATTTGTGGGTGCCGTACTTTTAGCTGTCAATGGAGAAAGATGCTTTTTGGAAGCAGATGATTCAATCACGGTATCTACCTACTGAATCAACTAGCCAAACATTGATCCTCTGGATGCCAGTCATGTGAAAGGGCCTTTATAAACAGCATCATGTGAAAGAGCCGCACATTAAGAACCAAGCAGCAGGAACTCCTATTGCCCTGTTTATTGTGCTGTGAAAATCTTGTCAGCACCTCAGTAAAGCTGGCAATCAGCGTATCACTCGTGTAACAGCTTCTCTGGTTTGGAATATCCAAACAGTTTAAAGTCGGCTTCATACAGCCTGTACAGCTCTTTTCTGGACTCCAACGGAATGTTGGCGAACCAGTCCTGCTCCCAACTGCTGACTGTTCGGTTGCGATGACTTTGCGGGAACTCGACGACATTGTCAACGCGGAGAATCCGCAACAAATGCTCAGCGTCCTCATCCAAGGTCTCCAGCTTCCCCACGAAATCATAATTTATTTGGCAGGGATGGCACAGACGGTACATTTGTCTCCAGTGCTCGTTGAAAGGCATCTCTTTCTCAGTGTTAGGATCCAATAAATACTGAACGAAATTCGAGAAAGACGGTCGAATCCCAGCAGCGAAAGCGTCCACGACCGATGCCGGTGGATCCGTGTAATTGCTGTATTTTCTCAACATGGTGACCGCGAATCTTTTGTAGAAGTCCTCGTTCTCTTGTTCGAATTTGTTGCGATAGGCAGAGATCAGTCGCACGAAAGGATCCCTGATGAACAAAAATTTGGTGTATTTCTTAAGCTTGATTTTCATGAGGTGCCGTGAGAACTTTCCATAGCGCTTCCAGAACTTGTTGAAGGTGAAGTGCAGGCTACTGTTATGGATGAGCTCCTGAGGAACATCTAGAGGGTCTTGGTAGGGCACGCCGTCCAATAACAGGCTCTCGCTCAGCACAATCATGATGCGCTTCCAGTTTGTGCAGGCCACTTTGGGAACATAGCAGTAAATAATCCCATGCCTGTCATCCACAATGAGGTGATCCAACTCTTTATTGGGTATGTCGTCAAAAGTTCTGTTCTTTCCGGGGAAGTCAAAGTAACTTTTGTTACTGCACACATCTTGGATCAGCTGCTTTCTACTCTCCTGCTTTTGTTTTTTCTCAGGGTCAATTGGCGTCAGATGGATCTTCCACTCTCGTCTCGGGACAAATTTCTCCTCCGATTTCTCAAAGGACTGATTGTGAGGGTCTCCAGGGGGCGGCTCTCCTCTCACCTGTTCCGTGGGGTCTGCGGTTCCTTCTAAAAACTGGTTGACAAAAGCATCAATGTCCGTCAAAAACGAGCCCTCTTTGTCTTCCTCTGCTTTCTTTTCAGGGTCACGACGGCTCTGCGGAGAGAGGCGCGACGGATGGGGCCCAGAGATGGTTGTGTGCAGGTAAAAATTAGAGGCCCCCACATCATCCCAATATATGATTATAAGAAGGATCATGAAGACGGCGCCCACAATCATAAACATGCGGAACAGTCTCGACTTTCCCATTTTGGTTGATTTTGACTGAGAAAGTGCCATTCTCACCTCAACTCCATTACACAATCGACAGCCCAGACTGCATTCATCATTGTCTGAAGTAGAGGAAAACAAATCAGAAAGGGGAAGTCAAGAGTATGTCAGTGTTTTGTAATATTGTGGTTCTCTTTATGCAATAAAAAGTAACATTTCATATTCTCTTTTTATGACACAGCATCTAATTGGTTAATCGTGATTGAGCAGTCAAATGTTGTATAATGAGAGCAAATCTATAAATTTCATGGGGCTCAATATGACAACGGTGCTATTTTAATGTCATGATACACTGTAGAGACATGTTAGCTAGCAAACAGCTGGAATACACTACACAACTTTTGCCCTCATTTACAGTCTGAAGTCAACTCTAGTTGCTTCAAGTCAGAGTCAGTCAGCAGATTTTGGGCAGTCAAGAGTTGACAGGCTTCACAGAAAACTGCTTAGTCTATGAGGGGCACAGACTCAAATTTGTTAGTTTCAAGTTTTGATTCTATCCAGTCCTTGGAGATCTAACATGCCTGATAATTTTGTCCACGTATTGTTTTCATTTGTTGTGCATTTTCTAGCAATGAGGTGCATGTTTCTGTGTGAGTTTGTTGTGTTCATAATTTGAAAGTCTGGTAGTGTGTGATTCTCAGTTGTTAAGTGAAGCCCAGTTTTTTCTCTTTAACAATTTATAGCCTTGGTAAATGTATGATGCCAAGTAGAGCCCGACCGATATGGGTTTTTTGCGGGCCGATACCGATATTAGGGCGTAAAAAGGGCCGATATCGGTATATCGGCCGATATTCTTTGTGTATATTATAGTACAGTACCAGTCAAAAGTTTGGACACTTTCTCATTCCTGTGTCCAAACTTTTGACTGGTACTATATATAGAATACTATAGTATATACATAAACAGAATATATATACATAAACACATTTATTGCAATGATCACTCAAATGTGGTGATCAAACACTTATAATGACGTGACAAAGATATGTAACGGAGGCAGGGCATTTAACAATTTAACAATAAACTTTATTATCCAAAATGAGTCTGACATCAGTGCACTGAACAGTAAAGGTGAAGTTTATTTAACTTTATTTCAATTCAATTCCATTCAACATTCCGTTGAAGTTTATTTCACTTCAGAACATTCATTAACGGATTTGCGCTACTGTCTTCACACACAGACGAAACTTACTAGAGAAGTGTGAAGTGTGACATAATATACCACTGTAAATAAATACAATTTAAATTGAGGGGGGTCTCATTCGAAAGGGGGCCTCGAGACATACACTCGATTCGGCATTCGAGAGGGTTCCTTGAGCTGAAGGGATCCCCCGAATTTGATGCGGATCCGCCGCGCTGTTACAGAGATATGACCGTTCAAAGTTTCAATGGTATTCCATACACTTAAGCTTTAAAGCGTTTCATCCAGGTCGCCAGTAGCAAACAATGGAGCGCAATGGAGCTCTGCTGGACAAACTATGTAATTACACCATATACAAGCATTTTGTCTGCATTTTATGTTCTGTAAAACAATGTTCATATCGGTGGCATATTCGCCAATACCGATATATTTGCAACAGGCTCATATCGGCCGATAAAATCGGCAAAACGATATATCGGTCGGGCTCTAATGCCAAGTATTTTAAAATCTGCTCAGATTTTTAAAAATGTGTACTCAGAGCTGGATAGTAACTGATTACATCAGATTACAAAAATTAAGTACTTGTAATTAATTATATTACATTTTAAATTACTCGTAATTAGACTGCAGTTACTTTTTATTGATTACATGATCATATATTATTCACACAATAGCAATAAATGATTAATAATTCGAATTCTTCTTTTTCATTCGTTCATCCCCTGTTTAGGAAACCTTGACGTAATGTAATGTTTAATGCAGTTGTTGTTAATAGCAACGAATGGAATGTTTTCTTTCTCTTTGTATTTTTATATCAGTGGAACAAGATTATCCTATTTTAAATCAATGTAATAAATGAGCCAGGTCTAACGTAATCTAAAAGTAACCAAAAAGTAGTCCAATTATATTACCAAAAATGTATAACGAAAATGATTACATTTTTGTCATGCAATTTGGAATCAGTAACACACTACAGTTTATCAGTAATCTGCCCAGCTCTGTGTACTGTATTCCAGCCTTGAACATAAAAAGTAACATTTACCAATAAATAATATAGGCCTAATTAACATTGCATTACAGTGTAATATGCAGTGTTTGCTTCACAAGATCTTTTCTTCTAGGAAGCGCTTCATTTCATGTCTATTTTTTGGCAAATATATCTGTCAGCTGGCTATTATCACAAAATAAATCCCTTCAGGGTTTGTTTGACCATAATAACCAGCAGACTGTACATTATCCCTTACATAACGCAAAGGGTGTTTTAGTTCAAACAGATTTGTTTAGTAAGTAATGCAATGTAACCCCTGACAAGGGTTATTTTGCCACAGGGGATCTCATATTACCCTAAAGGCGTTTACAGGCTAATTACCAAATAATACACAGACATGATTATTAATATTAGAGCCTACTTGTAGAAAGCTCAGAGACATAATTTGAACACCCCTACATAGTAAACACAGTAATTTTCCACATATATCTGTGTATTGTTGTAACAGAAGTGTTATATTCGCCTGGAAAATTTGGCGTTTCAAACCAAGCGGCTAATAACGCACAGCTATTGGCTCATTTGGTTGATGTATTATATAGTCACAGCACAACACTCTGATGTTGGCTACAAACAAACAAAATATGCGCGCGTAACAACGACTCAAAAACTGACACGAGCTGACAACACGTGTGCATTTTTCCATTTATGATTCTTTATATATTTAAATTCGGGTCAGTTATTATTCCGAAAGCTCAAAATGCACTGAACAGCTACACGTTTGCCATGCACTCATGCTCATTTCAAAGTCAAAAGCGACCCCTCACATTCAGCTGGACACAATGCAGCTCTTTGACACCATCTCTGACTGCGGGAGGAAGCTGCAAACACTCGAGCTTTTCCGCGAAAACTCCTCCTAAGCCATTCATCTATGCATGCTTTCTAATATACTGCAGATTTCGATTAAATCGGGTGATGGTGTGTCGATTGTTTTTTCATTGACAAATCTAGAGCAAGTGCAAGACGTGCCTAACCACTTTTTGTTCCGTGGGAAGTCATGAAGCTACTCATGCTTGGGATTGCGTCTGAGATTCGCGCACACGGAATTAAAACAATGCTATGTTTAGTGTGATATGATCGAAATGACTGTGTAGCGTGTCTAAACATGGCTGTAACGATCACGGTCTCACCTCATCGCAGAAGAGTGAATTTCTCGGCAGGCAGACGGCATCAGCCGAGGAGGGATGTGTTGACACAGCAGCGCTTTAGTGCTCCGCGCGCGCAGATGTCGCGAGATTTCCAAGTGCGCGCAAGGCACTGCTGCTGAACCGTACAGGGATGAAGAGTTCAGTCAGCAGCACAGACTCGCGCTTTATTTTCATAAACCTTTATAGACTACATGCTCTACCAGACCTCCAATAAGCTTACTAAAATGTACGTTTTAAATAGGAAAAAGACCACATACTGAAAGGTGTCATAAAATAAGGAGAATCACTTTTGAAGAATGCCATAATAGTTTGTCAAAATGCAACAGATGGAATCAATACCACAAAAAACTTCCAGAATCATCAAAAGAAAATTCAAATGGCATGTTCTGTTGTTATTAACATATGCAACATGTTAATTATATAACATGAAATAGAGCTCATGGGACCATTTAAATCAAAAGTGAAGGAATTTAATTCTCTTATTAGAGTATCTAGACAAGTGGTTCTAAAATATGGGGCCAGGTCCATTAGGGGGCCTCAGAAATCTTCCAAGGAGGACAAAAGATGACTTGAAAAAAAATAAATAAATAAAAATAAAAAATTATATGAGCACAAAAACCAAGATGTAAGCTGACATTAATTCTCTCAACAACTAACAATTGTATGTAAAAAAAAAATAATAATAATAATAAAAAAATAAAAAAACTACCTGAATATATGAGTGTATTTTAAAAGTGTGATTTTCAGATATGGAAAACTCATGGAAATTAATAAAGTCTTGTAAAAAGTAATGGTCTTTTTCATAATGAACATTTTCTACAATTATGCCTAGCTCTGAAATATTTGATGAGGTAGAAATATACATTTGTGGGGGTGGGTGGATGGATGGGGGGAGCTAAAAGTATAGAAGCATACGGGTTGCAATATTCATTTTTAAATGTAATATGCAAAATGGCAATGTATTTCTGTATTTAATTTTATATTTTCCCATATATATGTGCAATGATTAGTGCAAAATAAAAATAAATGATATTATTTACATTTTCCATTATATAAATTTAAATACAGAAATGCATTGCCATTTTACATACTACATTTCAAAATGAATATTGCTACCCATATGCTTCCATATAAAAGTAGGGTAGGCACGTATCTTTACTCATAAATATGAATATATGAAAACGTTGCAATCAAATATCTTCACTCAAAAATTGTTCTATCATGCTCTTCATTTAGTTGGGGATTAAATGTACTTATATTAGAAAAAAAAAAAGAATTATAAACAACTTGCTCAAGAAAATAAAATGCTAAATATATTTCTGTCACGACAACTCTCGGAGGGATTGGCATGGTAATGTGCATGATAATGTTAATATATTTGGTCTTGGCAGAATAGATCTGCTTCTCTGCTGCTGCGGCAGAGCAAGTATCGAGACTTGCTACTGCAAATACATCCACAACATGCTGCTGTGAGCATGTAAGAAATACTGCTGCTGCAAATATAACATGATATAACCCCCCCCATAGCATACATGAACCACCTCATAGCAGATCTATACAGGTGGAGCTGGGGAAGGTGGAGGGTTTCTGAAGCATGCTGCAAACTGCTACAGCAAGCATATATATATATATATATATGAATATTGAGCAGCGTGCTCATTAGCTACCGATACAGGAGAGACCCAATCAGCTGCGCCATGTGATAATGACATCATTAGGTCAGATTGAGTTAGACCTATTGGACTGCGCCATCTAGAGTTTCATGCCAGAACTCTGTATTTAAATGTAATTGACATGTTATTGTCATTAATAAGGAATCCAATAAAAAGGTAAAGTACAAAAGTTTAAAGACAACCTGAATATCACATAATACTAAATTTATCATCCATCTATATTTTCTTTGGCATTTCCCAAAATCCCTGATATTTTACTGTACAAAACTTAATATTATTGCAGTCCAAAATACACTGATTTTTATCACCCAAAGTTAGCACTAGACAGCGCTTGGAAATAACATCACAAAAGTTTTGCAACCATATGCATCATGTTTTTTTTTTTGCTTCAAGTTCAACGAGAGAAAACCAACAAACGCTTGAATTTCAATTAAACTTTATTCCCTTGTTGTGCATTTAATATCAGGTAATCGGAATGGAGGAGGATACAGACCACTGTAGTGCCATTTTCGCACACTAGAGTACAAGTTCGCCTTTTGGAAAATCTTAGGAAACAAAATGGTTTCCTTCTGTGAGATGATGTAAAAACAGTTTTTGGCATATTGTGCCATGGTAACACCCTTGATGAGGTAGATCAACCAAAGGCAAGGACAAGAATGCGTTATGATCAGATCCACCAAGAGCAGGCCTGAATGACGTTGGCAGGGCGGCTTCTCCCAGAGCTGGATGATTTTGTTAAAAATCAGCAGTCAACAGTGGCACAAAATTCTCCTTCCGCAGCGACCAGAATTAAAAGGCACTTGGACTGATAACAAGGAAAACTCTGATAGGGGATCCCTCAATTTTTATCCAATGCTAGTCCACACTCCTCCACTAAAAAAAACGGATACTGAAAATAATGAAAGAAAATAATTACGACTGTGCCAAGGTATTTCAAATAGTATATCAGAGACATATTGCTACACACACAGTACCTGCTGTTGGAATTACAGATCTCCGATGGGAATAATTTCTTCATTGATGAAAAACTCAATGGTCTCTTCCTCCCAGTCATCGACATTGCTGTCTAGCTCATCAGTGTCCACACCTAGAAAAGATCAGAAGATTAAGCGATTACTAAAGTAGTCCCATACTCAATCTCTAGTTTAGGGCTGTCACAATAATTACATTTTTGTTGACAATTAACTAATTGTGATTCATTCAATTGTGCTAACTTTGTGTTATTATTATACTGCAAGCTAAATACGATATATGTCATATTCACTTTGAGCATTTAAACAATGTACAATATCATTTGGACTTTACAAACCAAAAGCACATAGGAAAAGCCATGAATAAACCATAAAAATGTGTGTCATATCTTTGGTTATAAACAATTACACTGTCTGTTACCATGCACCAATTTATCACGTCAAAAAATTATCTGGCTGTTCTATTTCCATTTTTATTTAGTTTAAAATTAAAATGTTGCCACAAGTGAAACATTTTAAAAAGTTAAATCTGTCAATTTCAAAACTGCTGCAACTGAAATTCACACAAAAGTTTTTTTTTTGCAGTACACAGAATAAATGATATAAAAAAAATATATATATTTTTTTTATTCACAATTTCCACCTTATAAAATATTTCTAAGCTTGGTATAAGACTATTAATTTACAGATATAGAAATCATTGCGGTTCCCTTAGAAGTTTTGATAAAGCCCTCCGGTTATTTATAGTATTCAGTATTTGAAGTATAAAAGTTCTTTATTTGACTGGCAATGTGATTGCATAACTTAAAGATTAAACAACGCAATAGTTTCAAAAAATTGTGGTTGGATCAATAAATGCAACAGGTCTATTCTAGAGAAAGGCACTGAAACTCTGCTTGCTAAGCAGCCTAAGAGATGTCACTGATGGTCAATAAAACTCCATGTTAAACAGAGCTGCCCTCTCTCTGCATTAGTTACCTCCTCTGAGTTCAAGGCGGAGAGGTCTCTGCTCGTTGTACATTTCTATGGCTCTCTCACGGTACTTGCGATACTCCTCCATCATGGAACGTCTCTTGTCCACCAGTTCCTGTGAAGCACAAGGCACTCATTTGAATTTGAGTACTGATCCACATATGAATACCGTGTGCATCCTTGGGGGAAAAAAACAACAACAGATCAATTTCATACCTTTGATGCCTTGGACTGACTGAGACGATCTTTCTGTTCGAAGATCTTGGAGTATTTCTTCAAATCCTTCTTAATGAGCTGTGGATTTCAAAATGTAAAGTGGGATTAGAGTTGACTCTGCTTGACAGGGAAATGAGAGTGACCCTCCATCTGACCCCTTCTCACCTTTATTTGCTCTTGAGTCAGGAGAGAGGGAGGACGGGGCCTCCACAGCAGCTGGCAGAAACGCTCTTTGTTGTTCTTCTGCAGCAGACGGCCCTGGAATGTCCACAGCCAAAAGGCGTTGTCCACCTAAATTAAGAAAAAAAAAAAATTTATACAAAAGGCATCTGATATGCATTTTCAATCCAGATACCATATTTACTGACTGAAATCCAATACTTGTTTCTTACTCATTTTGGGGTGCTAATTCCCAAAAGAGTGTCTACTTTGCTATAGCACGTCACACTTTCTCACAAAACGTGATGTGTTTCGTAGCATTTTTGCTTTTTTTTTTTTTATAATTTGTAAGGTGTAACTGTCTTTTAATATCCCTTAAATCACCACAAAACATGATTCCCATCTTCCTCTGAGCTGATTTTCTCATGAATAATTCTGAAGACCTTATGTTATGCCTAGTAAAATGTAGGTTAAACAGAATTTGACAGAAGAAAAAGCAAACATAACCCAGATGTTTTCTGCTACATCTGTGGGTGTTTTCTATTTTACCACATTGGGACAGAAAAAAAGCTGATTTATTTATAAAGCTTTTGTTTATGTAAAAAGAAGTGTTTTAACTCATTTCACCTTCTTACAGATTGTAAGTTTCATTAATGATTCATTCTGAATACGTATTTTTCTCCACAAAACCGTTTGAAATTCTTAATTCTTATTTTGTGAGAAAAAGGTATTTATGGATTAATGTGTTTATTGGCATTTAACTCAGCATCAAAAGTATTCATTTTTTTTTAGAAAAAAATTCTTACTGACCTCAAACTTTTAAACGATAGTGTAATTAAATAATAAATATAATGCAAGTAATATTTGCAACTGAATCAGATAAATCACCTTGTGGCTCCACCAGGAGACAGATGTCACAACATATCGTCCGGTGGGGTCCCATTCTACGTCAGAGGCCATGTAATGCTCTGCGAAGTTCATCATGGTGCAGTCTGAGGTGTCCACAAAAGCAAGAGCTCCATTCATGCTACAGGATGAAGCAGAGAAAATTATACAAATCAACCACTCTAAAAGAAAGTACAAACACAACACATCACATTTCATGAGTACAGACCTCCTCAAGCCAGCCAAGACCAAAAACTGCCCCTGTGGACTCCAGAAGATGCTGTTTGCCTGTTGCTTGTCAAACATTTCTGAAAAAACACTTTTTAGTTAATTTTTAGATCATGTACATGTATAACAAAAGTATTTTAAAAATGTTAAGAGTAATAAATTCACAATGTGAACACTTACTTATTAAGTCAATTTTGCCATTGTTTTTCACATGGTAGAATGATGCATTGATTCTGGGAGTTTCACCATGTAGCACAGCAAATTTGCTGCCATTTGGTTCCCAAGCAAAGGCAATGATGCTCTCTGTAAGACAGGCAGAGAAATCAGAAGATATTAAAGATAGTAAGAAACAAGAAATAGTAATATAACGTCTCAAGAGCCATCTCTATTTACCTTTCATCTCCACCACATCCACAGGTACCTGCTTCTCTCTCATTCTGAAGATCTCAAAGTTGGTGACAACGCCCTAAGGTAAAAAGAAATTGAGCAAATCCCTGAAAAGGAAACATTTACATTTAGCGTCAAAGCACAATTTCAAAGCAGCTGTTATACCTGCGTTCCTTTGGGTGTCCTGTCCACCTTCACACAGAGATAGTCTCCGTTTTTCTGCCAGTGAAGTTTACAGTCCACAACATTAAACAGGTTGCGGACTCTAATCTCGTTCCTGGATGGAAGCTGCATGAGTGTTACTCTTGCTGGGATGTCCTTATCCTCAGGAACCCAGAACGCAATGATATTATCCCCAGGTGACCAGGAGAAATCCCTGTGAACATAAAATTCATTTTACATTAAAACATATCTTTAAAAAATAAGTATAATTGGAATTAATACTTAAAAAAAGAAGCTAATACTTTTATTCAGCAAGGATGCATTAAATTAATCAAAAGTGACAGTACAGACTTTTATGATGTTACAAAATATTTCTATTTTAAATAAATGCTGTTCTTTTGAACTTTCTGTTCATTAAAGAACCCCGAAACAAATGTATCGTTACCACAAAAATATTAACATTGCTAGTGTTTCTTGAGCAGCAAATCAGCATATTAGAAGGATTTCTGAAGGATCATGTGACACTGAAGACTGGAGTAATGATGCTGAAAATTCAGCTTTGCATCATAGGAATATATTACATTTCAAAATACATTAGAATAGAAAACAGTTCATTAAAACTCTAATAAGTTTCACGATATTCCTGTTTTTTTCTGTTTATGACCAAATTAATGGAGCCTTGACAAGCATAAGAGACTTCTTTTAAAACATCCCAAGATTTTGAACAGTAGTGCATTTAAGTTTTCAATCGTTTTATTTTACTCACTTAATTCCATTAATCTTCAAACTCTTCTTGTCCAAAAGACCCATTGACTAAAAAAGAATGAAATTTGATTTGTTAAACAACTGAACTCTAAGGATTCTCAAACCTTGTATCTCTAACACAGGACACTTACCGGTGTCTCATAGATGCTCAGCGTGTCCTGCGTCATTCGGGCAAAGAACTTCCCATCTGGACTCCACCTGAACAGAACAAGTTTACATTGCTTTATTAAATATTATATTATATATTATAATTTGACTATAATGGAATGGTAAAACATGCCATGAAAATCAGCTCCACACTTACTTGAAAATTGGCCAGTGGGCAGAGCTTTCACAGTGGAAGCCTCTTTTCTTCTGTCCTGTGAGAACATCCCAGATGATGATTGCCTGTGGGTCGTCTTTAGTGTCCATAAGAGGGCTGAACGTGACAACATATCTGCAAAAACCAAATACATTAAAAATGTGTAACAGCATAAGAAAAAAAAATAATCTTTACTAAGACTGAAATTAAAATAAAAAAAGAAAATATTAATGTCCCTGAATGTTATATATATAAGCAAAGGTTTTTGTTTTTTAGTGAACCGAGTAGACATTGTGTACAACTCATTAACATACATGCATACGTGATGCGATCAAGGAAAACCCACCACATGGTGAAATTTTACCTTTTTTAGGTTTTGATACCAGCATACATATATATATATATATATATATATATATATACACAAATATGAATCCATTTCTCCAGTCCATGACATACCTCTCACAGGGTGAGAAATCAATGAGCTGAACCCCCTGATGACTGAACCTCTGGATCTGCTTGAACTTCTCTCCGCCCCAGAGAGCGATGCCTCTCTGATGGAATGTGGCCAGATAGGTGCCTTTTGGAGACCAGCGCACGTATGTTTCGGTCCAGCGCTACAAGCAAAACGTAACAAAAAGATACTGAATACAGTACGCATGGCCTCATGGTTATTATATTTTAAAGATGAACAGGTGAACTGACCGCTCTCTCTTCTATTTCAATAGGCTCCTTGACATCACTCGCAAATATGCCTGTTCTTTCACCGGAGTCATAGATTACACTGAAGTGATCACGACAGTCAGGATCCTCCAACCAGTGACGTAGATTCCCCTGAAATGAAAAGACCAAATGTCAAAGGAATAAACAACTTCAAAAGTATGTTACTGTATTGCGGGGTTGGATTACACACAATCAGAACAGTTCTGAAGAATAACTACTCACAAAATCTTTAAAGGGCTGCTTCTCAGGTGTTTCCCACTCATCACAGATTGACATGTACCTACAGAGATGAGACATTTTTATTAGAACCAAAGAGTAACATATTAGTCGATATTTAGCATTTTGTTAATTATCGCACTGGCTAAATTTTTCTTCTCTTTTGTCAATAAGCATCAGAAAAAGGCCTTTTATTTTGACAGCATCAGGACTTTTAAATAAATTTAATTGCAGTTCAATAGTATGATATCATCTAAATCAGCAACCTTGCGTTCTAAAATATTGGAATCAGCAACAGCAATCAACAAATGCATATCGGCCGACCACTATTTTAGATTAAATCAATCATTCGCAAATGCTGTCACAATAACAGCACAATTAAGGACAACATACTTGTCAAAGTCTGTGAACAGATTGACACGGAAAGTGTGCTGCTTGTCCAGCTTGTAGCCATCAGCGCTCTTCACAGCTTCTAGAGCATGACTTGGTGCAAAATACTCCAGGAAAATGTACCTGTGAAGATGAAGCACATTAATTATAACTCAAAGAATCACATAATGCTATCATAATGCTTTTTCCATTTCATGGATCATGTTAATCAGTATTAACACATATAATAGGTTACAAAAGCACTATTATCCAAGCATCAATTTCTAATATTCATATCCTTTTTAATGATAGGCCAAACAGTGTATAATATGTGACCCTGGAGCACAAAACCAGCCATAAGTAGCACAGGTATATTTGTAGCAATAAACAAAAATACACTGTATGGATCAAAATTATTGATTTTCTTTTATGTCAAAAATCATTAGGATATTAAGTAAAGATCATGTTCCATTAAGATATTTTGTAAATTTCCTACTGTAAATATATCAAAACTTAATTTTTGATTAGTAATATGCATGGCTAAGGACTTCATTTAGACGACTTTAAAGGTGATTTTCTCAATATTTAGATTTTGATTGTTACACCCTCATATTCCAGAATTTCAAATACTTGTATCTCAGCCAAATATTGACCCATCCTAACAAACCATTCATAAATGGAAAGCTTATTTATTCAGATGATGTATAAATCTCAATTTCGAAAAATTGACCCTTATGACTGGTTTTGTGGACCAGGGTCACATATCAGTTATTAAAAATAAATAAATAAATAAAATTATTGGTAAATTGTCAACGATGGTGCATCCATAGCACGCAAACCAAACCTTACCCTTTGGTCTTTCCATCTGCGTCTGGATAGAATTCATTGGTGATTTTGCCAAACTTTGAGAAGATCTTGTGGATGACGTTCTTGAGTTTCTCCAGACGATCTGGTCCAACCTGAGGGACATTATCCACCACAATGACCGAGTCAATACCGTCAGTCTCCTGGGGCTTCTCCCTGAGGACATCCCCCAGCAGCTCTGCGTACGGACAAACCACCCAATAAAAGACACATCAGCATCTTAAACATGCTATGGTTATCCAGCTGTTACAGCACTACACTGAACTTTGTGAATTCAAGAGCAAAGCAGCTGTTGACACAACGCAAGCGCGCTGCTGTGACGCGCGTCTATTTCCCTGAAGCTGTGCTTTTGTCCCGCTAGCGCACATGCTCAACTGAAAAACGGACGAGTTAACTGGAATAAAATGCGTTTACTCTAAAACAGAGCACTTAAACGGTATCATGTTACTAAACAATAAATCCGGAGGGTGCTGGTGTTAGTCTCGGGCTGATATGTTGGGCTTTAGGGTCAGGTGTGTGACTCGTACCCCGTTAGCAGGCGGGCTAAAGCGCAGGCCTCTCTTACCCTCATCAATAATGTCATCCACGAAATCCTCCGGATCACTGAAGGAAGGCTCTTCTCCGTCCTCATACTCCATTTCGGCCTCCATATTCTCCGTATCTCGCATTTAGAGGTCGATTCCTGTCAGTCTGCGCTTGTGAAAAGGCGGTGGTGAATTTCACTGCATTAATCCAGAGAGTTTACTCACTCGGCCATGTGCAAAGCAGCCGGCGCCAACCACTGCGAGCGAGAGAAGGACCGTACCATCTGTGCGCAGAGCGGGTGAGGACTCTTACAGAGCTTTTAGTATTAATGTACAACACAAACTTAAGAGCAAGATGGGGTTTTCACTAAAATAACAGTATATATCTTTATAATGGTATTCGTGTGGTCCGAATGCGCTAGATGTGTCATTTTACTGTAAAATAAGGAATGCTTGACCCATTTTATCATCAACATGGTCTTTCCCTTTGCTTATCTCCCTGTACTTCCTGTTCATGTGACAAGACTACCTCCCGTCCGAAGATGCGTACTTATTAACTACTATAGTATGCAAAAGCTGTAGATAGATAGATAGATAGATAGATAGATAGATAGATAGATAGATAGATAGATAGACAGAACCCGAATTCCGGAAATGTTGGGACGTTTTTAAAATTTAAATAAGATGAAAAAGACTTTAAAATCACATGAGCCAATATTTTATTCACAATAGAACATAGAGAACATAACAAATGTTTAAATGGAGAAGTTTTACACTTTTATTCTCTAAATGAGCTCATTTCAAATTTGATGCCTGCTACAGGTCTAAAAAAAGTTGGCACGGGGGCAACAAAGGGCTGAAAAAGCAAGAAATTTTGAAAAGATTCAGCTGGGAGAACATCTAGCAACTAATTAAGTTAACTGATATCAGGTCTGTAACATGATTAGCTATAAAAGGGATATCTTAGAGAGGCAAAGTCTCTCAGAAGTAAATATGGGCAGAGGCTCTCCAATCTCTTAAAGAGTGCGTAAAAAGATTGTGGAATACTTTAAAAACAACGTCCCTCAGCGTCAAATTGCAAAGGCTTTGCAAATCTCATCATCTACCGTGCATAACATCATCAAAAGATTCAGAGAAACTGGAGAAATCTCTGTGCGTAAGGGACAAGGCCGAAGACCTTTGTTGGATGCCTGTGATCTTCGGGCCCTCAGACGACACTGCATCACTCATCGGCATGATTCTCTCATTGACATTACTAAATGGGCCCAGGAATACTTTCAGAAACCACTGTCGGTAAACACAATCCGCTGTGCCATCTGCAGATGCCAGCTAAAGCTCTATCATGCAAAAAGGAAGCCATATGTGAACATCCCAGATAGCAAAATTAGTTTGGCCCACCTCTGGGCCACAACCTTACTTAACTTCTGGCCCAAAACTGGCCCACACACTGAAAACCGACTCAAACAATTTCCTCTGGCCCAGATGCGGCCCACGACCTGTAAAATGACTCTTATTTATTGACGTGGCCCAGATCTTGCCCGCATACTGTAGAGTGACTTCTATTATTTTATGTGGCCCAGGTCTGGCCCAGACACTTTAAGGCAGATCTGGCTGAGACTCGGCTTGGTCCCCAGGCCAAATGTGGCCCAGAAACTGCTAAATGCAATTCAGCAGTGAAACACAAATACAACCATTTATAAAGATTAAAAAGGCTTTAATTATAAAATTACCAAATACTTTAATATAAATTTATATTAACAATGAACAAATGCACTACAGTATAAACATTAACACACGTTTTAAACCACAAAGTAACAAGTAAATTATATTTACAGTATATTATATATATATATATATATAAAACATTGTGTCATAATTCAGTTCAGTTCTTATCAAATGGTGTCAGTGCAGTGAAGTCAATAATATTGCTGCATATTAGGTGTCTTCAACCAAGCAAGACAAAAGGCAACAGTGACAAGGAACCCAAACCCAAACAAGACCAGGCTCAGTCAGGAAACCAGTTCTCCTCTGGCCAAACGAATGAATGTGGTGAGATTATTCAAGGCTGCATCACAAGTCAGATTGTGGATTGATATCATTCAGAATATTTCATCCAACTTCTTCTGCTTGAAGAAACATCACGCCAGCAGGTGAAGCTGGTAAAAAGGGACTGTGCAGAGGGCTTGTCTGGTAGCCTTTGCTGAGGATCTGTGCTGGGGCCATCAATGAGGTCTTCACAGGGATCTGTCATCTAGTTGACATGGTCTCCGCTGACAGTCAGGGATGTGCTGTGGTCGTTCCTGAGTGCAGGTCCACCGTATGGTCTGGATACCGACTGGATCAGCTGATTACTGTAACCTAGGGATAAGGGTGAGACAGTATATAAGCAACTAATATAAGCATTGATGTCATTCTTCTTACAAATTAACAAATACATTAGATATTAAGGGAAGTGTTGCCAAGTGTTGCTGCTTACCCTAATTGGTGCAGCATGAAGATCCTTTAAGGGATTTGAATTATAGAAATGTGATAGTGTGTCATGTGTATGGAAGGTTAAAGAGATGGGACATTTAAACTCACAGAGTGTGTCTGCCTCCCGAAGTCCGCCCTTTTGATCTGCCAGCTGGAGCCACCAGAGGCATCGCTCTTCATAGTCCCCTTGCCTTCAATTTCAGCAGCATTAGCTTGAAAGTTTTACCAAATTGCAACCTTGAAATATATGTATAAATATATGAAAATCTGGAATGTAAGGGTTAAAAAAAAAATCTAAATATTGAGAAAATCGCCTTTAAAGTTGTCTAAATGAAGTTGTTAGCAATGCATTAAGTTTTGATATATTAATGGTAGGAAATTTACAAAATATTTTCATGGAACATGATCTTTACTTAATAACCTAATGATTTTTGGCATAAAAGAAAAATCAGTAATTTTGACCCATACAATGTATTTTTGGCTATTGAAATATAACTGTGCTACTTATGACTGATTTTGTGGTCCAGGGTCACATTTTTGCCTGTGACAAATACGTCAGCTTGGTTTGAAGGTTAATTTAGAGTGGGATGAATTTATTAATTTAGCAAAATCTCAGAGGCCCTCTTGTTTGGCCCAATCTCCTTTTATACCATTGTACCCCATTTTGGGTAACTGTACAATTGTACCTATACCCCACTGATCTTTGATGGTAAATGAGTGTAATATACAGATATGTGGTACATGTTGTAAGTTTTTTCCAGTGACGTAACATTCAAATTCACCGGAAGGCTGAAGCCTGGTAATGATCTGGAAATGAAACCCTTTAATCTTCGGGGCGGCTGGGAACATTACAAGAGAGTAATTTTTCAAATGCATCCTCAGGGCATGACTGCAATACACAGTTTATGTCTAGTAAATGATTTAGTTCATAAAACCTATAAGAAGCTATTTTGTTTGGATGTTTTCCAGCTGATTACACTGATTGACAATGACCTGTGGCAGTCCTACAGAAACACACGGAAACTATTAAACACAATAGGAGACTGTTATGCATTGAATAAGCACAGTGGTGTATAACGGAAATTATTGTACTCTTTTCATCCAGTAAATGAACTGTGGACCTGAACCTAAATGAATTATACACTCACATCTGTGTGAAACAAACTGCTGTTTCAAATATATGTTTGAATGTGAAGTTACACTTGTAGAACCTCCTCAAAAGGCATTAATAATGTTAATAATAATTATATATATAAATTTTGAGTGTAACTTTAAGTGTAACTTTACATTCAAAAATATATGAAACAGCAGTTCACTCCAGTCTTCAGTGTCACATGATCCTTCAGAAATCATACTAATATGCTAATTTATTACTCAAGAAACAGTCTGATTATTATCAATGTTGAAAACAGTAGTGCTGCTTAATATTTTTGTGGAAACTGTGAAACTTTTTCTCCCAGGATTCTTTAATGAATAGAAAGTTCAAAAGAACAGCATTTATTTGAAATCAAAATGTTTTGCAATAATATACGTCTTTACTTTCACCTTTGATCAATTTAATCCATCTCTGCTAAAAAAAAAAGTATTATTATTATTAGTTTATATAAATAAATGATAACCAAATGAAAGGCCAATTATTCTGCAAGCAAAAACAATGAACTTGATATTGGACTTATTTTTTTATCTTTATAGATCAAAAATGAAAATGAATAAAGTATAAGAATCGTTATATTTTTACATTTATTTTTATTTTTTATTTATTTATTTATTTTTGTTTGTTTGTTTCTTTTTCCTCTAGCAATATTTAAGTCCATGTTCTAAAGGAGATTTTCAAAATGGGGTCTTGTAAGTAGATAAACGCTTCTTTAAACGTAACCAGTAGGGGGCGCTCTTGTTACAAGGAGTTTGAAGTTCACATTAGTTTGTCTTCCGATAGTGAGAAATTTCCCAGTCATACAAGAGTCAGATGATTTGTTCTCTCTGGACAAACTCTGGCCATCTGCACAGTGATTGGTGTCCTTCTAGCTATGTGTTTTGCGGCTGTGATTAGATTACTAACAGCAAAGTTCCTGTAGGCACATCTTTTCCAGCTAATGTCAGAGCTGACATTTTCTTTCACTCCTTAATACTGGAAAAATCACTGTTGGATGTGTATTTGAAAGCCCAACACAGGCCTAGCAGGCAGATTTAAATAAAGGGCAGACTGAAACATTGTTAAACAGTCTGGCAATGACTGCTGCCCTTATTTATTACTAAATATCAGCATTCAATTTTGAAGTGCAATGAAAGGCAGCCTGGAGGAAATGTAAGTATAACACAAGTCATGAGTTTTACCTTACGCAAATAAGCCATGGTCGGCCCAGAAAAGGCACTTTGTGTGCTTAGACATTATCTTCTTCCCTGAGCAGAGGATTTGTCAAGGGTTACATGGAGAATATTTGTTTAGATGTGTCTTACCATAATAGGACCTCTTTGTTCCTAGTCAGACATTAGCTCCCTCACAGGAAAGAGACTCTTATATGACAATAAAGCCTAAAATAGCTGGCTACAAAGACAGGTGGCGTTTTGAAAAAGATGCATCTAAGCTTGAAGTTAAAATGGTACTTACTGAGCACAGGCCCCAGTTGGGGGTAACAGTTCCTTAACTCTTGCATAACCTCTGTTTATTTGTCTTTGTTTGAACTTGCTCCCAAAGCCATGTGCAGGAAATGCACAGTGTGGTTTTCATATATGGGAAAACAGCAGATTTAAACTTTACACACAAATAAGACACCAGAAAGCGAATAGTAATAAGATACAGAAACAACATTAACTCATGTCAGATAAGCTATCCTCTAATATACAAAGGCTATTGGCCTAGTTGGGATGTGACCCAAAAATGAGTCATATCCTTTCTCACCACAGACAAAGTGTAAATAATGAAATGCAGCTCTGGTCATATATTTCAAATGCTGACTGTCCAATCAAACTGCGGTAAATTGTCACATTGCCCATGGCCATGATTGATTTTAAAAACGTTTTGATTTAGTTTTGTTTGATAACTTATTTTGTGTTTGTCGTAAAAGGACATTCCTAGACATTCATCTTCCTGTTTTTGTTAGCAGTAATGTACATCTGTGTTACAATTTTTCTGTTATTTAGTGAATGTTTATTATATTATTTTTTACATCATCTGTGTTGGTCTTTGGCCTTTGTGTCAACAATCCTGTGCGTCATCTATATATGAGTATTGGTCACTTACAATTAACTCTGATTCATCGTGTGGATTTCTAATGCACAGTCTGCATTGTCATGGTGATTTTGAAAAGTATATTAATATAATATACAGGCAGTATATGCCATCCCATAATTTTTTTTTTTTTTTTTTTTTTACTGTTAATATCTGGCAACCACAGCTACCTGTAATTTTTTTTTTTTTTTTACTGTAAATTAAACAGCATATTTTTACAGTGGATATTCAGTTGTGATATGCAGCTGTATAAAAACAAGCCCAAAAGTATAACTCAACATTTTATTGTATTTATACAGATCTTATATACAAAACACACATAATGAAGTTAAAATCTGGAATTTCACACTTTTTACAATCACTGGATACATAAAACTTTAGGGAAGCAAAATTTGAAAGTTGAAAAAAGTACAGTAAAACATTGAAAGAGTGTTGAAGTAGACATCCTGTTAATAGTGACACTCATGAGATCCTAAAAGGGACAAAACACCAGAGCAGCAAATGTAACATAAATACTGTAGTTAAATCACCTTCAGTAGATTGAAATCACAACTGGAAATAGTTTCTTTGATTATTATTCCCCAAATATAATTTATATCAAATTAATTACGCGCCATATGCTTATCTTGATTGCGGGTTTTAACAGCCTTCATACTGTGTCTGTGTTTCTTTTCTGCTATTTAACTTTCAAACTCTCCCAGTGGATTTATGGTCTTAAAAGAGGAAACAAGGACAAACACAGCCTTAAATTAAAGAATCCAATCGGCTTCTTTATGTGTGCAAGAAGAGCTAGAGATCTTCCAGTAAATGCATGTGTTTTGCTCCCACTGGGAAGAGCTGTCAGGGACAAAGGTTTAGGGTGTGTCCAATATCTCAAATCAAATCCCTTCCTGCCAACTTTCAGTAAGCCAACATGGCACTGCAGTGATTATGAGGAAGGACAGAATTTAAATACCTTTAGGGCACAGAGAGACACTGTCAACGCTGTTTTGCAAGAAATGAGTCACAGTTTCCATTGTAGTCCACAAACAAGAACGAACGCAAGAAAAGGGCTTGATGCTCATGTTAAAACTTGAAAACTATTTGATAGCTTATCTCAAGCTTTCCCTTAACACAAAACAATGGCAAAAACAATATTCTGACAAGTGGACACCTGTACTGAAATTGAAACCCCTGGTCTTCCGAGGAGACTGTGAGTCAGCGACTACTTCTGATGACAAAACCAGATCTCTGGAAAATGGATCAAACTGTGCCACCTCCCACAACAAATACTTCTTAGCATTGGCAGACATCACCAGGAAGTCACTTCACACCCCGTTCATGAAGTAGTTCAAAAGGATATAACACAACATGGGCGCAACAAATTGGGGGCTCGTCCGGGATTGCAACTCCAGCTAAAACCAAAACCCCACAGCTGTTCACAGCTGACATTCATCAAGATCCAGAGAATAAAACTCAAGTCCCCGAACGGGTTGACTCCCTCTGTAATCTCCTTGTAAAGTCATAAACTACACAGGTTACATACATTTCGAGAGGATTAACATCATATGAATACTCATAAAGTACATATGCAGTGAAATAATGACATTTAAAGAATACCATTCATGCATTATTTAAGTTAGTGGTGTTAGGCATAACCAGTGATTTGACCCTACTCTATACTTCAAAGCTTGTAGCTTAACGTGAAGAGACACATAAAAGCAGACGAGACAGTTAACATGTACAAAAGCTGCTATTCACTCTATGTACAAAAACCCTGCTTAGTTGTTAATGAGAATTTTGCATGTCATCTATAAACTCACAAGTATAGATAAAGCAGAATGTGATTTAAATGTTAGATTAAATAAAAAATAAACCTGTCAAGTGACATGAAATTATCTACTTGTTCAAGCAGGATGTTCAGTGCAGGTTTGCTATTTATTTTTAGGATGTTATATGGGAGATGAGCCAGTGTAAAATTATTGAGCATTGAGATTATCCTTGAGGAAAAAGGTGAAAATTCTCGATAATGATCAATTATATCAGTCTGCTTCATTTTCTTTGCAGTGACAAACTGTAATACCCTCAAATGTTCTTGACTTAGAGATTCATGTCATTTTTATTATATTTCATGCCTCAAATATAAAGGACTGGATATTGGAGTACATGATTAGCTAACACATGATGTTTCTCCTGCACAGTTGTCAAGACAAAATTGGTTAGAATAAAGTCCATAAGGCATTTTTTCCTTCAATAGGATGGGAAAAGGACTCAAACAATGGCAAAACTTATCAAATTACTGTAAAAGTCACTGCAACATAATGTCTTTAAGGTTCTCCTGAAGAATTGTGTCTTTGACGGCATGAAAGACGAAGCGAATGTTCTCAGTGTCAATGGCAGTGGTGAAGTGGTGGAAAAGCGGCTTGCTGCGGTTGCGACGTTTGCGGTTGAAGCATTGCACAAGATAGGCCTGCACGTCCTCCAGCCGGTGAGGGTCTCCTCGGAAGTCGGAAAAGTGTTTGCTAATGCTGACTTTGCGTACCTTCTTCACCAGAAGGTCCATCTTGTTAAGGAAGAGGATTATGGACACATTGGAAAAGAGCTTGTTGTTGACTATGGTCTCAAAGATGTTCATGGACTCCACCAGACGGTTGGTGCGGCGGTCTTCCATCAGCACCTGGTCGTACTCACTGGAGGACACCATGAAGAGGATGGAGGTGATGCCGTCAAAGCACTGAAACCACTTCTGTCTCTGAGAGCGCTGGCCACCCACATCTACCATCTTAAAAGGGATCTTCTTAATGATAAAATCATGCTCCACAATTCCCTTGGTGGCCTTCCTGGCCAATAGGATGTCCTGTCGGCTCGGTACGTAATTCTGTAAGAAAAGGTTGAGTAAAATTGAGTGAGCAGCAAATACATTCTGTTTTTCTTTAGATAGCAGGATTGTTTTCAGCACAAATCATACAGATTTTTAGCAGTTTACTTCTGCTAAATTTATCTGAAATATTTTTATTAACAATCTTATTTGCACAGGTCTTTTAGAGTTTTTTTATGGTTCACGTTCTACTAGGGTCTTTTCCATTTATGCAACCTAAAATATACATACTACACTTAAACATTCTGATATTTTTGAAATCTATGTGGTCCATAGTAAAATAAGAGTAGTTCCTATAGGCAATCTTTGTACATACAACCTCTTAATGAAAACTGCCACAAGGGCAGACAAAATTATCTTCGAAGCAGCTTTCATAGGCCCTACATCCCACCCAAACTAACATGTATTTGTTTTGTCATTGGCCTTGGTTTCCATGCTCACACAAAACACTTCCAGGCCTTTTTTATCACTCATATGAGACACACTGTGTTCTTGGCAACCTTGGCCAATATCAGTCTCAAAGAGACCATTTTACTTTCATTTTCAGTGTCTCCAGTCTTCAGTGCCATCACCTCTGCTGCTGGGAAACTGTATAAAAAACACTATT
Organism: Spinibarbus caldwelli; assembly: GCA_039654775.1. Classification (NCBI taxonomy): domain Eukaryota; kingdom Metazoa; phylum Chordata; class Actinopteri; order Cypriniformes; family Cyprinidae; genus Spinibarbus; species Spinibarbus caldwelli. Next base: position 32,963,761 of record CM077218.1, read on the forward strand.
CTGACTAACTATATTTCCAGATGACTATCTTTGTTTATTTAATCGATGTATCATTATTAGAACAGTGAATGTTAATATACCATGAAGATCTGGCACCACTAAATAATGCTTCATTATCATGACTCACCAGTTGTCCAATCTGATCCAAGTTGTCCAGGAAATATTTCACTGATTCACTCTGTAAAAAAAAAGGCCACAAAAAAGACAGGGTTTTACTCTGTGTGCAATAACGGACATTTCAGATTATTCACATTTATGATTTCATTTAAATGAAGCAGAACAAACAAAACAAATAAAGTATGATAATTACACGTATTTCTGGGGTGAAGTCTGGAGTCCATAATATAAATTTTTGGAAAGAAATGAGGACTTTTATTCAGCAAGGATGCATGAAATTGATCAAAAGAGACAGTAAAGACATTCGTAATGTTACACAAGATCTCTATTTCAAATAAATGCTGTTCTTTTGAACTTTCCATTCATCCAAAATCCTGACAAAAAGTATCACTATTTACATAGATTATTAAATGTAAAAAAAAAAAAAAAAAAATATGTACAAATGCTAAATATAATTTCTAAAGGATCATGTGACACTAAAGACTGGAGTAATGATGCTGAAAATTCTGATTTACCATCAGGAATAAATTACACTTTAAAATATATTAACATAGAAAACTGTTATATTGTTATCTTGTGTTAATTTTGCACAATGTCACTGTTTTACTGTATTTTTGACCAAATAAATACAGCCTTGGTGAGCATAAAGGACTTCATTTAAAAATATTACAGACCCCAAACTTGTGTAGCTCTTCTACTCAGGCAGGACAATTAAAGTCTATAGAAAACACATTCTCAGTTCTTATTCTCACATAGTGATTTATTTGCCAAACTCTCTTTTAACATTTGTATTAAAACAAATAGGGCTACATGATCCCAAAAGCTGTTCTAATTCAGGAATGGAAAGTCTAAAAGTAACAGGATGTTCCTATCTTTGTCTGAGAACTATGCGGGACACTCATACCACATAGTGCCCGTCAGCAGAACTCCAGTTAACTCTATAATGTAGCTTTTACACATAATGCTCATAATCTCCTCCTGTTACTTCATAAAGTGCTGTGTAGGGAGTTAAATGAAAAATCATTCTCAAGTATTGCTCCCTTGGACCAACATCTGGTTAAGTGCACATTAGCACATTTTACAGTCATGACCACACTGCATTATGGTCTGTTTACCTTACAGAACGTTGGCTGTAATAAATGAATCCTATAATCTCCAAACATTTCAAATGAACAGGCACATGAATGCCTGCAGGCTCTATGTGTTGAACTCAGCTCAGACTTTCACTCCTATAACTACAGGAGATTCAGGTCAGAGGTTGAAGCCCAATCCATAAATAAAGCTGACTGATGAGACGTCTGAAGCTCAGGGTGATCAGAGTCAGTACAGCATGTTCACACTGGTCTCGTCCAAGAATCAATTATGTCTGCTGCCTTCATAAGTCACAATCTACTGATAACTGCATTTATTGCCCAATATCTGGAGACTTTTCCAAGCAAAAAAACATGTTCTGTCTTAATAGAATGGACTCCCTAGAATGAAGCAATAGAGAGATGAACTAAACTGCTGTGTTGAGCATTATTTCCTGACAAAGTTGTTTTCACGCAGGCTTTTGGATGGCAGACACTGCGGCCTTGGCGTTTCAGTGAACATTGTCTGGAAAAGCAAATTGTGTCCTCTAGTTTGTGTGTGTCTCACAAAGGCCCCTGGCCTAGCCCATGTTCCCAACAGGAAACAGCTGTGTGTGAAAACAGGGGATTAGTCGAACAGCACTGGCCCTCTGTAACAGACTGAAGCCCAACACCCCAACCCTACACACAACACACATACACCACACATCATCAGAGCTTAATGTAACGCAGGAAGAAAATCACGTAGATATCTGATAGCCTGTGGCATTTATCAGTCTCTCTTTACAAACACACAACAAACTATTAGTCTTTTTCCAGTCCTCTTACCTATTTTATATATCTATATATCTATCTATATATCTATCTATATATATATATATATATATATATATATATATATATATATATATATAGTATATATAGTACTAGTGTTGTCAAATGATTAATCGCGATTAATCGCATCCAAAATAAGTTTTTGTTTACATAATTTTACATAATATATGTATGTGTGCTGTGTATATTTATTATGTATTTATAAATATACACATACAATATATATTTTGAAAATATTTACGTATATTCATTTATATATTTATATTCTTATATTTTATATTATATATAAATATATTTAATATATAAGCATAACGTATTTTCCTTAAATATATACATGCATGTGTTTGTATTTATATATACATAATAAATATGCACAGTATTAGCGCTGCAATGATTAGTCGACATTATCGACAACGTTGACAATAAAAAAATTGACGACAAATATTTTTGTTGTCGAGTAGTCATTTGATCTCATATGACCTAATGTAAGAGCCTGCAATAATGCGGTTTGACCAATTATATGTGGAGATTTCAATATTGATTTGTTGAATCCAAATGGAAATAAGAAAATAACAGATTTTACTGACTCACTATATAGTAAAGATCCTGTGATTACAAAACCTAGTAGAATAACCAAAAAATACTGCTACATTAATAGACAATATATATACAAATGAAATTGAAGGAAAAATAGTAGGAGGATTATTTATAAATGATATGACTGATCATTTTCCAGTTTTTGCAATATTTCAAAGATTATTTGATAAAACAAAAGGTAGTAGGATAAATAGATTTAAATTAATTCGATATAGAACACCAGAAATCATTGCTGCTCTCAGTGAGGACTCAAAGAATCATAATTGGAGCGAGGTTTATGCAAGTAAAGATCCTAATAGTGCTTATGATGCTTTTTTGTCCATATTAATCGAAAAATACGAAAAACATTGTTTTTTTAAGAAGACTGTAAAGAAGCAAAAAAATGAGGATAAACCATGGATTACTAAGGGAATAGAGAAAGCATGTAAAAAGAAAAATGCATTATACAGGAAATTTATAGCAACCAGAACTATACAAGCGGAAAATAAATACAAGACATATAAAAATAAATTAATAAGTATTACCAGACTTAGTAAAAAGGACTATTATAATAAGTTATTGGACAAGCATAAGAATAATATACAAACAGCATGGAAAGTAGTATAATAGTATAATTAAAAAGAATACTGGGAAAGTAGATTACCCAAATTATTTTGTTAATGATGATAAATTAAGTATAAATAAAATGAACGACATTGTCAATGAATTTAATGAGTATTTTGTAAATATTGGGAGCAATTTAGCAAAAGTGATCGTGGAGCAAAGAACTGGGGATAGGATAGATGAAATGAATATTTCCAGTAATGATTATTCAGTGTTTATAAGGGGAGTTGACGAAAAGGAAATACTTGAAATACAAATACAATCCTCTTAAATTATACTGACTTTCTCTTATTTTGAACAGCCTCTGAATACAATTTGGAAGTAAATTATTGTAAACTTTGTACATTAACTGTAAAGTATATAAATCAACTAAATCTACAAATTTTAATGCATGTAAATTAATAAACAATTTAAGGAACTAAAAGTATGTAATTCACTTTGCCAATTTAAGAAAATGTATAAAAATAAGGTGATAAATAATTATATGACTTAGTATAAATAAATTGTGGTTGTATTGTAAAAAAATAAATTAAAAAAAAAAAAATTGAAGTAATAGCTGGAGTGTGTATTTTTATGTTTGTTTTGAATTATGTTTGTACATTTCGGGAAATGTTTTTGTTATGTTGTTTATTTTGTGTTATTTAACTTTCGCCCATTCAGTTAATTATGTATAAAGGGTAGGCATAATAAGCAAAGCTTCTGCCTACACCTTTTTTGGTAACAATGTATTTTTATTTATTTTGTGAAAATTTGTTTGTGAGGACCGGAGTAAAATTATTATTGATTGATTGATTGAAAGCAGCAGTTAAAAATGCATCTGATTACAACGATGTAGATGTTTGCATGAGCTCTGCAGTTCAGTTCTCCAGTAAAGTCAGGTCACATCATGTTTATTTATATAGTACTTTATGCAGTAGATAGCCTTAATTCAAGCAGCTTTACGGTATTAAACATGAAAAACCAGAGTCAGTGTCGCTTTCAGTTAGAATTACAACTTGATTTTCTGTTATAAAGTAGCTCTCCAGTGTGGAGCTAGCTAATGATAAAATATTTTTATTAGTGGGAAAAAAATAATTTAATTAAAGTGACAGTTTGGTTTACAGAGATCAAAGCTTGATCTAGCTCCGGATTGTTTTGGTTATCATAACCCTATAAGGTATTTTAAGACATTATGTTGTGAATAAAATAGTTTATCCAAAGCGTCTTATCACGTACCTTTATTTTGTTTCTTATCTATATGACTTACAAAAGCAGAATGATGTGTCATTCAGTTACTTTTTCATGTTGCTAATTAAATGATGTGAGAGTGTCTCTTTCTGTCATCTCATTTTGTGTGCCAAATACATCTATTTATATAAGGAATTGGTAACACTTTACAATAAGGTATCATTTGTTAACATTAGTTAACGTATTCATTAACAACAATGAACAATGCATCTATTACATTTATGTATTAATCTTTGTTAATGTTGGTTAATAAAAATACAGTTGTTCATTGTTTGTTCGTGTTAGTTCACATTGCATTTACCAATGTAAAAAAACACAACTTGTGATTTTTATAAATGCATTAGTAAATGCTGAAATTAACATTAACTAAGATTAATAAATGCTGTAGAAGTATTCTTCATTCTTAGTTCATGTTAACTAATGTTAACTAATGAACCTTATTGTAAAGTGTTACCAATTAATTGTATAATAATTGTAATTACATAATATGCTTTTCTAAAGCTGAAGTGACCTTTATTTATGTTAGAATATGTATAACTTAATATTTTAACTAATTGCAAAAGCTGAATAATCAATCAAAGTCTACTGATTAATCAGTGAAATAATCGGTGAGCAGTTGATTAATCGTTCTAATAATCGTTAGATTAATTGATTATCAAAATAATCGTTTGTTGCAGCCCTACACAGTATACACACATATATTATGTAAACAAAAACTTTTATTTTGGATGTGATTAATCGCGATTAATCATTTGACAGCACTAATATATATACACACACACATACTTCTTTAAATGCTTTTCAAAATATTTAGTCATAATTATATAATTTAATAATAATATTTCAAAATCAAAAACAAATATTTTATATTTTACATATTACCCATATATATTTCATATGAGTAATATATAATAAATATTTTATATAGGAAACATAAAAAATGCAAATATCATTTGCAATATCATTAAATTTCTTTTCTTTTTTCTTTTTTTTTTGAAATATTAAATTGCTAAGTAATGTATTCTTTTTTATTTATATGATCAAATTGAAAGAAAAAAATGGATAAAGCCCAAAAGTAAAAAAAAAAAGTAAAATAAAAATAAATAAAAATATACATAATTTTTGTTAGCTGAAATAAACATAATTAAAATAACTGAAATATGTTGAAATATATTGTCATGACTCCTAACTAAACTAACTAAAATAGAAAGGACACAGAATTCCTTTAATTTTAGTTACACAGTATATTACAACATTTTAAACCTTTACACCTTAATTAATCATAAAAATGCACCTAGATTTATACTGTTATATTTGTTATACTTAAACTAAAAGAGTCAGAGTGGAAACTATCAAAACTAAATTAAGTAAAAGAACAAATTAAAGACAGCACTTTTTATCACTTTATGGGTGATGTGATGTTATGGACAAAAACACTGAAAGTACCATTAAATGTGTAGAAATATTGGCATAATAAATTCATCTCTATGCAGTATAGTCAGAAGCTGCAGTAGAACAGAGCTAAAGCACAGTATTGTCAACTGACCCTTATCTGGGCTCTCTGATTGGTCCATGCTCTGCACAAAAGTATATGCTGCAGGTCATTGGCCAATAAAGCTGGAGGTCTCCCTCCTCCCTCCATCTGAGCTCAACATGCACATGATGGCCTGCTGAGAGTGTGGGAAAGATCTACGCTGAGGCCTTGCAGGCCAAAGCCACAACTTTAGCACAGTGTAAGAAAGTGTGCCCATGGGTATTTGTGTAGTGAGTAAGTGGAAGCGTGATTGAGCACGGCCATGTACAGAGGCCTTAACCCCTTCCCTTCCCAGCGGTGATCTCAATCGCTACAATTCTGCGCCAGTCCCCTTCAAATAAACAGCAGATCTCCAGAAATGAGATGCAATTAAAAGCATCCCTCATGACCCTTGACTCAAGACCCTAATCACTTAGAAACTAAGGGAAATGCCTTGAAGGAAAACATTTTCAGGTTAAAAAAAGATCTTGAGAAGCACACAGCATAAATCTTGCAGTATTCTCTGTTTCGATCAAACAGCATCGGTGTCGTCTTGGGAAAGAGCTCATATGAACAAAGCTGAGTGGAAGGGATGAATGCTTTTCTAAAGTTTCAACGGGTCCATCAGGGATTCTTTTCACCGCACACTTTGTTATATCTGACAGTAAAACCTTCCTCGGCATTGAGTGGAGATCTTACTTAAGTGATGTTTAACTGCCAGATCCAGCAGCTGTGCTTTGTTGGTGGATAACTGTTCCACGGTGACTGAGAACAGACATATCACTGAATGTTTTCATTTCTCTCTCTGTAGGAAATGTATTGTTCCGATCTTGAAAAGTAAGAAATACAGCTATATGTTCCTACTTTTTTCCAAGAAACATCTTTTGGCTGGCTGAAAGGAATAAATACTTCTTTTCACTAATCCTCATATCATTCCAAACCTGTTTTTTTAATTGGACACAAAGAAAGAAATATAACCGAATGACAAAATGAATTTACCTTAAAATGCACCAAAAAAAAAAAAGTAAAAATCCAAGAATTGCAAATGAGATAAGCATTTAAGAAGATTTTTTGCAGGCAGACTTAGGGTCATATTTACTATCAGCTTGCATCAGCGCAAACCCTCATTTGGCGTTAAAAAACTACTTTCAGTGGGAAATTAGCGCAGAAAAGGTGTGGACAGGGTTATTTTTGCGACTCACCTTATTGAATATGCATTTGTAGGAGTTTCCCTTTCGATTGGTAAATTTATAGGAGGAGAATATTTAAATGAATCACGCAATGGGATTTACTAAGATTTGCGCTCATCAATTTACTGGTATTTGCGGCATTATTTAATGCCCAAAAAAGCATGTCTTAAAACAGGCGGTAATTTACACTTCTCTTGGTAGACTGCACTGGTCATTTTGGAAATGAGATGTTGCGTCTGTATTCTTTAATGTGCACCTTTTCAGTAAATCACCCGCAGAATTTTCCCTCTTATCGGCGCTTTTATGGAATTGTGCTCTAATGCTAATTTGCCGTTTAGTTAATCTGGCCCAATGACTTAAGCTTTATTTGAAGCAATACAATAGCTTTGAAAGGACTTGCAATATAAAATCTAATCATTTGTTGGAGTTTGAAAACTATTTTCCACTATTTGGAAAACAGGAGCTGAGACATTTTTCAAAATATCTCCTCCATAAAAGAACAAAAGAGCAGGTAAAAAATGTCAAAAATTCTTCTTAAAATCTCCTCGAAAATATTAAGTAAACAGCAAAAGCTTGAAATTAATTTCTGTTCATTTCAGAGAGAAAATCAACCTTCTCCTGCATTGACGATGTCCGCCCTCGCCTCCGTAAATATCAGATTGTGTAAATAATCCTCACGCAAAATAAACAGAGCTCGATTTCCTGGAGTGGGATTGCCTGTTTGGTTTGGATACGAGAAGAGAACTCATATTAATCCCCCACATGGAGCTCCTTCACCTCCAGAACTTCACAGAACTTTGGGCTGCTCCCACACTGTTGATCTAGCTGAAACCGTACACCTTGCCTTTTATCTTTGCGGAGAGACTCGTATTATGATTTCTGAATTGGAGGAGACCAGTAGAAGGAAAATGGATGAGTGTCAGGGAACTCAGAAAACAATTTGGAGACTTACATTATGCCAGAGGTATGTTAACAATAACATGAGCTGTGTTCCTAGAAACAAAAAACTAATGCTGTGAAACTTTATGATGATTAAAATTATATATACTGTATGTATACCATTTAAAATTTTGGGGTCAGTAAGAAATTAATACTTTTATTCAGCAAGGACGCATTAAATTGATCAAAAGTGACAGTAAAGACATTTATAATGTTACAAAAAATTATATTTCAAACAAATACTGTTCTTTTGAACTTTCTTTTCATCAATAATCTATTTCTACATATTAAGCAGCACAACTGTATTCAACACTGACAATAATAAAACATGACACTGAAGACTGGAGTAATGATGCTGAAAATTCAGCTTTGCCCTCAGATTATGCTTACAGCATACGAAACTTCTTTCAAAAACATTACAAAATCTTACAGACTCCAAACTTTTAAACTGCAGTGTATATTAACCACAATAAAAAATATGATTAATCATGGCTGACAGCGCTATGAATTATATAAAATATAATGTTATTTTGTTAATATTGTTTTGTTAATGTAATGTTTCAGTTAAGTGCACATTCAGTGGAACAAGACCGATAGATGTGTCTCTCTGGACTATCCAAATGCATCTGAAGGAGCTCTGTACTCTCCAGAGCCACGTCTAATATATATATATATATTTATCATACAGTGACACATAGCTGCTCTCAATATAGAAAACAGTCAAAATGTGTCAAACACATGAACACACTGGTTAAGCAATCTATCCACAGGTCTCTGACATCTCACAATAGTGCCAGTGGATAGCGACTATCTGTTGAACAATATCCTGACAGAAATGTCACTTCTGAGCATGAAGATCTGTATACTCTGTCAATCGAATGCATTGCTTGGTTTCAGACCAATGATAGCTAATCAGAAGAACAGAAACCTTCTGCTCTGTTGACCCACAAGATAACCAAAATATAGTATAAGCTAGTGCCACAACTAATAACTAGTAATTAAAGTTTCAATTTATCAATTATTTCTTTGATCCAATAAAAATGACTGAAGATATTAGTTCCACCATAATACTGAAAAATCACTGTTGTCCTCCTAACAATGTGCAAACTACCGTGTACGCAATATACTGTTACTGTCCTTTAAATGTAATGTAATATTTAAATACAATAATATAAGCATAAATACCACTATATAAGTCAAAGTTGTTCACATAATCAAAACCAAACAAAGTAACAAAAATAGTTTGTTACTGAATTTTTTGTGCTTATAAATGTCAGGAATTATTTACTATAATGCCATTAGTTACTGTTACTGTTATAAAATATAATTTCTGGCATTACATGTTTTTTATCATTTTAATTAGATTTATTTTAAACAAATTTAATGTCTAATATTTCATGAAAATGACTAAATGAATGCACTGCACCTCTCTACTGTGCTCTAAACAGTGTAATACTCTCCTGACTTTGAATTTAATAACATTTAGAAAATAGAATAAGTTATGGCCACATAGAGCTAACAATATGCCTATGACCTTCTCTGAAGCGCTAATTTAAAATTCTCTAACGGGACATTTTGGGTCATTAATCAATAAAGACATCAATAAAGTAATCACTAATCAATAAAGACATCTTTTTTATAGGATTTATATGGATTTTATCAGTTAGTTGTTGCAGCCCTAGCATCATCATTTCCTTGACTCAGTTTAAGTGTGACCTCAGCGGCGTGACCTCAGCAGCAGACACAGTCTGTCAAGTCCTCTGTAATGTGAGAATGTGTAAAAAGTGTGAGACTAAGAGGCGAGCCGCTGTGTTCGCTCCTCCTTCGACACTCTATGGCTCTGCGGGTATTTCCCTCTTTTCTCTCCTGTGTCTCACCTCAATCAGTTCTGCTTCTATCTTATCCATTCGCCTAATGGCGGCCCCTCAGGGAGACTGACCCTAGACAGGCCTGGAAACAAACCACTGACGCGTGGAATAAAAACAGAGTGGGAGATAAAAAAAAATAAAAATAAATAGTCAAGAAAAACAGTGTGGGTGTATGACGTTTTCAACAACAGCCAAACATCCAAGAACACGGCTGCCTGTAAAGTCAGTTTTTCCTCTTCCAGCACAGTGCTCCCCTTAGGTCTGTTTTCAATAAGAACAGCCCACTCACCATCTGTTTTACAGGGGCTCAAAACTTATTATCTACTGCTAATCCTCACACTTTTCTCAAGGACATGAAAGCGGTATTGGATTGTGTACTGAGCTTTACTGAACATGCAGATGGAGGAAACTCAATTTGTTCAATGTCTCTCTAAGCCCATCATACCCAGAGAACAATGAACTTGGAACCTAAATTTAATGCACTTTGTATAAAACACACACACACACACACACACACACACACATATATATATATATATATATACCATCAAAAAATTACATAAAATTTGTGGTCTCTATGATTTTTAATGTTTGCTCAAAAATACAGTAAAATAATAGTATTGTTAAATATTATTACACTAATTTTCTATTTCAATATATTGTAAAATGTTATTTATTCCTGTGATGGCAAAGCTGACTTTTCAACATCATTACTCCAATCTTCAGTGTCACATGGTCCTTCCAAAATCATTCTAGTATACTGATTTGCTGCTTAAAAAGCATTTCTTATTATTATCAATGATGAAAACATGTTGTGCTGATTAATATTTTTGTGAAAACCACTTTTTTTTCTGAGGATACTTTGATGAATAGAAAGTTCATAAGAAATGAAATAGAAATGTTTTGTTACATTACAAATGTCTTCATTGTCAATTTCAACAATAATGTGTCCTTGCTGAACAAAAGTATAAATTAAAAAAAAAAAAAAAAAAAAAACCTTATTGACCCCTAATTTTTGAAAGGTAGTGTATAATTGTCAGGATTGTGGACTGTCTTGTGTGTGTTTTGCTCTCCATGTGTTCCCTGTGACCCAGTTTCTCCCCAGTCTGATTGTTGATTTGATTCCAGGTGTGTCTCATCTTAGTCCCTAATTGTCTGTGTATATATAGTGTTCAGTTCCATGTTTGCTTGTCTGGTGTCTATTGTCTGCTTCATCTCTGGTCCTGTCTGCCCTGTGAGACCCCTGTTCAGATTAAAAGACTGTTATTTTGAGAGTATTCCTACATCTCCTCGTTCCTCCCGTAAGCAACTGTGACAATAATGTGGCTCATTTGTTTCTCATGTTATTCCAAACCCATATGACTTTCTTTTTTTCTGTGAAACACATGAAGATACATTTTAAAGAATCACACTTTTAATGCCATTACAATGAATGCAGAGCTTTCAGATTGCAATAAGGACTTAAAAGCACTATAAAAACAAAAAAATCAAAAAAGTGACCCACTTGGCTTGTGCAATATTTTTCAAATTTTCTTAAGTCATGCAATAGGGTTGTGAGAAATCGATTCAAAATTTGAATTATTCACTGATAACATTATAAACTGATTACCATTGTGACCAAATGGTTAGCCAATTTGTGAACTAACCATTTAGACTGATTTTGTGAGCCAATTTGGTTGATTCATTGAAAAGATTTTTTTATCTTTAAATTTATTTTTTTACCACATGAAATCTCAAGTCTCCGTTAATTGAAATAACGTGCAAGCACAGTTTTGCATAACTAAACAAAAAATATATGCAAATTTTTATTATCCAGAATTTTTTGATGCCCAAACAATTTTAGGGAAAAAATTAAACATTGCATTGTTGCAATTCCATAGAAAAGCATGATTCTTTAGTCTCTGAATAAAAGTAAAGAAAAAAGGAAAGCACCTGCATACTCATGCACAAACCTTTCATTTCCACTATAAGGAGTAAAATAACCTTGATAAGCCACTTGGGCGTATAATCTCCAGTTTAGGAATGTCAAGGCATTGTAAGTGTATGTCATGGTCATATCAAACCTCAGCAATGTCTGTAGAGTACTTTGACTAAGTTGTACTATAATTGCCTAGATAGGGCAAACAGACAGATAGGACACTGGAGGAGCAGGCCAAAATGAGCGTACATTTATCGCTCCTGACAGTCTGTCTGCAGATAGCACATGACAGATGACAGGGCAGTCTGAGAAATATGGCTGAATACACTAGTGACAACTCTCAAGAGTCAAAAGCATTCTGCCCTGTCACTTCCATTCTGTCTCCTAAGAAATGAGAGGTTATAGTGAAGTTAGCGAAGACATGATGCCCAGAAAAAGCGGAAGAAAGGGGATGTAGGAATGATAGGAATCTAGGAATATTGAGTTGCTTTTTAAGAAGTTGGATTACAGGTCAGGTCTGTAAATACAGGTCTATAAATGATCTGTTTTTGACAAAAAAAAATAAATAAAAAATTACAGTTTATGTTTCAGTGCTGCTTATTTTTAAGTCATTTTAGATAGCAGGGGCTGCTATTAATAAATGCAATTTCAGAAATGGTGAGAAAATCTAAGTGTTTCAAATTATTTAAAACCCTCCAATCTGTTAAGGAATAGCACTGTCACAATGTAGATTATCATGCTAGAGAAAAGAGAATCTAAAAACATATTAGCAACACATTTTAGGTTGCCCTTCTTTAAGTAAAGCTGCAATCTGTAAGAAACACCAGTCTGTTTGTCTCAGAATAACAGAAGCAAGGTGCATCAAAGACTGCCGCCAAAAGTACAGTCTGTGTTTATTTGGAAAAGATGGGAAAGATTATCCAAATATAGTGAAATATAAATATCCATTTTTCATCTCATTTCCAGATACCCTAAACAGAGGAAGTATTAAAATGACTTTTAAGCTATTTTTATAGATTAGCTATGTAAACCAATTCAGTGGAAGAACATGAACAATTCTGAAAGCAGCAATAATGTCATGAAGCCATTTAGTAGCAAAGCTATTTATCTAATGTCTACATCTGCCTCATTACATGCTTTTTCTTGCTCTTTGTAAATGAAAAAATAAATTAAAAAAAACTGAGGAATTAATGAAATGTCTTCTGGAAGTGATCTCGGCAAACATCTCGGCCAAAACTCACAAAGCATCTGGTCAGTATGCCTTCATCAATCTTGCCACTGCCGATTAAATGCAGTAATTAACCGGAACTCTCTCTGAACCATGAATGACATTGTGTCTGGGTTTCCTCCATTTATTCACTTCTCATACATTTCAAACCAGGCTCTAGCTATGAATGTCCCAGTCCAGTGTCTATATCCTAGCTGTCTGAATAAGTCTGGCTATGTTCCGGGGTGCAGCGTGTTACCCGTTGACCGGGAGTCAACTGAGCAACAATAGGGCATTATTTACCCTGGCCACAGCCAAAGGAGTGGCGGGACTCAGCGAGAAAAGTTCTTCCACAGCTCAGCACTCCTCTTCGCCCGCGTACTGCACACACTCTTAGGTAGATTTACTTTAATTACAGAGTGTGTAAGAACCAGGCGTCTAGTATTGACTAAGCATACTTCGCTCTGGCGGCCACAAACACTCAGCAGTAATCGCAGCCACATCCGCTGGAGAGAGAAGCCAGATTGATTTAATAAGAAGAGCGGATTGACAAAAGCGCAAACTCTAGGGAGGTGCTGATACAAATTAAGATGTTGCAAGACAAAAATTGAAGATAACTAATGAGATGTTTATGCAACATTCATGATCCAAAGGAATTTAAAGGGGAAGTGAAACTTCTCTCATCACTTATTCAACTGTAAATTTTTTCCAAATAGATTTTGAAAATAACTGATGCCAAGGATGTCCAGAAGTATGCAAGGGACCCCCTTACCAAATTATAACACCAACTTTTTATGTATAAAATCCTTTTTATAATATGTGAGAAAAATTATTAAAATATCATCTGGAAAGTATTTACTTCATAAAAAGCTGACTTTTTTCTACACGCTATTAAGGACTGTTCACACCAAGACAAATGTTTGGTGTAAAAACTATTCTGGTGCGATACACATTTTAATCTGAAAGTTCAGACTGACATGAACAGACCAATGAACCAATGAGACGGATTTTTCTGCGGACAGGTGTTCAAATTTATTTTCACTGCACTGCAAAGAAAACTGGCTAACTAATAAGATTCCTGATTTTGGTCACATGGTCACTGTTATATAAAACTACAACTTGATGGCACTCACGGACACTATTTTGCTGAGCGACAGAATGAATTTTCATGCTGAACATTTGTGTTGGTGTGAACAGGCCTTTAAAGTAGCCTACAGCTTACTGTGAAGACTTGAAAATAAATAAAGATTTTCAATCCATTTTTATGTGTTTTATGCTCAAATAGTAAATATAGTGCCAAAGTAGTTTTATAGGCAATACAGCCCTAATTAAAAGGTACAACAAAACACTTAAAAAAAATAATTGCACTGTAATAATATTAATAATAATAAAATGAGTTAATGAGTTAAAATTGTTAGGACCAGATTTACTATCAGCTTGTGCCAGCACAAACCCTCATTTGGCGTTAAAAAACTACTGTCAGGATTTACTAAAAACACACAGTGGGAAATTAGCATTGAAAATGCATGGACACAGTTATTTTTGCGACTCACCTTATTGAATATGCATTTGTAGTTTCCCTTTCGATCGGTAAATTTATGGGGGCAAAGTGTTTAAATGAATCACACAACGGGATTTACTAAGATTTGCGCTTGCCAATTTACTGGTATTTGCGGCATTATTTAACGCCAAAAAAAAGCATGTCTTAAAGCAGAAGGCAATTTGCGCTTCTCTTGGTAGATTGTGCTGGACATTATGGAAATGAGATGTTGTGTCTGTGTTCTTTAATGTGCGCATTTTCAGTAAATCACACGCATAATTCTCCCTCCCATCGGCACTTTGATGGAATTGTGCTTTAACGCTAATTTGCCCTGTTTAGTAAATCTGGCCCATAGTGTTAAACTTTTTTAACTGATGTCTAAAGTTAACTCATTGATTCTGACAGTAATAGATGAATTTTGTTCATTTTTTTTTTCTCACTAATTTTTCACTGACTCCTTTGTGGCTCACCAAAACTCTGGTCCCTACAGGAACATACAAGGATAAGTTAAGCATGATGTTGAAACTGCACTGTTCCAGCTCATTCTCATTTGCATATATTCAGTTAAGCCATGTAAAATGCTTGTCTGCAAAATAGCAGCTCAGACATTCTGCAAAACATCTCCTTTAGTGTTATAAAAAAGAGAACATCAACCCATGCATGAGTAAATGATTTTTCATTTTGAGTAAACCATTTCTCTGCTAGAAGATGTACTAGCTTTTGACATCAGTAGACACGCATTGGCTTCTGGTTGTGTTTGTGTTGCGCTGCATGATGTCTAGGCTGGCTGTGTTATTGGGGAGGTGGACTGGTCTCTGGAGATCTACGCTGCAGCTGCTCAGGAATGTGAGCTGTTCTGCTTATCTCCAGCTCTTCTGAGGAAGGCTTAAGTTCTGCTATAAGCCATCGCTCCTAGTCCGCTCAGTAAACAAATACGCCCTTCCTCAGTATGGATTCACTTTATATATTTTGGATTGGCCCTCTAAGACCATCAAACAATTCAAATGGGCCCCACATTTACAGAGTGGAAACAGTAAAACAGATAAATGCAGGCTCAGGCCCGGTGAGACCTCCAGGAGGCATCGTAAACTATTGAAGATCATCCTTAAAATTGTTGTTTCTGGGTAACTACGCACAGCACGGTCACTCGTTCTGCTGCCAGGAATCTCGTTAAAACATCTTGTACAGAAAAAGTGGGGTAACGGGAAGCTTACCAGCACCCATCTTATTTTCAGCCCCGAGGAATTTAAGACACATCCAAGCAACATCAGTCTCCCTGAGGAATGTTGAATGCCGCCCAGCTTTTGGGCAGCGGCGGGGGTATCTTTCTTGGGTCACGAACTGAAATGTTCTTATGCGGGGCGGGTGTGTGAAACCTGAAAAATGTCTTCATTTATGCTCTTTGTGTACACGAGATAACAAACCCACTAATGGAATGTTTCAGCACATATATTGATGTTCTGTGTGGTTTTATGTGCTGAAGATCATAGGACGGGGCCCACTGTCATTTGGGATGGTTCTCTGTGTAAAGGACACCCCCTCCTTTTCTTGCACAGTCTTACAAAGAGACATTATTACTCCTTCTGCAGATTCTGTCTTTGGCAAAAGCCCAGCAAGCTTCCCTGTTATGAATGAGATGGCTTTCCACGGATGAAATATGACTGGAGCTTCATATTTAACAAACATAGATCTTGTCCTCTGACAAAAGCTCTCACATAGGTGCTACAAAACACAGTGGCAGAAAAACTGGAATGTCTCCATTCATCAGGTCCTGACTATCATGGGGCAAAATAAAAATGATCAATTGAACATTTGCTTTATGTCTTTATGGTAATGCTTTATGTCCTTATGGTAAAAACAATAACAACATACATGGTCATCCCATGCCATGATACAAATGTGTCCAAGATATTTTTGAATCCGATTAAGAAAGTAGTCAGATTTAATCATTTACGTGCTGAATTTTTCCTGTTGATTGTATTATTTCAGATCTACAATAACACCTTTCAATCCGATCTAAATTTAATTAGGATCACATGAAGCATTTCCAGTACAATTGAGCCATCAATCCAAATATGAATTTATTATATGGATGTATGTAAACAGCTATTGTTAGTTATAAAGTTACATTTGCAAGATGCAAATCGCAATTATGAAATTTAAAGTCATATTGTGCGATATAAAGCATATGAAGTTTAAAACTGGGAGGCAAAGTCACTATTACAAGAAATACAGTCTTAAACATGAGACAATTACCTTTTTATTTTTTATGGAAATGGTCTTCCATACATTTCATTTCCAAATCAAAAGAAAAAAAAGTGATCACAGTTAATGATAATCATGAGCAATTGAGTATTTTACATTATAGAATCATTTTTTAAACTGCTTTTTATTCATGCAGATTATATTCTTAAAACTAATTTAAAATTGTTGTGTGTAGTCTGTTGTAATCTGTTTTACTATAATGAAAATAACGTCACAATGCAAAAAGTTTTAATGGTTCCATTTCTTCATGCAAAATATATTTTTTTCTGTTGATTTAGAGGTGAAATATGACCAAAAATATAAAACACAGTCTTTGTGAGAATCACCCTGTTATGGATGCACAGCCTATGCCAATAGTAGTAACACTGTAATTTCTCAATTTTCATTTTCACTTTCAAATCAAATAAATTCATTTAATTTGGAATGAATTACGCTTTCCTGTAAATCATAAAAATATTCAAAAAGTTTTATGATTATTATTCAACTTAGTGTCTCACTTTACTTGATATACAATACTTGGATGGATGTGAAGATTATGGTGAGTTTGTCAGGAAGGAATTTATGATGGCTCTGACTCAACTGTGGTGAAGCTGCATTGCACAGACAGATCTCTTCTCTGGTCTGGGCTGTGGCTGAGATCTAGTGTGGTTTCTTGGGGGGCAGCAGTGTCAGCTTTCAACAAAGCAGCAATACAGACTTCCTGTCCATGAACTCTCTGCAGCCTTCAAGCAAAGCAAGGTTTGTGTCCAATCACAATATGACCAGAGCCGCATTCCCGCTAACAGTGAGTCTTGTGATTTTGGCAGTCTTCTGACAATGGATCCAGTCCATTTTCTATGTTTTTTTGTGTTAATGTGCTAGTCTTACACACATTAAAGCCAGTTTTCCTCATAAATACTGGTGGAGGGAAATTACATCTCAGCACAAATCACGTCACTCAATCATTAAACTCGAATCACAGAGATTTATCAAGATCCATGCAGCCAACTCAATACAATCCCTTAATATTTATCACGGTCAATGGTCATATGGATTTCTGACATTAATTTAGGGTTGCACACTGACAAAAAGTCTTATGCTTGTTTCTCATGGTCAATGCCAATGCTTTTCCCTAAAGAGATCCTCTAACAGACTACAACCGTGTACTGAAGGCCCTCCCTTGCACCGCCACAATCCTCCCAAGAGCTGAAGGAACGGAGCAGACACTGGTGGAAACTGAGCCAAGTTCCTCACAAAGAGATGCATTAACTCTGCAAGTTAATGAAAAAGCTGATGTTCATGTTGAGATGATCCCAAGAGCATCTTGAATGTCAATGGAAGAAGAACATCTGACCATCTGTACAAAGAGTTAATATCACAAATTTACTAAATATGTCTTTGTATCATAATGTTCCTTTGTTTTTCAATTTTCAAATACGGAAACCTCATAGTGTATTTTAAATTCTGAATTGATTCTATGCAATCTCTGATATGTGAACTGTTTGGGATCTAAAGAGAGTTTCTGGTCTCATTAGCATGTACAACTTGCAGTCCTGTTAGAAAAGACTTTCTGTTAAGGAAAAAAAGAGCAGCATTTCCATAGGCACACTTTTGTTTGCGGTAGAAACGAAGACTTGTAGGACAGGGTTAATTCTGGGCCTCTGGTCAATAGGGAACAGGAGTTACTCAGTCGGACAGGCTGAGCCCTGTAATGTCCTCCCACTCACTGACTTCTGAATGGACTCACAAACAAACAGGCCTTCACAGAGGAGAGAGAACAAAAGAGGCTGAGGGAGGCTGGGGCACCAGCCCTTTGGCCAAAACGGCCAGTTCAACGTAATGACCCGTATAGGGTCAAAAGACTCATGTCACAGACCGAAAGGAAAAACAGCTGGGTCAAACTCCACAGACGTTAGGCATGTTTCATTAAAGCAAAACATGCAAATAATGGCTTTAAAATGGTAGAAGTATACTTAAAAAGCTAATTCGCCTAGATGTAGGATGTTACAAGATTCTTAGTTCATCTCTTTAAATGTCCTGCATTTATAATTACTTTCCATCATTTGATGGACTAGGTTTTAAATTCTCAGTCATTCTCTAATTTTATCTACAGTTAAAGTGCTGTGTTGTGGGTTTTTTCTTTTTTCTTTTAATCTTATTTTGCAATAGGAAGAAACAACAGACATTGCAGTCTGTTTGTCACAGTCATGTCTGTTGTGTCTTGTGTGTTTCCCCCTCCATGCCCTTATTTGGTCCTTCCTGTTCCTGTCTTTGTTAAGTTTGATTATTATTTGATTTCTGTCAGGTGTGTTTAGTTAATTATCATGTGTATTTATTTTCCTGCCCGTTCAGTTCATTTTTGTCTGGTCTTCCTTTTACTCCCGGTGTTCCTGTGTGTCATCCCTGCCTTGTCTTGCCGTGTCTTGCCGTGCCGTGCCGTGCCGTGCCGTGCCTTGCCTTGTCTGTCTTGGATTTCATTAAAGACTGTATTTTGAGTTATTCCTCCATCTCCTCGTTCATCCCTCGTGTGTGCACCGTGACACTGTTCATTTGATTCAATATTTCATTGAATTATTTAACTGTACTACACTGGAATCTCTCATTTTCTCTTTAAATCCTCACTCACATCTCTTTACTGGTCTATTTTTTCCAGGGTGCTTTAAAACATTATTTTCCTTCCTTTTTCTTCATTTCTAATCCATATTAGCATACCATAGCATATATCATCCTTCTGGCCATTGTTAGATCCAAAATCTACAAAGATCCTTCTTGCTCTCTGTATTTTTTTTTTTCATATTCTTTGTGAATTTTGAGTTAATATTGAAATAATTTCAGCATTTTGTAAATCTTATCTATTATTATTAAATTCAGCATTAAATATATGTAGACATTTAGCCATCATACTCTACAGATGTCACAATTGAACTTCAGTCATTAAAAACATATTATTTTAAAGTTTTAGCATTTTTCAAGTCACAATTCAGGTTTGACAAAATCATTGTGATTTAGGGGGTAGTATACCAAATTTTAATGCACAAAAAAACTGAGCTGAGTAATATCTTAAATGCTGAACTGAGTAATATCTTAGATATCATAAACTAGCTTCATTATGATAATGTATGCCAATCCAAAATGTAGTTTTATCCAAAGAAGTAGTAAATAAAAGTAAATAAAAAGTAAGTAAAGTATGAGTCTTTTTTTTTTTTTTTTTGTCCTTAAACAAGACCGTCTGTGTTTAATCACAGTAGCAAGATCCGACGATGTAAATCCACTTGTGAAGAAGAAACAAAAATGCAAGGGCTTTTGAGGCGGAACTCTGTCCACAGATGAACTCATCACATAAGAGCCAAAGACAGATCTCCAATTTATCAGATTACAGCTGTCTGTTCTATTAGTATGACCACAGCAAAAGGTCAGGAGCTACTTCATCACTTTATGCTCTCAATTTCTGTGAAAAATTTGACTTTATGAAGGTTTTTTTTCTCTTTAGAGACAAAAGAATGTGAGCACTAAGAAGTCAAATCATCTCATGCATAAAGGGAAATTTGTGCCATTTCCTCACAGGTTTCCTCACTGTCTATTCTGTCCTCCATCCTGCTCCATTGACCTAGATCTTCAGGACTCTCAACAGCACTTAAAAAATTCATAAAGATCCAAAGGTACTGTGACAGAGATGTGTATGTGAATCACATCGCTCCAGTGCACAGTCAGAGCGATTAAAGTTTGAGAGACTCCTGTGCACAGCTTCTGAACTCATTAAAGTCCTGTGGCAACGTACACGCTGAGACGAGATGCACATAAATAAGTCAAGCTTCCTCTGCTTTTCTGCACTCAGCAGGTTTGATTAAGGTCTCCCTGTGTCTAGCTTTAATAGCTAGGCCAAAGATTTCCATCTAACTGACACTGAAATATTACCATATTTCCCGTACCCCCTTGGCTATCAACTGGTAGAGATCATGGGTTTGATTCCCAGGGAACACACATATAAAACGTATACCTTGAAGGAAGTGTATTATGAACGGTAGCGTATTTATAAATTTAAATTAAAATAATTATTAATGTAAACCATTTTCCCTAAATAATCTCACTAAATAATATCACTATATATTCCAAAGGTTAGTTGGATTGTTGTCTGAATGTGCCGTCCACTGAAGCTCCACTTTAGGAGGCTATCTATGAACGATCACCACTGTGCCCTTGAGCAGTGCACTTACCCAAGGTAAATAATACATTATTTGTTTTATGAGAACATACATTGCCAACTACCCAAAGAGCCATGTGGCTCTTCCTGCGAAGAGTATCCAGATGGCACAGGTTGTCAGGAAATGTGCTGTGATTACACTCACCAGCTGAAACTCACTCCGTCGGCCGTAGGCTTCCTGGATGCCACTATCATTCCAGAGTGCCTGCAGGGCTGGGACGTACAGCTGAAAGGTGCAGGGTTCGACGGGCATGCCTGCTTTGTTTTCGAAGGACATAACAAACATGCCATGCTTCTCATTCTCAGAGTTCTGCCAGGGAATGCCAAGTTTGTCTCGGGCATCCACCAGCACCCGCATCCCCTTTGAGAAAAAAAAGACAAAGAGAAGGAGAGAGAGATTAATGCCATGTTTGTTTGTCTAGGGTGTATAACTACAGCAGGGTGTGTTTCTTGAGCTGAGCTTCTATAACAGGAAGATGAAGCAATTCTTCTGGAGACGAAATAAAGATAATAACAATGTCTTCATGTAACACCTACAGCACACTCTAAACCTGCTAAAGTTCTGTCTCTGTAAATCTCCCACAATGTTTATGTTAAAAGAGACAAATAATTGAAATGATGTACAAGAGTGTGAACCACAGCAATAGGAGGTTAGCCAATGATATAAGAGGCTCTTTATAAAGAAGTCCTAAAATCAACATGAAGTCAGAACTGACCAGAATTAATTATGTTGTTAACTATACCTTTTGTACGTTTCATTGAGTGTGTAGGCCTGTGTTTATATGTTCGGTGCAAAAACTATTGCGATAAATATTTCAATTTGAATGAATGGCTGTTAATGCATCTAAGCGCCACCTACTGTCAGAGAATTTAGTGTTGGTGTGAACAGGTCTATATTCTAAACAAAAATGTCAGAGAGAAGGAGAACATTTTGTAAAACTACTACTCTTTTGGTGCAAAACAAAACCTTTCCTAGGGTTACAATTGTGCCTCAGGGTAAAAATTACATACAAAAAATCTAAAAAGATATAAGATGTCAAAACTATGGTCCCTTTAAATATACAACTGTCAGCTGACACAACTTAAAGACGAATCTAAAGTGTGCTTGTACTGCATTTTGAGGAAGCTAAGATTGCTGCCACTCAGTCATGACATGTATACCCGAAAAGAAGATCTGATCTCAGAACTGAAACACTCTGAAGCCAAAAATGAAAACATCTCCAGAAAGCTCTGTTGAGAACAGCAATCGCACTGAAACTAAACTTCCGCGATGAGCCTCCTCGCTTCCAAGCATAACATCGAATACACAAAACCCTGAACTGAGCCTCTGGCAGTTACCAGAAGGGCTGTGCTCTGTGGACGAGCAGAAATTTCATGAGACGGTTTGTAAATGCAATATAAGGCCATTGACTTTTCTCGATAATAACTGCAGAACTATCAACCGAGGCAAAATCCTCCTTTGCAGCACATTTCACCTTCCTTTTGTTGCAGTGGAATAACATCCTGATTTTCAGGGTCCCAGAACGGGATCCTGGTCCCCTTCTTCTGCTCTTCAGTATGAATCATCGACACTAGCACTCAAAAATGTCCAGAGAAAACATATGCTAGAGTAATTAGAACAGCCAGCATGCCTTTGTCACTGAAAAAAATAAAGGGTCCCTCAGGCACAGGTGCTTCATGGGATTTGACCCAGTGACCCGGATGAGTCCGTTTAATGCCATTCCAGCACATCAGGTCAATAGGTTGAGCGTAAAGGCAATGATAACTCCTAGTCTGTCCACATGTGTGAGGGATTTGTACATCAACACGAGACGGTTGCATTGCAAAACCAATAAAACAGCGGGGCAGCGACAGGAAATGAATGTGGTACAGTCCTGTTAGTCTGGCTGTCTCCATCAAATCCTGAGATTCCCCCACCTCCCAAATCCCAAGATTCCCTGAGCCATCAAACAGTTCACAAATGTAAACAGTTGTTCGTGCTTAAGGGCTCCCTGCTGTTTCTTCTTAATACTCTTAATAGTGTGCCTTAGTCCAGTGTTGTCAGGGTACTTTCCTCGGGGCCAAACTCAGTCACACTTCTGCCTTTATTTGTGTCCGAGAGGCAGCCCCCCAAACCTACCCATCCATCTCTAACCTTTCACCCACTTCTAGCCAACACTATCAGGGAAGCGTAGACGTATCCTCCTATCCTCCTTGGCTGGATCCATTGACACCGTCAGGGCGAGAGAAAAGAGAGAGCGGCTAGGCAGCTTTATCACAGCGAAGAGGTCAGTTGCAGGGCTTCCAATCTCTTCCTGAGTCATGGCAAAGTCCCAAAAACCACCAAAACCTCACCTCGCTGTGACCAAGGCTCCTATCGTTTCTGAAGAACCTCCTGAAAAACAAACCTTAAGTGTTTGTTTTAAATGGGATCTTCCAAAGAGACTTGTTTTCCTCGGGAAAAACCACAGTTTTCCATATCATTTTTAAGTCTACAGCAGACAATTCTTGATATTTCCCTTGTTGTTTGTTGAAAATGGGGGGGATTTCCTGAATGTTCAGTCAACAAAGAGCAAGAATGATATTATTCAGGGATCTTGGTTTCTGCTGAGAGACGCAGCTGACAGCGAATCCAATCCGTCGGCCCTCATCTGACATGCATTAGACGGGCCCTGCGTGTCAAGCGCAGTAATTACTCCAGTGGTGGTAATGGCAGTGCTGTGATTTCGCAGCGTAAGCAGAAGTGGGGAGCAGACCAGGCAGCCACTCACGGCTTCCCCACCGCTGAGCAACCACAGCTAAATCAGCAACAACTCCTTAGCCATAAACAAGCCGCCTGTGAAGGAGCCTCCCAAGACTCCGGTCACAGAGGAACTCTCAGATTTATCACACAGGAAGATGGGCTTGATATATGCTTGCTCTCTGTGTCACCCTTCAGCCACTTCCTGTATCCTCCCCCACAAGGATCTTTTGAGCAGGATGCATGCATTTAAACCTTTCGGTGTGGTACAACTTTTTGGTAACTTGTTCCTCAATACACGCTTTGCTTGGGATGACAGAGCAAAAATACATTCTGGGCAGTTACTGAATACCGCAACTCAAGGCTGTAGTAAACAGAGGAAATGCTCCACTGCCAATGGTGTCCTGTTGCACAAGAGATCAAGAGCTTTGCAATAAAGAATCTGACTCTTGAAGCTCAGAGTGATGAGTGAGGGGTACGAGGGGCCAAACAGAGGTGAGATCTTATCGTGTCCCGACACGCAGTGTCAGTATCACGTCAGTCTTTAGATCACTCTCCTATCAAAGATAGGACCATTAAAGAGATAACAGAAATGACTAGATAGCTAGCTACTGATCTAGGAAGTAATAAATTCCCAGACATAAATTACTCAGCCTACTCAATGTGGGTTTACAGCAACAAGGCAGGAAAGACTGATTGTGTGGTGTATCAAATCATTTATTTGGACATTGAAGACTGTACACACAACATATTCAGCTTTTTTAATGCATCCTTTTAGTATATCAAATGGCACTTGGTGGGACTTGATTTTATTCATCTGGTTTTGATTGGATCATCAAACCATCAAACAAGTGATATAGAATTTAATTCAATTTATATTTTATCTAACAAGGTCTTTAAAAATAAACACTGGTTGTAAAAATATTTTACACCCTTTCCAGACAGACCACCTTTGGGCAAATGGTGCTGCAACATTCAAAAAAGGCATTACTGGAAGGATCTTGAAGAAGTTGAGAGGACTATCTCCTGGACCTTTGCCACGGTATAGTGGCTGAAATGAAGATAACATTATCTTTAAAATAGCCAATAATTTGATCAGCACATAGGCTGAGATTCGCTCACGCGACTGTTAACCTCTGGGAGTGTTTGTTCTAGTTTTTTCCACCCTGAGGAACAGTCTGAACAGTCTTGGTTGCTCCAAATTGGTATCAGTGAAACAAACATCACCAACACTGTCATCATCCTAGAGCCTTCAGAGGCATGGGCTGAACAGCAGGGTGATGACAAACGGTCAGAGGGGAGATGATGGCACTACTGAATCGCCATTGTTTGCAGCATTTGCTGTCTGTGCACTGAGGAGAGGCATTTCCTCTGGCTCTGTGGACTGTGCGATACTGCAAGCCCGCAGAGACCACCATTGTGGAGCTATTCCAATCTGACCTTGACTTCATCACCGACAAACAAGGTCTCCAGTCCAGTTCTCAAGCCACTTCACACATCTTTAGACTGTGAAATTAAGTATTATCACATGCTTTCCTTTTACTGGCCACTGTCCTACTGTCCTAAAAAAAAAAAAAAAAAAAAAAAAAAAATTCCCACTAATGTTTTACGCAACTGTTTTAGACCTGAACTGAATTACATGAATTGCAAACAATTTACAAAAGTATTAACACCAATGTGGAACTTTTATACTTCCTAAAAAATAAAAAATAAATAAATAAATCAAAAAAGCTAGCAAACCTGCATTAAACGTTCACAAAACGTTTAAATTAAAAAAATATCATACTTCTGACTCAACATTAAAAAACAAAGCTTTATAGCTTTTAGTTGAAATTTGTCATCTATATGCTAGTAAAAATGCAGCAAAGCAATTAAATGTCATCAAAATACGCATTCTGGCAAAATGGACAAAAAAAGTACCACAAGGGCATATAAAAGCTTTGGTTTAATAAAAGGGCTGTAAAAACTGAAACTCTACAGTTGTTAACTCTGGATGGTTATTTCTAACTGACCTGTTCCTGACCTGACTTGTTGTAACCTAATGTAAGTTGATTAGCAATGTTAAATAATATTTTGACTTGAACAAAAGCAGTTAATTTAGATGTCACTGTACCACGTTAAACACTTTTTTATTAATTATAAGTGTAAAGTTTTAACAACACAGAGTATGAATGACTTTTAAACTTTTAATACCTTGACAGCCAATCAGAATCCACCTCGAATTTAAAGAGCTAATATAATTATAGTAGTTTTTAGTGTACTATAAATTATCTTTTTGTGTCATTTGTCCTTTATTTAAGTTACTCATTGCTTCCTAAACCCCATAAAAGTTTCTCATATATAAATAAAGGTGTTTCATAACCTTGAGAGGTTTTTTTTTTTTTTTTGTAAGATTTACTTTTGGCGTTTTTGCCTTTTATTTGATAGGACAGTAGTTAAACAGGAAACGAAGTTGGAGAGCGAGAGGGGGGACGGGATCAGGAAAGGTCCGTGAGCCAGGACTCGAACATGGGACGCTTGAAGCGCAACGTCGCTACATGACGACACGCTCCCCACAAGGCTATCGGCGCTGATATAACCTTGAGATGTTTTTAACAACTAGATTTAATAAAAGCAAGTGTGGTGACTTGTGACAAGAAGCCATGGTAAACCACACAGAAACACAAAGTTTTAGGCACATTCTTCAAGGCAGCGAGTGGACCATTTAATCAGCGCCAACACATACAGTGCCTTGCGAAAGTATTCATACCCCTTCATTTTTTTTCACGTTTTGTTATGTTACTGTCTTATGTTAAACTGCTTTAAATTACTTTTTTTCCACATCAATCTACACTCCATACACCATATTGGTAAAGCAAAAAACAGGTTTTTAACATCTTTGCAAATTTATTGAAAATATTGCATAAGTATTCATACCCTTATCTGGGACAGTTGAAATTTAGCTCAGGAGCATTCATATTGCTTGTAGATGTTATTACACTTCAAGTGAAGTTATCCTGTGGCAAATTGAATGAGTATGATTTGGAAAGGCACACATGTCTTGATAAAAGGTCTGACAGCTGATAATGCATATTAGAGCAAAAACAAAGCCCTGAGGTCAAAAGAACTGCCTGTAGAGCTCAGAAACAGGTTTGCGTCAAGCCACACATCTGGGGAAGAGTTCAGAAAAAAATTCTGCTTCACTGAAGGTTCACAGAAGCATATAGTCTCTGTTACCCTTAATGGAAGAAGTTTGAAACAACCAGGACTCTTCCTAGAGCTGGAGTCCTGGCCAAACTGACCAACTGATGGAGAAGGGCTTTGGTTAGTGTGGTGAACAAGAAGCTGATGGTCACTCTAGTTGAGCTCCATGATCATATGTGGAGACAGGAGAAACCTACAGAAGGACAAACATCACTGCAACACTCCACCGATCTGAGCTTTATGTCGGTGTGGCCAGACTCAATCCTCTCTTCAGTGAAGAGACACGAAAACACGCTTAGAATTTGCAAAAAAACACCTAAAGGACCCTCAGACTGTGAGAAACAATATTTTCTGGTCTGATGAACCTCAATTCCAAGCATAATGTTTGAAGGAAACCAGCTCTGCTCATCACCTGCAGAGTACCATCCCAAAAGTAAAGTGTGATAGTAGCAGCCTCATGCTGTGGGGCTATTTCTCAGTGGCAGGGAGTGAGGGACTCGTCAAAGTAGAAGAAAAGCTCAATGCACCAAAATGTATGGAGTGTAGATTGATGTGGAAAAAAAAGTAATTTAAAGCAGTTTAACATAAGGCAGTAACACAACAAAATGTGAAAAAAAATTAAGGGGTATGAATTCTTTCGCAAGGCACTGTACATTTAGGGCAGTAAAGCCAAATTTATACTTCTGCGTCAAACCTACGCCGTAGCTACGCTATTCTAACAGCGCGTCAATTCTATGCGGAACGCAAGCGCTGTGATTGGTCTGCTAGAACCCATCCCACCGTATGTAGCTTTGTGTGTGTTTATGTGCACTTTAATATATTTTAATGTTACACCTTCTTATTTAAAATAAAACAAAGCAAAGAACAAGTGTCTTATCATTTATTATACTACATAGCTTTATACATCACTAGTTGTCCGTGACAAACAATGTTGATCTGCCGTGGTACAAGTCTTTGTGCAGATTGAAAGAATGCCATCTTCTCCTGTTCCGTTGTTGTCTCCATTTTGTAGTTTTAAATAATGATTTAATGATTTGATATCTATTTGCCAGTGTCACGGCTATAATGCTTCTCTGATGAACCGCTTCTTCTTCGGCTTTTGCCGTGGTACTGCGGGTTACACAAGCAACATGCCCGTGGACACTGCAGACTAGCGGACTAGCGATGCAGAAGTATAAGGGTCAATGACGTGACGCCTAAATTTTCTGTTCGATTGCATTTTTTCAGTTAAAAATTGGTTTAAATGCATAAAAAAGATGCCATATATATGAAGGGCCTCTCCCATATATGAACACACTTTAACTTTTCAAAAAACATTAGTTAATTGTAATTTTTCTGTTATTCAAAGTGTCAAAATATCATGTGGTGCGACTGTCTGGCCATAACTTTTTTTTTTGTAAACATCTTTGAAATTACCCTAAATTTATTCAGATTAATTTTCTGCACTATTTGGCATAATTTCCAAAGTGTTTTGTAATACGGTATAAAATTGCAAAGCATTTGTATTTATATTTCTGTCATAATATACAAACAAACTTTGTCCGATGATTTCCATTTTATGAAATATCATGTGGTGCAACCATCAAGAAACTACCATTTTGGGACTTTTATGTTGAAATCCATTCAAAGATAAGACTTTGCATCATATACCAATTTGCCAAGGACCCATGGAAGCATCAGGCAGGTTTGTAACTCTCTTTCAAATTTGTAAAAAAAAATAATCTTTTTAACGGCTGTATGTAGTTACCACATTTGGATATCATGTGGTATGACCTCAAAAAAACAAAAACAAAAAAAAAACAATGAATAATGAGTTATTTCTGCAATTATTTATTTTCATTATAAATTTCATAGTGACCTTTTGTGGGAAGCTAGCTTGTTTTGTTTAGGTGACCAATTCTGTGCTTGTAAATTTTGATTGAATTTGAAAATATCATGTGGTGTGACCACTGCAGAGTGTTTTCCATTATAGATATATGTCCCAGATTCACAGTTTTTGTGCTTTGATATTCAATTGATGGTTTATATACATAAAATACTTTATTTTAGTATAATTTGGAATATATTTTTATGCAATTTGGTTCATTTCAGACTGTTTATGTTTAATCTTTGTACAATATGAGAAAAATGCAAAAAAAAAAAAAATAATAATAATAATAATAATTCAGAGCATGTAATTTTAGTTTGGTAATTATGCATTTATTAGTAATTTATTATTTATTTATTTATTTATAACTATTTTAATCTATTCTACCAGATTATACTTCCAAGCAAAGTAAAATAAACGCTCACCATAGGCAGCACAAACTCCAGAAGTCATTTTCTACTATAAGAAAGATGTTCATGTTGTCATCTCAGAACCTGAGCCAGCAACCTCCCTCTACTCTAGATTGACCTTTCACAAAGACCCCCCCTTAGTTACTGTTGCTACGTCCGACAAACCATGACACTTTTATGCCACACATCATGTTCTCACGCATTGAAAAATACATCACGGAGCAAAGAGGACACTGACAGACAAGACAGAGCTGGTTACTTTTAGTATGAAACAAAGTCTCAGTGTTCAAATTTTGTCAGTTCTTAAAAGAAATTCAAACAACAAATACTGTTTTGTGGCTCTTTAACATATCGTGACAGATCGCTGTAGCGCCTCAGTTCAAGCGGCACATGAACCGATCATCTCTTCATCTTTACTAGTCATAGCACGAAACAAACATGAATGAACATCAGAAGGTATCTTGTTTCAACTGTGAAAAGATGTCAATACACACCATTTTTCAAATTCAAGTCCACCGACGTTAATTTACTCTCCTCTCTGGTTTGTTTTAATGGTGTTATAATATGTCAGACTGCCTGTTAATCAAACTCCCGGCGAAAGGGTCAATTGAGCAGCCAATATTGGGCAAAGTACAGAAAAAACTGGGGCTAAATAAATGCCTGCAGTTAATGCCCCGTGCTGCACTTTTCACACGTCTCTTTAAATAGATTTTTAATGGTATAAGGTATTTTTGTCATTTGGAGCGACCACTCATCATGTGGTGTGACCAATAATAGCAATAACTGTATTAAAATAAAAATAAAATATCTCATTTCTATGGTTGAAAAATGAATCACTGCTACAGTATGCTTAAGTGAATGGTATTTTTAAATCATTTTTATCAGTTATATGCAATTTTCAGGAAAAATAAGTCTGTTAACTACACTTAAGAAGGCAACTCTGAAATTATAGAACAAAAATAAGAGATCATTATTTACAAAAACTCAATTTAAATGCAAATACTTTGTTTCTAAACACTTTAATTACTGAGAACATTTAAAAAAAATGTCAAGCATGTTAAGGAAATTATTTAATTTTAATATAAATCATGGTCACACCACATGACATTTTTTAAGGCTATGGCCAATTCATCTAGATGAAAAAACACTAAAATCGCTTAATTTTAAATTTTAATATGAATTTATGTCTACACAACATTCTTAATGTTTGAACAATTACAGTAGATATTATTATTTTTTGTATTTTAAAATTGGCCTGTCGAAAATGCTTATACATCCTTATACGTCCTTATGACCCATAAATGAAAACTGATGCATAGCCTACGCCATAATGGCTACGGCGTAGGTCCGACGCAGAAGTATAAATCAGCCTTTAGTCATAAAACTGACTTCAAGTTCTTGTATACACATAGATACTCCAAAACACAGGCCTCAGCATTTGCCTCTGGAGCTAATGAAAGAGATCAGAACTACATTATAATGTTTTCCTCAGCTCACTATAGTCACTTTGTGGTGAAGCGGTCTAATTGAAAATAAACTGAGATGACATCATCAGCACAAAGAAAGCTCAGCTCTGCTGCTTTGCTCCCCGGGTGGGTTAGAAGAGGATCGCAACCAGTCCCAGTTGAAACAAAAAAGTGAATCTTTTTGCTCTGCCTCAGTCTTGTCCCTGTACGACATGGGCTCCTGGAGTCACTCTTGTCCTGAAAACTATGAACAAAAGCTTACACATTTCTCTGGCTGTGGGAAGGAACCAAGATGTGATGTCTGGCAGTTCAGCTAAATGTTTGGTGGACAAGAACCATGGAGAAGGAACATGTGGACCTCTGCTCTGACATCCTGAGAAACATAACCTTTTCCATATAAAGCTAAACTCTTCCACTGAGCCAAACCTCTGATCTGGCAGCACTGCTTTTGACCAAACTGTGGGTAAGATAACAAGACCAAGGATAAGAATATTTATCATTTTAGTTTCCCACTGAATAAATGAGCATCATAGTTTGCCAGAATATAGACATATTCATGTCCATTAGAAAAGAAAAGATTTATTATATATGGAACAATGACAAAAATCTAGTTTAAAACACATGCACCAGGTTCCTAGAACTGTAATCTTTGTATTCAAGTGGGTTTGCAAAACTTTATAGCATTTTTTAAAAACATTTGTTGACACTTTATGGAACACACATTCACTATTAACTAAGAGTTATCCCTGAATAAACTTCTAATTTGCTGCTTATTAATAGTAAGTAAGTTGTAGTAGTTATTGGGTAGGGTCTAGAACAGGGGTGTCCAATAGGTCGATCGCGATCTACCAGTCGGCAAAGCTGGTAGATCGCGCTTTAGATCAGTGGTTCTCAAACAGGGGGGCGCGAGATAACTTAAAACTAACATATAATACAGGTGCATCTCAATAAATTAGAATGTCGTGGAAAAGTTATTTTATTTCAGTAATTCAACTCAAATTGTGAAACTTGTGTATTAAATAAATTCAATGCACACAGACTGAAGTAGTTTAAGTCTTTGGTTCTTTTGGTGGCTTCCATACCACCTCAGCAGTGCCACAAACTGATCACCTCCATGCCACGCCGAATTGAGGCAGTAATTAAAGAAAAAGGAGCCCCTACCAAGTATTGAGTACATATACAGTAAATGAACATACTTTCCAGACCCAGCAGGCACAAAACAGGCACACAACGTCATAAGACGTTGATATTTGGTTAAATTTTGGTTGCGACGTCGGGTGACCAAAATTCAACGTAAATTCAACGTCTAATGTCAATGTTAAATTGATGTCCAATACCGACG
Organism: Spinibarbus caldwelli; assembly: GCA_039654775.1. NCBI lineage: Eukaryota > Metazoa > Chordata > Actinopteri > Cypriniformes > Cyprinidae > Spinibarbus > Spinibarbus caldwelli. Next base: position 32,995,816 of record CM077218.1, read on the forward strand.
TCAGCTGACGTTGAAATTTTGTTGTTTTTAGGTTGTGCAACCAAAATCCAACGTTAAGTCAACGTCAAATTGACGTCAAATATTGACCTCAACCCGATTTTCATTTTCAACCAAAATGCAACGTCTGTCCGACGTCATGTCCAACGTCAACCTGACGTTACATAGACGTCTGGTGCCTGCTGGGGAAGGCCAACAATTAACTAAAAAATGTTTTTTTGTTTTTATTGGTCTTATGAAGTATTCTAATTTGTTGAGATAGTGAATTGGTGGGTTTTTGTTAAATGTGAGCCAAAATCGTCACAATTAAAAGAACCAAAGACTTAAACTACTTCAGTCTGTGTGCATTGAATTTATTTAATACACGAGTTTCACAATTTGAGTTGAATTACTGAAAAAAATGAATTTTTCCACGACATTCTAATTTATTGAGATGCACCTGTATTACATAGACTATAATGTCAATATTAAATGTGCGCATTTTCCCGTGTTTGTGCGGCGTGTGGAAGCTGAATAGCAGCGCGCTTATACTGCACAACAGTTAAAGCCTGGTTTATACTCGCGTCCGCACGAGCGCGCAGCTCAAGTTACTGCCAGAGGAATACTCGGACTGATTTAATTTTATTTTTAATATTATTTTGTTTATTTTTTCATTATATTTATTGTGATTATCCTCCCATTCTTGTTCACAGTATAATGACATTCAATCGTTGCACGCAATCACGGAGAATATAACTCGATTAAGATGATCAAATTTATTTTTAATTATCGTCTATGGGCTGGAAATATTTCTTTATTTAAATCATAAAGTCAGCGCATGAAAAATGTGAGCATTATATTTAATACAACAAGTTTGCCCTAAACCTTTAATTTAGTCCTTCTATACAGCCTTCAGTCGTAAATAATGTTTTAAGCTTTGGCTAATTCTAATGCTTTTTAATGTGATATGTTGTTTGTATAGTTTTCTCGGTGTTCTGTAATGAAATAAGGTGATCAGACAGTGAAGAATTGCCTATATTCATACAGTATGGCTCGCGCGCTTCTGTTTAAGTTACGAAATCCGCATCGGAACATCTTGACAACATATTCCTTGGTTTCATAATACTCAATTAATTGTTGTAAACTGAGATTGGTGTCTTTAGAAGACGTATCTGTGCTGAATTCTACATAAATAATCCACAACAATGCCGTGCTATGGGCGCAGCCTTTGATAGAGGCCGCAGCGGAAGGTCTTTTAGGGGCCCTACTTGTGCGTGCTCAAGTCCGTTATTTCAAATGTGCACGCGCGGCAGGCGCACTCATTTTTCCCAGGCGCGTCCGCATCGCATCGAGATAAAAACATTTCAACTTTTCAGAATGCCGCAAGCGCACCGCGGGTCATGTGACAAGAACCAACCAATCAGCTTCATCCTTTCCCGTAACAACACTGAAAGCTCAGCCGAGATGGAGGAACAGCTGATCATAGCTGTACAGGGATAGCCATTTTAAATAAATTTAGTAGCAGAGCGCAAGCGATTTTTAGTGCTGGAAATCCATTTATCCTTTGCTGAAACTTCTGCATCTTCATGGAGAGCACAGGTCTAGGTTGCTTAGCAACGGCAGACGCCACGGGAGCACGAGCATAGCGCGCAAGCTACAGAGCGCTTTGAAAGAAGGAGAAAGCGACGCGCCTAAAAACGCGTGGAAAACGCTAGGCGCGTCGCTTTCTCCTTCTTTCAAAGCGCTCTGTAGCTTGCGCGCTGAACGGCCCCATGCTACTATTTGAATCTTCCGCTTTTCAAACGCGGAAGTGTGATAACGGCTTAAAAGTTTTTTTAAGCAATCAGAAATCTGAGGGGGCTGGACATGTAAATGAGGGGGCCTAGACCCCCCCAGGCCACTGGTATGGCTGTTTGACTTGTGCTTATATGTTAAAATTATTGTAGAATTGAGCTTTACATACTTTTAAGTTGCATAGAATATCTGCAGTGACATTTTTGCAAAGTATGTTTGCAAAAAAGAACATGGAATATTTTAATCTATCTTGAATTTGTTTTGTTTAAAAATGTAATGTAATGTAATTGAAAAGTAATAACAAATACAAAGGTTTTAATGAATAGAAAAATGCAGACACAGTTCTAAGAATTGAACATTATTTTATTATTATTTTTTAAATTAAAAAATAAATGAATGCAATATAAAGATACATCCCAACAAGCTGTTTTATTTATTTATTTTATATGTATTTTATTATTTATTTATTTTTCACTTGATAGATCTCGGTGAGTTTCTCATTTGAAAAGTAGATCCCCACACAAAAAAGTGTGGGCACCCCTGGTCTAGAATATAGAATATGCATTATTATGTGCTTTATAAGTACTAATAAACAGTCAATATGCTAGTAATATGCATATTAATAAGCAACTAGTTAATAGTGAATAATTTTCCCTAATCTAAAGTGTTGTAAGTTTTAATTTAATGACTGAGAAAAATATCAATACATTTAAGTGTACAAATCTGAATGATTGTCATCAAAAATGCATTTAGGCCTATTTATGTTTTTGTTTTTTTTTGTTTTTTTTTTTTTGTTTTTTTTGTGTGTGGAGCATGTTTATTTTACTTCTTGTGACAAAAGTGCATGTGGCAGCAGGAAACAGGCAAATTTGCAATGAAACTTGATCTTGGTAACCTCTGAATAACTTAATTTGACTCAACATATTTTTAAGAAGATTTGATACAACACAACAACATATTAAGAAGTATTTAATTAATGATTAATGTATTAATGTAGTTGGGTTTAATTACATATTTTTTTTTAAAGTAAAAAGTGTTTTATTATTTTTGTATTTATTATTATTATAGTTTTTTTTTTTTACAAATATCATAAATTAATTCATATTTTATCTGTCTTGTCAAGGTCAAATTGTCTGATATTTTAGAAGATTATTTGCCTTGATACACAGTTATATAGTTTTCAGATGTATGTCTTTTTCTGCATGTTTCTGCCTGTTGTATTCATTTTTTATATATTTTAATAAATTATTAAATAAGACAAAATTAGCATTATGTCATTGATCCATATAATTACAATTCATCTAACATAAAATCAGAGTACCATGAAGATGACAGGGACAAGATGATGCACAATACACTGATTTTTGAACAAAGCTCTTTTATAAATAAACACCACAGAAAAGCTCTGACTCAGTCAACTAGTGCTTGTTAAGCACATAGACGTATTGAACAACATGAAAAGAATGTTAGATCTTCTCTATCCCTATTGTAACATAGATTCAGGCAGTAATTAGTCTTCTGCCATCAGCAGCTAATCTCAAAGGCTTCACTATGATCACATCAGATGCCATAAGTAAACTTCCCAAACCAAATGTAAAACCAAATAAGAGATAAAGAGAGGAAGACACAAGCGCAGAAAGTACACAGATAGGGGAAAAATCAGAACATATTGAGACATCCAAAGACACGTGAGCTCAGAAAGCACATGAGCTGATCACAATGATAAGTCAGTCACAATCTCTCCGTTCATAACAGAGCCAGGGATGAACCAAACAAAGAGACTCAATGTACTGCTAATTGTAAAGACAGCTAAGCTTAGTATTGTGGTAATTACGAGAGAACATCTGCCAGCCTGCAAATGTTAAGACGCTGATTTGTGATTACTGGTTTATAAAAAAGTTGCTTCTACCAGAAAGGCCAAACATTGTTCCTCCTCATGTTCCTCTGTAACTTCAACAGCCCCAGGCCCGATATCTCATCTCACACACACATTCTGGGATGCATTTTCACTCCTTTCCCGTTAACTCCGAGCTGTGAGTCAAGCTACTGTTATTAAACACAGGCATCTTAAATAGACATGCTTACAGGGAAATGACCCAAGAATAATCCCTTGGGATTCTGATTTGCGGTAGAGCAGATGCCTAAAGCAACCTTCACATGACTTACAGCAAAATGAATTAGTCAGATAGAGAAAAAGTGAACATTTTCACATGGATTGGGTATCCAAAACCTTTGTATAATTAACTAACCTGGATATTGCACGTATCTAATATGTAGCTAAATAAGGTTTAATAGTAACTCATGTGAGTCTGCATGTTTGACATGTGATAAGAGTTCATGTGAGCACTTTCTGATCGCTGAAACACAGACTTTGGGGAAGTATTAATTATGCTGACTGCAAAAAAAAAAATGCATTTGTTTGTGTTTCTCATTTCTGTAGAGAATGTTTTACTTATTGCAACAAAAGTACGTCATAGCAGGAAACAGGCAAGTTTGGGGCGAGGAAACATGGCCTTGGTGACCTTAGAATAACTAAACAACCTGACACAACATCATTTTAAGATGTTTTGATGCAACACAGAATTATTTTATTTAGATTAATAAAGATCTACTTTTCTATCTATCCATACTTACAGTCACCCATCTATGTTTTCAGTTTAATTTCTTATGATGAAATATATAAACTACATACAAATTAATAGGTGGAAATTCAAAACTATCTATCTATCTATCTATCTATCTATCTATCTATCTATCTATCTGTCTGTCTGTCTGTCTGTCTATCTATCTATCCATTTGCCTGCCTGCCTACCAACCATTTTAATTAATTTCTTAAATATAATGAAATATATGATGAACATTTCTATAGATTTCATTTCAAATCTGTCAGTCTGTTTGTTTTTAATTTATTTCTTAAATACAAATATCTAAGGGTGGCATTTTAGATGAACCTATCTATCTATCTATCTATCTATATAACTTTCATAAATAATATTTTCTCTATCTAGTCAAATTCAAGTTGAATTTTATGAAACGCAGCAAATTCACAAAACTGTTGACAAACAAAACAGACAATTATGACACCAGAAACAACAAAACCTCAAGCAATCTTGTCACGCGCGTGAGACCGTTACCTTGATGACATTCTCAAAGATGGTATCCCTGAAGTCGAGCAGCGCTTTCTGGTCAAACTCTTTGCCGTGGATGATCCTCATTTGTTTGAGGAAGGTGGATTTGCCGCTCTCTCCGGCGCCCAGCAGCAGGATCTTCACCAGGCGCCGCACGGATCGCCTCTCGCGCGCGAGCATGGCATCGATCTCGCGACTGCGCCGCTTCGCCTCGCGCTCCTGGTTCGCGTCGCGCTCGCGGTCTCGTGCTTTCCCGTTACTCCTGTCATCGTGAGCGGCCTCAGCGGGCAGCAGACACCGGCTCAGGGTGCGCACCACGCCGGCCATCCTTTCCAACTTAAACGCGGTTAGTTACCACCTGGTGTATTCATTAAAGTGCCAAAGAACTTTACTTTATGTTTTATACAAAACCTACATGGAATAGACTCAGCGGGCGCCGGCAGACATCTGCTGTGAATATTCACCAAGGTTAAAACAAACACTAAAAGGAAAAAGCTGAAACACAATAAACATTTTCCTCCATTATAAAGACATCTGTAAAGGCGTTCACACCGAAGAGGTCCTTCCCCAGCAAAGCGACCGCTGCTGTCCCTTAAAACTATGAATAAAGGCAGGCGCCTACTAAATAAATCCGTTTTCCGTGGTAATGAAAAAACATGAAGCGCTAAATGTGCTCAGGAGATGTTATTTAGCAGGAACCCGTTTTCCTTCATAAACTGGTAGCGACGTAAGTTCATTCTGGAGGAGCGCGAGCGACTCTCTGATGGTTCCTCGCAGCTCTCTGGAAGTTTGTTTGCTGGACTGACGCCCCTCCTGCTGTTGGGCCCGCGGCCGGTAGGGGGCCGAGCGAGATGGGTGTTTGTACTGACATGAGGGGGATTCCAGCCAGTGTCAGAAATGTCATAGTTTCACAGTGGCCCCTTGCTGTCTTTCATGCACTGCCGTCTGTGTGGCAGTATTAAAACTTTACATGAAAGCTGGCAAAAGGCATGAGAAAAAGGTATGATGCAAACTACTGGCACGAAACACTTGGATCAGTGACAAATAAGGATGCCTGAGATAGTAAAATGAAATCACCAAACATTCCTTTTGCCATTAATTTATATATATATAGGTTTATATATATATATATATATATATATATATATATATATATATATGAAGAGTTCATTTGCAAAAACAGATAACTCCATTTTTTAACTATTTCAAAAATCATGTTTTTTTTCATTGTGCATTCCAGTTAATCTCAATCAAACCTCAGTGGGGTCATTTTGATTAAGAAAAAAATAGCTAAAAAAATACAGCTTACTAACACAAAAAAACATGATAACATAAAAAAGCATGATTTTTGAAGAAAAAAAAACAAGTTATCTGTCTTTGCAAATAAACTCCTCATGTGTGTGTGTGTGTGTGTGTGTGTGTGTATATATATATATATATATATATATATATATATATATATATATGTGTGTGTGTGTGTGTGTGACCCTGGACCAGCATAGCAATAGCCAAAATCAAAATAAATTTTTCTTTTATGCCATTAAGTAAAGACCATGTTCCATGAATATTTTGTAAATTCCCTACCCTAAATATATCAAAACTTAATTTTTGATTAGTAATATGCATTGCTAAGAACTTCATTTGGACAACTTTAAAGGCGATTTTCCTCAGATTCCGGGTTTTCAAGATAGTTGTATCTCGGCCAAATATTGTCCTATCCTAACAAACCATACATCAATGGAAAGCTTATTTATTCAGATTTATAAATCTCAATTTCAAATTTCAAATTTACCCTTATGACTGGTTCTGGTCCAGGGTCACATATATATATAAGAAACAATACATCTTTATATACTGTATAAAGACAAAGAAACTTGAATGCATCCAAAGGGCTATAGGTGCATGTGTTTTAAAAATAGATTTATAAAAAAACTAACAAACTAGACAAACTAAATCCAGAAGAATGTGGCAACATCTCCAAGACACTTCAAGAAATCTACAGTATCTGCAAAGCTACAGTACTGTTAAAAGATTCAGCCACTTGTGAAAAAATGTAAAGCGAGGATACTTTCAAAAATAATGTCAAAAATAGATTTTATCAATTAACTTCTATTAACTAAATCAAATCAACATTTGGTGTGACCATCCTTTGCGTTTAAAGCAGCTTTTGCTCAAGGTGCACTTGTGCATAGCTTTGCAGGTAGGTCTCTTGAAGCATCTTGGAGACGTTGTCACAGTTCTTCTGGATTGAGTCTGTCTCAGTTTGTTCTGTTTCTTCATGTCATTCCAGACGGACTGGATGAGGATGAGATCAGATCTCTGTGTAGAGCACTGGCTGCTGTCAGACTCCTTGTGCAAACAAAACATTCACTGGATTATTACAATTAATGGCAAAATGAATGTTTGGAAATATAAACTGATATTTACTTCTGACACACTACAGCAAAATATTTTTTGATGAAAATACTAGAAAATACTTATTTATTTTAATTAATATATTCATATTATACTAAGTCAGAAGTTTTGATGGATGTATCAGTGTTTTCTGCACCGCTTTACTTCTGTGACATTCACCTCCTTTATTCTGCGCTGAGGTGAAATAAATCATATTTTATCTGAGCCGTCAACTTGAGCTTACAGTCTGTACTGAATGTGACCCAATAGATTCAAAAGAGTCTACTTGCGAATAATGTTAAGAATTGTCATTTTGTTGCATTACCCTTGTGGGCTGCACAGAAAAAAATACAAACAACTCTACCAGTGTAGTCTGATTCATGCACAAATAACTCTTATGAGCCAGCTCGTTTTAGTGGCTCTAATCAAATGATGCAGCAGATGTAGCCGATTCTTGAAACAAATGAATCCTATAAGAGCTGATTTAATTAATGAATGGTTCAAAAAGACAAAATCTGCTTTGAATGAGCCTGAAACACTGCTCTGTATATTTACAGCATTAGCAGTGAGGGTTTCTTTCATACAGTATTTAAAAAATGCACACTATATATAAAGAAATGAATAGAAATTAAATGGAACCAAAATGTAAATCGAGAGCTTGTGAATTAAAATTGAATCAGGAAACCTGTATGGATACCCAGCCCTAGTTAACGACAGCAAAATGGCTTTTTTTTCCCTCCAAATGTTAACAATATATCAAATTAATTATTTGCATAAATATTGGAAATAATGTATAATGCAACACTTGTGTCTTCTGACAAAAAAGTCAGCATTTTAATCTAAGATTTTTGCAATCTCCAGAAAATTTGTTAACCAAAGAACAGCTATATTCAAGTCATTTTTTGAAGTAGTTTTAAGATGCTGTCCTCTCTCATGAGTCATATTCATAGTCTAATAAAAATCTGGATTCTTTTTTGAGCATATATTTAGAGTCAGATTCTTTGTTCAAGAGTTATATAGTTTATTTTGCATGAGATTTAGATCTGGAAAGGCTCTTCCTGTGGTCTCCTGCTTGCGTAATAAAAAATAACTGTATTCAGCAGAGGGCAGTATTAACCTGTGCTTACATTCATACATTTCATTTGAATCATAGTTTCTCATCCACATACATCATTTGTTTATTGCAAAAATGAGCTCTGTTAGATACATAAGTGTCAAACAAAAAAAAAAAAAAAAAAAAAAAAAAAAAAAGAAAAGAAAAGAAAACCCACAGGTAAAGAAACCATATAAAGAGCATATTCCTAATCAAAACATTATTTGTCAAAGATAATTAGTATGACTTTGCACTATTCTACACTAAGACACTCTCCTTGTGTGCTAAAACATTATTACACAATCTGTCAACAATATAATATGATATTTATTATTTAAACATTTTCCCAGCACAGCACCACAAAGACATTTCCTTATTAAAACCACAGGTGCAGAAAAGTAGAGCAGGCTAATTTTGTGCCACTGACCACCTACATGTGAAAAACAGGACTTCCAACATTAGCATATAAATAGTGACAATTTTTTATACTTGGAATAACCTCCAAGTAGATTATTCAGTGTCATTCACAGCATATTATTACACAGTCTCTGATTACTGTGGTCGCGATTCAGAGTTCTTAAACCTATTTGTTGAGTTGATATGCACATTTAATGGAAAAGCTTTCAAGTTGATTTTCAAGCAGGAGGTTAATTGGACTGGGTTTTTGGAGGAAAGATGAAATCAACATGCACACGAAACGCACCTGAAGAGGCTTTCAAAGAGCAACACGGCCATGATTACACATTTTGATCACCAAATCAGAAAGAAACACAAAAACATACAAGTATCCATTCTTCTCATTGGGCAAATTGCTCTTGATAGCATTCTTGGAGAGCGCTGAAGCAAGCTATTGCTGAAATAACCAGCACTGCCATCCATGTTTCCCACTATGCTTTGAAGCAAAGGCAGCAATGGAGCACCAAGTGCTATAACTTTGTGAAATCATAGGACTGTTCATTTGTTATGGTGAGATTTGTATTTAATTTACCATGTAAGATGCATTGGAGCTTTTCTAACCAATATATATATATATATATATATATATAGTTATATATAGTTATATAGTTATTATTAATTATTAAATTAATTAAAAAAATTATTAAATGATAATACTCATATGAGACATTAGATGTCATTAGACTTTTGGTAAGTCACTCTGAATAACAAATGTAAATTTCATTTCTCTTTTTTTGGTGTAGCAGTCAAAGTAATTGTCTTATGGTAAGTCTTTTGCATATTACTGAGCACAGTGTGTGTAATATGTCAGCAAAAACGAAATTTGGGTGAACTATCCCTGTAATAAGCAATTTTTAACAAAGACTAAAAAAAAAAATACCTCTTTTATTCACCTGCATATTTTTGGAGGAGTCTTTATATAGCTCTTTTTTTTTTTCTCTCAAGCATGTATGTTCATAGTGAGGCAAAAGTCTTGCTTTTATTAGTTCTTTCTGTTGTTTTTTCATTTAGTTTTATGTTGTTTTGTATTTTGTGCTTTGTGTTTTTTGTTTTGTGCTTTGTTTTATTTATTATTTATTTTTGTTTTGTTTTTTGTGATTTATGATTTATGTTTTGTGTTTTGTTATTAGTGCTTTCTTTTGTTAGCTCAATAACTGTTGTTATAGGTTAAGAGCTTCGTAATGAATCTTTAAAAAATAAATAAACAATGTCAGAATGTTAAGTTATGGGTGAACTATTCCTTTAACCTTGTTTTCAAAAGGTTATTTAAAACTACTCCTTAAGAACATACAGAACAAAGAGTCGATAAAATAACGTTTTCCAGTACAAATGCTTGCCAAACCTATTTAAAAGGGGAATCCAAAAGTAAAACAGATTCAAAGCTTTGTCCACCCTAATTAAGTGAGATAAGAATAAACCAAACCCAGCAGGCATGTGGTCTCAGAGGACTATAGAGGAAAATGTCTAATTAAATAAATAAAACAGCAAATAATTAAATTTATGCCACTCTTTGATTCCAGCATAATGACTCTCGTACATGGACAAGTGTATGTGTCATTAATGGAGGTCTGTACTTGATGGCCACAATGAAAAATGGCTGTTATTAGACTGAAGAAGGCTTGCTTTCTAGCAAGCCCATGTTTATCAAGAGGAGGGAGGAAGAAAGAAAAAAAAAAAGTAATGAAAATAAGAAAATAATATAATAATAATAAAAAATAAATAATATATTTTAAAGAGATATTTTTAAGATTTAAGAGATGAATACGAGCATTAAACACTTTTCAAGTTTGCAGATGATGAGCCAATACTTCCTCTCCTAATCAAACCAATGATCTTGAAAATGTGTTTTTATTAACAACTGTAACAAAGGCACAAAGTTCTCCGCACATTCGAAAGCGCATTTAACCGTGCAGAAAACACATTTATCTGTGCTTTGGTGAGCAGCTAGAAGAGGAGCTAAATGCCTTGTGCTTCTCAGTACAAAGGATGAGTGGGATCTGATGGCTTCTGACGCTGTGGGTGAAATAGAGAGATACAGATGGCCTAGACACAAAAGTTCTGATGTCTGTGACAGACACTCCTTCACGGAGAGTCTATTATGACATTTCAACTCCGGCGCTCCTCACACGTTTGACTGATGGATGCAGGGACCACCGCATTTAATAGATTGCCAAGCCATTTGCCATAGTGAAGTGACACACTCGCGACGTACGCAACACTTCCTGTAGCGATCAGCTGTGTGAGAAAGGCACAAACAAAAACCGCTGGAAGGTACAGCAATGAAAAAAATCAGGGTTGTAGAGACCGGATTTTCATGTGGGTTTTGAATATATTATGATAAAGGATACAAATTTGTGCATAATTTCTAAAGTGCATGGACGACAATGCGCAGAAACCAGCATCGTTTGTCTGGGACTTTCAAAACATAATATGTTTGCATTGATGTGCAAATTATATTTTCATATCTCTACTTCCTCTTGGCCTTTTATGCATTAATATTAACCGACTTAAACAATAACCTGGTATATTTAAAAGCAAGCAAACATGGCATTTCACTCTTTTAAAAAAAAAAAACAGAAGATGGGCTTAACTAGAGAAAGTAACAGTCTTTTAGGGTTGTAAACAAGCTAATGTGACGCGTTCTGTTAAATGAAACCGATTTATCCTTGTTTTAGTGAGCAGCAACAGATCCGAGAGCCTCTTCAATGGTGTTTACAATCACAGTGGAAAGTTGGTTTACCGTCAGAGTTGTTGTCTGCAAGTGACGCTACTCTGAAAGGAACCACCACCAACACCACATGAAGCAACAAGATGTCTGCTTGTCAGGGACCAACTGAAATTTCCACTGCGCTGCTCGTGACACACACTCTCCAGGATTTCTCCTCTTTTTAAGCCCTTTTACTCGTTTTCAGTTCTCATTTCAACAGCAAAAACATGTCAGTTTCTTTCTGAAGCACAATGTACGTGAAAATCTGCATCAGATCTAGTGAGGTTTAACCCAGAAAACAGAAATTCTGCTTCTCAAAACCATTTATTACATAAAACACACCATGTTGTGTCAGCAGTACATTTCTGTGTCTGTTTATAAAATAATATTTACAAAAACAGATAAAAATCAAAGTTTGGGAGTCGAATATTACACAAAAAAGACAGTTTCTTAACACACTGAAAATTATAGTGACAGATTTGTGTTTTTTACTAAATTTGAAGCCTCAACATCCCTGGATAAGATGGCATTAGATATTATACAAACATTTACTCCAGCCTGTCTTCTAGACAACAGACATTTCTATTTAATTTTATTAAACAGGTGCTAAGGGTGGTACATTCAATTCCCGCTTCAATAGCATCAATCCCAACAATGAACATGTACATACCAATATGTTTGATATGTTTAAAATCACAGCGGTCAATATAAGTGTAGTTGACATCAGTCATTCAATATTTTTTCATAATTCTTTTATAATTAGTACATATGCAGTTTTCATGACTTTGTAGTATATGACTGATTAAATGGAATATTTGTACTGTAATAAATGCAAATAATTAATTAAATATATGAAATACATTTAATTATAAAGATTTAAAAAACAAATAATCCAACTGTATGGGTCAAAGACAGGACGTCCCATTTTGGTGTCTGCACCAAATTAAATTTACAAAAGTGATTTTATATACAAAGAAAGCATATTAAATGCAATAAAAGTGTCAACTGTTTCAAATAACTTGTGAAAAAATGTCAAAATATGGGAGAAATAATGTTCCATCTACATTCAGCGTAAAAGATATATCTATGTAAAATTAAAACATACTTAATCTGACCTGTACTTATTAAAATGTATAAAAAAAAAAAATTGGTCTTGCTAAATTTTATTACAGTTTAATAAAATGGGTATTTTTACCCGTTTGTTGACAAATTTGGTTTGAAGGATAATGGCAGAGATTGGTAAAGATTTATAATTACAATGAATTAGTCATTCATGCCATTATGTCATCTAATGATTCTTGTTTTAAACATGCCTGACAAGATCTTTTGGTATACAACTACTGATACTCTGAGTGACATTTTAGTGGGTGTCTTCTGTAAATCATGGTAAAAAGATTATGATAGTCATTATTTTTTTGCTTAGAAGAAAAAAGTTAAAACAGAATAAATTCTAAAGTACAGGAAAAATGCTTAAATGATGCTTGAAAAACCCTTTTCATCTTATATATTATGTGTGTGTGTATATGTGACCCTGGACCACAAAACCAGTCATAAGGGTAAATTTTTCGAAATTGAGATTTATACATCATCTGAAAGCTGAATAAATAAGCTTTCCATTGATGTATGGTTTTGGATAGGACAATATTTGGCCGAGATACAACTATTTGAAAATCTGGAATTTGAGGGTGCAAAAAAAATCAAAATACTGAGAAAATTGCCTTTAAAGTTGTCCAAATGAAGTTCTTAGCAATGCATATTACTAATCAAAAATTAAGTTTTGATATATTACGGTAGGAAATTTACAAAATATCTTAATGGAACATGATCTTTACTTAATATCCTAATGATTTTTGGCATAAAAGAAAAATCGATAATTTTGACCCATAAAATGTATTTTTGGCTATTGCTACAAATATACCCATGCTACTTATGACTGGTTTTGTGGTCCAGGGTCACATATATATATATGAAAAAAATACATAAATAAAAAAAATTAAAAAACCTTATACATTCCCTTATACATTTAACCTTAAATGTCACCTTAAAAAAAATTTCGTATTACTTGCTACGTACCCATAAATCATGGTATTTCAAAATGGCAAGCGGTACTGGAACATTAAGAAAACACCAGAAATACCTCTCACTATGATAACATCTAAGATAAGAGCCCACTTTAGGACGTCAATCAATGACAGCTTAAACAGACTCCAAAATAATGCCAACATAAAAAAAACAAACCACAAAGTTGCAAATTACAGTCATGATCTTGGCATGTCATGTGCAGTAATGTACAGTATAATGCCATTGAAATACAGTATGACCTACCGATACAGTAAAACCTTGGCAAGTATTAAGGTAGCAGCTGAAATGAGCACAGTAATAAGCCATCTGTGTTATCGGCACAAAGATTAGAAACACATTACAAATGTAGGTTTGCATTAAAATAAATATAGAAATCAGTAATATTAATTTATGTAATGTGCCTATAAAGACAAAAGTACATATTGTATATTGCAACAATGGTGGCATCAGATCCAATTAGTTATACACAAATCAGCCAGAATACAGCTGAAGCAAAATTCAATGGGCAGCCCTATATTGAGCATTACAGGTGGATGCTGGGAAGGATAATGTTTTATTGACAACAGCTCCACTTCAGGAGAATAATACATAAGAAGTTCTGGGAAGAGAACATTTCCACTGCTTACGATGTGAACCTCAGGAGCATCACATGGTACCTTGTCCACGAGTTTGGTTTGGGGTTTTTTTTTTTTTTTTTGACAGCAGACAGAAACACACCTCACCTTTGACGGCTTTGTTACTTCCTGTTCACACGCCTGTGCTGCTTGCACACATTCCACCCGAGCTGAAAATAGAGTTTTGGTGCGCCGTAAGCCGTTACTCGCTCATGTGATCAGGTCACAGCAGGTCCTGCTCCACCCAGACTGTCTTCTTCTGTTCCTCAAAAATCTTGTCCTTGATGATCCTGACGAGATCCTCCACCCCACCCCAAGAGTCAGGCTCCACACCCGCGTACAAGCACGGCAGCATCTCCAGCTCCTTCTCCTTGGAGCGGCACATCTTCAAGAACTCCTCCTCAGAGTCCACCTTCAGAGGGAGCCTCCTGCTCGAGGAAAACACCAGAAACGATCACATTTGACCTTGAATAATGAAACTAAACCTCTTCAAACTGAAACTAAACAATGAATATGACACTCATTTAAGACCTTGGAAGAGTTCTTGCCTTAATTTTTTGATGTTCCTTTCACAGATTTTGATGAAGATCACGATGGGGTAGATCTCTCTCCTCAACAAGTCTTTCACGCAGCTCAGATCAGCTTCCAGGAGACAGTGCTTATTCTAAGAAACAAAAGACTAATTTAATATCATTTATTTTCCCTAAAAATACACTTTTTAAACTTTCTTGCATTTAATAAGATCAAAAAGCAACAGCTATTGAGGAATCTAAACAATATTGTAAATATTAATTTACAACATAAAGCAAAAAAAGAGAATTGAGAACTCGTCCAGTGAGGTGTCGGTTCTCATTTTTGTCCTGTTTTTGGCACACCTCTTGAACAAGTGAGATTTGCAGTGGAAAATTAGACTCATCTCCAGACACATTAGCAAGTGAAAAACAATATGTTGCCTCTCATCTAACCACCTGATAAACCCCCAAGCAGATTGAATCTGCAGCCATCAGGAGCATCAGGTCTGTCTCCTACATACCACTGCTCATTCTCCTTTCAGTCACATTAAACACACTGAGACTTACAGAGCTGTTTGTTAGTATAAAGTCTTTTTGAATCAAGAGTAGGATCCACTCTGAGGAGAAGACAGGTGATTTTAACAGAGTTTCAAAAGGACAAATGTGAAACATTGCTTAATCCAAGTTTAAAAGGGTCCCAAGACAGATTTTTTTTTATTACAATATGTCTCTTGAGGTTCAATTAATCCTAAAGTTTCTTAAAAAACAAAAAAGTAAAAAAGAAGGAAAAAAGGACCATTCTGACCCTATATCTGAAATGATCCGTTTTAAGGGGTGATTCCCCTAAAAAAAAGCATGCACATAAATGGCCAGTGTTATGATTGGTTAATGTCACTGCATGGAAAACCGTATCAATGTACAGACAAAGCCACTTGTTCCCAACACTGGCGTTTTTCTGAAGTCTGAAGAGATGCAAACAAGCTGTTTAAAACGGATATGTCAAAGTGAACCTTACTTTATTATTCCATTTGTTCTGTTGTCAGGAGTAGCTCAAGCGCATGGTGTTCATCAGAAACTGAATGGGAATCTGTACTCTGTATCAAAGTCCCTTTAAGGCAAGTCATGTCACTCGGTGGCCATCTTTGAAACGCCTCTCGGGCATGCAAGTGCAGCTCCTATCTCTTTGAATGGGGAAACATCAAATTCTCCAAAACTGTTCACCAAGCTTAAGATTAAATTTCATATTTGAAATCACCAATGAAATCTGTCAACTGTCTTATAAATGTTGTTTATTTTGCTCAAATAGTGTTAAAAAAAAGCTTATTTCTTAGGCTAGACCGGCCAATGCGCATGCGCAGTCCTGAGCGCACGACTCAGAATGCTGACTGTTTCTATAGAAACCGGGATTTCTAACAGCAGCTGCAGTGACGTGTTGACTTTACCGATTAGTGATTGGTTATTTTTCTTAGAGGGCGGGGCTACGTTCGATAGAGCAGCCATATTGAGTGTTGCATTTTTCCCCACTCAAAACTATACGAGTGACAAGTCTTGGGTATTCAATTGTCTTTGACTGTATCCAGTGTAGACCATGTCGTTGATAATAATGCTTTAGACCCAACATGACGCAACACTCGCATCCGGTGTAGCTAAGTGTCAGCTGACTGAACACCAGTGGGCATGGCCTAGGGCTGTGGTTCTCAAACTGGGGTACGTGTAAACGTGACGGAGCGGGTATGTGAACAAAATACTGAAATGTACCATAAATTTAATTGTAAATTATAAAATAATCAAATAAAAGGTAAGGTGGCAAATAGGTAAATAAATGTAGAATTGCACTGTTTGCTCACGTGCATCAATCGGAGTGAAGTGAGAGATGTTAAGGCATGCGCGACGCTTAGGACACGCACTCCATTATGGAATAAAAGAGAGGAAAAAATATTTAGGGTAAGGTGGCAAATAGGTAGGCTTTAAAGTGTAGAAGGAGAGGATGGCTTCAATGTCAATTTTAAAATGTGCATCAATCGGAGTGTCCAGTAGCTGCGGGAGATCTTTAGGCAGGTGAAAAGCAGTTAATGCGTACCGCTGTGGCTCCCGAAGAAACATTGTCCAAGAGTGACATCGGCAGGTAAAGTTTCAGCGAGAGTCTGCGTCTCTTTCGCCTCCCCTGCAGGCATTTATGCTATAAAACTTGCAGGATGTTTTAATGGTACAAAGACTTCTTATATATCAAAAGATCAAGGGAAATTTGATTCCTCATGTCATGACTCTTAACTAGTAGTTAAGATCCTGGGCTAGTGTGACAATCCCATTGGTGTCTTTAGGAAAGGGTTAGTCTCGCATAGCCAGACCTTCAGACTGATGGCTGAAGGTCTGGAATCCTTGGCCGCTTTCATTGGCCAAGGCCCGCCCATGAGGCCATTTGACCGACATGTCAAACAACAAATCACTGTTTGTTTCGTTCAGCGTCACGTTTCGGGGCGTGGAAATGTCGCCACAATAACAGACCGGTGTGTAAAACTCTCGGACGAATTTTAAAGATTCTATGCCGCAAACTTTGAATATTTCACATACTTTTGAAAATTCAGCGTTTTTCAAAAAAAGCGCACTCATCATCACAGTTGTAAATACGACGGCTTTCTTCTTTCGTGAGGGGGTTTGGCGACACGGCCTCTTTGTTTCCAAGGCAGAACGTTAAAGAACGCGACACACACGTCTCCCAGAAATCCTGTATAATTCAACCAATCCGATGACGACTTCGAAACTCCTGAAAGTGTTTCCACTTTTGTGTGCCATATGCATCAGACGTTCAGCAAACGGTCCAGTGCGTTCACACCAGACACGACTTGCGCGAATAAATCGCGCTATTCGCGCATAGTTGGACGCTTGAACATTGAGTTTACTCGCTTCATTTGCGTGTGAAATTCGCTTCATTTGCGCGTGAAATTCACTTCACAACAGACACGAATTCGCGTCATGGGAGGGGCTTATATAGCTCAAATTGAGTAAAGATCGTTTTTTACAACGATTGTCCGACCTCCTCACTCACTTTCTTCAAAGGCAAGATCCTTTTTATTCCTGTTTCTATAAAAGTACGAAGATTTAGGCTATCGTACAGCTCAGCTCCGGGTATCCACATACAGCGACGATGATTTTGTCCTCCATTGTTGTTTCGGATTTCTGCCTCAGCTCGCTATGTCGTAATCACGTCACTACTAGAGCAAGCTCCTGATTGGTTAACGCGGCGCCAATTTTCGCCAAAGTTCAGATTTTTCAACTCTCGGATTTCACGCGAATCACGCGTTATGCGCGTCAAACGCCCGAAACGCTCAATTCGCGCCGCGTCATTTGCGCCACAGGATGTCTATTCGCGTCTTTGCATTGACTTAACATGTAAATCACTCGCGCTTAACGCTTCATTCGCGTCTGGTGTGAACGCGCATTGAGACTAGGAAAGGGTTAAGCTCTCACCGAGAGGAAGCACTTCAAAATGATACTGCTCGGCAAAACAGCAGACACATAAATATCTGACAAGCTTCTTGAGTAAGCAGAAGAAATGACAGCAAAAACATAATTTAGCTATTATTAAATTCTTCTGAAAAGAACATTTATTACTGTACCTTGAAGGCAACCGCTTCGATGTTTTCTGGGGTGATGCATTCATATGTGCATGCCTGCTTTTCTTTGGAATAAATGATGGGCTCTATCTTCTGTTTCATGAGGAATTCATCTTTTGTCACAACGTCTGGAAAAAGATGAATTAATAATTCTTGTAAGTAGGCATGTCAAGGAAAACATTACTTGGATCTAGGGAGAGCATCGTAAGGGTTTTATAGATTGTGGTTCTGATTCGATTACTCTTATTAATTCCAGTATCTTAAAGATTCCATTTATGATTATTTTGGAAGAAGAGCTCCCAACTTATTAAAGCAAAAATTAAACTCTGCTAAGGATGTGTAGTCAAAGATACACACTGTGACAATTACACTTAAGTCTCACATTCTAATTAAGTGCACTTTAACTCATCCAGACTGATTTAAGATTTATTTAAAGAATCTGCTAATAGGATCCTTTCATTCATGAATCTAACTATAGTGCCTAGCTGAACTCTGAAGCTGAAACCATTTCTTCTGCAGAATCAGCAGCAGTATAGCAAAAAAAAAGTGCAGATTTTCTTGAACCATTATTGAAATCAAATGTCATCAAATTACCCTGGTTACTTGATTATTTTTTAAAGATAGTTATAGATAGCCCGATAATGGGTTAAACCAATAATTTAGCATTCTTCATATTTTTTTTTTTTTTTACTTGATTAGTTGTCAGTTCTTAAATGTTGGGTTTAAATTATGCCATCTGATGAGTTTTTAAAATAAAACTCCATTACACCACTGCATTCTACAGAAAACCACATTGTTCACAGGAAACTTATTTTAATATCTTGTTTGCATAAATTATTTAATTTTTATTATTTAATGCAATATTAGTCTTGTAAAGCAGGCTGATCAACTTCAGAAGTTAGTGATACAATATTTAGTTATTGTGTAAAAAAAAAAAAAACAGAAAAAGAATGATAAATATAAGCAAAAGAACAAGTAAATCAATCAATCAATCAATCAATCATCCCTATCCCTAACCCACTCAACATTAATAACTGATAATGACTGGATTTATCTGAGGTTTATTACATGCATTCAAAAGCTTGTGCTAAACATAGACTGAGTGGGTTGTTGCTTGTGATGTAAGAGTTGAAGTCATGGAACAAATTAATATAAAGACCTTGTTATCAAGATGATTTTATCATATATGTGACCTATAGCTAATAATGGTGGCTACTGTTTTTTTTTTTTTTTTTACAGAACAACATCTCTATCATCATCACCACAGTGTGCTGTTATAATTAGGACAACCTTCCTCCACCCACTTTTACCTGGTTTGCATATATTGAACTCCATAGCACCTCCAAGATTAAGGAATTTCTGGACGATGGTCTTGGCTAGGACATTGGGGGTGAAGAGGACGGGTCTTTTGCGCTGGCATTGATGTGGAGTCACTAGACTGTACGGGATCAGATTCAAGCTTTTGTTTAAGTCGCTCTCTGGGTCAGATGTGTCTGAAAGAACAGAAACAGTTCACAGGTCAGCTTTGAAAGCAGTATTCTGCTAAATGTCAAATATAATTCAGCATAAACACTAGAAATGGACACGAGCAGCACTGTGAATACGAAAGCAGTGGTTTCTCATTCCTTTTAACCAATCTTTTTTTGGGGATTGTGAACAAAAAGGCTGATTAAACAATTTAGAGCATAACTAAAAAGAGCTAATAAATTATATATATATTTTTTAATAAATTATCTTTTACAAATTCCCATTTTCAAGTTTCATTTTCATGACAGTACGAAGCCTGTCTACAAGGCATCTGCTGCAAAGATTCCTTCGAAATAAACAAGTAAAGATGAGAGTGGGCAGTCTTACCCTCAGGCCTCAGTGTCTCAAAACCTGGTCTGGAAAAGGATGATGGATTTCCTCCATTGACAATGCGGACACGCTCACTGCTGTTCATCCTCTTGTACTTGTTATCCACCCTGCTGACAAACTGACACCAGAGATCTCTTTTAATCTCAGCAAGACTCTGCTCTTTTCCTATCTGCAGTAAGACCTCAGCACTATGGCAGGGAGAGCAAACTCAAGAAGACCTGTTACCTGTAATAACTGAAAGATGAAGACACTGGCTCTGGACAGACGTGGACTAGACTTGGGGTCTTGAGACGGTGTGGGCTCCTCAGGTTGTAGAGTGTTCTGTGAGCACAAATGGAAGTGAGAGAATTTATTAGAAAATAACTCATGGAAAGTGATATCTACCAGGGCTGCATTTCCCAAAAGCATTGTAAGCTAAATTACATCGTAGACCCACTGGGCCTCATTTACGAAACGAACGTACGACAGAAAACTGGGTGTACTGTCGTTTCAACGCAAAATTTGGAAATTATCAATATGGACGTGCGCGGTGGCTACGATCAAATCTCACGTCTGGTCTCAGCTCATGTACGCAAGTTTTTAAACTTGCATGCAGCATAGTAAATCGGGTGGAGAATTGTAGAATGACAGCATTTTGTTCATTTAGGTTATTTTCCTGACCGTCAACCGATCGAAGCTCATTAGTCGATCGTTAACCAGTAAGATTAGAATGTCTTTTTTGTTGTTGTTGATGTTGTTTGTTTTAAACAGGGCTTTAGCTTTATATGCGCGAATAGCAGCATAAACAACAGACCATGAGGATTCAATCGTCGCATCATGCACCTGCAGCACTTCTGTGAACGGAGAAAAACAGAAATTAAGTCTATAAAAGGAATAAAATAAATATGACCACACAAAATATATAATAGGCTATAATATAATAGCCTATTATAAAACAAAAGGAAAAAAAAAAAAAAAAACTGTGCAACAAGTATAGGCTACGCTCGTTTTTGTGACACTCTTAATGAATTTTATTTTATTTCTTTTCTTTATATCTTTATTTGATTTTATTCATCGGATCGCGCTGGCGCCTCACGCACACACTAACAACATTAGTTCTAGCGTTGCTTGACATTTCAGCTATTCATCATCAAATTAAAATGTAATCAACGAAATATAAAAGTTACACTGTTTATTTTAAAAGGTCCGCTGTGAAATCAGCGTGCAGTGCCCAAACAAACATTTTTACACATGTGAAGGATTTTATGTGAATATTGGAACATGAGTGAAGTATAAAGCCATGTTTAGGCTACATAATAAATAATAGTTTAACAACCAAATAATACAAATATTACAAAAATGGAAACATTGAATTCTTGTCGAACGAGAGAGGCTTGTGAGCGCATGCAGTTTCAGCTTTGCTTGACGTTTGTGTGCTGTTTATAATAAATGCCAGCTTATAGCGTGATTTTTTTATATTATAGTTTAATATATAATTTTATAGCTGCTTATTTTGTCATTCTTGTTCTGTAATATCGTTAAAAGTAAATGATTTGTTGTGGACTGAAAGGAACTAAATAGGCTAATAATGTTTATGTTTGCAAAGGTTTCCTTATATTTACTGGTATTTAATATACATAAAAAAAATTATGAAATTCTTTGCAGTTACAAGGTTAACGGGTGTTTTTGCAGTAAGATCAATTTCTCTTTCATGAGATTACTTTCTCTTTTTGGCCAGGTTTTGTTTCTCCGTGTCGTAAACTCTAGGGGCGAGGTTTCTAAACCGGGGTGTTTTTAGGGGCATGATATTCAAATGACGATTGTTTTCAGCTGGCAGATTTATCAACATACGATCATTCGTACGATGAGATTGGCGGCATACGAATGTTTCATGAATCACACGTGAACTCTGTTGTAAGTTGATTTGTGTGCACGGATCTGTGCTCATTTCTATGTTAGATTGATAAATGAGGCCCATTGAAACCAATGGAGCTACGATCAATTTAAGCTTACGATTCTTTTGGGAAACATAGTCCTGGGCAATTTATGAGAAATGTGTCATTCAAAAATCATAAAGGGAATGACATCATGACTATGAATTAACTGACATATGACTATACACACAACACCTACACTGTATTCAGCAGCCCTGATGAACAACAGTGTGAACTACTTTAATATGGAGAGTAGCCAATCAAAACAGAAGTAATTTGCATTAAAGGGCACCTATTATGCAAAATTCACTTTTCCATGTTGTTTTAACATAAATGTGTGTTGGCAGTGTGTGTACACAACCACCCTATAATGATTAAAAATCCACGCGCTCCTTTTTTTTAATCCCCATAAATCATAAGCAGTGTCTCAGAACGAGCCGTTCGCAGAATCTGTACAATGTGACGTCACATTTTACAAGCCCCGCCCACGACTGTTGACAGACATATTACGCTGCTGTCACAGATCTAATATAAACATGTGATTTCTTTCCTAGCTGTTTACCTTCATAGACATAACCGACTGTTTTTGTAACTCGTGTGTTTTTAACATAAACTTGTGTGTATTTGACAGTTTAAGCGCAATAAGACATGAAAGAGAACTTGTGTGCGCTAGGGGTGTGCGATATTGACAAAAAATAATATCTCGATATTTTCTTGGATCTTATCGATAACGATAATTAGATGATATTTTGCTGAGTGTGTTATTGTGCTGGTATCTTTTTTTATATTCTTCATATTTTGTGTGGTGTGGTCAGTTCACACTCATAGAAATTAATCTTTTCAAATAAGTTAAAATGGATTTTTACCTCTTATGGGCATTTTTACCTTTATAACGCCATTTTTCTAAAAGTATGCATTATCTTTTGAGTCAAATTCTTACATTTAATCAGTGAATTAGAATAATAAGACATCTGGGCTGTTACCAAGCAAATGAAATCAGTATCAACTAAATTCATCTTTGCAATGCAGAGGAAACACAGAAGCTGCATCTAAAGTGGCATTTAGATGTAATTGCACACTGTTTAATGCAGGACATGAATGCATTTAACCTGGAATTACAAATGCATGAATAATGTTTTGATATATTAAACATAAAACGTTTAATACTGTTATTTGAAATTATTTAAATAATAAAAAGAAACTTAAATGTGAAATTAAAACCGCCGGTAGGTGGCAGCAAGTCAGTGTTAATAAATGAGTGAGGAACGAAACACCGTCATGTTGCTCAGGGACGCAAAACAGAGTTGTGGCTGTGTTCGGAATTATTTTTGTTGTCGAAATAGAGCAAAAACAGGCAATATGGTGTCTAAAACAAAAGTCTCTTAATTTCTTGTTTTTGAACTGTTGTTAAAAAAAAAAAAAAAAAAAAAATCAATATTACGTTTGTAATCATGGTAATTTTTGGAGAAAAAAATGGCACTCTTTGTGTGATATTGATTAACTATATGAAATGTTATAAATATTTTTTGTCCCCATATCTTGAATTTTGTGATCATTCTAAATGCATTTTATTAGACTGCATCATGCAGTGAAAGAACACACTCTCGCACTAGTCTAGACGTAATGTAATGTAAGCGTGCACTCTGTAGGGGTGTTTTTTTTTTTTCGCAAAATATTCGATAATGTCAAAACACACATCGTTAAAACAACAATTACGATATTATCACAGACGGTATATATCGTAATTACCGTAATAAATCGTAATTATCGTAATACCCCTAGTGTGCGCTCAAAAAAAAAAAAAAAAACGGTTATCAGAAGTTTAAACTAATATGGTTTAAAATGCATGATTTCAGTGAGATAGACATGATAATCAAAACCAAACAGATGTTTTTAGCAGACATCTGAGATACAGCTGTAAAGGCACAGCCCTATTCTGGAAAAGGGGGCAGGAAGCAGCAGATCATTTGCATTTAAAGAGACATGCATGAAAACAGCTTGTTTCTACTTCCACTCAAAATAGGCATTTTCAAAATGATATAATAAATTATCTGTGGGGTACTTTGAGCTGACACTTCACAGACACATTCTGGGGACACCTGAGACTTATAATACATCTTGTAAAAAGGGACATAATAGGTCCCCTTTAATATGTCTTAAATGCACAGAACAAACAGTTTGCTTAATTCTGAGGATCAAAGACAGGTTCAGACAGGTTCATGACTGTTTTCCTTCAATAGTTGTTGACTGACATTTTAAATGGACTCAGATCCACAGCTGCCCAGTACATAAAAGAAGATGCTTTTTCATTAGATGGATAAAAACAGTTATGATGCACAGAAGAAAATCAGTCATACTGGTTTGGAACGACATGAGGGTGAGTAAATGATGAGATTATTTTCATATTTGGCTGAACTATCCCTTTGAAGTGACAAAAAAAGTGTTGAATATTGTCACATTAATTGGCATTCAAATTATGTCTCGTCGGTTCTGACTCATCAACAAACATAAAAGCCAAAAGTGGGCGCATTTCTCCAATAATCCAGAAGGAACTGACCCGGAGTCCTCGCAGAGTTTCGACTTCCTCTCGACCTCCTCGACACATCAGCTTCTGAATCTTCACCAAGAGGAGCTGCTGGGCTCTGGGGAGGAGGTGACAGCTAAGTTCACTTTACAGCTTCTCATCACAGTCAACAGATATAAAAATGCACACCCACACACTCACCTACGCACTGACAGGCAATCTGCAGCAGGCAATAGACAATGTTCACACTCGTTTTGAAACCGACCCTATTATGGTCACTCAGTTTTCAGTGTCCTCACCTGGAGTAGCTCGGTATGGTGCCTCTCTCTGTGTCCTTGTTGGTGAAAGGGTCAACGCGGGCACACAGCCACTCGCATTTGCCCTGGTGCATGGTGTCCAGAACATGGAGCACCTCATCACATCGTACATTCAGTGAGCAGTTGTCCAACTGGCTGGAGATGTTCAGATTGAGACGGATGTAGAAAGAGTCTCCGGATACCACTGTGCCATCTTCAATGTCCTTCAGCAGCCGCCTGTAGCCTGGAAACAAGAAAGCAGGGTCAAAACAGGGACCCAATAAAGAGCACAAGAGCCACTGAGGTGCTGAGAAGTGACCCTGAGAACAGTTTGTTGTGGATGCAGCTTAACACAACACTGAATAAGATGGTGTGTGATGGAAACAGAGCAGCAGCACATTTGATTCAGACAAGCCGTGAGCTAAAAGACCAAAGCCCTGTCTTTTCTTTAGAGTGTGAATATGTTATTAGCTTCGTTCCAGAGTGGCGTAGGACTTTGTGAAGTATTGGACCTTCTAACCTCCACTATGCATATTGAACTCTTGAAAAAAAGCATCCTCTTTTTAAAAGAGGTCTGAGCTCACCATCATAGTTAGACTTGTAATGGAGATGCACTTGTCCGGTACATCTCTGCAGGGTCCAGTGAGCTTCCTCTTTGGTGCAGGTGTCCAAAGCCACACTCTGAGCTTCTCCACGAACATTGCCTTCCAACTAGGGGATAAATGAAACCAAACGGGAAAGATTACTACTACTACTACTACTACAACAGGTTTTTTTTATTTCGGTTGCGGAGAATATGCAGGAGTTCAATCCCACCATTAAAAGATGATGTCCGACTTTAACTCCGGCCTGGTCTGTTTCAGAACCAGATTGGACAGAGGACACAAAGATGCCGCTATCATTTCCACCAATCAGAGTGATGTCCGATAAAAGGTTTTCTCCAGAGAGAAAAAGGCTCTGCACTGGCCGCAATGTGTTTTGCGGAGGGCTCGATGTCAATGAAGGACGAAACGGTCTGGAGAAAGAAAAAGCACACATGCACAGATCAAAGCGGAGCGATAATATAGATGTACAAATTGAGATGACAGAAACCAGGTTTATTTCTCAAGGTCGCCAAAATAGAAAGTTGATTCACCGCCTATAATGATTATAAATAACACTATGATTATAAGCAGACATCAAAATACCTCTCCAAAGAGAATTTCCTGAAGATGTTATTGACTTGCTCCAGATCATACGAGTCCATTGTCTCAGACTGGTGGGAAGATGAAGATGAATGGATGGATGAAGGCCCGTAGGAGGAAAAGTCTAAGTCATGGTCATCTACAGTAAAGAAAGAGACATTTTTACAAAAGCGAGTCACTTAAATGTATGATTCAGCGGTGAGTGGGTGGAATAAGTGATTTATGCGTGTTCATACCCATGTCGGCATTGTCTCCACTGTCAGTATCTGCAGCGTCTGAAATGGGAATACTGAAAGAGAGATACAGCATAGTGAACTTTACTCTACAATGCCAGCAACAATTCACTATGACTTTACTAAAGCTACTAACTGGTATTTTTCTGGAAATGCATCCTAAATAATCCATAAATAAGTAACAATATCCATTTAACTTTTTGTTACAACTACACCAGTTTAAAATACTGTTAGACAACTAGTTTTAAAAACAAATTTCATAGTTTGTGTTCTATCCATGGTTTTATGAATGTTTACTCATCCTTAAGTACTGTTGTTTTACACTGAAAAAAAAATATATAAAGTATTATGTATGAACATATTTTAAGGTAAAATAATAATTTACATATATTTATGTATTTTACATTAATGTTTATTTTATTGATTTATTCAAGTCAGCATCTATTGGCAAGAACTAAATAAATATATTTTAAATGTTTAGCAATAATACATGTTTTATAAAAACAAGTCAACATGGTCTTACTGTAAATACCGTTGTTAAACAAGGGTTACTATGGAATATGGTAAACATATCATTAATAATAGAAAGTCTATTCTTTTCTTTTGATCAGTGTGTATGTTACATAGAGCTCTGATTTTAATTACCATTTGTATTGAGAGTTTGGGTTCTCCTTGCTTCTCCTGACAATGGAGTTCTGGTCTGGAGGCTCAGGCACGGTGGACAAGATACTGTCATTACGGCATCGCAGCTGAAGAGACAAGCACACACACACCATTTGCCTTCAAATTAAAGCTACTTGGAGAGATATACAAACTAGATGAAAATGCATTAAAGCCTACATTTTTATAGCAGATCTCTGCAGGGGAAATCACTACACTGGCACTGTTAAGACTTGTGTTGTCAGTGGCTGCAGGTTCTGACAGATCTCCATTTGTGAAAGGCATAGCTATATAGTGAGAGATGAAATAAAAGGAAACCAAGCTTACAAGAAATTCTTTTTGAAAACATTCGGTGAACATTACCATACGATAACTACATATTACCTGCAAGTTCACACGCAGCTCCGTCAAAGCTCTTTAAAAACATTTTACCTTGGAATTGAGGACTTTTGGGTCCAGCGGCTGGAGATTTTGGTCTGTTAATCTTATAAATGAGAATTAAAGGCATTAGGATGCAGAAATATTCTTGAACAAAGATGTAAAATGAGAGATTTAAAGACATAGCTTCAAGTTTGTACTCACTCTGCCCTTAAGGTTACATCTGCGTTGAAGCTTAGGCTCTTGATCATCAACAGTGTCTTCTCCAGAGTCTTCTGAAGGACCTCCTGTATTTGGTTGCCCAAAGTGCTGAGCTATAATTAGTGGAGTAATGTCTCGTGGCAGACTCTGAGAGGGAAATATCATGATAAAATAAGAAAAAAATAACAACAGCCAATTAGCTAATAACTGATATGGTGATAAAATAGTATAAACAAAGTCCTTCTAGTTTCAAAGGGGGAAAATTAGAAAAAAAAAAAAAACTTTTCATTCACAAAGATCATTTCTCACCTGATCCAAACCATTTTCTTTGGCCATCCGTCTCAGTTTGCACTCCAGGTTGACTATCTTGGCTTCTTTGCGTACGATTTCAATTTGAAGTTCATCGCTCCTCTCTTCCAACTCCCGTATTTGCTTGCGGTACTTGTCTTTGTCAATCAGACATTGAGACACGAGGTGTTGAGCATCATCTCTTGACTTGAAAGCCTGTGGACAGAGAAAACTACACTATATCGATAGCCCTTTTAAGTAACAGGAAATGAACTAATCCAAAGCCATCAGTAGGAACATTAGTACTCAACCTGGTCCCGCTCACGTTCAACCTCTTCCAGCTGCACCATGACCGTATTCATGCGGTTCTTGTACATTTCGCAGTCCTTCACCAAAGTGGAGCACTTCAATTCAAGGTCCTCCTTCTCTTCCAGGTACTGTGCATTATTAGATTAAACATTTCTCATATAAACCCATCAATAGAATAAATAGCATAGTGGGATCATTCAAAATTGTATCGCATGACCCTGAGAGGAAACCTTACTGTTAAAAAATTCAAAATCAACAGTTTGTAGGATTTCTTTTCAGCAGATTATTAATACCTACCCCTCAGACCATCATTCCACACTAAACAGTTTCATGCGACTCAAACCTTGCTGACTGCATGTCGAAGAGACAAAGCTTCATCATTTACAGAGAAAAATGCTCTGCTACGGCATAAATTTCCATTTTGTTGTGACAGAAATTTCCATAGCACACCAACACTTTCAAACAAGGATTACTTTCCATGTCAATAAACAAACAAACACTAACATATATTTGGGAATTTGGGCTTTAACAAGCACTCTGCACACATTAAACTTGGTTGTAGTGTTAAGAGAGATGCAGGTAAGCTACACAAGACTAACTCAAATGTTCTGTTTTTCTTTTGTGGCTGAAGTAGGCCTTCAACACTCTAAAATGCACATTTTATCCAAGAAGTAGAACATTTGAAAAGCTCCAAAAGAGGGCTGACTGTGATAAGAAGTCGCTGCCGCCACCCCTCCCCCTCCCTTCCTGTCTTAGCCCGAATTCTGACACTTTTCACACGTCACTTCAGATGCACTTCTAATTAGAGCTGCAGCACATTGCAGAAGGGGCCACTTAGAGCAGCCAGTCCTCATCAGCCTCTGTCACTTCTCGTTCATGTGTGACAAGAGAAAAAACCTTTGCCTACACTTCATTATTTCTAGCCGTCAACAAAAAACTCTCATGCTGAGACCATATTAAATACGCTTAATCCCCCGTGAGGCCAATGTAATATCACATTTGGCATGTTCATTATGAGGGCATTTGAACATTCAGGATGTGACCAAATTGACCAATACAACCTGACGCTTAAGGTCTCTGCCAAAAGTGAGCTGTCTACCTAGACAGCTTTTTCAGGCACTATACAGTCGGTGGACTTACAGTGTTTCAAATAGCAAGCAGCAAAGTTATGCTGCCATATAAGGTGACTCATTTTTTAGCAAAAATCCATTGCATTGCTTGCAGATAAGCTGCAATGCATCTAGCTCGCATATGAATAAAGCATACTTATATTATTTCAATAAATACGAATACAAAGTCGTTCCTCTTTTTTAACGCCATGTCAACACCAAAGGCTATTTTCATAGAAAGAATAGGAAAGCATAGTTTAAAAAAAGATACATCACTATAAGACACACTACAGTTCAAAAGTTTGGGTCAGTAAGATTTTTTATGTTGTTGAAACAATTGTCTATTGCTGAAGTCTGCATGTATTTGATTAAAAGTACAGTGAAATAGCAATATTGTGAATTTTATTTCGATGTAAAATAACTGGTTTCTGTTTGAATATATGGTAAAATGTAATTCATTCTTGTGATAGAAAAGGCTGAATTTTCAGCATCATTACTTCGGTGTCACATGAACCTTCAGAAATCATTCTAATATACTGATTCACTTTTGAACAATTTAATACGTCCTTGCTGAATACAAGTATCTAAAAATGTAAGTACTGTAAAGTAAAACAAGCAAACAAACAAAAAAGGTTTACTGACCCCTCCCAAACATTTGAGTGGTAATGTATTTCATCTTGATATTTGACAATTTCTAAAAGTTTTCTTTGTGAGTTTTCATTTGTAATGAAGAATAGTGTATTTACCCAACACTTGTATGTACTATGCATAGTTTGAAAAGGAGCTTGAAGCTGAAATGATTATTTTAGTATAAGGCTGGTCCTAACCTTGTCACGGAGCTCCTCGGCCTGTCGGATCTCTTCGTGCAGGTTATAGAGTCTGTTGACTAGCTCCTGACGATCCTCTAGAGCCTCCTGTCGGTCATGCTCCAAGATATCCAAGATGGCCTTGTCTGAATCAGGTAGAGGCCCGGGCTGTGCATACAAAGAAACAAAACAAGCATACAAAACAACTTTGAAATCTCTGACTTGGAGTAACCTTTCCCAACTGTTTGCTTTTCGCTGTCTTCTATTTACTGTGATGCAAAAAGCGTCTTCACCTGTATGATGGACTGCAACTCCTGGAGTTTGATCTTCAAGACCTCATTCTCTCGCTCCAGCTCAAATATCTGCTCTTTCCGAGGTCGGTTCTCAATATCATTCTTCAATTTCAGAGATTGCCTCCTTTCCATTTTGCACTCCTCCTCCACCTTGTTCAGCTTGTGCTTTAGTTGGTCAATCTAGAGCAATAGGAGTGATTCATCACTTTTAGCAGTAAATATAGAAGACAGAGAGATTTCTAAAGACAAAAATCAACTCGAATCATCCTGCAATGCTTGCTGAAGCCCTCTGACCTCTAGCTGCAGGTCTCGGCTCCTCATCACAGCCATATTCTTCTCCTCGCTGAGCTGGGCATATCGCATAGCCAGCTGATAGTTGTCGTCCTTGACCTTCATAAGTTCATCGTTATAGTTATTACGCTCTTCTTTCATCTTATTGTAGCGTTCCTGGAAAGTCTGCAGCTCCTGGTTGGCCAGTCGTAGCTTCTTGTGCTCATCTTCTAGTGTGCGACATTTGGTGATGATGTCCACCCGCTGCACGTCTTTAGCCTTGGACTGCTGCTGAAGCTTTATGACTTCATTCATTAAAAACTGGATTAGCCCTTCCTGGCCCTCTTCCACTACAGGAAAAGAACAAAATACAGTCAATTAAACACTACTGCACAAAAAAGTACCATGGCATTCTTGAAGTGTCATGCAAAGATCATGATATATATTTATAGTAATTATTTATCACCACCTGACACCATTAGTGTACCATAGTAGCACCATAGTAATTGTTTACAAGGCTACTGCGCAAATCTGAAAGGGGATTTATGGCAGATGCTCATCCCAGAGGGGAAGCAGGTGGAAGGCAACAAACATTTTTAAGGCATGGTTGTAGGTCATTTATATGGGCAGCATTTTAATTTAAATTGGCTCACCGACTATAGTGGAACATCTGCGTGTAGGCTCCTTCCCCGTGACAAGTTTGTAGAGGTCAGGGTAGTACAACTCTAGACTCTCTAGAAAAACCACATAGCCTCGCTCTCCCTTTGTGTGCAAGATATCCAACAAACGACCTGAAACATAAACCACTGCAGCATGACTCTTGTTGAACTGAAAAAAGTGCAATGACTTATTTCTACCTGATGTGACCTTTATAGATTACTTTAAATAGTACATGTTAATATGATCAGGATGAATCATTATCAGAAAGTGTTTGTTTTTTTCTTAATCTAAATTTAGTCAATATTTTGTCATGTCATATATATATAATATATATATATATATATATATATATATATATATATATATATATATATATATATATATAATAAGTAATTTTTTCACTCTTGGCTAAAATGCCATCTTATACTACAGTAGTTATATATATATATATATATATATATATATATATATATATATATATATATATATATATATATATATACAAAACTGATACTGATTAATTCGGTCAACAAGAAATCATGATTTTTAGCTATATGACACTTTTTACAGAAAATATTATACTGTTATTGCCAGTAACATCTTGTGATCCATGATAATGAGTAACAAATTATTTAAAAAATTAAAAATATAACTATTTGAAATGAAAATAGCAGAAACAAATAATGACTTTGAACACCAAATGTACTATGTAATTATAGAATCACCCATATATATATTTCTTAATATATTTGAAATATTAAAGTCGGAATGAAATGGAAATTTACTTTGGAAATCTCTTTTCTAAATGCATGTTATAGTGATCTTATTGTAAACGATTCATCCGTTCTTCTGAAGAAAATAAGTCATCTTAGATGGTAAAACGTAAATTAGCATTAACAGCATTTTCACTTTTCGGTGAACTATCCTTTTAAACATGCATGAACATGCATGAAAAATAAATGAATAAAATGAAAAGAACAGGCAAACTCTGGCATTACTGATTATGATCAGATTTTTTTTTCCATTATTGTTGATGAAAAAAAAAAAAACTATGAAATTTTGTTCATGAAATTAACTGTAATATCAAATAATTTCTAGGCTAGATTAAATAAAACTAGGTCCTCAGACTGTCAGGGTCCTGCAAGCATGCTTATCCAAATGATATTATTCAATAAGTCTTATTGCTTAGGGGGTGCACAGGTCGACCATCCTGTACATAGACGACAGCTCAAGTACTGACTGTGTTTGGTATAATATTATTATAATTTTAAGATCATTTTGAATGACTTTAACATCCATCATGAAAGAGACCACTGAAAATTAACCTCAGATCTTGAAAACAATTTAAAGGAAAAAAGAACATTTAAACTGTGATAACAAGCGTATTCCATGACAAACACTGTACCAATCACTGAGTATGTATTTTGAATAATGTTAATAATTTTTTAAAATTTGATTATGTATTTATCCACTTTGTTGCAAGCGTGAAACAGCAGCAGGCATGCAGAGAGAGCTCCGCCCACACGATCTTCCGATTGGCTGGGATTTGTGATTGATTTTGTAGCATCTCATGGAAATGTTGCACCTGTTGTGGACAGACAAATTGCTCATCGCATTGTGTTTGATTTAACTCTGTAGTGCTGCTTTAGCAGGAATGTCCAGATTTGTCTTTGATGAAAGCAGTGCATTGCATTTTAACTCACTAGAGAAAGCTGTGGCACAAAAAGTACTTGAAAGATCTTCTGTATTACGTGCCAAACTGCCGGTCCCAAAGGGAAAAGAGAATCATTAGGGGGCTGTGAAAATCCCAGCCGTGGTAAACAAGCATTTTGATGTGCTGCTTTGTGACAAACAAACAGTACAGACTTTAGCAAGCTGCTCGGGCGAAATCCCTGTCATCCGTGTTGCCTGTGGCCGTTTGGAAGTTGAAAAATGACACAGAGGTTCAGGAAGGAGTCGTTGGGAAAGAAAAACTACAGCGGCAGCTCACAGGATTAAAAGCGTCCATTCATCATCACATTACACCACTGGAAAAACACAGTGAAAGATGGGGTGACCAAGTAACTGATTGATGATGTGATTTGCATGTAAATGTTTTCAGCATTGAATTTGCATTTCCATATTCCATGGTGTTTAGTATTTTCTGTCACCGGCATCTATAAATGTTGATGTCCCTGCAATACGATTTGGAGAGCAAAACCAACCTTGGGCGGATCCATATCATATCATAAACAATGCTACGGTATATGCTTAAGCGGACAGGAAAACACTGAATAATACCTGCTCGGTTGACTTTGGACTCCAGCAGGCGAGAGTTGAGCACCTCGTCTTCGTCTTGTTCGTCGATGACCTTGCATTGGCGCAGATATGAGGTCAGCTTGTTGGGGTTGACGAAACGGCACAAGATGTACCGGTTCTTCTCGGCATTTTCCCACAATGCCTCCCCATAGTCTAGCAAGTTCATTGAGCCTCCGTTTTCCATTCCTGCAGAGGCCTCTATGAGACGAGAATGGGAAAGAATAACATTTTAGATGCGGTTTCGACACTCCTTTCACACCCATAGCATTGACTGCACATCAGATAAAAAAAAAAAAACTTGTTATTGCATGCTCAAAGATAAACGTGTCCATTCATCCATGGAAAATGGATCGACATGATCTGATTTACTTCCTTCATGCAGTTTTATGGTCTAAAGTGAGTGATTTATTGGCTTTTTTAACAAATAAAATACAACACTGAACACTAAAAGTAAAATAATTAGGACTGCACGATTAATCAAAATAAATTTTGTGATGATAAAAATAAAATCAAGGCTGTGATGAAATGTTTTTTGTGTCTCAGTGTGACTCGGTCACGATTATTATTATTGAGTCACATTGATATATAATCACTAAATTTTGGCCACATTTTGTACCCTACAAACAAGCACAGAAAAGCTTTTTTTAATTAAAAGATTTTTTTCTCCCAAATCATGCAGCGCTAAATATAATCAATTATTTTAAAACAATCTTCCATTTCTGCTGACGTCACTGACCATGCAGGCTTTTAATCAGGGTAGATAATGAATTTTACAATGATGAAAATGAGGCTGTGAGGGATAGACTTTAAAGGCCATTGCACACTGAGTTCGAAATTTTCGCATGCGTTTTTCCGTTTTTTCGTATTCGTCATCCTTTCCTATCAAAATGCATGCTACAGATGCGAAAACGCAGAAAATCGAACCTGATCCGAATTTTATGACGGACGAAAGTTTCGGAGGCAGTGTGTAAACGTGATTGACACAACGTGAGGTCATAGTTATTTTTTTAACGTGCGAAAATTTCGGACGAAAATTTCGGACTCAGTGTGCAATGGCCTTTAGTCTTTAAAATGTAAACCACACATAATCTTTAACTCACAAGTTTCAAAATTGCTTTTTTGGCATTTCTTTTGCTTTTTGATGTTTTGTCAACTAAACAACTGGTATATTAAAGAACAATACAATTCATTTAACAAAGTTTATTTCTATCCCATTCCACACTACATGTTTTCTATTGTTTTCATGTTGACTTGTTTGCTCAAATGTTGATTATAGTTTATTTAAATGCAAAATGAACTTCTTGTTACAACAGATTCATACAATATACAAAAAAAACATGTTATTAAACTGCCACTGACACTTGCAAATGTATAATTTTTAAATTACAATGATTGTTTCCACAATTGTGGAATCACTTTCACACCACTACCTTTAATACCCATGTATTATCTTTAAATATCTTCTCTACAATGTCAACAATAAAACAATTCATGCAAGAGTGACCTGCAGCTGTGGCAGCTTTGCGCCACCATAATGACACATTTGTGTCCTGCGGCGAGCATCATGTTTCTGTGTGCAGTCACACACTGCCTAGTTTTAGAGAGGTGAAATAAACCATATCTTTTTTTGAGCCGTGTGGAAAGTGGCTGTGAAGATGCCACAGCATATGACTAAAGCTGAACTAGTGACTAGTGCTGAACTGAGCTGATAGTCTTCTGAATATCTGATGGCTGCAGCACACAAGCATGTGAATCAACTGTGTACCTGGATCACAGATTGCAGCACAGTGATTAATGGTCGAATGTTATGAATAGCGAGAGCAGGGCTGCAGATGGCAGATAAAATGCTGATATAGGCTATACGTAAGACAGTTTAAATGCACAAATATCCTGAAATCAAGTAAACACTTAAATGTGCAAGCACTTATAAATGGTCACTGCTAATTTTTTACTAGATTCATATGTTCATGGGTTTATTAATGTAATTATTATCTTTGAGAACATTGCTCTGTATGCATCTTAAAGAGATGAATATGTCTGTGTTTTTTTTCTCTCCATATAATGGAGGTCAATGGTCACCAAAACTGTTTGGTGCTATTTCTTCAAAATATCTTCTTTCTTTTTGTTCCACAGAGGAAAGTCATTCAAGTTTGAAATGACATGAGGGTGCATAAATTTTGACTGAGTTTCATTTTGGTGTGAACTACATAAAAAAAAACACACACACACACACACACACACACAGAGGAAACAACAGAGGAACGTAACCTGTGTCATCAGCTCTTGGACAGATTGACACTCGATTGCAAAAAGACGATCAACATAGAAACCGGCTAGCAACCATCCAAATACAGTAGCAAATAAAGAAATTCCCCCATTTCAGTGTTGTTGAATCTATATTCAACAATCAATGCTTCACATACACAAAGATTATTTAGGATCGGTAAGATTATTGTAATGTTTTTGAAAGAAATCTCTTTTGCTCACCAAGGTTGATCATAAATACAGTACAAATACTAGTATTTTGAAAATTACAATTTAAAAGAACTAGTTTCTATTTTTTTTTCTATTTTTAAGATTTTAAGAATGTTAATATATTTATTTAGTGTCAAATGATGCTTCAGAAATCAATCTAATGTGCAGATTTGATGCTCAATAAACATTTCTTATTATCATCAATGTTGAAAACAGCTTTGCAGCTTAATATTTGTGGAAACAGACATTTTTTTCAGGATTCTCTGATGAATAGAACATTCAAAAGAACAGCATTTATTTCAAAAAGAAAATCAATTTAATGCATCTTTTCTGAATAAAAGTTCATTTAAAAAGAAAAATCTGAACCTTTGGTTGTAAACTGAACCTTTTAAGATTTTAACAAGCGTACACCTCATCCTTATTACACGGTTCATTATCTAATGGCGAAAAAGCAATCCTGACACAGTCACCATATCACAGTTTCATTCTTTGGAAGAAACTAAATCACAATGAAACTGATAAATGATGAGACTTTCTCTGGGGAGAACACTTCGAATACAATGTGTCTTTGTGTCTTTTTCTGGCCTTTGAGCCAATTTATTCCTGACAAGAAAAAAAAAAGTTCCAGCATGCTTATGACCTCTCATATTTTCCCTGCTTTTCTATGAGACATAAATGTAAATTAATGTGCAGTATCATATTAACACAAGTCTCTGCATGACAAATTTCTCGGCATACATTTTTGCGGTGACTGGACGCATTGAAGGTGCAGTCAGCCCCCTTCGGCTGCATAATACCATCATTGTTCTCCTTTGCAAATGAAATCAAACCATTACTACTGATATGCCCACACATGCTTTTGCATATTCCTGTGTATCTATCACCCCAAACTCCATTCCTATACCTGCCCTTTCGCTTTTGCCCCCTAGGCTCTGCGTATGCGAACGCAAACCGACTGTAATGGCCTCACAGGAGACATTTGATCAGACCTCAGTGGGTTTCTGATTAAAGGGAAGGAAGAACTGCAGACTTTAGCCAGCGTTTGCCATTTTTACATGCAGTATCTAATGTGGGAGGGATGAAGACATGTCGCATACGCCACATCAGAAGTCATACATATAATATTAGCCATCAGCATCCATTGTTGTTCAAAAAAAAAAAGCAAAGACAGCTGGAAATCAGAGAAACGCTTGGGAGAGTGTGTGAGAGTAAAGTTTTGAAAGCAATTGAGGGCGAGAGCATTCTCCCACAATGAAAACGACCCCCTTTACGAGATCAACATCACTCTTGTTTGGGAAACTACGGGTTTCTCCCCTCACATTTTAGCACAATGATTAACAATATACTGTCATTTATCATTTTGGCTTTGTGTTCGTGTCAGGACATGACTCAGCCGAGTCAAAAATTAAAGCATCACGTACAGCATTTCACCCTGACAGACACACAAACATGCAGTCCACCCCCACCTTCGTCTTATACCTTGACCAGATTTCCTCTTCACTTATTTTGGAGTTGGTGAGTAAGAGACCGCTCTTCACTTCCTCATTTCATTAGCAGGTGTTTAACTCGGCCTCATAAAAGGAGAAATGTTGGGAGCACATTTAAAGTTGCACAGCAGAAGTGATACTCTTTTTGAAGTATATTTAAAATTCAAATTATCAGGAGATCAACTTCCACTTACCAGAGTAAGTCAGTATATACATATAGTGCATCTACATCGGTGTCTAGGTGCGTCACTGTTGGTGTGGAAAGAGATGGATAAATGGAAAATATTTATTTTTTTGGGCTAAAGTCAACTTATTCACTATAAATTATCCCAGTATATCCCAGGAGAAGTGATTGAAATTGCATGAATGTGGATACAGTTCTTAAATATATAATGCATTTTGTATTATGTTACATTTGCATCATATCTGGAACAATGGAAAAACTACCTGGAATCTGATCTGACCACTGAGACACATTGAATAAAATTCTGATTTTATGTGGATTTCAATCCACATATGGTTTGGGTTAGATTTTTTAATACTTGCTAAAGCTGCATTTATTTGATTAAAAACTCAAAACACCTGTTTTCAATTTGAAAGTATTTTTGAAATTTAATTGACTCGTGATGAAAAGACTGAATTTTCAACAGTCATTACTTCAGTTTTCAGGATCACATTATCCTTCAGAAATCACTCTAATGTGCTGATTTGCTGCTCAAGAAACATTTTTATTATTAATAATGTTGATGATAGCTGTGCTGCTTAATATTTTTGTGGAAGCTGTAACACTTATTTCAGAATTTTTAAAGAATCTAAAATTAAAAAAAAAAAAAAAAAAAAAAACTTTAGAAAAAGAAATTTTGTTTGAAATCTTATACAAATATTTTGTAACATTATAAATATATTTTTATACTATTATATAGTATAAATATCTATTATACTGTAACTTTTGATTAATTTAATGCATCCTTGCTGAATAGATTTCAATTTCTTTCAAATTTCTTTCAAAAGAAAGAAATAAAATTTCTTTAAAAAGAAAAAAAAAAAAATACTAAATAGGACCAAGTCAGATTTTTGCTGCCTGGTTGAAGAAAGTCAAGGACCTACAGTTTTGTGCTTGTTTAACAGAAGAATATTTACATTTTTTCAAGTTCACTGAGCATCTAAGAACAGTGAAATTGTATATTACATCTACAGGTTGTTTAGCTCTGCACCACGCTGCCGTCTATCCCTGTGGGACCCTGCTTGATTGATTTTCAGTCATGTTAAAAACTAACGCAAAAACCGAGCTAGCGGAAGCCCCTACCACGTGCTCCTGTGGCTCCATCCGATTTTAGAAAAAAACCACAAACCAAAAGCGCCTCATCAGCCAATGGGCTGCAACCCTGCTCCTCCATGCTACCAGTTCGGGGAACTGCACCAAGCTGTTTTGTGTGAAAGTGAAACACTCTACAGCAGTCCTGATGTGGGGCCTTGACTGAAATTTTACTATCTAAATATTAGGGTCAAGGGTATTCTGATTTAACTAAGACTCTGCTGATGAGAAAACTAAATATAGCATTTCAGTAAGATAAAAACCCATATACGTCATGTCTTATTGCATAAACATAACAGAGTGCTACTTCCTTAAAGGAACAGTTCACGCAAAAATAAAAATCATTTACCTGCATGACTTTCTTTCTGTTGGAACACCAAAGGACTTCAAAATGCCCCTAGAAAAGGGACGAATGCACCATAAAATTGTTATATGGAACTCATGGGCAATATTCCAAGCCTTCTGAAGGCATAAAATTGCTTTTTACGAGAAACAGGCCAAAATTTCTTTGGGAAAATCTTCCTCTATGCTGAAGCTCTTAAAGGGTTAGTTCACCCAAAAATGAAAATTCTGTCATTAATTACTCACCCTCATGTTGTTCCAAACCTGTAAGACCTTCGTTCATCTTCGGAACACAAATTAAGATATTTTTGATGGAATCTGACAGCTGAGAATCTCTGACCCAACCATAGATGTTGTTTTCGTTCAGATCAAAGCGCAAACAACATGGAAAATGTTTTCTACATTGTTTGCGCTTTGACCTGAACGAAAACAACGTATCCGCCTGACGCAGCTGACACAGAACAGCATACGCTGTTTACGTTCAGTGGATACTCTCCAAAATGGAGCTATAGGGTGACACGGAGAAGACGAATTGTTGAATAAACAATTCTTTTTTTTTTTTTCTTTTGCACACAAAAAGTATTCTCGTAGCTTCGTAAAATTACGGTTGAACCCCTGATGTCACATGGATTACTTTACCGATGTCCTTGCTACGTTTCTGGACCTTGATCGTGTAAGCCAAGTCAAGTAACCTTTTTATATAGCGCTTTTAACAATACAGATTGTGTCAAAGCAACTTTCCAATATCCTAAGGATCCTTGCTGTCTATGGAGAGAGCTCTCAGATTCCATCAAAAATATCTTAATTTGTGTTACGAAGACAAACGGAGGTCTTACAGGGTTGGAAAGACATGAGGGTGAGTAATTAATGACAGAATTTTCATTTTTTGGTGAACTATCCATTTAAATCTAACTCAGTTCATATGCCATGTCAGGTTTGTACACCAAGTTTGACATCATTGGCATGATGTACCATATCTGAACTGTATACAGCAAGGCTGAGATCTGAGAACCATGGAGGAGGAGGATAAGATGTTCAGCAAGATGCTCTGAAGCTTCAGAAGCTGCATACAGTAAGTTGTATGAAGCTCTGTGGAGCTTTCTAGCCATTTTTGAAGTTTTGGACATTTGTGTGGTGTTTCACAGAGGAAAGTTATAGAGATTTAAAACAACACTGGCATTTTGGTTTGAACAGAGATGACAATTTTCACAATTTTGGTTTAACTATCCCTCTTAAACCTGGAGACCTAACATAGGTCTGAACAATTTGTTTCTCCTGATCATAAAAACAGCATTCTACATTAATCTTATAGTCAAATTTGAGAAGTAAAGTTTCAAGAAATTAATAGTTTTATTCAAGAAGGAGGCTTTCAAATGATAAAAAGTAAAAGTATAGCCCTAGGCATTCATAATGTTAAACAGGAGAAGAAACACAAAAGAATACTGACAAAGAAATGTATTACGGTTTCCTTTAAAAAATTAAGCAACACAACTGAATGGCAACTGTAAGTTTTTTTCTTCAAATAAATGCAGCCTTGGAAAGGATACAAGACTTCTTTTAAAAAACATTACAAAATCTTACCAACTCCTAACTTTTGAAGAGTAGTGTTTATCCATACAAGTATTTTTTGTTTGTTTCTTTTTTTTTTTTTTTTTTTTTTTTTTTTTTTTTTTTTACATTTAATTCCCATAAAAAGTAAATTCCCATAATATTATTCTAAAATGTGATTTACAGCACTTCCTTCCATGAGCCGTGTCATTTCTGCGCTTCTAACGTCAAACACACACTGACTGTTTTCAAACAAGTTTCCTAAATACTCCCCTATCTGCAATTGGGAAGACAAATAAGACAGTGGTATTCCAGCTCCTTTCATTATCAAAAACTGACTTAGTTTTATTTAAAAAAAAAAAGAAAAAAGAATGAGGAATAAGATCATTAAAAGTCATCAAAGCATGCTTCCTGAATTCTTGTTGACAGTGTGCCATTGACAGCCAGCCAAACAGCAGCCTTAGATCACAAACCGAATTTCAATTTAAACTTGATGACAGAATGTACAGATGAAATTTCTGAAGAATACTACTCGCCATGATCGATAACAGAAATATGCATTTGTTTCAAATGAACCATAAGAAATCCATTGTTTTGCGTTGAAGAGTGAGTCTGCACATTCCAGCTGTAATGCATCTGGTTGGAATCGGATACAAGACCCAGCAAACACTAACAATTCAACCCTTGTGAGGGACGATGCCTTGCACATGAACCTAAGAGCCAATCTGATAACATTCACAATTCAGAAACAGGAGCTTCCTACTCTCCCCCATTTAAGTGTAGCGTGTGGTTGACATGGCATGCTTTTCATGTGTATTTCTGGACTATAAAAATCTGTGCTCGCACATTTTTATGTAGATTTCTAAGCGAAACATCAAAATTCTCATATTTTTCAGAATGTTAATCTATGTTTGCACTTGAATAAAAATTAGTTTATGAACACTTTTAATTCTTAAACTTGTTTTATGACATTAAAATTTTTTTTTTTTTATTATTATTTTTATTTATTTTTTTTTTTATAAAAGTCCTTACAGGGCACATTTGTGTTAAAGGTTAAACATATTTCATCCAGGAAATGACTTCAAGACATGGTGTGACACCATATTTTAAGATATGTAGATAGTTTGAATCCATTTGTAGTGAAACACTTCTTGTTTAACCAGGAAAAACAGATCTCGTAAATTCTTCAGATGGTTGTCTCTAAATTTTGCCTTGGCATTTTTTCATAAAACAGCACTTTTTCAAAATCTCACATTCATCATAATGCATATGCCGTGATAATATTTTACATTTTTGTCAGTGGTACATTAAAAGCATTGTTATCATTATGCCACAGATTGGTCTTGGGGTCAGATTAGACTTTATATTGTAAAGCATTGATGTATTTCTCTTTGTTATTAAAAGGCATGATTATGTAGATTGTGTATGTATGTACCATATTATAAAAAGTAGACATTTGAAAGTTCCTTAAATGTCTTATTGTTTACTTAAGGAACTTTAAAGTATATTTGAAGCCTGTCTCTTATGATAAGGTTATTGACAGGCTGTGGTGTTCTTGTGATGAATTAAATGGTTCCATTTTATAAGTTCCTCAAAGAACTTCCATTAATAATAATAGTTAAAAAAAAAAAATAAAAATTGCCTGAAGGTTTTTCAGAAAGTTCCCACGGAACACAAAATCAGCAACACTTTAAATGACTAAACAGAAGTGGAATGAATACATATAAGTATTAAAAAATTAAATAAATTAATAAATAAAAGTGTTATGGTGTGTATGTGTTCAATAAGTAATTTGTTTTCTCCATGCTCTATGTTGAACTTGCTCTAGAATAACTTTACAACATTTTTCCAGTGTGACTGTTTGAGGCCTCCAGTATTTTTTCTTTTTTACAGTGAGACACTGCTGTGTCAGAAATTTACTTTTTAATTACTGGGCAATATTTGCCCCCTAGAATGCATTTTGGAACAGAGGGCATATTACTTTCTAACAATATAAAATACATACTGTGGATCACACTGGAAATACTTCAAAGTATTTTAGGTGAAATCTCAATATGAACAATTATGACTGTTACCTAAAAAAAATAACACCACATATATATGTAGCTGTAAATTATGCATGTAAAAATGCAAATAAAACATATACTTTAGACGCACTGCTAGAACATATTTAATATTTGTTGTTTCAAGTTTATTAGTGTTTCTTTATGTTAGCTATACATTCAACAACATTAACCTCTAAGATAGTGATTTGACATATTTGAGATATATAGCATTTTTTTACACCCATATTTTGAATGTTATCACTTTCAGTGATATTTTCTCTGTGAGTACTATAAATACCGAGCATGTTGTATTCTATTTTTATAATAAATTGTCTGGCTTTGTTTTAAACTTGACAATCTTTGTTATGGCTTTCAGACAAATGCATTTTATTTATAAAATTGAAAAAATAAAAATAAATAAAAAATAAATAAAAATAAACTATTACGGAGTAGCCTATATACTACTGGTGTGTTGCCAACAATTTTCTATTAATTAAAATACTGAGTAGTAACCAATAAAATGCAATCTTTTCTCTACGATTTTTCTTGTGCCAAACCAATTATCGCACATTCAGTTGTGTGAATAATCACCCCGAGTATACCATATCATTATGCACATTTATAATATGACATTATGTCTATAATTAATACATGTTATGAAATGAATATGGCATGAAATATAAATCACTCTGAATTATTAATCACTCTCTGATAATTTTGGCATTCAAAACTCATTTATACAAATGCATTCACTCATAAATATGTCAAATCCAAAATAGTGATTACATTAATAAGGCATTACTGTTTGCTGATGTGCAACAATACAAATTCCACACTGAGTTTATTCTTTAGTCACTGCTTAATCAACTAGGAGTGGATGAGAAGCTTGCCATGGATGTTTTTGAAGAACATCATGAAACTTGCAAGGCCCAAGGCAGGGCGGACACACCAAGCCTATTGAGGAATCCTACAACGACTACTATTCCTGTAGAGCAGGCTGTCTTCAGAGAAGAAGCTTGCCAAATTTTATGAGGACTCTCCTAAA
This sequence comes from Spinibarbus caldwelli, assembly GCA_039654775.1. Classification (NCBI taxonomy): domain Eukaryota; kingdom Metazoa; phylum Chordata; class Actinopteri; order Cypriniformes; family Cyprinidae; genus Spinibarbus; species Spinibarbus caldwelli. Next base: position 33,039,722 of record CM077218.1, read on the forward strand.
GTCCTAGTCATTATCAAAGTAAGCATGCCATGACATGTGGTTCAATTTGTTAAGCAAATAGGAGGTCAGAATAGCTGTTGAACATCCTTGTCTATCCCATTTAACGGTCACATGACATCTTCACACTATGCACATCTCACAAGCAGGACGGAAGGGGACAGACAGGGTGTGCCTCATTAAGAGAACAGCAGTTGATCTGACTACAATTAATTGCATTAGTGATTGTGAAATGAAGGATTTTGTGTTAAATAATGCACAATCATAGTGATGACAGATAGCAACAATGCAATCCCATGAACCGAATCTTAGTAACACAAACCGATATCTGGAGCATGCAGAAGAGAGAGACAAATCAGGGTTGACAGTACAAGGACATTTATGCACATTAAATAAATACCTGAAAAATCCACACACATTGTCATTGGATTAATGGTGTCAGATTAATGTGGCAGTGCAAGATCCTAAGCGAGTGCACACAGCAGGCACACTTGTTAGATTCTATCAGTCATTTTGCTGTGGCATCAGACATTCAGTTTATAGCCTATGTTGGAGCTGCAAGATTAAACTCATTACATCCTATTAGCTGGTTATTAGAACTGTAAGGGAGGATGGGTGACTAATAAATGGAGAGAACGACGGATTTTATGAGTAAAATGACAGTCAAAAATATAGTTTTTGTCTTTCTGCCAAAAAGATAATCTAATCACACTTATTCATCTGTTGCTCGCATACTTCATGTATGCGCGCAAGTACGCACTGGAAGAACTTTAACTACTAACCTACTTCTATACTGATTAAAAGTCAAGTACTGCACGCATAGGACTGTTCACAAAGTGTAAAAACAACAATATATACAAATGCAAATATATATATATAACAACAACCCTGATAAGGTTTAGTTTCCAACGTATGACGGTCTATCGGACGCCGAGTTCCGTAGAGAAGTTCGGCTCTGAAGTGTTTCCTTACTAAACAGTTAGTTACATACATCGTCTTCCTCTTGCAAAAGTCAGTAAAGTGGTTTACCTGTTGTAGATCACTTCCTGGGGACTAATCCGACCGTTCCATTCTAGTTACTTGAAGACGCCAGTGTTTCAAACAACTGAACGCTCTGTCGCAACAACTCACAAGACGAGATGGATCATTGCACCTGCAGCCTCATAGTAAATGTCACTCAAGCGCTGCTGTGCCGAGTGGGCGGAGCTAACAGAGCTCATCACTATATAAACTTACAGCTGCAGTTAAAGTTCTATTTGTTCGAAGTGCAACAACAATGCAGTTTATAATATTTTGATATATATATATATATATATATATATATATATATATGTGTGTGTGTATATATATATATATATATATATAAAGGTTTAATAATAATAATACATATTTTTTATGTGGTGTCTGCTCATTAAGTGAGTCAAATAAATATAAATTTAGGATTGCTCAATGTGCTTAATACTGCTGAAATGAAGCAACCATTTAAGAAGAGTTTATCAGAGGCCACTTGTTAAAATTATGTCTTTATTGTTCATTTTCTCATCTCATATTTGTTTCCATCCATTGAACATAACAATCATTTTTGTCAGTTGTCTTTTTTTTTTTTAAATGCAATTCAGTATTCTTAATTCAATATTCATGTTTCATCATCGTCTAGTCATTCATTGGTGTGTTATTGTTTTGTACTGGATGAATAGCCTAATTTGCTTGTCTAACATTAAAATCTAAAAGGCTGTAAATGTGAATCTTAATTATTCTAACAATTATCTTAATGAGTCATTGACACAGTTCTGAAAGCCTCATATCATGGTTCATCTTAAATCAATAATAACACAAAAGCTGTAAAATGATCTGTCTCATCTAGATTTTAAACGATCAGACATGAAAGATGAACAAAGTGTAAATGTTGGAGCATCATGAAAATATTATTGAGATGCAGCTGTCGGACAGATTTTGGAACATACTGTGTGAAGTCTTTATTTATGTGCTCATTTGTTGGCTTATAGGGGAATTGTTCCTCTCTCCAACCACTGACAAATAGTTCCATCATGAACTCAGGACATGCAAATGCATCCCCCAAAACATTTGTTTATGGCAACAGTTACACAAATGTTACACCGTGCTTCCAGAGGGACTGTTGCATTCTTTTTTTAAAACATTAGACTGAAATGAGAAGAACAAAAATAAACCTGATTTAAATCAAATTTAACTTGATTCAGTGTTTGCATGAGATAAAATGGAAAGTTTTACTGTAACTGTTGTGTAAACACATTGTGGTTCTTAACTTCGTAAAAATAGAGTTATGTTAGAGTCATGATGCAGGGAGAGATTTTACCAAAACTAATTAATAATAGCTTGGAAATGCTAATGAGACGAGGCATAAAATAGCCTAGCACAGTGCCTTTTGTGTAGATTTTGCTAATCATATATAATAAGCATAGTAAATTATTTATATTAGGGTTATGTACAACAAACTTCACAATAAAGACAACACTTTAAATCAAAGATTTTATTCAGACTTCGCATTTAAGACGCTTCACAGACAGTGTCATGTATGGAAGTTTACCATATAAATAAAGTCAGTTAATTAGTTAAAGAGTGTGCCATCTAGTGGCCAAATACAAATCAACTACTAAATTAAAGGTTTAGCTACAATATATAGCCTACGTACATTAAATTAATACTAATTCATAGTGCGTTTCGCTGAAAATGAAATGGCTTCTCCAAGTTTCTTGACTCTCACGCTGTCACTGTTGACTGGGTACTTCGAAGACCGCACTTGTTTGCTGAGCTGCATTCTTAGCATTCTGCTGTTACCTATTAAAATGCTCTACGTCAGGTGAAATGAAATGTTTTATTCAGTTTAGATGTTTACAAGACATGGGCGTTTCACATAGACTGAACATACAATATTGTACAAAACACCGAGTGAAAGAACAAGCTTTTGAAGCAGATGAGTGTCTTTCAACAATCACAGCTCTATCAAAATTATTATAATACTAATAAAATAAAATATTTAACTACTGAAGTGTTTTTGATAATTTACTTTTATATATACATATATATAAACACAAAAGACTTTAAAACTCCTAAATTCTAACTCTGCAGAACTTTGAAGAATGCATATTTTTAATCAACCAACAAGAAGAGCAGTTGGAGAAATTCCTTTTTGTTCAAACAGGCCTACAATAAAAAAAAAAAAAAAAAAAAAAAATAGTTTGTGGATCAAATCTGTCCTACCAACTTATAACATGGACAGACATATCACAAGCAAATCATATCACATATTTTAATTATTTCTAAAATAACATCAACATCCAACGGGGAGGGGGGTGGGCGCTCTGGAGGCCCCTCAGGACAGGATACACGGGGATGGCCGGGCTCCAGAGCAGGACCTGTTCTGGGAGGCCATGGCGGAGCAGGGAGCTCAGGAAGACATGGCGGATCGGCCTCCGTGGCCTTGGCCAACGGCCCGCCCCTATGGCCGGAGCTCTATTAGCCCCACCAGACTTTAAAAACCAGGAAAACAAACGGGGTGAAGGAGCGCCGCTTACTCAACTGTATAGGTTTGGTTTTCTGTTATGGTGCACACAGCGGGGAGAAAGGAGGAACACGGAGACGAGGAATTAATCAAAATAAACAGTCTTTAATACAATACAACAGGGCAATACAAGGCCATGCTGAGAGACACAGGGAGTGCAACAAGTAGACCAAATGAAAAGGCACTAAACAGGCAGGAACTAAATACACAGGATGAAACTAGATAATTAATAAAACACAGCTGAAGACTAATGAACTAATAATCACACTAAACGAGGACAGGAAACAGGAAGGACCAAATATGGGCATACAGGAGGATGGAGAGCACATGAGACAGAAAACAGAACACAAACACAAGCCTGACAAAAAGATACTGGGTAGAAATTATTTTTTAAATATTCGTTAATCTTCTTATCCAGTAAATCATAAACAGCTTGAAAAGTCATGGGGCTTTTGATTATTGTTGAGAAGAAAATTGGGGCCTTGGAGTCAAAAATGCTGAGAACCACTGATTTACACTGTTAATGGATACAAAATGTAACCACTGAAGTTTGCAAGAAATCTTATAATTATGCACTGTTAAATTAAAATATTCTTGTGAAAGCTGCATCATTATTATATTTTAAAATATTTTTTGAAATAGTTACAGAATAGATTCCTTGCAATGCTCAAGGAAAATCCCACTGGATGGTTAAAAGCGGTTGAAACGTGTATCAGCGGGTCAATGTTAATATTTTCATATAGCTAAAAATAGAGTTTTGCCATTAAAACATCACAAAATGTGATATTTTTTTCTTTCTCCTTAAACGACAAGGCTGTCCTTGGTGAATCAGAATGGTGAATGCTTAAAGCACATTCAGGAGGCAAAACCATTGCAGCACATTACTGTATATGATAATCATGTTTGTTCTGATCGCAACTTAAAAATAATAAATTGTTTTCAAAAAAATTCTCCATTACTGAGAGCCTAATGGATCCAGGCTCTAAAAGAGTCCATCAATTTCCTTAGAAGTGGGTGAATAATGAACATCAGCCTCGATGCAACATCCCTGATCGGTTAAGCCTCTTTCTGGTTGACTTGGACTCTTTCATTCTCAAGCACTGTTGGTCAAATATAAATTATTAATTTAATCAAAGCTAATGACTCATCTGATCTATTGATTAATTTGGAAACAAACACAGGCAAAATAAATTTATGTACACCCTGGCACGTGGCTGTGCTCTGTGAATATCTGATTAGGCCCAATGCAAATTTAGGTAATGATAATCACAGAACTGAAAAGGTGCCTGTCAATAGGGAGGTCTTATGAAGTTTCTGAAAGCAGCGTTCATCTTCAGTCTCTCATTTTCATTTTCATCTACCAGCGCTGCTCAGTCAGGTCCATTAATAACAGCAGTTTGACCAAGAATCCATTTCCGTGCCCAACTGCTGAGCAAAAGCAACAATGAGCCTGAAAATGGTAACAAATGGTCTAGTTATCAACAGTAGTGGAAAGCATTGTGTTTGCCTTCTTGTGCAAAAATGAAACTGCTTGAGTGAGAGGGAGGGATGAGCTGTGTGCTCGTTAGAGTCATATATGAAAGATTCACAGAAACGTGACCTGAAGGAAGAGGCATTGACAAATATGTCATTGTTAACTTGCCATATTTCTTTAACTTCTACCATTGCTGTAAAGTTGTAGTGGATATGACAATGCTACTGTGTTGAAGCCATGTCCTGACGACCAAAGTGTTGTCAAGGCAACATAATTCACAAAGAGTATATAGAAAATAGTTTATTTTTCCAAGACATCTTGATAGATTTTTTTTTTTTTCAGAATTCTTTGATGAATAAAAGTTCAAAAGAGCAGAAATTATTTGAAATACAAATATTTTGCAACATTATAAATGTCTTTACTGTCACTTTTAATCAATTCAAGGTTTTCAGAGAAATACTAAGCAGCAACAACTGTCTTCAACATTGATTATGTAAATTATTTTTGAGCATCAAATCAGCATATTAAAATGATTTCTGATGGATCATGTGACACTGAAAACTAGAGTAATGATGCTGAAAATTCAGCTTTGCCACCACACGTATAAATTACATTTTTTAAATATATATAGTAGTCAACATTTGAAGTGGATCAAAAAAAAGTTCATCAAAGTTGTTCTAAGACAAGAACGCATTTTGGTTTTAGGTTTTAGGACAACTTTGATGAAAGGTTTTGATCCACTTCAAATGTTGACTCTTGTGTATATATATATATATATATATATATATATATATATATATATGGTCAAAGACATAAAAAGAAATAAAAAGCATATAGATTATAGACCCAGGAATGCACACCTTAATGACTAAATGACCCCTTCAACTGTAAAATACCATCACAGTTAAATGCAATCAATGTGCAAAATTCAGAAATGTGAGGTTGTTAGCAGAAATATTTTTCATTAAGAATAATCTTGATTTAAGTGCATTTTAATCAAAGTGGGCCCTCTTATACATCTACTGGTATTTATTGCACTAGACCAGATTGAGAGAGCTATGAGAAGGTCATGTCCTTCACTTCTAATGTGATTTTAGTCTCACAAAAGGCAGACATGTCCTCATCCCATTCATTGTTATAATCTACTCACACAGTGTGCGGGTAAAGGCAGACTGTTCTCTATTATCACATTACTTAAATACAATTGATTTATCTAACGAAGGGATATGAAACTTAATCGGGATTCTGAAGAACACAGGAAAGATGAATCATCATCTTCGCTTTTGAAGCTATTCACTCATTTTTAAGATGCTCAAGCCTGCCCACTATTATTTGAATCAAAGACATGGCTGATTATCAGTGAAATTAATATTAATACATCAATTTAAGATGAGAGCACAGACGCATACAGTCTCTAAAGGCTCTAAAGTAAACCAAGAGAATGTGACACACTGTCATTGTGCATTTTACGCTCCATATGGCTGACATGATGGAATGCTAAACCTAAATAGACCTATTCAAACCATTTTTGAACTTCAGTGTAAAAATACTCAGGATTTCTGATTTTACAGGTTCTTTTCTGTAATGATAAAATACATCACCAGTGAATGTGAATATTCTATTTTTGGGGACATTCTAAAATGCTTAATGTGAAAAATGTTTAACGTGACAATGCGTTAAGACAGTGTTTTTAAAAGACCAAACTCTGTAAACACGTTATTAATAAATCACACTATGTTCAGACAAGCAGATGAGCCCAGAATACGAACACAGTGCATTTAATAACATGTTAAGCTTATCCTCCCATAGAAAACCATTATTAGGAAAACACCAACGTGGTTGCATTAAATGAACTCTGCTTGTCTGTACATAGTATGTTTTATTAATAATGTGTTTACTGAGTTTGGTCTTTCAAAATACTGTCTTACGTTAAGCGTTTTCCTTATAACATTTTTCTATGTAAAATGCTTAACGCATAATTAAACGTGTCGCGTTTGTATTCTGGGCTAATCTGCTTGTCTGTACATAGTATGCTTTATTAATTATGCGTTTACTGAGTTTGGTCTTTTAAAAACAGTGTCTTAACGCATTAAGCCATGTTAAGTGTTTTCCTTTACAATTTTCTATGGGTGAAACGCTTAACGCAAAATTAAACGCATTGCATAGAAAAAACATAGAAACATAACAGCAGTCATGAAGATAAGGTATGTGTTCTTCCTGGAATTTCACATTATTCAGATAAAGTATATTTTGCAAGTGAAAGAGCATTCGAAACAGAGAGCTGTTCTCATTGGCTGTGTCTTGTGATTGATTGGTTGTGCCACGCCACACCCCATTTTCACGTTACAAGTTGGCATAGTCACAGAGAATTATAATTGTTTTCATTGTATTACACGGAGGAAGTAAGCTTGGCGTTGTTGATTGACTCCTAATTTTAATAACAATTACAATATACAGAAATTATAATCTTTTACTAACAATTAAAGGACGATTAAGGTGAATTAAGGTATAAATTATATATGTGCAGTATTCAACATATTATGGATGCAATTAGTTTCCATTTAATTGTAATAAAATGTAGAACTAAGCAGTAAAAATCACTGTAAAAGTAGAGAAACTAAACCGAAGCATACTGAGATGCTATCAAAGCTCAGTGTTGTGTTTCTGTGATCAAATGTGGCTCAAAGCATGTCCCTTGAGTAAGAAGGAGCCCTGCTTTAATAGACCCCATGCTGACGAATGCGGTGGAACCAATACACCGTGCAACAAGGGTCAGGAAATTCATCGCTCAGAAGCAGGCCAGTGAAAACTGAGCACAGTTTGGATGCCAAAAAACTCCCACACCTGTAACAAGATCAGATGGCATTGTCAAGAACTTTATCGCCCAGTGAAAAGGAACAGATAATTTTACAACTGCACTAAAACTCAGACAAGAGCAGGAGTTCACGTTTATTATTCACACGCTGAAATGTATAACAATGAGAGCGTTTATGAATAGGGAATATTTGCATTCAGCCGCAGCAGATGAAGGCATATTGTTTTCATGAGCTGAAGCAAGGAGTTTCCAAGTCGCCAAGTTAATAATAGTGCTGTACAAAGGCTTAAAATTATTAGTCAAAGCTATGTATTAATGCAAGTTTATCAAGCACTGCAAAATTGACTGTCTATTTAGGCCATGTTTCATATGCTCCATAACTCCATAGAAGTACCGTAAATCTCATTTTTGCATATAAAATTCAAAAGTGTGCATTTAACTTGATGCTGAATATGAAGAAGCACAAATGGAGTTTGAGAACTTTGATGAAGGCAAAAGTTCTAAGTGAAAAGGGAATTAAATTTTATTCAGAAAACTTAATATTGTCCATTTTATGGTCCTTTTGGACAAGCCCTGGTGACTGTATGCTTTCATTATATAGAAAAGACCTTGTTCTTCATGTAAGAAAGTAAGTCATAGAGGTTTGTAATGACACAAAGGTAAGTGTATGATGACAAAATTTTCATTTTTCGGTGAACTATATTTTTCACTTTGCAAAGCAAACACTTGTGAATGAAGTGGCATGTTTCAAATAAACAATTGTCAGTGAAGAAGGCAGGATATGCTTCCAACTTTATGCCAAATTCTGTGGTCGCCACAATACACACTGATCCACGACACTCCGACTCGACCTTTAATTTCACCCCAGGAAAAGGAATCTGCGCCGTAACAAAGCCATCAGCCACACGCGCTGAACTCTACAGGGGTTCTCTGCGTTCATTTCCCCTCATTTTAAAAGCTATTTTCACCCTGCATCAGAAAGACTGCACTTATGTTTTATCATATCACATTTTTTTAGCGCTCACAACCGAACCGAGTAGAAGTGTGTACTGTAATTTCAGCAGGGAAAGCAACTCCCACAAAGGAAATTTTTCCTGGCATGAGAAATTATTTGTGCAGCCAAACAGTGCATCATTTTCCAATTTGGATTGAAATCAAGCGTGTTTTCCCCATATAAACATATTTAATTTGAATCAAAGTGAATATGTTATGATCTAATTATATTCTTGTGTGTGCCTTGTTGTGTTTCCCATGCACCAAGGAACATAATCTGTCATCAGGAATATTTATGCAATGTTTATTCAATAATTTATAACTCTGATGGTCTTTTCAACTTAATATTTTGCAAACTGATTTGATTTCTGATTATGGGTAGGATGACCTAAAAATTGTTTCTGCTTCTTGGGTGTCTTTGCCTCTTACATTTATATGATATGAATTCACACATGATTCCTAATGATCAATACTGAGCAAACGATCATCCCCTTAAGACCTGTATTTCCAGCTATAATTAATTAATGTCGAGAACGACTACAACAGTGTTGAAATAGACTCCAGCATGATGATACTTTTGGTACAGAGCCCAGTCACAAAAAAATGATCAGATCCTTACTGCCAAATACTAACCATCCTGCCCCATGCCTATACTGAAATGGTTGTAATAATATAATGTGTGCAAATAGCCAAACTATTGGCAAAGGCTGTTATCTTAACTTTATTATAGCATACTACTTTCATTAATACTTTGAGGGTGTGATCATGTGCTTCTAGCCATGAAGTTGTCATTTACAGCCCAGGTAATTATATCAAAAATTATCCATACAGAAATGAGTAAAAGGTTTTCAAAGAGATTTCAAATAGCATATATTCCTGCCATTTATATGAATGGCAATACAAATGCATGCCCTTGTGAAAAAGAAGTGTGCTTACTTGTATTGAATGTGCACTTGTAGTAAAATACAGATGTTAAAAATATATGTTTTTTAACATTAAAAATGTTTAACGTTAATGTTAAATATTTCTGTTTTATGTTTTTAACTTTTAAAGCTGTACTTGATAATAATGTAGTATGAATTAAATTTTAAAAAGACATATTTGTGAGAAACAAATTCATCATTATGGCGTTTTAACCTTAAATCACCTCTCCTAACCCATAATAATGCTTCCTCCAGAGAAAAAGTCCCCTCACATCAAAATCCACCAACATATTTGTTCAGAACTGTTTTGGACTATTTTCACTTATGAACACATTTCCCTCCTGATTCATACGAGACTACTTTTTCACAGAAGAAAGCAATATTATGCATAGAGGACTTGTTAGCCAGAAGCAACAGTTTGAAGTGAAAAATGTCTTAATGACTGATTTGTTACAAACATGCAGCTTTTTGCTTCACAAGACTTTAATTGATGGACTAGAGACGTGTGGATTACTTGTGGATTACGGTGATGTTTTTTATCAGAAGTTTTGACTCTCATTCTATATTCTATATAAATGCATCATTCATTCATTCATTCTGACGGCACCCATTCACTGCAGAGGATCCATTGGTGAGCAAGTGATGTAATGCTAAATTGCTCTAAACGAATCTGTTATGATGAAGAAACAAACTCATCTACATCTTGGGTAGCCTGAGGGTGAGTACATTTTCAGCAAATTTTTATTTTTGGGTGAACAATTCATTTAACATGCAAGTAAACATCACATTCATTTCACACTTAAGTATATATTATTTCCGTAATAAGTAGCCTACTCTTTTTAAAAGTATATGCTAAAGTGTACTTCTTTTTCACAATGGTAGCTTTTTCTAGACCTCCCTGGACAAATACAGCATGCAACATAAGCATAGTCATTTACCTGTTCATCTGTGGAATGTAAATCTGCACTGATTGTCTTATAATTAAAGTAATATTCCTCATCACTCAAGTTAACGTAATTGTCATCTCTTCTGACATTTTTAACTGTTTCTCTAAGCCACTGAAACTAAAAACGGCCTGTGAAAATCTCTGTGCCTGTACAAAGTGTATGAATATTTAATGAAGCCAGCATTTTTTAGTTTATGATTGTCTAATGCTAAACAACCAGCAGTAACATTCCAGTGCAGTTCCCTAGTGTATCTTTTGCCCCTCAGTATAGGGTCAGCACTATTTTGGAGCAAGATTTTGTAACCTAGGGCTAATAGTAGTGCTTTTGAAATACAAAAATAGAAAAGTTTGAAATATTGCTTATAACCTAGGATTAAACTGGTTCAACCTGTGATTACTACACATGAATTTTGATCATCAAGATTATTTTCATATTTGAACTAGTCTGCCATCTGTTTTACAGTAGTGGTGGAAGAAACATGACAGCGTGTTAGATTCATTGTCCATGCATTTCATGTTTGAAGGACTGAACTTGTACGCAATAACACAATAAGGACCGGCACAGTGAAGTGATAACAGGGGACACATATTTCCTGCTGCAATTTCAGATCAAATGTTATTTGGGGGCATGCTTTGCTGAATTAATTACATTTTCAAGTGCCTTCCCTGATAACTCCTAAACCCCGGGACAGCATACTGAAATGTGCAGCTGATAAATTTTATCAGAGGTAAATGAAACTATCAGGGTGACTTCTGTGTGTCCCGGCGGCAACATTCAGGTCACTCAGACTCTCGCTCATCAAACGCGTACATGCGTCCACAGAGCCTGAGAAGTGGGCTGCCAGCCTGTTGCCCCCTGTGATTGGTTCATGGCCTTTGTTGAAGCAGCAGTTCATGTCTAATCATACAGGGAGATTGTGCATGGATTGGAATGGGCGGATTCATTTTATCATAGCGAGACATCCTGTGTGACCTCCGTTAGGGCAGTGAGGCATAACAAGAATCCACAGCTGAGTAAACCAACAAGATTTTTTTTTTCCCAGTGCTTGCTCACATTTTCGTAACTGAAAATGAGTTCAGAGGGGTCCCCAGGAGCCTTCAATGAATGAAGTTGAATTTAAATGTACACTTTTTCAGAATATATTCATAAGGGACCAGCAGATAAAAGGAAAAGCCAAGCAATCAGTAAACACTAATAGACTGCAGCTTTATCAGAGAAGCTAATAAATATACAAAGAAATGAAGAAACACATCAGAACTGACTAGCTCGCTAACACTATACAAATCAGACTAGTGCATAACACTATATTTGAGCATTTCTTCAGCTATGGACACTTTTGGCCTTGCAGGATAATTTAACTTTTTACATTCTTATGAGTTTATTAGTTCACTACCAACGTACAGCAGTGGACACACATGCATCCATTTTCCCCCTAAAATATATGAACATCACTACCAAAGTGCCATTTCCATCACATTCTGCTTCATGTATTGAGTGTAATAACATTTTTAAGGCAGAAATTAGATTTGACATGTTTGGAATAAAAGGCCAGACACCTTTTTCTTGCTACAGGTAATTTCATAGCGAGCACTCCATGTATCCTACTGTAAAAATAATCCAAAAAATTACATAGAAACAATTTCCTCAGAAATTTACAAATACACAGCAAGTAACACAGTGAATTAAACATGACTTTTTGAAGTAAAATGACATAAATTTTTCTTCTTCAAACAATCTGTTTTATTTACAAAGATTTTTTTTACAGTGTAAAGACAATTAATTTATAGAATTTCACAAAATCACAGCTTTATATATAAATGAAAATCAATATTTTGTCAGTGCATAAGATGACAAAGACAAAAAATAAATAAATCCCATATTTCATGTATTATTTTCATTGTATGTGTTATAAAGTATTCTCCGCACGGCTCTCCATTCACATGATTGTACAGGCAATTCCTTCACTGTGCCAAAGGGGGCAGTGTGGTGCTGTGCTTCAGTCCGCACCACACCGCAGTGGCTCGTTAGGGCACTGTCGCAGGTTAGCTAAAGGGTGCCAAGATTTATGTGAAGATCACTTTTGATAGCAGACGTTGCATATAAAGTGTCTCCATGCTACTTTTTTGTTTAAATGTAGAGTATTGCATCTTATAGACAGTGTTTTTCAATTTTTGTATCTGCCTATATAAATTATATACTTAATTTTTTTTAAACATGCTTAAAGACTCATTAGTTTCTGCATCTGGTTCACCATCAACACAAGCTTTTATTGATATAGCATCTTATGGCATGACAGTCTGCTGTAGTCACTCCCACACATACAGTGCATGCTGTACACTACGACTTGTTGATAACACATCAAACAGCACCCACACCTTTAAACCGCACTATGTTCGGTGCCATCTAGGCTCAGTCAGACAGTAATAATTGCCTCAGTTTTTCAGGGTCATTCATATAAGGTGTCAAATGCACCCACGCACATTTGCATAAAGTAATTATTCAATAACCTATGTGTTAGCCACGCTTTGCAGAAGTTTGTACTACCATCCAGATGCTAGTGCTGGGGCTGTAGCTCGCAGCAGTGTCTTCCTCTCTTGCAGGATGAAGGATTTTCTGCATCTGCTTGGTCTGTTATGAGCCACACTGAGTGTTGGCAAGGAAACAGTCAGTCAGGCCTCATAATGAGTAATAGAGGCTGGTTATCAAAGCAACAGACGAATTCAAGACTTGTTTAGAGTTCCTAGTGTGCTTCAAACAAAACAGATACAACAAAACATTGCAATTTTTGGTTGCCTGAAAGATTGCTCCCATAGGACATCATTCTTGCATGATGATTGTGTGACAAAATAAGAAAATATGCGCAAACCCTTATAGCTTAAGGCAGTGCAAGGCACATCATTTACTCAAAAAAGTGATACTTTTCCGCTTAAAGGAATAGCTCGCTAAAAATGACAAATCTGTCATCATTTATTCCAACTCATGTCATTCCAAACTTGTATGATTTTATTTCTTATGTCAAGACAATGTTGCAGAATATCCAGTCATATGGATTTGGAACAACATATACATGCTTTTCCAAATCCTAATGACTTACTCTCTTCTGTTTGGAAGACAGTGAATGGTGACCAAAGAGGACAAAAAGCAAACAAACAAACATAATTTAAGTGTGGCAATATGACAATATACAATGTGACTAATGTGATTTTCTACAAGTCAAGTATTCAAAACAAATATATCACATCAGTTGTATCGATAACTTTCACATGAATGGAAAAATCAGCATCTGTCATTTCCATAAAATTATTCTGTCATGATTTATTCATCCAAATCATTCCAAACCTGTATGAATTTTATTTCTTATGTCCTATATGAAAAGAGAAGTTTAGCAGAATGTCCAAGCTCTGTTACCTTTATGTATTTATTTATCAAGACCTTATCTAAAAAAAGTTCATGCTGCCTTTTTTTATACAATAACAATGAATGGTGACCAAAAAGGGGAAAAAATAAAAAAAATTAACCAAAAAACATAATTTAGTTTTTCAATATGACTAATCTGATATAAGCTGCTTTAAAAGACTATATAGAATATATCGGATTAGTCATATTGACAAATTAAATTATGTCTTATGGTCACCATTCACTGTCATTGCATGGAAAAAGGCAGCATGAACTTTCTGCAAACCATTGCCTTTGATGTTCCACAGAAGAAAGTCAGTCATATGGGTTTGGAACGACTTGAGGATGAGTAAATGAAGACTGAATTTTCATTTTTGGAGAACTCTCCATTGAACCCTTAGGCACTTGCACATTTTAAGCAGGAATAGATAAATATTCTGTGGAATCTATCCAGAGAGCCTATCTTTCTTCCAGCAGAGGAGAACATTTATTGCCATGACGATCAGTCATTTATCATCCTGAAAAAAAGAATAAGACACATTTGCACAGATATTCGGTAGGGGCATTGATCTGTATCTGACAGGGGGCTGAGGTACTTCACTTGAGGATCATGACTTCTTAAGCCTGGGCCATGTATTATCTCATCTCTCTGATATCCAGCACCACGAACCCCCAGCATGGCGACAACAAGCTCCATGGCCACACTTGCACTACAGGGCTGACGTCTCCTTTTCATCTGATTGCACGCTCCTTGTGTTTCTGCCTTAGATAAGAGAAAGAAATGATTTATTGGATGCCAGTGAAGAAAGGTAGCCCAGTTTGCTCCGAGTCAAAGCCCTGCTCATTGAGATATATCCATGAACGTGGCCAGCAGGGGATGGGCTGTGACAGGCTTGAGGAAACATGGGATTCGAGTGATCTCGAGGCCACACAAGCACAGAAGTAACCCATTTTCAACATATGAGACGGGCCGTTCTCAGACAAACAGTTTACACTAACTATTTATTGACAGGAAACAGGACCTGGATCTGAAAGGCATGAAATAAACAGGCCCTGCTGTTGCTGGCTTTGTCTCAACGCTGTTTGCCACGCAGACAGGGCTCTGAAATAAACAGATGCAGAGCCATTTACGCCGAGCGGCTCGCCATATGCATCATCTCTTATCAGAAACATGAAAAGCTGAGCATGAAAACAACGCGCACCTTCAGTCGGGTGTAGCGACAAACACGTAATAATCGTGTCGGCTGTCTAAAAACCATCATGGGCCTCTTTGATTATGAAAATCTCTCAAGCTGATGAATCACATGGATCACGGCGGTGAGGTGATAAATAACCCAGACATCATGAGACACAACAGCCTTATCAAACATCCTCTCGGCTTTGACATTTACAACTCAGGTAAACACTGAGAGCTTCATTTACAAGAATGCATTGATATAAACGATCTTGCTCAAAATTTTTAACATTGAAGAGATGAGAGGACTTCTTGTTTGGTATGACGGAGCCAGCGCTGATTATTTGTATTGCATTAATAGAACATAATCTGCATTCATGAAACCGACTGTTTCCTGCTGTGATGACAAAGGCATTTTCTTAGCTATTTGGTTCTCCTTTTCTTTCTTTCTTTCTTTCTTTCTCTCATAAATATCAGTTGCAGAATGAATTATTAGACTGGTCTGAGCAATTAAAGACCGCAGGTAGCGTCTAGACTCAATGAGACATTCAGGTGGATTATATGTGGCATTTAAAGCCTAAATTGCAAAGTGTCACGCTAAACGTTTGGGTTTCTAAAGCTGAAGGGTTTTGTGACAATGTAAGTATTATGAAATTAAGCACCAAACTGAACACTGCACTGCAAATGTTCTCTAAGGAGTTTTTGATGTGTTTTCCTTTTGAAAATTTAAAATAGGTAGTCCAAACGCCTCCCTTTTTTTTTTTTTTATCAGTTGTGTGTATACTCTTAAAAATAAAAGTTCCATAATGTGCGTATTTTTATTTTTTTTTTAGCCATAGAAGAACCATTCTGGGCTCTCCAAAGAACCGTTTTCTTAGGGTGAAGAACATTTTAATAATCTAAAGAACAATATATAGAACATTTTGTCCAGTGGAAAAGATTCCATCTTAAAAGTTAATAAAGAGGCTTTATTTTTAAGAGAACAAAAGCGTGGGAGGAGTTATACGCCAAAGCTTAATACTTAGGGTTGGAAGTTTGATCAAATCCCTACAATTTCCTATAAAGTGGAACTTATGATCTCTAAGAGCTCAAACTATTTAATGGAATCATTCACTTGGAAAGACAAGCATCTTTGTGCCCTTTCGGGTCAATTTTCTTGTTTCTGACATCAAGGCTAAACCAAGCTATTTATCTCTGTAGAACAGAAAGCTGATTCACACATATTTACATAGCCTGAGTTGTGTTAATTAACATAAACAACCAGAAAGTGTGTGAGATGACTTGATCTGATGATAGAGGACAGAAGAACAAAAACTCTGTGAATGACAGAGGTAAGTTGTAAGGACTTAGGCCAAAAATTGTCCATATTTCATGTACGATCTTTCATTTTACTGTGTTGCATATACTGTAACTTAATGAGCAATATCAAATTTAAGCGACACTTTACAATAAAAAAATATAATCATTGTGTCTGCTGAAATAAGAAGCTACTTTAAAACAATAATAAATTAATGTGAGATCTTTACTTAATAGCAAGTATTCATAATATTTTAATTTCATTTTGTGAAGGCAAAATGATTAGGCCTACTACATATTATAAAACGTCAAAACTCAGTTATCTATTAGCTTCCAGAGTAATTTCTAGACCTGGGTCCAGTTGCATAAACTTCGCCACCATGTCTTAAGTTGCTATAGGCCTAATCAGTCTTACTTTTCCAATACAAATAAGACCAATCTACCTTTTAATAATTGAATTTAAAAAGTTATGACCAGCACTCTTAAACAAAAAAAAAAAAAAAAAAAAAACATGACTAAATTTTTAAAACAAGTCTAAACAGTTTATGCAACCGGCCCGTGAAGTCATATTTAAAAAAAAATATTTTGTTTGTGTAACCTACTCATTAATTCTGTTATTATCTAGTTATATAGCTTACTGCATTTGTAGTTATATTTTGTTTTGTTGTTTAATTTGTTTTAATAAGAGTAGGGCCTATACATTTTTATATGTAAGCCTATAGTTTTTGATATGCAATGCCAAACAGGTCATCAACGCTTAAAGATCATTTTTGAGGCTCAATCTGTTGAAGTTTGTCTCTTGCCAGCCATAACGTGGCCACATCTAGGCTATGACTTTTTACAAGTTATTTTTAGTTTCCATTTCTTCATAAATGCGTGTGAAGAATCTGTAATAAATAACGAAAGCAATTATATTTTGACTATCCTTCTGACTCGGAGCTCGAGCGACTGTTGCAGTGGTGACTTCATTGTTTTTGCAAACATCTGACTGGAAGCACAATGCTTATTAGTTTACTGAAAAGTCGTTTAAAACGCTACAGAAATGTTCCTTTCGTAATATTTATAATTAAACGTATACTCGTAACGACCCCCACTCGTTTTAATATCCTCTAAGGCATATTTCCGATACGACCTCCGTATAATTCGGACCCGTAATATATAAACAACCACACAGCACTGCTGCAATCCTGAATCTCTCTGAAGGACCGTATAAAGTATTGCCTCCAGCGGCAGCCAATGAGTCTTTAGTGGGGCGGAGGTGAGTGAGAGAGAGACTGCAGCTCTCAATGGAAGTTGCTGTAAGTGCGCTGGACCTGTACACTACATTATTGCACTCGCTTCAGTTCGCTGTGAGCCGGAGCAACGAACAGCCGCTTGTTGCTTTAGCTGCTCAAAAGTACGCTGCGACACCTATTTACCGATTCGCTTTTCTGCGACGTTTTTTAAACTGCGAGGTCTTATTTAGTACGCATACAGTTTTTAGGTTGGTTTACGTGGCTGCATGCATGCAACCGTCTGGATCCTTATCGATAGTTTGTGCACATCAGTCGACTGACAGTTGGGTTGGTTATGGTTTGCAACATGTTGAAATAACAGCAGGAGCAGCACTGCATCTGCAAAGTAAGAGCGGATCTTGCGACTTTGTGGGGATATATCAGGCTAAGCGAGTGTGCTTTTAAAGTGGGCTAAATACTATTTTCGAGAGGAAATAAAAAAAAGGCTGACTGGATGCTGTAAAGTGAATCAGTGTGGTGTCATCAGTGTAATGCATAAATGTAATTACCTCCAGTATATTCATAAACTCATAATGACGCGTGTGCAGTGAGCGCGCGCAGCAGCTGCATTTAACTGTTAATGAAAAGCACATTATTTGTCGACTTCACCGGGAACTTTCGACTGGACGCAATGCACGCGCTGTAACCGTAAGTTCTCGATCATAAGAGTTAAACTTGCGGAACGGAGCAGGAATGGACGCCGGTGGATCTGATCCCACAGAGAGACAGTTCACAGGTCTGCCTAAAGCACACAGACCTGGGAGACACAACACGGCAGCGGAGGAGGAGGACAGTGTTTACTCAGGAGGCGACGCTTCCCGTACTTGCTCAACAGCACTTCTCGCATGTGTGGACGGGCATGCCATCATGTGTGATCCTAAGAGCGCTTCCTCCAAGATTTTTACCCGTTTCTCCGGGAGGAATGTCAGCGGGAATGGAAAGAGAAAGTTTGCGGTGTGCACTTGGAGTTGGTGGGCGTTTTTCTGCATGCACGTCCACGTGTTGAGAGCGGTCACACAAGGTAAGAAAAACGTATTACCATCTGATGGGCTTTGAATGAGACACAGCAGCTTCATATAAAACACTTAAGTGGTCTGATATATGGGTGATTCTTCAATTAGAGGCACTTTTTCACTACTTGAAATGAAACTGTCTAAACGTTTAGGCTGCTTCCCTGGAATAAATATCTGATCATGGCCTTGATCAGATTTCAAGTGAATTTTGGTGTAATGTATTGAAAGGGGTGGAGTTTTGATGTGATGTGTGATTGTAATTTTATTGACACGTTTTCAAAGATAAAGTTGAATAAGCCTTGAACATGCTAATGCAAGTTATCTAGCCAGCAGTCAATTAATTTTGAATGTATACTGTTAAAAAGAAAGTAATTGTTTCAGAAATTAAAAAAAAAAAAATACCAGGTTGGTAAGGACCATTCATTCATTCATTCATTCATTGCTTGGCTGGACTGACAGAAACACCTTCCCTGTCAATTTGCATTAACACCATCATAACCAAATATAAATCTTTATGGGGGAAAAAATATTGTTCTTTGAAATGTTTTACTTAGTAGCAGCAGCAGGTTTGAAAATACTAATACTAATATCAAATTAACTGAAAATGTTATATGTATTTAAAAAGTTTATTTGCATGGAAGAATGTGTCTTATTTTAAAATGTTACACCTATTGAAGGAGGGAAGTTTAAAAGAGTGGAGAAAATTTTGGCTTATCTATCTCAGAAATTAGCACTGGCACAGTACAAAAGTTTTAATCTGTTTTTTAAAATGAGAAAGGAAAATAAAAATTGGGGGGAAAACAAAAACCTTTAAAATCATCCAAGTGGACAAAAATGTTCCCCTACTTGAATAATCACTTAAATTCTATTGCTCAACCTAATGGTTTCATACTGGAGATTATGAATAGTACATGATCAATGTGTTTGACGCTGATGTCATAAGACTGCCAAACTTGATTTATTTTCAGTGATAATGGAATATCAAATATCTGTCTGCCTGTGCAACAGACAGTTGAGCTGAGATCGCTGGACCTGAACAATAGAGGAGTCATTAGGTCAGACTGCATGCATGGTCACAGAAGGCATATGCATCCTTTGGCTGTGATTCCCTCTGTAATGTTTCTCATAAAGGGAAAATATGATGCCTGCATATGCATAGTGGGCCACTTGGGGATGAGAGTAACAGCTGGCATGCTGAGAAAAGAAAGTGACTGGTTATTGCTATTAGAAGAACTCTTGATGTATGTTTGCTTTATGTATTGTGTTGTTATGAACGTGATGATGCAGCTAGTTTTGACAGAACTGGTGCAGTTTATTTTTTATGAAATTATTTATTTTAGACATTGGGTTGTATAACAGAAATGATCAGCCATGTGTGACTATTAATGACAGGCTCTTTTATTCTTCTGTCAAATTATTTTTATTGAAAAATAACCAAAACAGCATGCCTCATTAAAAAGAACATTTTTAATTCCTTAATACGCCACAGATTAGAGTCATTTTCTCTCCGTAATCAAAAGGATAAAAAAAAATTCTTGTGAATTAAAACCTCATCCTGCTTTAAGCTCTTTCCACCCACAATACATGTATTTTTTGTCACTTGTGCTATTTGCATTCCTGAAGGCACCATAAAATTAGTTGCAGCAATTTTCTTTGTGTGCAAAAACAACAACAACTGATGTTCAGTAAGGGATTTAAAGGTGTATCTATAAATATAAAAATCATTGACAGAAATATGTGAAGCCTAAAACCTGACTTCCCTCTACAAGAAGAAGCAGAATTAGCTACGATTTACTTTGCCAATCTGAAATATTCAAGTGTGAGGTCCTGAGTTTTTTGTCTTTCTTGATAAACGCTCACTAAAGATACAGCCCTATCACTATAGCAAGAGAAAAAGTGTCCACTTAAAGGCATAGTTCACACAAAAATGAAAATATGCTGAAAATGTATTCCCCCCTCAGGCCGTCCAGGATGTAGGTGAGTTTGTTTGTTCATTTTAACAGATTTGGTGAAATTTAGCAGTACATCACTTGCTCATCAATGGATCCTCTGCAGTGAATGGGTGCCGTCAGAATGAGAGTCCAAACAGCTGATAACAACATCACAGTAATCCACACAAATCATTAAGGCAGTTTACCTTTCAGACAAGACAACGTTTACTTTTCAGTCATGCAATTTTTCACTGGAGAATGAATAGAGGGTTTTAGCTGGAAGCAACAGTTTGAAGTTAAAAACGTCTTGATGGATTTCTGTATTACAAACACACAGCTTTTTGTTTCACAAGAGATTAATTGATGGAGACGTGTGAATTATTGTGGTGTTTTTATCAGGTGTTTGGACTCTCATTCTGACGGCACCCATTCACTGCAAAGGATCCATTGGTGAGCAAGTCATGAAATCCTAAATTTCTTCAAATCTGTTCCGGTGAACAAACAAACTCATCTACATGGATGCCCTGAGTTTGGGTGAACTATTCCTTTATTCCTTTCATATTGAGTGAGCTTTAGAGTAAATATCTCATATCTTAATGTACCATTGGAAAAATAAATGAAATGACCAATCTGTTATTTGTATATATCATGAATACTGTCTGAGCTATGCCCCAAAGTCTACTTTATATATGCTGCTGGGGTTACTAATTAACTTTAAACATACAGAAACAGTCCTTGAATGCGCTCTTAAGAGGATGCATTGACCTCATATAAGCCAAGAAATGGTAAAGCAGACAACATTTTTCTGTGTGTGTGGAGGCGTGCAGTTACCGTAACTCACAGTTGCAGTATTTTATTGCATGCTTCCAACTTTATTTAATTTCTAAAGGTTCAGCGAAGTTGTTGAGGTGCATGCAGTGTCAGCCAGTTCCCAAGTCCTGTGTCAAGGTCTTTTGATGTTTGGAGAGCTCCCAGCACTGTTCTGGGAATGGGCTAGATATTATTGATCTGAATTGAGGAGCCAACAGCATTATCGGAGCTAGCATATTGGAATGAGGTTGACATGTTAACCTTTTTGCTTTATTTAACATGGCAGTATAAATCTGAGTGTTAAGATTAGGTTTTTAAGCTCTTAAAGCAACTGTTATTTTTATTTTTAGATAAGCCAAAAGTGGGAACATTAAGAAAATGGTCACGGATTGTGTGCGAAAGACAAAGCTGCCATTTATACTCTAAAAATGCTTTTGGCTCCCATATTGATGCGGAAAAACCTAGGCAAATCTGGCTTTTTGCAGGTGTTTATATTTGTCTCAAATAATAAACTTCTGCTGGGAGTTGAATTTTCTGGCTGCTTGGGTCTGGCAGTGGACCACAGTGCCCTTAAAACCAAACACCCGGGCAGAGAGGGAGTTTGTCAAGCAGTAGCAGGTGCACAATCCCCTGCCGTGCTTCTAGAAAGGTCTCTGGGCTAATCATGTTTGTGCCAGAGCATTGTGCAGGTAAATGTAGTTTCGTCCACAAGAAAGTGCTGGTGCCCCTGTATATCTTCTGCTAGATTTGCCAGCAGACACATCCACCCAACTCATTTATGGCTGTAAACTTTTAAATTTCATTGCCTCGCCATCTGTGCAATCAGCTCCTGCTAAATTTTTCATTTTCTGCAGTGTCCTTCTACATCTAAAGAATATGCTTCACTTTAGATAAGAAAACAAAACAAAAAACGTCAAGTTTCATATACTGTACATGTGTTTTTAATGACTTGCAAACTTAAACATTTTGTTTTGTGTTGATAATTGAACATTGTTGTAAATAGCGTCAGAGTGAGACAAATCAGTAAAGTTTTGCACCATATGGCAACAAAATGTTTAATTCAGAATTGTCACTGTCATGGCATTACATTTAAGGTATTTGTAGTAAATTATAAAAGATTTGTTATGTGTTATGTATACACACACACACACACACACACACACACACACATATATATATATATATATATATATAATGTATGTGACCCTGGATCACAAAACCAGTCATAAGGGTCAATTTTTCGAAATTGAGATTTATACATCATCATGAATTTATACATCATCATCATTTATACATCATCATGAAAGCCGAATATAAGCTTTCCATTGATGTATGGTTTGTTATGATAGGACAATATTTGGCCGAGATACAACTATTTGAAAATCTGGAATCTGAGGTTGCAAAAAAAAAAATCAAAATATTGAGAAAATCAAACAAAAAGACAAAGAGTTGTCCAAATGAAGTTCTTAGCAATGCATTACTAATCAAAAATTAAGTTTTGA
Organism: Spinibarbus caldwelli; assembly: GCA_039654775.1. Lineage (NCBI taxonomy): Eukaryota > Metazoa > Chordata > Actinopteri > Cypriniformes > Cyprinidae > Spinibarbus > Spinibarbus caldwelli. The sequence continues at coordinate 33,062,808 of CM077218.1, forward strand.
TGTATTTACAGTATGAAATTTACAAAATATCTTAATGGAACATGATCTTTACTTAATGTCCTAATGATTTTTGGTATAAAAGAAAAATCAATAATTTTGACCCATACAATGTATTTTTGGCTATTGCTACAAATATACCCCAGCGACTTAAGACTGGTTTTGTGGTCCAGGGTCACATATATAAATATAGCACAGAAAAACAAATATATATTGTAAAGACAAATGAAAGATTATATTTTTTGTGGAGGGGCAGCAAATGAAAAATATTGGTAGGGCAATGAGAAATATGAGCTACAGGGGGGCAACTGGGGGTTGAGACCTGCTGCCATCATTTTGATTATTGATTTGTACACAAATCATTGGGAATGCATGTAATGCAAGAGCGGACATTTCACAGCTGTGCAGCGCTGCCAGCTCGTCCAGGTGAAGGATACCGCATAGTATTTCATGTCAAAGTTGAGGAATTGCCTCCTATCTTCTAAATTAAAATGATGAGTAAACTCCCGGCATGACAAATTGTGTCAGTTCTGCTTAACATAAATTCCATTTTTTTAGTTCCCTTTCATGTACTGCTTTAAAGAAAGGTTAATCATCAAGTCTGCTGTTTTCATAAAGGTTAATGAAGTTGTTTTTCTATGAGTAACATTGGGTAAATTAGTCGTTATTTTATTTTCCTGATTGTATTGCTCAAACTTTGATTGCATTTCCAGCTAACTGCAAAGCAAATTAATTTGACACTTCAAACCATATCTCAAAAAATATTTACTACAAACTCTTCACGAAAAAAGGATTCAGCAAACAATGAATAAATGCATTTAATTAATGTAATATCACAATAAAATACAGACTAAATATCTATGGATTTGTTAGTTAAATGTGAACTTCTTTTGAAAGGAAAGCTTGTTTTATTATAAACACAAAGTCATACTGAAAAAGCCTCACAGAACATCTATTGGTACTTGACAAGAACACATCTCATCACAATTAACAAGATGTGTGAGTCATTATGTTATCAGAACAGGCTGTCAGTGTATGTCAAAGCAATCATGAGCTATCTGTAATCAGCAGGGTTTTAAATATACAAAATGCATCAATACCTTATTTAATTTCCATTGTTTTTTAAGTGTTCTGTCATAACAATCGTTAGGGATTGGTCACAATGGCCAACTACATTCAACAACCATCTAGTCAATTTGACAACCGAGGCTCATTTGAAATATTGCACCTGAACATATCCATACATACATTTCACAGCAGTTTCCAGGAGAAATGAACATGTGGCAATAAAACAGCAATAACATGGCAAATGCATTTTCATCTCAAGTTTGCTTTTGTTAACATCATCGATTAGGTTTAGGGTAGAGTGTAGTGCATGTGGTAGGTTAATTTCAACTTTAATAGAGCATTAACCTTTTAGTGCCATTTTGTATCCACAGGTTTGTATCCACCAGAGAAAAAGGATGGAGAAAAAACGATAGCGCCTTTTATGGATGTGTCATCTCAAAAGTGCTTCGAAATGTATCTGAGCAACATATTTTAGGATTTAGTCAGGGTCACATATTTCCAATGAGCTTGGTTTGCAATTTGTAAGTTTGATTTTGTTTTTTGTTTGTCTGTTCCTTTTTTATTTTTGTGGTCCTTGGCCAGTATATAATACATTTTGCTGTGTTGTGTTTTTAAAAAATGCATCTCCAGACCTCTTGCATTCTGTTCCTTTCCGCTGCACTCTGTCTAGCTCTGTCTCAAGCCCAAAACCAGCTTAATTATATAGAGTTTTCCTTAAGACTAATTAGCTAACTAGTTCTACAGGCAACCCCCTGACTAGTCTAGGAAATTTGTCATTTCGTACATCTCTATAATTCACAAAGCCTTTTTACGTAGAATCATAGTTTAAGCAGAAAGTCAAGGCTTACTTGGACAGAACTACAAAATGTTAATTTTTCATGTTCATAATTTTAAATATGAGTTCATTTGGGATCTGCCCAAGATTGAGATGCACTTCAAATATCATCAAGAGTAAAATGGATTGCTTCTTATTATTACCAGGGTTCAGATGTAATGGAATAGAAAATGAATTGGAATTTATACATTTGAAGAATGAATAAAACTGAAGAAATATATTCCTGATGAAGTCAGCAAGAATGTAGAGCTGCTGATCTAAAGCTAAGATATTGGGACAACACTGGGAATTAAAACAGATGACAAACTGCCACATAGTAAGGTTAAAAGTATTTAATGATTCTGGAAATGTTAAAAAAATAATTTTACTTCTTTAATTAAGAAGTTCTTTGAAACATATCTTTTTTACATATTTGTTGTAGACTTGTTGTGCAGATATATGACCAAAACACATTCTTGCTTGAGTGAGATTGATTTATTATACTAAACGTTACTAAGATTCATGGCTCAAAATTGTAAAGTTCATTCCCTGAGGATACATGTTACAAAAAAGTAAATTTTTCTACCAATTTGTGGAATCAATACATGATACCAGTTTCATTTTAAATCTCTTTGTGTAACTTCATGAAGTTCTTTGGCAGTATTGATTACATGACAGTTACTGCTTGATTACTTTGAATAATATTATTCACAATCAAACTCAATGAGAGTATTGACTCCTAACACTCAAGGGTCTGAAAACAATCTGTTTGTCATGTCATTAACGTCATAATAGGTCTAATTAGTTTATGTGATGTTAATATTTTTGAAACAGCATATTCATTCCGAACGGTTCTGTGTTTTTGAGAAAATGATTCAATGACTCATTTATAAAGAAATTGAGATTTTGCTCCTGAACGAATCTGTCTTTTTGAACTAATTGTTTGAATGAATGATTTAAATGACTCACTCATAATAATTAACTCACAAAACCACTTTGTTGCCATCTATTAGCATAACAATGTAACAATGTAAAAATCCCACAACTAATATACAGGCTTAAGGCCCGTTCACACCAAGGATGATAACTATAAAGATATAGTTCTAAAAATCGTTTTCAATATTAAAGAATAGCAGAGTCCATAACGATAAAGGCACAGAGAAACAATATCGTTGGAATCACTTTCAGAACGATTTTTTCCAGCTGATGAACGAAACAAACATCGACATCCAATCAGAATCCATCCTGCTATAATGAGCTCGAGAATTTAAAGCAGCAGACGCGTGTGCGCTTAGAATAAACAGACGATATCGTTCATTGGTGTGGACGCTAATATTGTTATCTGTATAGTTATCGTCCGTTGTGTGAACGGGCCTTTACGGTCTATCTAGAAACTAGCAAACATGGAACTATTTAATAAAAAATTTATAAATAGACAATACTGATAAGCAAAATAGACATCACATAACAAAATGTGTTCAATATTGTAACACTAGGTTGCATTTAAGAAGTTGTTCTTTGATGATTGAGTTGAAAATTAATGCTAGCGAATTTTTGTCACAAAAAACAGTGTTTAATTGCTGTGACATTGATAAGTTAAGCAGATCAGTCTATCTGACAAAACATATCTGAGAGAGAAGCATGTATTTCAGAGATTCATATATTTTTAAAGAATACCCGAAAGAGCCCACTGAATAAAACTGCTCTGTTGATATGATAAGACTGGGTGATTTACACATATAAAATGTGTCAGTTGTGTCATGTCTTTAACATTCAAAGGGATCCAGGCTGTCGAGCAACTCATGTTCATCAGGTACAACAGACATGTTTGTGGTGAATAATTTATCAGATGATAACAGTTGCTCAGCCTGTCTAACTGTCGATCCCTAACAGGTTTAGGCAGCACTTTTTTGATTTCTAGTTATTTTAGCTGACATTAGAGCCCATTTTACAGAGTGCAGTCACCTGTTGCGATACTTGGCAAGCTTGTAATCTACCGCAACAATAAAAGTCTTTGAGCAATAACAGTACTCCTGTTTATAATGACTCCCATATGTAAGTTAAGATAATTCCTGAGGTTCAGCTGGCACGCTTTCAGCTATTGTGTATTATAGACACAAGATGGGCTTGACTCATGCTAAATAATGCGCTTTGCTAACTCAGTAGTCTAAAACATGGCCAGCGGTGACCTTTCAACAGCCCTAGACATTTTTGTGTGGGAACCAAAATTCAATTTCATTTTTGCTTTGAAAGTCAAATCACACCGACACTTCTAGCGTTTCAGAATAGCAGTGTTTAAAATAAATTTTGATTTGACCTGTTGCCTCAAACTTAATTTTATATACATGTAGGCTATATTTTTAATATTATATTTTACCCCTTGTGAAAAAGAACCAAACTTAAGCATAATTTTAAAAAGTTTACTTATTGTGGAATAATATACTTTAAGAGAATATAAGGTGTCAACTGATTTTTTTCTGACACTTAATTGCATGTTGATTACAGTTTAATTAAAATAGTTTCAATTTATATTAAATGCAAGTAGCTGAACTTTAGAGTGCTTTTTGACCTCTTATATCTTTATATATGTGATTTTAAAATTTATTGTGGTCACACTTTATTTTAAGGTCCAATTCTCAACTAACAATTAACTATTAACTAACAATTAACTATGACTTTTGCCTCAACAAACTCCTCTAATTACTGCTTAATTGTTAAGTTTAGGTATTGGGCAGGATTAAAGATGTAGAATATGGTCATGCAGAATATGTGCTTTATAAGTATTAATGGACAGCTAATATGCTAGTAATATTCATGCTAATAAGCAATTAGTTAATAGTGAGAATTGGTCTCTAAACTAAAGTGTTACCGTTCTTTTATACTGTAGGACTAGTGTAGAATTTACTTTGAAATAATTTCAGCCCAGAAATTGCTAGTAAATTTCAGATATAATTACAAAGGAACGGCAAGTAACGCATTCAATTAAATGTGAATTTTGAAGTAAAAAGTCTCAAATAGTGTTTTCCAGTAAAACATACTCATAATCTTTGTTTTATTTACAACTTCGAAGAATCTATTTTAGATTAGATTATTAATGCTAAGGTGCTAAGTTGCTACATTGCTTGGCTAATTTAAACAACCTGCAGTTATTTTAATGAACTAATACTTAGAAAAAAATTCCAGTTAATATTGTTAATGAATTTATCTTTTTTAACAAGGGTGTTCTTTTTTATTATGTTGCGTTTACTGCCATTTTATAAAAGCAGTGAAAACGCAAGAAGCCATGAGAGGATACGAGTTCCAGTTATTTTACCACATTTTTTTAGGCACAATGTGAAGCAGAACAAGATGATGTTGTATGGTACATTTAAAAAAAGATACGCAGTTTGTAAATGCTTTTATTTAAAGAATATGTAAGTATTTAATCAGCCTTTGTGTTTTCTGGGAATCATTGACCTTGGCGGTGCTAGTATTGTGGTCTACCAGTTGAGCTAAAGGAACATAATGAAAATTCCTGGATGAATAGATGTTTTGGCAGAATATTTGAGCTATGGCATAATCTTTCATTCTGGTCGGATAGATGCATGTCGTCCAACATAGAGAAGAGAGAACTGATTGTGTGTTTTGTTCCTTCATAAAGCACGCTCACCCACACAATTATTGATCACACAGAACAAATCCCTCTCGTTCTGATGTCCACAGTTGTATCTCGAATCGCTCCCTCGTCTGCAGAACATTATGTTGAATATTAACACGAGCAAATATTTCTGACCCTTCCGTGTTTTTTTCTGATACTGAATTGGAGCAGTTTTCCTCCACGAAAGAAACCATTTTGTGCAGTATTGCTGATAAGTAGGTCACCTGAAATGTAATTAGACACTAGACACATGTGAAGAGCAGCATGGGAACCAGATTTTGGTTTCACAATAACACAGTTGTTATCAGTTGAAGTTTCTCAGTGGGCCACAAGAGCAAAAGTTCAGTCAAGCTGAAGCAGGAAACACCTGTTGAAATGAGCCGCACCGCCACTATGCAGAGACTGGCACGATGACTTTCGAAAGCGAATTTGCGCAGAAAGCCACTTTAATCTTTGAAATCGTAAAAGCGCAGGACCACCTATTAGCCCGAGCTCTAAAACTCTTATTTGAAAAGAAAGGCTGTGAATATGAGCTCAATCTCCTGCCAAATGGCTTCGTATAGTGTGGAATAATTTTTTCACACACTCAGCATTTCCTCTCACTGTTGGATCGCTGTCACGTAGTCTTTACTTTTTAATATATGACCGCAGGACTCCGTAGGCAATCTGTCATCAGAATAGAGTGAAATGATGAGGTCATTTACATTTCTTCACTGCTTCTATGCAAACACGCGCCTTGCCTTGAATGTCATCATGAGTGGAAGCGGATTTGCTTATGATTTGCACAGATGATGCTGCAGTGTTATTGAAACCGAAACCGCTTGAGCTTCTCAACTTAACTTGCGCGTCAGTGAAAAATGATGTCCATTATAAAAGGAAAAATATTTGAAAACTCTATGGTTTTGAAAAACTTTGATACCATTTTCAAGAAAAGTTTCAGTTAAATGACTCTATAATGTCACTATTACTCTAAAATTAATAGCAAATTTTATTTACACCTTAAATACATGTGAGTGTACATATCTTATTTAATATATTCATTTTTCCAACGAATTATTAATTTATAAATATCAATAAGTATCATTAGGGTTTGTGAAGAGTCGTACTACATGATCCTGAACCATTTTTACTTGAACTATACTAATAATAATAGATTATGCTAAAATTTACTCAAGGTTTTCTTTTCCTCATTATGATAACAGGAAAATTACCCCCCTCCCAGAAATATTTCAGAAATTAATTCAGAAATTACCTTTTCCATGCTTATCATAGACAAGCTTTCATAGATGTCACTGGGTGTACTGCACACACACACACACACACACACACACACACACACACACACAAATAGTGTAGAAGCAATTTTCAGTCATAAATTGCTAAATAATTACAAGTTACACATTGAGTTAAAAATGAAACTTTTAAATACACGTACTTCAGTTTTTTCACTTTTTAAAAAAATAAATTAATAGATGCAGACAAAAGAAAGAGAGAGAATCATGTCATTGATCCTTGTACATAATGTGAGAATGTTTGGATAAAGTACAGTACAATATTTATAATCATAAAAGTGAAGATGATTTTACATAATGATTTATGTATGCCAGTTGTATGTTAATGAGTGTTTTCTATAGATGTGCTGCATTTGTTTTGCCATCTACAATGTGGGCATATTTATTGAACATTTAGCCCATGTTTTCAGTATGCATACGCCATGGGATTGGCATCTCTCAGATGCATTGGAGATGTAGATGAAGTCGACTGTATTATGGTCTTTTTATGCTTCATTAGTTAAATTCAGGACTTGCACAAACAAATACTGATGTACTTTTCCCATGTGCTTTTCTCTCCAAAAGAAGCTTTTTATTTTATTTTGCCTGGCTGTATTGTAGTTCTCATGTAAAAAAGATCAAGGCCGGTTGTCCTTTCAGACTAAGTTCCCGAAATTAACCCCTCAGAGGATGCTGGTGGGTTTATGGGTAAGCATTTACATGCACTCAAAGCTGAATATTTTCCATCTGTGCCCAGAGACCATAAATTTGATTTCAACATGCCTCATCTTGTGTAATAGTTTTGAGAGGAAACAAACATTTTTGCAAGCATGTGATCCATGAAATTCCTTGACTTTTCTATTATGTATGTGCGTATGCGGCGAATGATGTTGAATGCTGTAGGATGTAAGAGGCAGCCTGTGCGCTCTGCTGTGGCAGGGCAGTAGGAAAATGAGTGCGGCAGGTCATGGGGGGTGATGAGGGCATGTGACTCTGCCAGCTGTGATGACCGCTGGGGCACACGGTGGCAGGTGGTTGATTTGCACCAAGTGCACCAGTTTCTAACAGCTTGACCCCAACCCCATGACATCATGCTCCCTACTGATGACTGTGCGGGACTGCACTCACATTTAATTATGTTGATTTACAGTTTTTTACAATCATTTTTGCACTAATAACAGAACCTTCATGTCATCTTTCAAAACTCTAGACACAAAACTCAAAATAGTCATTATTTGTAACAGGCTGTCCAGTGCTCAAAACTTTGCATATTGCGTTCATATCTTTAAAGAAGCCTTGCATTTGCAGAAGCATTAGTTCAGAATACTCATTTATTATGAAATATCATAGGAACATTACTTTAGATCACCCACACACAAGATACCCATAGTTTCACTGTTTAGTTGTTAGTAAAATCATTAAATATAGTTGTTTAAAACACATGATGCAGCTTTCATTATGGTTCTACACATTCATACATCATTGTAATAGACTAGAGAGAAAAGTACACTGGAATCATTAAACATTTGAAAATTATTGATGAAATAATCAACTCTCAACAGGTTAAAAAAAACAAAACAAACTTTGAATAAGAAAAAAAATAGATTAGAAAAGTCACAGTTCCTCACTGCTCTTCTATGTTTTTTTCAACCCTGTCATGTGGGTTTGGCCACATGCAGGTTCTCATCCACATCAAAATGGATGTTTTCATTAGTTAAAAAAAATCTTCTGGCATGGCAAATACAGGCCTGACATTGGTCTCCTGTGATATCATTGCAGGCATCATCTATGGCCTGGAGAAGAGTGACTGCAATGTTTTGTTTGTGAGGGGGGCTGTTGTAAACCTTCCACCTCCATGTGGAGAAAAACTTCTCAGTCGGGTTACAGTAAGGAAAGGGGAGTATGGGGGTAAATACAAGGTGATAAACTGTAGATGGGCCTGAAACCATGATTGCTGTCAGTTGTGTGGAATTCTGGTCCCATTGCACTGATTTTGCTATGGGGTTCCCTCAAAATCACATTCAATGGGGGGTGGTCGGGCCCCCCAGCGAACATTGTTCTGGGCCCCTCTCAACCGCTGGCTCTCAAACTCTCCTCCATGTCATGGCCAGGGTAAAGCCTGCCTTATCCAAAAATATGAATGTTTTCATCAGCTTTCAGCTCTATCACCCTAAGACATTTACTGTAGGAAAAACAAATTCTGATAACAGTGATATAGAATTTTTGGGAATTTTTTTTTCTCCCAACAACAGGCATCTTGAAACTGATCATACCTGAACATACTCTGTTCTTTCATAATCTAAACATTTAATATTGTTCATCATTTTCCATAACAACTATGCTTCGAGAGTTATGCAACAGTTACGTAGCATTTTGAGCAGTTGTATGAATTGATAGTTAGATCATTATAATGAAATGAATAGACATTCAATTCAGATGTAATGCGTGAGTTGCATTTTGAAATAGTAATACTTTGATGTTAAGTTCTGTCATTTTGAACCAGTGATTTTAGTTCAATGAATAAAAAATCTTTGGTTTATGTGTATTGTATCCAAGCATTTGAAAAAAGTGTTGTGTTTTGAAAAATGTGCATTTTGATCATCAGTTGTGAATTATGTGTCTACAGTTTTGAAAAATGACATGAAGTTTCTGTTTTTAGTGCAAAAATTATTGTAAAAAACTGTAAATGAACTTTTTGCCAGTGCTCCACCTACTGCCTTCTAAGGGAGCGTCTCAACTGAAATTGACCCATGTAAGTGAGTGAGTTGGAGCGATTGTGTATAGTGCTAGGAGATTCGGCTTGAAATTGATTTTAATAAACGTAATATGGAAGAAATGCTGTAATAACAAAAAAATAAATAAATACATAAAAAAAACTACTGCTATTTTTTAAAAAAAGAAATGAATACTTTATTCAGAAAGGGTGCATTAAATTGATCAAAGGTGAGAGTATAGACATGTATAATGTTACAAAAGATTTTTACTTTAAATGTTGTTTCTTTTTAACTTTCAGTTTATAAAAGATTCCTAAAGAAATCACAGTTTCCACAAAAATATTAAATGGCTCAGCTGTTTTCAACATTGATTATAATAAGAAATTTCTTGAGTAGCAAAGCAGCATATTAAAATGATTTAAAAAGGATCATGTGACACTGAACACTGGAGTAATGACTGCTGGAAATTCAGTGTTACCTTCGCAGGAATAAATTACATTTTAAAATATATTGAAATAGAACACTACGTTGTAATAATAGTTTACAATATTACTGTTTTAGCTGTATTTTAAATCAAATAGCCTTAATGAGCATAAAACTTATTTTAAAAACTTTAAAGGTCCTACCAATCCCAGATTTTTTAAAGGTAGTGTAGATGTCAAAATCAATAATTATAAATCATTTTATTATTTAATATTGTAACCTACTTATTTTTAACTCTTTTCATTAATACCTTTAACTAGTAAACAAATTATAAGTACTCTGTAAAAAAAATCTGTGACATTTACAGTAAAATACATTTTAGGTTTTACAGACTCAACTTCACAGTAAAATGGTGTTTCATTAACTGGTATAACATTAATATTGAAGTACTAATATCTGTTTTGTACAATTGTAATACACTGATAACCACCAAAAGCAGTTGGTGATAAGAAAGTCACATGATGAATCAAAGCTCATCACAAGCAGCTGAGGAGGAAAATAATAATATAGAAGGTGCACAGTGTCATTCACACAAACACTAAACACTATTATGGTTACAAACGATACGGAAATAATGCAATAAACAATAATTTAACAACAATAGTAAGATAAAACCCTAATGTAGACAACTGATAAGAAAAATTAAGAAGAAACAGTTATTTCAATGAAAAAACATCAGTTGTGAAGTGTCATGCAGGGAATCCTGGGAGTGTCAATTTATGTTTTTTTCACTGTAAATTATTCAATGACTTGTTTCTTTTCATTTCCAAAACCTGTAATTTAAACAGTATTTTACTGTAAAAATTAAAGTACGTTAAAGGTGTTTTTTCTGTAGCATTTTTCACTGAAGCAGTCATCTCATTACCTCAAAATAATGCCTCTGTAGGCATCTCACTTGGTTTTGAAGCAGAGCACATGATTTAACTCCTAATACTTCAGTAGGCGTATTCTGTGAGGTCATTATCATCATCTTTATGTCTCTACAACTCATCCTGATGGATCCTTGATTTGGAGCGATATGCCAGTACGAGATTGTTGACCGAAATGTCAGAGATGTCAGTTGATGAACCATTTCTAATTTGAAGTTCCCACTATAAGTGCACACTTATTGGCAAGGCCATGATAATCAGGTTAATCACGGCTGTGGAAGATGTAATTGTTCTTGTAATGTGGAGAAATAGCTAGTGGCTGTTTGCTCTCGTGTCTGCCTCATTGGGTAATCTGCTCCTCAATAATACCGGAGGCTGTAGGATCCACACCATTTAAATGTTAACATCCATGTCCCTTAAATATTACGTAAACATTTCTGCAGTCTAATTGATCTTCAGCAATTGTGGGTGCAAATGGGCAACATTCATCTGAATTACTGTGCTTCGCTGCTCTTTTATGGCACATATAGATTGCAGACTGTTTACTCTTATCATCCCATGCAACAAATGCATATGAATGACAATGATCATGGCTGAATGAATGCACATGGTTGTTCAACAATAGTATGATTGTTGTTCAGATGCAATCAGCATGTGCTTTTACCCCATAGGCAGCAGGACAAATTGTGATTGGGCAGATTACTGCGGGTTTTATTGAAATCCAACAAAGCCAATGTCTTTGATTGTGTATGATGCATGATGAAGTGCTTATTAAGATGCATTATCAGACAAATGAAATGCAAAGCTGCGCTCTCACCGGGCCATTTTTGACTCTTGACATAAAGACGCACCACTTTCCCAGAGCAAGCCAAGTTTATTTCACAATCATCAGCACAATGAAAGCAGCGACGACAGAACCTTGACAAAAAAAAAAAAAAAACTATATGTGATAGACACATTTCTTAAAGCACTCAAAGGGCATTTTACTGCCAATCGTGGACAAAAGAGCAATCTAGCTGACATTTGCATCATATAAACCTACAAAGTATTGCTTCAAGCATTTGAATTAGTTTCTGCAGTTCTCAGCCAAGAAATGAGCCTGTGTGCCTCCAATGATTGTGTGTCAGTAAAATGAAATCCCCTCTAATGCCCTTAGACATTGCTACAGAGATACAGTGCAGCTGCTATTGTGCTTTCCACACATTTATATCAAGGTAAACAGTTTGCTGCCCATGCTCACGTAAAATTACATGGTCAGTTAAGCCCAAATGATCATTTCTGGGTAAGTAATTAATTGTAATCGGTAGGCATACAGTGTGGGCAATGTAGGATTCAAGTGCATTGTGGGAGAAACCGTGCATGTGCTAAGACCTTCACAGCCAACCTCCCCAGTTGCACTTCTCCGCTGTCGTTTAGATACAATTAACATGCTTGTGTGAAATGGTGATTCAACCAGAAAAAATGTCCATTATGCTGTCTTAATAATGTTTTTATTGTCAGGGGCAATGAATCTTGGGTGATGAGATTGTGTTTGCACGCTTCTTCAGGTTCTCTGGCTTCTACTGTCTTTATCAGATGTGTGTGTGGGAGGGTCAAGCCGTAGTTTCTAATACTGGAGCTGGTGGTCTACATTTGTAGGTTTAGATTCTGACTCATGTTTAGATTCTGTGAATCCAGTGACCGCAGGTGGTACAGTGGTTCTCAATTAGTTTTGCTTTAGAATGCAGAATTAACATGGGATTAACCTGTAAGAGTTTCTTTCTTCTGTTGAACACAAAATAAGATATTTTGCAAAATGTTGCAAACCAAACAGTCAATGGTAGCCGTTGACTTCCATAGTATTTTTTTTCCATACTATGGAAATCAATGGCTACCGTCAACTATCTGATTACAAACATACTTAAGAATATCTTCTTTTGTGCTCTACAGATCAAAGAAACTTCCACAGGTTTGGAACAACTTGAGGATGAGTAAATGAACACAAAATTTTGGGTGAACTCTCCCTTTAATTTTATCCCTTTATCTTTTTTGTTGCTACATTTTTTTAAATATATTTTATGATACACATGACATGGATTCATCTGTACTTGGAGTCCAAAATGTCTGAGTCTGTGTCAAGTTTGAGTACAAATCCATCCGAGTGCATCCGAATCGGAGTTCATTCATAATTGATGTTCATGTCCGAGTCCAAGGCCTAGTCCAAGTACCCCAACTCTAGTCCAGAGTCTCAAGGCCCCCCCCCCCCAATCCAACTCCCACAACCAAACTACATACAAAATAACACAAAACTGATTATGTAAACACTCAAATCTTAAATAACGACAATGATACACTTACAAATTATATTTGTATGTAGGTTATATAATATATAATTTCTTTTTCAGACATCAGTTTCTTTTCACATTCAAATTGGTTGTCATAGTAACAACACTAATTTGTGGAAATTCAGCGCATTGTGAGTTCTACATATCTGAACGCATTAGGCCTGTTTGTAAATTGACTGTTAAGATAAAACATTTTGCACAGTTTATTATCTGTGATACCATTATAGCCACTGGATGCCTGCATAGCTCTATGTAACAATCCCTAATTGCTAATAAAATTGTCATCACACATAAATAAATTTTATTACATTTGGATTTGGATCCATGTTTAGATATTATCAATGGCTACTTTTTGACTTTATCTGTTTTTTGTTCAATTGTTTCATTGTTGTTGTGTCAGTTAATGCATTATTATTTCAGTCAAACCTATAAAACCCTTTGTTACCCCAAACTACATAGGCCTATAAAAGCCTGATCAGTGACATAAAAGTAATCATAATGCAGCTACTTGTTCTTTTATTACTCATTGATGCGTGAACTTCCCCTTTAAATAACATGACGCTCTGCCCTCTACGTTTGACGCTGCTCCCTTTAAGCGCTGTTGGAAGCGAATTAATTTTTTTTTGGAAGCGAATTAATTGATTCAGCATTTCGACACTTCCGTAAGAATGCATTAAATTTGACAAAGCGATTTAATAAAGTATGTATTGATCTTGCCAATTAGCGAATTTTACTACACCAATATTTTTAATTGGCTGCAAAAGTTTTATATGGGAATATTACACGACACACTGAACCTTTAACAATGCATTGGCGCAAAAACACACACCTTTTAGACCAGCTTCACATGAAACATGATTTCTCGACTGCCACAAATACTGCCTAAACAAAATACTGATTTTGTGCACTTTTTATGTACCAATATTTTAAATTGGGCTTTGAACTTGCATGGCAAAAAAAAAGCCTTACTTTGTCAAAACACTGACAGAACCCATTGATCTAATGGCATTTTTGAGCCCTCCAAATCCAAATGCAAACTTTGCATGCAACAATCAGAGGCAGCAATTGACAGCGCTCTGATCCAATGGCATACAGGCATCATCAGATTGACAGTATTCTAGCCCAATGATGTTGGGGGATCCAGTGGGGGCGGCAATCATATTTCAGGGTGTCCGTGCCACTTTTTATCACAACCTTGTTAAAATGTAGTGGCAGTATGTGCGCTCATTGGCGCGCCCTCCAGCTGGTGGCGCTCTAGGCGACCGCCTAGCTTGCCTATATCTAGAAACGGTACTGCGTTTTATACTGTGAAACAACAGCCCAGGCCGGGTTGGAAACATTCAAGTTGGAGACATAACACAAAAGTAGCCTAAACAAAAGAAAAAAAAAAGTATTTTGAACAGGAAACCCAAATCACTACATTGAATTCAAAACATGAAAATGATGACTTTTTTATCACGTGCATGGTGTCATAACTAAAAGTGTTACATAAAATAAACTGTAAAAGTTGAGTGATTAACTTTACACTGTTTACTACAGACTTGCTTTCCACTCGCTGATCTCTATAGAGTATAGATTATATCATAGATCAGTGTTTATATCTTGTTTCAAATCGACATTCTCCTTCCAACTTAGCCATTCGTGTATCATCTGGAATTCTGAATTTCCAACTTGTAAATGCTTGTTCATTCATGTGCTCAGAACTCAGAATAATTACAACATTTCCACTTGAAGGGCACAAGAATTGCAGTTGTGAACTACCAGTTAAGAATAGACCTGTATGAAGCGAAGAAAGTTTCTCTGCACTGGGTTGAATTATGTGACTGTTCTCCAACTTTTTTTAGTCTCTCTAAATTAGTCTCTATTGTACATCACAACCAAGATAATTTTCCATTGTGATTGAGCACACAAGGCATCACGGACAAAAGCCAGACCTTTCATTAATTCTTAAATTAGGAGCAGTACAGATTTTTCAACTTGGTTTTGTCAGGTTTTCAGATGAGTAGTAGAGGGAACAATAGGCAGATTGTCTCTCTCTTCCACCTCAGTATGTTCAGTGAAACGAATATCTGTAGCTCAAGGGCCCAGCGGAGGCCGCGTTAAATGGACCATCGTCTTTATTTGATTAGGGAGTCAAGTAATGTCTTTGTTGTATTTTAGCATGTTGGTAAATTGCTCTTTTCAGATGCATCCAGTGACCTCAGTCAAGTGTTTTTTACTCTAGCGCTCTCCCTTTCATCCAATATTAAATTCATCTGCTGATAAAAGACTAGGATATGGCTGCAACCCCTCGTGCTTCAGAATCAACAGCTCTTGAGCAGAGGTTGCAGCTGTCTGTTAGCTTTGGTATCTCCCTTCCACTTTTCTCCCGTGGACGTTGGTAAAGCGGGCAGAGTGACCTGGCTCAGTGAGAAGTGAGTGATGAAAAGGAGAGAACGTGTAAAATGTGAGAGGTGATACATCTGATAACCTATAAATAGGGCGTCTGAGAGCTGAAGCTAGCGGGCACATGCTGAGGTGAGAGCCTTTCGAAAGAAAGAGGGAAACAAACAGTAGGATGGAGCTTCTCGTGTTGATATCCTTTGGGACACCCTGGTCACATTTGTCTCAATCAACAGTCACTCTCCAGTAGACCAGTTGGTCTCATGAGAGGCCGAACCACCGAGCGAATCAGGCTCTCGTTGGTTACAGTAAATGTGTTTTGCAAAGGAGGTTGGAGATGTTGCTTTACCACATTGTGATGATTTTATGGACCTCACCGTCCAGCTGTCACAAGATGGCCTTCATACAAAATTATAGAGACACATAATGTTATTGCTATTTAGACAGCCGTATTTTATCCGGCTGTGGTGAGCCCGATGTAATCCGGAGAAACCGAGCTTTCGCAGTGCCAGAAGCCAGATATTGTGGCTTTGGATTGTCAGTCTTTCTCAAAGTAATCATAGCCAGAAGCTTGTGTAGCTGAGAAGAGAAGTGTTATTATGGTTTCGCCTTGTGGTCTTGATAAATAGGTGCTGTTTCGGTGGGAGCGAAAAACGGTCCTTTGTGACGTTGAAGCGCAATTAAAGAAAAGATGGTAGTAAAAAGTGTACAAGAGCAGAGAAAAGGCCAGTTCCTGCATCCATTGTCACCAATGGGAGATTGGCGGTGCCATTGAGGATCTCAGACACTCTTGGTAGTGAAGAGCGTTTTTCATTGGTCAGATATACTTAATTTATGCAAATAGCCACACTAACCTGCATCCCTTTTCGTAAGAGTAAGCCTCACTTTTGAAATGAGAGAAAAAAGAGTTTGAACCCTTGACCTCATCTCCGTTAGATGGAATCTGGTTATTCTGCCCAGGTGGGGAATAAAAGGAGAAGCGACACAAGCGCATAGTACAGGAACTTGACAGTCCAAATTCTAAGAGGCTTACCATATTTTATCATAGGTCTTTCAAATACTCCCTTAGCTTTCCTCTGGAAATACAGCTCAAGCCCGTCACTTACCTCTCTGTACTGATACTGCAGGGCTCAACAATAAGGATGGCCTGCTGGCCTGGGGCCAGTGTGAGAGAGACTCAGGCCAGTTGATGGAACTTGCTCTTGTAGGTCGGTGCTGTATTGCAACAGCCATCTATCTGGCTAACAGACTTTAGGTTTTGTCATATTTATTACAATGACTTGTTGAAAATCACAAAAGCATCTGTAAGAATTTATTTATTCATTTTTGGCATTGTATGCAATTGTTATGCAGTTGTTTGTAGTTCATTAATTTTAATTTTAGTTAAATTTTATTATGCATTTAATTAAAGCTATATAATTAGTTTGCTTTAGATTGAAGAACATTTTTTAAAACTTTTTGTATACAGTACATTCTCTTTTTGTAAATGTATTTTTTTATTTAATGAAATAACAAAAACAAAGAAAAACTATTATTTAAAACTAGTGCTGTCAAACGATTAATTGTGAGTAATCGCTTCCAAAATAAAAGTTTTTGGTTACATAATACATGTATGTGTGCTGTGTATATTTATTATATATATATATATATATATATATATATATACATACACACATGCATGCATATATTTAAAAAATTATGTTTATATATTAAATATATTTATTTATAATATAAATTGTATGAATATAGATATAGACGTGTACATGTAATTATTTTCAAAATATATACTGTATGTATATGTGTTTTTATATACATAATACACACAGAACACACATATATTATGTAAACAAAAACTTTTATTTTGGATGCGATTAATCACGATTAATCGTTTGACAGCACTATTTAAAACACAAATATATAGATACTCACGGTGAGGCCAGTGAAAATGTCAGAAAAAAATGGGAAAATCTGCAGAAACAAAAGAAGTCTTTGTTGTTGAGCCCTGCATACTACGAGACAGTATTACATGTGTTAAAGTTGTTTTATGTAATCTTCACTTGCTCTTTCCCAAAAGTCATAATGAAAAGGTCATTCAAGTCCCGTGTGAACTCTGCGGACAAATTTATACATTCGGCTGAGAGCTGAAAAGCTACTGCTTTGGGTACTGTCTTTTCTTTTGAAATAATAGCCAGCCCATAGCTGTTACAGGTACTGCTTACCCTTTACCTAGAAAAGGTAGACATCAGCAATGTGTTCCAGATGCCAACTACATGTCTATTAAGGTTGTCAAATTGGCTGAAAAACTAAATTCGAATTTTGTACTAAAATATTATCAGTATTCGAATTATATTCAAATTTAAAAGTCATAATTTCTGTTAGGGGGAAAAAAGCTTTTGGCTTCTCTCCTGGGGCCACAAGAGGGCGCATCGAGCAAAATATTACCATACTAATGCACGTTTCTTCAAAGCAATAAAAAAACAAGACTATCTTTGAAAAAAGTGCATAATGTTTAAAATAATGCTTATAAACCATATATAATTAATTACGTTGCTTAAACAATTAGAAACAACAAGCATCGTGTAAGTATGTATAGTTTATACTAAGGACCGAAAACCACTCACAAAGAGTAGCCTACTTTTTTTCATTTAAAAACATGAGATGCAGTAGGATGCAGAAAAACCGCCATAAAGTCTCGAGACATGTTTTTTAAAAGTTGAATTTATATTAATTTTACATGGCTTTCTAAACATGCAGCTCTCTTGTGTGAGACGCGAGTGCAACGGTGATAGATGTCCCTATAGAAAATGCGATAATATGCGTTCTGTGTGAATGGCTTGGTTTCAGTTTTGAGGTAAACAATGCATTTATGTTCTCTTTTTCCGCAATATTTTGAATGAGCAGCGCCACATCCAGTGGGTTCAACTGGATAGGCTAAAAAAAAGCATTAAAATGCAATGACGCCTACATCGTCATCGCATCTTGTGTGCCACATAGGCTGACTGATGCACATCTAAAATTAGAATGCAGCGTTTTTGCATTCGAATGTGGATTTTTATTTTAAATTCGACGAATATTCGAAATTCGATTTTTTTTTTTGACAGCCCTAATGTCTATATAAGCCCCTTGCATTTCAAAACAAATAAAAAATAAATATGCATTTGGAAAGCTGTATTCCCAACATGTTTTGGGTGTAATTTAGTATTTAATTAGGATAAACCACTATTTGTAATTATTAAAGTCTGATCTAGATCTAAGATATATGAGGCAAGACTCCCCAGATTACTCAGTCTGTGTGAGATTTTTCCCACTGGCAGAAACAAATTACTTGAAAGACTTTGAGTTCACCATTGTAATCGCAATGTTAAATGTTCCCTGTGATTAAATCAAATGCTTGTGAAGCTCCAATACTTCACAGACCCGCAGTAGAGTGCATGGCCTGCAGTCAGACTACAACTCTTGAGAGTGTACCGCAGTGACATTACTTGTTTGTCCCGAAGGCACCTGGTCTAAAAGTAGAAACTAATTGACAGGGATGTCTGCAACCTTGCCTTTGGCTGGCTCAAGTGCACTATGTGGAAGCCTGGAACCATTCTGAATGAGGTAATTAATCTACTGCTATTGAAGCTTGTTTTTACACTTCCCCTGTCTTCAAATTTTTATAAAGGGAGAAAAAGTATTGAGGCCTTTCAGGAATGTTGCTTAATTTCTCACATGTTTTACACCTCTACATTGCAGCTAACTAGGGAATTGGGTCATCAATAAAATCTTAATGAGTTCAGAATGGATTATTCAACTTTGATTATTATAGATTAATCCTTTAGTTCATCAATTAGAAGTGAGCAATTTACCAGTTGAAACTATTTAACGGAAGACATTTTCTGTTGCAGTTATTCGAAATACAGCTATAGCATAGGGGATGGCCATCACTTTGCATTCAGAGAGAAAATGAGCAAGAGCTTGTTAAAAAATGGTTTGTGGTGTGGAACTGACCCTCTGTTAAGGTCCACTTCCCCCGTTACTGTTGCTAATGCAGTCAGACTTTCTTTCCTGACCCTGTTCTGCCACTTTCAAATGAGAGATGAATTTCCTCATGAATTGTTATCTGTATTAACCATGTATTTACACATAGCAATTGTATTTAGTTTTCAAAAATGCTTTAAAACCTGATGGTTTCTTGAACAATATTCTATAATATGACATCAATACATTTTTATCATAGTGCATGATTTGTACAACCCGAATTCCATAAATGTTGGAACGTTTTTTAAATTTGAATAAAATGAAAACTAAAAGACTTAGTTTCAAATCACATGAGCCAATATTTTATTCACAATAGAACATAGAGAACATAACAAATGTTTAAACGGAGAAATTTTACACTTTTATCCACTAAATGAGCTCATTTCAAATTTGATGCCTGCTGCAGGTCTCAAAAAAGTTGGCACGAGGGCAACAAAGGGCTGAAAAAGCAAGAAATTTTGAAAAGATTCAGCTGGGAGAACATCTAGCAACTAATTAAGTTAATTGACATTAGGTAACATAATTAGCTATAAAAGGGATGTCTTAGAGAGGCAGAGTCTCTCAGAAGTAAAGATGGGCAGATGCTCTCCAGTCTCTGAGAGAGTTCGTAAAAAGATTGTGGAATACTTTAAAAACAATGTTCCTCAACGTCAAATTGCAAAGGCTTTGCAAATCTCATCATCTACAGTGCATAACATCATCAAAAGATTCAGAGAAACTGGAGAAATATCTGTGCGTAAGTGTTACGTCCCTATATGTGACGCTGAGTTGTTGTTTGAGTATTTTTCTGTTTTTTGCATTCTTTTTCCAGGTTTTCCTTTTTTTCTTTGCCGCCCTCTCGTTTTTTCTTTCTTTCTTTTCTACTTTCACTTTCGCAGGTGGCGTGCGGATTGGTCGACTCACTTATCAATCATTCGGGACGAGTTGATTGGGTGTGATGACGTGAGGGGGGAGTGTTCTTCAATCGCGCTCGCTGATTGACGTCCAGCAGTGCTATAAAAGGGAAACGCCGGTGTATTAGAGCAGCCGGTCTTTTGTGAACCTGTGCTGTGATTTTTCATTTTGTGTTCTTTTGTTTGGTTTAGTTTGTATGGTTTAGTTCATAATGTGCTTTGACGGCCATGTAAAACATCTTATCTATTTGCTGTCCTGAAGCCTTTGTCCTTTGACATTTGAAAGCCTTAGAAAGCTTTTCAAAAGTTCTGTTAAAACTGGATTGGAGGTGAAGGGGGTAGGTAAGTTATGTCACGTGACTTACATGGTGCACATTTAGGTTTATTTCATTGTCTAGACACCCTAGGTTAGGGATTTGTGCCACTTTCTGTATGTTTTGTTTGGTTAGGTAGTGTAGTTGTGTTACGACGTCTCGGACGTTGAAGATTTTCTTTTCATATCTTTCTTTTCTTAATTCAGAATTAGATTTAAATGGGTTAGTAAGATTTCTTTTGGTTCTATTACTTTCTTTTTTTTTTTGGCACGGTCCAGGCTCCCTTCATTCTCCCCAGTTCTCCAATAGGCTGAGGTTGCCGGTGTGTCTAGTTTTTTTTTCTTTACATGTTAAATTCCTTTTGTGCAAATAACTGTCACAGTCTTTAATAATAAAACAAGTTCGCTTGATTTTACTCTCTGGTGTTAGTTACTCTCATTCACACACATGGACTGTAATGCTGACAGTGGTCCGATCTGGTCTAATGGTCCCCTTCTTAGTCCCTAGATGTTTAACAATCAAAGAAGGGTCGTAACAGTAAGGGACAAGGCCGAAGACCTTTGTTGGATGCCTGTGGTCTTCGGGCCCTCAGACGACACTGCATCACTCATCGGCATGATTCTGTCATTGATGTTACTAAATGGGCCCAGGAATACTTCCAGAAACCACTGTCTGTAAACACAATCCGCCGTGCCATCTGCAGATGCCAACTAAAGCTCTATCGTGCAAAAAGGAAGCCATATGTGAACATGGTCCAGAAGCGCTGCCGTGTCCTGTGGGCCAAGGCTCATTTAAAATGGACTGTTTCAAAGTGGAAAAGTGTTCTATGATCAGACGAGTCCAAATTTGACATTCTTGTTGGAAATCACAGACACCGTGTCCTCCGGGCTAAAGAGGAGGGAGACCTTCCAGTGTGTCATCAGCGTTCAGTTCAAAAGCCAGCACCTCTAATGGTATGGGGGTGTATAAGTGCATACAGTATGGGCAGCTTGCATGTTTTGAAAGGCACTATGAATGCTGAAAGGTATATAAAGGTTTTATAGCAACATATGCTCCCCTCCAGACGACGTGTATTTCAGCAGGACAATTCAAAACCACATACTGCAACTATTACAACAGCATGGCTTCGTAGTAGAAGAGTCCGGGTGCTGAATTGGCCTGCCTGCAGTCCAGATCTTTCACCTATAGAGAACATTTGGCCCATCATTAATCGAAAAATATGTCCAAGACGACCACAAACTCTTCAGCAGCTGGAAACCTATATCAGACAAGAATGGGACCAAATTCCAGAAACTCATAACCTCAGTGCCCAGATGTCTTCAAACTGTTCTGAAAAGGAGAGGAGATGCTACACCATGGTAATAAACATGCCCCCGTACCAACTATTTTGAGACCTGTATCAGGCATCAAATTTGAAATGAGCTGATTTTGTGCATAAAATTGTAAAATTTCTAAGTTTAAACATTTGTTATGGTATCTATGTTCTATTGTGAATAAAATATTGTCTCATGTGATTTGAAAGTCTTTTAGTTTTCATTTTATTCAAATTTAAAAAACATCCCAACATTTCCGGAATTCGGGTTGTAAACAAATACCTTTTATAGTTTACATTATAACCAGCTCCATATGTATTGCTTTTCTGACATAGTAAACTTGCTCGGTAGCTCCCCTGGTATAGCACATGCATTTAGGTAGAGTCCCGTAAAATACAAGCCACGAAAAAAAGACCTCAAAGACTTCTAAACAATCTAAAAGGGCATGGTTGCTTCTGCAGATTTTTATATTCTGTTTTTATCTTTGTTACTTTTGTTAACATAATCAACTAGTGTTGGTGGTATGTTATTTGCAAACGTGATAGAGTACAGTGTTTCCCATACATTGATTTATTTGTGGCGGCCGCCACAATATCAAAACTGACTGCCACAAATAGATTCTCCAAAAGGCTTTGACTTCTTTGAATAAACATGAGCACTGCACGTTTCAAAATCGAAACCCAGTGCGGGTGTTTTTATATCATTGTATTTCTGAAGGAAACTGACTTCAGAAAATTTTGGTTGTCATTTTCATTTTATCTTGCATGTAATGCATGATAAAGCAGTGTTTGTGAGCAGAGCTCTGCTTTGTGTACAGCTGTTACCGGGGGAACCTTTATTTCTCCCAGTCTAAGCGCCTCCTGCTGGCAGAGAATGAATTTGCATATATATGCCACAAATAGAGTGTAAGTCTGTGGGAAACACTGAGAGTATTAACCTTTTATCCCCACTCAACATACATTTAATTTCTGCCATAATACACACAACAACCAACATATAAAATACTGCCAGATTAATGTTCATCTGGTTTGGATAAAACTGATCACGCTTTCAGCACCACAAACATGCAAGCAGCAACGCAATATAATTTTGCTGAAACAACCCTCTACAGACACCTTGGCAATTGAATCGCCATTGGCTAGTAAATTTTTTAGTTTACTCGCCCGACTGATATACTAGGCCTATATATATATATATATATATATATATATATATATATATACACATATATACACTGTAATATACTGTATATATACTGTATGTTTGTAAAATGGTACAGCTTTTTTATCTGAAAGTACACTCTTAACATCAGTCAGTCAAGCATTATAATATGACATTATGATAATCAAGTGTTATTTAATGATAGAACTTTAGTAATTAGAATTAAAACTTAGTAACCATGTATGAATGCATAGACATTTTAACTGAATTTAGGACTGGGGGTGGTGCTTTTTTGGTCATTCAGTGTTTCTGTTAAAAAAATGGGAAAAACTAACAATAATACTGATAAGACGATAATAAGAATAAGAATAAGAATTCTGATAATAAGAACAGTATAAAACGCACTAAGGATTAACGAGCTGCTGGCTTCATGAATATTAATCAGGTTGTGTGCGTTCACTCGAACTGATTCGCTGAAATCAAAACAGGGACGATAATAGGTGAGCACCAGCCAATGAAATTGCGGTTTGCGCATTAGTTCCGCCCACTACCGGAAAAACCGGCAGTTCTTAAAAGCTGAAAAATCCAAAGCAACAGGAAAATACAACAAAGAATATCGTTTACAAGTAGCGCGTCAATTCTGCATGTATGTAAGACTCTCTTTTGCTCTCTCTGCTCTCACCAAAGCGACGGCAAGTCATGCGCCGTTACACTAGAGTTCACGGTACGTCAAATACAGGTGTGCTGCGTATCCATTGAGATGAACTGAAAAATAGCACAGATCGCTTGACGGAGAGAGAAATTCTGAAGCACTCAGTCAGAGTGTTCGGCGAGTGAAAATATATCTGTGATAACTGTGTGTGTGTGAACACACACACAGCTTGACATACATGCTCAGGGTAAGTTCTGTAATCCTACTGTGTGTGTACAGTATGTACACTGAGCACTGCTGTTCAGTTGGCATGTTTGGGGCCAAATTTCTTTGTATTTTTGATACTTTTTTAAATATATAAAACAATTTATTTTATTTGGATGAATTTGTCTGTCTTTTATCAGATTTACAAACTGTTATAACATCTCTAGTACTTTCCTTTCAGGAAGCCAAAGCTAAGTTAAAGATTCTGGTTGCAAAGCAGTCGGAGAGTTTTTTTGACTGCATCAATAATACTTTAGCACAAATTTGGCTATATCCCCCAACATCAGCTCTCACTATCTTTTCACAGGTAAGGGATTTCGTCCAGGAATATTAAAATCGAAAAAAAAAAAAATGGAGTTACCTACAGCATTCACCGGAGCTTATGTGCGCGAGCATCCATGTTGCTTAGTAACGAACGCGCTTGCTGCAGAATATGCATTCTGTGTGAATGGCTTGGTTTCAGTTTTGAAATAAACAACGCATATGTTCTCTTTTTCTGCAATATTTTGAATGAGCAGCGCCGCATCCAGTGGGTTCAACTGGATTGGCTAAAAAAACATACATCGTTATCGCATTTTGTGTGCCACATAGGCTGCCTGACGCACATCTAAAATTCGAATGCAGCGTTTTTGTGTTCGAATGTGGATTTTTTTTTTAAATTCGACGAATATTCGAAATTCGATTTTTTTTTTGACAGCCCTATTAGCCATTGGCTAATATTAGTCATCATTTAGTTGCCCAGAGTGAAGATTTAGTCGCATATGCGAGTGATTTACTCGCAATGTAGAGGGTTGGGAAATGTCACAACAGATGTGTTTTCTGTTGAGCCTGGATTGTGAACATGTGTAGGCTATTCCATAGCATGATACCACAGCATTAGCAAACGATTCTTCTGTTCTTTATAGACATACTGTATGGTGTGCAAATCCTTTTGTACGCTCTGAGTCACATATGCTCTTGGTGAATAGAATATACCATGACTAAAGACTTACCTGAAGGCGACTATATTATTTTCCCTACATTTTTCAATTTTCTATTTATCATTCAAGTGGAATGAATCCAAACTTGCTGAGTAATGAATTCACAGCACGGCAACTGATATCATGGCTTCAGGAGAAATGAAAAGGGAATGGGATGAGGACACGGATACAGACATATTGTATGGGAGGAGGTACTGTAGATTGCAAGCATCTCACTGAAAGAACCTGCAGGCAGGAGCATAAATGCAAGACGGTGAAAATCATTCATTGTTTGTGCTGTTATCATCTCTACATGTTGTGAACGTAATGCTGTTGTATCGGGAAAGGTTTTTGCTGGTCAGCAGCAACAGTAGGGAGTCTTCATGGCAGTCTTCTCACATTGGCCCATTCCCAGTTCTATTTTATACCCCTTCCCCTACCCCTCTGCCTACCCCTTCCCCTTGTCCATTGAAACAGAGTGCCAAGGGGTAGGTGTGAAAATATTCCCCTAAGAATTGGGACACCACTACTATACCGTCACACATGATCATACGTCGTCTAGCTCCTACAGTACACACACCTATACTGGTGTGCATTAGAGACTTTAATTACCGTTCTGTATTAATGCGCTGCTTACTGACATGCACACACACACACACACACACACACACACACACACACATATCAGAGATCGCACAGCTCACATCCAAGAGCAAAGAAACTTGTCAATGCTGCCTCACAACTTTTATTAATAACAGTTTAAATACTGAATTGCTACATTATATTTTCCAGCAACGAGAGGATAAAATCGCTGTTTTTGAAGTAACGTTAAACTCAGTAATGATATGACATTAGGAAACTTTAACGATGTTTTGCAAACATTTCTTTGAATAACATGACTGTTAATATGAACTCAAGATTGAATGTAACATAAAACAAATGATTACTTTTCATTAAAATCTTTATTAATGCCAATAATGCTTACAATTATGTGTCTTTTTGTTCGCTTGGGCAACCATGTTGCAACTGCAGCCGGTTTACGCTGAGATAATTCATACCCCTTCGTTTGTAGTGTGGTCCCGAAAAATCTTCGTTTGAAGGGCTATCTGGCCCTTCCACTTACCCCTACCCCTCCAACCAAAAGAGAATCGAGACAAAGGGGAAGGGGAAGGGCTAAGGGGTAGAAATGGGATTGGGCCATTGTGTTTATGGCCTTGTGCAGTCGTGTGTAGCAACAAACTCTTCTGTAACAATAGGTTTGTTTGAGATGCTTAACACCTTGCCTTGAATGTACTCCACAGTAGGTGTTTGCAGTCAGGGAGGAGTCAAATATAAGCTGTCAACTCAGACAGTTTTCACTTCTCTTAGTGGAATAGAAATCTGTGCAAACAATAGCAGTTGCTTGTTCTTTGTTGGTGTGGAAGTGGATTTGAAATACTTGTAGATGAAGATGATGAACGAGCTATACAACGTGCCTGCTGTTTCATAGAGGTTTTCTTAATCAATTTATAGAAATAAAACACAATTTCAGTACTATAATTAACTTTTTATTTGTTGCACCTAGTGTCACCTAGTGGTGCGGACTCTGCGGAGGTAGTTTATTTGCCAATTTTTGGACCTTTTTCACACACTGATGCATTTCTGCAGTAATTATCATCATAAATTATAACATTTTATGTTTTATTACTCTGACATAAAATAGTGAACACTTCCAGTGGAGTTGTTCTATACATTTTTCACTTTTCTGACTGCTATAATCCATCTCTCTCTTTTCCCTCCTCTTTTGGATAGTCATGGAAATGCTCTCAACATGTCTACCGCCATCAGTTGACCTGCTTCATCTAAAATAAAACTGCTTTTATTAGGCCACTGATATAAGGATACATGTCCTGTAAATAAATACAGTATAATTTAAAACTTTTTAAAGTACACTGTAAAAAAAGTCCACCTACTTCAATTTAAAAACCTAAGTTTAGTTGCTGCCTTAAATTTTTTCAGTATAATCAAATTGGCTGTACAAGTCATTTTAACTTTAATTATATGAAACTGAAATGATATGATTCTACTTTGTACAGTGTATTATTTATTTATTTATGTACAAAAGTTTTTTAATGAGTGCTCCAGTCAGATATTCTATCCAGACTTGTACTGTCAGACAGTAGGGAGAGTTCACAGCGTTTCCCCTGTTCATTTTCTCCTTGGCATATCCGTCCATTCATTCATTCATCCATCCATCCATTCTTCCATCTATCTATACTCAATCAGATGTCAGCCAAAGGTTCTCTAGAGCATTGAGCATCCTGATGAGGAGGCTGCTGCAGCTGTTTGCTTTTCCAGACATGGCTTTGTGCTCACTGTTCACTTGCACGGTGTGCTGGCTCCTCATTACTCGTGTCTGCTACGCATCCATTCATTGGCACCAAAGGTGGCAACACTGGGCTTATGTTTTGTTGATCCCTCATTATAATGTGCAGATACTGGGAGCGAAACTTATTAGAATGCGCTTATGCATAACTCCGATTACCCACCGCAAAGAAATGACATGCTGTCTCTGTGGTGCCTCTGACCTTACAGATGTCTTTTTTCTTTGTTTCCAATTGCATGCCCTCTTCAAATCTGCAATTCAATAAATATCATTTGTGGTTGATGCCACCAATTAAAATGAGTGATTGTGAGGCACTTTATAATAGTTTCGAGTGCAGCATCAAATTATGTTCTGACATGTCTTTGATTTATGAAGGAAGACGGCCATTGGACTGACTGCAGATGCTGAACAGCTGTGATAGTCTATTAAAAGAGTCAATTCTTTTATTTGGATGCTGAATCCATCCAAGCCTTAAGCATATTTTACGAAGCTTGTGTGAGGTACATTTTTTAAAATACCCATCAAAATTTTTAAGTATTTGTATTTTGATTTTTTTTTTTAGTTGTCAACTGATAAAGATTTTTCAATGGCCAATGTCAATATGGAAAGGTTTGTATTTTCAGTATACAATTTATGATTAAATGCACAAAAAATCTGAAATTAACACTTTTAAACAACATTTAAACAAGTTCATGTAAGAAAATTAAATTATTAAAGCAACTGAATAATCACTGGTTGTTTTGTTTACGTCTGATTTTGTGATTTATGTTATTGTCTGATTTCATGTAGGTCTGATTTTTCAACGACCAGTGGCAACACAAATATCGATACTGACAGAGAGATTCTTTTTCATATATTTGCACAATATTTACTCAGAATTCACAAAAACAACTGAAAAAGTATCATTAACTGGCAAACCTCTTGGTTAATGGGTATTGAATGATGGTATTAATCTAAAAAAACAACAAAAAAAAACAAAACAAAAAAAAAACCCTGCCTATAATTATTTATTTTGTTTATTTTTGGTTAACAGTTAAGCTTAATGTCATAAAGGCATCATTCTAAGTGAGTCATTTACATTTATAAATTTGCTTTTATTAAGATTAAGATACTTTTAATTAAAAAGTGATTTAAATTCTGCATTCCTTTGGGAAGTGAACCAATGTTCTTGGTGTTGCCGGTGTAACTCAGCTGTTAAATTCAAATGGCACACTACTAGTTGTATTGTAGATTTAAACCCTACACCACTCAGTTCAAATTCATATAGCCATTAGCATTTTTTCGGTCCAAAAAGTGTGTACTACACTGGCAACATTGAAGTAAGTGCTGTAATATTGGGACATACTACAACATCACAGAATTGTACTTTGATGCCACAGTTAGAGAATGTCGCAAACCCATCTCTCTGAGAACCGTATCATGCTATGATGTCAGATGGGCGTTTATGACATCAGACCTTCAAAATCAAAGGCTCCAGTGTGTTGTTCATATTTAGCGGCGAGGAGCGAGTTCAATCACACGGTTCATTACTCGTGTTGCTTGTGGTGTATATTATCTCTAATGATACCAATCTGCATCAGGGCAGTTTGAAAAGCAAAGACCCTCTGGATACCAGCCAAATGATTTTATAATTAGATAAATGAATTAGGTTAAATCAGGAAATAAGAGTCAGGACAAGCAGATAATGGTGAGGCTACAGGTTCAGACATGTTAAGGACCATCTTAAGTACCATCGCTCACGTCGGCGCTGTGAAGACATTACTTCCCTCATAATTGCTCTGTTAAGTCACACGCTCATTGGCACTCAGTAATGCACTTCTGATCGATGCGTGTTTTGCATCGGAGAGAAGGGTCTCCTTCTTGTTGATGACTCCGAGGTGTGACCTATGGTCTCCACTTAAGAATGTCAACTTATTATTGTTAGAGCATCCTTATCTTAATGCACTTCGACTGATAAAAGCTTTTTTGGAAACCTCACAAAGTCTGAGGCTGTGGAAAAGAGGTTGAATTGTCTGTATGAGAAAATTTAGTGCTTAGACCTTTTTGGTTTTCCTGCTGCTTGTGTTTGGGCTTTCATATATTTCAAAGCATTTTCCTTTTTTAATACTGGGCTTTTTGACACTGCAATGATTGATAGTTTGTATGCTACCATGCTTGCATTTAGTATTTTGGAATAATCTCTCAGGTGCTAAAACTGTTCATTTAAGTATTTAATATTTAAAATTTTGGCCTTTTTGACACTTTGAGTGATAGAAGAGTAAGAGCAGTAAATGATAGAGGAAGAATGCAAATGTAGCACATATTTTGTAGCTGTCTCCATAATTACAAGTTTATTAGCATTCAAAGCCAAGTGGGCCTGTAATGAACAGCACATAGTGGCTCTGGCTGTCTGTGCTGCTTCAGTTCCAATATTACAGATCTGGCAGCCATGTTTAATCAATAAGAGACAATGGCGTGTACATCATTTCTTATTGATGAGACATTGGGAGAAGATAGTCGCTGAATTGCAGTGTTTCTTTCTTGTAGCAACAAAGTAGCCTGTCCACTTGTCCTTTATGACGGATTTTTTCTGACTCATCAACAAAGTTTTGAATGCCTGGTATTTTTGAAGCAATGCAGAAATTGAATATCTTTTTGTTAGAGGGATGGTGTATAGCTGTTTATAGAGAGTGACTCATAGACTTTGTGTTGTCTTGTTCATGGTGTGTGTATGCGGTATATGTGTGTGGTTCTGTTTGTTTCTGTCTATTAAATTGAATGGATAGAGGGAGAGCAGAATTTAGATTTGCAGCCAGTTGTAATAAAGGGATGGGGTTTAAGCTTGCTAAATAATTTGAGAATAATAATGGAATTTTATTTACATTATGAGGTCAAAAAAAGAGAAAAGAAACATACACGGATGAATTCTTCACACTAACATGCATTTAGCAAATAGAGTGAATTGTCATTTCATGCCAACTTTAAAGCTACTGTAATGGGGTGGGCAATTAACTGGTAGAAATTTGCAGACTGGTAGAGATTCCTAGAGACTATCATCTCTATCGCAAGTACACGCTCAGTGTGACATTGCTGTGCTATGTGGTTGTGAAAACTTATAGTTTGCACGTTTTTAAGCATTGCAGTTTAAAAGCAAGTGATTTTAAGCTGTTGAAACAAAATCTGCAGCGAAAGAAAATTAAATTCGATATGTGCACGTGCTGTCAGAGAGAATGTTTCTGAGCGCTTTCACAGAGGCATGCTCACAAGAGGATAGTGCTCATAGAGCGCGGGAGTATTGAAGTTATTTTTGCCGCTTTATAGGACTTGAACGGTTAAGCACACAAGCATGTGTCAAAATGCCCATCTTTGCAAGTAACCTCGTAAACACAGTAATTTAAGTCTTAAGTGAAAGTAAACAGCTGAGAAAGAAGACACATTTGTAACAGTATATTGGAGCCGGGCAGCTCTTAAAGTGATAGCAGTCTAATATTCCTGCTATCTGTCGTTCATGTTAATCAAACAACAAAAGAGAGGAAATCTCTCACTGCTCTTGACTTAATCACTTTTATAACTTTAATGAGAAGAAATATTTAGTTAATTTAGACAGTGAAGAATATGCAGTATTTTTATACATTTGATTACTTCATACAATATATGTAGCAGGTCTTACTTATTTGTTCTACTGCAGTTTTCTTGTCCTATTGCTTGCAATTAATTTCGTATTCTTATTTAATCACTGACTTGTCTTCAGTGAACTTGAGTTTTTAAATTTAGGCTAGTATTAGTTTTTTTGTGATATTTACACTGATTACATGCACTGTAAAAAAAAAAAAAAATCGTAAAAAAAACGGTAATTTTCTGGCAGCAGGGGCGCCAGAAAATTTCTGTTAAAAAAACAGAAAAAAGACTTCAGAAAAAAAATGTAGATAAACCTTAAAAAAAACAGTAATTTCTTATTCCATAGTTACAGGTTATTACTGTAATTATACATGAAATCGTTTTATAATTCCACGAAATCTTTTACTTTTAACATATAACAATTGTCAGAAAACAGTAATACACCTTTAAAATAGAATAACTATCTTTAAAGAATGATTAAAAAAGCTTAAGTACAGATAATTACTGTTATTATAAAAAAACACCGTAAATCTAACTGTAGATATAAACTATAATATTGTTTATATACATAAAGTAACTGTAAAAGTAAATAATAATAATAATAGTACGGTAAACTCCAAAAGGATTTCCTTTAATAAAAATACAAAACCATTAATTATTATTATTTATTTATTTGTTATTTGCAAATAACACATTTGGTCAGCATTTAACAACAACATTGTTAGCTTAGCAACATTGTTAGCCACTGGTTATTTTTTTTTTAACACTAACCAATTTTTCCATTAAGAGTTTTTACTGTGGGAATTACAGTTTTTTTTAGAGCCATTTCTACACAATATGCATTACAAAACAAAACAAAACAATTTAAATGAAACAAAACCCCACCCATAATACTGCTCACCCACTTATCCACCACCCATACCCTCCCAAGAAATAATTCCAGCAGAATGAAAAGTTTAAACATTACAGAATGGTATACAAAGAAATTGGAACACACTTAAACTGTACATGAAAGAGAAGACGCTGGCAATGCAAGAAGCTTTCTATTCTACTCTCTCCATTCAAAGTTTGCAATGTTTGTAATCAACGAGAGAACCTTGGGATTAACAGACTGCTGTTTTTTAGATTGTTTCTTCTCCACCTTGGTCCCCCTGTCTGGATTTATCTTGAAAAGGCACCTGTGAAGACAGAAATACACCTCAATATAGTGCTCCAAACTATTTTCATAATCACCAGTTCTGTGGATGAGCCATATAATTTTTATGTAACTTTTTCTTAATTTAAATATTGCCTGGATCATTTTTTTTTTTTTAATCCAGTCACTGGGTCTAGCCTTTTGGGTCATTTTGTTATTTTCATAGTGTATTTTTGCGTAACCCACTGCTGGGTTAAGTGTAACTGACAATAGAAATGATACACCTCCTCACAAAGTTTCCTCCCTGATGGGTCAAAGCATTGCCGATTTGCAGTTTAAACCTGATCATTTTTTTCCAACAGTCATTTTGTCTACTGTCCTAAAAGAAAACTTCCTGATGTGAAGGTTTGTAATCACGTTAATTCACTTGTATGAAGTAATTGCAATACAGTAGGGAGGGCATCTTTTATTTCTTTATTAAAAGTACCTTTGCTACACTAAAATTCTCATATCTGCTGTAGGTTCACTTGGATTGCAGACTGAGCAAGATGTGACGTGGCCATATTTGAGTATCTCCTATTAAGCAAGTGTGCCAACAATGACTGTGATGCGTCTGCTGCCAGTATAAACATCTCCATAGATTACTAAGGTAGTGATGGCTCCACAACAAGATTTCCATATATACATTTATAAAGCATTTCTTTCTTAAATATTACTCAAAAATTTGAATATTGTAATCTATTGAATAGGAATAGACAGTTCATAATGTACCAATACCAGTTGTCTTCCCACAGATGCCAGAAGAGCACAATGTCTGCTTATATTGCTCCTGTAACTTCATAAATGTTTTGTATGTTGTAATGAACTTACCATTAAATAAAATTATTTAATCTAGACTATTCTTCTGTTATCTTATTTATTGTCCATTCATTTAAGGAGTTGACTCCTAAGTTAACAAGTTGTCTATCTGATCTATCATCTATAGGTCACGTATACAGTAGTCAACATTTGAAGTGGATCAAAACCTTTCATCAAAGTTGTCCTAAAAAACTTTGATGAACTTTTTTGATCCACTTCAAATGTTGACTACTGTATACGTACATACACCTTTTTCTACAGGACACACATTTTGTAGATGCACTTCCAAGTCTTACCTCTGCATGAACTCCAGAGTTGCACCAAGTTCCACTGGATAGCTTATGTTGAAGCAGTAGTAGGTCACAAACATCATTAGAAGGGCATCACCACAATTTGTGACACCATCTATCACAATGGTCTGGTCCACAGCAATCATAAAGCGTCCAGCTGTCAGGGGAGAACTACCTACAGTACACACAAAAAAACATTAAGTTACAAGAATAATAATAATATCGTGACTGTTAAAAGACCACAATGTTTGGCTTGCATGTCATTCAGTATGGCACAAGTGTAACCCCAGTTTTCTGAAGCAATACAATCAATATAAAAATGCAGGTGTAACACTCAATCTAACTCTCATACTTATACAATACAACAAGGCTATAAAGTCTCTTTTATTAGGATATACTGAGCAAATTGTTCCTTTCGGATTTCATCAGTGCCTAAACTAATTGTTTGAGGATGCACATAAGAGAAGTTTTTCTGAAAGTACTGCATTCTCAGCTACTCAGTAGAGAGTGCAGGGCTACAGGATGCATGCAAGCTACTGTCATTTAAACTCGTCAGAACATCTTTGATTTCCGACTCACTCAATTGGGTATTTGCTTGCAGGGCACCTTTAAGTAGATTTACTATGTACTGGTGACACACATCATTAAGATTATCTATTTGTTCCACAATCATTTGAATAGTGGAGGAAGGTACAATGTATTTGGCCTATAACTTCATATAAAACATAGATAAATTCCTCATATAAAGCCCTTTCATATCAGGTGGGTCCAGTATATCCTCAGGCTCATCAATGCCTGCATCTGATGGACTTTGAGTAACATCAAGTGACTGGCTGGGCACAGATGTAGAGACCTGCACAGATGTAGCATTTTTATGATATCTAGAAAGGTGAGCAGTAAAAGAGGACCTCAATGAAAAGGCTTTGCCGCATCCTTTAAATGGGCACTTAACCTCTTCTTTCTTTGAAACATGCAATTTCAAATGATGTAAAAGATCTTTCAGATCATTGCACTGTTTCTGGCAATGTGGATTTTGACATTTTAGTGGACCCTGTACTGCTTCACACTGCAACACGGATGACCGTCTATGGTGCTGCAAATATGACTTTTAAAGGAATTGTACTTTGTGAATCTTGATTTGCACCCAACTATACAACAGGCATATTCGTGATGTGCTTCATTTTTGTGCAATTGTTAGTGATTTACATACCCTTTCACTGTTTTTAAAGCAATGCCACATATAGGACATGTGAAAGTTTTTTAGAACACTTGCCATATTACATGCTCACTTTAATGTAATGGAGAAATGTTTGAGTTTGAGGACGCTTTACTAGGTATTATTCCAATTCCTGCATCAAACAACAGAGGGAAAAAAAGAAAAAAAAAAGAGACAGAAGTTTGCAAATGCTTGGGTAAAAAATTACTCAAGTAACATTGAATGCATTATTTACTTGGGCAACAAATTAAGATGAGAAAATCACAAATTCCTGATTAATTCATAAAAATCAAATCCCTGTGATCTTGGTGTAAAATGTTCTGGTTATATGCTGTATAGTTAAGCTTTTACAAAATTAAATGCAGTTTGTTCGTTTTTTTTTAACCCCAATGTGACCATTTAGTAGCACAATTCGATTAACTATTTCCCTCACAACATTTCAGCTTTGTATATCAATTACACTTCATTTACTGACATTATTTTTGAGAACAACGAATGCTTCCCCTATCAAAATCTTGTTTTTTTGTTTTTTGCTGTAAACCAGAGTCAACGTTGACTTATTTTAAACCAAACAAGTATCTTTTACTAACACTTTCGACGATGTATTGGCCTAGTTAATGCGCTTAACAAGAGTTAATGCTACATATTTCATAGCTGCGATTCTTTAGTTAACCAGCACGCAAACAAGGCCGCAGAAAATACAACACAAGGATAGAGTTCTTAGCAATTAGGATAACGTAACGTTAGCAATTTTATTAGGTAACATTAATCTCAGTAATTAGGTAATGTTAAAACTTTAAGCTAAAACTCAGCTGCAACCTAGTTAACGTAACGTCTGACCTAACTTATTTGCCTTTTTTCCGTCGTCTATCAAAATGTACACTTTGTGAGTTGCATGTTTGAATACGTCGATAAATGGTTTTAAGTCAAACTTTTGACGTTACCTCGCAAACGTGTTGCTTCCTCTTCACTTCAGCCGTCTCCATTCAAATGGCGCGCTTCTTCCTGCGTACACTGCCACCTTGCAGGGTTGTTCTGATGCCTTAAAAATGATTCTGCAAATTGTGTTCTGAACACAGAAGTGCGTGATATTTTGTTTGCAGTGGTTTTGTAGCTTTTTTTTTTTTTTTTTTTTGCAATTAAATTGCAGATGTGTGTTTTTTTATTTATTCATTTTACGTTTACTTAATTTTACTTAATTTACAAAATTATAATGCACGCTGTAGGCCTAAGAGACTATGAAATATGGTATAATTATTCTTTATTATGTAGATCATATCCAGATTTTGGTGTGATACAGATGAACAAATAACACTATGCTAAAGCATAAAGAATATCCTGTCTACTGATGGGTTTTGGAACTATTGCCTAATGTTCAAGTCAGACCAACACTCTGGCCTTTAAAAGAATTGCATAAGACAGAAAATAACAGCACTGCATTTAAGCAGGTATTAACAACTGTCCATGTTGTTTTCTATCATTTATAACCATGCATAACAGCCTCACTGAGCACCTTTGGTACGTTGGGCTATGTGGTACTGTGTAGTCTCATTACCTTATGGTAGTAGATAAGCTATAAAGAAACCATGTGAAAAAAGTATGATAGACAAAGATGGCTACTAAGAAAAAAGAAAACCTTGTTAGTCAACGGAGCAGTAGTCGTGTCTCACGGATTGGTTACACTGTATTTTGATGGCTCCCGACTTCACATTGCAACTATCTGTACAGAATAATAAGTGATTATAATTAACTTTCAACTCTGATAGCTCCGTTTTTAACAGTTCTCTGATAATCTGTGACAGTGGTGTCAGAAACTGACAAAGCTGTTATTCATGTGTTGAAAGAGGCCAGCACACTGAAAAAAATGATACTATTTTTTTTTTAGATAAGTGGTTGCAAACAATTTTTTTTTTTTTTTTTAAGTTAGTCAACTAAATTAGTTTATGTAAATGTAGCTAAAATAAATAGATTGCAACCACTTACCTTGAAAAATGTAGTAAATTCAATTAATATTTTTTTTCAGTGCACGTTATTAAAAAAACTTTATTTTTATGGTTAATTTTTTTTAAATTGTCATTTAAAACCGGTAAAAAAACAGATATTTAGTGTATTCTGTTTATACAGATTTTCTTTGTTAAATCATGTTAAACATTTCAATAAACAGTTTATTGTTGTAATTTTAATACATGGTTTCTGTAATAAAAAAAACAGGGAAAACACTGTAAAATGTATTGGCAAAAACTGTAAAAAAAAACCTTTTTTTTTTTTACAGTGTGAATTATGAAATTTCTATGGTATCAACATTTTTTATATCATAAAGACCTTATTTAATAAAGCAAAAATAACAACTATATTATGCTGGATATCGTTGCTGTGAAATAAAATGACTCAAATCGATATTTTGGTCATATTGCCCACCCCTATACTGTAAAAACAACTGCCAATTAAAAATGTAAAAATTTACATTTAAAACACTAGTTAACTGTTCTGCCCCATTAGGCTCAGTCTGTTTCATATATTGACGTTCATGGGGTTAAAAAGTAATTTTAGTATTAGTCAGAGCTTCTTGGGCTACTTTTCTGTTAGCCTGCACATTTAGAGTGTGTAAATATTTCTCTGCTGTCAGTTAAAAATACGGCCTAGAGTTTCTGCCTTATTATGCTGGAGAGTACCTTGTGCCAATCAGCACAAACCCAGATGGCAGTAAAAACGTCATATCGTTCTTTTGTCAACGTTCTGCTTGTCACAGGCACCTCAGTGTATAAGCTCTTCAGACCTCTCTTTTTTCTAGCCATTTTTCCTCATTGAAGGTGTTTTTCCTGGAAAATGTGCACCGCTTTTCCGCCCCCTCTAAGCCAGTTCCTTTCTCTCAGGCGTTTTGGCATGTAGTGCATGAATCAACAGATGCCTGACAGTGAACCAGTCAATCCATGAAGATGTGGCTTTCTATTTACAGAGTCCTCTTGAAAGATCAATGCTTTTCTCCTAGCTTTCCATTTAAAAGGGCATAAACAATAATTTGAAAAAAAAAAGTAAATAACATAACTCTTACAGAAGAGTGTTTCACACAATTTAGACCAGACAATGAAGACAATAGAGACTTTATTATTGGAATGAAAAAAGCTCCATCCAGCTGTTTAATACATTGATTAGAAGCTTCTCTCCATGACTCCCAAATTTTTATGTGTCTGGATGGCAAAGAGCATAGCCGACACAATTCATTTTCCATTTCTATTGTGATATCAGTGACTCTCAAAATCCTCTAATGTTTTGAAAACTTGCAAGTATCTATGAATTCCGGTCTAGGGTGTCAGAAGGTCAGGGGTAATAAATGAAAGAAAGCATCTGTGAAGCAGACGTTCTCAGGCTCTGTCTTAAGTGCGCTATCCTCCTTTTTCCTGGGAAAGTTTCTTTTGTAGGTAATTGCTCTGTTCTTAAACCTAGCTGCCTACCTAGACAGGATTTTAAAGGGATAGTTCAGCCAAAAACAAATATTCAGCCATTTACTCACCCTTTATGACATTTCAAACCTGTATGACTTTCCTCTTTCTTTTTTCTTGCAGAACACTATATATATATATATATATTAGTGCTGTCAAATGATTAATCGTGATTAATCACATCCAAAATAAGTTTTTGTTTACATATACAGCAATATACACAGTATGTGTGTACTGTGTATATTTATTGTCTATATACACACACATACATTTATATATTTAAAAAAAATGTTATGTTTATATATTAAATATATTTATCTGTAATATAAATAATATAAATATATACATGTAAATACATGTAAATATTTCTGAAATATATACTGTATGTGTGTGTATTTATATATGCATAATAAATATCTAATAAATATATATAAACAGTAATCACACATATTATGTAAACTAAAACTTTTAATTTGGATGCGATCAATCGCGATTGATCATTTGACAGCACTTGTGTATTTATTTATATATATATTTATATATACATACATCTTCAAATATACACTACCATTTGGGATCAATAATATATATTTTTTTTTTTAAAGAAATTATTACTTTTATTCAGCAAGGATGTTAAATTGACCAAAATTGACAGTAAAGACATTTAAAAAGTTTTCTATTTCAAATAAATGCTGTTCTTTTGAACTTTGCTCATCAAAGAATATATCAAGGTTTCTACAAAAATCATAAAGCAGCACAACATTGATTAACACTGACAATAATAAGACATGATTCTTGAGCAGCAAATCAGCATATTAGAATGATTTCTGAAGGGTCAGACTGCAGTAATGACTGCTTAAAATTCGAGAATAATTATGTTTTAAAATATATTTAAATATAATTATTTTAAAATGATAATATTTCACAATATTTTACTGTATTTTTTATCAAATAAATGCAGCTTAACTAATATCTTCTTCATTGTCTTCTTTTAGGAGTTGCAAAGGACTAGCACAGGCCTGACACTGATAGGTCCTGGATTTATAAGTCAGTTGTGTGTTTCCACCATCATTCTCCTGCAGTGCAGTTATTTGTTTCTGGTTTTCTTTTGAATGCACTCCGCACATTGCAAGGACCGGCAGACCTCAGTACAGCAGGCATCTGTTTTTAATTCTTCTCCACTCGCGGACCTCCGTGACCCGCTCTAGAGAGCATCAGGATTAAGATAAGCCTCCCCATTGTTCTCTCTCGCTTGGATCTTAATTCTCATTAACGTGTCCTGACTATCTCGAGTCATCGTTTGACTCTATTTCAATCAGTGCTGTGGCGTTTCAGATATGCCTCCGCGAGCAGGGCAATCACTTACATGTAAGTGATTTGCACATACATGAAAACATCTCAGCCCCATGTTCCTGCCTCCCTTTTGCTCGTAACCTCAGGGAAAGGTGACTAATTTACAGCTTCACAGGAAGGAAATAACTTCAAGCTAATTAAATTATGCCATTTAACTGCATGCACTCTATAGATTATACCGGTTTATTAAACAGGCCCTGTGGAAATGTATTGGCAATGCTGGTTTGGTATACTCTCAAGACATCAATTTACAAGTTAGCGGCATCTTCTTTTAGAGACTGGTTGATAGTTAATCTTCCATATGTGACGGAGACATGCAAAATCTGCTCAGATGGCATGATCTTGAAGCCTTAGCTCAGTCTGTTCAGGGATTATAAGAAAGTATCTATTTTACCATAATTTTCTTTCTTTATTCAAAATTGAATATTCCACCGAAGGCAGTGATTACGAATGGCAGCACTTAATGTCTTATTTCTGAAAGCCTGTGCTTTAAACTGTAATAAAGTGCATATTTTCAATCTCCTCGTCCTGTTACGGAGCAAAAGGTTGTACTCTATTGCTCAATTTTAGATGCTAAAGTTACATTTTTACCCATCAGTTTTCTTTGTATTGTGCACGAATGGTTTTAAGGTCAAGTTAGTATAATACTTATTGCATACAACAGTCTGACAGACTACAGTTTAATTAGGAGGAGAATAAGTCCTTGACATTTCACAGTTGTTGTAAACGATCCTGGTTATCATTAGAAAATCTCTTTGCATGTAGCACAGCACAAAGCTCACAAATTTATTACATTCTAGCTCCATTGTCCCATTTCTTTTTCTGTAACTACTGCAAGTTACTATGTACCTCAAAATATATTCATAATATCAGCACTTTATGTCGAAGTGCTGCCCACAAAGCACATAAACATGATTTTTAAAACAGAAATTACGTTTACTGTTTTGAATTTGGATGTGAACACTGGTCATGTGCACCAGCATGTAAAGAATCATACCATTGTGTAATGTAAGTGTAATGTAGCGCAATGTATCAGACTACTTGGCTTTTTACCAAACATTGGTTAAGGTTTTCTGGCATACAGTATAAAATAAAGAAGTAACCATATTTTAATTTAGTAGAGTACTGAATCAAATAGGCTTCATGGGCAGATGATGATTGATTAACAAAAATAAAGCTTGAATCAATTACCAGTATGTCTGTGTAGGTCTCGATTTGCCTATATCCTGTTATGGCCAATGAAAAATATTTATGTACATAATCCCAGTGTAAAAGGATTTAGAAAACTTCTGTTTTACAAATTCAAAGTGATTGCTTGACATAAAATTGTGACAAAAAGCTTAGGAATGGTTTCATTTGCTCATAAGTAAGCAGCAAAAATAATTTTTAGTGTACTAGTATAAAGTTCACAAAAACACTTTACTCAATATGTTTCTAATAATCTTTTGATATAAATGTGATTGAATATTTAATATTAAATTTATAGAAATTAAATTTGCCAACATAAACATATTTTGGTCAATATATAATCTCCATACACTTTTATTTAAGATGTAAATAAAAAAATATATGCCTAATATGTAAGTTGTAAATAAATATATATATATATATATATATATATATATATATATATATATTTAAGTTTTTCTACTTTTAAAATGTCATGTTTAATTCAGTGTGTTACTTGCCATTTCTTTACAATTATGTGTGAATTTTACTAGCATTTTCTGTTTCAAAGAAAATCCTGTGCCAGTTTTTCTTCCATTTGCATTGTTTTGATCTTTACTCTAAAATAAGTAACATATAGAAATATGAAATAATGGTAACACTTTAGTATAGGGACCAATTCTCACTATTAACTAGTTGCTTTTTAGAATGCCTATTATTAACATATTGGCTGTTTATTAGTAGTTATAAAGCATTTATTTTGCATGAACATATCCATAATCCTACCCAATACCTAAACTTAACAACTACCTTACTAACTATTAATAAGCAGCAAATTAGGAGTTTATTGAGACAAAAGTCTATAGTTAATAGTTTGTTAATACCGAGAATCGGACCTTTAAAATCAAGTGTCACCAAAATAATATGAAATAACTAGTTGTATCCAAGCTTTCTGATACTGTACCTAAATGCATCCCATCGCTGTGGGAATCACTTAGGCGCTGGCAAGGCAGGTTACTCACAAT
The DNA here is from genome assembly GCA_039654775.1 of Spinibarbus caldwelli. Classification (NCBI taxonomy): domain Eukaryota; kingdom Metazoa; phylum Chordata; class Actinopteri; order Cypriniformes; family Cyprinidae; genus Spinibarbus; species Spinibarbus caldwelli. The sequence continues at coordinate 33,104,389 of CM077218.1, forward strand.
TGGCTCACTCAACCTGAAATACATCCGTGTTTCTTTAGAAGTCTGACCTGAGCCAGGCATATCACTGAGATTCGAACCAGAGATCCGAACGGCGGTACACGCCATGAAAAGCCCTGCTTCACCTGAGCTGTTCTTATTAAATTCTAATGACTGCACCTCAAAAGAAACTATCAGTCTCTGTCAGTGCTACATCAACAACATTTCATGCAGCTTTGGTGCGCAGTGCTCGACTACATATCGCATCAGAAACAGGGTATCTGAGAGACCGACTGCTTTGATTGAGGCTTCAGAGAAGGAAGTGATGTGTTCTGGTGGTCCACGCAGAATAACTCGCAACACATGGTGTGGTCATGACTGATAAAACTGAGTCCGTCTGCTGAAGGGCCGCTCGTCTGTGTGCTCAAGATTACCTCAGGCGGTCTCCAGCGAAGCCCCCCTCCATCAACCTGACCTCTCTCCAAACCTTCAACCTCAAAGCAGCAGGTGCTGACCTTCCCTTCAAACGCAGATTCACCAAAAGCACTATTCGGATGGGATTAGGTTTCTAAACAGCCTTTCCCTATCTGTCGCTCACTACGAGTTATGTCGTGACGACATAGGGGATTTACTTGGAAGCCCCAATCATCTCTGACTTTAAGAGAAAACGCCAATGAATATTGGCTAGTGGATTTTGCATACCTGAGCCACACCCAGCCCTCGCGGGTATAAATAGGCGGCAGGTGCATCCACTCATTAGATTTTTGCTTCGGAGCCGAGTGGATGAACGTGTTGATCTCCACAAAGCCTTTCATCATCTGTCTGGAAGCTGTTCTGGTTGGCGTTACGGTGCGAACAGCGGTGTCCCTGTCTGCAGCGATTCCCCTGGGCACTTCAACTAAAAGAGCAATTTCCTAAAAGAGCAAATCACGGTCGGTTCGCGTCTTTTTAAAGACGCCGTTCCGGCCATGTCCTCTTGGTTGCGGTCGTTTCCTATCCTCCGTCGACAGCCACGATCGTTGTCTTCAGTGTCTGGGCATCCAGCACGCTGAAGCTGCGATCATGGATGGTTTATGCGCTCGTTTTGAGCGTGTAACCATGACAGCGCTGCGATCGCGCCTCTCTCTCCTCACGGGGATGAGAGAGGCTCCCTCTGTCACTACCCGCGCTGGCTTCTCTGCTACGAGCAGAGAACCATCGGCTAGTGCTCTGGGCGATCTGAGGATTACAGTGAGAGCTTTTCCGCCGGGCCAGTCCCCACGGACCTTTCACTCCTCCCGCAGCAGCTGTTCTGTGCGGCTCGCCGGTGATTCAGCTGTGCCGTCTTACGGCGCACTCAGCGTTTCATTCGGCGCGCCGATAGAGGATCAGATGTCGATAGCTGCATCGGGGGATGGGCAATCGTCCTCTGAGGATGAAGATTCGGCGGGGCTGCCCCCCTAGGGGGTCGCGGCCGCCGCCGAATCGGACCCAGAGTTGACGGCCGTGCTTTCCCGGGCCGCCGCGAGCATCGGGCTGGAGGCGTGCACACCTCTCAGTCCCGAGTCCTCGCGGTGAGATGATTGGCTCCTCGGCACGGGCCGTGGCTCGCGACCACGCCCTGCCCTGGTCCCTTTCTTCCCAGAAGTGCACGAGGAGCTGAAGTTGTGGACGGCCCCTTTTTACGGCCAGAAGCGGCTCGTTTGTCTCCCCCATCCTCGCTACCCTCGATGGCGGGGCGGCTAGGGGGTACGTTGACATTCCCCAGGTGGAGAGGGCGGTTGCGGTGCACCTGTGCCTGCAAAACGCCGCCACTTGGCGGAATCGTCCTCGTCTCCCGTCCAAAGCCTGTAAGCTGACGACCGCTCTCGCGGTCAAAGCTTACAGTGCTGCGGGCCAAGCTGCCTCTGCTCGGCATACCATGGCTATCCTGCGAGTACACCAAGCCAAGGCATTAAAATGCACGAGGGTAGTACCAACCCGAGGTTGAAGCAGGACCTGTGCTCGACGACTGACCGTGCCCTACGAGCAACGGAAGTCACAGTGCAGTCCCTCGGGAAGGCGATGTCCACACTTGTGGTCCAAGAGCGCCATCTATGGTTCAGCCCTGCTGAGACGAGCGATGTCGACAGTGCGCTCTCGACACTCCTGTCTCCCAGGCTGGACTGTTCGGCGACACTGTCGAGGACTGTGCCCAGCAGTTCTCGGCAGTACAGAGGCAGACCGAGGCCATCCAACACATCTTGCCCCGGCGTGATGCGTCATCTGCCACCGCTCCGCTGCAGAGCAAGCCCCGGTCTGCTTGTCGCCGTGGGCGCCCTCCTGTGTCCCCCAGAGCCGCTCCGCTCCGTGCTGAGGTAACACCTAGGCCGGTGCGTTGAGCCTCTCGCAGGAGCACAGCGCCCCCTGTGTCCCAGCCGGCCCCTAAGTCAGCCAGGAAGGTGACAAAGCGGCCCTGACACAGGCAACCCGGAGATGTGGGAAGCTGCTCTTTCTTGGGAGATGGCGAGGACAGCGCCGCTCCTTCCCCCGGAGGAGGGCCGGGTGGAGAATCTTCTGTTTCTGTTCCGCCGCTGGCTCAAGGGCCAGCGGTACCCACATTGTCAAAGAAAGAGCAATTTCCTTTTCCTCCGGGTCCTCAGGCTCGCGGGTCGACAATGAGCGACGCGATGCCTCCTCACTCTCGCCCACGAGCCCCCTCTCTTTTGCCAGTAGCCAAGAAGTTGCATTTGGGAGACGCAATGCCTCTCCACGCATCTCTGGCCAGTCCCTCCGGGGATGCGGGGAGTTCTGCTGTGATTGGTCAGAACGCGATGCCTTCTGGGCTATCCAGCTCAACTCCCTGCCGCTGCACCACCACGGGTATGTCGATTGTTCCCTTGGTGCCACTCGCACGGAGTTTGGGGGCGTGACTTGCGCTGCCCAACCCGTCCCGCTGGCTCATTCGCACAATCCGACTCGGCTATGCGATTCAGTTCGCCAGGCAACCTCCCAAGTTCAGCGGCGTTCTCGAGATTTCGGTGGCAGACCGAGACGCACCTGTCTTGCGTGAGGGGATTGCTGTCCTCCTGGCAAAGGATGCAATCGAGCCGGTCCCTCCAGCCGAGATGAGGCAAGGGTTTTACAGCCCCTACCTCATCATACCCAAGAAAGGCGGTGGCCTTTGGCCAATCCAGGATGCACCTAGCCCCAGGATTGGTTTGCAGCGGTCGACCTGAAGGACGCTTACTTTCGTGTCTCGATATGGCCTCGACACAGGTCGTTTCTACGGTTTGCGGTCGAGGGTCAGGCAGGGAAGTACAGTGTTCTCCCCTTCTGGCTGTCCCTGTCCCCCCGTGTCTTTACGAAAGTCACGGAGGGCGCTCTTGCCCCGCTATGGGAAGTGGGCATCAGGATCCTCAACTATCTCGAGCATGGCCCGCGTGCGAGAACAGTTGTGTGATGACAGGGACCCAGTGCTCCGGCACTTAGCCAGCTGGGGCTTCAGGTCAACTGGGAAAAGAGCAAGCTCTCCCTCATGCAGAGAATCTCTTTTCTCGGTGTGGAGTTAGACTCGGTGAGTATGATGGCGCGTCTCACTAACGAGCGTGCCCAGTCCGTGCTGAACTGCCTGAGTTCCTTCAGAGGCAGGACGGTGGTACCACTGAAACCCTTTTCAGAGGCTCCTGGGGCATATGGCATCCGTAGCCGCAGTCTCGCCGCTCGGATTGCTTCATATGAGACCACTTCAGCACTGGTTACACTCCCGAGTCCCGAGATGGGCATGGCGCCGCGGTACACTTTGTGTGAACATCACACAGGAGTGTCGCCGCTCCTTCAGCCCCTGGACGGACCTTGCCTTTCTACGGGCCAGGGTGCCCCTAGAACAAGTGTCCCGGCATGTTGTTGTCACAACAGATGCCTCCAGCACGGGTTGGGGCGCTACATGCAACGGGCAGGCAGCCTCGGGGCTCTGGACAGGGCCTCGACTGCTTTGGCACATCAACTGCCTGGAGCTGTGGGCAGTGCACCTTGCCTTGCGGCAGTTCCGGCCACTGCTTCTAGGCAAGCACGTGTTGGTCCGTACAGACAACACTGCGGCTATCTCGTACATCAACCGGTTGGGAGGTCTACGATCTCGTCGCATGTCACAGCACGCCCGCCATCTCCTCCTCTGGAGTCACACGCAGCTCAAATCGTTGCGTGTCCACATTCCGGGGGAGCTCAATCGTGCAGCCGATGCGCTCTCACGACAGCTCACGTTCCCCGGAGAATGGCGACTCCATCCCGAGACGATCCGGCTGATCTGGAGTCGATTCGGGGAAGCTCAGGTAGACCTGTTTGCTTCCCGCGAGTCCTCCCACTGCCAGCTGTACTTTTTCCTGACCGAGGGCCCCCTCGGCACAGACGCACTGGCACACAGCTGGCCTCGGGCTCTACGCAAGTATGCGTTCCCCCAGTGAGCCTGCTTGCACAGACACTGTGCAAGGTCAGGGAGGACGAGGAGCAGGTCCTGTTGGTCGCGCCGTACTGCCCCACCCGGACCTGGTTTCCCGAACTCATACTCCTCGCGACAGCCCCTCCCTGGCGCATTCCTCTGAGGAAGGAACTCCTTTCTCAGGGGCTCGGCACCATATGGCACCCGCGTCCAGATCTGCGGAACCTCCATGTGTGGCTCCTGGATGGGACGCGGCAGACTTGAGTGGTCTACCACGGGCTGTGGTAGAGACCATCACTCAGGCTAGAGCGCCTTCAACAAGGCAAGCCTATGCACTGAAGTGGAGTCTGTTCGCAAACTGGTGTTTTTCTCGTCAAGAAGACCCCCGAAGGTGCACGATTGGAGTAGTGCTTTCTTTCCTGCAAGAAAGGTTGGAGCGTAGGCTGTCACACTCCACCTTGAAAGTGTATGTGCCTGCTATTGCGGCCCATCACGATGCAGTGGACGGCCGGTCCCTGGGAAAGCACGAACTCATCGTGAGGTTCCTGAGGGGTGCCAGAAGGTTAAATCCTCCTAGGTCACCCCTGATGCCCTCCTGGGATCTTTCTGTCGTCCTGGCTGGACTTCAGAGGGGTCCCTTTGAGCAGCTGGACTCAGTCGAGCTGAAATTTCTGTCAGCTAAGACAGCGCTCCTGACCGCGCTCACTTCCATCAAGAGGGTCGGGGACCTCCAAGCATTTTCGGTGAGCGAAGAGTGCCTTGTGTTCGGGCCGGCCTACTCTCACGTTGTCCTGAGACCCCGGCCTGGATACGTGCCTAAGGTTCCCACCACGCCCTTCCGCGATCAGGTGGTGAACCTGCAAGCACTGCCCTCGGAGGAGGCAGATCCAGCCTTGGCGTTGCTGTGTCCCGTAAGAGCACTGCGCATATACGTGGACCGCACCCGGAGCTTTAGAAGCTCTGAGCAGCTCTTTGTTTGCCACGGAGGTCAGCAGAAAGGGAAGGCTGTCTCCAAGCAGAGGTTGGCCCACTGGATAGTGGATGCCATCGCCTTGGCGTACCAATCTCAAGGCGAGCCGTGCCCCCTGGGGGTGAGGGCTCACTCCACACGGAGTGTTGCCTCCTCCTATGCGCTGGCGCACGGCACCTCTCTGGCAGACATCTGTAGAGCTGCGGGCTGGGCGACACCGAACACCTTCGCGAGATTCTACAGTCTCCGCGTTGAGCCAGTTTCTTCCCGTGTGTTGGGTAACAGGTAAGTGGCGGGAAGAGCTGGCCGGTGTCACGCTTGCTGCGCCATTCCCCCTCACCCGGGGATACGAGCGCCTTTTTCCTCCACCAGTTCAGTTCCCCGGACGGCGAACCCTGGTGGAGTTCCTCCAGCACCCCCGGCAGTCAGACTGGGCGGAGCAGTCTGACGCCAGGCCCAGTACTGGTGTTAGCTCGCCCGGGTCTCCGGTCAGCCCCTGTACTGGGCTAGGTGTCTGTATGGCTTGATTCCCTTCGGGTAATCTCATATGTGTATTCTTCCACGGTAAGGTTTCCCTCACAGTAAACCCGTGTCTTCCCTTGACAGAGCCTCTGTCAGGCCCTGCTGGCAGCTCTCCTCCCTACCCTAGGTAGGATCTGCCCCAGGGTCCAGTCGTATGTAGTACTGCCCCAGACCTGGGTCAGTCCATATCAGTGTCTCCACATGTTACCTCCCTTCGGGCAGGATGTGGCCTCCGTAGCGCCCTTCTCCGGAAGGCTCGCTTCCTCGTCGTTACTGCCAAGCTGTAACAACAAATAGGAAAGACTTGAAGCTATCTTTCATTGAAGGTCGAAATCCCTTCCGACTTCTGTGGGAAAAGGAACAGCGGCTTGGCTATCTCCAGCAGCGATGTACTCAGTGGTCCCTGCGGGCACCAAGGTTAGCGAATTTGCGCTGGGGCGATGGGAAGGTTGCGACCTTTGCATGGCATTTGTCTGTCACGCGCTCGCTTGTCAGCATCTGCATGCCACAAGGTTGTGACAGGGTTCAGGTTGTGGCGCTTTCCATAGGACCCCTATGTCGTCACGACATAACTCGTAGTGAGCGACAGATAGGGAACGTCTCGGTTACGTACGTAACCCTCGTTCCCTGATGGAGGGAACGGAGACGTTATGTCCCCATGCCAAAATCTTGAACCATCGCTGGTTGCCAGGGACTCGTTCTCGGCTCCTCAGCGTAAAACCTAATGAGTGGATGCACCTGCCGCCTATTTATACCCGCGAGGGCTGGGTGTGGCTCAGGTATGCAAAATCCACTAGCCAATATTCATTGGCGTTTTCTCTTAAAGTCAGAGATGATTGGGGCTTCCAAGTAAATCCCCTATGTCGTCACGACATAACGTCTCCGTTCCCTCCATCAGGGAACGAGGGTTACGTACGTAACCGAGACGTTCTGTTACAATTAATAGCATAGAACATCTGTGATTTCATGTACTGATTTGAATGGGATTGGGCTGTTTGGTTTACCTCAGGTCACATGCATCATGAACGCCATTGAAATACTTAATAACTTACTATTATCTAATAAATCTTTTAAGTTGGTTCAAAATATTTGTTAAAATTAACCTCTTTTAGTCTTGTTGAAACAGACCTAAACTAATTGTGTGTAAGTTGTAATTAAGTTCATTGACCAAACTATTTTTTGAGTGCACACTGTTGCATATTTGTCTTTTTGTCCAACTTTTTAAATTTAAATCAAAATTTATAATGTTGCAATTAGGCCAGCATGGTATATCAAAATAAAACTGGCTTAGTGCGATTATCAAAAACTGTGATATAATTAAATAAATATGTACAGCAATTTTACGAATGAAACAGTGTTCATTTACTTAAAATGACAAATGAACAGTGTCGACACATTTGCTTTAAATCCTCTAAAATATAAGCTTGATAATGTTTAAAAAATAAAAAAAGCTTAAATATTAGTATTGCTGCCTTACAGTTGTTCTATAAATAAACTATTGTTTATGAAATACAATTTTTTTTGCAGTACATATTATTACAATATATTTGTTTTTAAGTGTTTTAATTAATAATTACCATGTAAATGTGCCAATGAAAACTCAATTGAAAAGCTTTTTTTAAATATTTTTATTTATTTTTATTTTTTAAAAATCTGTTCACATTACTGATACTGAAAAATGTTTTATTATAAAGAGAGTTCCCAAGTGTGAACAACTAAATTTTTCAAGTTTTTCCCAAATTGTTCAGCCCTAAAAAGATTTTTGCATTTTTAATCTTTTTTACTCTAAAGACCCGTTTTTACTCTTAAAAAGTATCTTTTTAATAAAAAAAAAAACAACTAAATTATATTTTTCATCTATGTAAAATCACCACAAATAAATCTAAGTCATCTAGTAGAAAAGAAAAAATAAGAAAAAAAGTATTTTTTTAAAGTATTAAAAAAAGTAAAAAAAAAAAAAAAAAAAACCCCTTTTGCAATACATAAAAACAAAATATTGCAATGTCGTTTCCCCCCCCCCAGTATCATACAGCCGTAGTTGTGATTGTGAGTTGGTTGGTTTAATTTGTGGCATAGAACTCTTTAATGTTTTTTTTTTTTTTTTTTCCTGTGGAGAAAATGAATAGGAAGAATAATTCCACAACCAAGATGTGGGTACAGTTTTACTCTATTAACTGTAAGTGCAGATCGCATTTAAAGGGGTCATATGACGTTGCTAAAAAGAACATTATTTTGTGTATTTGGTGTAATGCAATGTGTTTATGCAGTTTAAGGTTCAAAAAACACATTATTTTCCACATACTGTACATTATTGTTGCTCCTCTATGCCCCGCCTTTCTGAAACGCGCCGATTTTTACAAAGCTCATTGTTCTGAGAAGCGAGGCGTGCTCTGATTGGCCAGCTATCCAGTGCATTGTGACTGGCCGAATACCTCAAGCGTGAGATGGAAATGTTACACCCCTCATCGTATTGTGATGCCGTGTCCCGGCACGACGACACAAAAACATTAAAACCCATCATAAACGAGGTATTTGTTCCATCCAGTGGGGACATAATTACTAATTATAATGACTTATACTGTCTTTTTACACGTCGCGTTGCATCGCGCCGCGTAAACATTACCATGTCTGCATTTATGATCGGAGAAACGACAAACAACAAGCACTACTCTACACAGCTCAAAACTCGTGTTTGAATAGTCAGTGGCAAATTCTTTAAATATGAAAACATACTTACAGGCTGTGAGTCAGAAGCGCCAGACTGTCCTTGCAAAGTTGGAATTGCCCCACTTTATAGAAACAGTCTTTGAGCATAGCTGGCAGGCTACACCCGGTTCAGGAAATAGTCCTCTGTAAAATGTGCTACACACAGTCTAATATTTGGGTTGAACTGTTCTGGAACAGTGTTGTAAATACAACTTAACCACTGATTTCTAGTTATGTCCTCTTTTGGAAGCCCAAACAAAGTAGTTTCGCTTTCACAATGAAACACAGCCTCTCCAGGACGTGGCGCCGGTGGCAGCAACAACACTACAGTGAGCATAATAGTCCCGCACTCTTTCATTGTGTATACTTTTGGGCGGTGTTTTGCAAATCTCCCCACACCGTGACGTAGACATGTGGGGGCGTGTTTGAATGAGCCATTTTAGGGGGGCGTGGTCGAGTCTTAACTTTTATAAAGAATTTCTCTTTTGTTTTGAGACTTTAGTCTTTGCAACTTCAGGGATCTTATCTATGCACAAACAGCTTGTAACACTCCAAAGAGAAAGGAAAACTTGAAATCGCATCATATGACCCCTTTAAACATAAGCTGCTACTACAGTGGCCATTCTGAGCAGTATGCGATTGAGCTTTTCTTATTGATTTAATTTTCTTTTTGTGTTAATTAGATGCCAGTGAAACACAAATTTACCTTGGTCAGGGAAAACCAGTGCCATGGGAAGTGGACAGTAAAATCAGCAGTGTAATATTTGCAGTGTTAAAAGTTATTAATTCCCAAAGAGTTGAATTAACAATCTACAGTGTTAAACAGTACTCATGTTCAGTGTTGTTACATGGTGTAATTTTTATGTAATTTCACTGTTACACTGAAAGTGTAAAAACCCCCGCCGAATTATCTGACTCCGCCCTTCAAGGACTGCTGCCTCACAAAGTGTCGTCGCCATTTTATCTTCATACGACCGAGACGGTAAGTTGGATTGCTTTTCTCTTTATAAAATTACACAGGAGAAATATTTTTGGTTGATAATTTTACTCAAAATATGATTGGTGGTGAACACATTTAGAAATTACTAACTGCGCGTTTTTGTCAAGTTTACGGTGTTAAGTTCGTGAGGTGCAGAGATGTAACGTTAGCCTACAGAAGAGTGTGAAAGTTTCTAATGCCGGTTTGATTTCTTGAAATAAGGTGATTTTATGTGTAAAATATTTTTTGGAATGTGCTTACAATTTATGTTATATATACTTTTAGCTTCTTCCATTTTGGTTCGTTGACAGATCCTCTCGCCTCCTTTCCCGCCGAGGCCTGTTTGAAGCAGCCGCGTTTGGGCGGTTTTCTACTCAAGAGGAGAGAATTCATCAAACGGTAAATTTATATTTGTTTTTGAAAGCATTGAGTGTGGCATTACGCTGTTTCCATGCTTTGAAACGGTAATAGTGGAACTGTTAAACATTAACGCGCTAACAATTTGGTTTTTGTGACACATAACACCGTGTTGAAGTGTGATGTCGCGCACGCTGAAAACAAGTAATGCAGTCTTTCTGCAGACGGAGCCTGTGTAATGCGGAACATTTACCAGTCATTTAATTGATGTTATCTAATGCAAAATTAGAGCGCGTTTAAAAACTTCGTTCACCCTAGGCTTAAGTGTGAATTGCATAAACTGTACGATGCTTGTTCTCAGCGCTGAATATCATGTCTGTCATGTAATATCTGCGTCAAGACACAAATGCGATACCATCAGGTTTTTCTTATGACAATTACGTTTATGCAAGCATCGTGAAAGTGAGTTAAAGGTACGTTAAACTGTAAATCCGTCAGTCTTTCAATTTCCTTCAGTGCCCACGGGCAGAGCATGCACTTTAGCTTGAAACCAGTCTTTATCAATTCATATGGCATGCTATTTTGGGTTAAATACTGTCCTAAATATTTCCAGATATACAAAGCTAAGTTTTAATGGAGAAAGATATGTCTGAATATTATCTGTATTTTCTTTTCACATTATACAGGTGCATCTCAATAAATTAGAATGTCGTGCAAAAGTTCATTTCAGTAATTCAACTCAAATTGTGAAACTCGTGTATTAAATAAATTCAATGCACACAGACTGAAGTAGTTTAAGTCTTCGGTTCTTTTATTGTGATGATTTTGGCTCACATTTAACAAAAATCCACCAATTCACTATCTCAACAAATTAGAATATGGTGACATGCCAATCAGCTAATCAACTCAAAACACCTGCAAAGGTTTCCTGAGCCTTCAAAATGGTCTCTCAGTTTGGTTCACTAGGCTACACAATCATGGGGAAGACTGCTGATCTGACAGTTGTCCAGAAGACAATCATTGACATCCTTCACAAGGAGGGTAAGCTACAAACATTCATTGCCAAAGAAGCTGGCTGTTCACAGAGTGCTGTATCCAAGCATGTTAACAGAAAATTGAGTGGAAGGAAAAAGTGTGGAAGAAAAAGATGCACAACCAACCGAGAGAACCGCAGCCTTATGAGGATTGTCAAGCAAAATTGATTCAAGAATTTGGGTGAACTTCACAAGGAATGGACTGAGGCTGGGGTCAAGGCATCAAGAGCCACCACACACAGACGTGTCAAGGAATTTTGCTACAGTTGTCATATTCCTCTTGTTAAGCCACTCCTGAACCACAGACAACGTCAGAGGCGTCTTACCTGGACTAAGGAGAAGAAGAACTGGACTGTTGCCCAGTGGTCCAAAGTCCTCTTTTCAGACGAGAGCAAGTTTTGCATTTCATTTGGAAACCAAGGTCCTAGAGTCTGGAGGAAGGGTGGAGAAGCTCATAGCCCAAGTTGCTTGAAGTCCAGTGTTAAGTTTCCACAGTCTGTGATGATTTGGGGTGCAATGTCATCTTCTGGTGTTGGTCCATTGTGTTTTTTGAAAACCAAAGTCACTCCACCCTTTTAGCAAGAAATTTTGGAGCACTTCATGCTTCCTTCTGCTGACCAGCTTTTTAAAGATGCTGATTTCATTTTCCAGCAGGATTTGGCACCTGCCCACACTGCCAAAAGCACCAAAAGTTGGTTAAATGACCATGGTGTTGGTGTGCTTGACTGGCCAGCAAACTCACCAGACCTGAACCCCATAGAGAATCTATGGGGTATTGTCAAGAGGAAAATGAGAAACAAGAGACCAAAAAATGCAGATGAGCTGAAGGGCACTGTCAAAGAAACCTGGGCTTCCATACCACCTCAGCAGTGCCACAAACTGATCACCTCCCTACGACGCCGAATTGAGGCAGCAATTAAAGCAAAAGGAGCCCCTGCCAAGTATTGAGTACATGTACAGTAAATGAACATACTTTCCAGAAGGCCAACAGTTCACTAAAAATGTTTTTTTTTTATTTTTTATTATTGGTCTTATGAAGTATTCTAATTTGTTGAGAATTGGTAGGTTTTTGTTAAATGTGAGCCAAATTCATCACAATTAAAAGAACCAAAGACTTAAACTACTTAAGTCTGCGTGCATTGAATTTATTTAATACACGAGTTTCACAATTTGAGTTGAATTACTGAAATAAATGAACTTTTCCACGACATTCTATGAGATTCACCTGTATATGAAAGACTAACATAAATAAAATCAGTTGGAGAGCTGACCTTGATTGTTATTTTTGTCTTTGATCTGCAGTCACTAACAAGAACACCTTGATTGCATAGAAGAGACCACACAGCCATACTTGCTCGCTGATGGGACAACGAGGAACAGCATTCATGGATGCTACACAACTGTCGACAAGTATCTTCCTGCAATCTTTTTCAAATCTACATGTCATATTTGTTAATGTCTAGGTAAATTTGATGATTTTATGTTTTGTTAACTATTTTATGTTTCTGTGCAACACTTAGTGAATGTGACTGACTAATTAACCTCTACACATCTGGTATATGCTTTAAAGTTGCAACTTTGCCCATTTGTTAAATAAACTTCGAAATTTATTCATCTGTCTGGACTCTTGATTTTATGTCTAATCTTTTACATTGACACCATACAATAGCATTTTTATTTTTGCACTGAGAAGAATACTTTATTAATAACACTTAAAACAACACCAGGGGTGTTAAATACCCCATAGTGTAAAATTTGAACAACAATAGCAAGTGTAACACTTTATGCTAGGAGTGTAATTTTTCTACAGTGTAAGGTGCTATATTAACACTAAAAATTCAACACTACAAATGGTGTACTTTTAACACTAGATAGATTGGGACCATATATGATCTTTAGTAGTGTTAAAATTGACACTTTAAGCGTTAAACTGACACTGCATTTTTTTACTGTAGCTTAATTTTCATACATGCATATACATGTCCGTGCCCCTACCACAGACACACCTGTCAGACAATGGTGTCTTATTTCCTGCCACTCTTTGAATTTTTAACCGGTCTCAGCTACACACTCTTTAGGCTGCTGTATGATGTGGTGACACATAAGTGACATTGAAGATTAGCCGCCTGGTGATGTGGCACAGATCAAAGCTTTTTAAATGATGGGGGGATGTGCTGATACTTGTTGAATAGCTCTTTTATGTGCGCCAACATTGGTATTCAAACAGAGACTGGGTCACTATTCAAGCGCCAGCGTCTAAAGGTGGGGTGTGCACCTCACAACAAACCGACACGGTGTAGCGTTACACGGGTTGCTAGGAGGCAGGAGTGGACGAAGACAAAAAAGAGCGGCCTGAACAACAATGACGTGCATTCAGCGGCACCACAGCTATCATAAAAGAGTTCATAACGGCTAATGTTGTATTGAACGGTTATTATTAAACTGTTGGGAGTGATTCTCATTGACCCCTACTCTGCTTTGCCCTCGTGGTATTTTCAACGCGACGAATGGAAGACAAAGAGTGATGTCTATATCGATGTCGTATTGCGTGAGCCACTTATTTGAAAACTCCATTCGCCTAATGATAGATTAAATGAGGTGGTAAATTCCAGTTTTAATGACTTCTAAAGGTCACTGATGTACTTATCATTATTTAAATAGAAAAATGATTCGCTTTTGAAAATACAATAATCCATTGCTCTTATCGTAGACCTTTCAGGAGTTCAAACGACTTTGCTTTGATTGGATCTATGTTCAGTGTAGAGAAAATGCGAAGAGTTATCTTTTCTCGCGTACGTCGTTGAGCAAACTTCTCATTTCAGACTGACAGGCGAATCCTTGTAGAAGGCGATTGAAATCCGTGACCTTGGTTTTTGCCATAGGACCTCAAGTTTAGCAGGTAATGACTTTTAAGTAGTTCGCCAGAACTCAATGTTTTTTTTGACAGCTCAAATGTCTACAAATCTGAAATGTCAGAACGTGTGAAGACTTTCTGCAGTTCGGTCTTGAAGAGTACTTTTGAGAAGGCTGGAATAATGTCAGTCAGAAACTGTCGTTAACCGTAAGTGGCGAGGAGGTTTTCTGCATCTCACGGTTTCCAGCTGTGTAATAGCAGCATTTGCAGAAACATGAATGTCATTATTAATTTCACTGTGACATTTTGCATATCATTTTTGGACGCCATTGATGCCCACTGTTATGAACTGACAACGGGGTAGATTGGAGCATTTGATGGAGGTTTAGAATGGCTTGAGCTGAAGGAAAAGTCTAATAGAGAGCGATTAAAGAATGCTGGAACAACAACTAAAACATGCTGCCGTGGGGATAATATCAGAGTCTGTACAGATCACTAGATTGGATGAATATTTCAAGGCTGCAATTCCTTTGTTTGTAATGGCATAGATACGAGTAGATTAAAACAAGTTTACACAATTTCTTTTCTGCTGTTAATAATCATCAGCTGGAAAGCAGCATTCTGCTCTAGTGTGCAGCTGTTGCTGGAAGGTCTTCTTCAATTGTTTGCCTGAAGATTTACATTTACTTTTGAAGCAATAGTTCATCCACAAGTGAAAATTCAGTTATTTACTTACCCTCATAGTGTTTCAAGCCTGTTTCATTTTTTTTCTTTCAGTGTAACTCAAAAGGAGAAATGTAGAAATGTCTTTATTTACATCATTTCTGTTTATCAAGCAATCACCATTTTGTGAATATTGACTTAACGTCAGTATAAATGGAAATAACGTCCTTTTCTTTACTATACTGTGACATAACGGATTGATATTACTTAACAAGAAAATTAAAAATAGAGTGGGACTTGATTTTGTTCTTCGATAATTGATTGAATTGTTGGATTGCTGTTGCTAACTGCTGTGATTCAATTTTGTGTTTGCATTATCAATTTTGATTTCTTGGCTTTAAAAAACTTATAAAAAGCTTTACATCAGTCACTTTTCTCCAGAATAAATATTATATTCATTCAGAACAACATAGGATGAGTGATAATTAGGACATAATTAAAGGACATAATTAAATTTTTTTCAGATGAATTGTTATTTTTTAATTTATCTCAGTATTGTTAAAGTGCATTTTGTTCTATATAACATATAGTGACAATATAATGCAGGTTTTATCTTGATGTGAAGATTGTTATGCATGGCTCTGGAGTTTTATAACATTATGACATTCTAATCTGTAAAAATGATCATAACTGGATGTTTGCTTTGGAACATGGATTGCAATGAAGGGGAGGTTATTGTGAAGTTGTCTTGCTCTTTCTCAGAACTGTATTTATCCTGATTGGCACGAGGCGGTTTGAACCATGGATAAGCTTTAACTCTCAGTCCCACTGCTGCAAACATGGATGACTTCAGCTGTCTGAGACTGATTTAATAGCCTTGATTTCCCCAGAGACGAGTACAGTAGCCGTTTGCATAAGAGCTTTCAGAGAGACTGATCTTTCATCTGGACAGAACGTGTCAAACATACACATTAAAATAGTTAAAGTGTGGGCTGAAGTAATTATGTTTTTTTAGGCTTGTCAGTAAATTAAAATAATAACCCTGATCAATCTAATTTATGTTGTAAATCACAATAAATATCAAATTTACATTTTGGACATTGGATCTCCAAAGATTTAGGCATTGACAGTCATGCTGTAATTGGATCAGGACTCCTCAGTTGGAATCCAATTTTGAGGTGTCTAATTTGCATCCCTATTTAAAATGGTTGTGTTACAGCAAAAAATTTAAATCTCGATTTTTTTTAGAAGGTTTGACCGATTCTCGATTTTTTACGATTTTTAACTAGTCAACTTGAAAATGTAACTACAACATGATTCAAGTAACTTTTTCTTTATTAATCCTCTAGTTAAAAGAAAATTCTATTCCAAGTGCACCACACATGAAGTTGTCAACATGATGTAAATCACTTGTTAAATATCTTTGCAGAAAAGATGCATGAACTACAACTACATATTGTACAAACTTGTCTTATATTATGTGTTCAGAAATAATACGAGGAAAATGCTTTAAAAAATCTCAAAAGTCAATGTAATTCAAATTCAAAATTACTTAAGGTATAACACAAGTAGACTATTATTAACTATAAATGTTCTGTAAAAACAACAGCAGCTTTCAGCCTGTCACCATGATGCAAACATGAAATATCAGACACACAGTGGTAGTTACGGGTTTTTTTATTCGCTTGTGCTGTTTTTCCATTGTTTTTTTTTTCTTTTCTGTGTAAACATGGACGTGTTTTGACTGTTGCCCTCGCATCTCTTGCAGCGTCTCATGCATGAAATGGCATTCTAAAAACATGGCACTCAAGTTAAAAGAAGTTCACTCCTATCTTGCATGTTTTTTCTATTCCACTGCCCGCATCCCATCTTTGTCAACACAAAAGCGCATTCTGTGTGAATGGTACCTAGCGATATACAGTATTCTACTTACGGTCCTTCACTGAACATGTCACACGTGACCGGTTAATCACGTGCGCCGACATGCAGTTGGATCGTTCTTTTCTCTTTAATGTTATCACCTGCATATTGTCAAAGTGTCTAATTCTAACGTTTGGTAATTTCTATTCAAAATCGCGATTCCTCGATTTCTAAAAAATAAAATCGTGGCAAAACATTACATTCGAATTAATCGATAAAATATGAAAAATCGCCCAGCCCTAGTTACAGTTTTACAAGTTCTCACAAAAAATCTATTTCACCCAACATTGTTTGATTCCTTGTAATAAATAAATCACGTTGCAAAAGTAAAATGGCTTTACTCTTGTTAAAATTCATGTGCTCTTGCAAAGGTTGGGATTCCTGGGTCAGAACGAGTTTGACAGTTGTAATGTCAAATTTGGTAAATGTGTTAAATTAATGTAACTCTATTAGACATATTTAAACATCTTATAAGTTGACCTGTGAAATATGACAGCCCTATGTACTTTATCTTTAGTACACACTGACAGTTGAGAATTATACATCTGGCATGTGCTAAATACTGTTTACTAAATATTCTCATTGCTGAAAGTGAAAATTCTAAAACAAGATGTGCAAACATTAAATTGCATTACTGTCAGTCCTGTGTCTTGTGTTTTCCTCCTTATGTGCTCCTAGTTTTCCCTCTTGTGTCATTATGCCCATATTTGGTAATGTTCCTGTTTCTGTCCTCGTTAGTATCCACCTGTGTTTGTTAATTATCTTGTTTAATTTTAGTTACTTAAGCCCTGTGTTTTCCTTAGTCTAGCGTCCGGTATTGGTTGTCGATGTTGTCTTTCCCTGCCTTGTGTATCTCGATTTTGGATTAAAGACTGTTTACTTTGAGTTTTGCCTACGTCTCCTTGTTCCTCATCTCATCACAGTCTGCAACCGTGACAATTACATAGTGGTCTAAATTTTGTCTTAGTGGTGCATTACGATTATTTACACAGATGCCCCAGGATATCCATTCTTTAATGGGTGAACACTGCTTTTCAAAGGTTTGTGGTCCGTAAGCTTAAGAAAAAGAAATTAATGCTTTTAATTGTATTACATTGATCAAAAGTGTTTGTAATACATTTATAGTGTTAGAAAAGATTTCTATTTCAAATAAATGCTGTGAACTTTCTATTCACCAATGAATCCTGAAAAATGTAGGCTATTGCAGTTTCCACACAAATATTAAGCTGCATAATGACATTTTCAACATTGATGATAATCAGAAATGTTTCTTGAGCACCAAATCAGCATATTAGAATGATTTCTGACGGATCCTGTGACACCAAAGATGGAAGTTATGATGCTGAAAATTCAGCTTAACCATCACAGGAATAAATTACGTTAAAATATATTAAAACAGAAACCAGATATTTTAAATTGCAATAATATTTTACAATATTACAGATTTTATTGTACTTTTGAGCAAATAAATGCTGCCTCACTGAGCAGAAATGTCCTCTTTCAAACAGACTCTAAACTTTTGAACATAGTGTATGTTTTAAACCTCACCAAATCAGTCTGAACTCTCATGCTGGATGATATGAAGTGGGTGGGTGTTTACAGGTAGAAATTCTGCTCTGCTATTGTATTTATACCGAAGTATGCATATGGCACGACTTAAAGTTTCGGTCACAGCCTAAAATGTGTTTTTATGTATTATAGACACTAAAATATTTAAAAATAGACATTACTTTATCGCTATGCAATATATTAAACATTTGGGGGTTGATTTTCCAGCAGAAATAACTTCATATGTGGTATATACCTTTACCCAGATATTAAATTACTCATACTGTCATATATGATTCCAGTCATACCACCCACCCCTACCTCTGAGACATTTAGCATGCCAGTCAGTACACACTTAGATTCAGCGTGTTCGGGAAGGGGCTTTTGGCTTTTTAATCTGAGGTATCAAATCTGCACAAATTTTCTGGGCCATGAAAGTCTCATAATGCTTGGCTTATGCCTCCTTTGCCCTGTGAATGCTAATGTCTGCTTCTCAGATCTTTAGAACGTTTCCTTCACCTCTCTCCATTGCTGTTTTAAATGTCAGTCCAGTGAACACAGATGCTGTTAACAGCAAGATAAAGGCTCATAAACACAGCCTCATTGTACATTATTTAGTTGAATATTTTTACTAGCTAGTAAATTCACATTACGATTTTTGAAACTATGAGCTGGATCTTTGTTTTTAATTCTTCAGCCATAAAAGCGAATGACATCTGCATTGCATTGCCGTTAGTGTTTTGGCTAATCAAACATATGGGTCACCTAGCCAATCTCTCTCTTTTTGGTGGAAAGCTCTGTCCATACCCACGCTAGATGATTTACCGTTATGATATTCGTCAAGAAAAATGTAACTGTCTCATCCCTGGCCTGTCTTTCTCCTCCAATACATCACAAGTGCAATAATATCTTCCAGGATCGTTTTTTCTGACACATATTTGTGTGTCATCCTTCTGGTGATGTCATGAGGCGGTTTGATATCAAAATCCATGAGAGGAACTTACAGCTTTTTGAAGGGTGATAAATGTTGCAGATGCATTTTAAAGTGTAGCTCATGTCAGTGTGTTTAGAAAGAGCCGGGACTTGATATCTGCTGACTCCATCCGCGCTGAAACAAACAAACAAAAGCAGAAAAGCTGGTTTTAGAGTCTTAGTACCCAAATCCTCTCTACAACTGAACCAGACCAGGATTTTTACTTTTTGAGGGGTGTTAGCCATCGTTCAGCTTCCTTCTCAAGCTAAACCAGGTAAAACTCTTAGTGGACCAGTTAAACCAGCTTGTCGCTTCAGCTTTTTTCACACTTGTGTTGTTGGCAGGGCCCAGCTGCCTCATGTCTTTGGCCTGTGTGTTTTACACAATAGGCAGGTTTGAGTCTTGAGTCGTGCAGCCAGATGGCGAATACATTAACGGTAATGGAAATGAAACCTCTCTGATTGAGATTATTAGTTTACATCGAAAGTAATTAAGGGCTGTAAGGCACCGAACACCCGATGGCCTTCTGTCCACCTACAACTTTAAATAGATGTCCACACACTACACAATTAACACACTGAAGGACTTGCATTAGATGTGATTGTGCTCCTTGCTTATCATATATATATATATATATATATATATATATATATATACAAATATATATATATACACAGTGGTGTGAAAAATTTTTGCCCCCTTCCTGATTTTTTATTTCTTTGCGTGTTTGTCACACTTTAATGTTTCAGATCATCAAACAAATTTAAATATTAATCAAAGATAACACAAGTAAACACAACATGCAGTTTTTAAATGAAGTTTTTTATTATGAAGGGAAAACAAAAAACCCACATGGCCCTGTGTGAAAAAGTGCTTGCCCCTAAACCTAATAACTGGTTGGGCCACCCTTAGCAGCAACAACTGCAATCAAGCGTTTGCGATAACTTGCAATGAGTCTGTTACAGCGCTGTGGAGGAATTTTGATCCTCTCATCTTTGCAGAATTGTTGTAATTCAGCCACATTGGAGGGTTTTCGAGCATGAACCGCCTTTTTAAGGTCATAGCATCTCAATAGGATTCAGGTCAGGACTTTGACTAGGCCACTCCAAAGTCTTCATTTTGTTTTTCTTCAGCCATTCAGAGGTGGACTTGCTGGTGTGTTTGGATCATTGTCCTGCTGCAGAACCCAAGTTCGCTTCAGCTTGAGGTCACGAACAGATGGCCGGACATTGTCCTTCAGGATTTTTTGGTAGACAGCAGAATTCATGGTTCCATTTATCACAGCAAGTCTTCCAGATCCTGAAGCAGCAAAACAGCCCCAGACCATCACACTACCACCACCATATTTTACTGTTGGTATGATGTTCTTTTTCTGAAATGCTGTGTTACTTTTACGCCAGATGTAATGGGACACACACCTTCCAAAAAGTTCAAACACTTTTTCACACAGGGCCATGTGGGTTTGGATTTTGTTTTCCCTTCATAAAAAAAAAAAAAAAACTTTATTTAAAAACTGCATGTTGTGTTTACTTGTGTTATATTTGATTAATATTTAAATATTTAAATTTGTTTGATGAAACATTAAAGTGTGACAAACATGCAAAAAAATAAAAAATCAGGAAGGGGGCCAACAATTTTTCACACCACTGTATATATTTACAGTCAGGTCCATAAATATTGGGACATCGACACAATTCTAACATTTTTGGCTCTATACACCACCACAATGGATTTCAAATGAAATGAACAAGATGTGCTTTAACTGCAGACTGTCAGCTTTAATTTGAGGGTATTTACATCCAAATCAGGTGAACGGTGTAGGAATTACAACAGTTTGCATATGTGCCTCCCACTTGTTAAGGGACCAAAAGTAATGGGACAGAATAATAATCATAAATCAAACTTTCACTTTTTAATACTTGGTTGCAAATCCTTTGCAGTCAATTACAGCCTGAAGTCTGGAATGCATAGACATCACCAGGCGCTGGGTTTCATCCCTGGTGATGCTCTGCCAGGCCTCTACTGCAGCCGTCTTCAGTTCCTGCTTGTTCTTGGGGCATTTTCCCTTCAGTTTTGTCTTCAGCAAGTGAAATGCATGCTCAATCGGATTCAGGTCAGGTGATTGACTTGGCCATTGCATAACAATCCACTTCTTTCCCTTCAAAAACTCTTTGGTTGCTTTTGCAGTATGCTTTGGGTCATTGTCCATCTGCACTGTGAAGCGCCGTCCAATGAGTTCTGAAGCATTTGGCTGAATATGAGCAGATAATATTGCCCGAAACACTTCAGAATTCATCCTGCTGCTTTTGTCAGCAGTCACATCATCAATAAATACAAGAGAACCAGTTCCACTGGTAGCCATACATGCCCACTACCACCATGCTTCACTGATGAGGTGGTATGCTTAGGATCATGAGCAGTTCCTTTCCTTCTCCATACTCTTCTCTTCCCATCACTCTGGTACAAGTTGATCTTGGTCTCATCTGTCCATAGGATGTTGTTCCAGAACTGTGAAGTCGTTTGGCAAACTCTAATCTAGCCTTCCTGTTTTTGAGGCTCACCAATGGTTTACATCTTGTGGTGAACCCTCTGTATTCACTCTGGTGAAGTCTTCTCTTGATTGTTGACTTTGACACACATACACCTGCCTCCTGGAGAGTGTTCTTGATCTGGCCAACTCTTGTGAAGGGTGTTTTCTTCACCAGGGAAAGAATTCTTCAGTCATCCACCACAGTTGTTTTCCGTGGTCTTCCGGGTCTTTTGGTGTTGCTGAGCTCACCGGTGCGTTCCTTCTTTTTAAGAATGTTCCAAACAGTTGTTTTGGCCACGCCTAATGTTTTTGCTATCTCTCTGATGGGTTTGTTTTGTTTTTTCAGCCTAATGATGGCTTGCTTCACTGATAGTGACAGCTCTTGGATCTCATCTTGACAGTTGACAGCAACAGATTCCAAATGCAAATAGCACACTTGAAATGAACTCTGGACCTTTTATCTGCTCATTGTAATTGGGATAATGAGGGAATAACACACACCTGGCCATGGAACAGCTGAGAAGCCAATTGTCCCATTACTTTTGGTCCCTTAACAAGTGGGAGGCACATATGCAAACTGTTGTAATTCCTACACCGTTCACCTGATTTGGATGTAAATACCCTCAAATTAAAGCTGACAGTCTGCAGTTAAAGCACATCTTGTTCGTTTCATTTGAAATCCATTGTGGTGGTGTATAGAGCCAAAAATGTTAGAATTGTGTCGATGTCCCAATATTTATGGACCTGACTGTATATACCTGTGTGTATATATATATATATATATATATATATATATACACACTCACTCACACACACACACACACACACACAAACACACACACACACACACACACACACACACACACACACGTATATACTAGCAAAATATGTTAAACACTCATGATGTCAGGATTTAGACTAGAAAGAATGAAAAGCAAAACATTTTAACATGTACCAAATTTAAAATATTATTTAATTGCTTAGGTTACCATGTAAAAGTCTTAGGTTAACATGCAAAATGTTTTTATTTTTATTTATTATTTATTTATATTTTTTTGTAGACACCCTACAACAACTTCCAAGGGGCCAAAAGATGACTTAAATGTATTTAGTATAAAAAAAAATTACAAAAAAAAAATACAAATAAAAAAAATTAAAATGATAAAAAATAAAATACAAAAGGGTTGTGGGAGTAAAAAAAAAAAAAGTTTCTTTAATGTTTCTAATATATCTTTTCATAACCATTTTTATTAAATAAATAATAAGATTCTCAGATCTTATGAAATTACAAAATTAATCGTGTTTAATTTTTAAATATTACTCTGATCATTTAAAAAAGTTTGAAAACATGCAGCTTTGTTATAATTACACAACAAATATTTCTTCTTTTCCAGTATGGGGTGGCTTTCAGATGTGTGTTCAGTTAGGGGATTTTGAGTCAAAAAGAACTCAAAAAGGACCTCAGTTTGAAACTGGAAACTACGGGAAGGAAGATCAGGAATGAGATTAGGACATGATGAAGGCTGATTTTAAACCACGATATAGATGAACTTGGCAACATATTTATAATACATTACTGTTGTTTTTTGCTAGCAGTGTAAGAGTAAGCATCGATGTGAATAGTTTAGTGATTTTTTAACCCTTTAGGTTTCCATCAGTTTCACTGCCCTTCCTTGTTTCATGACTATAGTGAGTGAGCTAGGTTTCAGCAGCAAAAGTTGCTTCAGTGGATTTCTGTGAGTTGTTGTTTGGTTGTTGTTTAACCTAACCACATGTGACCGTTAAGAGATGGTTATCTTTAATTAAAAGCCAATTTACATTGAGTTGCAAGAGCAATTACTTTGATAAGAGGACAAAAGTTGTTACAATGTCTAACTCTGCCAACAGCTTTTAATAACATCATTGTTCTGGTGTTAATTAACGCAATTAAAACAGACTTAGGCATTCATGTTAGCATGCAAAATATAACTGTAGTCAGGTAAAATAACGCGCCTCGGTATTCTCACTGTGTTTACGGCTAACAGATGGAGACTGAACTTGGAAGTCCCTGAAGAAATGCTGCGCATGGGGTGTCTCAGATTTTGCATTTCCTCATGTAATTTTCTAATTATTATCTGAATTTATGTAAATATTATGCTGGTGTCATTAAATATGATAGATATTGCGACTAATAAAGCGTGGGTGTGTTTGTTAGAGTTATTGCCATCGGCAGTTTGTGCTTTGTATACAACAATAACATCTCAATAACTGATGATGAAGACGTTCTCTTGTTTTCTTTCATAACAACCCTTATACAAAATACCCTTGATTTATGAAATGTTAATCATTTCGGTCTAAATAGCAGAAGTAATTTCCTTTTCTAAGTGATTAATCCGAAATCAAGGGAGGCGTTCATGTGTCATAATCACGCTAATCTGCATCTTTACCCAAAAATCCCCACACGAGAGGCTGAGTTGTCTAATCAGGGCTGTCCTACACTTCCACCGGGGAGGATTTTGAAGGCCTTTTGATCTGGATTTCACACCACTTACTCTTTATTGGCTGCTACTGTATCTGCTCTGCCCTTTTCAATGCCGCGTACATTACCGTACCTCTGACAAATCACAAGCTGTGCAGGTTTTCTTTTATTGCACCTTGAGTATGCAGGGACACAGTATGATACGAGACGGCTGAACTAATCAATTCATTCTCCACTGAATATTCTTTGATGCTTTTATATGGGAATGCATGTGTGTGCGTGCACTTAAACTGTGTTGTGCAGATCTTTTGGTATAAGAAGCCAATATGTTTGCATATCTTTTTCAAAATGCTGTTTCTTTTTGCCTTTTTTATTTAAATGCTGTGTCGGTGACGATCAGATGATGTTTTTAGTCATTTGCAGAAAATCTCCAGGCTTGTGCGCATTCAAACCTCCAGATGCAGCACAATGTCTGTGATGCCAAACATTACTGGTCCTTACGATCTTTATAACTGATTGCGATGGGACATGCTTGAATATTTTATTCAAGTGCAAGTGCAGCTGAGATTTAAAGGAATAGTTCATTCAAAAATGAGCATTTCCTGATTATTTAGTCTACTCAGTACTCACCCCCATGCCATCCAAGATGTGTATGACTTTCTTTCTTCAGTCGAAGAGAAATTAATGTTTTGGAGGAAAACATGCAAGGATTTGTCTCCATTAGAGCTGTGCAATTAATTGAAATACAGTTTTGATTTCGATTTCAATTTTGATTTTGATTTTGATTTCGGCTTCCTATGATTACGAAAATACAATAATCGAGATAAAACAATTATTGTACCCTATTCTGCCCCTTTCAAGCAGTTCGGTTTCTCTCCTCCATAAAAGCCCAAATTTCATGTGTAAATCAGTAAAATCATGCAACGTGACTTTCACAAAATGGGACATGCTTGATTTATTTATGTTTATTGGATTTTTTGTGCATTTTTAAAAGCGCAAATAAGAACTTGCGCTGTTCTGTGCATACGCTCCGACAACGAGAACACGGACCAGTGAAGTTAAATTTTAGCTTAAGGTGTGCGCTTAAACACTCAAATGCGTCAAAATACGGTACTTGGTGATTATTCATGTAAACCCTCGTCAGTTATGTCTTAAGTGAATGTAAATAGTTGAGAATGAAAATACATGTGTAACAGTATATTGGATCCATGCAGCTCTTAAAGAGACAACAGGTACGATTCCTTTTGCCGTCTGTGTGCTTAATGTTAAGCAACCACAAAATACAAAGAGAAAATTACCACTGTTCTTGACTGAAGGACTTTTGTAGCTTTAATAACAAACAAATCAAGTTTAATTCTTACAGTAAAGACTATGCTGTTTTATTTTACATTAGATTATTCAATTTTTGGAATAGGCTGTTAGCTGAATACTTTAGACTTGCATAAAAATCTTAAAGCACTGTTTGTTTCATTTGTATCTTTTTTCTGTTGTATCTTATCTTTGCTTTTATTACTGACTGTTGATTTATTTTTCATTCATTTTTGAGGACTTTTTTTCTTATATAAGTTACCCTAGTATTCTGCTGTGGTATTGAGAATTGTGAAATTTTGCTGGTCTCTAAAATGTAGATGTCAACCCTATATTAATAAATCTATATTTATTAATATACAGGTGCATCTCAATAAATTAGAATGTCGTGGAAAATTTCAGTAATTCAACTCAAATTGTGAAACTCGTGTATTAAATAAATTCAGTGCACACAGACTGAAGTAGTTTAAGTCTTTGGTTCTTTTAATTGTGATGATTTTGGCTCACATTTAACAAAAACCCACCAATTCACTATCTCAACAAATTAGAATATGGTGACATGCCAATCAGCTAATCAACTCAAAACACCTGCAAAGGTTTCCTGAGCCTTCAAAATGGTCTCTCAGTTTGGTTCACTAGGCTACACAATCATGGGGAAGACTTCTGATCTGACAGTTGTCCAGAAGACAATCATTGACACCCTTCACAAGGAGGGTAAGCCACAAACATTCATTGCCAAAGAAGCTGGCTGTTCACAGAGTGCTGTATCCAAGCATGTTAACAGAAAGTTGAGTGGAAGGAAAAAGTGTGGAAGAAAAGATGCACAACCAACCGAGAGAACCGCAGCCTTATGAGGATTGTCAAGCAAAATCGATTCAAGAATTTGGGTGAACTTCACGAGGAATGGACTGATGCTGGGGTCAAGGCATCAAGAGCCACCACACACAGACGTGTCAAGGAATTTGGCTACAGTCGTCGTATTCCTCTTGTTAAGCCACTCCTGAACCACAGACAACGTCAGAGGCGTCTTACCTGGGCTAAGGAGAAGAAGAACTGGACTGTTGCCCAGTGGTCCAAAGTCCTCTTTTTAGATGAGAGCAAGTTTTGTATTTCATTTGGAAACCAAGGTCCTAGAGTCTGGAGGAAGGGTGGAGAAGCTCATAGCCCAAGTTGCTTGAAGTCCAGTGTTAAGTTTCCACAGTCTGTGATGATTTGTGGTGCAATGTCATCTGCTGGTGTTAGTCCATTGTGTTTTTTGAAAACCAAAGTCACTGCACCCTTTTACCAAGAAATTTTGGAGCACTTCATGCTTCCTTCTGCTGACCAGCTTTTTAAAGATGCTGATTTCATTTTCCAGCAGGATTTGGCACCTCCCCACACTGCCAAAAGCACCAAAAGTTGGTTAAATGACCATGGTGTTGGTGTGCTTGACTGGCTAGCAAACTCACCAGACCTGAACCCCATAGAGAATCTATGGGGTATTGTCAAGAGGAAAATGAGAAACAAGAGACCAAAAAATGCAGATGAGCTGAAGGCCACTGTCAAAGAAACCTGGGCTTCCATACCACCTCAGCAGTGCCACAAACTGATCACCTCCATGCCACGCCGAAATGAGGCAGTAATTAAAGCAAAAGGAGCCCCTACCAAGTATTGAGTACATATACAGTAAATGAACATACTTTCCAGAAGGCCAACAATTCACTAAAAATGTTTTTTTTTTTTATTGGTCTTATGAAGTATTCTAATTTGTTGAGATTGTGAGCCAAAATCATCACAATTAAAAGAACCAAAGACTTAAACTACTTCAGTCTGTGTGCACTGAATTTATTTAATACACGAGTTTCACAATTTGAGTTGAATTAATGAAATAAATGAACTTTTCCATGGCATTCTAATTTATTGAGATGCACCTGTATATTGCTATCTTTAATCACTCATATAAAGTTTTGGTCATATGACCCACTCATAATCATATTAAATAATTATGATTACAGTATTGACCAAAATATTTGTGATTATGATTTTTTGCCATAATCAAGCAGCTCTAGTCTCCATCTAATGCAAGTGAATGGGGCTCAATGTAGACCATGCAAAATCCATATTTTGGCACCTTTAAAGTAATCCATGTGACCACAGCCAATAAAGGGTCTTCTCTTGTGATCTGATCAATCATTTTCAGAAAGAAATAAAAAATTATATATTTTTTTAGCTACAAATGCTTGCCTTGGTCCAGCTTGGTTTAGTTCACAACCTCTCGCGTGATAGGCCTATGGCAGATGATTCTTGTGATATATATATATTTCATTAACTAATTATTCATGGGCTTTTGCATTTGCAAAGAGGCTTTATACCATTTTATACCATTTTCGGGATTCTCCAACCGCCCATGAGCAAACTGTAATGGCTAGTAACTTCCTCCCTGCTGTCCACTCCTGCTGACATCTCGTGAAGTTCTGCATGCTGGAGCCGTCTGGACTCCCGCTGGCAGCTCGGGGCTTCGCTTTGCTGGAGGTAGAGCTGACGACCCAGTTATCACTCCAGGGAAGAGATTCTGCTTTTTAAAGCCAAACAGTGTCTGAGCTCTAACAGTTCAGGGAGTCCATATCTTTAACAGGCTGCTCTTTGCCTGTCCAATGTACTCCACTTCACAAGTTCGAGGGAATCTGTTGCCATCATCATCAATATCATCATCAGGTTCAGCCGTTAATTATCTCATGTGTGAATGTAGATGTAAGAGGGCTCTGTCATGGTTAATATTTGTGAATAGCAAAGCAGCAACCTGTCATGATTTGTTTTATATCCCTGTTATGTCTGTCAGGGTTAAAGGCAAGAAGAGGTAACAAGGAGGCTTCCTGTCAGTGATGACAGACACATTTATTGCTTACTCTGTAAGAAAGTAAACTGTGACATTGAGGTGACAGTGTGGTTTACTGAATCTATGGTGACTATCAAATAGAAACAAAAGAGAGAGAAAAAAAAACCATTTTCAATGATGTTTAAAACAACATGTATCACTATTTCCACAAACATATTAAGCAGCACAACTGTTGAGCACCAAATCAGCATAGATTCGATTCTGAAGGATAATGTGAAAATACTTCTTAAAATATATTAAAATAGAAAACAATTATTTTATATATATACAGTGCAATCATATTCATATTCTAATATTCATATTTTGATGCATAAATGTCTTAAACAATTCCGCTAAAAATATAATCTATAACTTTGAATGTATTTTAAAAATACATCATGCAGGTACATAATTATTAAATAATGTAATTTTTTTTTTTTTTTTTTTTTTTTTTTACATTAAATTTTGATAATCAGTTACAAAACACAAAACTTACACAGCAACTGAAAACAAAAACCCAGGTACTATTTAGATTTGTTTCAGGATTCTTTGATGTTCAAAAGAAAAGTTCAAGAAAGTTCAAAAAGGTTAAAAGTTAAAAAGAACTTTCTAATAATAATTATTAAATCATTAGTAAAAGTTTTACTAATAGTATAAGAATTTTAAGAATAATATATAACATTTTTCAAAAAATAAATTAATAAAATACATTTAAAATAATAATAAAAAATTCTTACTGACCCCACACTTTTGAACAGTACCGACAATTAAACACATTTTATATGAATAGTTGAATATTACATACATTTTGTGTACTTCTCATTTTTTAGATTCACTATATTCTTAAACTTTGTTTTAATTTTATGATTTTGATGATCAGGCCACAGTCAGAATCTACTGATGCAAAACTCCAGTTCATTTTCAAGAGTTCACAAACCTTTTCTCATGACTGTATCATAGTGCAATATCAGACCAATAGAATAGCAAATAGCCCATTAGCCAACAAATAAATGCTATTGCTCCAGATTAGGCTCCATTGCACTCAGTTAAAATCTTTCTTTCAATTTGTTATTGCCATATCCCTCCATCTAATATTTCATATGGCATCATTTCATATTTGCATTCTGTTACAACAAACAAATGGAGTCATTTTAAATGCGGCTCTGTACTGAGCAAATGCCCTAATGCAGACCACAGCTCAGAACACTGAAAGAAAACTCGACCCGTCTCTCTCTCACTGACACCAAACCCATTTGCTCTTCCTTTACTCATTCACTCTCTCTCTCTCTCTCACAACACACACACTCATACACGTAGACTTTGGTAAACACACATATCGAAAGGTATTAGATGACATGCATATTCAGCGTCCACCGAAAGAATATGGATGTGTGGTGTACAGTAAATCAATAGCATTCGCATAAGCATCTGGGATGGTGCCATACATTTCAAATCAGATTAATTGTCTCGTGGGATGGCTTCCCAGTTTCAGGAAAGACACCGTGGATATTTTGATGGATAGAATGTCTTTATTCTGCCCCACAAACAAGTCATACGCCAGTGTATTCAAATCAGATTTGGAATCAAATGAAGCCCAGCTCAGGATTGCACTGTGGGAGTTTATTGCCTTTCCGAATGCGGTGACCTGCTGAGGCTAGCAGTCACTGTGAGACGCCATCACCTGAGAAGGCAAAAACCAACGTACTTTCTTTTAAAAGAAAACAACAGCATTTCAGAGCATTCTTCGATAGGAAGGGTCAGATGTTAGTTTTAATTCCAGGGTTTGGTTTTGATTCAGTTTGATTTTAGCAGGCAAAATCAGTATGGTTTGTTTTATATAGCATGATATTAAGGTCTGAGGCACTGATTGATTTTTATTTGAGCTTTTCACGTAAAATCTGCAAACAGAAGTTATTAAATATGTATAACCCAGAGCTCAGAAACTTTGAATTGTAATTATTGTTGAGTTAAGCTCAAGGTATTTGTACGTGGTGAGTTTCATTGCAAAGAACAACTTGACTTTCATGATAAAAGAAAATAATAGACCTACTCCCCCTCATGCTGTTTCAAACCTGTATGACTATTTCTTCAATGGAGCACAGAAAGAGGTTTTTAAACACCATAAAAGTATCATAAAATTGGTTTTTACCTCTTGTGTTCCTTATTCAAAGTCTTCTGAAGTCATATGATCGCTTTGTGTGAGAAAAATACCAACATTTAAGTCATTATTCACTGAATATTTTGCATTCAGGAGAATCTAATCTGTCAGTTTATTCATCTTTTGAGTAAGTTTTTTTTTGTTATGTGGATCACAAAACCGAATTTGACAGATTTGGTTCTACAATTCAGCTCACTGATCTGTTCTCAGTGGTTAACAGCAATTAGCAGTGAATAAGGACTTATATTTCGGGTTGTTCATCAAACAAAGCTATCGAATGGTTTCAGTAGACTTGGAATATGCTGTAAAATGAGTCATATGGGCTGCTGTTTGTATCTTTTTTGAGACCTAAAAGCTACATTTATTGTAATTTCATGGAAAAGAATGACTGATTTACAAAATTTCTCCAAAAGAAACAAAATCATGGAGGTTAGGAATGACATGAAACAAAATAATGACAAAATTTTCATTTTGGGGTGAACTATCACTTTACCCTTCAACTACCTCTAGCTAAAACTTAGAACTTCCATTTCCCTTTAAAAAGGATAGTTCACCCAAAAATGAAAATTCTGTCAATATTTACTGATCCCAAGTCATTTCAAACCTCTGTGACTTAGTTGTGTGGAATACAAAAGATGTTTTGAGAAATGTCTGTGTGTGGTTTTCGTCCACACAATGGAAGTCAGTGGTCACCAAATCAACATTCTTCACAATATTCTGTTCCACAGAGGAAAGAAAGTCATAAAGCTTGGAATGACATGAGGGTGAGTAAATGATGACAGAACTGACCCTTTGCCTTAGTTACTGTTGCTATGTCCAACAAGCCATGGCTCTCTCACGCCACACAGTGAAAAATACATTGCAAAGCAAAGAGGAAACTGACAACATGCTGACAGACAAGACAGAGCATGTTACTTTTTGTATGAAACAAAGTCTCAGTTTTCCAATTTTTTCAATTTTTAAGAAATTTAAACAATAAATAGCATTTTGTGTGGTGACAGTTTGCTGTAGTGCTTCATTTTAAGCGGCATGTGAACCGATCAGCTTTTCCTCTTTACTA
The DNA here is from genome assembly GCA_039654775.1 of Spinibarbus caldwelli. Taxonomy (NCBI): domain Eukaryota; kingdom Metazoa; phylum Chordata; class Actinopteri; order Cypriniformes; family Cyprinidae; genus Spinibarbus; species Spinibarbus caldwelli. The sequence continues at coordinate 33,135,655 of CM077218.1, forward strand.
GTTATAGCGCGAAATAAACATGAATGAACATCAGAAGGTATCTTGTTTCAACCACGGAAAAATTTCAATACATTTTTCAAGTTCAAGTCCACCGACACAGTCTGGTTTGTTTGTTGGACAAAATGGCAGATTCTGCGTTATGATTGGTCAGATCTCCTGTCAAACTCCCATCATTTTTGTGTGAACTATCCCTGAAACAAACCACATCAAAGACAGCACAGCACACAAACTTATAGTCGCAAGACCCCTTTCATAAACTATGTTATTATCTGAAATCGTGAGAATATGTCATGACAGCACTGAGCCGTGCTAATTGTGTTAAGGCAGAATGGCTGAGCGAGGCCACCGACAGCCAGAGAGTAATCTCAAACAGAGAGCATGCTGGGATGAGTGATGAGCTTCTCTGCAGAAATGACATTTGTCTGCCTGATAAACCTGCATGTTTTAAAACATTTTAACTAAAATTAGCTTAATGTGGTTCCCGCAGCAGGTGCTCCCACTCCCTTGATGATTCACTCCGTGAGGAGAGAATGTGACTTCAAAACATTAACGACTTTGTTTTACGAATGTTACATATTTGTCTTTTGTTCCTTCTTACATTCACAATTTAAGCCTTGTTTCATATTGTTGAGGATGTCTAGGAGCTTTTATCATCTCGCTAATCCTTGTAGAAACGGATCATAAAGCCCGCCTAGCAGTTGAGATGATAGCACGACCAGTGCATAGTTTTGTACATACTATACTGTGAACTGAATCTGCGGCAGCGAGTATGATTATAATTGTGTCACTGCTATTTTCTCTGACTGATGCTGGAGTCCATTGTGGGTTTTTACAGTTTATAGAAATAGAGAAAATTACACTGTGATAATTTAAGAGACCATGAAAACCTAATGATGTGGCTTAGCAAGCTGTTAGGGTGCTGCAGTCAAGGCACAGGTTTGTAGTTATCAATGAGAGGCAGGATGCATTAGGCTAAGCCATTCCAAAGAGTTATTATAATCCTGTAATTCTGAAATCACAAGCTCTGTGACTCACAGGTGCTAATATCTGTCATTTACATACATCTGGTACTGTTATTTTGAGCTATCAAGGGCTCCATCTTGCCATTCTGCATTTTTATATTCAATTACAAATGAGCAAGTTCATTGTTTTCTTTTTATTTTGAGTTTGTACTGTATGTGATTTTTCAGTTATGAACATATTAAACCTGGTGTGGTGAATACATATTACTCTATCATTTTAAATTCAAATCCATTGATATTTTTGTCCTTTGTTTATATTCATATAAGACACATATGACTGTAAAACAGTGTGATGCAACATCACCATTCACAGATGACTTTTTTTTTAATAACTTTCAACACAATACAAAACAGTAACATGCCTGATATACAACAAAAGAGAATACAAAAACAAAATTATCCGAAAGATGACAAACAGAGCATTGTATCACAGATCAAAATTAACAATAAAAACTGGGGAGAATACATGAATCATCTGTACACCTCTAGGAACACTATGTCATACCAAACCACAAAATGTCACAGGTAGAAGCATTTATGCAGTTAAGGTATGGTGTCCATATACGATTAAAAGTATCTGCATGTATCTACATTGATCTACATGTAATATGAAGCTTTACCTGTAAATATAAGGATACATGTCTAGGCTTATAGCTCTGACTGATTTTAAATAGCAGTTTAAATAGAAATGGGTCCAATACCATTGACATTACCTGAGAAGTGGAAGTATTTACTAGAAAGCGCCTCTCTTTCAATAGTTCAGTTGAATGATAAGTTTACCCTCTTTAAATTAATGCTGTTAAACTGAATGTGCAAAGCCTATTTTTGCTGAAATATACACAGAATTAACAACGATATTGAAAGCACAGTTTATCTATTCGATCAGATGCACAACAACATTGCGTTCATTACTACAGCAACAGTCCATCCTGTTTTATTCAGAATAATTATTGGTCATTTCATAAAAAAAAGTTATGTGACATACTGTAATTAAGAACTAACATGATCTAACAATGGAAAATAGAATGTTTATACTGTAAATTAACATTAACCAAGATAGAGAAATGTGTGAAAAAGATATTCATTAATTCTTGATGCCTTATTTAGAATATAATACCTTACATGCGCAGATAGGTAATATATTACTGACCCCTTTAAAGGTCACTGTGTAATTCGCACCCTGACTGACTTGGTAGCAAATCAGACCTACTTTTGACATCCCTACTATCTAGTAGTACAGCACTGATTGTGAAAAGAAGCAATGGTAAGAATGTGTTAACATTAGTTAATGCATTAGTATCATGAACTAACATTGTTGTGCAGTTTAAAATACTTTTGCAGCATTTATTAACCTAGGTTAATTTAGGTTTGCATAAATTTGTAAATATTGTTTGTTTTTTTGCATATTAAAATTAATTAATTATATAAATGAAGAGTTCATTTGCAAAAACAGATTACTCCGTTTTTAACAATTTTCAAAAATCATGTTTTTTCATTGTGCATTCCAATTAATCTCAATCAAACTGCAGCTGGGTTATTTTGATTAGGTTAAAAATAACAAAAAATACATCTAACTAGCACAATAAAAACATGATAACATAATAAAAAACATGATTTTTGAAAAATAAAAAAAAACAGTTATCTGTTTTTGCAAATAAACTGTTCAAATGTTTTTAATATATTTAGACTGTAAGGTATTAATGTATAACCCATTTATAAATGAATGTTAACCTAGATTTATAAATCCAAAGTTCCACCTGTATAGATCTGCTACAGGGTGATTCATCTATATTTGCAGCAGCAGTATTTCTTACATGCTCACAGCAGCATGTTGTGGATTTATTGGCAGTAGCAAGTACTTACTCTGCCACCAAGACCAAACACATTAACAGAAATACTGTTAAAAAAAATTAGTTAGTGAAACATAATGCATTAACTAACATTGACATTACCAAAAAAATGTTCTTCTAGCATATTGTTTTGTATTCCATTCACTTAAAGTCATTATAAGTGTCCAAAAAGTACTTGATCACCCTGACTCAACTAGATGAACTCTGATAGGCGAATATATCAGAGTTCATCTAGTTACTGCCATCCACACGTCTGTTCTGTCAGGCCGTGCCTCAGATATCCAGGCCCATTAAACTCAGGTTAATTTCTCATTACACAACTTCACAGGACTTCAGCTCATCACGGGAGGTGGAGGGCGGGGGGGCGTCTCAATGAGCAGGTAAAGCCGATTCCACTAGAACCGCCACAGAGGTTAATTTGATTCTTTCACTTGTCAAGAGCTTACAGGACTCCCCAAACTAGGTTTTCATCTTTTCCATCTGTAAAGTTACTTCCAATTTCAGATACATCTGTACCGTTGGATTTCAATTTCTGACCCAGCAGAGCTGATAGGCGGGATGGCGAATCCTCCCATCTCCCTCAGCTTCGGTGACCCCTCGGCCCGGCCCGGCTTAATCTCGGAGCAGAATTCCAAGCAGTCCTCTTTCCTATTCATTCACTAGCACTTCGTCTCTCACTCTTAGGCAACCCAACCTCTGAGGATTTCATTAGGATTCACAGAGACGAAGAACATGCTGGTGCCTTTATATGGCGACCTTGTGGTTGGATTCCCAGAACTTCCTATGAAAGATGCATGCTGATGTTTATGTTGATGTTAGGCCTAAAAGCAAAGTTCCCCTAAAAGAGGAACAACAGTTGCTTGACATCCACATGGGTTGCCAAGGTCTGACATCTCAGTGTATGCTCAAGGACTTTGTCATGCTGTAAATATCGCCCATCTCCTGAATTGTGTGTGCCTTGCAGTCTGAAATTACATCTGTTGGGCTTTGTTTATTGGTCAAGCGTTGGTCACTGTCCCTGATGCAGTCTTAGTTTTTCTTCAGAAATAACATACATGCACTGTAATTCAGATTATATGTAATATAATATTATATATAATGTAATTCTGTTAAAAGCAATATTAAAGGATACCTCCAAATGGAATTGCAAAAATAATGACTGGTGTGGCGAAACCTTTTTTATACTATAATGAAATATTAGCAATATATGTTGCTTGCAAAGAAGTATTTAGTCTGAAAACACAGAAAACAATGCAATAAGATGCTTTTTGTCCACATGTCTTTCTATTGGTTGGACAGATGGATAGTCCCGCCCCAGATTTATGCCATTGGTTAAGCCAGTGTTTATATTTTGAGGTGGAAATCAAAGAAACATGAAGAAGATATTTTGAGAAATGTCCCAGGTTTTTTTTTTTTTTTTTTTGCACCGTAACTGTTTAGTTGTCAAAATTGTTCAAAATACATTCTTTTATGTTCCACAGAAGAAGCATGGGACATGATGGTGAATAAATGATGACAATTACAAATTTACTTATGGTTGTTTATTTTATTATTAGCATTTACACACATTTCTTGTAATAATCAATATCAGATTAATATCAAGTAGTCACTTATTTAGGAGAAACTGTCATCTTTTGCCAACAATCTGAATTTTCTACAGAGAGATTCTTTAAGAACCTCCACCTTTATTTGTATTCGGTACGGGTGTACAGTAGCTGTGGATGACAGATTCTTCACAGAAAGTTTTTTTTTTATTTTACATCAGCTTTGGATTTTTTTTATATAAGGACTTAATTTCTTCTCGTATTGGCAGTTTGATTTGATTCATTGCTGAATGAGTGGCAGCCCGAAAACACATACTGGCATACTGTGATTTTCAAATGTAAAGTCCCATTTAGACGCACTGGAAATTAATTTGGTATCATTTCTAAATGTCAGAAGAAATTTAAATTTATTAATGTCAGTTAAATGAGTTATTTGGTCAAGTATTGATGTGCATTGAATGTGGGCATTAGGCGTTTTGTTTTGCTTCAAATGTGCAATTAGCTGTTGGAGGGGTTCGGTCAGACATTTTTCACAGTGCAAGAGCTCCTGTTGTTTGCTTATTTGAACCCATAATGATGTTTGAGCCTTTTCACCACTGGCAGCATTGATGAATGATTTGGTGTCTAACCAAGTGAGCAGCTAATGTGTGCAGTTGAACGCATTCGATTAGACATATTGTCATGGAGTGCTGCTGCTAAATTAAAGAAGCACCATGTCAAAAATATCATCACATCGCATCGAGCATAGTGTTAAGTGTACAAATTTGCCACAGATATATATATATATTATATAGATATATATATTATATATAATATATAATTTTTTTCTTTAATTTATCATGTACCGTTTGCTGGAATACACAATAACACTGTCCTTTCACTCATGAATCTTCCTGTCTTTAGTAATTAACACCCATGACTGACTAGTGAAGACTTGCGAATTTGTCTGCAATTTAGAGAAGTTGCTTCTCGAGCTGTCAGATCGGCCACTCTCACTTCCTCTTCATTGGAGGTACATTGAAGAATTCTCTGTGGCACAGAGCGCTTGTGTAGGGCTGCATGTGATGACAAAAAATCAAAATTGTCTGTTATTTCCCTTGATACTGTAATGGTGATTATCAATTTCGATTAATAGACCTCAGTTCTGAGGTCTATTAATGCACAGCACAGTTCTCACAAACACTCCTGTTATAAAGTAGTTGTCGACACTGTACAGTAAGTCTCTTGTCAGGATTCAACTAAAATAAACTTGTGAGAATGATTTAAAATCTAGTCGTCATTGATGACAGTCCGGGATAGTTTGTGTGCATTCCTTCGTATTCATTAGGTGGATTCACATTAGTGTTTCTGTTTCCTGCATTGATCAATGAAATTTGAAAACATGACTCTTATGAACCCCTTCAGTCATAAAGATTCACATAATTAGGCAGCGAATTGTTCAGACGCTGAACTGAACCGACTCTCTCACTTGGTTAGCGAATCATTTTTAAGATGTGTCCTATTTGAAATGAACTGTAAACCATCACTTGAAATTAAAGATATATATTCACAACATAGTTTTGTTTTAATAAACGCTAGTCGAAATATTATTTTTCAGTCATTGTTTAGCAAAATGAGATCATGTTGAATCAATTGTAAGGGAAACTTTATTTGGGAGTAAAACTGCAAGGTTATTTATTTATTTTGTTAGCTAGGTAAAAGAATATTTTTTTCATCATTTATTAATTTTTACAGTTTATATACTCTTTCTCTAAATTTTTCCAACGACTCCTTAGCACTCCATTTTGGCTAATTTGAAAACCCTTGCCATAGTCAACACAACATTTGGCTTCTTTAAAATAGACAGAAATATTCTTACATTTTTATTTTTATTTATTTTTTTTTACATTTTATATGGCACAAATACAATCTGGACTGGATCATCAAATGGCTACTAACCCACTTTGACCTTCATCAAGCAGTTCTGTCAACTAAAAAAGTAATTTGGCTCCTAAATGCTTAATTTTAAAATCCAACAGCTCCCTAGTATTTTTTTTTTCTCTGGAGGCTTGCTTATTTCACTGTAATTGCAATCTCTATTATTTATTCTTTTAAATGCATAGGCCTACACTCTTGCCATTATATCGGTCAATTTGCAAGTCACATTTGGCCTAGTTGGCCCCAGTTGGCATGCCATATTTTCTTTATGCTCCTTTCTGTGAATACTTCTTGACTTCCCTCTCAACGATCACCCTTCCTCCTTCAGATAAAGAGATGAGCACAGGCAGCAGATGAAACACTGCCTTCACATATGACATCAGTGGCTTCTTTTACCACCCCTGCCTGTTAAATAATATGGTTTCTTTGCTTGTATTTCTGTTTGTATTTCTTTTTTATTCATAGGCATGAATTGACTCAAAATCTCTATCCCAGTGGAAAGGTACACCATTGATAATCTCAATTAGATATGTGTGTCTCAATCTCAATTTCAAGTGGCGCATTAGTATTTAGATATGTTTCCCCCAATGCAGAAGATTTAGCCGAGGTAGATAACATCAAGCCTGCTGTTTATGTCAATAGCAATGTCGTACTGTGTCAGAGATGTATGGCGATACAATGCGACATGAACAATGCCGCTTCGTCTGAGAGCATGATGTCTCCATGCCCGTACAACCTCCCCTGACTTGAGCTAATTTGTCCTGGAATAAGATAACACAGGAAGCCATTTCTTCTGGACACCTCCTATCTGCTTTTATCTGTTCCCTGCAATGCCTGGCAGGTCTGCCCTCTGTTCCTTAAAATGAGATTTTCGTAGCATGAATGCAAGGTGAATAAACATGCCTTGATAGACATCAAAAGACTCAGGCGAGTGTGGCTGGAGGTTAACTCTCTCATCTGCTTTTCATCAATTTCTTCAAAGGGAGAGTAGTTTTCTTCCTGAAAGAGCTGGTGGGTAGAACGAGGCTGTTCTCAACACCTGTGACTCCTCACGGCGTGTGCCATGTTCCTACATTCCTCAGGTACTCTTACAATGCAACATATTGTTACAAGTCTGAAGTCACCTTTGAAGACAGAATTGAAGACACCTTTGAATAGGATTGTTAAAAGCTCAGATATATTTAATTTTCCACATTCCCCTTTGTCTTGTGCAGAGCTGAGCATGCAAACCTTTCGAAAGAATACTTTTTTGACCGTGAGCGAGGACAAATGTGTTTGGCGCATACACACTGTCTAGTGCAGTGCTCTATTTTTTACCCCCATAAAAAAATTAAAAAAAATAAAAAAACAATGGTTAAGTTTTTAATAAATGCAACAACAGCAGAAACACTGAAATAATGACATTAACAATGATGGGCAGAATTTAAATGGAAAAAAAAAATGTTGGTTGGGTGGCTACAACATAACATGTTATCTAATAAAAAGTATTACATGCTAAAAGAACGTTTTAAAAAAAAACATCTTAATAGAATGATAAACCTCACATTTCAGACTTTAAACCTTTTTTTTTTTAAAAAAAAAAAAAGGATATGAGTCTAAGTTATTAATGGTTAAAGGTATTTTATCTGCTCTGTTAATAATTCAGATGCCTTATTCGAGTTTTTTATATTTTTAAAACACACATTAGCTTATTTACATTTTTTATTTATTTTATTTTATTTTTTACTGTTTAATTTGTTGAAAATTTACAACAGTGCATAAAAATTTGGTCTGATTTTTGAATTGGTTTGAACAAAAACGGCAGAAAGACTGAATGAAAATATAAATTCCCTCACTGACAGCAGAAGGCGCTTAAGGAACAGCAGAAATAGAGCCTCGAAACTTTCCTTAAGACAGTCAATTCCCTTCAGAGACACATTCGTATAATTCATTCATGTTTTGATTCATATAATTTCCCTCTGTAAAACCTTTCACAGCTTTCCGACATTTTTTCACACAAAATGAAACCTACGCTGTTACTAACTTTGTTTAATTTTGGAGAGCATCTGCTGTGAGTTTTTTTTTTTTTTTTAAATCACTGTAATCATATACAGTTTATTGATAATTAAAATATTAAATGCTAATACTAACCGTCTGGAATTTTATCATGGTTGGTCATCAAACTGTAACCGATTCATCACTATTTATAACCCTCAAACTACAGTGAGCTCAGTGACCCCTTTTAAATCTTTAGCAACCCCTATTGGGAAAAGATTTCCAAGTGCAGATTTCGCAGTGGATTCAAGTTGATCATGCAATTTTCCCACTTTGACCAATAGAAAGCTTTTGTTTTACATTGCTACACTACTGACTATGGACAGGGACTTGTTCCCTGCAAAATTTGGCTTAAGATGCAGTCACATTTACTGTTGTTGGGCAAATTTTCATGAGTGAAATCCAATCATTTCAATAGGAATCCATGCAATCCGGATTCACGTGAGGGTGAATGATTTGTCCACACAGGTTTCACAATGGTTTTAAGATTTTTTCTCGCTGTAAAATTTTGTCGTTCATGCAAACCACCGATTAGCCAATTTTGAAATCAGGCAGTTTTGCAGATCCCTTCTAAGAACTGTGTGTTGAGGGTCTATAAAGTATCTGGTGCATTTCTTCTTTCTTCTTCTTTCTTTGTTCCTTGATAAAATAATCAGCCAGTTATGAACCAGTGTTTGGGGTTCACTTTCAGGCTGGCATTGATATGGAACAACCATCCCAGTCCCAGTGGTGACTGCATGGAAAAGTGTAGCTCAGAGAATGGTGTGTTTTTGGATATGAGTGCCATGGGCAGGATGAAGTTGGCATCTCTCCTGTGCTCTCATGCATCAGGGACGTGCCAGATGAGGAGTGGCGCAGTCTCAGTGATTCAAAATGAGCCGGCAGCAGTTCACACAGAACATTGTGCGCATTATTGTGTAGATGCTGTCCCGCAGGAACGAGCCATTTAGACATGGCTATCTCCTCAAGCTGCTAAACAGATGCTGGTGTTGCAGAAGAGAGTAATGCTCAAAATTCTCGTGGTCAGAAAATCCTTTTAAAGCCTGCTAGTATGTTGAGAGGTCTCACTGTGTCTTTTTGGGATCTGCTAATCTTTTTTGGTGGAAACTGTAAACTAGTGGTTAAAGATCTGAACTGATAACTAAAAGCTTATTGATTCAAACCCAGCAAGACTCGATCCTGGAGCGATCCCATGTAGAATTGTCCCTGTAACTTAAGATGCTGATGTTGCATTCAGTGAGGCACATATTTGAATGGCAAATGAAGACAACTTTAAATGCTGTTGTATTTACCTTCATGAATACTCAAATGTACATCTTTACTTTGTGTAAGTCAGGGGTTTGCAAACTGATGCCCAGGAAGTTGTATGTTATTAATAATAGTTCTTATTAATCAATGATGCATTTGACATGTCACAAAATACTATTTCAAATAAATACTGTTGTTTTGAACTTTTTATTCATCAGTGGATGATGAAAAATATATCAAGGTTTGCTCAAAAATATTAAACAGTGCAATTGGTTTAATAATTAATAATAATAATATTAAATGTTTCTTGAACAGCAAATCAGCATATTAGAAAGATTTCTGAAGGATCATGTGACACTGAAGAGTGAAGACTAATGTAAGAGTAAAGATGATGAAAATTCAGCTTTGCATCTCAATAAATTTAATTTAAAATATATTAAAATAGGAAGCAGTTATTTTAAATTCTTAAGATATTTTATCATTTAAAATATGTTCTTACTCCATTTGTTATCAAATAAATGCTGACTTGGTGAGCATAACAGACTTCTTTCAAAAAACAAAATCTCAGTTTGAGTTTAGTTTTTATTTCTTACTGTCAAAAACAGCCATAATTAATCTTATGATTTTTTTTATGTTTAAAATTGTAAAATAAAAATGAATGAATGAATGACTAATTTTTTTTTTTTAAATTGTTATAATGTAAATATGTTTTCCTCTTAAAGACTCTTTGAAAACTCTGGCTGTAAAGGAATCAATAATTACTTTTAAGCTGAGGAAACAGAGTTGATAACAGTGGTTGACATGGCTAGCAGACCTTACCCTAATTGTAGCAGTGTTTGTTTCTGTTTTGCTTTAAAACAACCCAGTTTGCTTGCTAAAAGTGTTTAGAATCATCCAAATACTGAATTTTAAGTGAAAGTGGAACAGCCCAGACACGATTCCATTGTCCAGGATTCATCTCTGCACCTCATTTAACCTCTGGGCTGAAACAGAAAACTCCCAGCTAACAACAATGTAATTCTGTATGTGTCAGTATGTCTGGTTTTACCCCTCCAGAAGCTATTGATCTTTCTCTCATTATCACCAGGACGGCATGACTAGCAGCACAACTGTAGCTGTGAACCATTGTTCGCTGCTGAAGATCAATTTAAAGGGCTTATTTTTACTCATTACGTTTAAAGCAGATGGCGACATACGATTACGAATTTACTACATGCAGCTGTCAGTCACAGTATACAAACTAAAGTTACCGTTTCACTTACGTTACTTTCTTTTATAGCTCCATCTGGTCTGCGTTCACATGCACTCGCACCTCTGATCCGCGCTTGCGGGATTTCTTCGCATGCTTTGTCAGCCCCATTCTTCATGCCGAGAAAATGAGGATGGCATGCCTGGCTCTTTTCCAACCACAGACCTTCACGCAAAGATTCAATCTCACCTCCGAGGCCCTTGAAAGAGTTGTGAGAAAGTTGTCAGGAACTGAGCAGCGAATCAGAAATTCCTGTCCTGGCCTTCTCGTCTCGCACAGGTAGTTAAGCAGACAAGGGTGCGCTAATTCCTGCTTGACGAGGCTGTCGGCGTACATGCGCTGACTGACAGGTGATGGACAACTTTGAAAGAGATCAGACAACTTTTATAGGAAGCTTGATGTGCCTCGCAGGAGCCGGGTTAATTACTCATCTCAAAAAAATGTGCTGTTTTCTATAGCGATTATGATTGCTTCAAACACTGTGGCTTTAAAGATGTGTCATTATCTGTGATTCACAGAGGATTAGGGCTAGATTCGGCCTTCCTGTGACACACATGCTCCTGCTGGATTACTTTATGACTCCCCGGTGTTGTATTTCTGTTGATCCTGCTGTAAGCCATTGTAACGCTTCATGTTTGTGAAATACTTATGGTTTGATTTGCAAATGCTTGTCGTTGCAATACATCACTGCGGTAGCTCCGTAATATTTAAGTGAAAGGTGAATAAACAAGGCTCCATAGATGTCAAAAGGCAAATTTGAATCCCAGAGTGCAACTGTTTGTTGATTTTTATCTTTCCATTGTTGGTTGTAGGAGTTTGTTTTATTCTCAGCTGGAACAAGCAACTTTTGTGCGTGTTGTGCAAGTTCTTTTCTCTTCGTGACCTGCTGACTGTGCTGAAAGCCCCTGGCTTTCACTCTCTGCCCAACAGGTTGTACTTTTTCCAGCCAATTAGAGGTGAAAGGGGCTGGGCACAAATGATTTAATGATTCAGTGTGTTTTAGTGGTTTGATTTAAAATGTGCACCTTGCAAGGCTCACACTGTGCCTTTTTTTCTGTTCTTCATGGTTGTTGCTTGTCAGATTGTACAGTGTCACTAGTGAAGCCGAGGCAGACATGAAATCAAATCATCTTTTATGTCAGACATATATGATAATCATTCTAGTGAAGAATTTGATCATGATTGACAGCGTTGACTGGGAATTACAAGTCACCAGCCCACGTACAGACATCATCATTTACATGTGAAATTGGAAAATATATCTAAAATTCAAACAAAAATGTACGCTAATTTTAAAAATTAAAAAATAAGAAGAATAAAAAAATGTGAAATAATAATATGTGACCCAGGACCACAAAACCAGTCATAAGGGTCAGTTTTTTTAAATTGAGGTTTATACATCATATGAATAAATAAGAAGTTTGAGTTGGTATGATTTTTTAAGGTTTTTCATAGAAGTCTCTTTTATTCACTAAGATTGCATTTATTTGATCAAAAATACAGTAAAACAGTAATTCTGTAAAATTACTTTTTTTTCTATTTTTATATAATTTGAAAGTGTAATTTATTCCTGTGATGACAAAGTTGAATTTTCAGCATCATTACTCCAGTCTTCAGTGTCACATGATCCTTCAGAAATCATTCTGATATGCTGATATATTTATATACAGAAGTATAAAGGAATATAGAAATCTTTTTTGTAACATTATAAAAGTCTTTACTGTCACTTTTCATACTTGCTGAATAAAAGTATTCATTTAAAAAAAAAAAAAAAAATCTTATTGACCATCACAGAAACAGTCGCACTAAGCGATGAAAGACTGCAGATTTTGCCCTAAAGTGAAAGAAATCCTGAAATTTGTCTGAGACGGCAAAGTAGCACGGGGGTTTATAACATGTATGCTGATCTGCCTTTGTAGATTGTTTTCTCTTTATCTCAGCTCCTTTGTGTAAAATTTAACACTGAGATCTGTTCTCACAATCATCTTGTAATTTCATTCTTGGTGTTCCACTTATTGCAGTTTCACAATTCGGGCTAAGAACATGATGTTATCAAGCATCTCACTGCAGCTGCTCAGTTGAGTCAGAGAAGCTGATATCATCAGCAAATGTTGTGCACTACTCTTACATTTCACTGGCAGCTAAATTATGGGTCACTCTTTTGGAAACCTGCTCTCTTTTTAAACACCGAGCAGTATTGAAACGTCTCTGAAATTGTTATTAGATTGAAATGAAAGCGGAAGGCCTGTCTTGTGTCTGTTTAGTGGTTATCGAAGAGGCTGCTCATAATTTAGGGCATTTGAGGAATTGAGAGGGACGTCTTTGAACTGCCTGTGTAGTCTGAAAAACAGTAAAATGAAATCTTTGAGAAAATGAGTATAAGTAAGAGGGAAAAAGAAAACGCCATTGATGAATCCAATGTGTGCCGCTGCAGTGTTTCAGCCTCTACCGCAGATCGCGTCAATATACACATTCTTGCAATTTTAGTTTATTTGTCTGTCCATGTGGTCTTGAGTGAGGTTATGAAATGATTTAGAGTTACGTCTCTTTTTCACAGCCCACATTGCTGTGTAATATATTGAAAAACAGTCAATTAGATTATCTTCAGCAAAGTCCCATATCTCTTGTAAAGCTTTGAATGGTGGGTGAACAAAGTCCATTATTAATGAAAGAGATGAGATACACTAGTCCTCTGAGCTGGATACATTGAAGCGCATGATACAGGTCTATACGTCAAGCAACTTTCTTCACAGAAGCTTTTTGAAACGAGCAGCGTTGTTAGATTACCAGCACCAGAATCTCATATGCACAAAGATTTCTTCTAACACTTTCTTTAAAGTCCAAAAACATCTTACATTGCAGTTTTTTTATAGCAGATGTGATTTTAGTTTAGGTTTTTTCTATGAAAGTGTACGTTAACATGAAAATTGAGACATGAGATCCCTGTGTTCATGTTTAATAGGCTGAAATGTTGTTAAAGTTGTTTGAAGTTGGACACTGAATAAATATCAGACACATGTAGAGAGTTGAACAGTTTTATTTTTTCATGAGTTAACTCAGATTTAGAAAATCTGAAAATTCAGAAAATCACCACCAATCTCAGAAGCATTTTGTAAGTTTGTTTTAACACTATATACACAACTTTATATGTTTTTATAAGACATGAATACATCAGAAGCATGTTAGAACATTTTATTTGCACTTATCGTTCAAAGTTTTGGAGTTGGTAAAATTTTTATGTTTTTGAAAGAAGTATTTTATGCTCACTGAAGGAAAACAATAAAAACATTACACGCTTTTAAATGTTATTGCACTTTAAAATAACTGATTTTTTATTTAAATATATATTAAAGTTTTTGTTATTCCTGTGATGCAAAGTTGAATTTTCGGTTCAGTGTCACATGATCCTTCAGAAATCAGTCTAATATGGTGATTTGCTGCTCAAGAAACATTTCTTGTTTTTATCAATGTTGAAAACAGTTCTGCTTAATTTTTTTGTGGAAACCATGATACCTTTTTTTTCAGGATGTTCTGATGAATAGAAAAAAAAAGAACAGCATTTACTTGAAATACAAATTATTGGTCATTATAAGTGTCTTTACTGTCACAATGCGTTCTTGCTGAATAAAAATGAATATCTTAATATTTTGCTTTTGAATGGTAGTGTGAATTATGGTAAAGTCCATTCAACATCATATGTTATTGTACACCCGGATGCCTATCATTTAGCTGATGAAACATTGAAAATATGCCTTTTTTAAATTGAAATGGGAAAGAAAATCTTTAATTGGGACAATTGGATCCTATACGCTGCATTCAACAGAGTGTATTTCTAATCCTAAGAGCCTTTTTTGGATCAAATTAAATTACACTCGTGCTGACTAATTCTGCATTCAGGTAGTCTTGAAAAGTTCCTACTTACAAATTGGAAAATTGTTATTGTGTTGTGATGTGATTTTAGTCTAAATAAAATGCTCGGTGCTTTCGTTTTCATTTTCCTGACAAAATCAGAAAACATTTTAGCACTTATGTGACAAAATAGAGCAAAGTGTGCATTCAGTGCTATGAATGCAATTTATCATTCTCGTGCTGCCATTGAGAATGATGGGACATGTAGGCCTAGATCTTTTCATAAATTATTTTCTGCCAAAATTTTATTAAATTGTACCTCAGCTTGAAAAGGCCAAACACGTTTTGTCCAATCAGATGCTCTCCCTTAATTAATACCACCTGCCACCTAATAGAAGTTGTGTGACATAACGTAAGCTTATTGGCTATTACTGTTTTACTATATTAATTTTTGAAATTCTATATTTTGATTTTTGTATTTTAAAAGATGGCAGCCTTAAAAAACCAATATTAGATACATTACAGCCTGCCAACCTGTAGAATGATGGAGCTACAGTTAGAAGCTTTATGTCAAACAGACAGGAGACTGAATGTTGCTCTGTGAGTTGGCAACATGCCTTAGTAGGCAAACGACAGATGGAAGAGCTCCTCGTTCGATGAGACTTTGAAACATGGGGCTCCCTGAAGATCCCCCCAATCCATCTGCAGTACACGGTTGGGCGTGTAGTTATGACAACATCTCTTAATCGGACTAGTACCGAGCCTCTGACCCTGTCCCTGAGGCCACCTGATAAGAAGACGCCCCCACCACCTGCCGCACGTCAATCACACACCAACTCTCAGCACACTCAAGGAAAGCAATCTCTCACTGATGTCCCCTCAGATTACCTTTCCAATATCCCACACATCTCCAATAATATCAAAACAACTCCACAGCCAAATTTGTCACTGCACTATAAATACTGTAATTTTGTAACAGTTTTCTAATAGAGTGCGCTGACACCACAGTGCCTGCTGGAAAATGAGAATGAGAATGAGCTTCATTGCCAGGTATGTTTACACATACGAGGAGTTTGTTATAGTGACAGAAGCTCCACAGTGCGATAGAATGACAGCGACAGGACAGGACACAGATAATAAAAAGAATAATATACAAAATAGACAATGTACAAAATAGCAAAAACACAATATATAATAAAGGCAATTATGTATGTACAGGGATGATATGTGCAAATTTGAAATGTAAATAAAACAATAAAAACAGCTTAAACAAAATGGCTATTCAACCAGCTAATGCTAATAGTTAATAACCAACATGGACAAGCTAGAAATCAGGAGTTTTAAGATAAAGAACTTGTAAGTGATTCAGAATGTTTTCCTTGAAGGATTAGCATTAGCAAAGAGCTTTAGCATCTTGGACACATCTTTATGAAAAGTATCCTTACGAAAATTAACCGATGTTTTACTACAAATAAAACCAAAAAAATCATGGTTATTGTAGCTGAACCATGGTAACAAATTTACCATGTTTTGCTACACTAACCATTGTTTAACCGTGGTAATGGCATTAAAACTGTGGCTATATGTGGTAATCAGTCCACCAAAAAACATGTTTACTATGTTTTTACTAAAAAGAAAAAGGTTAATATTCGTAAGGGTAAAGTGGGGTAGTTTTGGTAAACTGGTTGAAGTACTGTGGTGCTAGCGTACATGCTTGCAACACTTCAGCCCATGGTGCTCCTGTGGAGATGCAGGTTTGAAAGTTAAATGTTGAAAGTTTTAACACTGTTTTTCTGTGTCAGAATTTCCCTTGTTTCAGTGAGAGAATGTGAACGGTCAAGCATGTCCAACCAGAAATGTTTACCTTAATTGAAAAGTTAGAAGCCAAGGGAAGGCAAAACAGATTTTTATATGTTGGATGAATGGCTGCAGGTTTCATTGTCATTTGTTAATGTGCCACCTCCCTTGCCGGTCGACACTGATTCGATTCCCACTCTGAGCATGTAAGACCAGCTAAATTGGTGCCGTGACCCGGATGTAACGAAAAAATGTAACGAAATGTAAATGTAACGAAAGCCAACTGGTAAAAACTGTGTTAGTAAATCTAACTGCCCAGGCCTCAAGAGGCGCACTAGTGACTGATATAGTGGCTGCAGTCTTTAGCATACTTGTTAGCACACTCCTCCCATGTCAGTCGACACTGGTTCAACTCTTGCTGGGAGCTGTGCAAATAGGACCTATTAAATTGGTGCCATGACCCGGATGGGAGTAAGGTTCATTGAGGTGAGTTTAACTTAGTAGTCCATCCAATACCTTCAGTGTGCTCAAAAAGTGCAGCTAACTATGCTACTAACTACCAAAATATTAACTGAGCTGCCTTTCAGAATCAGAATCAGAATTAGCTTTATTGCCAGGTATGTTTGCACATACGAGGAATTTGTTTTGCTGACAGAAGCTCCGCAGTGCGACAGAATGACAGTGACAAGACAAGACACAGATAATAAAAATAATAATATACAAATATAAAAAATAGACAATGTGCAAAATAGCACAAACACAATATACAAAATAGACAATTTAGTATGTACAGGTATGTTAGGTGCAAATTTGAAATGTAATAAGTATGTGTGTTAAATAAATAAATGTATGATAGTGTTGTGTGTTTCATGTTTATTGCTAAGTGTTCAAATGTTCATGAGATGGATTGCCTGAGGGAAGAAACTGTTCCTGTGCCTGGCCGTTCTGGTGGTTGTTTCAGAGAAACAACATGGGAAAAATAGCTTTATGCTACTTCACTTTTTAATAAACAAAATATTACAAATAGTCAGCAGCAATTTGAACTAATAGCCTACATGTTTTTAGCTAACAGTACTACTACCTAGCTAAATGTAGCTCTGGGATTTTGCTTCAGCCTGCTTTATCTGCCTTGCAGTAAGTGTGACAGCTTAGAAAATTCCTCAGCAAGCCACACAATTTGAGGTATCATTCAAGTCTGTAGCATAAATTGAGCCTGACAAGTTGCACATAAAAAAACTAGGTTTAAGGGTTCATTGAAATCTCTAACTCTAAGTATGAGCAGTAGTAATATATTCGCTGAGGCTAACATCACTATATATAGATGTAGCATAAAAAGATATATGTTATTGACCATCTCAGCTTTATCATTGACGGCGACGTATCAAGGAGCTCCAGGTTGAGCCGTGGAGGGCTGTCAGCCCAGCAGGCCCACAGATCTAATGTTCTCTCCTTTATAGGGCTTGGTGTTCAATGGAATGAAAAGGCTTTTCAATCCTGCGGTTCGACTAGGGAGGAACATTTAGGCAGACAGCTGTGCACATAGAAGGGAACTGTCTCGCCCCTCCTTTTAAAGGAGAGACCCAGCGTGTGTGTGGCTTTGGACCACAGCATGTGTGTGTTCAGAGGGGATTGGTGGAGGGACAGAAGGTCTGGCCTAAGTAGGGAGTTCACACTAAGTTCATTACACTCGGACAGAGTTATTTTTTTTTAGCTGTCGTGGTGTGGCCATTCATTTTTAGCGGAGGTCACACAGATGTGCGCGGGCGACTCTTCATCTCACTGTTATTTGTTTTTGCTGTGTGTGTATCATGGTTTTGTTTTCAGAGCATTATGAGAAAGCTTTATCTAAGTCAGCTAGGTAAACTTTGGAGTACATAAGGAATCTCTGAACACTGAATATTTCTGACATATGGCTGGTTTCATATATGACTCTGAAAATCACTCTGGCTTTGTGCTGTGAAAGTCTTCATATGCCCCGTAATGACATCCGTGACCTCTAATCTGTATTTCTCTATTCTTTTTTCCCTTCATGCCTCCCTGCTGTCTGCTGATGCATCCTGCTTTTAGGTAAGACCACCACAGTTATGAATTACCTGCAATCTGTTGTTAGAGCAGTGTTCTTAATCACACCTGTCTTATCCAGCAGAGATAATGACTGCTTCAGTAAAAGCTGTGTTGTGTGTGTGTGTGTGTGTGTGTGTGTGTGTGTGTGTGTTTGTGTATAGCCAACATATGATAATCTTTTGTTATTTGAATGCAAGTATGGATGGGTGAGTCTCATGAACCAATTTTTCTGGGTTAAATTTAAATTAAAAAAAGTGATTCAAAATATTTTTCACTTTATGCAACTATTTCACGAGATACAACTATTTGAAAATCTGGAATCTATGGGTGCAAAAAAAATCTAAATATTGAGAAAATCGCCTTTAAAGTTGTCCAGATTAAGTTCTTAGCAATGCATATTACTAATCAAGTTTTGATATATTTACGGTAGGAAATTTACAAAATATCTTCATGGAACATGATCTTTACTTAATATCCTAATGATTTTTGGCATAAAAGAAAAATCGATAATTTTGACCCATACAACTTATTGTTGGCTATTGCTACATGTATATGTGTGTGTGTGTGTGTGTGTATATATATATATATATATACACACACACACACACACACACTGTATGTATATATATATATATATTAAAATGTTTTATAAAAAACCGGTGCAATTTTACAACCCTGAATCCCAATTCTCACCCAATTCTTGTTACAGTTATCCTAAATGCATAAATATACATATAAATTTAAAAATTTCAGAAATACTTCATTTAAATAATGTATGTTATTTTTATTAAAAAAAAATACTATTTATGAAGTATTTAAATAATTTAAGTAGTAAAAAATAGTATAATATAACATATATCCAGAATATTTTCCTAATAATTGAGAATTCAGTAAAAAATAAAAAATCAGTCTCATTGCAATAATGGAAAATTTGGTGCTTATTTGTCATAAAATTAATGTCACAAGGCAAACTATCTTAATGATCCTGAAAATTGACAATTTCCCTCAATTTCTCTTTATGCAAAATTGTTCTTTTGGTCAAATGTGATCTGGACATATTTCCATGAGATTCACATCAGGAGGTATAAAAATTGTGTACGGTTAAAAACTCATTCTTTCTCGCATGTTTTTAAAGAGTTGCCTCAAGCATCAATATTTCAGTCGTTTTCTCTCACAAAATCTTTTCTTTTGTTTCCTTATCAACAGCTAAGTGCAGTCCTCACACCTCTTCAGTTACGTTTCAGTTTTTCCGAACGCAGTTTGTACGTTCATCTGCTGGCGTGTAGATATGCGAGCACACTTTTTGCACAACACTTTTGTTTCATTTCTGGGGGCAAGGAGAATGAAAGAACAAGCTGCCGTGTGACATTTACTCGGTGCGGTTGATCAGCAAGGGTAGGGATGATTTACAAATCCATAGCCGGCCTTGGTCATGCAGATTCCTAACAGGTTTTTCACTTACCTTGGGCGGACCTGCCTGGCTTGCTTAATTCCACCTGGGAGCACTAGCTGTTCTCCAGTGTGTCTGGTTAACTCACCCATCCTACCTCCCCCTTCCAGCCCTACCTGCATGAGCGCGGCTATGGAAATGAGTCAGTAGGAGGCCTCGGTCCCCGGGGCTTTGGACAACTGACAGCATGACAGAGAGGAGCTGACGGTGCCCATCCATTTCGGCTCTTAGCAGCACTGCTGGGCGCACCACACAATTACCAATTCTATCAAATAGATTTACCTTGCTTGTGTTTCTTCATCCACTTTCTTTGGTAGGCGAAAGTAAAGCACCCTCGAAAAAAGCTCTGGTCTGCTGAAAGATGTGTTATATTTCTGCCATATCCCAACAGCTTTCTAGTGTCATGAGAGAGTAACAAGATGTGACACTGTGCTAGAACTGATGTCGGGAAATTGGCTCGAGTGATGTCTACCTGAGCCGGAATACCATTGAGCCACTCAAAGTCATACCATAGCTCAACATAGAAACTTTTGCATTTATTCATGAGGAGCTCGAGGTTGAGGGCAATTGTCTGTGTTTATGGTGAACAGGCTGCACTCTTTCCTATGATGGGTCCATATATTTAGTTCTTGACTACCGGTTAACTTTTCTTTACCCTTCAAAGGCACACCGCAACATCTCATGAAAGTTATCGCCCACATCCAAATGGTAATACTAATGGTCTCCAGCCCCTTTGGTTTGTTATGATGTGGTGCGAGAAGTAGAGACTCTTTCCTCTGCAATATATGGTTGCACAAAGCGTGCTGTATTTCTCCATCTGTCTTTTTCTGCCTCGTTCCAGAGAAGTCCCCTTTCACTCTGTGAGGGATTTTCCTTAAGCGCCATGCATATTCATGAGCTGCCCATTTTCTAGGCCTATAGGGTGAGCGCTCGGTTTATTGCCAGCATCACACCGAATTCTGTTTGGCTTTTCTTAATCCGTGACCTCCCAGCACTGCCACATGCTGTCAGATGGAGGCAGAAAGGTAACTTCGGGGAAGACGGGTTGTGTGATGTGTAACGCGTTATACCCAAGTCTGCCGAGGAGTAAGGGTCTTATCTAAAAAACAATAAATAAATAAATGCAAATTTATATACTTTTTAACCACAAATGCTCGTCTTGCAATAGCTCTGCGATGCTCGTCCACAACTTATGTAATCACATTGGAAAGGTCACCTTTTTTTCCTAGCAGAAGAAATCTTTTAGGTTTCAAAAGATTTACTTTACTTACTTTACTTTTAGTCATTTAACAGACACTTTTATCCAAAGCGACTTACAAATGAGGACAACAGAAACAATCAATTGTAGTATTAAAACAACTAAAACTGATCCAAAACTAAAAGCTAAAACTTTATAAATAGTATATATATATACACACCCATTAAAAAAAATAATTAAATAAAAATGAGAACTGCATATGACAAAATTTCTAAACTTAACATTTAAATGAAAACAAAATAAAGCTACAAACAATTAAAAATATTAAGAGAACAACAGGTATAAGAGTGTAATAATGATTCTAACATAAAACTAAGCCAAACACCAAAAACAACTATGTATGTACACACACACAGAGACATATATGCACACACACACACACACACACGTATATCCATAAATTCAATATTATTTCAGATTTAAACATCCAGAATACACACAAACGATTTTAAACAATAAACTGATACAAAGACATATAAATATGTGTCAATCAACATACAATAACTTTTAAATGGTCCTCCTTCTCCACATTTGCAAACACTGGGTCGGTACTTCTGCCTACGTCACAAGTGACCTTTCCAACGTGACTACGTAAGTTGTGGACGCACATCGCATTCTGGAGTGAACTAATCCTTTAATTTTATAATTTTAATATCAATCATTTATCAGTTATTTGCCATTACATAAAAATAATTATCAGCTTAGATATTGGCCAGAATTGTAATATTACTGTATCCTTAGGTGCGGCCACATTAGCAAATTTTTGGCAAAAAAATACTGTTGCCTGTTGTTTTAGCAATGCATCGAACCTATTGTGAAAATCTGCGTAGGAAAATCTTTCACCCTCACGTGAACTCAGATTACTAAAATGACTGTAAAAAAAAAAAAAAAAAAAAAAAAAAATTCACTGAACAACAGTAAATGTGATGCACCTTAATGTATTGAATGCAGTGTATATGATTATAAAAGCATCTGCCAGATACTCAAAAATTATGTGAATGCGACCATCACATTGTTCCTCTCATGTTGCATTTATTGAAATCAGTTGAGTCTTTTACTGTGTAATGAATTCTTGCCCATGTACAGTATATATATAGTAAGCAGCATGGGTTTTGAAAAAATCTTATGCCGAGGGGTGGTGACCGAAGTGAACTGAGTGTTCATTGCCACTCATAAATATGAATGTTTCCCAAGATTCCCAGACTCATACCTAGCTCAACAGTTTTCTGCGTTTCCACTCCCCTGAATGCACTAAGAAAGAGTGTTGAGACAGTATAGGGGAGAGCAATGGTCAACTCTTTCATTACCGAGCATGGCTATGGCTTACAGAGAAACAAGATGACAAAATTATCCATTCCTTCCTCTGCAGCCAGGTCCATTCGGTTCTTCCTTTAGTCTTAGCTTTGGGCTATATGTATCCCCCGAGTCCATGTCATTTGTAAAGCCCACCGAGCTGGCATGAAGGTAATTCAGTACACTGAATCATGGAATCGATGATGTGTCACACGCAATCTTCCTGTTATAAACTCTTTCTTGCACTTTTCATCATCTAAGCTGCAACAGAAATGACTTTTGCTGTAGCATGGGCCCAACATCAATCCCGTGCTTCATCCCGCAGTCTCTTTACCTCAGCAGACACGCAGATTGAGGAAGTACCAGCATCTGATCGGAGGGCAGGTGTGCAATGTCAGAAAATGGCTTGCTGGCAAAACATTTTTTGAATATCCCCCGTTTTATCAAAGTAATTCAAGTTGAGCTTTAAGAACACTTCAGCCGTGTTGCATAACAGCAGCATTTTGCACGGTGTTTGCTCTCAGAGCACTTGGGGAAAAATCATGCTTGATATTCTCCTGCTGTGCTAACTCGGTTTCAGCACAACGCAAATTAGCAAAGGATCCTAAGATATTACTGACTGTTAACGTTAACATCATGACTGTTTAATCTGTTACTGTCTGTTGTTATTTTGATTGACATTTACTTAGTAATTAGCTTGTCAGCATAACAGATGATTACATGGTGAGTACAGACAATTACTGCATTCGAAGACTTTAGACATAAAGATCTCTTATTTGAGTGAATATCAAAGGAATGAGTGCTAGCTCACATACTGCAAGCATATATGTTGTGGATGAAGCAGCAAAAAATATGTAATTACCTTGAATTACTGAACATTTAAAAAGGTTTTTTTTTTTTTTTTTTTAAATAAATGGTAGTTTTATAGTACTTTGAGTAGTTCACAAACTCCCTGGAGGAATGCTTGGTAAATTTGATATGGATTAACAATGAACAAACAACATGTTATTCACAAATAGATTTTATTATTATATATTTTTAAAAAATGTTTTTAATATATTTTTATTAGTGCTGTCAAAATTAGCGCGTTAACTCAGGTGATTAATTTTTTCGGTTTAACGCGTTAAAATTATTTAATGCCGTTAACGCAGGGGTGGAGCCTTGGGTTGGCCACCCCACTCGTAACTGCTGTTTCTGTCTGTTTTTTCTTGACAAGAAGTGCACTTATTAACTCCTCTTCACTTCAGTAGCAGGAAACCAGCATGCGCTATCGCCTGTATCAATTCATATCAAAGCGCAAAATAAACTACGTGCATGCAATGTCGTGGTCAGTTAAGGCATGAAGTTACCAAAACGGTGATTAAAGCTGCCTTAAAACTGTGCGTGCATGTGTTATGTTATATATGAGTTACATTAAGAACATGTCTCTGAAATGGTTTTCAAAACTGTCCTGGAGCATCCCAGCACTGTCTCCCTCATCTAACACACCCGATTCAACTCGTCAGCTCATTAGTAGAGACTGAAATGGGTCAGAAAAGGTGATGAGAGGTGAGAGAAAATATGATGGGTGTCAGAACCGCGTCACGTTCAGCAGCGACAGCTCTTAAAGAAATAGCAGCCAAAACAACCTTATAACCAGCTGCTGCTGTGACTGTTCATCAAGAATAAAAGAAAAAAAAAGAGAAAATAACTTTTATATAGCTGTAAGTATTTATCTGTATTTAGTTTAGAATTTAGTGTTTGATAACTTTGTTCAATTTCTGTATATTTCTGCTGAGGGGCACAGGTAGCCTAGCTAAATATAACATTTATTACAGTAGGTTTATGTGAAGACTGTTTTAAGTTCGCTTAAATTAGAAGTTATTTTTAAAGTCTAATAAATGTTAAAATTGATAGCTCTTAATTATAATGTAATGTTTAATGGCTATAGTCAATGGTTAAATATTAGAGGGAATTTTTTTATAGGGAAATCAGTAGCCTATTACTTGGTATCAGTGATACTGGCCTTCAGTCATAAAAAAGATGCCATTAAGCAAATATTAAAAATATGTTGTTTGTACATTAATTTGAAGATTGAATGTGAAATTATTGCTATATAAATGTATATTTAAAAACTTTAATGTTAGAAGGGATTAATCGCAAATTAATTTCAGAAAAATGTGCGATTAATTAGTTATTTTTTTAATCGATTGACAGCACTAATTTTTATATTAAAACCATATTTTGAAACCCTTAATATAAATTCAGCAATTATATTTGTAAACATTTGTTCATTCAAAAACATTTAAATATAATGGTTATAAATATAGTTTCATTACACTTTTGTATATTTTATAGAAGCAATTTCATTTTCAAGCTTCAAGACTATGAACAGAACCACAAAGACTATTCAAAAAGAGACCGAAGAGTATTCAAAACCCATTTTTCTTGTTGACAGAGGAAATAAATCTTATTTGTGCGTAAAACTTGTGTGTGAACATTTTCATGCAGAGATCACTTACATACTTTAAATGTAAAATCGCATACACTGCTGCTCAAAAGTTTGGGGTCAGTAAGAGATTGATACTTATATTCTGCAAGTATGCATTAAATTGATTTAAAATGACAGTAAAGACTTTTATAATATTACAGAACATTCCTATTTCCAATAAATGCTGTTCTTTTGAACTTTCTATTTGTCAAAGAATCTTGAAAAAAAGAATCCACAGTTAATTAAGCATCATAAGCACATATCACAATATGTAAAAGATTACAAAGATTAAATGCAATTCATAATAAAATGAGTATGTAAATAATTTATATTTTATTAATAATAATTAATAATAAAAGTTTATCTTATTTATGAATAACTTTTAGCTTGACCTAGGATAGGATCTGCATGGAAATTTAACAGTATGCACCTATATAGAAATTGTTTAGATGTGTATTTTGTAAATGATTTGCTGCAGACCCAACCTTCCTCTTTTAGAGTAATCCAGATTCATCAATATTTCAATGGAAATTAACCAAATTACATGCATATGCATCTGTGAATTATTTTACTTATTTTTTTCTTGAAAATCCTTATGCACACATACAGTAGGTATTTTTAGTCAATCAGACCAAATGTGACGAAAGGCAGGTTTTTGAATAAGGGAATGCTCTGAGGCGTGTTTGTTTAATTTTAATGTTAAAAAAAGAGCCGTGAAAGGTCAGCTTGTGATGGCTGCATAATTTGAATCGCACATTTTCCTTGATTAAAGTGCATTTCCTTTGAAAATTGCTTCTTTTTTAGCAAATACCACCCATATGTGGCCAGATAATTTGGCAGTTGCCTGGTGAACGAGTCACTTTTTAAAAGTCAAAAGAGCGGCCTCTAGATTCAAAGGTCCCATTAAAACATCTTCTTTCCCCATTGTCTCAGCAAGAGCCCTTTGAGCTCAAACTGACAAAAAAAGAAGAAAAGGTATTAAATATTCATAGGCTAACACTCATTAGACGTATCTGAGGTGTCAGTCAGAGGCAGGTCTATTTCTGGGATAAGAGCACTGTCTGCTGTTTGTTTCACTGGGCTGTCTCTCACAGGCTTCCAGCACTACCACTGGCACAATGCTGCATGTTTGATGTCGAGGAAACAGTCACACAACTTTTGTCAGCCTCGCCTGGACTTGTCAGATTCAGGAGCGCTGAAGGCTTGAAGAAGTGTGCCGAGACCTCACATCTAGTGGCTGCAGCTGACATGGAGAAATGGAAGACTTGCTGTGGCATCTGGATCTTCCACTTCTTCCCTCTCTCGGTCTCACTGAGAGTTGGCATGTTCAAATGGAGGACTTTCACAAATAACGCCTCTGAAGCTGTTTATGCCACTTGTTTTTGTTCCCAGTACTTCTGAAAACAAAGATGCTTCCTTGTACTCAAAGTGGATTAAGAGAAAT
Organism: Spinibarbus caldwelli; assembly: GCA_039654775.1. NCBI lineage: Eukaryota > Metazoa > Chordata > Actinopteri > Cypriniformes > Cyprinidae > Spinibarbus > Spinibarbus caldwelli. The sequence goes on from CM077218.1 coordinate 33,162,144, forward strand.
AGTTTCTTTTTCTTTTTTATCCCGAGCGCTGCAATGCTTATTAGAGGCCCCTACAGTGCTGAACTGACTGATCCTGTTGTTTCTCACTCACCTCGGCACTCTCGTGGAACCTGGATCAACATGGAGGAATAGTGGCCGCAAATATTCAAATGTGCAGCCTGTTCCGCTGGCACATATATCTGAAGCCCTGCCACACTCCAATAGATGAACATATGTCTCTCAGCTGAGTCAAAGCTAGTTGAATTAAAAGATGTCTGCGCAAACTGTGCGAATAACAGACTTGAATCAAGAAAAAATGAGCGAATCAGTGCTTATAATTTTAGAATGAGATGGGACATGCTTTCAGGCTTTAAAGAAGAATATGGCTTTGTTCGCACAGACATTAAAATCTGATTTGTCTCAGTTCGCCAAACATGAAAAATTCAGTAACTGTGCCAATACTGAAAGTGAGAGAAATGGATTCAACGATTTTGGATGAAACGAATATCTATTTTTACACTTGTTTGGTCTAATAATGAGCATAGTTGAGCCAAATGTGTGTCACAGGAAAGATCACATAGTCACAGTTTACGGTCGCTCGGTGAAGTTTTGTGGGCGAAATCCAGTCTTTTCTATAGGAATTCACATAATCTGAATTTCATGTCACATTTTACCTTGCAGATTTCGCACAAATTCTCTGCATCAAATTCATGCATCAATATGCTGTTGACAGTGGACATTTTTTTTGCCAGCAAAATTTTATTAATGTGAACATGTCTTTAAAGACCTGATTTCAGTCAGAAGTTTTTGACAAAATGTGTAGTTACTGTCCCTAGTAAAAAAAAAATGAATATACATTTATTGGTTGCACTTTATTTTACAGTACGTGTACTTACAGTGTTGCATGTACTTACAGTGTACCCACCAAAGAAAGTACTGTAATATAAGGTAACTACATGTGGTAGGCTTACGTTTAGGGGTAGGTTCAGGGTAAGTATCTAGTTTTTACCAAGTTATTGTAATTACTATAATAACAACATAGTATGTACATGAGTAACAGGACTGTAAAATAAAGTGCTACCCATTTATTTAATGCTAATAAGTATATTACAAATACATTTACATATTTATGTACTCAAAAAATACCCTGCGATAGTATATAAAACTGGTATACTTAAAGTCTGCTAAACTGGAACAGCTAATTTTGTACTTAATGCACTTTAATTGTGTGAAAGTAGTGGTAAAGTCCAAATAAAGATATAGTGAAGTATATTTGATAGTGCTAAAGTAGAACTATTGCAAGTATACTTTAAGTACACTTTAAATATCTTACATTTAAAGACTGATGTTATACAGAGATCATACAATCCTCATCAGTAGTGACATTAAAACACATTTAGGGTTAATATTAAGAAATATACATTGTGCATAAGTAGTCCTCCAAATAAAGTTTAATAACTTTTATACACTGAGTAAGGCTCGAGCGATACATCAGTAAATATGTTAATAGATTTGAACTATACTTAATATGAAATAAATGGATTTTAAATATATTGCTTTTTTACTAGTAATCTTTCGTCTCTGTATGGAAGTGTAGTCTCTGTCTGAACGGTCAGATAAGATGCAACACTTAAAACATCTAAATGAATAATGTAATACAAATTGTACAATACTGTCTGAAAATCTGTCTGAGCGCTCAGGGCCGGATTTACGCATAGGCATTCTAGGCATGTGCCTATGCTTGCGCATTCAAGGGGGACCCAAACACAATGAAGAGATATATAATATTTTTGTTAGATGGGATATCTACAACAGTAAAAGAACCAAAACCCCAGAAGACATTGAGCAAATAGATATAACAATCAATAGGGTAAAAATGACAAATTATTTCCATGTCTTCCACCTTTTTTATGTACGGAAATCACGCTTTCTTTGTCCTGTTCTCTTTCACAGACGCACACATAGTAGACACGCACTCGCGCACACACGTGGAGACGCGTGAAACTTGTTGTCAGAGCTGCGGCTGCCCTGCGAATTTATCAATAAAATCGCAGCTGAAAAGCTACATGACATTTCTCATCAGTAACGAGGTTTTTGAAGCAGTTCAACTTAAAGGTTCGCTATTATTAGACGCTGCTGCTGAACACTGACGCTGGTATTCACACACACTTAATCTCTCTCTCTCCCTCTCTTTTTCTAATAACTGCGTTAGACTGCATTAATAACTGCGTTAGCCTGCATATGAATGGTTTAAGCCTCTGTTATTAGTTCTAAAATTACGTTTTGGAAATTGCAATAGAATGTTTATGAGGTGCGCAAGAAATTAGTCCAACACACACGAGATTTCAGGATGGAAACATGACAAATGTCTTGAAACAAATCATCTGAGCAACTGATGTGTGATTGTGACTCCAGGCCGTTAAAATTATTAGAAAAATAATGCACTCCCGAAGTGGTTATGTGGACACGACAAATAAATTAAGAACTACATTTTTATTGACTGAACGCAAGCGCTTATTGCGATAGAAAACACTGTAACGGTTTCCACTGATTAAGAAATATTTTTGTTTGCTTGGGTGGTAATATTAGGCCTATTATATTAATAGGGAAGGGATGCCCAAAAATTTGTTTTGCCTATGTCACAAAAAGAGGTAAATCCGGCCCTGTGAGTGGTATTATTCATTTGCTCTATCCTCGTATAACTATGTAACATTTCCTCTGTAGTGAATATTGAATGAGTGAATGACTCAGCATTTCTCAACACAGTATACTGTATGCATGAATGTGTAAAATCCCTTGGAAATCCTGCTTGGGCCCTCTGTTGGACCTTGTGAGTTCAGTGAGATGTCATGATAGGCATGAGTAGAGAATCATTTCCAGTCATTTGTCTCTCTTTTCACTTTAACAGCTACTTTGAGCTGTTGTATGAGGAGAAGTCTTTTGCCATTGTGCTAACTCTTACATTGTTACTATAGCAACTGATGTACAAGTACATAAAGTGGATATTGAAGACAATGCTTGAGCAAATTCACCAGATTTCATTGCAGCCAGTTCTAAAGTGTAAACAAAGCATGTGTCTCAACTAAGAAAGTAATATAATGTAATTACAAGACTAAAAATAAAATATGCTACTACTACTACTACTAAATAATATCTAGTTTTTGTTTTGTATCCTATCCATAGAAGAAGTCCAGTTTTAGTGCCTGAGGTGCTGAGAGTAATAATCCCAGTTTTTCGCCTCGTACTTGGTTGTTTTTTCTTTCTCTGAAGCTCCAACGTGCTCTTCATCTGCTGGCTGTTGATCAATACATGGCCATGAGAGCCAAGGGCAGGATGTGTGTTCAGATATGATTATATCATTTGTCCCCAAACAGGAACATCTCACCCGAATCCCTGCTCTTTGACCCTGTGAGGGCAGCGATTGGTCAGTTCCCAGGGCCACTTCCTGATGGCTCTTCTGTTTTCAATCACAGTGGCAGAACGGTGTTTGAGGCCAGTGAACGGCGTGAAAAAATCAGTCAGGAAAAAGCTAAAGTCAACAGTATTCCCTGTCCTCTTCCAGGATGGTCTTATCATTGCTTTGCCTGTCCTTTGGCTGGCGTGAAAGAGCCTCGTGGGTATTCGAGGGAGTTTTCTGTGATGTTTCCATTGCTCTGGCTTTTACATGAGCTGCTGGTAGGGGCCCTTGGGCACAGGAGTGGAAGGCAGGGATGTGATGTAGTAATTAATGAGACTGGAGAGAGGGGTCGTGCCGGCTGCCTTCGTCTAGCTCCGGTGTCGTGGGGGCACCCTACAGCGAAAACAGTGGTAATACAGTATTCAATTAAGAGCTTCGGTGTGCTCTGACAGGACCCCAGCAGGGGGGTGACATAGCACTAACCAGACACTTACATGCCTTGGAATTAGGTGCAAAATAATAGGGAGCAAGGATAAGCCGCTGATGAATGAATTGACCGGAGGAATATGTAACTGACCTGAGGCTGATTCTAATTTCACCTCAGATTGCCGCCAGAAAATCGAATATAGTTAATGTCTTGATTGTATTCAAGGGTTTGGATTCATTTATTTATTTTTGAATTCATTTAACACTTCCCATTCCTCTCTGAAAGCTTGCCCTTTTGCTGTCTTGTTTAGACTTTTGACTGCCAACATAAAGTCTGGTCCACTTTGCTGCTTATTCTATAAATTAACCACCCATTTCAACAGGAAGAGACTGTTTTGACTGAGTCTAAAGAAACCGACAGTTAAAATTTTCATTTGAGGTTCTTTTTTTTTTTTTTTTAATGATTCATTTTCAGATTTATTTAAAGTAGTCACAGATTATTTCACACACATACACTCCTGTTAAAAGTATGATGCCTTTAAGATTTTTTGATGTTTTTGAAAGACATTTATTGTTGTTGTTTTCACCAAGGTTGCATTTATTTGATCAAAAATAAAGTAAACAAAGTATTTTATTTTATAATTAATATTTTAACAAATAATATTTTAAAATGTAATATTTTCCTGTGATACAAAGCTGAATTTTCAGCAGTCATCACTCCAGTCTTCAGTGACATGATCCTTCAGAAATCATTCTGATATGCTAATTTGCTGCTCAAGAAACATTATTTTCAAATTAAATGAAGTTTTTTTGAGGAAGCTGTTACTTTTCTCAGGATTTTTGATAAATAGAAAGTTCAAAAGAACAGCATGTATTTGAAATAGAAATCTATTATAACATTATAAATGTCTGTTAATTTCTGTCAAATAAAAATCTTCTGTCACCTTTGATCAAATTAATGCGTCCTTGCTTAATAAAAGTATTAATTTCATAAAAAAGCCTTACAGTCATGTAAGGTAGGTAGAATAAGTAAATACATTTTAATAAATTATAATAATAATCTGAGCTGTTATTTGAAGCCTCTGTCATTGTAGATTCTGTGACATGTCAACATAATTATGAAAACTGGATTCACAATAAGAATGTAGTTTATGATCAAACAGGCTTTAGTCTGCTGAAGGACATGTTCACTTGCGATTTGTGAATCTCTCATTATCATCACCTCACTGTCTCTTGCCTCTTACTCTCCGGTGCATTGCATTTTTCCAGGGCTGCTGATGAGGTCCGTGGCCCTCTGCAGTTTATTCATCTGCTCATTTCACAGCACCTAAACATTGTACTTGCATTCCTCTATGCCATGGGTCCCGTAGAGAGTGCTGTTTCAAGTAGACGGGTCTATGTAGAGGCTAAGCAGCAGCTCTGTGTTTGGCAGGCCACTGTCCTTTAATATAATCCGCGGGGAGGTGACAGCTCAGATCATCCGTCACGCAGGTGTCTTCCTGAGTCCGCCTGACATGGAGGAGCACTCATTTTCAGCAGAAGATTAAAACATCCCTCTGATCATATTCAAACGGACACCTTCAATAAGATGAGTCAAGAGTTAAGACCCTTTTAAAGTTTTTTTGAAGTGTCTTGGCCATGGCGTCCTGTCAGAGGCAGGATGACTGGGCTGCTTTTAAGGAAATAAGAAAAGTGCATGTCATTGTTTGGGCCTAATAGTATTGAATTCATTTAGACATTTTAATTATTTTTATTAAAATTTTTATTAGTTTCCTTAACAAACAATCTGTTTCTCTTCCATAATAATTATTTTATTTTATATTTATTTTTTGCCATTACCATAGTGCTTAATTCCTTATAAATAGTTAATAACCATGTACTACTAATCTAGAATATATTAATTAGAGAAGTTTGTTGGCACATCAACTCAAGTGAATCAGTGCCATGGAAACACTGCCATTTTGAAGGGAAATTAATTGCTGTTTTTTTTTTTTTTTTTTTGGAAAGCTCAAAAAAAAAAAAGTAAAAATTCAGTGTGTGTAAATACAGACTATTCTATCTGAGAGAAAGGATATCATACTTCACTAAAGTGTGTAAAGAGAATCCGTACTTTTGAAGTATTTTGTTGCATTAATAATGAATACTTTTATTAATTATTCATTTTTATTAATTTAATTTGTAATACAGCACTCTTTTGGACGTCCATTTGAAAAACATTTAGGCAAGGACATGAATATGGAAGCCAATATTTCATCTGTATCAGTAGAAGCTTAAGACCTCACTGAACCTGAAGAAAATGTCTTTCGGACCGAAGTCATTCACATCATTATTTCCTCCATTGTATTACAACGGTCTTAAAAGATTATAAAGAATTTGAGTGACAGCCAAGGAAGATTTCTGTCGATTTTCAATAGCTGCCACACAATATGAGAATGCAACAAAGGTAGAGATGATAGGAGTTATTACATGTACTTTAATAGATGTATGTGCACTGTGCATGTTGGGTTGGGATGGAAGGTGTTTAAATATCTTGCTGGCATGGCAACAGCTTGGGATAATTATAGAGTACTTTTGTCATTTCTCACCTCTGTCATAGAACGAAATACGTGACTGGGGTCCGTAGCGGGAATCAATCAAGTAATCAGTTTTTAACCGACGAGAGTATGACTAATCCAGTTCTTCTTTTCTCTTCCCGTCTAAAGGAAGATTATGGCAGAGGATGTCTGTGATCAAGGCAAATTGCTTTTTCAACGTATTCATAACAGCTTATTTGGACTGTCGCTGAAGAAAGAGTCCTCAGTGTTCATGCTATTATTTTGCCAGGTTTCACATCACAGACAGCAAGAATTACAGGTCATGTTTAATACTTGGCAGTTTGCCGGTCCCGATCTCGCTTTTAGCTGAATGGAATAATAAGACAATATATTCCACATCATTTTCAAGAATATCGGATCAGTCTATTAGACAACTATTAGTTCTATTTGACCGAATGTGAATGTGCAGTGGGCTTCAGATTGACGCTTGAACTCGGTCTGTACTAGGGATGTAACGGTATGAAAATTTCTTATCACGATTATAGTGACCAAAATTACCACGGTTAGTATTATCACGGTATTGTTAAAATGTGCTGGAGATGTTCAAAAAGTACTGACACATAAACAGAGGTGGACAGTAACGAAGTACATTTGCTTGAGTACTGTACTTAAGTACACTTATTGAGTATCTGTACTTTACTTGAGTATTATTTTTTCTGGAACTTGCTACTTCAACTTCACTACATTTGAAAGACAAATATCATACTTTTTACTCCGCTACATTTATATCAAGATCCCCAAGTAGAAAGTCGTTATATGTAGCAGTTTTTCCACTGTGCGCATTTTCAGATTCACTGAACCCTTTTTTTCTGCGAAAATCCGGCCTGCGATCTGCCAGCACCTTCCAGTGTTGCCAAGTCTTACAGTATTTCTAAGCCTGCAGTTTTCTGCCAAGGTTCGAATGAATATTTGGCTGATTATTTTTACGCAAATCTGGCAACCTCGGGACCTTCCCCGCTAAACTAATGTAAACGTCTGCGCTACTACACGGCTAAAAGTACTCTAAAAAGGCAAATAAGATAATAAAAGACAAAAAAGGCACATATTTATAGTGTGGTGTGATCATCTGTGTGTTCACCACATTGATTTTAAAGAGACAACTATATGATGCCTTATGTAGGCCGAGCGCTACGATCAAAGATCATAGAAGATAAATGATCAGCTTACGGTAAATAAAAATTACCTACACCTTGATCTACATGACAAAGAAAATGTATAGTTTTTATTCTGTGTGAACTCACATGTGTGTGTGTTAACTCATTAAAGCTCTTTGGAAAATTAACCATGTTTTTACTATAGTAACTAGTTTAACTATGGTATTTGCAGTAAAATCACAGTATCCACAAATTTACTATTCTCTCACTATAGTTACCATAATTATGCTATTTGTAGTAAAACTACAGTAACCACAAATTTAACATAGATTCATAGTAACTATAGTTTAATATTTGTAGCAAAACTATGGCAATACAAATGGTAGGCTAATATATCCGTCAAAAATGGCTGCTACCATATATATAAAAAAAAACTTACTACTCAGGCCTACTGGTAAATAGCAAGGAAGTATAAATCGGAACATTATTTTATTGTCAAAACACTGCACATAAATACATATTTTTTGCAAACAAATGATCAATAAGTAGGTTAAATGATCACACAGGTCAAAATGTTTTACTTCACTTTTTTTTTACAACTTTGGAATCTAAACTGAGAATCAATAAGAATTGAAATCAATAAGCAGAATCAGAATCGGAATGGATAAAATTCAAACAATACTCAATCCTATAGCCATTTCTGAGCATTTTATGAACACTGATCAGTTGATGGCAAAATTCAAAAAGATGGTTCTTTGGCGCAACGTGCACACCCATGGCCATACTGAAAGAGTATGTTCCAGTTTTCTGAAAAGACTTGTTTTCTTTTCTTTTCTTTTCTTTTCTTTGTTTGCCTAAAATTAACCATATCATAGCCTTCAATATCTCTTTGAAAAAGAATTTTGTAACTTTTAAACAAGTATTAAAATGAGTTCAATGTAGCTGTAGGAGTGTTAGATAAAAAAATAAATATGATTATCTTCATTCATTTGTTCCATTTCTATTGGTTTTGTAACATAAAAGCTCTTAATTCCAAAGATAATACAAGCTAATCAGTGTATTCAGTAGGTTGCATTAGTGGCATAAGGTATTGTAAGTATACAACAATGTGACAATAAAACAATGCATTTACTTTTTACTTTTGATACTTAAGTACTTTTAAAAGCATGTACTTTTAAAAGTACTTAAGCTCCGGGCGGAGCTCCGTTGCCTCTGCCGCGATCTAGTGTTCGTCCTGGAGGCAGCCAGGCGAGGACTACTCCAGGCAGGCAGTAGCGCGGGCGTTCTGAGGGTTACAGTGGCGGCAAAACCTCCAGGGAACCAACTCTCGGGGGACCATTGCTCTTCTTGCGCTCCGCAGCCAGTCGAGCTGCCAAAGGAACGCGCTGGGCCCTCTTTAAAGAGCATACCAGCGGTATCCTTTGGCGCTCCTCCTGATGACCGGATGTCGATCACTGCATCAGAGGGGGAGCTTTCTGGAAAGGAGAATTCGGCTGCGCTGCCGCCCTCTGGGATGGTGGCAATGCCTGAATCTGATCCGTAAATCACGGCTATGCTTTCCCGGCCTGCCGAGAGGGTAAGGCTCGAGTGGAAACCTCTACCGCATCCCGAGCCCTCGAGGTTGAATGATTGGTTTCTCGGGGTGGCTCGTACTGGTTCTCAGCGCTCCGCCCCGGTGCCTTTTTTCCCGGAGGTGCATGACGAGCTTACCAGGTCGTGGACAGCACCTTTCACTGCCAGAAACCGCCCTGGTAGCTCGTCCTCCCTCACCACCCTCGACGGTGGGGCAGCGCGGGGGTATAGGGAAGTCCCTCCGATTGAGCGGCCGGTTGTGATGCAATTGTGTCCGAACACCGCTGCCACCTGGCGGGGCAAACCGTCGCTCCCCTCCCGGGCCTGTAGGCATTTGCCAGCCCTGACTGGCAGTGCTTATGGGGCCTGTGGAGAACCTGCCTCTGCTTTACACGCCATGGCGTTACTGCAGGTTCATCAGGCCAAGGTCCTGAAGGACCTGCATGAGGGTGGTCACAATCCGGAGGTTCTGATAGAGCTCCGAACCGCAACTGACCTCACGCTCCGAGCAACGAAAGTCATGGCAAGTTCTCTGGGTCATGCGATGTCCACACTTGTGGTCCAGGAGCGCCATCTCTGGCTGTGTCTGGCCGACATGAGGGACGCCGATAAAGTTCGGTTCCTTAATACTCCCATGTCCCAGACCAGCCTCTTTGGCGACGTGGTCGAGAGCTTTGCCCAGCAGTTCTTGGCCGCACAGAGGCAGACTGAGGCGATTCTTCACATCCTGCCCTGGTGGGAAGCTGCTGCCTCCACCCACCCGCTGGCCACAGCGCCTCAGCCTGCTCATCGCCGAGGGCGGCTCTCTACGTCCGCCCCCGCTCCCACGCAGCAGCCTCCACCCAAGCAGCACCATGGAGCCGGGCGTAGGCAGGCCGCCCTGCCCGTCCAGGCCCCCGTCAAATGTGGCGGTAACCGTAAGAGCAAGCAGCCCTGAGACGGGCGACCCAGAGATGGAGGAAGTTGCTCTTCGGGAGGTGGTGAACGCACCACTCCCTCCCCCGGAGGAGGGCCGGGTGGAGAATCTTTTGTTTCGTCTTGTTCCGCCAGCGGCCCTATGGCCACTATGAGCACTTTCCTCTATCTCTGGGTCCCAAGAGGGCACGGAGAGTTGCAGACGGACCAACACCGGACCGCACTCATCCACTTCGGTCGCCAGTAGGCAGCAGCGGGCGGTTCGAGTGTGTCATCAGAGACCCTACTCACACACCCTCTGCCCAACCGTGGAACCAGGTAAGTGATGCACCGCACACTCAGACCCCTCTTCGGTCCGCCCACGAGCCGCCTGCGTTCCACCTCGCTGCCTCACTGCGGGTGCGGCGGTGGTTCCACTGGTCTCACGTGCACGGTATCTGGGTGCCTGGCTAACGCTACCCAGCCCGTCTCGCTGGCTTCTGCGGACCATCAGCCTCGGTTATGCAATTCAGTTCACCCGGCGTCCCTCCAAGTTCAGTGGCGTCTGCTTCACGGTGGTGAAGGTGGCCGACGCTCCTGTCTTGTGTGCGGAGATCGCAGTCCTGCTGGCGAAAGACGCGATAGAGAAGGTCCTTCCAGCCGATATGAAGGAAGGGTTTTACAGCCCCTACTTCATTTTACCCAAGAAAAGCGGTGGGTTACGACCGATCTTGGATCTGCGTGTCTTGAACCGGACCCTTCATCGGTTACTGTTCAAAATGCTGATGCAGAAACGCATCTTCGGGTGCATCCGTTCCCGAGATTGGTTTGCAGCGATCGACCTGAAGGACGCATACTTTCATGTGTCGATCCTTATGCGCCACAGATCATTTCTGAGGTTTGCGTTCGAAGGACGTGCATATCAGTACAAGGTCCTGCCCTTTGGGCTGTCCCTGTCCCCTCGTGTCTTCACAAAGGTTGTGGAGGGGGCTCTTGTTCCCCTCAGAGAGCAAGGTGTTCGCATCCTCAACTATCTCGACAATTGGTTTATACTTGCACAGTCTCGGGATCTGTTGGGTGAACACAGGGACCTGGTGCTCCAGCACCTCAGCCAGTTGGGTCTTCGGGTCAACTGGGAAAAGAGCAAACTCTCCCCAACGCAGAGGATCTCTTTTCTCGGTATGGAATTCATTCAAGGGCCGGACTGCGGTTCCACTGAAACAATTTCAGAGGCTCCTGGGGCATATGGCAGCTGCGGCGGCAGTCACACCGCTCGGGCTGCTTCATATGAGACCGCTTCAGCGCTGACTTCATGGCCGAGTCCCGAGGTGGTCGTGGCAACGCGGCACTCACCGGGTCCAAGTTGCACCGGCCTGCTGCCAAACCTTCACCCTGTGGTCAGACCTTACGTTTCTCTGGGCGGGAGTGCCCCTAGAGCAGGTCTCCAGGCATGCTGTGGTTTACACGAATGCCTTTACCACTGGCTGGGGGGCCACGTACAACGGGCATGCAGTATCAGGGGTATGGACGGGCCCCCAACTGCACTGGCACATCAGCTGACTAGAGTTGTTAGCAGTGCGCCTTGCCTTGAACCATCTCAAGGGACGCTTACGAGGCAAGCACGTGCTGGTCCGGACGGACAACACTGTGACCGTTGCGTACATCAAACGACAAGGTGGTCTGGGCTTCCGTCACATGTCGCAACTCGCCCGCCACCTCCTCCTTTGGAGTCGGAAGGTTCTGAGGCCATTCACGTTCCAGGTCTGCTCAACCATGTGGCCGACGAGCTGTCACGAGCTGCACACACGGGAGAATGGAAACTCCATCCCCGGACGGTCCAGCTAATTTGGAGTTGTTTTGGAGCCGCTCAGGTAGACCTGTTTGCCTCTCCAGAAACCTCTCACTGCCAGTTGTTTTTCTCCCTAACCGAGGGAACACTCGGCACGGACGCACTGGCACACAGCTGGCTGCAGGGCCTGCGCAAATATGCATTTCCCCCAGTGAGCCTTCTCGCACCGACACTGTGCAAAGTCAGGGAGGACGAGGAGCAGGTCCTGCTTGTTGCGCCCCTATTGGCCCAACCGGACCTGGTTTCCAGAACTGATGCTCCTCGCGACAGCCCCTCCTTGGCAGATTCCTCTGAGGAAGGATCTACTGACTCAGAGACGGGCACCCTGTGGCACATGCATCCAGACCTCTGGAAACTTCATGTCTGGTCCCTGGGCAAGACGCGGAGGTTCTAGGTGACCTACCCCGAGAGGTAGTTGACACCATCACTTTGGCGCGAGCACCATCTATGAGACATGCTTACGCCTTAAAGTGGAACCTGTTCGTCAAGTGGTGTTCTTCTCGCCGAGAGGACCCCCAGAGATGCCCGATCAGAGTTGTGCTTTCCTTTTTGCAGCAAGAGTTGGAGCGAAGGCTGTCTCCCTCCACCCTAAAGGTCTATGTCGCTGCGATTGCTGCTAACCATGACCCCGTGGAAGGTAAGTCGGTAGGGAAGCATGATCTGGTCATCAGGTTCCTTAGGGGGGCGAGAAGGTTGAATCCTCCCCAGCCCCCCTCTATACCTTCTTGGGACCTGACTCTAGTGCTCAGAGCACTACAGCAGGGCCCATTTGTGCCTTTGCAGTCAGTCAGGGTAGGGGACCTGCACGCATTTTCGGTTGACGAATCGTGCCTAGAGTTGAGGCCAGCCCAGGCAATCCTGAGGCCTCGGCCCAACTATGTGCCCAAGGTTTCTACTACCCCCTTCAGGGATCAGGTAGTGAACCTGCAAGCACTGCCCCCGGAGGAGGCAGACCCAGCCCTAGCTTTGCTTTGTCCTGTCCGCGCCTTGAGATGGTACGTGGACCGGACACAAAGCTTCAGGACCTCAGACCAGCTCTTTGTCTGTTATGGAGGCCGGCAGAAGGGGAAGGCCGTCTCCAAGCAGAGGATGGCCCACTGGATAGTGGATGCCATCACCCTGGCTTATCAGGCACAGGGTAAGCCCTGCCCGCTCAGGTTGCGAGTCCACTCTACTAGGAGTGTTGCATCCTCCTGGGCGCTGGCTCGTGGCGCCTCGCTGAGGGCTGGGCGACCCCCAACATTTTCGCTAGATTCTATAGTCTTCGTGTTGAGCCGGTATCCTCCTGTGTTCTCACCTCAAACGGGTAGAGGCACTGAGAGGCCCCGGTGTAGTGTCGGCTTGCTAAAACTGCTAAGACTGCTCCAGAGTGTCCGTACTGTAGGCCCTGTCCAGCTCCTCCATCCCCTCGGCAGCCAGACGTGGCGGAGCGTCTGGCACCAGGCCCTCACTCGATGAATCCATGAGAACCGGTAGAGGGCTGGGTTCCATATGTAAAGACCTGAGTGGATCCCATATGTGTAAAAGTCCATGGTATAGCCTTAGAGTCCGTGTTTCCCCAGCAGATTTCTCTGCCATTTTTCAAGAGGGTTGTAATCACCTCTAATTCTTCCATATGCACCTAAATGGATCTATATGTGTAAGTGCTTCCGAAACCTCCTTCGGGAAGGATGGGGCTTCCGCAACGTTCCTGTTCCAAGTGGAACGGGTACGTTTCCCCAGTGTTATCCAATCTCACTGAGTGGGTAGTGCTACAACAACAGTGACTGGCCTTCTTGTTGCGAGCCTGGCCTACACCAAAAGGGGTGCAGGTGGCTCGCACAGGACACTGGAAGGGGCAGCATCCATGGCGCTTTGGTAGGGATCCCATTTGACGGTCACCGACGTGACTCGCAGTGACCGACTGAAAGGGAACGTCTCGGTTGCGTATGTAACCCTCATTCCCTGAAGGAGGGAATGGAGACATCACGTCCCGTCGCCACGGCTGCTATACCACCGCTGAGCGGCCGGGTTACCGGCTCGGCTCCTCAGCGAAAACCTGGTATGCATTGCACCTGCTGCCTATTTATGCTCACGCTGTCATCAGCGGCAGCTGGATGCAGTCGTCGCATGCCAATGTGCATTGGCTCGTTTAGTTTACACTCGAAGTGAATTGGTCTCTCTAAGTGAGATCCCATTTGTCGGTCACCGACGTGACGTCTTCGTTCCCTCCTTCAGGGAACGAGGGTTACATACGTAAACGAGACGTTTCTCTTGCTACTGCTGCAGCTTGCAGGGTTGCTCAGCCTTGAGTGTAATGGGAAAACTCTGCTGTTATTATTTCATCAACCCAACAGATCCCTCTCATCCTCCATGACATGCTTTGTCATCATGAGTTCTCCCTTGCTAATTTTGAGTTTTATTACTCATTACGCAAAACTTGCTAAGTTCACTAAGAGGTGTGCATGCCATCTGTTGCTTTGCAAGCAAGTTGCGTTAAAATGATAAAACTATATTTTAAATGCATGTTTTTTCTTAAAAACACAGAACCCAACCAGAAGCTATTTATTTTTTTAAAAAATGACCCAATCCCAACCTAAAAACTGTGTTTTTAGGACACATCAAATTTGGGTCAGATAGCAGACCTCTAGTAATTTATGACATTTCTTTACTTTCTCAACATAATATTTTGCACTCTCCTTTCTCTCTCTATATCTCTCTGTAGTTTTATGTGCGTATTGGCAGTTGCAGGCCTTTTAGCACATTGAATGAAATGTAGAACAAAAAAGCTCCTTTTTTGGACCTTTTTTTCATAATTGACAGTCTGGTCAATACAAAAGGCTCATATTATTTGCACAAAGCAGATAACCCTTAAAACACTGTATCATGGTCATACCATGATGATATTGAATGGCATATTAATACCATGGTACTTTGACCTTGTTTCTGGACCCAGCATGGGTTATCTGATCACAACTACTAAATGTTTTGTAATCTTATAACTCAAACAACAATTAGAGATAGCTGAAATGCATTTTACCACTTCATATTTGTAATATAAATATCTCAGTCAGCAGTGAAGGACTGCCCACTCACCTGTCAATCAAACATTTCCCTCCAGAAAGTGGTTTAAACTTTGCCAGTACAAGTATTGCAATAAAATAACTGACAATTCTATGGAAGCCAGTCTCCCCAGAATAAAAAATAAAAATGGTGATTGTGAGATTAGTTTAAAAGAAGAAATTGTGATATTTTAAGACATACTGTTAGTCACTTTGTGAGATTTAAAGTGAAATGATAAGAAATTAAGTCACACTTTCAGATAACCTTCCATCCATCCAACCAACCAACCATCTATCCATCTAAACACCTACCCAACCATCAATCCATCTAAACACCTACCCAACCATCCATCCATAGACCCAACCAACCAACCATTCATCCATCCATCCATACATACATCCAACCATTCATCCATCCATCCATCCATACATCCAACCAACCTTTCATCCATCCATCGAAACACCTACCCATCCATCCATACATACATCCAACCATTCATCCATCCAAACACCCACTAACCCATCCATCTATCAATCCATTCATTCATTCATTCATTCATTCATTCATTCATTCATCCAACCATCATCCATAGACCCATCCATCCATCCATCCAAACACCTACCCATTCATTCATTCATTCATTCATTCATTCATTCATTCATTCATCCATCCATCCATCCATAGACCCAACCAACCATCCATCCATCCATAGACCCATCCATCCATCCATCCATCCAACCAATCATCCAACCATCCTTCCATCTGTCCATCCATGTTTTATGTATTATTATATGAACATGTCCAAAATACCTTGGTGCTTTTGACTTTTTGACTAAACTGAATACAGTTAATTGTTAGGCTAAAATAAGCCCTGAGTACAGCTTTTCCATAGCATTGTTTCTTTTCAGCTGTCAAAATAGTTGGGGCGTAACCTAGGCATTTTCAATCATGTCCTGCCACCACGTAACATGCAGTGACTTGCTCTGCTGATCTACTGCATGTGGCTCCGGTACCCTTGTATTCTTTCAGCAGATAAAACAAGTGGATTTGGTTTGTTTGTCTCATATTTACTTTAGGGCTCAGGCTATGTGGCGAGGGGATAGCTGCGTTTCATATTTGTCATGGCCGACTGAGAGCGGGAGCATATTGCAGGTGTAACTCAGAACCCTCCTTAGACAGATTGTTTCCCCCATGACTGTGAGTTATTGCAAGGGACCACGTTTCTGTCAACAAGCCCAGCTCAGGGACCAACCAATCATAATCTAATCTTCTGAATGGGCTCAGTGTTGTGGGTGACTGAAATTGTTTATTATACGTGGCACAGCATTTCAAGTTCTGATTAAAAGAAAATATACACAGGGCCTCATATTGACCTGTGCACTTTTTAAGGCATTTGGGAGTCAAAGGGCAAAGCGGAGATGTTTCTCAAAAATAAACCCTCAGGCGAACATCATTGAAATGAATGGATTGTGTAGGCGAGAGATCAGAGATGGTATTTTAATATTCACATTGAGCATTAAAAGCAGACTGTGCCCTTAAACAGGTGTTTCTGTGTATGTTTGTGTGTGTGTGCACCTGTGTGAGGTTGTGTGTGTGTTTAAAATTGAACATGCACAGCTGTTTGCTTTCTCTGTGTCCGCAGTGATGAGAGGTTTAGTTCAGATTATTTCAGGATGTGTCAGTTGTGTTTAGGATTGTACGAGCATCCTACACCATGAACACGAGACCATCCTGGAAAAATAAGCCAGCCTTTCTCTATTCATTTGCATAAAGGACATGCAGCGCTCAGAAATAAATATTTTTTGATGAGCCTGTAGTTCATATTTTTACTTGTCCTGAAAACATGTTCACTGGCCCCGCTCTAACTAACTAACTAACTAACTAACTAAATGTTTTATTTTATTTTATTTTATTTTATTTTTCTAAATGTCTCTTTGGGGCTTGTTATTATTTATTATTATAAAGTGTAGTTATTTTTTAATTAATTTTTTATTTTATTTTTTGTGATTACTCATGATTAAAAATGTTAGGTATAATTGAGTTAAACAATGTTTTATTTGTAGATTTACATACAAATTGAATCCTACACAAAGGAAGGGTAAATAGTTTAATAATTATATTAAAAAATAAATATTAGTTAAATAATTTATTGAATATTTTAAATATTCAGTAAAAATTATGTATTTCTTTTTTATATTTGTATTATGTAAATTTTATATCAATATTTAATTATTATAATATTGCAAATAATATTTGTTTAATGAAATCTTTTTGGCATGTGAAATCCAGAATATTTTGGTAAATGTTCTCGCTTACATGTAGGCCTATTTGTTCTAGAACTGGCACAGTTATCCATATACAGGGTGGAGCGATTAAATGATGAAGCGTTTATATTTTTACTGTACTGACTGTCTGCACTTAGACTTGTGTGTCTTAATCTTTGAGACAAGCTCATATTACTACTGGGATCAAATAGGTAGCCAGACGGATACCACAATACGTTGGCATCCTACACACAGGTCTCAACTTGTTTTTCTTGCTTGCTTTGTGTTTACATATAGTCTGATGTTGTGAATAAACCTGTGTTTCATGAACTGAGGATGTGTCTAGTGGTCAAAATTGCGTATTTTATTGACTAACATAGAATAAACTGTAAAAGTACAGTTATTTTACATGTATTTTTACATATATAGTGCAATAATTTTCACATATATCCAATTATATATACATAAATACAATAAATACACAATTATACAGTCTGGATGTTAAGAAGCTAAAATCGTAATTCATTAACTTTTCAGTGAATTTAATTGAAAATTGTTAATGACAACTGACATGTTAATGTTTAGCTTTAGGCTATGCACTTTATGAATATAGTAACTGTGCAAAAAAACTTAATTTTCCATTACATCATTTGACAAAACAAAACTGTAGCACTTGAACGACTGTAGCACTTGAAACTTTTCGCACTGAGTATTTTTGCATCTCGCAGCAGAGCATGTGGATCCTATGTTATATTAAATGTGCGATCAGACCATCAAAATGTCAGATCCTGTTGCGTTTCTTGCTGTTATGTGACTTCTTTCAGGGCCTGCCGATATTGCACTTGTGTCGTAGTTTGACTTCGGGGTATTTGCGGCAGCGGTCCCTGGGAGAACACTTTGATGTGCCTTTGAAATACCGTTTAGCCTCGGGCTT
This sequence comes from Spinibarbus caldwelli, assembly GCA_039654775.1. Classification (NCBI taxonomy): domain Eukaryota; kingdom Metazoa; phylum Chordata; class Actinopteri; order Cypriniformes; family Cyprinidae; genus Spinibarbus; species Spinibarbus caldwelli. The sequence continues at coordinate 33,180,189 of CM077218.1, forward strand.
TCTCGCTGTGATCTCGTATTAAGACCCACCAGGCTTGTATGTTTTTCACCACAGTCGTGTTTATCTCGTCCCATTAGCAATGAAGCCTCCGGTGCCTGCATTCTACTTCGCTCAAGCACACCGGCCCCAGAGTTGCAATGAACGCTGCTCCGGTTTGGAGAACGCCTGATCAGATTTGATGGAAAGGAAAGGGTTCAAAGAATGCGAAAGCAAATGCCGTATGCGCGGGGAGGTCAGCGCGCTTGTCCAACCCCTCCGTATGTCATTCTCAGAGTTTGCGAGTGTGCCTGGTGAAATGTAATTGTTGTGAAATGATAGGTGAGGCTGCAGTCGGGGCTCATTCGTCAAACGATGGGTTGCGGGCAAATGCGGGCCGTCAGTACGCTCACTCCCAGAGTCTGCAGCTGTCATTTTGGGAGTCTGCACGGGTGTGTAAATCAGAGAAGATTTGTGTTTGAGCTAAGCAGAGACCGAAGGCAAGGTGCTGCCTCATGCAGAACTGGTCGCTTTATCCTGTAGGCCACATGTAACACACTGGCTCTCTGGTGCTATTGATTTAATATTGAGGCAATCTGTGTTCCAGTGGGGAGACATATATGGGAAATACAGACTATAAATGCCAGGTCTTGTGTTTAAAATGAAGAATAAGAGAAAACAGCATTACTCGTGAAGCACAGTAGAATTTCAAACGAAATAACGCCGTTCAGAGGTTTGGGGTCAGTAAGATTTTTTTTTAAATGAGAAAGTAGTTATTTTTTAAATGATCAAAAGTGACATTATAATTTTACAAAATTATAAAATTAAAATGCTATATTTAAAATTACATTTATAATTTTACAAAAGATTTCTGTTTCAAATAAACGCTGTGGTTTTTAACTTTCGATTTATCAACAAATCCTGAAAAAAAACAACACTGTATCCACAAATATTAAGAAGTGCAACTGTTTTCAATATTGATAAAAATAAGAAATGTTTTTCTGAGCACTAAATCAGTATATTAGGATGATTTCTGAAGGATCATGTGACACTGAAGAGTGGAATAATGGCTGTTGAAAATTCAGCTTTGCATCAAAGAAATAAATTACATTTTAATATGTATTTAAGAAAACAGTTATTTTAAATAGCAATATTTTACAATATTTCTTTTTTTTTTGTATTCTAAATGAATGCAGCTATGGTGAGCATAAGAAACTTAGTTCAAGCACATTAAAAATGTTTACTTTTTAACAGTAGTGTACTTGGACACAAAAAGTATTTAGACACTTAAAAATGGATGTTATTACATTAAATGCAAAATATCTTACTAAGAGGCATCTGGAAACAAATGATACTGAAGCTTTTTTTTCACAGCTAACTTCATTTTACTGTGACAAAAACCCCAGATTGTAGCCAAATTGATGCTCATTCTGGTTAACTCCTCTTTTTATTTGCATTTTGTTATTGTTTTCTGCATGAAGTCCAGTTGAGTGCCTCTGCTGATACCAAGCATCTGTCATTTTAGATTAGATTAGGTTTCAAATTCATCGCTGATGAATGCAGAGCCAGCGCAATTTAAAATATGTGTAATCAAACATTCATGTTAAGAATTTATTTGTTGATATTTAAAATGTTTGAAATTAAACTGCCAAACAGTGTTTATGTGCTTTAGTTGGAAAAAATATACACTCATAAAAGTAAAAATGGCCATGAAAATTTGTAAGAAGTTCATTTCTGACACTAATTTGAATGGCCAGCTGCTCATTTCTGGAAAGTCCTGTCAACATTTGCATTCATTTTTATGAGAGACAACAGTTTGTTGCTGTTGCTCAGGAATATGTCTTAACCAAATGTCTTTGTACACTTGTCCGCACTCTAACTGCATTGCTACAACCACAACAAGAAAGGTTATGTCATTTTTTTAACAGTATGTGTATTATTTTAATTTAAAACCCAAAATGTTTTGCTTGAAAAGCATGCTTTTTCTAACCTTCTTTCAAAAGAAATGTGTCATACTTTTTAAAGGAATATTTTAGTAGTTTACATTAGGCCTCTTTCTTATATGGATATGTTCGTATGGATCATTTTTATGTTTGTTTCTCAGCTTGAAAGCTTCAAAGTTATGTAACTTTGGAAGGACATGAGTAAATGATTTTCATTTTCACGTGAATTAATCATTCAAGTTGTGGATGAAGTATTCAACATTTTGAAATGGGAGCAACGAAAAACCTTTCTGGAGTTTTTCCCGTCTTTATTGAACGACACACTTCTATACATATTACATCTAAGTCAACAGCAGAAAAATCTCCCTGCAGCTTGAAGTTTGAAAGCACACCAAGAAATAAAAAACCTTGATCAGGTACAAACATTGATCCAGTCGGTTGGCCAATTACCGTAGCATTGTGTACAATTCTCAGCACAGGCAGCAGAGAGGATTTCCTTCATCAACACAAGGTCGAAGCGATGCTCTGGATAGAATATTGGTGCTGGAGGTTAAATGTATGTACTGGTGCTGGGCTGCTTCTGTCTCACGGGTTGAGGCCTTTAGTCTTGTGTCCCTGCTTCCATTTGTCAAGTCGGAGAAACATATAGTTCTCTAATTTGAAGTGAATCAAAGATATCCAGTTTTAATATAAGAAACTGAAGGTTTTACTCTTGAAAAAACAAGCCTTTCACAGTTTGCTGTGTGCGTATGTCCTGATTTATTGCTGTTAACTGTGTCTGAACAGTTTAATAAAGTCTTAGTGTAACTAATGGCTTTAATGACTTTAAAAAGAGTGCAGGTACTCATTTGTTAGAAGAATAGATCTTTCAGTGAAAGAATGTGCCACATGCTGACAGGCTTTTCAATAATTATTATATTAAACTGGAATTCTGTGAGAGGATTTACTTGATTTTTGTGCGGTGGGATCTTTTAACTTGTGTTTTGGCTGATCGCCCAGCCCATCGTATGTTTTTGTGAGGAGATTTTGGTCAAGCTGAAATGTGGTGTTGAAACCCTCTATTACTGACAATAATTCAATAATTCACACAGATTGCATCCTGTCCAAGGTGAGCACGTTGTCCTGTGGCTCCACCTCATTCTGCATGCAACTCCATCAGTGCCAGGCCGGAATTTTCATGAAAGATGACAGCACTGCGCCAGCAATATGAAGGCCATTTTTTACTGACTTTTAGAGACTGCTTTCACAGAATCACTGTTGTCTCGGGGGAATAAGGCCATTTAAGTCTGGTGATAGAGGAATGTTTTCATATTGCATCAGTCCCCTAGTTGATCTCTGTTTTGTGGCATTTGGTGTCAGACTCTCAGAAGTGAAGGACTGGTACCAGTTTAATGGCTTTCATCTCATCTTGCTAAATGATGTCTGAGCTGTGCTTTGCAATTTTTGATCAAAGGAATTCTATAAGAGATATTTATGCATTGTATTAAATATGTAGTTTGTTCGTTAATAATGGAAAGTACATTAAATCAATATTCGTGAGAGACCATGTTAAAATCACTGACACATGGCCTTGAGTGACTTTTAAGCAATATGTTTTTGTTTTTTATTTATTTATTTATTTATTAATACGTTTCATTATTGTCTAAAATATTGTATAAAAATAATATAGCAGTGTTTTATGATGTGAAAATAAAAAATATTAACTACGTATGTATGTCATGTATGTGTATGTGTGTGTGTGTGTGTTTATAAACATTACCTATATTATTTTTATACAATTATTTATGTACAAATAATATGAATCAACATATAAATTGAATATTTCTTCATTTCTTGGCATGTCACGTGTACATTTTGAATGCGAATGTTAGTCCATTCAGATTTATCCGTTTCGTAGTCTAATTTAAAGTATAACTTTGTTGCTGTTCACAATGGAGAACAGGCAGGTCAAAAAATCAAACTCTGGATGAAATTAGTGTGTAAAGCAGAAAGTGCTGAGCTCAAGAGTGTGTGATTAGCTGCTAACAGCTTTTCCGCAGTGATCTGCTGTGCTGGAACATTAGGTTGGCTCTTTACACAATTACAGATGACCAGGAGGAGGAATGGCAGCCAATGCACTGAGACAGTTTAGCTCCCTCACACCTGTGCCCTGCTCCAAGACCACTGCGACTGCCATGGGTCAAGGACTGGATGGAGGGTCTATGAAGTAAAAAAACCGACATAGGTTGCTTGGCTTAGTTAAGTTTAACATCACTACATTTATGTTACATTTATGCATTTAGAAGATGCCTTTATCCAAAGTGATGTACAATAAGAGAAAAGCAAGAGAGGAGATGAAAAAGAAATTGATTTTATTTATTTATTTGTTTCTGTTTGGTTTGGTTTGCAGCTAATTTGTTAGGGCAAACTAATTAAGAACAACTAGGGTAGGGTATTTGAAATTTATCGATTCAGATTCCAGTTCCGATTCTGCTTAACGATTCTGATTCTTATAGATTCCTATTTTCGATTCCAATAAGGTAAAATAAATAAATAAATAAAATGAAGTCAAACATTTAGATATCAAACATATTTATTCTGTCTTTTTACAAAGCATTATGTTGCAGCCTACAGAACACTTAGGCCTACAAGAGGAAATTTTGCCTATGGTTTTAACAAAAATGCTACACCAAAAACAACAAGACTAGGGCTGCGCTGATCCGATATTCAATATCGGTATCGCTCCGATACTGCCATTTTCTGCTGGATTGGGGTATCGGTCAGATGAGGCCAATCCAAATCAGATATTCTGCGTATACTATTCTGTTATTGTTAAGCCCCACAAAAGCCACAAACACATTATAAAACACCATAAAGTTTTCGTGCACTATATTTCAAGTGTTCTGAAGCCGTTCCATGGTTTAATGTGAGGTAGATGAATCCTCCATTCAGCGTTCAAACTGCGTGTCACGTTTGGTTACGAGTCAAGACAATAAACCTCTCTGCAAGATTATTAAATGTTCCTAATATTATACTTGATCTGTAAATAAAGATAAATGGTTTTGCATAAAAGGACTTTATCTTGCAGGACTTTATCTTTGTGCTGTTTTCAAAATCATCTTGGTGTCTGTTAGATCACTGGACTAGAGAGCACTATGTTCTTAACAAGCACAGTAACTGAAATTTAAAAGTGTGAAAAGAAAAGGCCCAATAAACTATCGCACAGATTTAATACACTACACATTAATATCTCTTCACTTTGTGCTTTGAACCTTTCTATGCGGAGCGCTTCGCGCTGTGACTGCATGTTGCTTCAAGCACATCATTCTGCGCACGGGATGCGCATAAGCGCTTTGTTCCGCTCTGTATTTGGAGCCTTTCGTATCATAATACCTTTGCATAATGAAAGATTATTAATAGCCTTTCTTGTTCGTCTTATCTATCATATGTTTCTTCCTCATTACTGTGCTATACATTTCTTTTAAATGTCTTTTAATTTTACAGCATATATATTTATATATAAATATATTACTTGTTTTTCATGAATGTATTTTACAACAATACAAAGAGCAATGTATATCATTTTACATTATCATTTTAGATTTAGTCCTACACTTATTCACCTTTATTTGTTCCGCAATAATGTTTTTTCCCACTAATTTTAGATTTTATACAATTGTGCACTCATGATTTTTCTAGAGTAACTTTTGCTACTGAATTATCCACTAACATAGTTTATAATAGTATTTTTGTCATAGATTATATATGCATTCATTTGTTGTTTTTCTTTACAATAAAGTTGTCTATATTTAGTAGATTGTGTGTAACACAAAAAAAGTCATGATCAGGTTCAAATTCAACACTGATTAAAAAAACCAGCACTGGTATCGGATCGATATCGGTATTGGCAGATACTCCGAATTTTTAGTATCGGATCGGTATCAGTTCTGAAAAAGTGGTATCGAGCCACCCCTAAACTAGACTAATATAAATTTCAAACATTAAATTGTTAAAGACAAGAAAATGTGAGTAATAAAATAGGAACAAACAAATCAATCAGTAATAGCTTAAATAAATATAAATGAGCAAATTTCAGGTACAGAAATTGAAATCAAAAGTTTAAAAACACTGCATAGTTTTCTCGTAAATAAAAAAAAATATAGATTAATAAATATAAATAAAATATAGATTAATCCTCATTAAAGTTATAAAGAAAGATATTCAAGTGAGATCAAGTGAATGATTTTCTTTTATTAAAGGGATAGTTCACCCAAAAATGAAAGTTCTGCCATTAATTACTCACCTTCATGTCGTTCTAAACCCGTAAGACCTTTGTTCATCTTCTGAACATAAATTAAGATATTTTTGATGAAATTCGAGCGCTTTCTGACCCTTCATAGACAGCAACACAACTGACACGTTCAAGGCCCAGAAAGGTAGTAAGGACATTGTTAAAATAGTCCATGTGACATCAGTGGTTCAAACGCAATTTCAAGAATACTTTTTGTGCGGAAAGAAAACAAAAATAAAGGCTTTATTCAACACTTTCTTCTCTTACATGTCAGTCTTTTACGTGCATGGAAACTAACTGACTTCTCCAGTACAAATGGGATTTTTGTTATTGAAGTTTAATTCAGAGCAACTGTTAAAACCACAAAGACAGAGACAAAGAAGATTTGTGAAACTAGTCTTATGACACACTCTTAAACTTAATGGTCAAACAGACACTGACTTCCTGAACTCAAGAGTTTAAGTTTTCATGCAATAATATTCCAGGTCTTTTCTCCTGCTGGTGTCTACGGCTCATGTACTCTGCAATAGTTTGTCAGTGCTTTGCAGGAAGCAAATATAAATGCACAGAATAAGTCATCGCCCCTGGGCAGCCTGCAGTTCCATACATCAGCACAGATGCTGTGAGAGTTCAGACAGGAGCCCACAGCCACGCCAGGTCAGCATGCAAATCAGGCTGATGCGGCACACGAGTCACGTGGCCCTGGACCCAATCAAATCAAAGCGCTGACCCAGCCGAGCGTGAAAATGCCCCCTGACTGTCGACCCGCGACGGCCACGGGGTTCGTGCTTCTCAGCAGAGGCGACGTGTCACGCCGGGTCATTCATGCATATGTGTTTATGGGTCAATTCAAGAAAGATGCAAAATGACACTGGTAATTCAGCGTTGGAAATATTCAACAGGGTGACTTTGATCAGACTTGTTTTGAAGGACACAAAAATAATTCCAGAACAAATGTGTGTGGGCTCAGGGAAGCGTCGTCGTCAGTTGACTTGACTGCAAGTGACGGTGTGCCGCCATTTCAGAAGGTTCATTTCAATAAGCTGTAAAATGCGAGGAGATCCCCCTGGGGCCACGGAGCCTTACACAGACAAATGAATGGGTACTATGCTCTCTAATTAGAAATGCATTGAGACTTTCCGTTTATTCCATCCGTGCTGATGGAATGCAAAAATCATGACCCAATACGATTGCAAGATTGGTTATTTGAATGTATTTTTCATAACAATTTGAGCGAGACTTGATAAAGAAGCATGAAAAACCCGGAAAGCTCAGGAAAAACAGAGAGACGGCAGATCATAGCCCTCAAATTTCTGGTTGTTTGTTAAATTTATTTTTTTTAAAAAGTCTCTTACGTTCACCAACATTTGTTATTTGTTTAAAAAATACAGTAAAACAGTACATTTGTAAAATACTATTACACTTTTAAATAACTGCTTTTTAATTTTAATATAATTTAACATATAGTGGCAAAATAATGGCCAAACCTAATTTTCAGCAGTCATTTCTCCAGTCTTAAGTATCACATGATTGATGATCACATGATTGATCACAAAACACTTCATATTGATCAACAGAGCATTCCAAAGAACTTTTATTTAAAATAGATTTTTTTTAAAATAATATAAAAGTGTTTACTGTCACTTTGGATTAATTTAATGCTTCCTTGTTGAATGAAAATATTAATTTATTAAAAAATCACTGTCCCAAAACACTGCTCTCATTATCGCACCAAACATTTTAGAGTAACAGTTTAAATATCAGAAATTTAATTAAAGATCTGAACACCATCTGAGAATCTGAACTTTATTAGGTGTCATTACCAGAAACAAATTAATTTTTAGCATATAAATTCAAAACCCAATAGCTCAGAAACAATAAAGAAATGGTTCCTATGTGTTTTAATCAAAGAAATTGATTTGTTAGATGAATGAATGAATGAAGATCTGCTGTGTTTCTCAAGCCATCAAAAATTAAATTCGATTCAATTTTATTTATATAGCACTTTTCACAATACATACTGTTTCAAAGCATCTTCAGAAAAAAATGCAGTATACAGCTATAAGATAATAAATGTTTTGTGGCTAGTTCAAAATGCTTCAAGGGACGAGTTGCCACAGGAAAAATAGTTTAAACACATTCCTCGGCCACACGCTCATAACACACAGATGTCAACTGAGAAAATGTGACAAACGCATCTCAGATCCCTCAGACGTGGTAATAACTCTCGTCTGAAGGTGAGGCTGGCCACCATTGATTGAATTGAATCAGTAATTCTGTCAGACTAGCCTGAATGATTTTTTTTTCTTCCAGACTCCCTCAGAGAGCCAGAGTGAGGTACAATGTTTTAGTGCCACAGGTTACAGGCCAGGTATCCAAATGGAGCATGAGCCAGTTTAATAAATGATCCTGTGAGATAAGACACCTCATTAACAAGATGAAAAGTTAATGACCGCCGGGCTTCTTTGCAGGTGTCATTTCGCTGCTTTGAAAAGACACAGTGTGAGACTGAATGAAAGACTTCCACGTTTAGCTTTTCAGGTATTGTTGGCCTAACCCTCCTGCCTCCTATGCAAATCAATGGTTCATTTAAAAGTCAAAATCGAAATTGTTTTAGAACCTTGTCATGGTTCCTTTGTTACCATGCCCGGACATTCATGTCACAGATGTAAAGGGCACATGTCTCTGCGCTGAATCTCATGTGTCACTCTTTTCTTTAGTAGCTTTGAAAAGCTGAAAAAACGATGAAACAGAAGTAGCAACAGATCTTTTCCTCCATATTGTGACGTACATCCAAGTGAAATAGATTATCAAAAAAGAGAAACATGTAGGGTGAGGACTTGGTTCTATCCATCCAATTGTAAGAAAGAGGCAGGGTTTCAGCCAACTAAATGTTTGAAGAAGTCCAGCAAAACTCACCAAAGAGAAGTCTGTCGTTTCATTGGAAGACCAAATGAAAATATGTAAGGCATTGTTGACAATAAGATGAATTTCATGCATTTAGAAGAAAATGAGTTAGAATTAGGAAATTACTTTTCATTTCATAAGTTTGTAAAAATAAGGCACAATGTACTGTTTCCATATTTTCCGTATTTAAAAGAATTTTACGTATCTATTTTTCACCAATTTTTATTTTATTTTATTTCTTTTTTTTTACTCATATTTTGATGGATAATGTCCTGGTTGAAAAAACAGCATACCTTTGCCATTTTTCTACATTTTTTTCCTGTACAGTACATGCCAGCTTCAGACTAAATTAATTTAATTAGGGATAAAAAAAAATAATAATAATTTAACATAAATTCTACAAGTTTATCATGCACAGTTAGTTTTTAAGGGCTGTTTAGAATTTTATATTGAAAAATACAAGAAATAGCAAGACAAATTTGTTTATTTGTTTTAACTTTTAATCTGAAGTAAGGAATAAAACTATAACATTTTAGTTTTGCAGTTTTATTATGTAGCTAATATGTAACGTTAAAAGAGAAACTTGTGGTCTGTCATATACAAGGAACTTAGCGCTAGATGTCAATATATAAATAAAACCTTTGACCTCTAGTGCTCAGTTCCCTGTATATATCCTCCCCGGCTGTATTTAGTGAATAATCATGTTTAGGTTCGGTTTTATTGACAAAGTCTCAGTTTAAGCAGCCTTGTGTCTGTGAGCGCTAATGGAAGAGCATTGGTCCGAGCGTGACTGCTTTATTATTGGTAATCCTTTCAAAGACCATTAGAACAAATCCTTCTCTTCTGTCTCTTGTTCCAACTCTTGATTGCTGCCTATTTGAGTTTGCTGTTGTTGTGTCAATAATTATGCTACACTTATTGCTATCTACTCTCGTTGCTAAGTGGGGAAATTGTCCTCTTTGCTTTGCACGGAGAATGTGCAGTTGCAAATCTTTTGTCTTTAATTGTGATATTTTCCCCCGTAGACAGTTGGCCCCCCAACATCCGCGGAGGACAATTAGGAGGCGAGTTTTTCTGCCGTATTGCAGAGAGCCGCGCTAATTAATTAGCATGGTGTAAATGAACGCGCCGCTGTCTCTTGCTGGCTCCACACAGTTGGTTTAGTGCTTTAAAGACTATCATTAACGTTGTTTTCATGCACTTCTGATTGGACGAACACCTATGGTGAGAAGAGAAAGTACAGTTAGTTGAGTGCTGAAATAGCATCCGTAACCCACCAAGCTGTTGGCAGGTTTCTTCACGCTGAGAGCATGTCGACTCAGGGGCGATGCTAACTGGGCTTGTCTATCATGCTAACGAAACTCCAGCAAGCCGCTGTAACAGTTCTTTTTCTCCTTCTCCTGTTTAGACAGCTTGCTTTTGGCACTTCTTTTGTAAAACCTACCAAGCAAGGATAAACCATGTTGATCAATTATACAAGGACAACCTTTTCTTTTCACTCTATCAGTCTTTTTTTCTCTCTGTAATTAGGCTTTTCTCTTTAGCAGCAGTCTATGCTTTCACTCCATCTACATAAAATACCTGTGGGAATCGATATGCGTGGGCACGATTGGGATTATTCACTGTACACATGAAATATTCAACATGTGAAAACCGAGCGATCGAGTTAATTGTCGTCGGGGAGACTCAACGAACCTGTCAGACGTGCCGGTAAAGGTTCGGTTAATGCTGTCCTGTGGAGGAAGACAGCGAAATGCTCCCGGTGTTCTTGAATGATTTAGAGGCTGACCTTACTGCTGTTCCTCAGCGCCCAGACAGGTGCAGCACTTCTTCCTCGGCATGAGGACAATCTGTGCACTGCTGTTTGCCACAGATTTACTGTCCTGCCTGGACAAAGACTGGTGTCCGGTGTAGTTTATGGTTTGCAGCAATACTCTATACCAGATTAACTCAAGATCCCTCTGTTCCTCGTAACACAGCTACCGTCAGCATCATTAACCTGAAGCAGGTAATGAGTCTGTCTTCTTTTATAAGGCCACTGTTAGGAACTGGCCTGCTATTAACTTTATAGCAAGAATCACTGTGGCACTTGTTAAAGGTCCAGTCACAGAAATGTGCATTTTTCACATCTGTATGATCCTTTGTGCTTGAGTGGCTCTTTCTTTTCCGGAAATATACAGTAGAGTTTTTGTTTTAGAAAAGCATGTCCACAGTCATTTACAGCCACCATTGCACCTCATCTTAAGTTATAATTAACCCCAAAATGAAAATTCTGTCATTGTTTACATCTTTGGAATGCAAATTAATATATCTTGATATTCTTTCATCTTATTTGTCCATCCACTGAAAGTCCATGCAACCAACTTTTACACAATAAAAAGTAAAAAAAGAAATCGCAAAAGTGTTCTGTATGAATCAAACATAGACACAAAGATAATTATGTGGAGCAACATTTTGGACCAATTAGATTTCACTTTGATGCAGCATGTCAACTATGGAAAGTGAGCTATTGTCAAAGTATTTTAAAATTAGTGGTGGGAAACTTTGAATATGAATTCAGTTCGAATTTGATTCAATTAGTCATGATCTGATTTTAAAAAGTTCTGTCATGAAACTGTAGATGCCGCAGGCTGATGGGTCATTAATGCAAACTAATGATATTCACAGCATTAAACTACTTGGCACAAGCTGATTGGTTCATGTTGCATATGCAGCCAATGAGCTTTCTGCTTTACATTTAATGGCTAGTTAGCATCCACTAGAGCGGTTTGCAGCGCGCTTTCAGAGTTCCTCTGTAACCCTCCACCTTCCCCAGCTCCACCTGTATAGATCTGCTACGAGTTATTATATATGTTATTTGTGCAGCAGCAGTATGTCTTAAATATTCACAGCAGCGTATCTGCATATGTATTGGCTGTAGCAAGGTCCTGTACTTGCTTTGCAGCAGCGGCAATAATCTGCAAAAGCAATAACCAACAGCAGCAGCAATTCAGCAGGGTAGCAGATCTATTCCACCAAGACCAAATACATTAACATTGTCATATCCATTACCATGCTAAAATCTTCTGAGCTGTCATGATAGAACTTTCTTTTTTTATTTTTGTAGCAACAGCGTGGCACACAAACAAAAAAAAAGTAGCAAAATAAGCAGGTAATAATAAGTTCTATTGCTTTTGTTCTGTTTTAATTAAACGCTTAAATAAACTCTTTAAACTCGCAATGAATGGAAGAAGACAGGTCTCAATGCCAGCTTGAAGTTAACTGTTAGAATTTTGTGGAGTTTAAGCAAAAAAAAATATATATCTAGCATAAGTCACCAGAGAGAAGTCTGTAATTTCACTGGAAGCTTGAAATTTTGATTAAAAATAAAATAAAATACAACATAAAAATGTTCACAGTAACATGCATTTAGAAAATGGGGATTTTTCATTTCATGGCAACTTTAAATTTTGTGTTTGTCAAATCAGTTTTCTTTGATGAGACTGATCATGAGAATAATTTCCTTTTGAATGTCTGATTATGTATGTAAATACATTTGTCAGCTGTTCCATTAAACAGAATTATTCATTCATTTTGAATTCCAATCCAAAATCATTTGAAAAAGAATCACAACACATCAGTGAATTATTTTCCCCCAAGCCTATTTGACATGTGCTTTTGTTAGTTAGGGCAAGAACTTAGATCAACTTATAAAAGACGCTTTGATTCTTTCTTTTCTGTAACTCAGCAGGTGCTAGCAACACCAAGGTCACAGGTTTAATTCCCAGTGATTGCACAGACTGATGAAATGTATAGCTCAGATGCACTGTAAGTTACTTTCCATGAAAGCATCTGTCAAATGTACAAAAATGTAAATCCCAAATGCAACACGTTGTGCCTGCTTAAGACATGGTACAAAATGCTAATCATTTCTCCAGATATTTGCATAGCCTTGATATATATTTTGGTGAGAAGTGAGAAGTCTCTTGGCAGTGTCCTTCCTCAGAACTACACATCTACAATTCCTTTAGCCCTTAAAATGATTCCCACCTCACGTCCCATAATATATTCACTGCTGATACTGATTCTGCATTTGCATGCTTATAAAAGCAATATGCCCCATATGGATACTTTCATATGAAGTATGCAAAAAGCAGTACATTAAATGAGTAGCATGTCCAAATAGCATTCATGACACAGTACTGTAAATGAACAATCCCAGATGACTTACTGCATCCACTGATTGTGCAAACAGAGGGCACTTGCCTTTTTTCCAAAGAAATTTTATTTTTCTCATATGTTTTTTATTTTATTGTTACATTTTTATTATTTATTTTATTTTGTTTTTGGTGACTTTTTTGTTTTAGTTTACATGTTTATTTTATTTTAAAATAAATTTGTAACACTTTACAATAAGCTTCCATTTGTCAATTGTTAATGCAATACAAAATGTTAAATAATGAGACATTAAATGAAATGAAATTAAATTAAATTAAATTAAATTAATAAAAAGCTATTACATTGTAAAAGTAAATTACTGTTGCATTTTTATTTTGTTGTATGTTCTGCATCACAGAAAGTCCAGATCAAATGATTATGCCACAATGATGGATGTCCAGGTATGTGTTGTTTATACTAAAGTGCATATCATATTATTGTGAATACTTCATCAACGGTTGTGAAAGAACTCCTTTATTGAATTGAGTATATGCTCTGAAACCACACAATACTGGAAACAAAAAGAGAGTATCTGTTCAGCCTCAGATTTGTATCAGTATTTTTAGGGGAAAATTAAACGGCAATATAAATCCTTTCATGTGGGTTCTGTCACTCTTGTGCGGTTTTTCATGACTTTGAAATAATTGCTTTGTGGGCTGCGAGCTAGTAAGGAAGCCAGCGATGAGTGACAGAGCTGGCCAGGAGGTCAGAAAAACACCTACCTCTGCTGCATCGCAGACTGGGAAAGACAGACAACCTTTTCCTTCACACCGCTCGAAAAACTAGTTTGCACTAGAGGGTCAGCTTGAACGCAATTTTTTGATGGGTCAGATCTAAATAATGAATTAAAGCAGGTGAATTTATCAACTCTGTCAAATAACTATGCAGCGAGATGCAATCAGCTGCACCCTTTAAAAGAGGAAGAAATGTTGAAGTGTTGCCTCGTGGGAAATCACAACTACAGTAATCATTCAAGTTAGACAGACTGATGAAAGATCGGATTGCGGTCCATTAATGATTCACAATAACAGTTATTTTCTAAATTTCTGTCTCTCAAGATGTTTTGCTTTGTTCATTGTACAGATTTTTTTCTGTTTGACTCATCAGGCTTGTCTGTGAAGAAAGATGACACGTGAAAAGGGCTAGCATTAGTACCGCAAACACGCACACACTGTACTTTTGCAGTGATTATAAGTCGGCTTTAATGGATGCTGTGTTTTTCTCTCTTTGTTCTGTGTGCTTTTAATTTGCTTAACATCCCTTGGAGAGACAGAAACAATCTCTGTGTATATTCTTTTTCAAATCTGAGGAGACACGAGCAGACACTGTATGTTGACCGTGCTGCTTTGCATACTAGCAAGTCAAGTCCCATTCAGCTGTCTGAAGAACTCAGCTCTTGAAATGAGTTGTCGCGATACCAATCACAACACTCTTCAATGCTAATCTGAAGTTTTTTTTTCTAAACATTCGGTGTCCACAACAATTCACAGGTGGCAAAGCATTTTGTGAATTGTTCAGTGTATGTTTTTGTTGAGATGCACTTAGTCGTTTCACCCACTGAGATGTAATTGGGCCAAAATCATACTCCACTTAATTAAAGTCTAATGAAATGGAAATTGCGTATTGTATACGCTAGCCAAACAGCTTCTCGAATTAGAAAAATTTGGAGTGGGACTTTTTTTGTTTTGTTTTGTCTGTCGGAAATTGATTGGCTTGTTGGATTGGATTGTTGTTGTTTGCTAATTGGCACACAAAATTGGCGTTATTTGCGCACAAAAAGTATTTTCGTAGATTCATAAAATTATGGTTGAACCACTGATGTCACATGGACTATTTTAACGATGTCCTTATTACCTGTCTGGGCCTTGAATGTGGTATTTTGTTGCTGTCTATGCAGGGTCAGAAAGCTCACGGATTTCATCAAAAATAAAAATTCCTGTTCTGAAGATGAACGAAGGTCTTACGGGTTTGGAACAACGTGAGGGTAAACAACATGAGTAATTATTGACTGAATTATCCCTTTAATGCAAATCAGTTTGATGCAAACATTGCTGAAACTAGAAATCATTCAGTTTGTGTTCTGCTAAATATAATCAGTAATAAAATTCACATTATTTTGTTCTGTTAACTGCAATGAACTTTCAGTTATTTGAATATGCAATATTCAAATAAACTTGCTTCATTTAGTAAATATCAGTTAGTTTTTATAGTGTAAGAATGGAGTGTCTGAATGACTGATTTTGTTGCTTCGTTCAGTATTTCACTTTCAGTCAGGGCATGGAAAACTTGTTGCGTCGCATTTGATTAGGATGCAGTGTTGTGATATTAAGGTGAAATATGCCAGGAAGTGGAATAAATTTCGGGGTTCTGTCAAATTCAGTTAGTATGTGAAGCATGTAAATGCTTCTTCTGTTTTAAGAGGAAATTATATCAGAGCTATGCTAATGCTACATTCTATTCAGAGTCAAATGCAAGTTATTTCGACTTGATCTCTGACTTCCAAACACAAATTGCTTGATGAAAGGGGGGAAAAATAGTGACACCACCATTAGCTTCACAGTTGTTGATGTTGTCAACAATGTAGTCTCTTGGCAACCGCATTATGGAGGATAATGATGCTATGCAATGTTAGCATTTGCTAAACAGGTGCACGATTACCAAGAAAGATGATCATTTACTACGTTTCCCACACCTCTGTTTATAAATGTTTGCTTTTTTCATTTAATGCAGAATCTTTGACTTGCAGGAGTATTTTATAAGCTTAAAGGTTAATGTTTATGTTTCTGTGTGCTGTTGTTGATTTTTCCAAGTAAATATAGACTTAGCATAATGGCTGAAAACGAAATTATCATTCAAATAATGGTCAGGATAGGCTAGTTCAGTTCTGTAGGAGTTCATACTAGATACATAACAATATCCAGAGGGATGTGTAGTGTGCTGCTCTTGTTTATTGATAGCTTTTGTTCTCTCCTTCATTGCTATAAGGCTCTTAGCACACTTTACATCCGGCTCTGGATCTCTAGAGCATCCATTGCTGTGAGGGCTCCCACACAGGCATCCGAACTCCCACACAAGTCACTTCAAACCCCTCTGTGACCTGCCTGCAGTCCTGCCCTCGCTTTACCAAGATGCACTGAGAACACTTACTCACATACTGTCGTCGTCCCTGTCACCACTCCGGGTTCCCTAGTGTCAGAGGTACGAGTCCAGTTTCTTTCCTCTCTTTTTACCTTGCCTTCTTTTTCCCTTTTTTTTCTTCTTCTTCTTTCCACAGCACAAACACAGTTTTTACTGTCAGTGGTCTGAAAGAGCCCAGTGAAATATCTCATCCCCCCAGAGAGAGCGGGAAAATCTCAGAGCTGCTACTTGCGGTGCCTAGGGTACGACGGCAGCTTAGCAGGATAGAGGCTTCTAATGCTTAAAATTCTGCACCAAATCTTCCCTGTGCAATCCACAGTCAGAGAAGACGACTTTACCTTGGGCACTTTATAGAGCATCCATTACCCATCTACTCAGCAGGATATTAACTGAAGCCAGACTGCGCAAGCATGCATCTCTAGGGTACAGCAGCCATGTCTTATTACTCTATTACGGGTCAAACCCGCCACTCCAAGCACGGCGTGTCCATCCCTGGACTTCCTGATCATATTTAATGCTAATCATGCATTTAATATATTCTTTCTTGCCGTAATAAGTCACTGTGGATGATGCTATTGTCAGAAGCATTCTGGATGAGTTTACACTGGTCATGACGGCAGCGTTTTGCTTCACCTTCAAGGTACAAATAGGAAGTAAATGACCAGAATTGAGACACCAAGCACCAAATGCGATAAAATTGGGTTTGGCGCATAAATGAAACTCCCCATTTGGCCAGTAACTGAATAAGACATTGCAATATAATGCAGGGTTTGCATCATCTGATCCTCACTGATTTAAGTGAGTGATTAAAATCAAACTGTCTACCAAAGAAAACATTATATACATTTTTAACCTTTAACCCAAAAAAGATGAATGTTTTCAATCACTCTCATTCACATGTGAAATGTGCTTATGCATATGCAAAAGTGTCAGGTTTTTTAATCTGCAAATGTTGCGTCACACACTATTGTTCAAAATGTTCACTGACTCTTGCACCATGGCTCTGATTAAAGATCTTTTGTGACTCCCTGGAACATATTATTAAAGTTTGTTAGCAAGTTATCTTCTTTTGAATACAGCCCACGCCGTGATTCTTCTGTGTCTTTTATAACACTTTGCAGATTGCAATATAGATATAAAGAAGCTTTATCTTGATGTCTTCAGGATCTTGTTCAGATTATAACATACCTGAATGTGCTAGAGGAATTGGTGAATGTTAATACTGAGCAGGGCTGTTGTAATCAAGCCTGGTTATGTTCAGTCAGCTGGTTCTAATTATTCTTTTAATTGGGTGTATTTCGCTAAGGTAAATTTTCTCTTTTGTAACTGTGCCAGGCATGCAGTTTACTTTAATTTAATTTAATTGTAAAAGAAGAATCAGCTTTTTTTTCACCTTAAAGGTGCCATAGAATGGAAAACTGTATTTACCTTGGCATAGTTGAATAATAACAGTTCTGTACATGGAAATGACATACCATGAGCCTCAAACACCATTGTTTCCTCCTTCTTATGTAAATCTCATGAATGAGATCACTACTAGTTATGCCCCCAACATTTGCATAGACCCGCCCATGTTCTAGGCCAGCCGCCAGCCGAACCTGCACAGCCGAATCATCAGAAGTTCTGCAGGCATTGTGAAGAAACAAGCGAGGACAACAGCGAAAATGGCAGATCATGGAAATAAATGTTATGTTCCAGGCTGTGCAGGGGATGTGAAGTGCAGGGATGGGTTGGTGTCTGTATTTAGAAAGGCACGGAAAGCAAATAACGCGTTGTAATAAAATAACGTGAGCCACTAAAGGGACATGGTTAGCTCCTTGCTAGCAGTAGCCTGTTACATTACAGTACATAAGATTTCACTTACCACATAAACAGAGTAAGGAGAGATGACTTAAGATGATGGCGAATGATTCTGAGCACCACTGACAAGCATCTGATCTTGTAAAATGTGTGGTAAGTACTGCCACTCCATAGTATAAACAGAGTACGTGCGATTGCGAATCTCGAAAGTGAAAGTGAAACTAAAAAGCGAACGTACATTTGAAAGCAGTTTCAATGCCCAACATATTAATAGCGGCTCCCTGATGCCAGCATTTTATTTACAGTATAATTACCCAACGATATAACTGCACGAGAAAGTATTGAAATATATATTTTCCCCCATGTTTCCTTCCTCCTGTGTGAGCTATTGAAATGAGCCGTGAAACAGCCAATCAGCGCAGAGCTCAACATTGAACCGCACTGTGAAACAGCCAATCAGAGCAGAGCTCAACATTATTATTCATGACCCTTCCAAATAAGGTAATAACAGACCATTTCATTCTAGGGAGAAATCCTAGGGTTGTAAATGGACATGTAAAACCGTTTCTGGAGAATTTTTGCCCTTTCCTAAGCCACATACCTTCTATGTAGATATCAGAGAACAATTTAAAATATTGTATCAGTGCATTCTATGGAACCTTTAAAACATTCAATGTCAAAGTCTCAGTAACAGAGAAAACAATGAAGTAAGCAAAACATTTTTGCCATTATAAAGTAAATACTGTTACTGTTATATCAAACAGCTTTCCTGGGATTGAAACTAGCAAATGGAAACTACCTCATTCAAGGCTCAGAAAGGTAATGAGGACATCATTAAAATAGTCCATGTGACATCAGTGGCTATGAGAATAATTTTTATGTGCAAAGAAAACATAAATAATGACTTTATTCAACAATTTCTTCAGACTTTGATACGCATTCACAACAGTACCATGATGCATGTGTGTGCATTCATTTTTGTGTGAACTGTCCCTTTAAGGTTGCAGAAGAGCGAACACACTGGAGATAGCAAAATAATAATAGTAGGCAGCTAATCAAACCCTGTAATGCTGACTGAAAAGCAACCGCAGTGCGGTCCAGTACTCAGCGGCTGCAAATGACCAGTGATTACAGAAAACGTGTTGAGCTCAATGTTTTATGCCTTGTGGATCATCCAAACACTCCATCGCCATTGGTTACACTGCATAATGGGCGCATTCATTACTCGGGAACGCCTCACAAGAGCCTCCATCACTTTTCAGGGCTGTCCTAGCCCATCTCATTCTTTAAGAGAATCATTAGAGGCCAGTAAAACTGAATTAAGCTCCTATCAATCACCGCGTATGAGGACGCCTCTGCACTCAGATGCTACATTGAAGCCATTACATTTCCTATCCCACGGAGTGCCACTCTGCTTACAGACACTGAAGTTGAAGGTTATTTAGTTATGGCTATTTGGCGTCGATCCAGAAGGCTTCTGTGAGCTCGAAACATGTGGGAGGCTCACGGCAGCATCTGATGAGAGGTTACCCAACTGGTATTCATGCTGTGTTTCTACAGCAACATAGTGCTGCTATGTGGCAACACAGTGGCCGGGTTTTAAAGGTGCACACTGCCCAAGATCCAAAATGAACTTTTTGCCACACTTGCCAATAATGAGTGAATGGAGACAATTAATATGAATATTATGTACCAGTTATGGATGTTTTGCTTTTTTATTTTTATTTTTATTTATTTTTTTACAGAAAAATATATACAGGTGCATCTCAATAAATTAGAATGTCGTGGAAAAGTTCATTTATTTCAGTAATTCAACTCAACTTGTGAAACTTGTGTATTAAATAAATTCAGTGCACACAAGACTGAAGTAGTTTAAGTCTTTGGTTCTTTTAATTGTGATGATTTTGGCTCACATTTAACAAAAACCCACCAATTCACTATCTCAACAAATTAGAATATGGTGACATGCCAATCAGCTAATCAACTCAAAACACCTGCAAAGGTTTCCTGAGCCTTCAAAATGGTCTCTCAGTTTGGTTCACTAGGCTACACAATTATGGGGAAGACTGCTGATCTGACAGTTGTCCAGAAGACAATCATTGACACCCTTCACAAGGAGGGTAAGCCACAAACATTCATTGCCAAAGAAGCTGGCTGTTCACAGAGTGCTGTATCCAAGCATGTTAACAGAAAGTT
The DNA here is from genome assembly GCA_039654775.1 of Spinibarbus caldwelli. NCBI lineage: Eukaryota > Metazoa > Chordata > Actinopteri > Cypriniformes > Cyprinidae > Spinibarbus > Spinibarbus caldwelli. Next base: position 33,200,616 of record CM077218.1, read on the forward strand.
GAGTGGAAGGAAAAAGTGTGGAAGAAAAAGATGCACAACCAACCGAGAGAACCGCAGCCTTATGAGGATTGTCAAGCAAAATCGATGCAAGAATTTGGGTGAACTTCACAAGGAATGGACTGAGGCTGGGGTCAAGGCATCAAGAGCCACCACACACAGACGTGTCAAGGAATTTGGCTACAGTTGTTGTATTCCTTTTGTTAAGCCACTCCTGAACCACAGACAACGTCAGAGGCGTCTTACCTGGGCTAAGGAGAAGAACTGGACTGTTGCCCAGTGGTCCAAAGTCCTCTTTTCAGATGAGAGCAAGTTTTGTATTTCATTTGGAAACCAAGGTCCTAGAGTCTGGAGGAAGGGTGGAGAAGCTCATAGCCCAAGTTGCTTGAAGTCCAGTGTTAAGTTTCCACAGTCTGTGATGATTTGGGGTGCAATGTCATCTGCTGGTGTTGGTTCATTGTGTTTTTTGAAAATCAAAGTCACTGCACTCGTTTACCAAGAAATTTTGGAGCACTTCATGCTTCCTTCTGCTGACCAGCTTTTTAAAGATGCTAATTTCATTTTCCAGCAGGATTTGGCAGCTGCCCACACTGCCAAAAGCACCAAAAGTTGGTTAAATGACCACGGTGTTGATGTGCTTGACTGGCCAGCAAACTCACCAGACCTGAACCCCATAGAGAATCTATGGGGTATTGTCAAGAGGAAAATGAGAAATAAGAGACCAAAAAATGCAGATGAGCTGAAGGCCACTGTCAAAGAAACCTGGGCTTCCATACCACCTCAACAGTGCCACAAACTGATCACCTCCATGCCACGCCGAATTGAGGCAGTAATTAAAGAAAAAGGAGCCCCTACCAAGTATTGAATACATATACAGTAAATGAACATACTTTCCAGAAGGCCAACAATTCACTAAAAATGTTTTTTTATTGGTCTTAAGAAGTATTCTAATTTGTTGAGATAGTGAATTGGTGGGTTTTTGTTAATTTGAGTTGAATTACTGAAATGAATTAACTTTTCCACAACATTCTAATTTATTGAGATGCACCTGTATAAATATATAATTTAGCACCTTTTTCTTTGCTTGAAAGAAATAAAGAAAGAAAAAAACTTGATGCCATTTGCATGAGATAGTTTAGATAGGTAGACATAATTTCTCAGTCATAATTTCTCAGGAAGATTTACAGTAAATACAGTGAAATAACTGTTTCCATTTTAATATATTTGAAAATGTAATTATTTTGATAGTAAAACTGAATTTTCAGCATCATTTGTCCAGTTTTCAGTGTTATGATCTTTCAGAAATGTTTCTAACATGATGATTTGCTTCTCAGGAAACAATTATCGATGTTAAAAACACTTGAGCTGCTTTTATTGTTTTTTTTAATATATATTTTCATAATTTTTGATGAATAGAAGTTCAAAAGAGCAGCACTTATTTGAAATACAGATCATGTATAACAATGTCTTTACTGTCACTTTTGGTCAATTTCATGCATCCTTGCTGAATAAAAGTATCAGTTGCTTTAAAAAAAACTTCCTTTCTGACCCCAAACAGTAATTTACGTGGCAGTGTTATTTGTTCATGTGTTTTTTTGTTTCCCATATCTTTTATTGTGAAGATTGGCTTCTTTGTTCAGTGTTTTCCTTCTATGCGAGCTCCTCCATGCCAGGTAAGTCAGTGGTTTACATTCCAGCAGATGGACTTGGCACTGTCATCATCCCTCTGTAATGTAACACTCAACTTCAGCAGTAGAAAACGCAATGCAGGTTTAGCCTGGGAACACCAAATACATCAACATGAGCCCTAAAGCCTGAGAAACCAGTGACTCAACAAACAGAACAAGGCAAACATGTGGGAATATATACACAAGGCCTAATGACTTAATGAGAATAATTAATGACACACACCTGGAAACAATCAGTGAGGGAACGCTGAACAAACACATGATGTGAACAAAGAAACCAACCTTCAAAATAAACATTGCACAGAACAAAAGGCCACCAAAACAAGTTCCCATACCAATATTTCTGGGTTTTTAATAGTCCAGTGAGGTGGACGGCCTTAAATTCCTTTGTAGTGACGAGACAGACTGATATTGGGTTGCATGTCGTGTTTAGTGGCACAATAGCTGCGTAAAGGCATATTTACCTTGTCTCATGGGAGATATTTGTGTTTCAGATGTTTATTATACTGATTGAGCATCTTAAAACGTGTAATTTGTTCACTGTGGTTTCCGTAGTATGCTGTTAAATCGCATAGACATGTTTGTAAACATCCTGTGTGATAAATACCTCAAGATTTAACGGAAAAGTTGCAGTACTTTTACTATGTTGGAGTGTTGGAAATGGAAATGGACGTATTTTGTTATTCAGCAGATAACCTGATTCCATAAGCTGTAGGACCTAGTTGGTTTTGAAGAGTTGTGTAAGAAAGCCGCAGCGTCTTAGAGATTGCTGAGTCCAAGCTGACCTCAGTGTTGTGGAGGATTGAGAGTGTGTGAGTGGGCTTATGATTATGGGCCTTGAGATCCTGCTATGTGACGAGAGAAGGTTTTCTGCATTATTAATGTCTGAATGTTCAAACACTGATGATTTTTGAGTTGTTTATGTGGATGATAGACACTGAGGGAGATGGGTGTTTTTATTATCACGGCAGCCTCACACATTTGAGCGATTGTTGTTGTGAGTGATTACCCTCCATTTGAAGCCTCTTCTGCCGGTTCCTTTATGAGTTTGTTTATGTCTCAAGAGCGAGACGGTTGTGGCGACGTACGTTTAAATCCTACGTTCAGTGGCCAAGTGGAAATAATAATATTAACAGTAAACCACATTAGCAATAGCTGACTTGCACTTGAAGTTCATATTAGCGAAATTAAACTTCTTGCTTGTCACTGTGCCAAGTGGCTTTTCAGTCAGTAGTGAAATATTGAAATTGTTGTAAAGCTATACTTTATTTTGAGGTCCTTGAACTTGTGAAAGATACTGTTGAACTGCAGCCTGTGTCTTATTCTTTATTAGTCTTTCACTCATAGGAAAGAATTGTTTCTCATAACAGTGAGAATGGAGAGCATATATTTGTGCAAGTCTCCTAGTTCTCAGATTTTTCTTTTGGGGAAAAAATTAGTAATCCCATGTTTTTCTCTTCTGGAGCTTCAAAAGACATCACAACAATTTCTCAAAATGTGCTAATATTTGCGACATCTGCAATCAAAATTTTGAAAGTTCAGTGTGAATACATTTTTTATCAAATTGCTGGAAGTATTGTTCCTCAGATTCTTCCAAGACCAAATTATAGACTTGTTCATTTTATAACTATGCTTAAACAAACAAACTAAAGATATGCAATTGTTTTTTTTTTTTGTTTTTTTTTTAATTTCCAAAAAAAAAAAAAAAAAATGCAGGGGCAGCATCTCTTATGCACTATTCAGACACTATTAAGAACTCCAGTTAATTTTCATTACCCAAATAAGAGAATTTTGTCATCAATTACTCCAAACTTGTATGACTTTAATTCACGTTCAAAACACAAATAAAATTTTAATCAAACCTGAGAGATTTCTGTTCCTCCACTGAAAATTCATTCCACCAAAACTTTGACACTTCAAAAAGTTAATAAACACTTCATAAAAGAAATCTGTATCAATTTAAGAGGTTTGTTCTTGCATGTCACACAAGCACATTTGAGCTTCTCTTTACCATATATTGATGCACTATATATACGTGTGTTGATCAGTTTTTATATGTGAATAAAAGCTTAAATTAAATCTGCTCAATGTGCTCATGTAAAGTATCTTTTTATTTGTGTCTTTTCAGAAGACTTGGATTAAACCACTTTATTCATATATCAATTTTGTCTTTATGAACGTTTTAAAGTGTCAGTTTTGGTGGAATGGACTTTCAGTGGAGGAACAGAAATCTTCATATGTGTATAAACAAAGGTCGTAATGGGTTTGGAACAACATGAGCGTGCAGGTATAAACAAGCAATTATTTAACAATGACTTTCTGCAAAGCTTACTACTGTTTTCTTTTTTAATCAATTGCTAGTTGAGGAGCTGTTTGTCACATATTTTAGTGTTTATCTGATCAAGCTCACTCAGCTTACTAAATCAGAGTAGATGAACTTGGTTCCTCTTGTGATTGAGATGCTTGACGTCCCAGAGAGAGTACTGAGGGTGAATCTCAGTGTTTCTCTATGTCCATCTGTGTTGGACTCTGAGTGTTAGTCTCCACAGTGATGTGCAGACAGGGTTGATTACTCCCTGTCTGGCCTGTCAGACAGTGTCAGGCAGAGGAATGATCATCCTGTGCCATCCTGCCAGGAAAAGCCTTTAACTTTCACTCTACATGCAGAGCAAAGCTTACTGCGCTGATTTTTAGATTAAAAGTTTCTACCGTTAAAGATAAGGCTTTAATTGGTATTCTTAAAGAGAATCATTTATCGTTTCAGGAGCAAGTATGGTTAATTTAACAGAGATCTCACATCAAGATGGAACTGATCCTCAGATACTGTAGTCCAACCATTCCATTAGAAATAATTAAATTACATTTTCTAATAATTAAAAAATACATTTTGTTGCTGATGAAATTCTCAAGGAAATATGATGCTTGACAGTGCAAGTTGTTTAAATGTTTTTAGCACATTTCTGTATGGTTGCCAGGGAGTTAATAATCTTTACTGCTATGTGGATTCTAGGGTGTTCTGGGTGGTTGCCGGGGTCTTTCTATGTGGTCTTTCTACGTTCAATGACACTGTTTGAATTTTTTATGTTTTAGCAATTTTGGGAGCCTGAAAATGCAAACTTTTGAAAACAGGTCTCAACGTTTTTGAAAACGACATTATTATCATCTAGGCTAAATGTAAACTACATAAACACAAATTTGTGAAAACGATGATTTGAGTCATTTTAGCACATTGCTGTATGGTTGCATGTTGTTTTCAAGTTTGAGCAATAGTAATAATGACATTTTCCCTAGCAAACACCACTTATTAAAATCATTTAACCCTTTTTTGAGAGTTGAAATCTTACATTCTCTGTCATTATCACTATAATTTGCAAAGTTTGATGCCTTGTGCACCAGTATGCGGTTGGCTGTTAACTAACTTCACATGTGTGTTTCTTCCTGTGTTGATGTATCATATCTTGTCAAGCGCTGTGCTCTCAGGTTCAAAGCCCTGGCTAGCGCTTTGATTCACAGTCAGCTCATCAAATGGATGGTAATGAGCTAGTTTTGCCCACTCTGATTGTCAGTGTGTGGGCTTTACTCCCCCAGACAGACTGACAGATAAAAAGCAGGCTAGTGCTCCCAGGAGCCCTTTTAAAGCTAATTGAGTTAAGAGTCAGAAGGCAGGGCCGTATTTCACATGGAGTGCAGAAGTAACCAGCATCGGGAGGCTGTTAGCTCCTTATATGATGTTACAAATGATTGCAGAGGGTCCTTGATTTGACAAGGAATGCAGAGTGATCCTGGTTTTCGTGGCCGGAGGGATATTTGAGGTAGTTGTAATGCTGTGACTAATGAAATGTCAAAAGGCAATACCATTACCAGTTAAATTTCATATTTAATATTTACTGAATGTTTGTTTTCTGCCTGTTTTTAGATTTTAAAATGGTTTCGTCGTCATCTAGAACTAACCTGTAGGGCTAGAGTTAGATTACAGTGCAAGGATATAACTCCTTAAGAGCAATATTTCTTGAAGAGTTCTTCATCTCAAATTGAATAGTTATCCATATTTCATAACACAGTGTACAATTGTGATGCTTAAGTGAATTTAGTTATTACAGCATTAATGTACTTTATGAAATATGGATAACTATTGACTTTACATTGACAAAATCTATTGATTTTAGTTCTTAGGGTTATTACTTTGTTTATTTTAGACAAAATGGCAGACTTTTGCCATTTTTTTTTTTTTTTTTTTTTTTTTTTTTTTTTATTGTTTATTTTAGATGAAATAGTGGCCAGTTATTGGTTACTGGCCATAAAATGAAAATAATTGTTGGCTAGAATTTTTGTCATAATTATTGATCTGTTCACAGACTGTTCAGTAATTTATAGGAGTGACAACCAAGAAATCAAATCCAATCCAATTTCTATTTTTAATTTCCATTTTAATTTTTCTTAATTCCGTTTTTTATTTTTTTTTCTCAATTCCATTTTAATTTCATTAAATTTTAATAACCAAAAGCATCTCTGATTAATTTTTTTTTTTTAATAAAAAAAAAAACATTATTTTATTTATTTATACTTTTTTTTCTGAAATACTGTGTTGTGTATTTACATTTTTGTACTAAATAAATTCTGGTAAATAATATTCCTTAAAATAATGTTTTAATAATCATTTTTTATTAGTAGTAATACTATTATTACATTAAGTAATGTATTTCTGTCACAGTTTCTTCAAGTTAAACTAAACTTTTATTTTGATGGGTTGCTGTGAAGACCTTTAAGTTTCTTTTTGTATATGATATGACAATAGTTCTTTTCAAATGAAACGGTAAAATGGTCATGAAGTGACTCTCAGGACAACTCTGGAGATTATGTTCATGTGTTCATGTACTCATTTATTGAGGCAGCGGTGGCTGAAAACACCACACGCTTCAGTATGCGTGCAGTAAACAAAACTGCATGTCTGCGCCATTCATTCACAACAGAGACATGCAGAACATGCAAGAATCATATTTAAATAGTATTTTTGTTGCTTAATATTCACAGACACTAGGCCATATTGTGTTTTGATTTAAGTGCACTGACCTACTTTATATTTATCCATACAAAATTTGGCAAAATCTGTGAAGTTCCACATTATACAGTAAATTCCATTTCTTTGACTGGATTCTGCAATTCCGTCTGCTTTTTCCGCATCGCGGAAATCATAGGGCCCTAGTTCTGTTTCGTACACACACACAAAATCGTACACACACAGGGGGAAGTCGTGGCCTAATGGTTAGAGAGTTGGGCTAGTAACCTGAAGGTTGCCGGTTCGATTCTCACACTGGCAGGAATTGAAGGTGGGGATTGTGAATGAACAGCACTCTCTCTGCCTTCGATACCATGACTGAGGTGCCCTTGAGCAAGGCATCGAACCCCCAATTGCTCCCCGGGCGCTGGAGCAATGGCTGCCCACTGCTCCGGGTGTGTGTTCACGGTGTGTGTGTGCGTTTGTTCACTATTCACTGCTGTGTGTGTGCACATGGATGGGTTAAATGCAGAGCACCAATTTCGAGTATGGGTCACCATACTTGACAATACGTCACGACTTTCACTTTCACGACTTTCAAAATGATAGTTTTCATTATACCATGCAACTATCACTTCTGAAACTTTATAGTGTGTAAGCGGCCTAAAAGCAATGAGTGTTTTTCTGTTCAAAAATATTAACAACATAATAGACTGCAGCAGCTCTATTAGGCTGTATTCTAAATAATATTTAAAATACTATTAAAACAAATTACGATAGTCTTAGTAAGTTAGCTACTTTTCACATTCTTAGTTACTAGTTAGAAATAATCAAGACAAAATCATGTGTAGGTCTAAAGATATAAAAGATGCCGTTTAGTTTTTTTGTTAGTTTGTTTGTTTTTTACTTTCTTGGATTTTCTGTGGATTTTTGTGGTATTGCTCTATCAGGTTTGCATTCCTGTTAGGAAAAGTTAGGAACAAATTAGAAAAGCAGCAGTAGCTAATGAAAAAGCAGAGGCAGGTTTCATCAACGTAGCCCATCAGGCCTGGAGGAGGCCTGTTACATCCACTTTTAGCCAAGCTGTCTGCTGTCGGAACATTTCATCTTTGATAATAATCCTAACAAATTGAATTTCCTTCTTGGTCTCTGCTTATGCATTCCTGAAGTCATCTTGCAGTGGTACGGTCCACTGGAGAGGCAGAATGCTGATGAGCCCCACACTGCCACTCCAGCTTCATGCACAGACAAATGGAAAGTGAAAGCTCCATTGAGCACACCTGGCAAAATAGGAAAGGTGGAGTAGACGGGAAAAGACACCCGCACTCTACCTGTCTAACAGGCATCTGCCTGAGCCGCCCAGGGACCTGCAGCAGATGGGAAGGGTCTTTCTCGAGATGTATCATGCTAAAAGAGGCTTGCCTGAAACTGCATCAAAATCCTGCCTTTATCTGATTTACCATTATTATACTCATTAATAATGTTCATTTTGAATTTGATGGAGGGTTGTTTGTGAATGGTGTATCGTTATGACATTGATAAGCAGAAGAGGATGTTTTCATTTCCTTACCGGGAGGTGAAGAGCTGATTTGGTTCAGTTGTACTTGTTTCTTTTCCTTCCCTTTCCTATTTTTTGTCTGCTTGATTTGATCCTATCTGAATGAGAATTTGTAGAGGACTCGTTGGTATTCACAAGGACAGCCGTTCCCACAGCATATCAAACAGAGCGCGTCTCAAGAGCGACGTACAGTCATTGTGAATTTCTTCTCCGGGTGTTTCGCTGGGAATACCTACGGCACTTATGCTAACACAATCAAAGTCCTTTTTGGCCTTTTTCATCAAGATGGACAATGTTAGTTGCAAACATAAGATAGCTCATCATGATGAGTGTGTGCTTTTGTCAGTGAGATTTTCCTTGTGTACACTGCTGATATTCCTCTCACAAGCTCGCTGAAGAAATGTGAGTGCAAATTGTATGTTTACACCATAAACATTTGGATCCTGAGGCATAATCACGCAAAGCATTGATTTAAAGGGGTCAACTTCAAAATCTAGAAGTTGCTAGCTTTTTATTTGTCTCCTAAAGTCCACTTAGGTTAGAGAGGGATTCATAGGTTGTAATTTAGTTATCTTTACTCAGGCCCTTAGAAGTAAACGGGCTGTTTTCACTACTGTACCTTTAAATGTGGAATAGCAGCTCAGTTTAAAATTCTCACTTAGTAACAGGTTTTTTTTAGTTTGATTGCGTCATTTACTGTGTAAATACAGTATATATATTTCTTGTATATTTTCATATATTTAAATGTATATGATGAATACTCACGACCCTAGTCTTTAGAGAGAGCCTGTATATTATTCATAAGTTGCAAAATGCTGAATAGATTTTCATATGCAAATGTGGGGAGTTACATTTGTGTTGAATAGCATATATACGGAGAGGGGGTTCTGTTTTGATGCAAAGTTTTGATGCCTGTATATATTACCGATGAAAAGTTTGGGGTCAGTAAGATATTTTTTTGGAAAGACATTAATACTTTTATTCAGCAGGGATACACTAAATTGATCAAAAGTGACAGCAAACACATTTATCATGTTACAAAAGATTTCTATTTCAGATAAATGCTGTTCTTTTGAACTTTCTATTCATCAAAGAATCCTGAAAAAAGTATCTAATTTACACAAAAATATTAAGCAGCACAGCTGTTTTCAACTTTTATAATAATAGGAAATACTTTTTGAGCAACAAATCAGCATATTACAATGATTTCTGAGGATCATGTGACACTGAAGGTGTAATGATGCTGAAAATTCAGCTTTACTATCAAAGGAATAAATTACATGTTAAAATGTATTAAAAATATAAAATAGTTATTTGAAATTGTAGTAATATTTCACAATATTACTGTTTTGTTTAGTTTATTTTAAACTTTATTAAAACTTGTCTTGTAAAAAGTTGAAGCAATGTTTAAATGTTTAAGAGGAAAAGTAGCAGAATAGTCTTGTAGAGTCATGAAAGGCCACTAATGCTACAACTTAGTTACAAACTTGAGTCAGAATAGTGATGTTATTTAAACCTTTTTTTTTTTTTGCAGTAAAATTTCCATCAGTTGTTTGGTTGCAGTGTGCAGGAAGCTTTGAAAATTGTAAATATTAGAGTATGTCTGCATAGAACATCAAGCTCTTCTCTTTCAAAAGAGCAAGGAAAATCCTGCTTTCTGTAAAATGTCCCTCTTAGAGTCTGAAGTAGACTGATCAAAAATTAAAAATGCATTTCCCCTCTCATCTTCACAGCATCAAATAAAAATAAGACACACAATGAGTGAGAACCGAATCAAGCTGTCAGAGAAGATCTTCTAGCAAGTAGGTGAAACGCGTCCGATGAAAAATGGATTGATACTAAAGGCTGAAAACTTTCTAACAAGGTGCTCCTCACCCCAGTAAGGACGATTAAACTTGGGTGCGTGGTTTCCTCGCCACTCTTATTGTGTTTTTATATTTACAGCTAACCATAAGGCTACTAACATTTTACAGGTTTTATGTCGGTGCTGGAGGAATGAAATAAGAGGCGTGTCAAGCACGTCCTTCGATGTTTGCAGCGAATTAAAGGATAGAACACAAGCAGGGGACTGTTTTTGAACTCTTGAAGGCAGTCCGTGTGTGTGTCGCATGTGAGAATCAGAGCTCATCATGTCTTTATGGCAAATACTGATGCAACTATGTCCGTGAGGGTCATTGTTTCCTAAAGCTTGGTTAAATGCCATGTGGGGATGCTTTGCACTCTTGAGATTTAGGAGATTTATTTGCCGTAGAGGTGAGCAGGTGTCTGCTTGTAGACATGACTTCCCTCTGAGATGAAGAACTGGAGAGATAGAGAAGGGGGAAGAGGAGGATGAACATCAGTCTGACCGAACATTTCAGTGCTAGCGCAGTCGGAGATTAATCTTAGAATGATTATCCTATGATTAGCATTGAGTGTTTACTTTAATTACTACAGCTCTTGATTGCTGCAAACCCTCAAGCATAAACATTTTTGTGATGTATTATTGAGTTGAATTTAAATGTTTTGTGAGGAAAGGAGGCCAGTTATGATGTGTCTGCCTCTTTTATTCAGGCCTGCAGTAATATTGAGCACAGAGAACATTGAGAAAAGAAACTACAACAAATTACAGTTTTTGCTTAAAGTCTGTGTAAAGCAATATTAAATATGTGCTCTAAGTTTGTCACACCACAGAAAAAATGTGTTATTAACCACCCAGCCAAATTTGAATGAGAAAAAAAAACACCAAGTAAATAAAATAAAGTATCAAAATATTGAAAAAATAAGCAGTTGCTCCAGTGCGTCAGAGAGACCGGCCCAAAAAATCCTGAACAAAAAAATTGTAAAAAACTGTTTAATGGTCTAACTCCACAATTCAGTACTACATAGTTCTACATAGTTCTACTCTACATAGTCTTTGTAATGTGGTTTCAGCAATATATTTCTATATGTTTAGAAACAATTCTCTGAATGGCCTTTACACAGACTTTAAGTGAAAAGCATCCATAGGTAGTGGCTTGTTGTAGTTTCTGGATTTTGTGGTCCCATTTTCCCCAATATCAAAAGAAAAAAATCCACAATAGCATTTCTATGAATTTGAAAAAGAGGGAAAAAAAATATCCAGAGATTGATTACAAAAGATGTCAAATGCCATCACTCCCCCAGCCAATGTATTAGTAACTAGTTTTCTGTAATTTAATGACAAAGTAATAAAACACAAAGTATAAATGTACATTAATGTTTTCAAAAATGAAAAAAAAAAAAAAAAAAAAACTGCTAGATTTAGGATGTTAATTTCTGTGGAAATGCATTCTCGCTCTCTGTGATAAGGGTCCATTAGCATACTGTAAATGTGGTCCAGACCTTGGATTGGTTAGATCTGGACCTTGAATCATATTTTATATATATATAGTGTGTGTGTGTGTGTGTGTGTGTGTGTGTGTGTGTGTGTGTGTGTGTGTGTGTGTGTGTGTGTGTGTGTGTGTGTGTGTGTGTTATGTGTGTGTCTGCAAATTTAACAACCAAAGCTCAAAGTATGACAATCCTAGAATTTATTTTGTAATTCCTGACATGCTTAATGCTTTTTTAATTTCATCTTTGAGCAACATATGGGCTCCAGAAACAGTCTGATTGTTCTAAGCTTTGCTAGTAGAGAAATTCAGAGGATGGACCTCGTGGAAGTTGAATTGAATACCCATGAGTTTAAAGGATCTCAACTCCTCAGAGAAGGAGCTCCAGGATGGAACCTGATTGGCAGCAGGTCCACCCATAAAGTCCACCCATAAATTTTTATCATAGTACCCAAAAACAGAGGAAATCTACTTTAATGTATGGTCCTTGCGTTTTGTGTCCTCCATTCTGTAGAGACGACTATAGTAAACCCATAAAATGGCCATAAAGCAATGCCCATCTTTCCTCGCCCACACCGGTCACTCTCAGATGTTTCTCAATCGCTCTGACCTCAAGGACACTATGTCTCTCTCAGCTGTCACCTGGAGTCTCACTGGGCCTTGGACTCCATCTCCTCCTTTCATTCCATTTTTACAGGCCTCATTGATATGCTCCACAGCAGCTCGGCTGCATCTGTCTACATTCTCCACCATGTGCTCTACAGCAGGTTTGTGACCCCTTGACATTTCGCCCATTTAACTGAAACAGCAATTCAGGAGCCTGTACATGAGCTTAAAGTGTCTGGATGTGGATATATAAATGCAAACGAGTCAATTTAAAGAACTTGCAATTGGATCTTTTTTCTTTAACAAATTCATTTGCATTAATTGCTACATCCAGTACCGGAATCTAAAAGCCTCATTATATCTCTCAGCACATGCAAAACATGGCTTTCTTAATCAGTATCTGTATCTTGTTTACCTATAAAAACATCTCTAAAACTGGATACATTTACTGCCATAACATAATAGCATCTCTTATATTAAGTTTGTATTTTTTAGTACTTTGACAAATAGTGTTTGTTTATTTGTTGTGTTCATAAATCTAACTACTGTATATTTAGTGAGGTTTTTGCCTAAAATTAGAAAGCATTTTGCCAGCGGCGTAAGAAAAATACACTTACTGTACATCAGCGGTTCTCAATTCTAGTGCCTGCAGCGTCTTCACACATAGACGAAACTTACTAGAGTGTGACATAAATGCATCTGTAAATAAATACAATTTAAATTCACGTCTCGTACACTTTAATGACCTTTAATATACGCTCGCTTCGAACCTGGATCATGGCGGAATATCCAGTGATGTCCACTTCGCAGGGCACTTACGTTCGAATTGAACATACGTCTGAAGCGATAAGAGATACACGCAAAATGTGCAGAGCGGGGGGGCGCGAGGACTGCAATTGAGAACCGTTGCTGTACATCAAAATGCATCCAATAAAACAAGCATTATATTACGCTTCTTGAGTAAATCATCCTGATGTTTAAATAATATTTTTGTCTTGTTTTCCAGTAAAAAAATGATACAGAAAATGAGTGTATATCGGCTGAGACGCACTTCTCTCACTTACATATTTCAGATGGTATATACACTGTTTAAAGAGCCATTGCACAGCACAATTGATTTGTCTGAGCTTTAGGGGAAACACGGCGATTGCGCTGACAGAAGTCAGATTCACTGCACCCAGGTGTCCTGGCTCTAAGTCGTCCTTTTTTTCAAATCAAAGCTCGGAGCCTTGCTCTTGTGAAGTGTGGAGAAATCTGCAGATGGAGGATTTAAAAGGTTTGCCGCTGACTGTCTTTGGTTCTCTGGCGCTGTGAGGTGTCATGAAAGATTTCTCTGCCTTTGTAGAAACATGTTGCGATAACCTTTGCTTGATTGCTTCTGTTTGTTTGCTCGCACTGAGGAATGGGCATAAATAGGCGACTCTATAATTGTGGATTTCCGTGAAGTTGATGCCGCTGGTTGATGTAAATTGAGGAACCGGTGATGGTCCTGCATATTTACTTCATCTTTGATGGTATATGACTTTGTGCCTGCGCCGGGTAGCGTTACAGCGAACTGGCACCTTTTCTAACTGTGCCTCTTTCATGTCTGCCTGCAGGTGATGTGGCCCCCTACTTCAAAACGGAGCCGGGACCTCCAGAGATCCACCTAGAAGGGAACCGTCTGGTCATGACCTGCCTGGCGGAGGGCAGCTGGCCTCTAGAGTTCAAATGGATGCTCAACAACACAGATATCACAGACTTCTCCCCAGAGTACAAGTGAGTGTCAGCTTTCATCTTAAGGCTTTCTGGAGATGAAGTCCTGCTCAGAACTGTCTCAAGGTTACAATGAGAGAGAACAGCAGAGGCTCACGGTTAATATGAAAGACAAAAAGTCTAATATTAATCCCGCCTGCAGCTTTTCTTCTGTACAACCCGCACATTTATTCACTGTCTGTGGCAGGTATATTAAATTTGTTCAAAACATGACCATTAACCCTTAGAACAATATTCTTATCCTGCTGTTGTGGTTTATGAATCCGTTTAAGGAATCTTTCTCATTACTTAAATAATGTGTAGTTTTTAATGAAAGCAGTTTGGAATTTAAAGAACATATTTAAAAAAAAATAAATAAATACTGCACATTTTTTTTATTATTATTAAAAAAAAGTGTTAAACATTTAACCTCTCAAAATATGAAGCTTGTGTATTTGTTAAAGCACTTACTTTATTTCATCTGTACAAAGGTTATTATGCAACTCCTATTTTTCTCAAAACTAACAGATTTAGAGTTTTTTTTTTTTTTTTTCTTTCTGTCAAATCAAGGTCACATTAAAACTGGCTTGGAAACTTTAATCAGGCCTTCATTTATTTTTTGATAATGCAGCATTTCAAATGTCTGTTATAGATGTTATTGTATTACAATATAAAATATGAAAATAACAATTTAAACTGTGAAGATTTACTGTAAACAAAAGAGTGAAATCATGAAAGTCAATGTGAAAAACAAAGTCAAGGTAAATATAACTTGTGAATGGAATATTTTATAGTGTGATGAAATTGAAATTGCGACTGTATTTTCTTCCCTATTGTGAGGTATATCTGAGTGAAATGTCTTATCAAACAAAAAAGTGTAGAACGGGACTTGATTTTATCCATCAGGTATTGACTGGATTGTGGACGGTGTTAATGTTTGGTAATAGCTCTGATTGTTTAATGTGATGTAGTGAAAAAAAGCCTGGAAATGGAACTTATAAAATACCCCCAAAAAATGTCAAACGTTGTCTAAATTGTCCAATTATCAGTGGGACTATTGTTCTAGCTGTATGAATGTTTAAAGAGCACCTATTCTGCACCTTTTTACAAGATGTAATATAAGTCTCAGGTGTCCCCAGAATGTCTGTGAAGTTTTAGCTCAAAATACCCCACAGATAATTTATTACATCATTTTGAATGCCTATTTTGAGTGGAAGCAGAAACAGAAACTGCTGCTCCCCGCCCCCTTTTGCAGTATAGGGCTGTACCTTGTAAGTTACCTCAGATACAAAAAAACATCTGTTTGGTTTTAATTATCATGACTATTACACTGAAATCATGCATTTTAAAGCCATATCAGTTTAAACTTCTGATGGTTTTCTGCGCGCACACACCCGAAGCACGTGAACAGAAAGCGGCTGTCACACACCATGCGAATACTAAACTAAGTTCTTTCATGTCTTATTGCGCTTAAACTGTTAAATACACAAAAGTTTATGTTAAAACACACATAAGTTACATAAACACAGTCGGTTATGTATGTGAAGGTAAACAGCCAGAAAGAAATTGCATATTTATATGAGATCTGTGTGTTAAGTGACGGCAGCATAATAGACAGTACCTATACTGCTGTCTACGCTGTTAAAGGGATAGTTCATGCAAAAATTAAAATTCTGTCATTAATTAAGATTAGGATATTTTTAATGAAATCCGAGAGCTCTGTGACCTTCCATAGACAGCAAGCGCCATTTTGGAGAGTATCACCACGCATGCGCGTGCTTTCCTCTGAACGTAAACAAGGCGCAGCGCATGCATGTTCTACGTCAGCAGCATCACGCACATGCATTGTTTACGTGCAGGAAAAGCATGTGCATGTGTCGTGATACTCTCCAAAATGGCGCTATAGGGTGACGCAGAGAAGAAGAATTGTTGAATAAAGTCGTTCTTTTTGTTTTCTTTGCACACAAAAAGTATTTCGTAGCTTCCTGAAATTACGGCTGAAGCACTGATGTCACATGGACTATTTTAACAATGTTCTTACTACGTTTCTGTACCTTGATCGTGTTAGTACCCTTGCTGCCTATTGGGGATCAGAGAGCGCTCGAATTTCATCAAAAATATCTTAATTTGCATTCCGAAGTTGAACAGAGGTCTTACGGGTTTGGAACGACATGAGGGTGAGTAATTAATGACAGAATTTTAATTTTTGGGTGAACTATCCCTTTAATATGACATAAACAATAAAATCAAACAGAAAATCACTCACTGCTTTGGACTGAATATTGCTTCTATTGAGACATTTCTTACTTGAATGCTTCTTTTAGATGCTCTAGCGTGAAGATAAACGGTGGATTGTGTGTGTGCGGCTCACTCAGGGCGGGGTGTCTGCTAATACGGCAGTGTCCATCAACAGTGGTGGGCGTGGCTTGTAAAATGTGAATTCACATTGTACAGATTCTACGAACGGCTTGTTCTGAGACACTGCTTATGATTTATGGGGATTAAAAAAAAGGAGTGGTTGGATTATTTAATCACTGCAGGGTGGCTGTGTACACACACTGCCAACACACATTTATGTTCAAACAACACGTAAAAGTGAATTTTGCATAATAGGTGTCCTTTAAATGATTCTTCTTTAAATACATTCTCATGCTAAGTCTGTTGAAGCAGTATTTTAATGTTTATTTTAATGCAATGCCTTCTCCCATAGACTTCATTGTAATCGGATTACTGTCGACACAGTTTTTGTTTGCTTTTACAAACTGAGAGACGAGTCGACATTATTTTCTGTGACAGATGCTGTCGACGGAGCTTAACTTGTATTGAACCTGGAACGTGCCTTTAATTAAAAATGAAATTACTAGAAGTGAAGTGCATTCAAATAATTTTTAATTAAGTTTTTTTTTTTTTCTAGAGAGAGAGAGAGAGAGAGAGATTCCTCTAGTTTATGCAGTAGTACATTTAATCAACGATATAATTTCCTAGTTGAGGTCTCTCCATGCCTTATGTTTAATTTCTCAGTAATGATAGCCTCTTAGCCTGACCTTTTTTAATCAGCGTTCAGCCTCTGTAGCATTCAGCATTTCCTCAGATGTGTGGAGTTAAAGCTGCTGAAGAATTGGCCCTACGGGTTTCTTCTGTCTTAATAGAAGAGTCTGCAGCGCTGCCCGGCTCTCTTCAGAGACGAATAATACTTTCATTCGTTACCTGAAGTGCACTGCCGACACCTGATTCACAGTTAATGTCAAATTTTACATTAGATGTTTTGATTTATCTTCCATTTAGGAGTCGTATACATGCTAAAGTAGGTGTTTCGCATCTTTGCTCCTTCCCGTGTCAAGTGTTTCTACATTTTGTCCTTCTATAGAACTGGTTTGCTCTAATTGGTATTGCTTTTCTCATTATCTTTCATCACCTAAACAGCGCACTCAGAGCTGCCACCGTATTGCTATTGAATTTCTGCGATGGAAGAAAACCACCACTGAGATGCACAAACCCACCGGATGGCATTTTCAAAGACGTAAACAGATTCGGCTAAGTAGTGAACAACAGCGCATTAGTCATGTATTCAGCGTATTCGGAAATGCCAACAGATTTTAATGCCCAGGCGTTCGCCATCTCTGCTTTTGGTCGAAGTGGCCTTTTGGCTGAAATCTGATATTTGTCATCATAGGTGGGCATGGAGAGGAGTTCCTGTGCGTCGTTTTGATGTGCTCTGTTCACGCTAATGTGTGAGCTGGCGAAAAAAAGGATAGTCGTGACTGCGAGGGTGAACCTTTTAAACCCGACCTCTCTAAATGGGAACACATTTGAGTCGAATATCCTTGAATTTGTTGGCAAATAGCAGGGAACTGTTGTTTTTCCTGCTTTTTTTTATCATCCTGGGATGTGAACTAAAGTTGTTGATTCTGTTTTTCTCTCTTAGGTACACCATCACCTCTCTCCAGCGCTCCAATATGGGTGTTTATCAGTGTGTGGTGAGAAACAGGATGGGCGCTCTGCTTCAGAGAAGAGCCGAGATACAAGTGGCATGTGAGTTGATGTAGATCAGATCAGAGCTTTGCATTGGAGTCTGTTCCTGTTCTATGATGTTGTATGACTTCAGACAACTTATACAGTTGTGGTCAAAATTTTACATACACTTTGCAGTATCTGCAAAATGTTAATTATTTTACCAAAATAAGAGGGATCATACAAAATGCATGTTATTTTTTATTTAATACTGACCTGAATAAGATATTTCCATAAAAGATGTTTACATGTAGTACACACGAGAATATTTGTTGAATTTATTAAAATGACCTCGTTCAAAAGTTTACATGCACTTCATTCTAAATACTGTGTTGTTACCTGGATGATCCACAGCTTTTTTTTTTTTTTTGTGATAGTTATTCATGAGTCCCTTCTTTGTCCTGAACAGTTAAACAGCCCACTGTTCTTCAGAAAAATCCTTTAGGTTATCCAGCATCTTTTGAGTATTTGAACACTTTCCAACAATGACTGTATGATTTTGAGATCCATCTTTTCTCGCCGAGGACAACTGAGGAATTCATATGCAACTATACATAAGGTTCAAATGCTCACTGATGCTCCAGAAGGAAAAACAATGCATTAAGAGCATTAATGAAGACATGTACATTTTTATTATTTTGGCTAAATATAATATTTTTTCATCTAGTACTGCCCTTCAGAAGCTACAGAAGATACTTACATGTTTCACATAAGTCTAAATAAGTTGAATTTACCATAATTTTCAAATTCAAATGTTTAATTGTTTAAACAGTTTAATTGTTCAGGACAAACAAGTTAATCATGAACAACTATCACAGAACAGAACAAAACAAAACAAACAAAAAAACAGCAGTGGATCATCCAGGTAACAACAGAGTATTAAGAATCAAGTTTGAGGTTTGTATTACTACAATTTAAAGTAACTGTTTTCCATTTTAATATAGTAGTAAATGTATTCTTGTGATGACAAAGCTGAATTTTCAGCATCATTACTCCAGTCTTCAGTGTCACATGCTCCTTCAGAATCAGGATTCTTTGATGAATAGAAAGTTGAAAAGAACAGCATTTATCCACTACAGTGGATATAGTGTGTGTATATATATATATATATATATATATATATATATATATTAGTGCTGTCAATCGATTAAAAAATTTAATCGCGTTAATCACAGTCATGGACTGTGATTAATCATGATTAATCGCAAATTTAAAATACTAGGTATTTTACTTGTAAATGTGTTGAAATAAAGAAATGCATGACAAACTAGTTTAAGGAAACAGAACCTTTCACACCTCCGCCAGGTATGAGACATAATCCTTATTATTCTTTTATCATTATTCTTTTGTTTTTATTCAGCCATTATTAGTCTTTATATTGGCAATACAACGTTTACCAAGCCACATCGCTTCAATCCCAGTATACATTTACCCAACTATTATCAAAAGTATTTCTAAATAAATACAACAAAAAAAATTTTTTGCGACCTTACATGAAGTATTATGACAAAATGTATTATTAAGAAGAATCAGCCCTGTTCTTCAGGTGCATTAGCGCTAACGTTAGCATCATGCTTCATAAGACAATTTATGAGATTAATAGTACACTTTTACTCAGAACTCACTTCAAACCACCATCGAGTGTTTGTAATAACTTCCTTTTGCGATCACGTGTGGAATTTGGTCATTTACTGTTGTTAAAATATGCTATTTATAGCCTTTTATATCGCTGCACAAATTAGCATTTCAGATGTACACATTCATCTCAAGAAAATCACATACAAACCATATCCTATCGTAATCGTGTGTTTATTATCTTATATAATCTATAGTGGCTGTTGTCATGTTTATTTCTGCTGTGTAAAAGCCTTAACATGTATGCTCTGGCTGAAACTCACGTTGTTTGTGATGTTTACAGCCGCCTCTCCGTTCTTAAGTTGCCAGGTATACATTCCAACTATAATACACATTAGTAAAAGGATCTATTTTAATTTTTATTTGTCTATATACACATTGGACGGCCGTGGTACATTATAAAAGTAGCCCAAAAAACCGCAACCCGCCGCTCTGTTATTTTTCCCGCGACTGTATTTTCAAAATAGCCCAATTATGCCGTTACCCTGGCAACACTGGTTCGCTGTATCCTCATCACACACTGATAGATAACCTTCCGCGCTGCGATGACGGGAAGAAGTTGGGGTCAAACCTTATCAAACGATTAATTTGCGTTAAAAAAAAATATTAACGCGTTAAAATTTTTTGATTAATCGCATGCGTTAACGCGTTAATGTTGACACCCCTAATATATATATATATATATATATATATATATATATATATATATATGTGTACAGTGGGTACGGAAAGTATTCAGACCCCCTTAAATTGCTCACTCTTTGTTATATTGCAGCCATTTGCTAAAATCATTTAAGTTCATTTTTTTCCTCATTAATGCACACACAGCACCCCATATTGACAGAAAAACACAGAATTGTTGACATTTTTGCAAATTTATTAAAAAAGAAAAACTGAAATATCACATGGTCCTAAGTATTCAGACCCTTTGCTCAGTATTTAGCAGAAGCACCCTTTTGATCTAATACAGCCATGAGTCTTTTTGGGAAAGATGCAACAAGTTTTTCACACCTGGATTTGGGGATCCTCTGCCATTCCTCCTTGCAGATCCTCTCCAGTTCTGTCAGGTTGGATGGTAAACGTTGGTGGACAGCCATTTTTAGGTCTCTCCAGAGATGCTCAATTGGGTTTAAGTCAGGGCTCTGGCTGGGCCATTCAAGAACAGTCACGGAGTTGTTGTGAAGCCACTCCTTCGTTATTTTAGCTGTGTGCTTAGGGTCATTGTCTTGTTGGAAGGTAAACCTTCGGCCCAGTCTGAGGTCCTGAGCACTCTGGAGAAGGTTTTCGTCCAGGATATCCCTGTACTTGGCCGCATTCATCTTTCCCTCGATTGCAATCAGTCGTCCTGTCCCTGCAGCTGAAAAACACCCCCACAGCATGATGCTGCCACCACCATACTTCACTGTTGGGACTGTATTGGACAGGTGATGAGCAGTGCCTGGTTTTCTCCACACATACCGCTTAGAATTAAGGCCAAAAAGTTCTATCTTGGTCTCATCAGACCAGAGAATCTTATTTCTCACCATCTTGGAGTCCTTCATGCGGGCTTTCATGTGTCTTGCACTGAGGAGAGGCTTCCGTTGGGCCACTCTGCCATAAAGCGATTAATACCCACCTAACATTAAAGTTTTTAAATATACTTTTATATTGCAATAATTTCACATTCAATCTTCAAATTAATGTACAAACAACATAAAGACAGTGTATTTTTAATATTTGATTAATGGAATCTATTTTTTATGACTGAAGGCCAGTATCACTGAGTACCAATTAATACTAATTTCCCTATAAAAAATCCCCCCCCCCCCCCCCCCCCCCATTTAACCATTGACTATAGCCATTCAACATTACATTATAATTAAGAGCTATCAATTTTAACATTTATTAGACTTTAAAAATAACTTCTAATTTAAAACAATCTTCACATAAACCCATTATAATAATGTCATATTTAGCTATCTGTGCCCCTCAGCAAAAATTTACAATTGAATAAAGTTATCAAACACTAAATTCTAAACTAAATACAGATGAATCCTTAAAGCTATGCAGGTTATTGATTTCCTCTTTTTTTCTTTTGTTCTTGATGAACAGACATCACAGCCTCTGGGTTATTAGGGTTTTTTGGCTGCAATTTCTTTAAGAGATACCGCTGCTGAACGTGACGTGGATCTGAGCATCGTTATTTTCTCTCAACTCTCTTTACCTTTTCTGACCCATTTCAGGTCGGACCAATTTCAGTCTCTACTAATGAGCTGACGAGTTGAATCGGGTGTGTTAGATGAGGGAGACAGTGCTGGGATGCTCCTGGACAGTTTTGAAAACTATGGAACGATTTTCCGGACTATTTTCAAATAGAATTGAAAATTGTATTTTCAATTGCGTTTTCCATATGTGGACGCATAAATTGTGACATAATCCAAATGCAATTGCAAATCTTGCATTACCGTTTGCATTTTCGCTTTTGCGAACGCACAGTGACTGTCACATTTCAAATGAAAAAGCAAAGTCTATTTGCAACTGTATTTCCCATGTCTTACGAGTTATGAACGTGTCATATTTAAATAGCAATATTAATTACCACATTTGCTTTTTCACTTTCTCTGCGCCACGCATATAACCTGCCAAAACTCAAATGGAATCGCAATTCCTTTTGCGATTCCATTTGTGAATGGCCCCATTGGGACGGGACAGGACCCCCCCATCTGAGGGTTGTCCCCCCTAAAAATATCATTACAAGCAACTCTGTGTCTTGAAAATAATATAATGGACATATAATTAAAATAATTGTGTAAGTAGTAAAACAAAATAAACGCAAAAAAGCGTTTTAAGTTCAGAAATGTTTTGATTCTCCCATCCCTTGCCTAACAGTGGTTTGGTCCACTGCCACGATACACTCAGGACACGAGCCCGGTGGGAGCAGTGTTGCCAAGTCCGCGGTTTTCACGCGGAATTGGGATACTTTTACGCTCTTTCCGCGGGATGTTTTTCACGTCCGCGGGTTGGAGCGACCCCAATAACGTGATATTTAGCCCCTGGAAAGCGACATTTATCAGGGGAACCCCACCAAAAAACGTGTATTTTACCCCACCGGAACGCGATTTTTACCGAAAATCCCCCCTGAAAAGCTATTGGGCTAGTTTTGACTAGCAATTGGGCGGGTTTTGCTGTGAAAACCTGGCAACCCTGGGTGGGAGAGAGCAATGTTCCACTGCGGTCAAGCCAGCCGCCAAACCGAAATGCATGGTCAATCTAGCCGCCGCGCTGTTTTGTTGTACGCGCATATACAATGCATTACGGCGATCTTCCGCCGGTCTTTCGCCTGCATTCACTCAGGCAAATTTTTTTTTTAAATTTATTTATTTATTTTTAACTGCTTAACTTATACATACAAACAAGAACAGGGAAATAAGAGTAAGCGTAATATATATTAAGAAAATTAATTATACAACTTAATAAAGTAATATCAGATTAACTGTCTGTAATATTATTATAATAATCTCTAAAAAAACGTATTTAAAATAGGCCTTATAAAATGAAATTGTCTAAAAGTGTTAAGTAACAGCTTAATAATTAAGGTTCAAACAAAATGATATCAAAATAACTGATGTTGAATTACAAAATAAAAGCCCCCCAAAATCTCATATCCAACCTGTTTTGCTTAGCATTTCAGATCGCTTTAAAAAGGAAAGTCCCTGTTACCACAGACTAGTTTCACTTTAGATTGATAGTAGACCTTCTCAGGTTGTCATTCACCCAAAATCAGGCAAGTCTGATGTTGCATTACAAAATAAAAGCCCTCCAAAATTCTCATATCCAACCTGTTTTGCTTGGCATTTCAGACAGCTCTAAAAAGGAAAGTCCCTGTTACCACAGATTAGTTTCACTTCAGATTGATAGTAGACCTTCTCAGGTTGTCACACACCAAAAATCAGGTAAGTCTGATGTTGCATTACAAAATAAAAGGCCTCCAAAATCTCATATTCAACCTGTTGTGCTTGGCATTTCAGATAGCTCTAAAAAGGAAAGTCCCTGTTACCACAGACTAGTTTCACTTCAGATTGATTGTAGACCTTCTCAGGTTGTCACTCACCCAAAATCAGGCAAGTCTGATGTTGCATTACAAAATAAAAGCCCTCCAAAATCTCATATCCAACCTGTTTTGCTTGGCATTTCAGACAGCTCTAAAAAGGAAAGTCCCTGTTACCACAGATTAGTTTCACTTCAGATTGATAGTAGACCTTCTCAGGTTGTCACACACCAAAAATCAGGTAAGTCTGATGTTGCATTACAAAATAAAAGCCCTCCAAAATCTCATATTCAACCTGTTGTGCTTGGCATTTCAGATAGCTCTAAAAAGGAAAGTCCCTGTTACCACAGACTAGTTTCACTTCAGATTGATTGTAGACCTTCTCAGGTTGTCACTCACCCAAAATCAGGCAAGTCTGATGTTGCATTACAAAATAAAAGCCCTCCAAAATCTCATATCCAACCTGTTTTGCTTGGCATTTCAAATAGCTCTAGTTTTACTTCAGACTGATAGTAGACCTTCTCAGGTTGTCACTCACCAAAAATCAGGCAAGTCTGACGTTGCCTTACAAAATAAAAGCCCTGTGTATATATTAATAAACCCATAATATGAAATTCACAGAGTAAATTCACAGTTTAAACAGAGCAATTTCATCTCACATGTTCACATATAAAAATACTTCATGACGTTTTCATTTACAAACTCTTTTCCTATCTAGGCCCACTTTGGGTTTCATATCGAATGTTCCTAAAGTTTTTGAACAGGGACACAGACCAGAATTATCAAGACTAATTTAAAAGGAAAAAATAAATAATTGAAATAAGAAGAGATATAAGATAGATATTCAAATCCACATTAACAAATGGATTAAAGTGTCACAACACATCCAAAGATGAATATGAAGGTAGGTAATAAAAAACAATTGTTTATGGTTTATGGTTTTTTGTTCATCCACATCAGACATTCCTGAAATTATGCTATCTGAAGTTATCTGAAATGCCAAGCAAAACAGGTTGGATATGAGATTTTGGGGGGCTTTTATTTTGTAATGCAACATCAGACTTGCCTGATTTTTGGTGTGTGACAACCTGAGAAGGTCTACTATCAATCTGAAGTAAAGATAGTCTGTGGTAACAGGGACTTTTCTTTTTAGAGCTATCTGAAATGGCATGCAAAACAGGTTGAATATGAAATTTTGGAGGGCTTTTATTTTGTAATGCAACATCAGACTTGCCTGATTTTTGGTGTGTGACAGCCTGAGAAGGTCTACTATCAATCTGAAGTAAAGCTAGTCTGTGGTAACAGGGACTTTCCTTTTTAGAGCTATCTGAAATGCCAAGCAAAATAGGTTGGATATGAGATTTTGGAGGGCTTTTATTTTGTAATGCAACATCAGACTTGCCTAATTTTTGGTGTGTGACAACCTGAGAAGGTCTACTATCAATTTGAAGTAAAGCTAGTCTGTGGTAACAGGGACTTTCCTTTTTAATGCAATCTGAAATGCCAAATAAAACACCCTTTATATGAGATTTTGGAGGGCTTTTATTTTGTAATGCAACATCATACTTACCTGATTTTGGGTGAGTGACAATCTGAGAAGGTTTACTATCTATCTGAAGTGAAACTAGTCTGTGGTAACAGGGACTTTTCTTTTTTGAGCTATCTGAAATGCCAAGCAAAACAGGTTGGATATGAGATTTTGGAGGGCTTTTATTATGTAATGCAACATCATACTTACCTGATTTTTGGTGTGTGACAACCTGAGAAGGTCTACTATCAATCTAAAGTGAAACTAGTCTGTGGTAACAGGGACTTTCCGGTTTAAAGCGATCTGAAATGCTAAGCAAAACAGGTTGGATATGAGATTTTGGGGGGCTTTTATTTTGTAATTCAACATCAGTTATTTTGATATCATTTTGTTTGAACCTTAATTACTAGGCTGTTACTTAACACTTTTAGACAATTTTATTTTAAAAGGCCTATTTTAAAGACGTTTTTTAGAGATTATTATAATAATATTAGAGACAGTTAATCTGATATTACTTTATTAATTAGTATAATTAATTTTCTTAATATATATTTCCCTTACTCTTATTTCCCTGTTCTTGTTTTTATGTATAAGTTAAGCAGTAAAAAAAAAAAATAATAAAATTAAAAAAAAAAAAACGAATAAATTGGCTGAGTGAACGCAGGCGAAAGACCGGCGGAAGATCGCCGTAATGCATTGTATAGATTGACCATGCATTTCGGATTGGCGGCTGGCTTGACCGCAGTAAAGTTCCTTAGTAGTTATGTGTAAGTAATTAGGCTGTCAAGGCTATTTTATTCTTTTTAAACATCTGGTGAAATTATTCTTTCTCTTTAATACAGATGATGCTGGATCATTAATAAATTAGTCATGACAAAAAATAATGATATCCGATGTATTTTCTATGAGCAATTTATAAGGTTACCAAGCTTAACACCGTAGCTTGTCACCCACTACAACTAACACAGCGATAAACCTGTGTGTGAACTGATATTAGGCTAATATTGTAGACCTACCGATGTGTTGGGTTTTGCTCAGTATGATGTTAAGAGGCAGGTTTAATGCGGTTGAATATCTAAAGAGACGTACTCGGTCCCAGACCAAACCTAAAATACTATGGAGGACGCAAAATAATCATTATAATATGACCGCGTGGTGAACCATGAACCGAACTCATATTTAAACACGGTCTCCATGCTGTTTACACATGCTGTGTACACATATCTATCCTTACAAGTACAATTTTGGCTGTATTATTTGTGTCCCCTTCAAAAATTGCTCTTGAGATATTTTATGTTTCTTGTCCCCCCCCCCCCCCCTCCCCCTCCCCCTCCCCCTCCCCCTCCCCCTCCCCCCCCTACTGTTAGATGAAATTTACGCCCCTGAACTGATCACGACATTGCATGCTCATAGTTTTTTTCGCGATTTGATATGAAATGAGACAGGCTATGCGCGCGCCAGCGCCTTTGTGCGTGTAATTGAAGATCACGCGCTACGAGCACAGTACCATTTCCATGCTCATTTGACTCGTGCCTGGCGCTGAAGTGAAGCTGGAGTGCGCGTCTTTAATGGCTCCCATTTGATGTGGTCGTAAAGACGCTTTGCGACTGAATAAATGCACTTCTTGTCAAGAAAAAAAGAGACAGAATTAGCAGTTATGAGTGGGGTGGCCAACCCTAGGCCCCATCCCTGCGTTAACAGCGTTAAATAAATTTAATGTGTTAAGCTGAAAAAATTAATCGCCTGCGTTAACGCGCTAATTTTGACAGCATATATACTTTTATGGCGCTCTTGCATCCTTTCTGAAGTTTAAAACTCCTCATTTTTAGTAAATGCATGGGGAAAAGAAAAAACGTAGATTCTCTTCCTTGCACTTACATGCGAAGACCTGATTGATACCTGGATTTACACTGAATGAAGAAGATGGCTGTGGTAGAAAAGCTGACTTTTTATGCTTGGACCTTTACTCTAGTGTTTAAAACATGCTCTAAAGGTTCACACTGACCCAGACTGACTGTTCCAGACACTTCAGCATTTCAGCTCAGAAAAACATTCAGCCATGATGGAGTTTTCACAAAAAAGGCCACACTGTAAAAAATAAATAGAGAAAACATAAAAAAAATAAGGCAACTTGATGCAGTAAGACTTTTGAGTTCTCTCAACGATAGTATTTTAGTTCTTCTCAGTAAAGATACTTTGTTCAGCCAATGTAAATTTGTTATTTCATGCAGTGCTGATTGTCTTATTTTGCTAATAGAAAAATTATTGTCAGCAACTGAAACAACAATTAATGTCGTTGAGGTCATTTTTTTTTTTTTTCTGTTTTCTGGAAAAAAAAAATGTTTTAAAAGTCACCATATTATCAATTTATTTACAAATGACAAATCTTAATGGATAACTTAGTCTAATATGTAAACAATATTGTCTTTGCTCATAAAACAACTTACAAGACTAAGATAACCAGATAATAGATATGAGTGGTTGAACATTCTCTAGGCCTCAAAACTAGACACACAAACCGCAAGAACGGTGACAACCAACAAATGTCAAAAATATGAGCTCTTCACATCACAGTACAACAAATAACTAACAATAATGACAAAACAACAACAAAAAAGTTTAAATAAAGTCAGCAAACAGCAAAAAATAATCCTACAACAGTAACAGCATAATTTATTCATGCTGCAATGCATTCTGGGAACTCGCAATGCCTTAACATTTCAATAATATGAAATTCTTTGTTCAGACAACTGTTTTTGACTAGTTGGGGCAACATTTGGTGGAAATGTTTTGGTCTGACAAAGGTTTTTAATGTAGTTTCAAGAAAATAGCATTTTTTGCTGAGACTCAAAAAGTTTCATAAACTGGAAAATGTGCAGTTGCATTTTTTTTTTTTTTTTTTACAGTGCATGTTCATGCTAGTGATAATATGAGAAATAATTCTTTTAAGATCATTATAAATGATATCTTTCCTCATTTACCCAAAACAAACCAGCAGACAAGATTGCTTGTTAGGTGAAGTGTGTAATTTCAGCAACATATTCCTTTTAAGGCAAATCAGTTTGCTTGGTGGCAATCTTGTTTGATCCATTAGTTTATGGCACAGTTTGTATAAAAAAAACAAACAAACAAACAAAAAAACAATTCCCAGCAGATTGGTAGGAGCAAACCGAGAAGTGGACGGGGACCCATTATAAACATTTATATCACAGGGCTGTTGAATGCTTGAATCTGATTGGTTGACTAACATTCTAAGGTGTGCATTTTTTTTTTTTTAGGAAAACGCAGGGCTAAAGTAGTTCCAGCCGGCTCTTGACCGCATTACATGTCCACTTCAGCAAATGATTTCAGTTATTTTAAAACAGCAAAAGAACCAAAACCCACAACAACACTGACCAAGCAAATATATAGTAAACAACAAGATAAAAACGACAACTTTCACACAGTTCTAACAGTTTTTTTCTGAAAATCTGGCAGGTCAGTGGAAGTTTACCCAGTTTAAAGATATTGTGTAGTGGCTGCAGTTGTTTTTGGCTTTTTAAAACCAGAAATAAGAACTTTTAAGCACTTTAAATCGATGTGAAAACTGCACCGCTGGAATTATGTCACCAAATTCAATGTGCTAGACATTCTTTTGTTCTGCATGGTGATGCAATCTTGTGGTGCTGTGCGGCATGAATAAATGTTTGAATAAATGTTTCTGATTGAATACCTTTGCAGTTTGTACCCAAAAGCCTCCTGAATGTATCATCAGGGTTGCTTTGTTTCGTGAAAAGAAGTTCTCCTATGTTTGTAATAAGATCCCTGACTTCCTTCCCACAGATATGGGTGACTTTCTCGACAATGACCAAAGAAAGACAGTGACACAGGGCCGAGCCGCCATCCTAAACTCCCCTGCGGTCAGTTGCTTCCCGCGGCCACAGGTGACATGGTTCAGGGACGGCTACAAGATCATTCCCAGCAACAGAGTGTAAGTAGAGCTTAATTGCTTGTCTAATCTTTAAACCTGAATGCCTGCTCATTAGGAAAGTTCTAGGTGACCCAGCAAAGGTCCCTATGGCTTTGAGTTCATGTAAGAGATGTAATTACCTTCAGTGTTCACGCTTAATCCCTCCGGGCATCCATTTACGGTGGCCCACACCGGAAAATGCTGGGAAAAAACAGAGAGACACTTCAGCCAGTGATGCAGAAGACATGGATACTGTGCACGGCTTTCTTTGAGTGTGTGCGTGAGTGTTTTTCTCCCACTGCCTTGTCACAGAAGTGCAATTAATGCCTGTTCTCGGCCCTTCTTTAATCTTGCTACGGTAGTTCTTCATTGCCTTTTTCTAATTAGCAGCTCACCAAGGCTGAGATCGACGAGGCTGATCCGATTCGCCGTTATCAGTCAAGTGTCTTTCATTCCGACGAGACCCAAATAAAACTCCACCACTGAGACACATCTAATGACTCACCTTTCATTCCACGCATATAACGGTGGGCCCATTTGAGAATTGCATTTGATTTTGGCAGAAGGTGTAATTGAAAAGTAAGCAGGCTAACGCAGGTAAATTTAGAAATAGACTCTGGGTAGTAATTATTTGCATTCGTTCCATTTGGCTTCGGGCTTGGATTGATTATTTAGGTCGACATTCAGGCAGTTTTTTTTTTTTTTTTTCAATAAAACAAAGTGAGCTGTAGAACTGTGGTCGTGGTTCTGTGATTCCATTCACACCTGGAATTATTATACGTCTCGTTGATCTGATCACGTGGACAACCAATCACTATGTGTGATCCAATCAGTCATGCCTCATAAGTTGTCAGAAACGCATGGGACCAAATCACATTTGTTGTTTAAATGCTAATCTATCATGAACAGTTTGCCCTGCCCATTGAGGTCTTTCTTTTCTTCTTTTTTTGAAAGAAATTAATACTTTTATTTAGCAAGGAAGCATTGAATATATCAAAACTGACATTAAAGATATTTATAATGTTGCTAAAAATCTGTTTTAAATAAATGCTGTTCTTTTGAACGATTCATCAAAAGTATTCTCTTCTATTCCACAAAAATATTAAACAGCATACTGTTTGCACTTTGATGTTTCTTGAGCAGCAAATCAGCATATTAGAATGATTTCTGAAGGATCATGTGACACGGAAGACTGAAATAAAGAATGCTGAAAATTCAGTGCTGTCATTACCGGAATAAGATGCATTTTTAAATATATTAAAATAGAAAACAGTTACTTTAAATTGTAGTAATATTTCACAGTATTACTGTTTTACTGTATTTTTGATTAAATAAATGCAGGCTTGGTGAGCATAACAAACTTCTTTCAAAAACATCTAAAAGCTTTTGATATATTCTCTCATATGTAACATAATTTAAAGAGCAGACCGATGGTTCACGACACTGGTTGACTCATGTATGTGTGTGTGTCTCTATTTAAAATATGAGAAAATATAAACCCAATATGGTACAGGAATGAAAGGATCAAGAGTCAATCATTTGGTTATTGAATTTGTATTCGCTGCGTGAGGCAAAATTTTTTTATTTATTTATTTTTTTTTTTGCGTGAGCTGGGCTTAAGAAGCACAGTTTATGAAATCGTTGTTACTGGATTTTGTTCCTGATTTGAAATATTTTATTTAAATGTAATTTCAAGAAGCAGTTACATAGATTGCAATACTTTCCCAATGAACTGTAATTGCGTGTCTGGAAATTGCTGCAGGGTTGTTACAAAAATGGCTGGCCAGTAAACTGGCTTGCTTTACAGGAACTTTCTGGAAAGTGAATAACCGCCAACGACTCCCAGACCATCAGATTTTGAACATATGTAGTTTTACGCATATAAATTGTGTTCTTCTGAAGTAAAATTGTGCGTTAGATTGAAAGACATGTTGGAAGGTGGATATATATGGGCTCTTCGTAGATGTAGTTAAGGCGGTTGGCTACACGCCAGCTCAATAATTGGACCGGTGCTCTCCTGCCAGTGCTTTGATAGAATATTGCATCATAACAGAAAGCAGGGGCACATACATAAAATCAATATGCCACTGCTGACAATGTTCACCGCCGCATATATGCAACCAAGGGAATCTGTACCTTTGGGAGCCTGGCGGTCTTCCCAGACAGCGCTACTGCTTTGACCCTATACTCAGCCCAGCTGGTGTCTGCGGCATCCAGACTCGAACCCAGAAGCTCACCCAGCCCAGAGGATGGCAGACTAATATCAAGCAATCATACATCCAGCCAAGCCCATTAGCGCACTATTGGATGTGATGTCACATCCTTAATTGTTCTGTGGCAGCGACTGAAGCAATGCAATCAGCTTAGCCATTTAAACTGGCACTATGTGTTACTGGGCAAAATCCCCAGGATGGACTTTGGGAAATTGGGCTGTACTTCATAAGCACTTGACTAGCACGGTCATTACATTAACTGCCCTTGTAGGATCAAAGTTTATCTATGTGCTAGGATCTACGGCCCTGATTCAATATTAACATGGATAAACATGCCGCAGCATAAATCAATTTGTGAGTTTCGTATGATGTTTCCTTCACAGAACTGATAAATGCTGCTTTGCTAAGCACTAATGTACTCTACAAAGAGAGGAGAGGAGGAAATCATTGGTTCTTTGTTGAGATGCCCTTATCAAAGCTTAAAATACTCAGTACAGACATATAAACTAGTTTGATCAATGTAAAGAGGTACCCAACAATATTGTTAAATTGATAATCTTAATAATGATACCAACATGGACTGCAGTCATTCTGCTCTGGAGATTCTGAGCGGTTAACTAGCAGACTATTTCTGTCATATTTGCTGTTTTTTTTTTTTGTTTTTTTTTTTTTGCATTTGATTAATCAAAGTGATGTAAACCAGATTTTCAACACTAAAATATGCAGTGGCCTATTAAAGTATTATAGTAATATGATTAAAAATAGTAGGGTAAGACTGGGTAAAAGTTGCCCCTCGGACTGCACAAAATCTCATTTCAGCACTTTTGATGAATGGCTACACTATTTTTAATTTCATCATTTCATCTGAATATCAACATTTCGATTTAGTCAGTTGAAACAGTTATTGATCTAATTTTGTGTCTGTGGAAAATAGTGATCTATGACAACGTATTATGTTGAATATCAAAGTTTTATGTGTGTGTTTGTTAATGGGGGATTTATTAACACATCAGTGGTTTTAGACTTGTGGAGTAAAAATTATAGCTTTTGTTTTGAAGTGAAAAGCTAAAATTAGACCCTCTCAGGGTCTAATGTAAGAATGCCCTCCCAAAATTGGCACAGAAGGCCTCAAGTTAGTTAGTTGTTACTAATTTTATTATTGTTTCATTTAATACTTATTGTAATTAATGGGATAATTAGTCAGCATTTTCATGAATTAGAAGTACATTTCAGAAACCTTTCATGATATAGAGCTATATCTTTTCTCAAGAACTAACTTTTCTAACTATTCTCAGCTTTGATTTATTTATTTATTTATTTATTGCAATTGCTTGTAATAACCCAGGACCAGGTGATATTTAGTAAATGTGTGAAGTCCTTCATATTACCAATGGACATGGATCATTCAAGGTGTGCTCACACTAGACTTTGCTCTTCATTCACCTTCATTTATATGCATGCAAATATGGAAGCAGAGTGGAAACAAATGCAAAAAAAAAAAAAAAATACCATGTTTTCTTGTGTACCATTTTCCTGTGTGACCTTCATATCTGCATAATTGACCAACAGAGCATCTAAACACCACAGATGGACTCAGACTGGTTTGCATTGTTGTGGGAGAGCAGATAATTTACAGTACCATTCAATTTTTTTCTGTCTTTTTTTTTTTTTTTTTTTTTAAAGAAATTGATACTTAATTGTTTTCAACATTGATAACAGTAAGAAATGTCTGTTGAGCAGCAAATCAGTATATTAGAATGATTTCTGAAGGAACATGTGACACTGAAGACTGGAGTAATGGCTGCTGAAATTTCAGCTTTACTTTCACTAGAATAAATGAAATTTTTGAGAACCGTAATAATATTTCACAATATTACTGTTACTTTTTTTCTTTTCTTTTCTTTTGTCAAATAAATGCAGCATTTGTGGACATAAGAGACTTCTTTTAAAGAACTTTTGAACAGTAGTGTATTCTAACATGCTACGTTTGTTATTATTTATATATTATTTATTATTTGTTAAAAGCATAAGTCCTAGACCATGACATAATATCCTGCTACTCATATCTGTTGCAGGGAATGAAGTAATTTCAATGCTCAAAGCCTAGCATACAATTCTGAACAATATTTCTTTATCATTTGAAACCTGTTTTATTGAAACATTGGCATATTGTAGAGAGTGATCCCAGTCTCAAGAAATGTTTTGAAAAACCACCTCATTTAGTGTATAAGAAAACACCTAATCTTCGAAATATCTTGGTCAGATCTGATTTGAAACCTGCTCCTCATTTCTTGAACAAAATACCGTATGATAATTACAGATGTGGTAATTGTCAACAGTGCATTTTCACATATAAGACGTTGACCTTTACACATCCTCACACGGTGAAAACTTTTAAAATTCGAGGCATTATTTCGTGTAAGACGGCTAATGTTATTTATTTGTTGTGCTGCCTTTGTGGTTTATGTTATGTTGGTAAGACTAGCAGACCTCTGAAAATTTGTATTTCTGAACATTGGTGTGCAATTAGACATCGCGATCCAAAAAGTCCTGTAGCACAGCAATTTGCAAATTCGATACACTCAGTTTCCACTCTTCAGTACATAGGTATAGAGGTAGTCAAGTGTCCACGGCGTGGCGGTGATGTTAACAAATTACTTTTACAACGGGAGGCCTTTTGGATTTTTACATTAGATACGTTGTCCCCGAGAGGATTAAATGAGGACTTTGACATTTGTCCATTTCTTTAAATATAATATATATATATATATATAGAGAGAGAGAGAGAGAGAGAGAGAAATTTTTTTTTTTTAAATTTTACAGCTCTAATAAAGGTTTTGGTGGTACTAGTTGAATTTATGTATGTAGGCAGGTATCAATTAATGCTGTTGAACTGCATATTGAGAATTGTATTTTGCATAGTTTTATATGTTCTGTTTTTCTTTTTGTTTTTTCTTTTCCTTGATTGATTTGTTATTGTTTTGGTTTATTTGTTGGTGTATTATTACGATATTATTGTGTTAGGTCATGTGACCTTTGATCACCTGGAGGTATAAAGAGTGGCACATCAGTGTTGTTCATTTGTCTGATGAAGAGCCTGCGCGCTCGAAACGTCACACACTATGCGAAAGTTTTTTAAATAAATTTTTGATACTTTTGGAGCTTTGGTGTTGCCAACTTTACATTTAAAAAATCATTTGAAACCTAACAAATGTCTTTTTTTGTGAAACATTTTGCTTGGAAAATTATATTGTGCCATCCCTCTTTAAAATAAATGGCTGGCTGATTTGATATTTTGTATCGAGTGCAATCACACATGCATATTTACGTGAGTGGCTCGAGTGTCCAAAAAGACTTTGTGACCGCAGCAACTTTTCATTCATTCTCAAGCTGTCCATTTGAAATTCCGGTGTGAAAATGTTTCTCATTGAAATGTGGAAAGCAGAGGCACCACTCAGTGAAAGCAGCTTGAGGCAGTCATGTTTATTCCAGTACGCCTTCATTGCAAGTGCTCGTTTCCTTTGCCCTGCAGATCTTTGCTTTCTCGCAATCAGCATTATGAATTGTTGAGCTATGTAGTCAATATATTAATCCAACTCTGTTTGATAGCCCGTTGAACATTCCCTAAAGAAAAGAGATTTTTAGTAACTTCATCACATTGCTGCTGTGCAGTATTTCACCTTTATTATTTCTTGAGCTCTGTGTTTTCTGGTTTCAGTTTTTCCGCGGCCTCAGAAACGTCCCTTTGGTCTGTTAATGTAGCATGAAATAAGTGGCCGTGTGGACGGGTGATGCTGCTCTGTGATTCCTATCGCATCCGCGTGCTGAGGGATAACTGTGCCGCAATCCAAATGGAGCACAGTTATTTTTTTTACTCCTCTTCTGTGTGGTTACGGCTTCTCCTTCCCCATCTCCCCTAGTTTTTTTGGTCGTCTTTTCTTCTCTTTGAGCCACACAAAGGCAGAAAGTTGTTAAAGCAGAGAGGTCCAGAGGTGAATGCCATCGCAGGGGAGGACAGCGAAGCACGGGCCTTTGAAAGTCACTCTTATTGTTCCACACTGGCTTCCCCTTTAGACAGCATGAAACTTTCATGATGGCGATAATTACCCCATTGGTGAGAAGTGCTTTCTGTTGCCACTGCAGATGAAAGTAGCAGGTTGGAAATAAGATATTGTGTCTACCTCTCATCACTTTGTCCTTGCAGCCTCCTCTACCTTGCTGAATTTTTCATCATTCATTATTTGAGATCTTTGATGTTTCCACCCATTACGAGCTATTCAGGCTCCCATCGCGCTCAGCACATAAAACGGCTTCCATGCTAGACTCATCCTGTCCCGAGTACCACCAGCAAGAAACCAGACAATAAAGGAAGTGCTCACAGGAAGCCGATTATTTTCCTCTGTACAAGCCACGGGGCTGTGGTGTTTGTGTGGTGACAGCGATAGCAGATAGCAGTATGGAGGAGCAGTGTTTCTGCTCCTCCATACATGGATCTCTTTTCATCAAGGGACTTGACAGCCCCCAGACTACTGCATGTTTTGGCACTTATGTGCACCAAATTACACTTGCCACAAGCTTTTCAAGGTACCCGTATTTTGAACTAGTAAAACTGATTACTGTTTACTTGTCTGAAAGAGTCACTGGTCCCAAAATATTTGAAAAATACTGTTTTAGTTCATTAGAGTTTGAGCCAATAGGGATAGAATTATTATTATTATTATTATTATTATTATTATTATTATTATTATTATTATTATTATTATTATTATTTAGATTGTAATCTTATTATACTACAATAATTTATAATTAATTTTCTATTTTGACATTTTGATACATGATTTGAAATTGAAACATTGAAACACACTTGGCAAATTTATTATTATTATTATTATATTATTATTATTTATTATTATTAAACTAATTAATGAAACATTTTTGTCATATATTATAGGTGATTTGACAATAAAACATGAGCTAGGCAAAGGTTATTATGATAGGAATTATAGCAATAACAAATTTTATTATAATTATTATTATTATTATTATTATTTAGATTTAATGCAATCGTATTATACTATAATACTTTTTTATATTTATTTAGTTAATAATAGTTTCAAATATTTATTTAAATTTTAGCCTGATATAAGATAATTGATCAAATTTTTGTCAAATCTTCTAGCTAATTTGACATGCTATTGAAATGTAATCTTGACAGAATTTTAGGCCATTTCTGGCTTTTTTTTTTTTTCATTCAAGTAAGTAGGAGCTGAATAGAAAATAGCATTACAACATGACTAGAAAATAGCATTACGAAGAGCTGCTGAGTGGACTGATTTGCTTAAAAAGGGCTTTAGCAAAATCAGAAACTGTCAAGGAAGCCATTTTCGAGCTTTTTGGAGTCTGAATTCCAGGAATATGCTCTCCTGAAAAGAATGAGATATCAGATTTGTTCTGAACTGAATTGTGCTGGTAATGTGTTTGTGATTTGCTGTTATTATTTCAAATTGCGTTAGCAAGCTTTTTTCCTTCTCTTTTTTTCAACTGTTTGGCATCATTCCTTGCGCTCCTCTCCACAGGTAGTAAATGATGTGTTAGACAAATTTAATCAGGAGGAGATGACACGACTGAGAAATACGCTGTCACTCACGGGAGGGTTCGAGCCATTGCTCTTTGCTCATATTCTCGCCAAATGGACACGTCCATTTTGAATCAATGTGGTTTGGCTCTGAGGAGTCAAATGAAAAATGACGTAGGCTTGGCTAATTCAATAGAGGCCGTTTATGTGGCCTGGTTTTAATACACCTGCTTAGGGCTGCAACAACTATTCGATAAAATCGATTATGATCGATGATGAAAATCATCGACAACGATTCTCATTACTGATTAGTCGGGTCTGCCCACAGTGCATGTCCAACTTCAGCCGCTCGCGTCAAATTTCAGCACTGAATAACGCATTCTATGGACAAAATGCATCTAAAAATAGTGGAGGAAACAGAATAAAATGCTGCGGGAGAGTTACGTGATCCAAGCTGCACAAAAAATGAGAATTCTTTATTTTAAGCTTTAAGTTAATGCATTAGCGTAATGGCTTGCCTTGTGAGGCACTTTGACAGATGCGTGTGCGTCCTCAGCGCAAAAACTTTCAGTTTACGGTCATATCTTTATCTGTAAATGTCACAAATTCACGCAAGCACTTCCATTTTTGCATAAAGGTCCGTCCTGACAGTCTGTGTTAAGTTTAAATCTTTACTGAATGAGCGCCGGCGTGTGCACGCGACAGACGGAACACAAGGGAGACAATATTCAGCACAAAAATATTCATTGTGCTGAAATATCTGTTGTTGAAAGTTAAATTAAGATTTAAAAGTCAACATGCAGTGTGAGTATTTTATGAGAGTAGGAACTTTAAAGGGATAACAGCGTGTAATTGTCTGAATATAATATATCCGCCTTTTACAGGATAAAGAAATGACAGCAAGACATGAATGTGATCAAAGTGAACGTGTGTTCCTGCAGAACATTACTCTTACCTGTTGGTTACCACTGAGTTTGTGATTTTATTCTTCTTTATTATCTTTATTATTATTTTAATTTTTAATGTAGAGATTTAAACTATATTCACTAGGCTATATACAATGCTTAACATATTAAAACAGATTTATGTAAGGTTTTTAACAAATTATGTAAGGTTTGTGCCACTGTGCTCTAAACTAACAATATTGGTGATTACCAAAATAATTTTTTAGCTTTCTGTATTGGTTAGTCCTCCAATATGTGCAAGCTCACAGTATAGGCTATTTCTAATGCTATAATGTAATTATTGCTGTTATCTGAAAGAAAGGCAGAGC
Organism: Spinibarbus caldwelli; assembly: GCA_039654775.1. Taxonomy (NCBI): domain Eukaryota; kingdom Metazoa; phylum Chordata; class Actinopteri; order Cypriniformes; family Cyprinidae; genus Spinibarbus; species Spinibarbus caldwelli. The sequence continues at coordinate 33,238,735 of CM077218.1, forward strand.
GCTTTATAGTGTTTTTTTCTTCAGATACCCAATTACAGTCAAAAACTACATAAACAATGCCAGCAAGAATGCAAGCTGTTAATGAAAGGCATAGGAGGTGATTTTTGTTATATGAATAAGTACTATTTAGTTGTTTCAGTTTGTTATTTGCCCAATAAATGACAATAACATATTTAGATTTAAACAATTTTTTGACAGATTCCTAAAATATTTGTGTTTTCTGTTATGATGACAGGTTGTCTAATGAATTGTTAAGCACTATATGTTTTCTTAGCATTCAGTTTGTTTGAAGGACATTGGGCAGAATGTGAAATAGTGTGTTTTTTGTCAATAAAATAAAATTTAAAAAACAATTTAAAAAAAAAAATCAGATTAATCGATTATTCGAAGAAAAAAAATCGGCCAACTAATCGATTATCAAAATAATCGTTAGTTGCAGCCCTACACCTGCTGGCTGGTAGGGCCCCTTTATGAAGTTAATTATTGAGAGCCATCATCAGTCAATTGGGGCATCTGTGGGGTGAGCCTCTTCTAGCCCAAGGCTTCTGCCCACATTTGTCTTCATCCACTCCCTCCTTCACTCTTAAATAAGTTAGTCTGTTGTCACTGCTAAAGCAGAGACCCAGAGAATCCAGTCAAGGCACTTTCCACGAGTATAGGCTACACTTTGGTGTCCCAGTACTTTTGTTTGTAAGCATTACATGCACAAATCTTTTTTTTTTTTTTTTTTTTTTTTTCCCTCTTGTAACAGCTGTTAGGTATGTTTGTTTAAATTATTATAAAAGTAACCCTGTGTGAAAAGTAGGAGGTTTTAAACTGCAAATGCATTTTTGATTTTGAACTGCCCCATCTTAGAGATCTTCTTTACTGTATCCAGCAATGAAAATATCCTAAATCTGTTTTCATTTTACATAATATTTAACTGTGTTCCACTTTTTATATGAAACCAGTTTATTTTAGACTACATTTGGGCTTAAAATAAAAGTAAAATAGGCTAAATTACTTTCTTATTTATTGTCATTTTTATTTTGTATTTATTGACATTTTTTATTTATAAATGTTGAATTTAATTTTAAAAATGTTAAATCATTTAAAAATGTGTATTACATCTATATTGCGAAAATATTTTGCAAACATATTATCTGACTATTATAAAATTATTCCTGCAATGAAAAATAGCAGGTTTTAAACAGCAAATGTTTTTGGCCTTTCCCATAGATAACTTCTTACTGCATCAACAATGAAAATCATAAATCTGTTTTTAATTAATAAAATATTTAACTGTTTTCCACTTTTTAAATGAAACAGTTTATTTTAGACTAAATTTGGGCTTCAAATTAAAGTAAATTAGCTTAATTTTTTTTCTTTCCTTTCTTGTCATTTTATTTTTTGTTATTTATTTTGTATTAATTGACATTTTTATTTTTTGTTTATAAATGTTTATTTTTCAAATTTTATTTTATATTACATTTAAAGTGCTAAATTATTATGCTAAAATATTACACACATATTATACAATTATATTCTGGAATGAAAAGCAGCAGGATTTAAACAGCAAATGTTTGCATTTTTATGATTTTTGCCCTTTCATATCTCAGATACTTTCTTTACTATATCCAGCAATGAAATCATAATGTCACAATTATGTTTTTAATTAATATAATATTTAACTACTTCATATGTGCAATATGTCCTAACCTTTAACAGTTTAATATAGGGTAGAAATGAATAATATATTCAGTAGTTCGAGGTTAACAACAACCTTTTCTGAGGTTACACACCTCCCTCCCTTCATGGATTAAGCATTTTCTTTCACTGACCATACTGAAAGAGGAAAATAACATTTTTGAGGTTCCAAAGCAGATTGTTTCCTCCTGTATGGCACTGAGTCACCTACAGGAGCACTGTCAGAATCCATTTGAAAGTTATTTTTGATTAAAGCATCTCTCAGGCCTCTTGTGTCTGCTGGTAGAGTTACAGTCGGTCTCAGTCACGATGGCGGCAGGATGTCACTGAGTGACAATCAACCATGAAAGGAGCCTGCCTTCATCTCTGCTTTCACACCTCTGACGGTGAAATAATGCGGCCAGAGGACACTGCATACAACGTCAAATCAGAAGTCAGCACATATAGCACTCGTCCTGCAGACTGGAGAGATGCTGCTGCGCTCTTTTCAGTAAACAAGAGGAAAAGAGATGCGAGCAGCAGATAAGAAAAAGAGTAATGAAAATGTGAATGAAGGGCCTGTCCTGATCTCATGTGTACGGCCTCCCTCACGCCAGATAGGAAGCTTGTTAGACACCAATAAAGAAAAGTTTGGACTGCTCACAGACGGAAAGGGTTTGCGTATTTGAGAGCAATTTGTGTGTGTCTGCTTACTGGCAGCTTTGTTGGACCTGAAGTGTGATTAAATGTTACTAAAGAATTATCATTGACTCCAATTACACATTAATCAGGACCAGTATCGAGCTGAAACACGGATGATAGATAATTGCCTTTTTGCAGGCTATTCCAGAGAAGTTGTCGGATTACACATTAAAATATAGAAGAAATACCACCACTAAGGTGCATTATTGAGCAATTGCTAAATTGACCGGAATCCTGAGAATGCAGAGAAATTAAATCTTCATGATTGCTTGGACTGAAATATGGGAAGAATTGTCTCATGATCCCATGACACTTTTATATTGCAAAGCCTAGTGCTTGGCATTGTAACAGGATAGAGGACTCTCTATAGCCCTATTTGGACTGTAATTGTTTTACATGTTGACATGATGCAATTTCAGCATTAATAGGTGTTAGTCAGTGATTTTATTGCCTTTTTTTTCCCTCTTACCACCCAGGAGAAATTCTTGTTTTTTTGACAAACACTGTGGTCATGTGGTAATTTTATTCCTGATCGATTTGTCATCTCTGAGTTTGCATAGAGTAATTGGCCCAAAAGTCAATCCAAATGCATATGTTTATTATAGTTTATTATGGAGGAGCCATGTAAATTGCCATATTTTTGCCCTCTGGACTTTTGGAAATTATACTCTCTAAAAACACATTGTATATAAAAACACACTTTAGATTTTGTAGGCTTCACAGGAGAATTGTTTAATTTTCCATATATACATTGTAAAGTAATATTGTGAAATATTATTACAATTTAAATGAACTGTTATCTTTGTTAATATATTTTCAAATGTAATTTATTCCTGTGATGCAAAGCTGAATTTTCAGCATTCTTTAGCAGTCTTCAGTGTCACATGATCCTTCAGAAATCGTTCTAATGTGCTTATTTGCTGCTCAAGAAAACATTTATGATTATTATAAATGTTGAAAACAGTTGTGCTGCTTAATATTTATATTTTATATTTATTGGTAAACAAGTACATTTGCTTTTCAAAAAAAACCATTATTGGGTTGAACTGTTAGTTGAGAAATCATTGAGGCATAATTGTAATTTCTGTAAATTTGATATGAGTCAGTCTTTGTTTACACGATAATAGTTTTAAAATATTATAATATATTTTGGATTATTATATTTTATGAGGATAAAAATAAATGTTTGATGCACATTTTTATATAGCAAAAAGAAAAAAGTATAAAGTTACTCATAATAAAAAATCAGTCCGACTAGTGCTTTTAGCAGTAGTTGAAATGTCTGCTTTTCAAAAAGCATCTCATAAGTCACTACAGATTATGCCTAGTTCACTACCCGCATTCAGCAGAGGAAAAACTGAACTAGACTGGCTAGACATGTGAACGAAAGAGATGTTCTATGTTTGCTGGAAAAAATGAAAAGGAAGATAATCTATCTTCAGCATGTTTATCCCTTATCCTGCCTTTCACTGAGCGACCAGCTCTGTCAGTCAATCCTTTTATGTGGCGCACTCTCACTCAGTCCCCATTTCATGTCAGAAGATGCACGCGGCCATCTCTGCGATGGCAGGCGACAGAAGTGTGTAGGTAGACAGAAAGCAATCTGTTCTGAAAAGGAAGATCAAGCTCAAGATTTCATGTGTGACATATTGAAACACTCCAATGTGTCTCAGGGACGGCGTGTTCGGCAGTGTGCAGCCGCAGACAGTGGCCCAGAGTTCATTGTGTTGAGGCGGATTAATTTAGTCCTAAAGACGACTGTGGAAATGTCAGCGTATTATGAAGAGCTGACTTTTCTCCAACTGAAATCTCATCTGCGCAATTAGTTACCTGTTGAAAGCATAATTCAATTCTGGAAAATAGAGAGCGTCCATCTATCTTGACAGTTCAGCCATTTGGCTTTCATTGCAAATAATACAGTTGCTAAGAGTGTATGTGCTTTGTGATGGACTTTCAGCCTTTTAACAAGGAGTCCATTATCACTCACAGCATTAAAAAACGACCTATTCACCTCTAAATTGAGAAAAGAAAAAAAATACCATCTTTAATTTTGAAGAATGGGATATTTTGGGAAACCAATGGCCCGGCCGTACCTGATTCTGCATTAACTATTAAGTATTGCAATTAATTCCCAGATCCATTTGTCATGCAAATAGACCAGTGAATAATGCATACTTTTCGGCTCATAAGTAACTAATTTATGCAATTGCAAAGCACTTTTTAAGATAAATATAATTAAAGGTCAATAGCGATTACAGAAACGCAGTGAACTTTTAACATGTTTAAATGGCAAATCTGGGCCTGTTTGCTAGATCGGATGAGAAGCAAAGTACAAAAAAAAATTAATTTTAAAGTCCGTGTAAAGAGAATTCTGAAAATTGTTTCTAAACACATTACAAATGTTAGAAATGTATTGCTGAAACACATTACAAAGACTCTGAACTATGTAGTACTGAATTGTGGAGTTAAACCGTTAAACAGTTTTTCACCAATTCTGTGTTCAGAATTTTTTGGGTGGGGCTAAAACAGTGGCTCGATGATGCAATGGAGCCACCGAGCGTGGCCCCGCCCCTAACACTATAATAACTATGTTGAGAGATCAAGTTCTTAGTTTGTCTTTTTGAATGTCTGATGTTAGATATACACATTCTAGACAGGGACGGTTCTAGGGTGAATTTATACCCAGATCTTAGCCCAGAGATATTAATACGTGTCAGAATACATAAAATTTTAAAACATGGAGCGTTCACAATTTGCATCTAAAAACGCATGGAAACGCGAGCTGTACCGCTTTCTCTTCTTTCAAAGCGCACCAGAGCTTGCGCTCTCGTGGTGTTTGCCATTGCTAAGCAACCATGAGCCGCGCTCGCCTTGAAGACGAGAAGGTTTCAACTCACTGGAGCGCTGACGCGCGTCTACAGTTACATAACGAACTTGCACGCTCAAACATGTATGACTGTAAAAAACCAATTAAGCTACTAGAGGTAGCATCAGTAGCATCCATTCAGATTGTAGCGATATTTGACAGTTGAGAGAGACGGCCGCTTTCCTGTGAGTGGGCGTGGTTTCAGCGCCGACAGTGGACACGCCACCAGCGTTTGAGAGCAGAGAGTGCTGCTCATTTTTCAAAGATTTTGATAACTTATTTTAGTTACTTGGCGGGTTTTTTTTTATCATGCAAATTTGGCTGGGTGGTTAATAACACATTTTTCTGTTGTGTGACAAACTCAGAACACATATTTTAATATAACTTTACACTGACTTTAATTGCTGATAATTGGTTCCAGACACAGTTTTTCACTCCAGACCGCTGGAAATACCTGTTTAGCTTTGCGTCGGAAGGCTTTTAAGTCTTAACGTGCTTACCAAAGCATATGTTAGCTGGAGGCCGACTTCCCAGCAATCAATTTTATAATTGAATTAGAGTGAATGCTACAGCGGGTTTTGACACATAGGGTTGTTGTGTCTGTCCATCTGTCGCGCCACGGCGGTTCTGCCGGAGCAGGAAAAGAAGCCGTATCCTGCAGTGTCCAAAGCTGCTAGATAGATCAACCTCGCGGCTCGTGCACCTGAATACTGCTGCTCGATGGCTACAGGCCAGCCGTGCTGTCTTGAGCTCTGAGCTTTGAGCTTTTAATCAGTCTTCCCTGTGTATTTCAGAGTGAAATGCTCTACACTGTGCTCTAAGGCAGCGGCTCTCAAACGGGGGGCCAGGGACCACTAGGGGGCATCAGCAAACGTCCAAGAGGCCACAGGATGACTGAATTATTTAAATTATCATTATTAAATATCATTGTTATCATTATTGTAATTAATTATTAAATGTAAACTGAAATTTTACTTTTTTCCCTTTTTAGTTCACTCCAAAATTAAAATTTGCTAAAAAATTGGCTCACCCTTCAGCTATCCAAGATGTAGATGAGTTTGTTTCTTCATCTGAACAGATTTGGAGAAATTTAGCATTACAGCACTTGTAGAACTGTTTTGGACCATTTTCGCTTGTAAACGGTGCTTGATCAGTGCATATTTCTCTCCTGATTCAGATGAGATTTTCACTAGAAAAAGCAATATTATGCATAGAGGACTTGTATTTTAGCTGGAAGCAATGGTTTGAAGTTAAAAAAAGGCTTCATGATGGATTTGTTTCTTACAAACATGCAGCTTTTCGCTTCACAACACGTTAATTGATGGACTTGAGTCATGTGGATTAGTTGTGGATTACTGTGATGTTTTTATCAGCTGTTTGGACTCTGACGGTACCCATCCACTGGAGAGGATCCATTGGTGAGCAAGTGATGTAATGCTACATTTCGCTAAATCTGTTATGATGAAGAAACAAACTCATCTACATATTGGATAGTGTGAAGGTGACTAAATTTTTAGCATTTTTGGGTGAACTGTTCTTTTAAAGAACATATAGAGCCCCTTTTCCACCTCAGGAACTTTACCCGGGAACTAGGGACTTTGAGCCGGTACTCTGTGTGTTTCCACCACAGAAACCAGGATCTAAATAAAGTTCCGGGTAAAAATTTACCATTCAGAAAGTCCCTACTCACGAGGTAGTACTTTTTAAAAGGTCCGGAACTTTCGGGGGCGGGACTTGGGCGCTGAACACGCTGATTGGTTGAGTTCATGCAGCACTGTATTTCAACCACCATATATTCGCATAATTTTTTAAAATATTACTGTTAATGTGTTATGAAATGTAGTTTTAAAAGTATTTCAGGCGAGAATGTAGTTGTTTAAAACTCAAATCTGCGGTTTATTTATAAAGACAGCACCTATTTGAAAATGTGCTTCGCTGATTTTGGAGACGTGAGATCCACGCGATCAGCGGGCTCTCAGTGCTCATGTTTCTCAACTCGGCTAGTGCTTCTGACATTTGCCGCTGACTCTGATGTCTCTGTAGTGGTTAAACATAAGTTATCATTTGTTTTGGGTAAATCTAACAGGTTATCTTTGGTCTTTTCTATTAATCTATTAATGTGTTAAAATGAAAATGAAAAGAGCCAGTGGTGTTTGATATCATATTTCATTTTATTGTAAGGAAAATTGCAGTAGCCAAGGTGAGCTGACTGACGTTATCAAGCACGCTGCTCTTTGTAGAATTACCGGATTGTAATACGGTGCAAGTTCACACTTCTGAGTCGAACTTGCGAAGTCCGAACTACTGAGGACGCAAGTGGCTTAGTTCTTGAAATTTAAAATCTATTTGTCTGTCATTCTATCTATATCTATCTATCTATCTATCTATCTATCTATTAGTTAGCATGCGTTTGGCTAATGCACCTTGGCACTAACTGCGATAAACATGATTTAAACACGTACGTTTTAGCAGTACACACATTTTGCTACTTTTCATTTAAATGTTCAGCATTCAGACTTAATGACCTCATAAGTCAGGGACTTTAATCTACTTTATAAGCGGTTAAGCAACTATTGCACTCGGGTTCATTTGAGTTAAGGGTGCACTACAAACAAAGCAATATGTTACATGCACGCCGCAATTAGCGAGTTGCTTTTACTAAGAGCAGTGTAATTCTTTTTAATCCTGTACATTTGCTCAAGGTTGCCGCTCTCGCTGTGCGTTTTGTGCCGCTAACAGGGAACAAGCATCTGTCGGTGTCATTGACTGGTTGTTGTGCAACGCTTCGGAAGAAAACCACATTCCCACCTCCTGTTGACTTTGTGCATCTAACGACTTAGTATAAAATTAAGTAGCACCGCAACGGTTTTTGGGCTGCTCTGTTGGCAAGTCAAGACAAGCCTGGCAGAGTACACCCATTATCAGTTTCTCTGCTCTTGCTACTTTTAAGTGTACTAGCACAGTGAAGTTAGCATCTTAGCGGTGATCCAGTCAGGGAATTCTGTCTGCAGCTTTTCTAAATGTGTCATTGGTGTGATAAGCGCTTACTTCTGTGAGTCACAAGGAAAAAAAAAACAGTTCATGCTCCAAACCTTTAATTACATGTTTGGTGATGGTAATGTGCAAAGATTACAATGATTTCAGTAAACACTGTTTTTCATGTTGGTGCAGGCTAAATAGCTTTTTTTTGGGACATATCTAATTATCACTCGCGTTGCCCAAGTCCCACAAAAGAAGGTGTTGTCTGATAATGCACTTGGCAAGACAAAGCAATGTATTTTTCAGTTTAGATGAGAGTCTCTTCTGGACTCAATGCAACGTTTACTTCTTTTTTTGTGTGGGGGGACATTTAAAGATTGTAAATAAAGTCTTTTTGAGAAGGCTGAAGGGAAGTTTCTCTCTGGTGAGTGAAACTAGGTCATGTTTGCTGAGCACTTGCCTGTATGGAGGATTAAATTAAATTAGGGTGAAGAAATTTGCAGAGGTATTGCAATTTTTGGTGATATGGTACTTTTGAAATATGGGACTGAAGAATACAGAAGCTGAAAAATATACAGACTTGAATCATCTAATAAGCTTGAAGCTCATGATGTATGCATTTTCTGCTTTGACTAGATTTTGTTGTCTAGAATGATTTATTTGATCTGATTGGGTCTTGAATGTGTGCCTCAAAAACTGAGAGACAGACACTTTAAATACTGATCTTCTGTATGAAGTTTGCCTTCAGGGTTTCACTGAAAAAACACAATGAACCTTATACAATTGGAAATATATTACAATAAATCATGTTATAATTGTCTGTGACTTAATATTAAAATAAATAAATAACAATTAATTTTAGTTAATATGAAAACATAAATAAATCAAATTATTAATAATATAAAACACAATATTTTTCTGTTTTCTATTGTGAATGCTGTAATATCAGTTTTAGAGGCTACTTAGGGACAATAAATTATGATTTACCCACATATTTTGCTATTAGAAAAAGCCTTAGGTTTATTTCACCTGCATTTTCATTTAGTTTTCTATTGCCACAGTGCTTTCTTTTGTTACTCAAGCAGCTTTTGCCTAGATAGAATAATGTTCCATTTTTCAGTGTCTTTGCATCATAGACCAGTGAGATTTACTGAGTTATGACCTTCCTAGTTCAAAATAAGTTTTTTGTGACAAATTATGTCGTAGAAAACAAAAGGTTATCTGCATCTATGCCAGAGAGAGAGAGAGAGTCTGTGCCACGGTGAACAAAAAAAGACCAAGAAGAACACCAATCATAAACAGACAGGCTCGTTGTAATTCAGGAGAAATGCATGTGTACAGCTTTTCACCTTAAGGTGACATTCTAAACCTCTTTTAATCATCCTACCAGCTTCCAAATGCATTCATTCATCTGCATTATACGGCACTTCTGCCCATCTGCTCTGGTTCTTTCTTTCCCAACCCAACTTTTTTTTCGACATTGTCTAGTGAGCATTTATCTTGCCTCCTCTGCAAGGTGAAAAATAGACTTGAGAACGTCTTCCTTCTTTGTTATTGAACAGATGTATCTGATCGATGTAAATCTACTAATGAGACTCCAAAGGCCTCCCTCCTTCCCGTTCTCTGTATCAGGGCTGCGGGCTGCCCACTTTAATTGAGAATTAATTACAGATGGGGAGAAGATGCTATGGGGATCACATTAAAGGGGTCATATGATGCGATTTCAAGTTTTCCTTTCTCTTTGGAGTGTTACAAGCTGTTTGTGCATAGATAAGATCCCTGAAGTTGCAAAGACTAAAGTCTCAAAACCAAAGAGATATTCTTTATAAAAGTTAAGACTCGACCACGCCCCCCTAAAACGGCTCATTCAAACACGCCCCCACATGTCTACGTCACGGTGTGGGGAGATTTGCAAAACACTGCTCAAATGTATGCGCAAATAAAGAGGGCATGACTTTTATTCTCGCTGTAGTGTTGTAGCTGCTGCCGGCACCATGTCCTGGAGAGGCTGTGTTTCGTTGTGAAAGCAAAACTACTTTGTTTGGGCTTCCAAAAGAGGACACAACTAGAAATCAGTGGTTAAGTTGTATTTACAACACTGTTCCAGAACAGTTCAACCTAAATATTCGAGTGTGTGCAGCACATTTTACGGGGGACTATTTCCTGAACCTGGGAGTAGCCTGCCAGATATGAGCTGTGCTCAAAGAATGTTTCTATAAAGTGGGGCAATTCCAACTTTGCAAGGATAGTCTGGCGCTTCTGACTCACAGCCTGTAAGTATGTTTTCATATTTAAAGAATTTGCCACTGACTATTCAAACGTGAGTTTTGAGCTGTGTAGAGTAGTGGTTGTTGTTTGTCGTTTCTCCGATCACAAATGCAGACATGGTAATGTTTACAGTATAAAAGACAGTATAAGTCATTATAATCAGTAATTATATCCCCACTGGATGCAACAAATGCCTCGTTTGTAATGGGTTTTATTGTTTTTGTGTCGTTGCGCCGGGACACGGCATCACAATACGGTACGGGGCGTAACATTTCCGTCTCACGCTTGAGGTATTCAGCCAATCACAAGACACTGGATACCTGGCCAATCAGAGCACTCCTCGCTTCTCAGAACGATGAGCTTTGTAAAAATCGACGTGTTTCAGAAAGGCGGGGCATAGAGGAGCAACAATAATGTACAGTATGTGGAAAATAATGTGTTTTTTGAACCTTAAACCGCATAAACACATTGCATTACACCAAATACACAAAATAATGTTCTTTTTAGCAACGTCATATGACCCCTTTAAAGCAGCTTCGGAGACGCTCCTCAGCGAGCTTTCACCTCCATCACCCATCCAGCCTATTTTCTCTCTTGAGGGATCATTAAATACCTGAAGGCACAGATCAATAATGGCTGATGGGTGGCATGTCTTGGCAAAGGCATGTTTGTTTCATATGTGAGGTTTGGAAGTTGCGAGCTCTGTGTTTCCGACAGTTTTTCCATTTCTTCTTCCTCCTCGGATCAGTCAGAAATGCTCGAGAGGAATCAATGGCAGCCCCTGAGTAAATTATACCAATTAAACAGCCAGATTAAATTCTATACTTTATTCACTTAATTGAAGACACCGATAATTACTTATAATTACCGTTCGTCTTCTAAAGACTGATTGTCGGCCGCTGAAGTTCTCTTGTTTTTGTCTTTGAGAAGAATTGTGGAAAACAACATGAATGTTTAAAGTGGAGCGAGCAGACATAGGCATTGGAGAGGCAATGCTTCAATAGATAATGACCCAATGGTAATTGCTTTCCTTGAATAGTCGTTGTTTATTCCAGGGTGTCAGACAAATAGCGAAGACTGTGATTGTTTAAGAAAATAACAACTGTCCTAGCAGCTTGATAAGCATCCAAGTGAGATGCCTATCATGTCTTTAATGTCGAAGAGTTTGCTGAAAAGACCATCCTTGACCATTTCCAAGTTGGTATATGCTTGTGAAAATAATCTTTCCAGTGAAGCTTGTTGACCATGTGAGTATAAAGTATAAAGGAGAGGTCCATAAAGAAGCGGTTTACTGATTGTGGTGTTGCAGAACTGCACATTTAATTGAAATTAAAGTGGAATCGCGATACAGCAAAGGCTGTCATAGCTGAATAAACAGAAGATTGAACTGCTTTCATTGATGAAAATATGAACATAGCCACAAAAGTTGGAATGGTGTTAAACACAAACGAACAGACAAACATTCATTCAATGTAAGTATATGGTTTATCTGAGTTCTTCAAGCCTTCTCATGTATTATCTTTTTAATAAAGTATATTCATAATGCAATGTTAATTGACATAGCCTTTGTCACTGCGTAGAATACTACGAAATAATATGTTGCGTGCCTTATTCTGTGTTAGAAGAAACAACATCTCACAGAAGGATTTTATTTCAAACACTCGACTGATGTTATGAGGTGAGTTTGGGTTAAAAGCATTTTACTAAATGGCATCTTTCGGACAAGAGGTTCATAAATGTTTCTCATGTTTGGAAAGATGTTTGAGGCATGTTACTTTTTCAAATGCATGTTATAAGCAACTCAGTCATTTACTACTCAAGCATTTACTACTGATCACAGAACCGTACTTCACTGACAAGCTGCGCATAACAGCTTTCGCGATTTCATAATCGCACTAAACCAACCAATTTATTTGCGATTGTGCATCTCTAATTTTAGCTGATGAGAATGCAAAATGAAACCAAATATTCACATTTTTTATACATTAATTTAAGCATGTATCAACATATAACATATAATCACATATAATCATGACCACACTCTTGCAATACAAAGTGAGTTTGTCATGCTAGTTATTCAATTCAGCATTTATTGGCCAGGTATGCATAACATACAAGGAATTTACTGTATAAGGCGTCCCACACACACACACACACATGCATGCACACACACACGCATGGTTCAAGCTCAGTTGTGTATTCTCATCATTTTGTACAGATATGTATGAAGTTCTAATGTTATATTTATATTTGCGTATCTGATTAAACCCACTTGTATAGGATGCCTTTTTGTAATTAATAAGTTTTGTCACTGTTAAGTTTCAGCGCACAGCTCAAGTCGGTCAAGTCAAACCTTGTCATTACTGATTATGATTGGATTATTTGAAATAGTTATAGTTAGCACTGTTAGTTTATTGTTAATATTACTATTGGTGCAGTGTTATGGTTTTTGTCATATTTTTGTCAGCAGTATGTTGTAATTTAAATTATCATTATGGATATTTTTCGATTCATTTAGTTGACCAAACCATAGTGGAAAACCTTTCTAGAATATATCATAGCAGCAACTAGAGGACCAACTCCTTAATGTTCAAGAACAAGTGGTTGTGTTTTCAGGAGTCCACATGCTTTTTACCATATAGCGGGGGCACCAGCATCCAATACACTTCAAACGCTGTGTTTTCAGCAGAACTAGAAGCACAGGCTTTCTGATTCAGATCAGCCACAGTATGGGCCTTATGTTCGGAGACCACACTGTTCACTCTTCGGCTCCGGTGTCAGCTGTTAATGCCCCCTGAATGCTCCATGCATATTTTGGCTGGTAATGCGCTCGACATCAGATGCTGGATGGCTGCCCCATTGACCACGCTGATATGGGGCGCAGTGCTGTGACTTGGCCGGGCCCCACACAAAGGTCACCATTTCCCTTACGTCAGTCCATTTTCCAGCAGCACCGCCTGAAAACCTGCTGCCATCAGATCCCTGGACAGAGCTCATAATCCAGCCTCTATGATCTGTTTAATCCACATTCTTAACCAGTCAATAGAAGTCATGTCCATGCGTTTTTTTTTTTTTAGTTTTTTGTTTGTTTTTTTTCCTCTGGCTGATACTGACAGATGGGGTTGATAACATTAGAGTCCAGGGGTCTGGTACATTTCTTTGCAATCAAACCGTGCTGTTTTCCGGGCTTTTTGCCCATAGCTAGATTGCAAAGTGAAATCCTTATCGCTCTTTTAAAGTCCCACACAGTCCGTTTCTCCCTATAAGCTTGTTGTGAGTTCTGGTCACTGGTGAGGCTTCAAATAGATGCCATCAGCATCTCAGCTGCAGAGAACGCTAGCCTTATTGGAGCACACAGCTTGGGTTACTGAAGCATAAACTTCTTAATAGTGCTGGTGGCAGAGAGAGCAGGCAAATGTCCATGTCTCTTCCTCTTATGTTCCTCATTATGTTCCTCATGGCAAAAGCTTCATACTCAGCTGGAATAGTGTCTTGTATTTTTATCAGATTCAAAGGATTGTGAAAGTGGTATGATTTGCAGGCTTTTGGTGGTCAAGAAATCTTAAAAATTAAATTACCTGGAAAAGTCAAGGGAAATAAGTTTTATTTTATTTTATTTTATTTTATTTGTAAGTGAACATTTATTGGCCTGCATGCTTTATGGGAAGCTTAAATAATAATGCATTTTTTTTTTTCACATATGATGTTCAAAACATTATGAAAGTCTGGTTGACTGGTTTCATTAAAATTTGCATAATCATGAAAAATGCAATATTTAAAATTATATATGCTATGTTATATTATTTTATAGTTCAGTTCACCTCAAGTTCAAACAGGTTTTGGCAAGGTATATACAGGTGTAGTTCTTTATACTGCCTATGAATGTGATCCACTAACGTTTACTTTTGACTTCATTTGGAACAATATATCTAACAATATATATGTTTATCTTTTGAAACCTAACAAACTTAGGTTAGAAGTGTGATTGTGTCTAATCAAATACACCTGCTCAACTCTCAACATTTGAGTACATCACTCAGATATGTGACTAAATTTCATGCTAGGCAATGAAATAATGTCTGTCTTTAGCCATTGGCCAATACTTTGTTAGATTTCCCTTGCCAGTGTTTTAAGTTACAGACTAAAATAAGTTTAACACTGATATATTTTCACTCACCTACACTTGAACTCTTTGATTGAATGTTTAAAAGTTCCACTATCTGTCTTACCATGCAGAATTGACGTTACATGTAAATGGTATTCTTTCGTTTCTTGGTTTTCTTCAAACCAAGAAATAAAGCTATTTTGTAATTATTGAGTGCTTTAGAACAAGCAAAAGCCACTGCTGGAACAGTAGGTGTTTACACTAAATTTTTATTTTTATTTTTATTATTATTTTTTTTGTTATTTTTTAAATGTGTTTATTTTATTTTATTTTATTTTGCTTATTTATTTATTTATTTTGATGTTGGAGCCAAGGATGTATGATTGACAAAATATTATTTCAGTCTTTCAGCTCCAAAATTTCATGTTTAATTCTGTGTTTTTCTTGTAAGTAATTGTAAAATTTACAAGACATTTTTGTGAAAATTGTTTAAACATAAGCCCTTCAAACATTTTTTTTCAGTGCAATGGCAGAATTAGTAGTAGTAGTATTTTATCAGTATTATTGTTTATTTATTTACAGAAACACTGAATGACAAATGTCTCATTTACTACTAGTCCATAATTCTCTACGTTCTATTTAATATGACAAATATGCATTAATTTTGATTTCTACATGCTTGTAACATTTTTGTTCTACTTGCTAAAATTCTATCATTAAAAAATACTGATATTTTATTAAAAGTTTTGCTGTTTGCTGTTTGAAATCATATCACATATAAATGTACCTTTGCAAAAATCTGTGCCATATACCATATCATACATTTTAGTTTACATATAGTCTGACAAGTTATCTAAAATATTTACTAGCCAAAGGCAATTCTATTGCCAGTTTGTGAGTAGTTGCTGCCTGTAATTTTCAAGCAATCTGGAAGACTTATAGTTTATTTTAATATATTTTTCAGTCATGTTTCATTAAGAATGGAGGTAAACTCTGCAAGACAGTGTCCTTCCAGGACCAGAGTCACCCATGCCTGCTTTAGACGGTCTTGAGTTTTCATATTAAAATAAGCTAAATAAACTCATGTAAAATGAATTAATATGTAAATGAATGAATGGTTTCCTCCAAGGCCTCCTTGCCTCCAAAGGCCAATTTACAGTTAATACACTACATGCTTTTGCCTTGACTAATGCTATTAATCAACAGTGCCTCAGCTCTCAGTGGTTATTAGGCAGAGCTGATTGGGTTGTGTTTCTCATGTTTTTGTATGCACGCTCGTGTCTCCACGATATAACACACTGCATGCCAAGCACGGGAGCCCTTCTTATACAATTTCAGGCTCACTGCAGCACTGCATTGAAAGGAGAGTGGCTTTTTTTCAAGCCTCTCTCCAGTTCTTCCATGAATTGCTTGGCGTCTCCAGACAGGCAGACCTGTGTTGCGTGGAAACCCCACCTCGACTACAACAATTCAACGGTCTATAACTGCGTGAGAGAGGTCTGCTGCGTCATTCCCAGTGGCTTCGCCGTGAATGTGGTTGATAGTTACATTTTAGTTGTCATGTAAAGATATTCAGACCGGACACGCATGAACAGTGCAGCCTCTGTAAACTTTTTTCTGCATTGTACCACGTCAAATCCCCAAGCAAAGACACTTTGTCTCTTCTGTAATGAGATTGTGTCTTTTGAAAAATTCCACATCAGATTTTCTGACAACTGCAAATTGAATTTTACATCTCTATTTGTGGAAGTCATTCATCATTTTCTGTTGGCTAAACAAAGCATTTTTACATGATATTATGGCTTCAAAAATATGATTACAAGCATGATATCAGAAGCATATTTTACATGTCACTCTACTGTTTGGTCCCAGTGTTCAGTCGTAAAAATCAAGAATGAACTTTTTAAATGTAAGACATGTGGCACCTTTTATAATGTGCTTCCTATAATGCAAATTCAATCACAAATGAGAAAAAAAAACAAAAAAAAACCTTTTGTTTTCAGTTCTTGAGATCTTTCAATAAACTGTCAACCACCCACTATATCCTAGTTCCCCTTTCAGTCGGTCACTCCGAGTCACGTCGGATGACCGACGAAATTGGGATCTCGCCAGAGAGACCAATCCACTTCGAGTGTAACTAAACGAGCCAATGGACATTGGCATGCGATTATTGCATCCAGCTGCCGCTGATCACAGCGTGAGCATAAGAGGCAGCTGATGCACCGCATCAATTATCCTTTCGCTTCGGAGCCGAGCGGTAGTGGTTAAAGCTACTGCTCTCCCTTCCAAGAGAGTGTTCTGCGAGCGAGTGCGGGCGTTACGGCGCGGCAGCGGTGGTCACGGTGTCCGGGAGAGAAAGATCGTCTTCCTGCTGACAGCCACACTAGGAGTGTGCGGTGGCCAGCTCCCCTGCGTGCTTCAGCACTAAAAGAGCATTTCTCTGAAAGAGCAATTTCTCTAAAAGAGCAACACGGGTGATCGCGTCTTTTTAAAGATGTCTTTTCACCCGTGCGTTTCTGGGTGTGGTCGTTCCTGGCGCCTCAGGACGGTCACGATCGCTTCCTCACGTGTCTGGGCATTCAGCACGCTGAGGTGGCTTTCGTGGATGGTTCATGTTCTTCTTGCGGGGACATGACCATCTCGGAGTGCGACTCTGCTATGTCAAACATGGCAGAGTCCCTCTGCCTGCCGTGATCCGGCGTGCACACTGGATCCGGTGGAGTCAGAGGTGATTGAGGATTACGGTGAGGGCTTCCCCAAGTGGAGCTCCTCACCCCTCAAGCACTCCGCAGCCGGTGGAGCTGCCGAAGGAGCGCGCTGGCCACGCGTTTCCTTCGGTGCCCCCTCTGACGACCAGATGTCGATCACTGCATCGGAGGGCGGGCCCTCTCTCTCCGGGGATGATGACCCGGCTGCGTTGCCCCCTTCGGGTGTGGTAGCGTTGTCCGTGCCAGACCCAGAGATGACGGCTATGCTTTCCCGGGCCGCCGAGAATGTCGGGCTCGTGTGGAATCCTAAAAAGCCACCGTGTCCCGATCCTTCGAGGCTGGGCGAGTGGTTCCTCGGTGGGGGTGGCGCTGGTTCTCAGCGCCCCCCTCCGGTGCCATTCTTTCCGGAAGTGCATGAGGAGCTGACAAGATCGTGGAGGGCACCTTTCACTGCCCGAAACACATCTTGTAGTTCTTCCGCTCTCACCACCCTCGATGGTGGAGCCGCTTTGGGGTATGCGGGCATCCCCTCGGTGGAACGGTCTGTGGCCATGCAACTGTGTCCAACAGCCGCTTCCACCCTGCGGGGTGATCCGTGTCTCCCCTCACGGGCCTCTAAGTATTCGTCAGGTCTAACTGGCAGTGCTTATAGAGCCTGTGGGGAGGCGGCTTCCGCCCTCCACGCTATGGCGTTGCTGCAGGTCCACCAGGCCAAAGCACTGAAAGACCTGCACGAGGGTGGTCACGACCTGGCGGTTCTACATGAGCTGTGTGCTGCGACGGACCTCGCGCTACGAGTGACGAAGGTGACCGCACAGTCTCTGGGTCGTGCGATGTCCAGGAGCGCCATCTCTGGCTGTGTCTCGCTGACATGAAGGAGCAGGAGAAGGTACAGTTCCTGAATGCTCCCGTGTCACAGACCGGCCCTTTCGGCGACGCTGTCGAGAGCTTTGCCCAGCAGTTCTCGGCAGCCCAGAAGCAGACTGAGGCAAACACATCATGCGCCGGAGGAAACCTGCTGCTTCCACTCCGGCTGCAGCCACTCAGCCTGCTCGTCGCCGTGGGCGCCCCCCTGCGGCCGCCCCCGCTCCCGCGCAGCCGCAGCAGCCTTTCACCAGGCAGCGTCGTGGAGCCGGTCGCAGGCAGGACGCCCAGCCCGTCCAGGCCCCCGCCAAACCTGGCGGCAAGCGCAAGTGCAAGAGGCCCTGGGACGGTCGACCCAGAGATGGAGGAGACTGCTCATCGGGAGATGGTGACTGCACCACTCCCTCCCCCGGAGGAGGGCCGGGTGGAGTATCTTTTGTTCATTTTGTTCCGCCTCTGGCCCAGCAGCCAGCGGTACCCAAAACATCAGTAAAGAGCGGTCTCCTCAATCTCCGGGTCTCAAGAGGAGGAGAGTGGTGATCCGTGCATCACAGGATCGCTTCCCTCCTCCTCTCTCGCCAGCAGGCAGCGGGTGGTTGCCCAAGAGCACCCCTCCTGCCCATTCGTGGAACCAGGTAAGGGCAGTAGCACTCCAGTCCCCGCTTCAAGTCGTCAAACGCCGGGCTGTCACAAGCCTCAAGCCGGGTTCCTGTGTCTCCTCCCACGCGAGGAGAAATCAGGTGAGTGCTACACTACACACCCAGACCCCGCCCCCTGCCGTCACAGGCCAGGCCGTCACAGGCCCTGGGGCCGGTCCCTGTGTTCCACCTCGCTGCCCCACCGCGGGCATGTCGGTGGGCCCGTTGGCCCCGCTGGTGCGGTCTCTCGGAGCCTGGTTAGCGCTCCCCAGCCCGTCCCGGTGGCTCCTGCGGACCATCAGACTCGGCTATGCGATTCAGTTCGCCCGGCGTCCCCCCCAAGTTCAGGGGCATCCGGTTCACTTCAGTCAAAGCCGTCGATGCCCCTGTCTTGCTCGCGGAGATTGCAGTTCTACTGGCGAAGGATGCAATAGAGCCGGTCCCTCCAGCCGATATGAGGTCAGGGTTTTACAGCCCTTACTTCATTGTGCCCAAGAAAAGCGGTGGGTTACGACCGATCTTGGATCTGCGAGTTTTGAACCGTGCACTTCACAAGATGCCGTTCAAGATGTTGACGCAGAAACGCATTTTTGGATGCGTCCGTCCCCTAGATTGGTTTGCAGCAATCGACCTGAAGGACGCGTACTTTCATGTTTCGATTCTCCCGCGACACAGGCCATTCCTGCGATTCGCGTTCGACGGTCGGGCATATCAGTACAAGGTCCTGCCCTTCGGGCTGTCCCTTTTCGCCTCGTGTCTTCACCAAAGTCGCAGAGGCGGCCCCTTGTTCCCTTGAGAGAACGGGGTGTGCGCATTCTCAACTACCTCTACGACTGGCTCATACTTGCACAGTCTCGAGAGCTGTTGTGCGCACACAGGGACCTGGTGCTCAGGCATCTCAGCCAGTTGGGCCTTCGGGTCAATTGGGAAAAGAGCAACTCGTGCCAGTGCAGAGGATCTCTTTTCTCGGCATGGAGTTGGATTCGGTCAACCAGACAGCACGCCTCACCCAGGAACGTGCTCAGTCGGTGCTGAACTGCCTCAAGACTTTATCAGGCAGGACAGCGGTCCCACTGAAACTCTTTCAGAGGCTCCTGGGGCATATGGCTGCAGCTGCGGCCATAGTTCCGCTCGGTCTGCTCCATATGAGACCGCTTCAGCACTGGCTCCATGGTCGAATCCCGAGGTGGGCGTGGAAACGCGGTACTCACTGGGTTCAGATTACACCGGCCTGCCGCAAGACCTTCAGCCCGTGGTCAGATCCTTCGTTCCTTCGGGCAGGAGTGCCCCTGGAGCAGGTATCCAGGCATGCTGTGGTATTCACGGATGCCTCGACCACCGGCTGGGGTGCCACGTACAACGGGCACGCTGTATCAGGGGTTTGGACGGGCCCCCTTCTGCGTTGGCATATCAATTGCCTCGAGTTGCTGGCAGTACGCCTTGCCCTGTGCCGCCTCAGAGGGCGCCTTCGGGGCAGGGACGTTCTGGTCCGTACGGACAACACTGCGACCGTTGCCTATATCAACCGGCAAGGCGGTTTGCGCTCCCGTCGCATGTCGCAACTCGCCCGCCACCTCCTCCTCTGGAGTCAGAAGCATCTGAGGTCCCTTCGTGCCATCCACATCCCAGGAGTGTTCAATCAGGCGGCCGACGAGCTGTCTCGAGCGGCACTTCCTGGGGAGTGGAGACTCCATCCCCAGGCGGTCCAGCTGATTTGGAGTCGGTTCGGAGTTGCTCAGGTAGACCTGTTTGCATCTCCAGAAACCACCCACTGCCAGTGGTTCTACTCCCTGTCCGAGGCAACGCTCGGCACGGATGCACTGGCACACAGCTGGCCCCAGGGCTTGCGCAAGTATGCGTTTCCCCCAGTGAGCCTGCTAGCACAGACATTGTGCAAGATCAGGGAGGACGAGGAGCAGGTCCTGTTAGTGGCTCCATATTGGCCCAACAGGACCTGGTTCCCGGAACTCATGCTCCTCGCGACAGCCCCTCCCTGGCCGATTCCTCTGAGGAAGGATCTGCTTTCTCAGAGACGGGGCACCCTCTGGCACCCGCGTCCAGACTTGTGGAAACTTCATGTGTGGTCCCTGGATGGGACGCGGAGGTTCTAGGTGACCTGCCCCAGGAGGTAGCGCTCACTATCGGGCCACAAGACGGGCCTATGCGCTGAAGTGGAACCTGTTCGTCGAATGGTGTTCCTCTTACCAGGAGGACCCCCGGAGATGTTCGATCAGAGCCGTGCTTTCCTTTTTGCAACAAGGGTTGGAGCGTAGGCTGTTCCCCTCCACCCTTAAGGTATATGTTGCTGCTATTTCTGCCCACCACGACCCCATAGAGGCGAGGTCGGTGGGGAAGCACGATCTGGTCGTCAGGTTTCTTAGGGGGGCCAGGAGGTTAAATCCTCCGAGGCCTCCCTCCCTTCCCTCTTGGGATTTGGCTTGGTGCTAAGAGCCCTACAAACTGCCCCCTTTGAGCCGTTGCAGTCAGTTGAGTTGAAGTTTCTTTCTATGAAAACCCTACTCCTGACTGCATTGGCCTCAATCAAGAGGGTGGGGGACCTGCAGGCATTTTCGGTCGACGAGTCGTGCCTTGAGTTTGGGCCGGCTGACTCCAGTGCAACACTGAGGCCCCGGCCCGGCTATGTGCCCAAGGTTCCTACCACGCCCTTCAGGGACCAGGTAGTGAGCCTGCAAGCGCTGCCCCTGGAGGAGGCAGACCCAGCCCTAGCTTTGCTCTGTCCTGTACGCGCACTGCGTCAGTACGTGGATAGAACTCAGAGCTTCAGGACCTCAGAACAGCTCTTTGTCTGTTACGGAGGACAGCAGAAGGGGAAGGCTGTCTCCAAGCAGAGGATGGCCCACTGGATAGTGGATGCCATCACCTTGGCCTACGAAGCACAAGGTGTGCCCTGCCCACTCAGGTTGCGTGCTCACTCCACTAGGGGTGTCGCATCGTCCTGGGCGCTGGCTCGTGGTGCCTCGCTAGCAGACATCTGTAGAGCTGCGGGTTGGGCGACTCCCAACACGTTCGCTAGGTTTTATAGCCTACGTGTCGAACCGGTTTCCTCCTGTGTTCTCACCTCAAACGGGTAGTGGCACTGAGAGGGCCGGCTCAGAGTCGGCTTGCGGCATCCTTACGCCTAATTCTCCAGAGAGTTCCTTAACCAGGCAAACCCTGTTGAGTCCTCCAGCACTCCGGCGTCCAGACGCGGCGGGGCGTCCGGCGCCAGGCCTTCAGCCAATGAATTCTTGAAATCTGGTGCGAGGCTAGTGCCCATATGAGAGACCCTGTCGGGATCCCATATGTGTATTCCACGGTATTCTTATTAGAGCCATGTTTCCCCTGGCGGACCACGTTCTGCCATCTCTAAAGATGCAGCCTGAGCCATCTCAGAGACTTCCATGTGCAATAGGGCCCTTCGGGGTTACTTCACATGTTTGAATGTCACTTAACCCCCTCTGGGAGGAGGTGACTCCGCAGTGTGCCTCTTCCAAGAGGAAGGGCACGCTTCCCAGTGTTATCCTAGTCCTACTGTTTGGGTTGTTCAAGGAACACCAGTAGTTGACCTTCTCTGTGTAGAGCCCGGTCCTATCGTCTGCCTTATAGGAAGGGTCAGGAGCCCTACACAGGGCACTGGAAGGGGCAGCTCCTGTGGCGCTTTGGTAGGGATCCCAATTTCGTTGGTCATCCGACGTGACTCGGAGTGACCGACTGAAAGGGGAACGTCTCGGTTACGTATGTAACCCTCGTTCCCTGAAGGAGGGAACGGAGACGTCACGTCCCGTCGCCACAGTCGCTGTACCACCGCTGAGCTGCCGGGTCGCCGGCTCGGCTCCTCAGCGAAAACATAATTGATGCGGTGCATCAGCTGCCTCTTATGCTCACGCTGTGATCAGCGGCAGCTGGATGCAATAATCGCATGCCAATGTCCATTGGCTCGTTTAGTTACACTCGAAGTGGATTGGTCTCTCTGGCGAGATCCCAATTTCGTCGGTCATCCGACGTGACGTCTCCGTTCCCTCCTTCAGGGAACGAGGGTTACATACGTAACCGAGACGTTTTCTCTGGCTTATTTGTTTAAGAAAAGCAACATACACCATCAAATAAAACCTGTTTTTTTTTTTTTTTTTTCAAGACTTTGCTTCTATAAAAGGATTGAATTTCCAATGGAATTTTCTTTTCTTTGGTGGGAATGTTTTACAGAAACAGTTTTGTCAAAAATTGTCCACGGTGTCTTATGTTTCACTTTTCATGTCAAAGAAGAGGTGATTTGCTGTTAGAAACTGTTGGTATGTTTTTCGATGAGACCGTTGTGGATCCCTACCCCTTGCTTACTCCTGTGGTTTTTATGGATGTGGATGTGACTCATCAGCAGGATTGTAACTTTAAAAATGGATTTGTGATTTTTCAAATACGTAAATAAATCATATAAAAATAGTTGTTGTTTTTCTCTTTGCAGCTGTTTTTAAAAGTGTTTTGCATTAACACTCCTGTCCAGAAACGTGCTCTCTCATCAGCAACAGAAAAGCAGTTGAGCTTGGCCACTTATACCGCAGGCCATCGTATTGCAATTTTAATGGGTTTCAATGGGACCAGCACCAGGTTGTTAGAGTGAATTTGCAGGGTACCGCCACCTAAAAGTAATCCCTGGCTTGTCTGTGACCTGATACCAGCATGGCCCTAAAACCAGGCCAGTTCACCCCATGCGGCAAAAAACAAAGAAATAAAAACCCCTTAGCTTTGAATTTCTGAGCTGGGTAGGCTGGTGTATGCCAGACAGTACACCAGACAACCGGTGTGGTGTTTTCAGTGATCAGTGCTAATGCAATTTGTTTTATTTTACATGATTTTTATTAAACTTATAGACACTCATTTTTTAAAACGTTTTACTCAGAAAGTGTGTATGTTCTATACTTCTTTAACATTTGGCAATTACCGAAGACGATGTTGTTTAAGGCAATATTTTTACTTATTTACTTACTTTTACATTTAACTTTAAAATATTTCCAAATACTTTTGGGAGGGGGGTTGGGGGGAGGTCAGCAGTGTGTAAGTTATGCATAAAATTGCATAAAATTGTACAAAAAAAGTTGCAGTGTGTAAGTTGTGCATAAAATATCAAATAATTAATTTTATATTTATTTTACAATAGTTACATAGCTTATTCAGTTGATCTATTTTATTATTTATTTGTCTTTATTTATTTATTCATTTATTTATTTTTTAAATTTTATTTTATTTTACAAAATTGCCTGTGAATTTTGTGCCAGTACGGTGCTTAAAATGAATATATGTTTGAAAATGTTATTACTGACATGCAGAAATTTAAACGGTGCAGAAATGGGATTTAATTCATATGAAATGAACAGTAAAAGTATAAAAAAGCCCTTTTTAAACGAAAAATACTGTTAAATGCATTTTTAACAACTGACTTGACTATACATTTATTTATACAATGTACAGGCCTTATGAGTGATTAAGCTGTCGAACATTTTGAGCACATTTCAGCTATCTGTTCTGACAAAATTGTACCTTCCAGTACACTGGAACGTTCGCTCCCTGAAAAATCCCACAATGCATCACGAATTCTAGGGAACATCGGCGCTCACTATGCTCCCTTACCAGAAATAACGTCACATTTCTGAAGCGCAAAACATAAACCACATGAGCCACTTTGACAAATATAATGACACGCGATAGGAGATTTGATTTCAACATAAACACACATCGCTAGACAGGTAATGAACACATCTAATTAAGATTTCTAATTAATATTCGGCTGAAATATTGTATGAACATGTAACAGAACAATGTCTTTAAAGAGAATAAAAAATATTATCAAAATGAGATTGGTCCTGCCTGTTGTTTATTAATTCTAGATGACGTTCCACAATGTTGTCCATTGACGCTGGACGTAATCATGTCACTGGAATTCGAGTGATCACTGTCCCAACGTGCAGTGAGTCAGGGAACTTACCAGTGACCAAATTCGTGTACACGATCTACTGATTCACGAGCTCGGGAGCTAGGGAACAGATTGAGACGCACCCATAGTGTTACACACGTTTTAATAGGCTGCTTGCAGTGATGAAAATGAAGTCTGTAACACAAAATAATTTTTTTGTCTGATGAAAGAGGGGTGGCAGTGACAATGTGTTGCACTAACTATAGACAATAAGATGGCAATAGCTACTAAAACTGCTGACCTGCCATTTATAAACATTAGGTATACTTAAAATAACATAATATTTTTCCAATTATACTGTTCCACTCAGAAGAATCTGTATATCCACCTAATAAACATTTTATGCTTTTGCTTTTTTTCTGTGAAATCTGAGTACATATTGTCTAAAATAACAGTTAATTGCATTGCAACAAGTTTGTATACATCTGCATCGTACCAGCCAAGGGCCACCCTGTTCTCTAGATATTGGTATTGGCATCATTAAAAAACTCATATAGATCAACCACACCAGCACATCTGCTTCCAATACAAATTTATCTTGTTTTGTTGGCCGTCAGAGGTTTGAGGTTTTCCAGCTTTCCACAAAAACTATTTGACTGTCGTATATTAATAGAGACTAATGGGCTGCGTAGAAAAAGACTAACGTAGCCAGAGAGGCTCTTTAGAGGAATGGCCTTTTGGCTTCCCGTACATTAAGGCGAGTCTTTGAGGGGTAGTTGAGTTGAGGTGCTATAATTATTGCAGAGAAATGGTAATTACTCAAAGTAAAGAGGGCGTTTGTGCTGACGAGCGTGACTGTGTGGCTTTGGAGAGATCTACTCTATTCTTTGAGCGAAAGAGCTGCTCTGATTCTCTTATCTGGAGTGGATTATTCCTCTCTTTGAAAGAAGGGGAATACAGTTAAGAAATGAGGACATATTCAAGTGATTTCAAGACAGATTCTACCAATGATGGGAAGCCTTTGTGAAGTGACTTTGCTCGGAGTGACTGAGAGTATCAAATTATTTCAGGTCATTGCACTAGGTTGGGGTTGTTTTAGTGTAAACAAGATCAGGTTTAATATTTTACAGTATATTGCTTCAACAGCCAACTTCTGAAATGAAGTTTTTTCAGATGGAGTATAGTGTGGTGTTTTATTATTATTATTTTCCCATATAAACATACTTTTAAGACCACATTTCTCTGACAGAGCTGTATTAGATGATCACAGTCGAATAACATCCAGAATCACCAGCACAGTACAATGTTGAAGTGTTGAAAACACATTTCACAAGTTCATTAACATTCATGAAAATGAATTCTCTTCTCCCCAAGAGCAGACCATTTATATTATCTATCATTACTCATGATACCAAGAACCTAATTAACTACCATGGTCTGTGTAACTCCATTTCTGCAAAGTCAGGTTGTGTAAAGAAATTATTTTCCAATTTAATTTAAGAGGGAAAAGGGGAATACTTCAAGACTGAGCTTTATATATATAAATAAATAAATAAATATATATATATATATATATATATATATATATATATATGTGTATATATATATATATATATATATATATATATATATATATAGTCAGGTGTCTGGACTGTCTGTATTGTGTTTTGCCCCTGTTTCTGTTCCTGTTTCACCTTATTTTGTTGTGTTCCTGTCCTCGTTTAGTCTAATTAGTCATTCTGTGCACCTGTGTTCCTCCCAATTCCCTCGTTATCCCATGTACATAAGTTCCAATCTGTGAGTTCTGTCTTTGTCGGGTCTACTATGTTGAGTTCGTGTGTCATCTCCTGTTCCCCGTGTGGATATACCCTGTGTTTCTGGATTTATTAAAGACTATTTCGTGTTATTCCGCTCCCTCCTCTCCGCCATGGCCCATCGGTCCACTGGCTCCGCCGGGCTCCCTCGTCCCTCCGGCTCTGCCTTGGTCTGGCGTCTGGCGTCTTGGTCTGGCGCAGGATGGTTGATGCCAGACCAAGGCAGAGCCGGGCCCCCTCGTCCCTCCGGCTCTGCCTTGGTCTGGCGTCAACCATCCTGCGCCTCGGGACTCCACTCCTCCGGCTGCGCCTCATCTCTCCATCCCTCTGGCTCCATCAAGCTTCTCCATCCCTTCGGCTCCTCTTCAGTCCTCTGTTGCTCCGGCTCTCTGGATCCCCGCCTCCGCCTCGGTCGCCGGCACCATCTGCTCCGCCTTGGGCCACCGGATCCTCCCCATCGCCCTTGCTCTTCGGCTGTCCGTCTCCACCTCGGGCTCCTCCACCACCTGCTCCGCCACCGTCGGTCAGCCCCCTGGAGTCGGCGGCCATTCCTCCTCCTCCATGGCTCCTCCCTCCGTCGGCTCCACCATGGGCCACTGTTATGGCTGTGGCCAGGGTCCTGCTGTGCTCCTCCTGCTCCGGGCCCCTCTTGTTTCCTCCCTGGCTCCTTCCTCCTGTGTTGCCCCCCCTGGACTGTGTCTGTTGGCTCCCTCCCGGGGGTCAGTCCTCCTCCTGAGCTTCCTCCCTGGTTCCCACCTGCCCCTCCCCTTGTTGTTGCTACAGTGCGAGGACGCACCTTCTGGGAGGGGGCGATATGTCAGGTGTCTGGACTGTCTCTGTTGTGTTTTGCCCCTGTTTCTGTTCCTGTTTCACCTTATTTGGTCATGTTCCTGTCCTCGTGTAGTCTAATTAGTCATTCTGTGCACCTGTGTTCCTCCCAATTCCCTCGTTATCCCATGTACATAAGTTCTAGTCTGTGAGTTCTGTCTTTGTCGGGTCTACTATGTTGGGTTTGTGTGTCATCTCCTGTTCCCCGTGTGGATATACCCTGTGTTTCTGGATTTATTAAAGACTATTATGTGTTATCCATGGCTCTGTGTGTTCCTTCCGGCAGCGAATTGTGACATACATACACACACACACACACACACATATATATATATATATATATATATATATATATATATATACAGGTGCATCTCAATAAATTAGAATGTCGTGGAAAAGTTCATTTATTTCAGTAATTCAACTCAAATTGTGAAACTCATGTATTAAATAAATTCAGTGCACACAGACTGAAGTAGTTTAAGTCTTTGGTTCTTTTGATTGTGATGATTTTGGCTCACATTTAACAAAACCCACCAATTCACTATCTCAGCAAATTAGAATACTTCATAAGACCAATTAAAAAAAAAAAAAAAAAAACATTTTTAGTGAATTGTTGGCCTTCTGGGAAGTATGTTAATTTACTGTATATGTACTCAATACTTGGTAGGGACTCCTTTTGCTTTAATTACTGCCTCAATTCGGCGTGGCATGGAGGTGATCGGTTTGTGGCACTGCTGAGGTGGTATGGAAGCCCAGGATTCTTTGACAGTGGCCTTCAGCTCATCTGCATTTTTTGGTCTCTTGTTTGTCATTTTCCTCTTGACAATACCCCATAGATTCTCTATGAGGTTCAGGTCTGGTGACACCACCAGTCAAGCACACCAACACCATGGTCATTTAACCAACTTTTGGTGCTTTTGGCAGTGTGGGCAGGTGCCAAATCCTGCTGGAAATGAAATCAGCATCTTTAAAAAGCTGGTCAGCAGAAGGAAGCATGAAGTGCTCCAAAATTTCTTGGTAAACGGGTGCAGTGGTTTTCAAAAAACACAATGGACCAACACCAGCAGATGACATTGCACCCCAAATCATCACAGACTGTGGAAACTTAACACTGGACTTCAAGCAACTTGGGCTATGAGCTTCTCCATCCTTCCTCCAGACTCTAGGACCTTGGTTTCCAAATGAAATACAAAACTTGCTTTCATATGAAAAGAGGACTTTGGACCACTGGGCAACAGTCCAGTTCTTCTTCTCCTTAGCCCAGACGTTGTCTGTGGTTCAGGAGTGGCTTAACAAGTGGAATACAAGAACTGTAGCCAAATTCCTTGACACGTCTGTGTGTGGTGGCTCTTGATGCCTTGACCCCATCCTCAGTCCATTCCTTGTGAAGTTCACCCAAATTCTTGAATCGAATTTGCTTGACAATCCTCATAAGGCTGCGGTTCTCTCGGTTGGTTGTGCACCTTTTTCTTCCACACTTTTTCCTTCCACTCAACTTTCTGTTAACATGCTTGGATACAGCACTCTGTGAACAGCCAGCTTCTTTGGCAATGTATGTTTGTGGCTTACCCTCCTTGTGAAGGGTGTCAATGATTGTCTTCTGGACAACTGTCAGATCAGCAGTCTTCCCCATGATTGTGTAGCCTAGTGAACCAAACTGAGAGACCATTTTGAAGGCTCAGGAAACCTTTGCAGGTGTTTTGAGTTTATTAGCTGATTGGCATGTCACCATATTCTAATTTGTTGAGATAGTGAATTGGTGGGTTTTTGTTAAATGTGAGCCAAAATCATCACAATTAAAAGAACCAAACTTTTCCACGACATTCTAATTTATTGAGATGCACCTGTATAAATAAAAATATATATATATATATATATATATATATATATATATATATATAATTTATAAATTATTTATTTATTTTTTGACATTTTGGATTTCAGAGTTCCTGTTCTGTTTGTTATTAGTTTTCTATATAAATTCTGTTCCAAAACCTTGTCAGGTCTCACAGATGGAAAATCAGTAGGTTAAATTATTATCGAGCAAATCGTTTTAATCAGGGCTTGGAAGTCGTCCATAATGAATTACGCTGAAAGTCTTTGAAATGTCAGCTAGCACTTGAAGCCCCAGAGCAGACGGGTGCGCTGCATTGCGACCCACACAGGCTGCTGGGTTACTTAAGGAGCTGATTGGGACCTGCCAGCAAACCTGGTTGCCTAGCAACTTCATTAATTCCCTTATTGAGGGCAATTTGCATCGGGGGACTCCAAGGAAATTAGGTTTTAAAATTATACATTATGTTATAGCAAATCACCTGTTTTCTTGTTTGTAGATCAAAATCAATCAATATTGATGTAGAAATTCTTAAATATTTATTTAAAATGTAACTAAAATTTATTGATTAATCTGTCCTTAATTAGTATGTTTGAGGGGGTCAGTAGTTTTTAAATAATAATAATAATCTTGCATATTATATACTGTATTTATAAATTTTAAGTTAATATATTATAAATCAATAAAATGAGTTAAATCAATGCCATCTAGTCTTTGTGTATTTCTCAATTAAGTAAATAAGTTAGTGCTTCAAGTATTTAGAGCAATTATTCAATAAATTACATTAAAGCAAAGAAACTTGCATTTATTAGGCTAAACACTTCCACTACAGTAAAAAGTCAGAAAATTATATTTCAGTCATTTTTTATTGATTAATATTTATCTATGAACTCTTTTACATCTATAAACTGTAAAAATTATTTTTCGAAGTTGTAAAAAAAAAAAAAAAAAAAAGATTATTGAAAAAAATGCTGTCAGTTTTTCTACTTCAATATTTTATTTATTTTAATTCAATGTTTCCTGAGTGAAAGTTGTTTCTAAGTAAATCCTACACCTTTTTGTCCAGTGTAATTATTAATTTTTATTTATTTATTTATTTATTTTTTCAAATAAATATTTTAAATTTCTCCATTTCTCCTCGTGTGTCAGGCTCATCTGCTTCAGGATATTCACAGTGGTGAAGTGTGCTTCATCTTACAGTGTATTACAGCATTAAAATTGTCATTGCACTGGTTTCTTTCTAGCCTACTTCTTCAGAACTTGTAGAGGACTGTAGAGGAAACATTGCGAGAGAGCTGGTTAACATGGTTGAGGCTGTTGGGATCCACATATATCACCCACAGAAAGCAAAAGTGGCATCAGGAGTTCAGAGGGCAAGCACTCCAAAACCTTGTTCATCAAAGAGAATAGTGCAATACTATCTTTTCTTCTGGTGCAAAGTCTCACAACAACACAGCCTTCACATTTCTGATGAGGCACGTCTCGTCTCATTATTTAGTCACAGTGTTGTTGCGAACTCTGACACAACAAAGATGCCTCCCTGCCTTTGTACTACTGTCACTCTGTCTGCATCCCATAGCTAGCTGACAGTCTCAGGACCCAAAGTCACGGCTGTCCCGATAACAGTCTGTCCACCATGTCGCAAAGATGCCCTAAAATGTGGCTGAGGAAAGAAAGCAAGATCAGATGTATACTTTTCGCATTCACTTGGACTTTTTTTGGTTCGTTTAGTTTGATTGACAGTAATACTTGGTGTTTACTGTCTAAGGTAGAAGATGGGCCCGTCCCTTCCCTTACAGCTATAAAGAAGCTTTTATATCTGCCTTCCCAGTGAACTTGTAAACTTTGCCCGATAGCTTTTTCCTCCAGCACTATTTGAGTTTATGTTTCAGTGATTGTAGCTGTAATAGTGCTGTGCAGCTTCTACAGGCCCTCCAAAATGGAAAGAAAGATGCATAAGTGACTGTACAGGAGGCATTTCCATGGGTTTTGTTGCTGTAGAGGCTGCAGGATGCAGTGTGTTTGTATGGATAGAAGGTTTTGTTCTAGTCCACATTTACCAAAATTGCATTCATTTTCAGTCCATGCTTTCTCTGGGAATTGAACCCATGACCTTGTCATCCCATGCTCTGCCAGTTGAGCTTCAGTAAGGATGTCTGATTCTGCTCTTGATTTTTGAGGAAGGCCACCTTCCTGCAGAGTTACACTCCCACCTGCTCCAAAGCACCTGACTGGAAGCTTCTAGTAAATTAAGATGAAAGCAGATGCCCTCCTGAAGAACAGTGTGCATTTACTGCAAAATTATGACCATATTTTTTACTGCTAAACCACATTTAAAAATTAGTTTAGCATGTACATGATAATGATGCATTATCCAGTATACTACTATTAAGGGAAATAAATGGATGCTAATTTAGTTTCAATGCACAAAATGGAAAATCATCAAAGGAGACCATCCTCCATTTTTTTTTTTTTTTAATATTTAGGTAGAATAATAATGTTCTGCGTGAATGCATGAATTTTGACTCTAGTTATAATAATTATGATAATTGTATATTTTATAACCTATGTTTATTAATAGAAGAGTTGCTATAATAATAACAAACTATGAATTTTGATGGAATGTTTCTGCTGAATTCACCTATGGTCTTTAATGAATAATGTATTTCATGGAATTAAATAACTCCGTGCTCCATGAATTATAAATAATTATTCAATTAAAAAATTAAACACAAGTCAAGGGTCTAACTTAAACTAACATTTACCTTAGATTAAAAAAAAAGATCACTAAAAATCTAAATTAATTGTTGTGTCCTCAAATTCTCCATTGACAAAAAAGATAATAAATAAATAAATAAATAAATAAATAAATACCGATCACTGATAACCAGTGGCAATAAAAAAGGATTATTTAACCTCAAATCTGTTCAGATTGCATAAATCTCATAAAAATGTCTTAAGAGTAGGTATTTCTTTTTAAAGTACTTACTTTGCGAACATTTAAATGGTATGTTGGGTCACACTTTATTTTAAGATCCATTTCTCGCTATTAACAAACCATTAAGTATGACTTTTATCTCAAAAAACTCCTAATGTGCTGCTTATTAATAATTAGGTAGTTGTTAAAGTCCCCATGAAATCAAAATTACAGTTTTTTTGGGTGTTAGTATGAATATGTTAGTCTTAAGGTTATCTATAAGGCAGTGTGCTCCAAAACAGTGACAAAATTCGCATTTAGAAGATATAAGCATTCAAAGCTTGCAGTTTGTTACTTCCGCCAAAACGGCTCAACGATTTTTTTGGCGTCACATCGTACTTCAGTTTCTCATCAAATCTTTTGACCAATCAAATGCTCTCTAGAATCCAAAGTGCCCACCCCCTACACTATAAATAGATGCTGAAGCTGAGGCTGACATCGGTCACTTGTTCACAGTGTAGTATTTCCTGTACAGTGAATGGCTCGTAGTGCACAATGCAGACGATAGGGAACGATTCAGACAGTGTAAATATGCTTTCGATTGGGGTTATTGAGGTCTGGTTTCATGTTGTGTCAAACGAACCTCGGGAGCGCACACAGTCTGATCCAGACTTTGGCTCGGGTCCAGAGACGCGATCGCACTGAGCGAGTCGGCATATATTAAACACTTTTAAAACTACACAGCCTCAGCATGATTATGATCACTATTTTGTTTTAGTAAGAGTCTCGTATTGAAAATAGGGGGTAATCTATTAGACTGTGGCTGTTACCGAGCTCACCGGCTCTGGCCCGAGCGGATATAAACGAAACGCTATTGGCTATTTTAAAAGGGGTGCGGGGCTGCTCAATATGTCCCGCCCTGTCTTCCTGTTTCAGTTGAAATTACGTCACCACATTGAATAATGCTGCATGTTTCAAAGCACTTCAGGGGACCTTTAAGTTTAGGTATTGGGTAGGGTTAGGGATGTAGAATATGGTCATGCAGAATATGTGCTTTATAAGTACTAATAAACAGACAATATGTTAATAATAGTCGCATACTGTTTATCGCCTACTCTATAGTAGGGAAGTATGCAGCCCATCTTATCCTAAGCCTCAAGACCTTAATTAGCTGGTTCAGGTGTGGAGCTAAGCTGTGCAGGAACATGGCCCTCCAGGACCAGGATTAGACACCTTTGGGCTACAGGAACCATTCATTTCCTCAAGTTCTCTTGAATGATCCAACAAAACATCACCTGTTGTGCCCTGGCTCGAGTTCTCTCCAACTGTATTGGTTCAATTATTTATTCTCTCTCTATCTCTCGGCACAAAAGTAACAGTTGGTTTAATCTTGTGTTTGGTACTGTCGAGCCCCCGGTACATGCCAGGGCTCTATTATTTAGTATAATAGCGTGGAACAAAGAGAATGAGAGGAAGTGAAGGCCCACATTGGTGCAGCAGTGTTTATTTATCACTCATAGTTCTGCTCCTCTGCTGAGGTGTTCGGTGACTCTCACCCTGAAGGTATGCAATGCAGCTAATGATAAAGACTTGGCGGTTTTTGATCCAGTAAAGAAGGCTATTTATTTTGGTTTATTTATTTAATAAAAAGCATATGCATTGAAAGTTAGCTTTCTGGAGATAGTTCAAACCCTGGAGTTATGTGGTCTACTGTGTTTGGCACTGCGAGAGGCACAAAAAACCCATTTGATGTGACTTGAAAGTTGTGTACGGATGCAATGCGTTCAGTTGCTTTGTCGAACGGTATTTTAAGCAGAACTTTTTAGATGCTGAGTTGAAGAGGTTGAAGTTTCGGTGAGAGCTTTACCCCGTAACATTACCACAGTCTTCAATATTTAAAGCGAGAAACTATCTTGTTTGGACCTCTTTTCACCATTCTCTGAACCTGACGGAAATATCCCTTCAGACTCGTTTATATTTGATTGTCTGTATTGATGTGAACCTGAATATTTCATTGAAGGAAACCAAAGGAGATCCTTCGGCTCAGCTCTGCGGCTCAGCTTGGCTCGCCTCAGATAATGATTAGCGAGATGTTTAGTTTTATCTGCCATCCTCTAACACAAACGTGTTAGATGTTAATGCATAATTAACTGTTTTTTATTATAGCAGCCGTGGGAATGGCAGCTTGTACTTAGACATTATGAACAGTACTCGAAGTTAGAAAACTGACTATGGATTGGCTAGCAGGGATGTTTGGAGAAGCAAACAAGGTAATTTTTCACCATGAAACAAAAGCATATTCATGTAAAACATCGCTTAAGACATATTTTGTAAGTGTTAATGTGCTCCTGCCAAAAAACATACAAGCTTTGCATTTTAAACAGTCTCTGC
Organism: Spinibarbus caldwelli; assembly: GCA_039654775.1. NCBI lineage: Eukaryota > Metazoa > Chordata > Actinopteri > Cypriniformes > Cyprinidae > Spinibarbus > Spinibarbus caldwelli. The sequence goes on from CM077218.1 coordinate 33,273,219, forward strand.
CGAGATTCTTTCCACGCACTGATTTAGAAATACTACTGATATCTCAATATCACCCACACTTATGTTGCTTTAACAGAAAAGGTTTTGAAGCAGACTTATACATGATTCAAAATAAAGTCTTAAAGTCTAAAGTTTAATTGTTTCAAAACCCAATGTTATGTTGTGTCATTCAAAAATAAATTGAGATTAAATTAGTTTAATTTGAACTGAATTTGAATTGAGGTATCAAACAGTATTCAGAATAGTATTTCAAATTTGAATATAAGAATGCAGAATTCAAATAAATTGAAATTCAAAAAATATATAAAGGTGCATCTCAATAAATTAGAATGTCGTGGAAAAGTTCATTTATTTCAGTAATTCAACTGAAATTGTGAAACTCATGTATTAAATAATTTCATTGCACACAGACTGAAGTAGTTTAAGTCTTTGGTTTTATATATATATATATATATATATATATATATATATATATATATTTATACAGGTGCATCTCAATAAATTAGAATGTCGTGGAAAAGTTTAGTGGAAAAGTCGTTTAAGTCTTTAGTTCTTTTAATTGTGATGATTTTGGCTCGTATTTAACAAAAACCCAACAATTCACTATCTCAACAAATTAGAATATGGTGACATGCCAATCAGCTAATCAACTCAAAACACCGGCAAAGGTTTCCTGAGCCTTCAAAATGGTCTCTCAGTTTGGTTCACTAGGCTACACAATCATGGGGAAGACTGCTGATCTGACAGTTGTCCAGAAGACAATCATTGACACCCTTCACAAGGAGGGTAAGCCACAAACATTCATTGCCAAAGAAGCTGGCTGTTCACAAGTGCTGTATCCAAGTGCTGTATCCAAGCATGTTAACAGAAAGTTGAGTGGAAGGAAAAAGTGTGGAAGAAAAAGATGCACAACCAACCGAGAGAACCGCAGCCTTATGAGGACTGTCAAGCAAAATCGATTCAAGAATTTGGGTGAACTTCACAAGGAATGGACTGAGGCTGGGGTCAAGGCATCAAGAGCCACCACACACAGACGTGTCAAGAAATTTGGCTACAGTTGTCGTATACCTCTTGTTAAGCCACTCCTGAACCACAGACAACGTCAGAGGCGTCTTACCTGGGCTAAGGAGAAGAAGAACTGGACTGTTGCCCAGTGGTCCAAAGTCCTCTTTTCAGATGAGAGCAAGTTTTGTATTTCATTTGGAAACCAAGGTCCTAGAGTCTGGAGGAAGGGTGGAGAAGCTCATAGCCCAAGTTGCTTGAAGTCCAGTGTTAAGTTTCCACAGGCTGTGATGATTTGGGGTACAATGTCATCTGCTGGTGTTGGTCCATTGTGTTTTTTGAAAACCAAAGTCACTGCACCCGTTTACCAAGAAATTTTGGAGCACTTCATGCTTCCTTCTGCTGACCAGCTTTTTAAAGATGCTGATTTCATTTTCCAGCAGGATTTGGCACCTTCCCACACTGCCAAAAGCACCAAAAGTTGGTTAAATTACCATGGTGTTGGTGTGCTTGACTGGCCAGCAAACTCACCAGACCTGAACCCCATAGAGAATCTGTGGGGCATTGTCAAGAGGAAAATGAGAAACAGAGACCAAAAAATGCAGATGAGCTGAAGGCCACTGTCAAAGAAACCTGGGCTTCCATACCACCTCAACAGTGCCACAAACTGATCACCTCCATGCCACGCCGAATTGAGGCAGTAATTAAAGCGAACGGAGCCCCTATCAAGTATTGAGTACATATACAGTAAATGAACATACTTTCCAGAAGGCCAACAATTCACTAAAAATGTTTTTTTTTTATTGGTCTTATGAAGTATTCTAATTTGTTGAGATGGTGAATTGGTGAGTTTTTGTTAAATGTGAGCCAAAATCATCACAATTAAAAGAACCAAAGACTTAAACTACTTCAGTCTGTGTGCACTGAATTTATTTAATACACGAGTTTCACAATTTGAGTTGAATTACTGAAATAAATGAACTTTTCCACGACATTCTAATTTATTGAGATGCACCTGTACATTTTAAGATAAACTTAGAATGTTGGCTTAAAGTTTAAAAAGCCTGAAAGTTTGAAGGTTTATAGTTCTTAGAGAGCAATAGATTAGACAGTTAGAACGATAGATTTAGAATTACAAATTTAGAATTGAACTGCAATCATACTGAACTGCATTATGATTTGTAGTTAATTTTACTACAGTTGGAATTGAACTGCTATTGATTATGTATATTGTGTTTCCAGGAGCCCCATGCAAGCGTTCTGTGGTTCTGCCAAAAACAGCACAGACCAGCGGGGACGGTTGAGTTTGGGTTCTGATAGGCCATTAGTCAAGATTCCTGTGGTCATAGGGTTGAGCTGGGCTGAGGGAAGGATGAGGCAGCAGGCTTATCTTCACTTGTACATCTCAGCCTACAAATGGCCAGCACATTCATCACAGAAAGGAGACTGCAGCGGACTGTTGCTTTTAATGGATATTAAGGAAGCAGACGCTAGAACCGCTAGAACTGTGGCCTGGATATGGTCTAGCAGAGAGATTTTCTGCTGTCATTGCATTCACACCATTGATCATCTGGGCTCTGGCTCAGCTCCATCGTGTTTGTGTGAAAGTGTCTCAGTGTGCTGTGATACATAGCAATGCAGGAGAGAGAGAGGAGAACAGACATCAGTGCACTTCTTGTCTCTGTCTCTGTCTTGTCTCATCTATTCTCTTCTCGCCTTGTCTCTTAATGCTTTTTCTCATTTTCTTTCATATAGTCAAAAAAAAAAGAAAAAAAAAAAGTTTTGTTTATTTTGTCCCATCTTTTTTAATTTTTTTTCTGATCTGGTGTTTTTGTGTCATCTCCACCCTCCTTTGTCATCTTGTTTTGTGTCCACCCCTCGTCTCGTCTCGTCTCCTTTCCTCCATCATGTCTCATCTTCATCTGCTGTTTTCTCTTCTCATTTCTTCATGTCTTGTCTCAGTTCATCATCTCACCACCCCATCTTCTTGAATCTTTTTTTTTTATTTTGTCCCCTCCCCTCTATTTTGTCTTATCTCATATTTTCTAATCTTTTCTCCTCATGTTTTTGTTTTTTCACATCTCTTCATCGTCTCATCGTGTTGCTTTACATCTGTTGTTTCTACTAACCTCTCGGCGTCTCCTCATGTCTCCTATATTCTCATTTTGTTCATTTCTCATTTTATAACTTTACACTGAACACTTTCTGCAGTATAAAAGTTGGTAGGCAGCAGAATTTGGAAGCAGACAGTCTGTTCTGTTGAGTTGTGAGGGGTCAGGTTGAAAGGACAGGCAGATTTGGGGATGTTCTCTCTTTTAGTCTGGGTTAAATTCCATAGAGAACACACAGGGAGGTCTGGGCTTCTAGTTCAGCAGCTTTCAGAGAAGCTGTGCTTCATCTGTACTTTGTACGTGTTTCTGAGACACGCGTGTCTCCGCTCAGCACAGCAGGGGAAAAGGCTTGACTCATGCCCGCAGACCACCTTAGGCATCTGAGCCCAGAACAAGAAAATTGCCATGACCTGATTTCATTCACTTTGAGCATTTATTTGTTTGATCCTGGGGCTAAATGGGAAAAGCAGACATAGTGTCACTCTCTATGGCCTCCTGTATGGCCCTGAAGCTACTTTCCCAAGTTCTTTTACTGCTTTATAGTCTCACATAAACAGACATTTGCACTTGTCTTTTTTGCTCAGACCCACAGCATATTTTCTGGCATGATAGATTGCCTATATTCTTACTTTCAGATAGACTTTGATCTCTTCTTTTGCGGCATCACTTAAGCCGAGAACACACTACACAATTGTGAGGCCGATTATGAATGGAATTTGGTATTGGCAGTTGATCGTGCCCAGTCGGACCGGGTCTGTTCCAGTTGGGCTCAGTCGCTGTTTGCAGTCGGCAGAAAAATCGCATAGTGTGTGGTGTCTAAAGATTATAGTCTTAGAATTCAAGAACCAGTCGTTGCCAGTCGTTTTCACAAAGATTTTATTTAAACATGTTTAATATTTGCGACTGACACCAGCGATTGTATGAGGATATGTAGTGGAGATGGGTTCACTGTCAAACATCATTCAGCATTCATTTGGTAGCTAATTTTGTAATATTTTTTTCTTGATTACAAGAAAAATCTCGAATGTTCTTGTTGTGATTTGTTTCTTGTCTTTCTTTTAATTCATAAGTTAACACTGCAATTTTTTTTTTTTTTTTTGCAGTCGATGAAAGTAGCCTTAAATTATGTCAGTGATTTCTCTCATTTTAAAGATTATCAAGAATTTCAATCTGCAGTCCAATAAAAGTTTGAACTTCTTAAAATTTGTTTTTTAATTTTTAATCAACTTAGGCTAGGCTAACGAATTTTCTTCAAAACGAATATACAAACATAATTTTAGCCTATTTCTATTCTTCAAAACGAAGTTTTCATTTTAAAAAATCATAAAAATTCATAAATCACGAATATGATGAAACAAAATTACTATATATTAATTATATAGGCTATAGCCTAATAGTTTACTGTTAAGCACAAACTAAGAAAAGGAAAAAAACCTTAACGTTTCAATTGGCAAAAGCACCGGTGTTTTCCGCAGTGTTGTCTTTAGCTGGGCGGGAGCGGCTGCGGGAGTGCGGGTAGATGCTGCGGGTTTTGTCAGTGCTTTTTTATTTTTTTTTTTTTTTTGGTTCGGCAGAATTTGTCCAGTTGTGACCTGCAGTCATTAAGTGTGTCATGTAGGACTGACTTGTCCTACATGACAGGTTTGTGCTCCTCTCTGACTGTCAAAGACTAGAATCTGCTCCAGTCGATGGTAACGGTCTTTAAGTGTGTTGAGATCAGTCTTAGAATGTTTCCGCTAGTCGTTTAGTGTGTCCCCAGCTGTAGAGGCACACACCGCGCAGACGACGTATTCCATGATTTCGACACAATTCCGGGTCATGACGCCTCAAGGCAGCGGTGCTTGTGTCTCTCTGCCTGCTCCCTGGGCGTCAATGCGGTAAGAGTTTCTGTCTTCAGATGTGGGTGGGAGAGAGTTTTCCAAGGCCCGAGAGCATCATAAATCAAAACGCAACATCAGATCCACGCAGCTGGGCTCCCAGGAACTAGGAGCACAATATGAGTTGCTGACATTTTAATTACTTTGTCATACATCTCACACTGGTAAGCCTATTTTGAGAGCGTAATTTATGGCAGTATATGAAAACAAATATTCTCTAAACCATCTTTCTGAAAGCCGGTTCTTGCCATGTTGATTAATGTAATATCTCTCTAGCGGTCTGTCCAGTGCCCAAGAGAATAAGGTTCTGGCCCCTTTCCGAAATGCGCACATTTTGTTACATTTCAGAGGCTTTTGGATGCGAACACACGGAAACGACAGGTAAACAATATACAAAAACTCTCAGAGAGTAATTCATCTTCAATTATGCCTATGACTTTTTTTCCCTCAAAAAAGTCATTTTTCTTTTAGTTTTCAAAATAGAGATGATAAAAAGTATTATGGCCTGATTGTCAGAGCGTATCTCAGCAAATTGATCTTTAGATTTGATTCTCCTTTATTGGAAATGGCTGGCCGGTTAAATTGGTGCTTTTTAGCCTGGCGGGTGCACAGCCTTTTCAACAAATCAAAACGGTCGTCCTCTTTGAATATTTAGATTACCTGGGCACCTTTCCTAAGTGGATTAACATTTCACGTGGCTCCCAACCTGCATTTTTAATACGTTGTGAGTTGATATCAAAGAGTCCTCAGGGATCAGAAACAAGCATTCCCATTATCTTTCCCGCTGTGCTTTGTTTACCAAACCGCGAGCAGGGGCCATTCATCTAGACAGTTGTAATGGAATCCAAACTAGCTGGACTAATCATAAAATCACTTTATACACAGGTCGCATCGATTCAGCTCGCGGCGTAAACCAGGTAACGTTCGGGCCCCCGCTCTCTTGGCTGGCAGCGTTACACAAGATCACACATGCTGCTATTAGGCCCTTAAATCATCATGAAGGTGAGCTGTTTATGTACACATCAGTTCGGAGCCTCTGATGCTTGCCAAGCCATTTCAGCCGATGCATATTTAATAATTAAAAGTCCATCAAGGCGGGCCGCTCTGACCTTTCAAAGCCGCCACTGACATCTGTGAAGGGTGCCTTTATTTCCCAGATGCAGCCCAGCCCGGATCCGCAGCCAGGTGTCAGGGTGCAGACAGCGATGTAATGCATCCTCATCAGCGGCCGCCAATCTCCATCCCTCGCAGAACCCCCTCCCCACCCAAGCACCAACTTTTGATGGATCTCTTTATGTTAATCTGCACTTAATCATGAAACAGCAAATGGAGAACTAAGCAGAACCGAAGCTCGCTCTAATTACACGTCAATATTGCTTGCCGCAGAAGCACAGACAGCCCTCTTGTTCCTACTTCTGCTGCATTTATTTTTTGTATTTGTCTATTTGCAAACGTCTCCGCGACTTGACAATCTTTTGTAGGGATCTGTCTTGGAAATAGGTAATGACTGCAGCGCTTGTACTCGCGGCGTGTAGGAAGACGCTACAGGTCCCGCAGAGCCGAAAAACTAATCATAAGTTTCAAAGCATCCCCGAGCCGTGCTCTGCCTCTCAAGGGCTTCTTCGCGGTGGTCACGCCTGAGCAGAAAATCTCTTAGACAGCAGTGATGTGTAATTGAGGATGTCATCAATTAATCAAAAAACGAGGGAGGAGAAAGACTATGCATGAGTAGGAGTCAGGGCTGGAGATATGCAATCCGTGCCTGCTTTCATCTACGGAAATAAAAAGAAAACAATTCCATCCAGCCTACGTGGAGTCGTGGGTTATCAAAGCGCCATGTTCTCCGCTGGTTTGAGATGGTAATTTTGCCTTAAAGAGGCACAGGGAAACTGACACCTGAATAAATTGACGGTGATACACATCTGCCACTAAGTGTCTTTCCTGCAAACTTTGGATTGATGGATGAAGTATGACGTGTTCTGATTAATCATTAGCGCGATAGCAGAAGCTCTGACTTCTGACTTCTGAATGATATAAACCCTTATTAAAGGTATAGTACATTCAGAAATGAAAATTTTGCTATCACTTACTCACCTTCGTGTTGTTCAAAGCCTGTATGACTTTCTTTTTTTCTATGGAACACAAAAGAAAATATTAAGAAAATATTGGTTGTTTTTTTTATATATATAAAAAATTAATGGGGCAAAGAGCTTTCAGGGATCCATAATGTCACAAAATCTCTATAAAAGTACTGTGAAAGTCCAAATTTGATGTTGTAATACTCTAAAACCTTTTTTACTTCAAGTGAGTTTTTTTTTTTGTGTGTGTGTGTGTCTGTGAAATGGTTCAAATGATTTGTTCTTTGAAAAAAGGCGTGTGTGTGTGTGTGCGCTTTTTGTGACAAATGAGGACATAAATTTGTATAATGACACAGGTATGACACAGGTATTACAAGGTGAAGGTGACTTTTCAGGACATTACCTCATGTCCCCACTTTTCAAAATGCTTATAAATCATACAGAGTGAGTTTTTTGGGGGGAAAGTAGAAATGCACAGTCTCCTGTGAGGGCTAAGTTTAGGTGTAGGGCAATAGCATATACAGTTTGTACAGTATAAAAACCATTATGCCTATGGGATGTCCCCACTTTTCACAAAAACAAACATGTGTGTGTGTGTGAGAGAGTGCGTGTGTGTGTGTGTGTGTGTGTGTGTGCTGCTGTTCAAAATTTGAAAATCGAAAATTCAGTAATATTGTGAACTATTATTACAATTTAAACAACTGTTTTCTATTTTGGTGTATTTTAATTTAATTTTAAATGTAATTCACTCCAGTGATAGCAAAGCTGAATTTTCTGAGCCATTACTCCAGTCTTCAGTATCAAATGATTCTTCGATTTGGGGCATTTGTTGAAACATTTCTCATTATTATCACAGTTGAAAACATTTGTTTGTGATTCATGTCAAATGAACTGTTTTTATAATATCTTAATGAGACTTCTATGGACTTTTCAGTGAATTGTTCACTTTTTCCCAAGTCTGGGTCTCAACAAACATCTCCCTCACTTAGATACTCGCCTGTAGGTTTATTCCAACCAACAGCGGTATTTCTGTCCATAATGACCCTTACCGCTCATTGATTCTCAGCTTGTGTCAGAATGAGGGATCAGGTACATTGGAAACGCTCAGGGCCCCATGAAATTCCTCCACACCAGACGCGTCCCAGTCAAACCCAGGGCGCAATGAGTTCACAGCAAAGCTAGTTGGAACCCAATATACATCAGTTAAGCACTAATTAAAATGCTGTCACTCTATTGCAAATTTGTTAGGGTACCAGTCTAATTATCAATAATGGTTTAACATAGCTGTATTTCATTCACTTTGTTACTCTCCACAGAGCCATAACATTGGAGAACCAGCTAGTGGTGCTTGCCACGGCCGCGGCGGACGCCGGGAGGTACTACGTACAGGCTGTTAATGAGAAGAATGGAGAAAACAAGACAAGCCCATCTATTTACCTGAATGTGGCAGGTAAGTTGAGGGGGGGGGGGGGGGGGGGGTGAATCTCACTAGATCATTTCTATTACCCTGCAGCTAATGTCACATAGCCAGCCACTGATGCAGCCCAGACAGAACTATCGACCAGACGTGGGAGTTATGGCCTTCAGTTTGTCCACTCCCTCTTTTGCTTTTGCCCACGTGTTGTAAGCACAGTTTAACATGCTCGCTTCAGAAGCGCCTGTAGGCCAGCATGCAGATGCAAGGTACCTGTAATTTCCACTCCCTCAGGGGGCCATTTAATGCAGTGCATTCATCAGAGAGGAAGGGCATCAGTGGAATGACACACAGAATCTGTTTGTTCCAGTGACACACTTGGATCTGCCAGCTGAACGTTGTTTGGTTGCTGTTGTCGTAGCTGCTTTTGCTACTGAGCGTTGCCGGCTTTCACAATACTAATGTGCACGTCCCATTCATGCTTACACAGCCAGTCGTGATTCGTCAGAAATGAATACAGAAATGTATTCAGTATGAAAGTTAAAACTGATTTGATCAAATTAATTTTTGTTTTATTCAGTTTACCTACTAATGTGCATAACTCTTATCTATGTAATGTTTAAAAATTACATTTTTATCATGCTGACAGCATACATGCTCCCCTCATCAGTTCAGACCAATTGAAATGGATGTTCCACTGACGAAGTGTCATATGCTTCTATCCAAAATATGGCTAAAGAGGTGAATAGGAGTAGAAATTAAATTAGCCTGCAACAGAAACAAGCAGTCATTATCAGAGTACCCTTTCAAGCCAATTAGCTCTTCACTATTGTTTTAGTGCATCATCAAGCCTGCTTGTGGTTAATGCAACAGGTGAAGAGAGATTTCCAGTTTTAGGCAAAAGTGGAGATGAAATGGAAATTATTAAAGGATCTTAACCAAGTGACTAAAAGACGAGGCCAGATATAAATGTTCCACAATAAGGGAGCAGAGTCCATTCATTTACAAATTTTAATGTTATCAGATATTATTATACAAATTATTTTTATATTGTCAAAAGTTTAAAGTCAGTAAAATTGTTTAAAAGTTTTTTACACTTCCCAAAGCTGCATTTATTTGATCAGAAATGCAGTAAAAAATGTAAAATATTATTATAACAATTTAAAATAACTGTTTTGCATTTAAATATATTTTAAAATGTAATTTATTCCTGTGGCAAAGCTGAGTTTTCAGTATCATTACTCCAGTCTTCAGTATCATATGATCCTTAAGAAATCTTTCTATAATGCTGATTTGCTGCTCTAGAAACATTTCTCATTATTATCAATGTGAAAACAGTTGTGCTGCTTAATATTTTTGGGGAAAGCGTGATATTTTTTGTACTAATTTCATCTAACGCTCATATTAAATTATTATTTAAAAACATTAATAATTCAGTAATGCTGTTAAATGTAATTTTTTTGCAAATCTCAAAATGCATTCATGCTGAACATTATAATTTTGTGATGCATAAACACGTGTATCATTTAAAATGATTAATTTTAGTGTTAATTTATAAAATGTGACCCTGGACCACAAAACCAGTAACAAAACTTCTTTTATGCCTAAAATCATTAGGATATTAAGTAAAGATCATGTTTCATGAAGATATTTTTGTAAATTTGCTGCCATAAATATATCAAAACTTAATTTTTGATAAGTAATATGCATTGCTAAGGACTTCATTTGAACAAATTTAAAGGCAATTTTCTCAATATTTAGATTTTTTTTTTTTTTTTTTTTTTTTTTTGCACCCTCAGATTCCAGATTTTCAAATAGTAGTATCTCGGCCAAATATTGTCCTATCCTAACAAACCATACATCAATGGAAAGCTTATTTATTCAGCTTTCAGATGATGTATAAATCTCAATTTCGAAAAATTGACCCTTAAGACTGGTTTTGTGGTCCAGGGTCACAAATAATTTTAGGCAAAATAGTTTGGAATTTTAATATCGACCATTAATTAGTTATTGGCCATAACAAAATAATTAGTTTATTGGTAACATCCAGAATGTTGGTGCATCCCTAACTGTAATAGAGTCTTGGCAATGGCAGTGATTCCCTCACAAACTGTGGGTTACATCATTGACCTCTGGGAAATGGCAGTGATCTAGAATTTGATGTGAGATGAAGGAACATGGAACTAGCATTATTTTTTCAATACCGGATGAAACCAACTTGATGATTTGAAGAGTATAAATGAGCAGGAGGCTGGAGGCCGCTAATAAAAAAAGAGACCGGCGCTGAGCTTCTACGCCAACTGCAGAGTTAATAATTCAATTGAATTATGAGTTTTAATATCCTGATGAATGGAGTGCATTTAAACTAGTCTTCAGTAAAAGCCTTTAACGCGGTTCTCTCTTCATTTGCTTTTCAACAGCTCCAGTTTTCAGATTATCACATGAGATGATTAGCGTCAAATCAGTGAATGCGGTACAGATAACGTACAATTGTGTTCATCGTAATGAGCGTGTATCAGTGTGTATAGCTCTGTCAGAACCAGGGATTTATTAGGTTGCGATGATACTTTTTTTGGACGATGTTGAAATTAAGCAGTTAATTAATTTCCTCATTGAAGTGCTAATTCCCCTGATATTTGAGGAACAATAGTGCCGAGCCCAGATGAAGGGCCGGGTCTATCATCATGTGACACTGTGGCATTTATGCCCAACATCTCATTCTACTCTTCACGTTCTCAGGAAGTAAACACGGAACGACTCAGACAGAGTATCCGGTGGGAAGCAGCCCCCCGAAACCCTTTTTAGTTACACTTACAGATGGCAGATGAAAGCTTCTACTGCCCTTAATATGCATTAAGTACAATTCAAATGTCAAGACTGCCCTTGTGGCATTTCCTACTTTTCAAAAATTAGCCAGCATTCACCTCAGGGCTGCAAGGCAAGTGCTATGAACGAAGGAAAGAATAATGACCTCTGAAGAACCATGGCCTTGGTCTTATTGTAATTAGCTGTGTTAGCTTGCTAAGGCCAGTGTCAAATCTCTAACCCTCCATGTGAGCATACAGAAGGTTTGAGATTTGAACACACCCCAACCCTAAGTATTAAATGTAATATGTCCTGTACCATTTACGCTACATTCATGACCTCAAACCGTGCTGCTTGTTGAGGGAGAGATTTGCGATTACTTTTTTAAGTGATTGTACTTGCAATTTTTGCCTTGTAGACGATGAAACAGGTGAAGAAATCCCATAGATTTACATTGAAATCATGGGCATAGAAAATGCGGGGGACATGTCACCCCACTTTTAATAAAACGTAAATTCTTCCCCTGCACGTTTTTTGTGCAAATGTGATTAAATCTATATTTAAGTTCAAAGAGACAAGATAGTCACATCGTTTTGTTTACATTTTATTCATATTCAAAACGATGTGAACATTACGGTGCTCTAAACACTCTGTGAATTCTGTGAATGGGCCTTTCAGCCAGTAAGCAAACTAGCAATCACTTGACCACACACTGGCAATCCACACAACCCTAACCCTCATCCTAGCATCTTGGTGGCTAGTTTGAGAGTTCGTTCCTTACTTTATTGAGTCATATTCTATTCAGAGGCATTTTTCTTGCCTCTTTTCTTTTTCTTGCTTAAAGGTGATCATCCATCCAATCATAAATGAATTATTGTTCATCACACTGAAAAGCTTTTGTCAGATGCAACATAGATTCCATTTGGCGGCGTCTCCCTCAGGCTCCATGCTGTCGCACTTTCATTATTCCTCACACCTGGCTTTAGAAAGGTCAGCCTGGTTGAATAAGCCACATTGGAGCATGTGATCAAGGCTGATTAATTGATAACACTCAAGAGTAGGGCTGAACGATTAATTGCATTTGCGATAATATCGCGATATGAAAAAACGCGATTTTTCAACCACAGGGGTTGCGATTACATTCTGTCACGTGACACGCGAGAGTAAAGAGGTGTGTTCGACTTGAAGACCGATGGCATCAAAGTACGGCGAGAGAAAGCATAAGCAGACATCTGCTCTCTTATAGCTCTCGCAGTACTTTGATGACACACACCGATCGGTCTAGCAGCGCTGCTTCAAATCGAACACATCTAAGCAGTCTTCAGAGGAAGCATCAAGTTGGCACGTTACAGTGTTGCCAAGTCCGCGGTTTGCCTCCAAAAACGTGATATTTAGCCCCTGAAATGCAGTCTTACCAGGGGAACCCCTCCAAAAAAACGTGTATTTTACCCCCCGGAATGCAATTTTTACCAGTATACCCCCCTCGAAACGTGATTGGGCTAGTTTTGAGTAGCAATTGGGTGGGTTTTGTTGAGAAAACCTGGCAACCGTGGCACGCTACACTCGGAAATGTTTGAAAGCGTATATATGAACGTAGCCTACTTCAAAACAACACATTGAAAATTACTCAAGCAGTAACAGTGTTACGGTGCATTTCGTTACTGAAGACTTCGACCTTAAGGTAATATAGGCTATATAATAGGCTATATATATATATATATATATATATATATATATATATATATATATATATGTATATTCTTATTTATTTATTTAAAGTCTGTCTAAAGTTAACAGTGTTTAAAAAGTGCAATCCCCACGTTTACATATATGTTTATTACAGTAACTTTGAATTAATTACCTAAATACTGAGTGTGGTAAAGCAACAGATTTGTTTTTATATTTCTGCAATCTACTTTAGTTTGTGTAATTTGTTACTGACTTTTATAATAATGTTTACACCAGGCTTATTTGTCAGTGCTTTATGTTGTCATAATTATTACATGCTTACAAGGCTGGAAGTTCAACAAATCAGTCAATATACTACTGTGATTGTAGTTGTTAAATAAAAATGTCATTCATATCAAATTATGCATCACCTAATTTCATCATAACATATAGGCCTGGCCTACGGAAAAGAACATTTATGTTTAATCTATCTAATATTGTGTTGGTCATACTATACAATGATTTATTGCTTGTCTTTGTTGAATAATACAGAATATAAAGAGCTTTTAAAAATAATTGCATATTAAATAGCAATCGCAATATTGGTAAAAAAAAAATCGCAATTAGATTATTTTCCAAAATTGTTCAGCCCTACTCAAGAGAGCATGTTGTAACAATTCAGTATTAAGAGTGAGATGTGATTTCAACTGGCTGATGTAAAGGATCACCTTGAGAGTTACGATTTTAACATTGGCATTTTATGGAAATTCTGTTGATTTCGTCATTAAGAGAAACAACGATGCACTGATGCACTGTTATTCTTTCTCAAATGATTCTGGATCAATCCATAAAGATTCTTCTACTACTCAGGTCAGATATATTTCAGTTATGCTTGTATTCAGAATCTTTGCGAATCATTTTGAAATTGCATTGTGACTCCCTAAAACGAATCAAATCTTGAGGGGCCTAACGATTCTTACACCTGCCCTTTAGTAGCGGCTGAATTTATTGGACCATATTGTCTTATAAACGTGTGGACGTGGTTCCTCTGATACAGATGATTTATCTGAATGCGGTCTGCCTGTCGTTCTGCCTGGCAAAGGCAGCATTTTAACTCTCACAGCAGCTTGATTTATTCGAAAGGAAATAGGCTTCGACTAACCAGCTCAGTCATTATTTGCCGTTAGTAATGATCTCATTTGGAGGCAACCGTGTGCTTGGTTCTGTTTCATTTCTCCTGGCTGAAATAATAATCCACCTTTTTAAAACAGAGCTGACACTTCTGCAGAGATGTGTCCATTGTGTGATGTTTCAATGTGGTTAAATGACATTGAGTCTCACAATCAAGATTTCTACAGGTGGCTTTCCAGGCTTGCTTTCATAGAACTTGGCATACTCGTGCTCGGCATTCATAAAAATACATGACACAATAAGCACTTGACAGCAACATTATGCTGAGGCATCATCATATGAATGCTGAAAAAAATCTTAAGTCCTTTGGTTTTGTTTTCCAGTAAAAATATTGTACCATCCTTAAAACAAAATAAATGCACTTATAAGTGACAATATACATGGCTGTTCAAAAGAATTTTGTTTTGTTTTTTTTCTGTATAATTATATTATATCGTAATGAGAAAAATACACACTGTAGCTTTTATTAGTATTTTAATTAGATTTAATTTAAAGTTGTTTTAAATTGTAGTATTTTTTCAGTATTACTGTTTTTACTATACACTGAACAAAATTATAAATGCAACACTTTTGTTTTTGCCCCCATTTTTCATGAGTTGAACTCAAAGATATAAGACTTTTTCTATGTACACAAAAGGCCTATTTCTCTCAAATATTGTTCACAAATCTGTCTAAATCTGTGTTAGGGAGCACTTCTCCTTTACCGAGATAATTCATCCACCTCACAGGTGTGGCATATCAAGATGCTGATTAGACAGCATGATTGTTGCACAGGTGTGCCTTAGGCTGGCCACAATAAAAGGCCACTCTAAAATGTGCAGTTTTATCACACAGCACAATGCCACAGATGTCGCAAGTTTTGAGGGAGCGTGCAATTGGCATGCTGACTGCAGGAATGTCCACCAGAGCTGTTGCTCGTGAATTGAATGTTCATTTCTCTGCCATAAGCCGTCTCCAAAGGCGTTTCAGAGAATTTGGCAGTACATCCAACCGGCCTCACAACCGCAGACCACGTGTAACCACTCCAGCCCAGGACCTCCACATCCAGCATCTTCACCTCCAAGATCGTCTGAGACCAGCCGCCCGGACAGCTGCTGCAACAATCGGTTTGCATAACCAAAGAATTTCTGCACAAACTGTCAGAAACCGTCTCAGGGAAGCTCATCTGCATGCTCATCGTCCTCATCGGGGTCTCGACCTGACTGCAGTTCATCATCATAACTGACTTGATTGGGCAAATGCTCACATTCGATGGCGTCTGGCACTTAGGAGAGGTGTTCTCTTCACTGATGAATCCCGGTTTTCACTGTACAGAGCAGATGGCAGACAGCGTGTATGGCGTTGTGTGGGTGAGTGGTTTGCTGATGTCAACGTTGTGGATTGAGTGGCCCATGGTGGCGGTGGGGTTATGGTATGGGCAGGCGTATGTTATGGACAATGAACACAGGCGCATTTTATTGATGGCATTTTGAATGCACAGAGATACCGTGACGACATCCTGAGGCCCATTGTTGTGCCATTCATCCACGACCATCACCTCATGCTGCAGCATGATAATGCATGGCCCCAGATACTGACTGGTTTTCGGACCCCCCCAATACAGTAAAGCTGCACATTTTAGAGTGGCCTTTTATTGTGGCCAGCCTAAGGCACACCTGTGCAATAATCATGCTGTCTAATCAGCATCTTGATATGCCACACCTGTAAGGTGGATGGAGTATCTCGGCAAAGGAGAAGTGCTCACTAACACAGATTTAGACAGATTTGTGAACAATATTTGAGAGAAATAGGCCTTTTGTGTAGATAGAAAAAGTCTTAGATCTTTGAGTTCAGCTCATGAAAAATGGGGACAAAAACAAAAGTGTTGCGTTTATAATTTTGTTCAGTGTATATTTGATCCAATAAATGGTGAGCAGAAGAGGCTTGAAATAAGATGAAAGTATTTGCCAGTGATGTGAGAAAAATTATCTTGTTTTTGTTTTGCATTAAAATTATTATTAAAATGTATTGTATTGTAAATGTATTATTTAGTTTTCCTTGTTTTAAGTTAAACTAAATAGACTTTGTTTTCAGGTCTCTTTGAAAACATTCTTTTGTCATTTAGATTCTCAATTTAATGTACATTGTATTGAAGATGTTTAGATGTTTGTACTAGAAAACAAGACAAAGATATCAAGTAAGAAAATGATGCCAATTTCTTCCAAAATGATCTCAAAATGGCAAAACAAACTGAAATTAGGAAATTTCAGTTTCATTCAATACAGAATGTAATTGATAAAAATAGCTCATGAAAAGTTTTTCCTGTAATTTGTGTGTGATACGTGTTTTTGTGCTAATTAGAGTCTTTTGTTAGTTTAGCAACACGGTAACATCAATCTCTTGTACACATGCAGAGCTGTGTTTGTGTGCTGCACATCACTCTGCTTAAGTCCGCACTCTGCCTACGTAGAGCATCTCACATCAGGGTTCATGATGTTTAGGATGCTGCTGTTGAATCCAGCTGTTTATGTAGGCAGTGAGCAGCAGGCGAGCTCATATAGTCTGGAGATTAACACCAACACAGGAAGCTAGTGTGGGTTTGTATTTTCTAAATTATATATTTTCTTCTCTCTTCCTATGGATTTCATTTTGAGAGTGAAGATGTTTTGCTTTCTGACTTCAGCAGCGCTGCCCCGTTATATGAGTGGTTATTGAATTCATAGTGGACACAGGGAATCTGGATGTAGCGGTCTGCTCAGGTATCCCATGGGTACCTGAAAAAGCCTTTCAAGGAAATCGTAACTGTGTTTCTAAGCCCAGCTGCCTTTCATCATTTTTGGATTTGAGACAATAAGGGAAAGCCAAGGCTTTAGGAGGGAAAATCAATCATGGTTTCATTCTCAAAATGCTTGTTTGTGCACAAACATAATCAAAGCTGTAGTTTAGCTGTCTTTTGCATCATCAAATCAGTCCCCATCGAGATATGCTAGTATAATATGCAGTAGATGACCGATTATAGAAATAGAAGCTTGAAATTGCAAAACAAGGATGTTTGGTTGGTAACAGACATGTGGACATTAAAAATTCATATAGACGGTTCGTCCGTGTGTTGTAGTATGCCCCCCTCACAGACCACATGAGGTTTTAATATTTATATTTAATTTATATTTAATATTTTAAATGAACCCTCTGTTTTTGACTCAGTTGCAGTGCTCTGAAAACATACTACAATCTATCTATCAGGGGTGTAATGGTACACAAATATGGTGGTCTGGTACGTATCTCGGTTTTGATGTCACGGTTTGGTATGTTTTTGGTACAGCTGGGGAAGAACTAAACATAAAATTGCTTTTTTATCATTAAAAAGTGATTTACTGAACAAATTGTTCTTTCTTTAAATAAATTCAATTATAATTAAAATTTTCTTAGGGATAAAAATCTACCTTTTACTGTACATTACTATAAGATTTATTAATTTATTAATAAGTTTATTTTTAAATATAATAATCAACACTCAACTTTAAAAAAAATTGTATGCAAACATATAAATTGCACATAATGCAGTTTTAAAAATTGACTTCTAAATCACAAAATTTCTATTTGTTGTTGAGATATATTCATTTACACTGTAGCTGTCATAACTTGTTTCATAATGGATTTAATTAAACATAAATTAAACAATTAAGACATCACTAACAGGTAAAGTAAAACATGAGTCTAATAGTTTGTGAAATGCTCTTCCCTAAACTTAATTTCTCTTGTAAACTAACTGAAATGAAATGCTATGTGACATTTTGTTTTGAGGTCTTTCCGTGGTTAAAACACTGAATGAGCAATTACACAAGGTATGAGATGGTCATTCATGTTTATTTCGCATTAAAACTAGTAGTAAAGAGGAAGGGATGATAGTGCTCACTCGCACTGCTGTTTGAGCTGGGGTGTTTATACAGCGATCTGTCACACATCAAAGACCATCAACGGCATTTATTGTTTGACTTTCCTGAAAAAAAAATGGACATAATTTGAAAGATGAAACTTTGCTTCTTATCAAAAGTAACCTTATATATAAAACTGGAAATTTCCAATGAAGTTCCACTCATATAGTGGATAAAACAATGCTGTATTTGTTCAGTACACATCTATCTATCTATCTATCTATCTATCTATCTATCTATCTATCTATCTATCTATCTATCTATCTGTGTATCTGTCTGTCTGTCTGTCTGTCTGTCATTGTCTGTATAAACTTAAATTTTGAATGTCTTTTAAACCTTTGTATTTTCTTTGGTTTTGTAAAAAATTGCAATTTTGTGTCCTGTTTGCTACCTCAATTAAAATTTCAGAATTGAATTGAATTTAATTATGAGTTCATTGATTCAATTCTGAATGATGCACAACCCTGCTATGCCTAATATATGCTTTTTCTATACGCATTTCACATGTGCATCAAATACACAACTTATTACAATTTGCTATGTATGTACATCAGAGAATAATATACCGGGTACTGCATCCCACATTGCAGTGCATTCAACTTCATCTTCCGTTTACAGTGTGATGAATGAACTGGATGGAATATCCATGACTCATTATTTGAATGGACTACCAAGAGTTTTCTTTTCTTTTCTTTTCTTTTCTTTTCTTTTCTTTTCTTTTCTTTTCTTTCCTTTCTTTTCCTTTCCTTTCCTTTCCTTTTCTTTTCTTTTCTTTTCTTTTTAGTTGCCCCTGATGTAAAATAATAGGTCACCTGTGAGCCTGAAAGAGCAGCTCTGTAAAAAAAAAAGTGCTCCCTTCAGGCCAGTGGAATATAATAACATTTCTACGATGTTTTGAATGAGCAGCTACCGTTGCTGCAGGGACAAATTTATGCCAAGCTCAGTCAGAGCTATGTGATAAACACTTCCACCTGCAGCCATCATTTGCATGTCAGGTTCCTGTGCGGTTCTCACCCTGCGAGCGAGCTGAGGCTTCGGGTGAACGCTAACTGAAGAATCGACGCATATCGACATGACTCAGAGTTCGACAGGAACAGCAGGACCATCGGGGAGGGCGTGGGATTGAACCCCAGCATGCGGAATATTCAGAGAACAGCGTTGTTAAGATTTAATGAACATGTCCATAAATTTTTATCATACCCTTCCTGCTGGCAGATTACATTCAAACAAAAGCCGCTTTCCTGTGCCGTAAGCTGACCCAAGAGACTAAATATGATTAAAGCTGAGCCTCCTTCCCCATATTATCTACCTTTATTTATTTTTTTTTGCACTTATTTGTTATTATCGCCTTCATCCCACCAGAATATCCTCTCCGCACCCCTCCCGCCCCACTTCCACCATCTGATTTCCTTGAGGAGTTTCAAATTAGCTTCGCCGCTCCGATGAGGGTTTCATCCCTGACATTCGGCACCTTGTTTAATTGGCTATATCTTAAACAAATAGGTCCCCCGAGAGATCGTGTTTAGTTTGTAATATCTTAGATTTGATAACTTGTCACCTGTAATTTGAGCCGAGATTGATAGGAGGCGACAGCGGGCGATTTGAGGCACTCTGATGAACCGTCTGCTGGAGAAATCTGCCGCTTCTCCTCATTAGCGTGTGAAAGATGCACTGGGGTTTGGTGCTCGCAACAACTCTTGACGGAGGAATAATAAGATGCCTGTCAGCTTTTCTGATAGTAGATGTTTATAGGTGTGGCTGCACTTAACCTTTTAAGATGATAACACGCTCGATTATGGGAGGCAAATCACAAGCGTCTTATCTGTCAAACGTTGGCCCCTCTTTGTGTTCTTGATGAGATTTGCCCAATGTCGTTGTTATTTTTGATAGTTTGCCTGAAGTAATGGAGGATGAAAAATCAAAAGTAGAGAAGAATGCATTAGAAATGCCCCACAGGGCCCAGCCTCAATTTCCTCTTCGATTACAGCATCGTCTGGACTTAATGTGCTACCAAAAAATGAATAGGCTCACGACTTCAAAGTTGGAGAAAGGACAACATTATCAGCAAACATAGCCTTTGCTAATAGCATTTTCAGATGTATCTTTATGGGGTGCAAGCCAGATGTATCTTTATGGGATGGACATTAGAGTGCTTTTAATGATGATGTAGGAATTAAAGGTATAGACCACCCCAAAACTACAGTTCTATCATCATTTACGCACCCTCATGTGTTTCCAAAGCATATGATTTATTTTTTTTTTTTCATTTAAATCTACCAGTATATTGTTGTTTCCTTCTGGGTTACAGTATCAGGGCTAATTGTTTTAATAACTCATTCTTTAAAAAAAATAAAATAAATAAATAAATAAATAAATAATAATAATAGTAATAATTAATTGTTAAATTAAAAAAGAAACAAAGCTTTAATTTATTTAATTGTTTTTATTTTATTTTTATTATTTATTCATTTTACTTATTTATTCATTTTATTTACTTATTTATTTATTAATATAGTTTTTTTTTTATTTGTTTATTTTAGTTCAGAAGTCCTCTTTGCATTGTATTAGGGGCAGCAGTGTTGAGTTTACATTGGTTGTACAAAGACTGCATGGGTATAAAAAAGTGGATATTAAAAGGTGAACTACAGAGGTTTTATAGGTATATAATTTTATATATAGGTATAGTGTTTTCTTATAATTAAGACAACATGTCAAATTAGCAAAAACTTAATTTTCATGCATAACTTCAGTCATCTTATATTTAATATACTTTGAGAGGACGACATACAAGATGCATTCCTGCAGATGCAACTGTCTCAAAAATATCCAAAAATCTTAGTTTAACACTTTTTGTGAATACTACTTTGTAATGAATTTATCACAATATTTGCAATATTTCTAATTAAAATAGTTATTTCACATTTTCATGCATGCAGGCATGCACTCTTTTCATTTGCATAAGGAACTTTTTATTCTCTTTTTTTATTTCTTTTAATTAATAACTAACTTTTGTAGTTGCAGTAATAATGAATAGCTTGCCAACCACATGGTTTCAGTAATTACCAGTTGGAAAACCATTCCATTGTTTTGTAATTGCACCATTATTAGCGACCACGTTGTTGCGTCTCTTAGTTTTCGGCCCTAGGAAACAGACTGAAGTTTTGTTTAACAGCAAGACGTAGTCATAGACATGCAATGCTCAAATATAATTGTGTTTTTAAATGAGACTTAAACTCACAAGCTGATATGCACAGCAGAGCGTCCATTTGAGTGTGTGCATCTGAATACAGTCCAACCCAATGCACCCTATGTGTCACTGGCAAGAATAATACTAACAATAATACTAATAAAATCCTCATTTGCTGACCCTTTCTCTTTCTGCATACAAATAGGAATGAGAGTAAACATGTTTATATCAACAGCTGCATATATTTTGACAGGCCATGGCCGAAAATTCAGATACTGAGCAATTTTTTGCCTGCCAACATTGGAAATATCAGGTGTATTTTGGGAAAATAAGCAAAGGAGACATCATTTCTAAATATGCGACACCCTTGCCGTTTCAGTTCGCAGGTCTGTCCTCGGGTATCAACATGACAGCATGCGTTTCGGCTAGTGTTCATGCTACCACAGCTTTATGGTCAGCGTGAGTTTGTCTAGTCACTCTCTTGTCAGCTTGTCAGTCACGAAAGTATCGCTGGCGGTGGAAGTAGGTCATGGAAGTACAGTGGTTAAGTCTGTTTACAGGAAAGTCTGCATATTTTGTTTCCTGCACCGTAACAAACACTGCATGAAAATGAGCACGTTCATGGCGGGCTGTTGCATCTGAGATATCTCCTTTATGAAACTCCAGCGTGGCGCGATTGTGATGTAAAAATAAACAGCCATCTCTTTTTGCGTGAATCACACTGTGTTCAGGGGCCTCTCCCGGCTTTCATTGTAGCAGTGCAGAGCCTCAAAGTGTCGCTGCAATCATTTTTGTATATCCACAGTAGCATTCTATTTCATGGATTGCAAACAGATGGCAGAGGCATTGAAGTGAAGTGTTTGCATATGCAAAGAGCATCATTCCAACATCAGAATGGAACGGGGAGGAATATATATCTGGATATGCCTCCCCTCCATATATATATATGAGTGTGTGTGTTGTGTTGAAGTCAGGCGGCATTCAGATGGCTTATTCTGTGTCTAAAAGACGCACCTGGAAGCGATGATAACAAACTTTTCATTCTCAAAAAAAGTCAGTAATACGGTTCCCCGGTAATAACATTTTTAGTGCCGTCTAACCTCCTCATGCCAGTGTTTGCAAGAAGTCTGCCTCGGCCATGCAGAGGAGATAATCCCTGATGAGCACAATCTCATTTCATTGTGGACATATTATTTGCGTTGTGATTGTAATGTCAAATCCTAGAAGACTGGCCAGCATTTTAAATGGATAGTTAAACCCCAAAATGGGAATTTTGTAATTATTTACTCACCTTAATGTCATTCCAAACCTGGGGTGCATTTCCCAAAAGCATCATTAGCTAACTGTGGTCGTTAGTTCTATTGAACTCTATTGATAATGACAGAACTTGCGACCATAGTTGCTTTTGGGAAACGCACCCCTGAATTACTTTATTTCTACTGTGCAACACAAAAGGAGGTAATTAGCAAAATGGCCCTGCTGTTCTTTTCCATATAATTAAAAGTGAATGAATCCAAACTGTCAAGTTCCAAAAAATAATAATAAATAAATAATTGTTATTAATAATAATAATAATAATAATTATTATTATTATTATTATTATTATTATTAACAATTAATTAATTAATTAATTAATTAAAAACATAATAATACCATAACAGTAGTTCAGTAGTCGTCCGAAGCTGTTTATGGTATTATTATGTTTTTAATTCATTACTAATAATAATAATAATAATAATAATAATAATTAGTAGTAGTAGTATGTGTGTGTGTATGTGTATGTATGTGTGTATATATATATATATATATATATATATATATATATATATATATATATATACCTATATATATACAAATATACACACACATACATGCATGCATGCATACATACATACATACATACATATTTATTTATTTATTTCAAATATGCATGAGTTTTAAGAGCTGCAGCAAAAAGAATATTTTGATTGAATAGTATCTTAAAGGGATAATTTACCCAAAAATGAAAGTTCTCTCATCATTTACTCACCCTCAGTATGAGTTTCTTTCTTCTGTGGGTCACAAAAGAAGATATTTTGAAGAATGTTGGTAACCAAAGAGTTTTAACATTGGATTACCATTGACTTACATTGTAGAGATAGAAAAAAAACACTGAGCCTTTTCTCAAAAAATCTTCTGTTGTATTCCACCGAGAAAGTCATATAAGCTGACTATATAGGGAGACACGTGAGTACGTTATAAAATTTTCACTTTTGGGTGAACTACCCTTTAAATTTATTTAATTTTCTTTGCTCAAAGCTATCATCATAGTCACATGGAAAACTCTTATGCTGTTTTTTGTCATATTTAAAGCTTGGAACTGAAACAAGCAGCTTGGACATTCTACTAAACATCTCTCCCTGTGTTCCACGCTGTGTTATCAGCGCAAAGCCACGCTGATAATGAACATGGATTTGCGCAGCTTGTCAGTTAACAACGGCTCTGTGTAGTAAATGCTGCTCTATGTGAAATCACGCACGTGTTGGAATTTACCGCTGATTAGAGAACCGGCTTTACTGACAAGATGCGCATTAAATATCGCCCGATATTTATCGTGCACCCCTAGAAGAAAGTAAGTCAAGCAGGTTTGGAACGACATGAGGGTGGGTAAATGATGACAAGAATTGTCATTTTCAGTGACTCGACCCTTTAATAAAGTTTGCTGTCAAGTGGAAAAAGCGGTTCTTATCTTGTGTCAGTGCAATAACTACACACACACTTATTGACTGGTCAGTGTGGCCAAAACTCCTTGGCAAACAGAGGCATCATGGGCGGTCACCAGTCGGTCAATCAGTCGGCACCTCCTCTCCTTTATGTTTTCATTGTGTATTCTTAAGATGATGCTTATCATTCCTCATTCTTTCCGTCTATATGAATTACCTCTGAAGCAAATTGCCGAAAGCCATTTTGCAATGCTGTCTGAACAATGGATGTTAATGCTGTGAATATAAAGGAGCACTTACCGAAATGCTGTTGGCATTTGCCATTGGATTTCAACCCAAGGCCAAAGGAATCATAAAAATCTATGCAGAGGGTATCTGCAGCCGCTGATGACTCTCAGTTCCTGGAATGACTGCCGGATTGGACTGGCATTTTGTGATGTCTCAAATATGCTAATGGAGGTGGGTCATTTTACACACATTTGTTGAGCATGGAGCGTTTAGACTGTTGTAATATTAGCGCAGAACGAGGCTACACAGCGCCATCAGTGCAATTAAAGCATAATTAGCTTCAGCATGAGAATGAGAGTGTTCGCGTGCTCATTTAAAAGGCATAGAGGGCGTTTGGGCAGATTACAACAACCCTGTCGTGGCCTTCATGCTAAGAATGATTTATGTTTGAGGAAAACTCATTCTTATTTGAAAAGAGGGTTATGGGGGAATTGCAGAGATAATTAAAACCAGTCTTGGAGTCATTTAGAGGATATTTTACTTTGATATATGTATAGCATGGTGCTGTTTGATGACCATGCTCATCTACATAGTGCCTGGGAAGCTACTTTGAACATTTAAAGGGATAGTTCAGCCACAAATGAAAACTGTGTCATCGATTGCTCACTCTCATATCGTTCCAAACCCCATAAGGCTTTCATTCATCTTCAAAACAAAACTGAAGATATTTTCAATGAAAACTTTTTTGTCCCTCCGTTGAAAGTCTATTACAGCAAAACTTGATGCATCAAAAGGTTCATAAAGAGAACATAAAAGAAATCCATATGAATCAAGCAATCCAAGCCAAGTCTTCTGAATAAACACTTTATATGATTAGCAGATTTAATTTAGGTTTTATTCACATATAAACATTGATCAAAGCACAAATGTAGAGCACATCAAATATAGAAAACACATGTGCAACTGTACTTGCTTGACACATGAGAACAAACCTCACTGGTTCTTGTTCTTGTAGATATTAATTTAAAGGAGACCTATTATGCCCCTTTTTACAAGATGTATTATAAGTCTCAGGTGTCCCCAGAATGTGTCTGTGAAGTGTCAGCTCAAAATACCCCACGGATCATTTATTATATCATTTTGAAAATGCCTTTTTTGAGTGGAAGTAGAAATACTCTGTTTTCATGCATGGCTCTTTAAATGTAAATGAGCTGCTGCTCCCCGCCCCCTTTTCCAGAATAGGGCTGTGCCTTTACAGCTTGTACATCATATACTCTGCTTAAAACATCTGTTTGGTTTTGATTATCATGTATATCGCACTGAAATCATGCGTTTTAAACTTCTGATATACGGTTTTCTGAGTGCACACATCCGAAGCACGCGCACAGAAAGCGACTGTCACATGCCATGTGAGTACTAAACTAAGTTCTCTTTCATGTCTTATTGCACTTAAACTGTCAAATACTCACAAGTTTATGTTAAAAACACACAAACAGTCAGTTATGTCTGTGAAGGCAAACAGCTGGGAAAGAAATTGCATGTTTATATTAGATCTATGTGGCAGCAGCGTAATATACAGTAAATAAATCAATAAATATACTGCTCTCTTGTCTCCTCTGAGGCCGGGACTCTAAATAGTGTTCGGTTTTCGTCTGTGCAGCCAAAGACAGTTAGCATGCTTTGCTCAAACTTTCGCCATGCCGTTAGAACTGGTACACCATTGTCACTTGCGAAAATGGAATGGCGGCACCATGGGTGGAAATTTGCAGATTAACCTTTTGAGCGGTACGGTCCCACATATGGGATTTTAATTCCCATGCCCCTGGGAGTATGGTCCCACATATGGGATTTAGAACGTTCGGTGATGTTGCATAACTACCAAATTCAAACTGTGGTTTCACGTGTTTACTGGCGCTGAGCCAGAGAGAGACGTGCACTGCGATTGTCATATTATCACAACTATGCAGTTGTTCTGTGGTTCTTAACCACATAATGCATATTTTAGGTTTCAGACATTTAAATATACATAAGTACTAGTAAAACAATACATTTAGAAGTTGTAAAATACACACAGATGTCTATGGAAGCAACAATAACAATCCATTCAAATTTAATTTGCAGATGTTTTTTATTCATATCAGATACACATAGTGTAAGTAACTATAAAGTTCATTCTATTCTTCACCCAGTTCACCAGCCACTTACTTGCATGTATTTCGGGAGAAATTAATGAATTCACGTGGTGTAAATCCAACTGACAGGACTCTCTGAACTGCAGCGCGAACAAACATGGCGGCGCCCATCTCACGTTACAGATCACGATCAAGATCATTTATAAAGGTGTTTAAACAACAAAACACACTCATTTACACATATTTGTGAATTGGAATATCAGATTGTTCATGACATGGTAAGCAAGTTTGTGAATATATTAAAGCTGCAGTCTGTAACTTTTTTTGGTTAAATATGATCCAAAATCAATATTTGAGCAAGTACATAACCAGCCAGTACTCAAAACTATTGCCTTACTTTAGCCCGATTCACAACGGTTAGCTTATAATAATGTTTTCTAATTTGAGTGGTACGGGTAGGTTTCCGTGGGAAATTCGAGCATGGCACTGCGTCATTACGTCACGTCTGTAAACATAAAGAAGTTGTCCCAGCTACTAGGCTATCGCCTCATTCACATGTGAGGATCCTGCAGGTGGTGCATCGTTTAATTATAGCCTATTCTCACAGCAGCTGGAGTAATTAAATGTCAAAAAATCATTTTGATGGTGGATTATAATCCAGAAAGGATTATTTGAAACACATGTGAATGAAATTAAATTATATTCCAGTTTAAATGTGCTTCTGATTACAGATAGCCTGGGATTACACAAGATTTGTATTTTAAAGACAACCAGTTCGAAGGGAGCATAGTTTGCTTTTTGGGTTAAAAGAATTTCTTAATATGAAATTTGAAATTTTGACAATTAGAGATTAGACTGTACATAAATTGAAATCTACACGCTAATACACACTATACTCATAGTCACGCAATGCTGATGTTGTTAACATTAATAATTTGAGAATAAAGTATAACAATAATAATAATTTGCAGGGTTTGATGTGATATGAACTAACCAATCGTTAGATTAAATCACCATTGGTAGCGTGATTTATTGTAATGCTTTTTTCCTCAATTGGTCAGAACAAAGCATGGCAGACTTGTTACTTACTTGTGCAGATGACAATATCCGGTGAAAATTCTTATTTGGGTCATATATTCCAAGATGTAGGCTAGAATCTGATTACTAAATACAGGATTCACACCGGTGCGGTGACTGACAGCCACACATACTCCTCAAAACATTAGATTCATTCCCGCTGGAGCCGCGCCGGAGTACAACCTCACGCATGGAATATAATTCTACAAGGAACTGCAATTCCAGATTTTCAAACATAGATGGCAACAAAGAGGCAAAACTTATGGACTACAGCTTTAAATAAAAAAGTAAAAACGAAATAAAAGTGATCCATCTGTCATACAGTGTTATTGTGGCCGCGGTGCGTCGCCATAGAAATAGTAAGGGGAAACGTTCTAAAATAACGGTCACCTTAAAAAAACTCATTCTGAGGGGACCGCTAGAATATTTTAAACTCACCACTGAAAGGGTTAAGGGGCGGTAATATCATAATAAGATCCCCTTTCTACGTAACGGGGGAGAGTGAAATCCGAGTGACTTGTTACCAAAATTTTACGGTGTTGTTCTTTTTCACTTTTTCTGGGTTGGTAGTTACACCAGAGACCTGATTATAGCACTTACAGTAAACACGGAAAAAAGTCTGATTTTCATGATATGTCACCTTTAATTCAAATCAATCATTATGTTTGCAGTTCTGTTTGATGCTGCTTGTGGTACAGAAATGACACACTACCTTTAAATAGTAAAACTACAGTTTCAACAATACATTGAAGCTTGTTAATACGTATAAAATACTGTATATGTAATAGTTATGAATGAATGGGTGTTTTTTAACTAGTGTTTTTTCTGATACATTCAGAAAAATCTTTCCTCTCAGGACTACTTTTGAGAGGGAGGATAGTTTGAGAATGAATTTGATTTATTAGTACAGTTTCATTGGCTGTAAAACCATGCATTGCGTAAAATAAAAACCTGGCAGTGTCGCAGTACTTATCCTTTCCCTTTAAAGATATCTACAGTACACTTTGCATATGAAAAAGTTGCTTGTTTGTTGGAAAGTTGGAAAGTCTTGAAAACTGAACCTGTATAATGCTAGTTACTTTTTTATCACTGCATGTGCAATGGTATTCAAATAGTACTCCAAGTTACTTCAAAGTGTACCAGGATATTACCATTCTAAAGACCAAAAAAATGTGAATGCAATGATGCTTTTTGTTAGTGCCACTTTTAAAAGCATCCTGTGCAGAGGTGTTATATCTGGCTTTTAAAATCCATTTTACATTTAAATAGTTTTAAAAGTAGAAGTATTTTCCTGACAAACAGCAGTCCCTCTTTTTTAATTTACCTGCAGGGAACTGGGGATCGCTTTGAAGAGAAAGAAAAGAGAAACTCATTTTCCCTGACTCTCATTTTCCTGTGCAGTCATAAAATGGGACGAGAAATGACTGGCTTTCTTTTTCCCCTCTATTTACTCTTTCTCATGCGCTATACAACCGGACGGCGGACGGCGACACCAGTGTGTGATTTGCCACCGACGGGTCCCTCAGGGACGACAGCCGTACAGTCAGCAGTTAGGCAGGAAGTCTTTCACCATTGTGTGTGTTTATGCACAAGTGGGCTGTGAATGTAACAGGCAGCCTTCATCATCGCTAAACCTCAGACCACACTCTTCCTGAGCCTGATTGCAGAGTGCTAATCTCCCTCTGTGTCTCAAGGGAAGAGCCCCTTGACTGCCGGATCATTAACCTCTCTCATAGAGCAAGCATGCTCACGTCCTGGCTGGGAAGAAATTCCCCCTCACAGCAGCAGCTCAGGAAAGAGCGGGAGTCCAGACTCAGATCTGCATCCGTCTCTCATGCCTACCGCTGCTCTCACGAAGGAACAGTGCCATATTATATTATATTACACTACTGTTCAAAAGTTTGGGATCAGTATAATTGTTTGAAAGAAATTAATTTTATTCAGCAAGGACACTTGATCAAAAGTCACAGAGACATTTACATTGTTAATACCAGATTTTCAAATTCTGGTCTTTTGAAATTTGTATTCATCATTTTTTATCAGCACAGCTGTTTTTATATTGATTATAATAAGAAATGTTTCTTGAGCAGCAAATCATCATATTAGAATGATTTCTGAAGGACCATGTAACACTAAAGACTGTAGTTGTCAGACCTGTGTCCTGTCTTGTGTTGTAGTTTTCTGTCTCGTGCTCCCCTAGACTTAGTTTTCCCTCATGTATGCCCATATTTGGTTATGTTCCTGTTCCTGTTCCTGTCTTAATTGTTTCATCATTAGTTTATCAGTCCCCAGCTGTGTTTAATTAATTTTCTAGTATTAACCTGTGTATTTAGTTCCTGCCTGTTCAGTTTGTTTTGGTCTGGTCTACTCGTTACACTCCCTGTGTGTCTCAGTCCTGCCTTGTTTTGCCCTGTTTATTTTTGGATTATTCCTCCGGATAATTCCTCATCTCCTCGTTCCTCGTTCCTCCACGCTGTGTGCACCGTGACAGAAGACCAGACCAATACAGAAAGTGAGTGGCGCCTTTTACCACCCTATTTGTTTTCCGGTTTTTCAAAGTCTTTTGTTTTTCTGTTTTTCTGTTTTTTGTTTTCCCCCCGCGGCATGGATATCGCCGCTCGCTCTTCCGCCCAAGCCCACTAAAGCTAAGCGTGGGAGTTCGGCGGGATCGCTGCGAGCGCTGCGAGTCCGCTGGCCAGTCGTCAACCAAGTTCGCCGGCTGTTCATCTGTCCAACCCGGCGGCTGCGGCTAACCCAAGCCCGCCGGCCGTTCATCTGTCCAGTCCGCCGGCTGCGGCTAACCCAAGCCCGCCGGCTGATCCTTAGTCAAGTAAGCTGGCTGTTCATCTGTCAAGCCCGCCAGCTGAGGCTAACCCAAGCCCGCCGGCCGCTCATCAGTCAAGTTTGCCGGCCGATCCAAAGTCAAGTTTGCGGGCCGCCGCTCGCTCAAGCCTGCCAGCTGCGAGCCCTGAGAGGGCCCCTGACTCCACGTCCAGCCCAAGGAGGGCTGTTGTGCTCTCGTGATGCCCAGAGAGGGCCTCAGATTCCGAGCCTAGCCCTAAGTGGGCTCCTGTTCCTGTGGATAGCCCCGAGGAGGGCTCCTGTTCCTGAGTTTGGCCCATGTAGGGCTCCTGTTCCTGAGTTTAGCCCACGGAGGGCTCCTGTTCCTGAGTTTAGCCCACGGAGGGCTCCTGTTCCTGAGTTTAGCCCACTGAGGGCTCCTGTTCCTGAGTTTAGCCCAAGGAGGGCTCCTGTTCCTGAGTTTAGCCCAAGGAGGGCTCTTATTCCTGAGTTTAGCCCAAGGAGGGTTCCTGTTCCTGAGTTTAGCCCAAAGAGTACTCTTGTTCCTGAGTTTAGCCCAAGGAGGGCTGCTGTTCCTGAGTTTAGCCCAAGGAGGGCTCTTATTCCTGAGTTTAGCCCAAGGAGGGTTCCTGATCCTGAGTTTAACTTAAGGAGGGCTCTTGTTTCTGAGTTTAGCCCACGGAGGGCTCCTGCTCCTGAGTTTAGCCCACGGAGGGCTCCTGTTCCTGAGTTTAGCCCCAATGTCTCCCCAAGTTATTTTTTTGGGGGGGGGGGCTGGGGGCTAATATGATCCGTTCGTAGAGGCCGGGGCGAAGGATGAGGCCACGGCCACGAAGACCACCTGCCATGGCCTCCAGAGCTCCCAGCTCCGTCATGGCCTCCTGAGCTCCCTGCTCCGCCATGGCTCCGGAGTCCCCTGATCTATCCTGGAGGCTTCCCCCGTGTCTGTCCTGAGGGGCCTCCAGAGTGCCCACTGTCAGACCTGTGTCCTGTCTTGTGTTGTAGTTTTCTGTCTCGTGCTCCCCTAGACTTAGTTTTCCCTCATGTATGCCCATATTTGGTTATATTCCTGTTCCTGTTCCTGTCTTAATTGTTTCATCATTAGTTTATCAGTCCCCAGCTGTGTTTAATTAATTTTCTAGTATTAACCTGTGTATTTAGTTCCTGCCTGTTCAGTTTGTTTTGGTCTGGTCTACTCGTTACACTCCCTGTGTGTCTCAGTTCTGCCTTGTTTTGCCCTGTTTATTTTTGGATTAAAGACTGTTTATTGAAGATAATTCCTCATCTCCTCGTTCCTCGTTCCTCCCCGCTGTGTGCACCGTGACAGTAGTAATGATACTGAAAATTCAGCTTTGCATCACAGGAATAAATTAAATTTTAAAATACATTCAAATAGAAAACAGATATTTTAAATTGTAATAGTATTTAACTTTTTACTGTTTTTGCTGTATTTTTGATCAAATAAATTCAGCTTTTTGAGAACCTTTCAAAAACATATTAAAAATACAGACCCAAACTTTTGAGCTGTATGTTTAGTGCTGTCAATCAATTAAAAAGAACTAATTAAGCACTTTTTTTTCTGTAATTTAAACGTGATTAATCAAACTTAATAATAAAATCTTAACATCTTTAAATCTTCAAATTAATGTAGTTTAATGGCATTTTGTAGTAAGAACTATGAATGATGGCAAGTATCACCAATGCCAAGCCTGATGCTGATTTTTTATTTATTTTTTTGTATAAAATTAGTAAATATAGCCATTCAACTTTACAGTAAAATTTGTGCCATCTTTTTGTCATCATTTTTTAACATTTAATAGGCCTAATCTGTAACATAAAAACATAAAACTAAAAATTATAACTTTTCGTTTGTGAACATAATAAATAAATGTGATATAATAAATGTGGCATTTAGCTATGCTTTTAATGTAGTGTGTTGTATGTACCGTATATTGTAATATAGCGATGTTTCTGTCTCAGTTTCACAATCTGAAAAAAAAATACTGTTTTAATTCTGTTCTGTGTTAATTATTTTTAACATGTTAAACAGAAAATCACAGAAATAAACACATTATTTTTGAAATTATATTATATTAAGTTATATTATATTATAATATATTATTTGTAATAAGAAAATTACACGCAGCAGATTTAATGAGTATCTTATTTAAAGAGAATGCACTCTGTCCTTTACAGTTTAGATAACATCAGTCAATGCTTTGCTGTAGAATTCTATTAAGTTAGTAATGTGCTTTGGATTTTTAAAAAACTTTGGGATATCTTCAGACAGAGATAAGACATTTCCATGGGCGAAAATCCAGAGGTCAGGAGCCAGGGAGGATCCATATTGTATTATTCCCCCATCCCACCGCACCTCACTCCACAGTACTTGTGCAACTTAATTTCCAAGCCAGTCAACTCTGGTGCTGGCCATGTAATTTTGCTGGGAGATGGAACTCTGTAATGATCTCCCTGGTGAGGTGAGTATGGGAGGAACCTCTGACACTGAAGACTGGTGTTGAGGGAGTGTAACATTTAAGCCTGTGAGATTGCCTGCAGCACTCAGAACAGGCAGCCGGCGTCTCCGACAGATCCCGAGCTCTCCCCTTCCAGCAGTGTGGATTCAGATTCCAGACGTTTACCACTTTTATTCATTCTGGTTTTTGTAGTGCGTGGCTCTCCTTATCAATGATGCCGCATTCAGTCTTAGTGAGCCTTCATTTGCTTGAAGTGTCTGGAAGCACAAGGGCGAGACACTGTAAAATAAGGATTTCGAAACCTGCTTTTGTGAAACCAGTGTAATTGGGATGAAGTCGATTCTGAGCTTTGGTTCAGAATATGTTTTTAGCTGAAATAACATTGGTTATAAAAACCCACTGTTATTTGTCTAGATTTGCCTTATATTATTTATATTAAAGAAGAACTGGAGCAACTTTCTCATTAACCAAATAGATCTGTAAGACTTTATGCTTTGTTAATAATGTTAAAACAAGTATATAGACATTTTTTCCCACAATTTTGCAGGTCCTTATATTAATGTAGTTTGATTGATTGTTTATTCGTTCATTCATTCCTTGGATTAAAACGCTGATGTATTTTCATTTTTCAAAGAGGCTCTTTGTCATCAAAGCAAAAGAGGAGCTTTTTTTAATTGTTATTCTGATAATCTAATTTATGATGCCATTTTAGCTGAATTATAAATTTTGCAAAGAAACATTTTCAGTAGTGGCCTCAGCCTTTTGTACTCCACTGTGTGTTTAATAGAATGACTGTTTTTTTGCTATTGCACCTTGAAAGATGTGTAATTTATTTATGCATATTTGAGCCACAGATGTTTGAATACCCAGTCTGGGCATAAGAGGAATGGGATATTAATGAGATGAGGGAAAAGAAAGGCGGAAAACGCTTCTGAGCTACAGCTGTGCACGCTGAATCATTGAAGGAGAAGTCTATTCTCTGGATGATTACTGGACAAGCATTTATTCGAAACGGTTCAGGCTGTTTTTCTAACCTGAATCTTGCACTCTGTTGTTCATGCGCATCGCTGTACACTAATTAATTTGTGCAAAAGCAGTTGGTGTCCTCATTATTTCACAGACATTCTCGCACATTTTGAAGTGCAAGACCACTCTCTGGATAAATGGACAAGCACACATTAATTTGACGGGGCCAGCTGCCAATTCAAAACATTTATTCAGCAAAAGTCTGAAAAGAAGACAAGAAAGCACTTTTACTTTAACTAGCCTTTGATCAGAGCAGAGAGGGGATACGCTTTATCTGTGCAGGGCTAGTCTCCTGACCTCAATGGTGCCGTATGTTCCCACTGCAATGGCATAATTAAATCATTAATTGGAAAAAAGTGTCCTCACCTGCTTTTATTAACATGCTCAGTGACTGGGAATTATTTTACTATCCAATTAGATGCTTATTTACACCTGGTGAGTTCACTCTCTCTCGGATGGCATGCTGTAATAAAGTGAATTACTGCTGAGACACGCCAGAAAGCGTTGTCTGACTCCTGCTATCTATCTATCTATGTCTGTCTATTTATGTATCCATTTGTCAGTCTATCTATCTTTCTATCTATCTATCTATCTATCTATCTATCTATCTATCTATCTGTCTGTCTGTCTGTCTGTCTGTCTGTCTGTCTATCTGTCTGTCTATCTCTGTCTGTCTATCCATCTCTGTCTGTCTATCTGTCTGTCTGTCTGTCATTATTTCTGTCTCTATCTATCTATCTATCTATCTATCTATCTATCTATCTATCTATCTATCTATCTATCTATCTATCTAGTCTATTTATGTATCCATTTGTCAGTCTATCTATCTATCTATCTATCTATCTATCTATCTATCTATCTATCTATCTATCTATCTATCTATCTATCTATCTATCTATCTGTCTGTCTGTCTGTCTGTCTGTCTGTCATTATTTCTGTCTCTATCTGTCTGTCTGTCTGTCTGTCTGTCATTATTTCTGTCTCTATCTATCTATCTATCTATCTATCTATCTATCTATCTATCTATCTATCTATCTATCTATCTATCTATCTATCTGTCTGTCTGTCTGTCTGTCTGTCTGTCTATCATTATTTCTGTCTCTATCTATCTATCTATCTATCTATCTATCTATCTATCTATCTATCTATCTATCTATCTATCTATCTATCTATCTGTCTGTCTGTCTGTCTGTCTGTCTGTCTGTCTGTCTGTCTGTCATTATTTCTGTCTCTATCTATCTATCTATCTATCTATCTATCTATCTATCTATCTATCTATCTATCTATCTATCTATCTGTCTGTCTGTCTGTCTGTCTGTCTGTCTGTCTGTCTGTCTATCATTATTTCTGTCTCTGTCTATCTATCTATCTATCTATCTATCTATCTATCTATCTATCTATCTGTCTGTCTGTCTGTCTGTCTGTCTGTCTGTCTGTCTGTCTATCTATCTATCTATCTATCTGTCTGTCTGTCTGTCTGTCTGTCTGTCTGTCTGTCTATCGTTTTATCTTTCCATCTATCTGTGCAGTCTGGGCCAATTTTACTGTATGCTAACAGATAGCTTTCTCCAGGTATTAAAGACCTCCTTGATCCTCCAGCATGTCATGCATGTCTGCTAGCTCCACACCGCGTCTAGACACCCGGTCATGCCCTTCGTCCAGGTGAAATACCAAGCTTCTTTAAAGTTTAGGGCCAGATCTCTGGTTGTCTTTCAACTTGATTGACACAGAGCACTGGAAAGGTCACCTTGTGTCAACGTCAGAGCTGACTTTCCAGCATCCAATGTCCTCGTTTTGTTTTTTCCATCACTCTTTCACTGTGTGATGGGAAATCACTCACCTGTCTGAACTGTGGGTCACGCGGGGTGGGATCAGTTGTTTTGATGGGGATATTTGGGACTCAGAATAAGACCCAAACAGCATGGATTGTGTATGGCTGTGTTTATTGTTCAGCCGTCTGCATTACAAAGAAATGCAAGTGTCAATCGATAAGATGAGCTCGCGTGGAGAGAATGCTAAGCAGCCCGAGTGCTATCTGAGATGGCAGAGACCCTGTAGCTCCCCTTACGAAACAAAAATATATGTGAATATATTGGAAGATATAATGTGATATATGAAATAATATATTTTGATATATGGGACTCTAGTCCTTATATTTTTCAATATTCTGGAATATATGCATGAACCATGTATAGCCATTTATTGATACATATAAAATATATATTTAGCAATAAGACAGAAACAATACAGTACTACATAGCTTTATTGAAACACTCATTCCTTTTTATTAACACATGAGTTTACATACAAAATTAAAAGTCTCAAAAATACATTCCCAATATGCCTACAAAGGTCCCCAATTCTATACAGATTCAGGCAAATTAACGTCCACATTTAATCATTCAGCAGACACTTTTATCCAAAGTGACTTAAATGAGGACAATAGCAATCAAACCAACAAAAGAGCAATAATATGTAAGTGTATGTAAGTGCTGTGACAAGTCTCAGTACACGTAGCAAGTTTATATATATATATATATATATATATATATAGTACAAATGTATTTTCACATACATTTAGTAGATATTAACAATATTATATTTACTATATATTAATATATACACACACACACGTATACTCATACATTACGGGATATATACATACATATATGGATATATATTACAAAATATTGTAAGAAAAAGTGATGAGGACGTCGAAGATCTCGATGAAGATGTTTATTGCACCATAGCAGTGACAGTACATGTAATACCTTGGGTTCAACATATACTCAACAGAACATACTAAGTTCAAACCTTTTATACTTTTTCAGTTTACTACCCTTCATGTAAATGAAGTTGCTAATTATGTTAATTAAGTTCTGACACCCCTTTGTCTGAGGTGGTTCTCTGTGTCCTACACCTGTCCCATTCTACAATTGGTCACCAGTTGCTCAGGATGTGATCATCCCAAATGGTCTACAAACAACATAACTGTTGACTTTCTTCTTCTCTATAATAATTAAGCCATTTAGGGAAATGAGCATGATCAAACATATTGTGGAGTGGAAGCTGGATCGAGGCAGACTATAATTTCTTACAGTATATTTGTCAGATTTGGTTATATATATGTAACATACATATATGGATATATATTACAAAATATATTTGTCAGATTTGGTTATATATATATGTAACATACATGTTCTCATATAAATGTTAATATATAGTAGGGGTGGGCAATATAGCCTCAAAATTATATCACGATATTTCAAGAATATTTGCGATATTGATATTTATGACGATATACAAAAAAATAAGGAACAACGTTTTATTGGTGATTGCAGCTGGCAGGCAGCAGCATTTATTAGTGCAAACACAATGAAGTGCATTTTCCATCCTTTTCCAATAAGCTACTGTCATTGATGACAGACTACCTAATTCGAAGTGTAAATCTATTGTCATGAGGTGGCAGAAGCAGCATTATAGTGCAATAGTAGTGACCAGTGTTGGGCAAGTTACTTTAAAAAAGTAATTAGTTATAGTCACTAGTTACTTCTCACAAATATTAACTGAGTTAGTAACTGAGTTACATCATTATAAAAGTAACCAATTACCAGGGAAAGTAATTATTGTTACTTAAAAAAAAAAAAAAGTCCAAATATGTCAAATAACTTGGATGCCTCCAATGTTAAATATTAAATGAATGAAATGGACACTACATGGAATAAATTATTTTTAAACATTTTACACTAATACAAAACAACAATTTAAAAACAATTTCCTGTAGCTCAAATAGTAGAGCATGGCACTAGCAACACCAAGATCATGGGTTCGATTCCCAGGGAAAGCAAGAGCTGATAAAACGTAAAAAAAACTGTAACTTGAATGCAATGTAAGTCGCTTTGGATAAAAGTGTCTGCTAAATGCATAAATGTAAAAATACTTATTTAACACTGAACATTTTTTAACATTCTAGCAGACATAACAAAAAAAGCACAGTTTGACTTAAAATTAATAAGTTAGTAAAATTATATTTTGTGGCCATTTTTGAGACCTCCTTCTTGAATCAGGCTTGCAAATAAATGCAGCCTTGCTGAGCAGGAGGGAATTCTTTTAAAACATTAGAAAATATTACAGATCCCAATTTGAACACTATGTGTGAACTATATAATAAATGTATTAATAGAGCTGTTGTAATTATTATCATTATTATTGTTTTGCTTTTTGATTTTATTTAACAGAACAACAGTAATATTACAATACTAACATTTATGAATGTTGATGGAGCTTTTATTTTGACAGAAACCCGCAGGAAGTCCTCAGTGCTTCTTTTTTGTTGACACCAGCAGATTTATAAAATTATTCTCATTACTAATTTGGGAAGATGCACGTATCTGTAACACAGTGACAGAAGCGTGAGGCGTGCGGATCCATGTGCAAGCTTTTTATTGACAGACATGGTCAACAAACACAAGCGTGGGTCTTCGATCGTCAAACAATATCCAACAGGGCAAGGCAGAGAGATAATCCAGGTACACAGAAATAATCCAGGCAGGGGCAAACAGAGTCCGAATGGCCAGGCAAAGAGTTAATCCAGGAAACACAGGCTAGAATCAGAACACAAGAAAAAAAAAAAACAGGCAAGGCAAGACTAAGACTAGACTATGACAACTAGAAACTGGCTCCGTATCGCAGCTAACACTACGAGAGTGATAAACGCATAACAATACAGGAGACTAAACGCAAAACAAACACAGAAAAGCTTGATAAGTAGCTAAGTAGCTAACAGTAGTAGCTAGCTTAGCTACTTACCAACTAGCTAAGTAGCTAGTTGGTAAGTAGCTAACTTGGTAAGTAGCTAACAGTGCTAAATGCTAGACAATACTCGGCAATCTGAACAGGATCCGAGTATGTGTTATATAATGTGTGTAATAGCTCTTAGGTGAGCGTGTGATTGGTGACAGCTGTGTGATCAGTGCATTC
The DNA here is from genome assembly GCA_039654775.1 of Spinibarbus caldwelli. Lineage (NCBI taxonomy): Eukaryota > Metazoa > Chordata > Actinopteri > Cypriniformes > Cyprinidae > Spinibarbus > Spinibarbus caldwelli. Next base: position 33,311,893 of record CM077218.1, read on the forward strand.
AGCTGTGTATGTGCAATCAGTGCAATGGATGATGGGAACTGTAGTCCGGAGTGACATGTAACAGTCTGTGTGGTGTAAGAGTCAATATGAAGGACGGGCGACCTCTGATGGCGAGTGGACGGAAGACCATGAACCAGATTCGTGACAGTATCACATTGTCACATGCCTTGTAAAAAATCATAAAAGTGTTACTGAGCAACTGACAAGTAACAGTTTCAGCGCAGATTTCCCTCGCGTTTGGACTTTGAACCCTGGGTAACGAGACATTGACGTGAGCTCGTGCAGCGCTGTTTGAACACATGCAATTCATGCGTGTATTAGAAAAAAATGTTCTGCAGTGTATGTAATTCTTTAAGGCCATTTAGTGATTTTAATCATCATACAGTAACCAGCAACAACCACCCCTTCCTCTTCTCATGGAAGACATGCGATGCAGTACTAAACAGTCTCTCTCTGTCGGTGCTTGTAATGATTTTTGCGTCTTTCTCTGACAGGTTTCAATGCTTCCACATATATATATATTGCATACATGTTCACATATATCTATGTGACATTATACTGCATATATGTTAAATTATATGTGTAGCCAATATTTATATATTTCCAAATACATAATTCCATATATGAAAATATATTAAAATAAATATTTACCTTCAATTGTGTTCATATATTGCTAATACATATTCCCATATAAATGTGACTATATGAGCACCATATATGTTGACGTATATTCCCCAATATGGTAAGTATATTCCCCAATATATGGAAAGAATGTATTATTCTATATAATTACCAATATACTGAAAATTCTTTAATATATTGACCGTTCGTATATAATAAAATATATTTTCTTTCCGTAAGGGTCTGTGACTGGAGGAAAGCTATTTGTGGCTTTCCATTTTTAAAGAGTTGTCCGCTCCCCATCTATTGTTTTCTGGCCACAGCTAATGCAGTTCCTTACCTGGCTGACAAAAGCCTTAGCAATGCATCTTGCTTTTTACACCTCGTCCGTTGCAGTAGAATCTCAAAAGCGAGTTGAGTGGGGTCTGTTTGGAAATGGAGATCCATTGAAGTGAAAGAGGGGAACACAAAAAGAGGATATCCCTATGATTTATTTAATGAAATGCTTCTATGTAGGTCACACCAGTCATAAGGCATATTGCACATTTGCAGCTTTGTCCAATTCATGTTGAATGCCCAGGGGAAACCTGCTGATTGACAGCTCCTTTGATAGCTTAGTGAACAGGGTGTGCTTTTATAAGATGAAAGTGCTTCACTTGACCCCAAAGAAATAAACTTTCTCTTATTTAAACTTATTTATTGCAAAGTTCTCAGCATTGAATAGATGGGACCAAAAGGCTAAATCCAGTGCTGTCAAAAGATTAATTGCGATAAATCGCATCCAAAATAAAAGTTTTTGTTTACATAATATGTGTGTGTGTACTGTGTATATTTATGGTGTCTATTTAAATACACGCACATGCATGTATATATTTAAGAAAAATATGTTATATTTGTATATTAAATATATTTATATATAATATAAATTATATAAATATATACATGTAAAAACATGTAAATATTTTCCAAATATATACTGTAAGAGTGTGTCTTTATATATACATAATAATTATACACAGTACACACAGTTTTATGTAAACAAAAACTTTTATTTTGGATGCGATTAATCACAATTAATCGTTTGACAGCACCAGCTAATTCACATCACATTTTTGTTATGTACGATATTTCCAACTTTGACCAGAACTGAAGAAATCAGAGGGAAACAGCTGAGGATAAAACAACAAATCTTGAGTTAAGTTATATCAGTTATCATCAGATACTATATCATGATATTATCAACTGTATCTGTCGATATTAGATATTTTTAAATAATAAATAGCTGGAAAATAGCTGCACATATTGTACATATCAAGGAAGTGTTTCTAAAGGAGTGCTGGGCATAAGTTGCATGGGATTGTTTTTTTTTTTTGTTTTGTTTTGTTTTTGTTTTGTTTTTTTACATGATGTTCTGATGGCAAAGTAAAATGTTTGTTGCTGTAATGAGGTAGTGTAAGCAGATATTGTCAAGACCGTTTTATGCATTCCTCCGAATAATGATCAAATATTCTTTCTCCATGCTGGACTCAGAAAGAGGCTCAGGTGTGCTGTAGTCACTGGTGTTTCTCAGAGCAGACTTTCAGGTCCATTACTTTGAAGTTCAGCCTGCCATGTGTGGGGAAACAATAAAAGTGCATGTCTGAAATGTGAGACTCAAAGAGAGCAGGGGCTTGCTCAGGCTAATTATCCCACACCTACCATGTGCTACCTGAACACAATTTCAGAATGTTGGTAACGAATTCCCTTAAAAAAAACTCCACACCAGCTCTTAGATTTAAGGGGCAGTCAATTCAAAATAGCATAAACCATGGTGAGCTTGGGAAATACTGTATATCCCAGTCCTGCCCTTTCACTCTCATCCTGTGTAAACTAACAGGCAGATCCATGGTTTGGCAGAACAGACTTTTGGCAAATCCTTCACATTAAGAACATCTAGCTCAGGATTTCCATGGCTGTTTGCAGGTGTGACCGATGCAGAGGCTTGCATTAATATTGTGGTGTTATCAAAGATGAGCTTACTGCATTTGTAGTGCCAGCAATGAAGAAACAGATCTCAGGTCCTCGAAAAGATAGTTCATCCAAAAATGAAAATTTTGTAATTTGCTCACTTTCTTATATTTCCAAAACAGATGGTTGAGTCAAGCAAGTCCTGATCAAATCATTCTTTTCTGGGCTGTTATGGTTTCAGAGTTATTTCAGAATTTATTTAGTATTTATTTTATTTTATTTGTAATATTTTAGGGCTTCCTGATGTATATATACAGGTGCATCTCAATAAATTAGAATGTCGTGGAAAAGTTCATTTATTTCAGTAATTCAACTCAAATTGTGAAACTCGTGTATTAAATAAATTCAATGCACACAGACTGAAGTAGTTTAAGTCTTTGGTTCTTTTAATTGTGATGATTTTGGCTCACAGGTGACCAGTTTGTGGCACTGCTGAGGTGGTATGGAAGCCCAGGTTTCTTTGACAGTGGCCTTCAGCTCATCTGCATTTTTTGTCTCTTGTTTCTCATTTTCCTTTTGACAATACCCCATAGATTCTCTATGGGGTTCAGGTCTGGTGAGTTTGCTGGCCAGTCAAGCACACCAACACCATGGTCATTTAACCAACTTTTGGTGCTTTTGGCAGTGTGGACAGGTGCCAAATCCTGCTGGAAAATGAAATCAGAATCTTTAAAAAGCTGGTCAGCAGAAGGAAGCATGAAGTGCTCCAAAATTTGTTGGTAAACGGGTGCAGTGACTTTGGTTTTCAAAAAACACAATGGACCAACACCAGCAGATGACATTGCACCCCAAATCATCACAGACTGTGGAAACTTAACACTGGACTTTTATATATATATATATATATATATATATATATATATATATATATATATATATATATATATATATATATATATATATATATATATATATATATATATATATATATATATATATATATATATATATATATATATATATTTATATATTTATATATTTATTTATTTATATTTTTATTTATATATATATACCGCCCATATCGGAGTATTTACACTAACTCCGCCCACCAACATGTGATTGGGATTGTCAAGATTGCAAAAGACGGTCATCGGTCATCAGCTCCAGTTGTGCAGCTGGTAAAGCTTGTGCCATACTCCTTTTGACGCAATCGACCCGGGTTCAAATCCGCCTTTTGGCTAACTTTTTTCTCCCTTTTCAAATTTCAAATCACACCAGAAAAGCATTTATTTTTAATAAAAATTAAGGAAATACTCTAAAAGTTGAAAATAAAGTATCGGGTAGGGTTAGGGTAGGTGTAGGGAGGGCTTTTGTCCCAGTAAGGTGGCATCCATTTAATAATTTGAATTAAAATTTAAATTTACACTCAAGTTATTATTGCATACTGTTTTATAATGTATTACAATACTGAGGTGCAGATAATTGCCAGTATTTGCAATAAGTAGTATAAATAGCAGAAAATCCTGCTATTTTAACATAGTGTAAATAGAATCTATCGCTATTTGCACTTAGTGTAAATAGCATATCACTAAAAATTCTGTTTTCACTTAGTGTAAATAGAGTGCATCTCTATTTGCACTTAGTTTAAATAGCATCTATCGCTAAGAAAATATGCTATTTTCACTTAGTGTAAATAGCATCTAATTGCTATTTACACTTAGTATAAATAGCCTCTATCGCTATTTACACCTAGTGCAAATAGCCGCTGCCTATATATATATATACATATATATATATATATATATATATATATATATATATTTTTTTTTTTTATATATATATATATATATATATATATATATGATTGTGATAAGTATTTAAGCACAGTCTATTGTTTTTGCTGTCTATTGACATTTTAATTAGAATAGAATAGAAGTTTCAAGTTTCATAATATATCATGTACATAAAACTTCAAATTTATTTGTGGCGATATTTAATGGTTTAAAATTTCTAAGCACATTCTATTGTTTTTGCTATCTAGTGGCATTTTCATGTTTAATCAAGTCAGGTTGTAAAAGTTTCATTTAAATTTGTGGCCATTTTAATTTTTAGTCAGTTTAATTTTCGAGTCATGACAAAATAATTTTAGTTTTTCTCAGTTATTCTAGATTTTTTCTTTCAGGTAACAAAATTGTTTTGGTTAAGTTTTTGTTAACGATTATAACGACTTTAATTTTATTCTTAGAAAATAGCACATAAGCCATATGAATCATTTTTGTGAAGTTTTCTGGAGCTTGAGAGAGGTGGTCAACTGTCTTTGTTTAGAAAAAAAAATGTTTATAACTTTTTAAATTTTTTTTCTGAATTGTCCCAACCCTCAGGAGCTCGTCCCGTTTTGACATGCCACATTGAATGAGTTAGCACGTTGCCCACGGGGTTTGATGTGCAAAAGAAAAAGTGAAGGCCACAGCAGGGTCTGCCCGTGCAGAGATGCCAAACAAACTAACAGTGAATATGGATCAAGCCCTCACATACGCAAAGCAGTATGGGACACCGATCCTGTTCAAATCCATTTATGTGGAGTCTGTCTAAATAAGACCTGAGAGCCAGCTTCTGCCTGCAGGGCCTCAGGGGCAACCCGGACCCCATCACCCCCTCCTTACGTGGCAAAACAAGTGACAGAACACAAGCAGAACAAGCCCACGAGGAACCGAACCCCTCGTGTGCCATTGACAAGCACTGGAATAGCCGCAGCTCTGTCTTTATTCACCTGCTAACACCTGCCAGTGGTTCACCTTAACACAGAACTAGCAGGCTGGAGACAGCACTTAAAATCAGAAGTCACACATCAGCTGTCAGCACGAGGTGTGGATGAGGTCAGAGCGACGGAATCAGACTCCATTGCTATTCACTTGTTTGGGAATGTTGCATTTTTAGGGCTGCATCTGTCAGAATTCAAAATGTTGTCTTCTGTTATTTGTAATATTTATACCGAAAAATACCCCTGTAGACAATAAATTATGGAACAAGTGTTCGAATAAGCTTCCATTTGATGCAGAGCTGGTTCATTTAATAGACCCTCAGGTTCCTTATGTCAGTCCAACCTCCTTCCCAGGTGTCAGTCATTCACAGGCCCGAGCACTACTAGAAATCACGTCTGTCCTAAGCGTGCAGGTGGACCACCTCTCCGTTAACAGGGACACACGACGTCCGCCATCCATACTAAACCTTCCGGGCAACAACAAAGCAAATATTTGTCTCCCAGGCATTATCTACAAATGCACATATTTCCTCATATTTTCTCAGCTGTGTTCTGTGGACGCCCGGCTCGCTCATCTGGCCCTGTTTGTGTGACAATACCTTCTGAAGAAACTCCTACTTGTGCCTTGAAGTTTCCTTAGTCCCTGAATCACTGAATATTTTATAGCTTTAGTGTCTTTTTTGCCTGTCAATCTGCCAGCTGTTCTCCTTTTCTTTTTTTTTCTTTTTTTAAATTCTGTCTGTGTAGTGTGGTATCAGATCACCTTTTCATGCTTCATAGGAATTCATTAGGCGTTGTGTAAATTAAGGTGACGACAGATTTAGGGGAGGAAAACAAGGACGTCTTCACCCCTCTGCTGCTATTTATCGTCTCAGCCCAATTCTCTCCAGCCTTGAAAAGGCTGTTCTGGCATGTCCCTCCACATCTCAACTGCAATTAACTGTAGGTCATGTACTTGTACATTATCTCTATTTGAGTCTCAGGGTTGATGTGTTGCTGTAAAAACTGGCCCAAATATAGAAGTGCGCATAGATTGTCATTGTGCACTGTGAACCTTTTTAAATCTTGTTTTATATTATGATCTCATTTTCACATTTCAGTAATTATATAGTTTGTCCATGCTGTATATGGGTGTTTTTTTTTTTTGTTTGTTTTGTTTTTTGTTTTTTTTTTGCTTTGGGCACTTATCCATGTTCCAAGAGTATTTAATTAAAACTAAGAAAAATCTATTATATAAAGATAAGGATTATTCTTAGAAAGACTAAGAAGTTGAGAATTCTATTCCAAAAAAACAAAAAACAAATTCACTTCCTCCACCATCATTTCTATCATAGAATAGTATAAAATACACTATATCACTTGAGATGCAGTGGAAATGACCATGTGGTGGGACTTTTATAAAAAAAAAAAACAAAAAAAAAAAAAAAGATTGTACACTTTGACAATGTTTGTGGACAAATTAAATAAAATAAAGAGTGTGTGCCATAGGGACAAAATGGCCCATAGTTGAAGAAACACTCCTTAATATGATTTACACAAGTAGGAAATGTTGCTACATTTTTTATTGGTCCTGGAACAACATTGCTGTTGACCAATCATGGATCTCACATTTTAAAGTTAGGCTTAAAGCTTGATGCCATAACATCCCCTACTTGTGTAAATCACACTTTGCATATACAGTACATGCATACTGTAAATTCACTGTTTTGGCTGGTATTTGTCCTCTCTTTTTACCTTTGCTGCCGGACAGTGAACAAGAAGTACCGTGGATCACATGGTAAGATATCTTAGAAAGCTGCAAACCCCACATAAGTGGAGAACATTTGTTTTTGTCTTGTTTTATATTTGCGTACATTTAAAAAAAAAAAATGGTATAGAAACAATTTATACTCAGAAATTGCTAGTAAATTTCACAACAACAAACTAAGCATGGAATTTTGAAGCAGGCTGCATTGCTTTTCTTGTAAAACATACTCCAATCTTTGATTTATTTAGTCCTTAACACATGGTTCTCTGTTCTCCTGTATGAAGAGTCTTGGAGTTTACAGCTAGAATTCAATTAAATTGTGTTTCTGCTCTGTGGACACCATCAGACTTTTGTTGTTCATGGGAAATAATTGATTTACAAGCAGTTTAATGAATTCATAATGAATGTTGAGACTTGAGGCAGAGGCAGAGACAGATCGTGGTAGATTTTCATACTATACACATTTCATATTCAACACCCCTTAAAGGGAGAGTTTGCTCAAAAATGAAAATTATATCATCATTTATCATTTAAATGATGACAGAATTTTTCATTTTTGGGTGAGCTATCCCTTTAGTGTGACTGTGGACTTGGTTAGACAAAATAATTACTATTGTAGTAATGCAGAGAATTACTTTGACTCAAACCCTTGGCTAGCTATTCAAAGAACATATTCAGAAGCCCAGGAACAGACCAAATACAATTATTTGAGTTTGAGCCTCAGCCGAGATAACAAGCACACACAGAAAAGGAGATAACTTAACCTGATATTCATAAACTAATATAATTTACATAGATAAAGGACGAAGTTGAGGAACCCAAAGCCCTTGAATATAGAAACTGATGTCTGGCTCGCTTGTCCAATGGAGATCATGAGGTAAAAAGAGGGAGTTGTGCTGTTTACCGCATCCCTGATGAATTTAGTCAGATTATTGCCTCCCATGGCCACAGGTGAGGCAACTTATCCATTGAAGCAGAAGTAAGCAACCGGAGGATCCCCTGAAACATGCTCCGTGCCTCACATATGATCACACCACAGGATTTTCACTCTCGCTGCTCCAAAAACAAATATGAGTCTTCCAATAATATCTTAATGTATTGCTAAGGGTTGCCCCATCTGCAAATACAGAGGGAGGGAAGGATGCCCATGCGCCCCATGCAATCTGTTTCGGTCTCGGCTGTTATCAACACAAAAGACCACTGGAGATTTACTTATAAGAAACACATTCCTATTTACACCGGATTCAAGATTTGGCTTAAATTAGCATCACATTTGCGATTTGTAAGAATGCGAAAGAACTTTATGCCATTTATTGGTGAGTTCAGTGTTTTGTTTCACTGAAACATTTGGATACGTCCACATTTTGTTTATATGGCATGGAGAAGTTCATCTTTTCTATCAAGAAATACTGCAAGCCTGCAATATTGTAATATTTGCTGGAATTGTAACCCAAAGTACAAACATAAATCATAAAGTGAAATGCAATCTTTAGCAGTGACCTTTAATATTCTTTTGTGAATATTAAAGGTCACTGACAATATTCTGATTACAGCTCGGCCAATTTTTCAATTAAACTGTTACATTTGGTTCTCTCCATCATGAATATATGGTCATGGCCTCTGTACGGTCCTTGACATATTTAATAAGTCACATCAGATGCTATCTGTAATTGGAGCAGCCCGTCCCTTTTAGGACACCTACAGTAGCGCATGAAGTTCCCATTTTTGACAGATTTCAGCAGCTCCTTCATGCATTTCTTAAAATTCGACATCAAAGACTTGATTCTAGCATTCGACTTAGTTATTTAAATCCTCATTATCATAAGATTTCAATATTTTAGATATTCTCTAATTTTCCTCTGGAAAGAATGAAGCTGATTTAATAGGCAGTATTTAATTTTTCACTTCTAGACGAAAGATGTGCTTGGGTCATTTTAAAAATGTAAAAAGCATATTTTCATGCAAGAATGATTTCGCATAACAGCCGCACGAGGGGGTGGGGAGGAATCCCACCGTTTGGAGCATGTTACAGGACCACTGCCAAAAGATTAATTATTCAAAACATTCTGTGTCAGGCAAGCATAGAACATAAAGAGCCCAAATCTCTGGCTTTTGTCTTTTTCAGAGTTGTAATACCATAACACGTGTTGGCTGATATAGTGCAGATCCCTCTTAATGTTTCCAATGTGAAAGCTGTTTAAAGCTGCCTATCCTGGTGAAACTGTTAGGCTGGTTTGTTTTGATAGGTTTGTGGGGATTTGAGGTACTTTTGGGACCACCAAAACCAGCTTAATCGATTTGACCAGGCTGAAAGACCAGAATTTTGGAATCCGGTGTACTATAGATCTTAAGGTCTCTTTTCTCCCTCTCCCATCACCTTTTCTCCTGTTTAGATTCAGAGGCCCCCGCGGACCCTGTGGCTCCAGTGATTGTAATCCCACCCCGAAACACTACAGTGGTGGCCGGGGTCAGTGAGGCCACACTGGAGTGTGTTGCTAATGCACGGTGAGTATGGATGTGTGGACACACACTGTTCCCAGCTGGAGTACAGTTTATTTGATATTCATTTACCTCTGACAGGTTCACATCCATCAATATTCGTACTGTCTTACTCCATTTAACCTTCATTTCAAAGCCATTATTATAATAGTTGCTAAAGTAACACTTACAGTTCATTGATCATGTGTTTTCCCAGAAAAAAAAAAAAAAACATAGATAAAAACAGTTTGCAAGATGTTTATGTTGTTATTAAAAGAAGTCTCTTATGATCACCAAGGCTGCATTTATCAAAAAATACATTAAAAACAGTAATATTTTGAAATATTATTATAATTTAAAATATATGTTTTCTATTTTAATATATTTAAAAATCAGTCTAATATGCTGACTTGCTGCTCGGTTATTATCAATGTTGAAAACTTGAAAACAGTGTTGTGCTGCTTAATATTTCTGTGGAAATCAGGTGCTCAAAAAGAACACCATTTATTTGAAATGGAAACCTTTTGTAATATTATAAATGTCTTTGTTTAACTTTTGATTAATTTATTGCATCCTTGCTGAATAAAAGGATTTATTTCTTTTAAAAAATCTTACTGATCCAAGATTTTGAACAGTAGTGTATGCCAGAAAAAAATTCTTCTACTACCGCTTCTAAATTATTGTTTAACAATTGTTTCACAATTGACCCTTCGAGTTTGATTGACAGGCAGTTTGACCAATCATAATGCTGAATCCGCCATTTTGTCTGACAAACAAATCAGACAGGAGAGTATATTAATGTCGGTGGACTTGAACTTGAAAGATTGTGTGTATTGTTGTCTTTCTGCAGTTGAAACAAGGTACCGTCTGATGTTCATTCATGTTTATTTTGTGCATTTCGTGAACTGAGGCAATACAGCGATCTGTCATGACGCATTAAAGAACCACAAAACAGTATTTATTGTTTGAATTTGTTATGAAAAGACAAAATTTGAAAGTTGAGACTTTGTTTACCCTGTTGAAAATATCCATTGTATGCTGGTTAGGTATGTTTTGAAGCATGGCAGCTGGTTTGAGCTGGTTTAAGCTGGTCCTGAGATGATCATGAGCTGGTTTAAGCTGGTCCTGCTCAGGCCAACTAAGGACCAGTTTAAACCAGCTCAATCCAGGTGCCATGCTTCAAAACATACCTTTATGCTGGTTTTTCAACAGGGTCATACCAGAAGTAACCTGCTCTGTCTTGTATGTCAGCGTGTTTTCAGTTTCCTCTTAATTCTGCGATGTATTTTTCACTACGTGACAACATGGTGGGTAGTGTGAAAGTGGCATGGCTTATTGGACATAGCAACAGTAACTAAGGCGGGTCTTTGCGAATGGTCAGTTTCGACAAAACTTTACATATGTTACCTAACCCTTAGATAACGTCACCTTGGTGGGATGTTTAAATCAGCAAAATTAGCAGCAACAAAGTTCAAAACAAACCGTATTTCTGCCCTGTTGTTTTCCACAGTCCAGTTGAGAAGCTTGGTTTAGTATGGCGGAGAAACGGCGTGGAAGTGGCCAGCGGCGTGGGCTCCTTCGGCCGGCGCTTGACCATTATCAACCCAACGAGTGCCGATGTGGGCATGTACGTGTGCGAAGCCTCACTTTTGGACAGCAGCGTGAAGCCGGCGGAGGCCAGAGCCTTCCTTTCCATCACAGGTGAAACACCTCATCCAATAAAAGCTCCATTTCTTCTCTCCGACACAATGCTTTCACAGGCGCACGTCGGCAGAGAAAATCCACCGTCTTAATGGTTCCACTCAGTGGGGAGTGATGAACAGCAAAGCCCTGTGATAGATATAGCACTACATTACTGCGCATAAAACCTGAAATTACACACTGTATTAGCTGAGCTAAGAGCTTTTAGGAGAGCCTCAGGCATTACAGCTATCGGTCACAGCGCACTATGAGAATATCACCAGGTAATTCTACACATTATGATCATCCTGAATACATACCGCTGAAGTGCCATCAGACCTATTTCCAAGTCATTTGACTTACTTAATAACAAAAAGTGCACATACTTTGTAGTCTTTTGAAATAGCAGCGTGTAAGGAGATAAATGTTGGTGTTATCATATCTTTAGGACAGCATAGTAAAAATGGAAGGATCTGCAAACATATTTTCTGTTACATGAACACATTGTTAAATTAAGAGAATAGATTGGTGCCTTAAGAAGCAATTTCAACCTCAACGAAAATTACTTTACCTAATGTAATCATATTTAATTATGTTTATTTCAAATAAATAAATAGTAATAATTATTATTATTATTATTATTATTATTATTATTATTATTATTATTATCTTTTCCTTAATAATATTATATTGTACAGGAATAAATTGTACAAAACATTAAAGAACAGATTTATAAGAACAGAAAATCATTATTTAATATCATTAATAATAATCTCTTATGTGTTAATAATAATAATAATAATAATAATATAATAATAATGATGTGCACATATATTTTCCATTATATTTTAAAGTTATTATAATAATTATAAAATGATTATAATAATGATTTTTATAAGAATACAATTAATCAATTACATAATAAACAAAAACAAATTAATTTGATTATAATATTAGTAATAATAACAACAATAATAATATTTATAGAAATTATTCATATTAAATATAATATAATATAATTGAATAATACATAGATTTTTATAATATAATTATGTTTTTAGGGGAAAAAAATTATATTACCACACAGAGCTCATTATTTAGGTTAACTGACAAATAATTCTTAATAATGTCATTTAACTGCAAGTGTTAGACCTAAAAATATTTTTATTTGTGTTTTTTACTGTAGCACCATGTATGCCAAAATTTAATTCATTACCCAAATTTGTCTTCATCTCTTAGTGAGAGACAACAACATAAAACAAGATTCTCAATTTCTCAGTTATCTGTTCTTAAATTATTTATCTTTAATGTTTTTCTCTGATTTATGTAAGTGTCAGGCTACATTCAACAGTTTTTCCTGTCTTTGCATATATTTAACACATACTGAGTACATGCAGTTTGTCGACCTCTTCTCTGTACAGTTATACAGGTGCATCTCAATAAATTAGAATGTCGTGGAAAAGTTCATTTATTTCAGTAATTCAACTAAAATTGTGAAACTCGTGTATTAAATAAATTCAATGCACACAGACTGAAGTAGTTTAAGTCTTTGGTTCTTTTAATTGTGATGATTTTGGCTCACATTTAACAAAAACCCAACAAATTAACAAAATCTCAGCAAATTACAATATGGTGACATGCCAATCAGCTAATAAACTCAAAACACCTGCAAAGGTTTCCGGAGCCTTCAAAATGGTCTCTCAGTTTGGTTCACTAGGCTACACAATCATGGGGGAAGACTGCTGATCTGACAGTTGTCCAGAAGACAATCATTGACACCCTTCACAAGGAGTGTAAGCCACAAACATTAATTGCCAAAGAAGCTGGCTGTTCACAGAGTGCTGTATCCAAGCATGTTAACAGAAAGTTGAGTGGAAGGAAAAAGTGTGGAAGAAAAAGATGCACAACCAACCGAGAGAACCGCTGCCTTATGAGGATTGTCCATCAAAATTGATTCAAGAATTTGGGTAAACTTCACAAGGAATGGACTGAGGCTGGGGTCAAGGCATCAAGAGCCACCACACACAGACGTGTCAAGGAATTTGGCTACAGTTGTCGTATTTCTCTTGTTAAGCCACCCCTGAACCACAGACAACGTCAGAGGCGTCTTACCTGGGCTAAGGAGAAGAAGAACTGGACTGTTGCCCAGTGGTCCAAAGTCCTCTTTTCAGATGAGAGCAAGTTTTGTATTTCATTTGGAAACCAAGGTCCTAGAGTCTGGAGGAAGGATGGAGAAGCTCATAGCCCAAGTTGCTTGAAGTCCAGTGTTAAGTTTCCACAGTCTGTGATGATTTGGGGTGCAGTGTCATCTGCTGGTGTTGGCCCATTGTGTTTTTGAAAACCAAAGTCACTGCACCCATTTACCAAGTAATTTTGGAGCACTTCATGCTTCCTTCTGCTGACCAGCTTTTTAAAGATGCTGATTTCATTTCCAGCAGGATTTGGCACCTGCCCACACTGCCAAAAGCACCAAAAGTTGGTTAAATGACCATGGTGTTGATGTGCTTGACTGGCCAGCAAACTCACCAGACCTGAACCCCATAGAGAATCTATGGGGTATTGTCAAGAGGAAAATGAGAAACAAGAGACCAAAAAATGCAGATGAACTGAAGGCCACTGTCAAAGAAACCTGGGCTTCCATACCACCTCAGCAGTGCCACAAACTGATCACCTCCATGCCACGCCGAATTGAGGCAGTAATTAAAGCAAAAGGAGCCCCTACCAAGTATTGAGTACATATACAGTAAATGAACATACTTTCCAGAAGGCCAAAAATTCACTAAAAATGTTTTTTTTATTGGTCTTATGAAGTATTCTAATTTGTTGAGATGGTTGGTGGGTTTTTGTTAAATGTGAGCCAAAATCATCACAATTAAAAGAACCAAAGACTTAAACTACTTCAGTCTGTGTGCATTGAATTTATTTAATACACGAGTTTCACAATTTGAGTTGAATTACTGAAATAAATTAACTTTTCCACGACATTCTAATTTATTGAGATGCACCTGTATATGGAAACCCATTGAGCTAAACAGCATATTAAATATGTATGCCTTCTCTTCACTACACATTGGCGTCCATTTGAGAACCCAGCTGACAGGTGTTCTGAGCTCCATGTGAAGTCCAATACATATGTATAGACAGACGGATCGTAACAGGAGGAATATATTGCACTGGGCAAGAGTGCATGTGAACTGATGAATGTGGGCTGTCAGTGTGGGGCTGCACATAAATCAGAAGCTTAGTGACTGTTTGGGTGTCTGAATTATATTCAAGATCTCGAAGTATGCATTTATTCATCTACGTATTTGGGTAAAAGATGCACTTCAGGTTTTTGATGGTCTGCGAGTTTTTCTTAGAAAACAAACATCACAGTTCTGTCTCTCAAGCGTAAATCTCTACAATAATGTCTCTTTTAAGCTGTACATCATATGAGATTGATTTCTTGTAAAACTATTAAAGACATCTTTGAAATAGCTCATAGAAAATAAATCTATAAACGTGTTTTCTTGCCCCGATTTTCATGATTAAAGCTCCTAAACAATTGATTAAAGGAATAATTGACCCAAAAAAATACATTTTATTAACCCTCATGTCAGTTCAAATCAATATTATATCATTTAATTTTCAGTGAATAACGAGTGTGTAATATCTGTACCACTGTCTTCATCTGCCATTGGACGCACAAACATATAGCCCCGCCCCAAACTCATGCCACTGGTTGAGTGAGTGTTGCTGTCGTCAGGCACATTAGGATGCTCAAGCAAACAAAACAATGTTTTTAACGTGATAGAGTGTTTATATTTTTACGGGAAATCAAACTGTGAATTGTTTACTTACAAGGTAAGACACTACAGGTGATTAGGGTAAAAACTAATTTGCTTCACAGGACATTAAGACAATTGTTTTGCATTGCAAGTTTTCTGAAACGTTATGCTTAAATAAGCAAATTAGAAATTAACCAGTTAAATATGCACTAATTTGCATACATTTCCAGAATAGAATTTCATTTTGTTGACATATTTACAATTTTTACAGAGGGGGCTTTGGATATTTCTTTTAGATCACTCCATAAATCAGGAAATACTGTCTACATCCAGAAAACAAATAAATTTCCACCATGTTTTTAGGAAATACAATGTTATATACAAACCCGATTCCAAAAAAGTTGGGACACTGTACAAATTGTGAATAAAAAAGGAATGCAATAATTTACAAATCTCATAAACTTATATTTTATTCACAATAGAATATAGATAACATATCAAATGTTGAAAGTGAGACATTTTGAAATGTCATGCCAAATATTGGCTCATTTTGGATTTCATGAGAGCTACACATTCCAAAAAAGTTGGGACAGGTAGCAATAAGAGGCCGGAAAAGTTAAATGTACATATAAGGAACAGCTGGAGGACCAATTTGCAACTTATTAGGTCAATTGGCAACATGATTGGGTATAAAAAGAGCCTCTCAGAGTGGCAGTATCTCTCAGAAGTCAAGATGGGAAGAGGATCACCAATTCCCCCAATGCTGCGGCGAAAAATAGTGGAGCAATATCAGAGAGGAGTTTCTCAGAGAAAAATTGCAAAGAGTTTGAAGTTATCATCATCTACAGTGCATAATATCATCCAAAGATTCAGAGAATCTGGAACAATCTCTGTGCGTAAGGGTCAAGGCCGGAAAACCATACTGGATGCCCGTGATCTTCAGGCCGTTAAACGGCACTGCATCACATACAGGAATGCTACTGTAATGGAAATCACAACATGGGCTCAGGAATACTTCCAGAAAACATTGTCGGTGAACACAATCCACCGTGCCATTCGCCGTTGCTGGCTAAATCTCTATAGGTCAAAAAAGAAGCCATATCTAAACATGATCCAGAAATGCAGGCGTTTTCTCTGGGCCAAGGCTCATTTAAAATGGACTGTGGCAAAGTGGAAAACTGTTCTGTGGTCAGATGAATCAAAATTTGAAGTTCTTTTTAGAAAACTGGGATGCCATGTCATCCGGACGAAAGAGGGCAAGGACAACCCAAGTTGTTATCAGCGCTCAGTTCAGAAGCCTGCATCTCTGATGGTATGGGGTTGCATGAGTGCGTGTGGCATGGGCAGCTTACACATCTGGAAAGGCACCATCAATGCTGAAAGGTATATCCAAGTTTTAGAACAGCATATGCTCCCATCCAGACGTCGTCTCTTTCAGGGAAGACCTTGGATTTTCCAACATGACAATGCCAGACCACATACTGCATCAATTACAACATCATGGCTGCGTAGAAGAAGGATCCGGGTACTGAAATGGCCAGCCTGCAGTCCAGATCTTTCACCCATAGAAAACATTTGGCGCATCATAAAGAGGAAGATGCGACAAAGAAGACCTAAGACAGTTGAGCAACTAGAAGCCTGTATTAGACAAGAATGGGACAACATTCCTATTCCTAAACTTGAGCAACTTGTCTCCTCAGTCCCCAGACGTTTGCAGACTGTTATAAAAAGAAGAGTGGATGCCACACAGTGGTAAATATGGCCTTGTCCCAACTTTTTTGAGATGTGTTGATGCCATGAAATGTAAAATCAACTTATTTTTCCCTTAAAATGATACATTTTCTCAGTTTAAACATTTGATATGTCATCTATGTTGTATTCTGAATAAAATATTGAAATTTGAAACTTCCACATCATTGCATTCTGTTTTTATTCACAATTTGTACAGTGTCCCAACTTTTTTGGAATCGGGTTTGTAAACCATGTGATTGTTTTATGAACAAACCCTTCTATAAAATCCTTCAGAATATAAATAGGAATAAAACTGTTATTGCTATAGTCAAGTCGATATTTTTGGATCATTGCAGAAAAAAAAACTCATTTTGAGAACTTTTAAGACTTGTAATTGAAATGTAAAGATGCAAATAGATAAAGTATAATAAAAAATAAAGACTTATGCGTAGTTTTAATGTTTTCTTTCCTGATAGGCGACCAAGTTGTGAAAGCAATAGTCCAAAATCTAAAAATTGACCAGTGCCTAAAAAAAACAACGGTTTTGACTTACATTAATATGTACTTTAACATTAACAAATGAATCATCACATTTAAATGTCTGTCTTCCGTCTCACAAAAATACACCCTGGCAGAAAAAAGGTGTTTTTAACAGCTTTTCATTGAGACAGAACGCTAGAAGGGACAACTTTGTACCTTATTTAATCCTAAAAGGTGTGTATTAGTACCATAGAGTACTAATATGTATCCTTAAGCTACTTTTAGAGGTAAATAAGGTACAAAAACATCCCTTTAAGGGATACTGCCCCAGTGACAAGCTGTAGTACCCGTAAAAGTACATTTGTTTGGGAGTGATATGAATTTACATGACTTGGAAGTCATATGGACTACATGTGTAAAAGTGCAGTGTGAACATTTTGACTAATATTTCCTTCAGTTTTCTACAGAAGACTTGTAACAGTATGGAGATAAATAAATCATTGTCAGAATTGTATTTTTGGGATGAACCGTTCCTTTAAAACAAAACAGCATTCATACAGATCTGTTTACAGTATAATGTGAACATAATCAATGGCAGATTTTCCTCATTACAGACTCATAACAGATGTTTTATAAGCATGAAATCTATAACGTAAGACTGCAGTATTGTGAGAAAATGAAGTCTCAGTGGCCATCTGTGCCTGTGCAGAAAGTCCAAGCATTACAGTAGAGGACATTGTGCATTAGGTGAACGAAACAATGCCCACCAGGGCTCTCAGTCTTAATGGGACGCTTCCACATGTCTGACTGCCGAAGACACGTGACCACATTAAGCCCACAAGCCGAGCATTTCAATTTTGACAGTGTTTATGAATTCATTACTTTTGCTCCAGTAAACATTCAGTTGCTACAGAAAAGGGAATACATTTGTCCCACGTCCATCTGCGCTCAATGAAAATACCGCTTTTAAAAAAATATATTGAATTTGTCTAACGGAATCATTCGATTATTTCTGAAGCTGTTTATGAATTTCAATACCTCGAAAAACGTCATTCTTTTGTATTCAGTCGAGAAATGTTACTGTGTTCTCAAAAAAGCTTATTTGCTTTTTGCAGAGGCGCCCTATTTCACCGCTGAGCCCAGGAGAAAGATGATGGGAGAGGTGGAGAAAAGCGTGGATATCCAGTGCCAAGCTCGAGGTGAGTGTTTTACGTGCGGGACTTAAACCGAGGGGGCTGGATTGATTCGAGATTTATAAGTATACTCTGCAATATGTTTTACACACAATAGACATACAATACACTTCTGATCCTAGCGCTTCATTGAGCGCTCAGAGCTTTTGTAGTCAGCAAGCTTAGTTACGTAAAGGTATTTATAGCAATTTTAACGTCGCATTCTTTGCGCTGCCGCCTACCGTCGTGAATGAAGTTCCAGGAGCACCGTGCGGGTCTATTAACCAACCCCGAGGGCTGTGCCCTGCTCTGTTTGGGGGTGATTTATAAAATCTGTGCATTTAGAGGATGTCAGCATCCCTTCGTGGAAGACAGATGGCAGCCTTTCGTATGAGTGTTGAAGAGTTTATGATTAGCTGTGAGATATGAGGTGTTGATGGAAAGGGGCTTAAACCATTATCATTATAGAGTGGAAAAATGGGCGATGAAATGGTATTGGTTTTCTGCCAGAAATATTCTCTAGCTTTCTAATAGTGCTGGAATGGAAAGTCGGCCCAACTGTTATAACCACACTTATGATATTTGTCCGTTGAGGTTCAGGCTCGGCTCAGCTGCAATTTCAGCGAGAGGTAAAAATGATCCCTCAGCATCAGATGGGCTGCGAGAAATAAAAACAAGCGAGTCACCCCGCCGTATCCTCAAGAGTGGAAAGTGGAATCAATCCATTACCTCTCTTATGTGCTACTTCTGGGACCGTTCTCACTTTTTTATGTGGCTGGATTGAAAGGAATCCTTTTGTTTTGAGAAGTTATATCTCTCCAGAGCAGAATCAGAAGTCTTCAGCTCTCGAGGATCAAGGAAAAGACTATAACACATGCCCAATGCCCCTCGCTCTTTTGATACATCTCGGAAAATTTGCACGGCAAAGTCTGCGGCTGTTTGCTGCTGAATGGAGCTTGATACAGCCGTTAACCAAAGGCGAAGAGCGCTAAATGAGTTTGAATAATACAATCTGGTGGCCTTCTCTTGATGCAGATGAGAGCCACAGCGAGTGATGATTTTCTCTGTTAGCTCTTTCAGCTGTTACTTAAATCATCCCCCCCGAGAGTGCGCTTTTCCAAGCTGCTGGAATATTCTTAGAAGCGTGCTAGCCGAATCTGTTTGGAGGCTTAAGCCGTCAGATCATCTCATTTCCACTTGACACTTCATCTTTTTTATATCCTACAAAGGGTGCAGCCAGCATTTTCAAAATTAGACCTATGAGTGTGTGTATAATAAAGAGTGTTTAGACCAGTGCGGTGCATGTGGCTTCATACCGCAGAGGCCTGAGCTTCCAAAAACAAGAATGGGGATACACGTAGTGTAATTTCACTTTGGCAAAATGGATTCACTGAACCTGGGAATCCTATTTAATGTAGTAATGCCTATTTAATGCCTCAGACAATAGACCAGCAAGACTAGGTGGCTTTAGCGATTAGCTTAGCTTTGGATTCGATTAGTTCTATCTGTCTGTCTGTCTGTCTGTCTGTCTATCTATCTATCTATCTATCTGTCTGTCTGTCTGTCTGTATGTTGGTCTGTATGTCAGTCTGTCTGTCTGTCGGTTTTAGTAAGTATTGAATATTTGTTATTTAATACTAAATTCCTCTATTTTTACACTGAGATTATTTTTTAAAATGTACCATTAAAATGTAGTTATCCTGTCAAATATCTTTAGTAAATCTCAAAATGGATATCCATTGTTTATATTGTACGTTATTATGTTGTGATTCCTAAATTCACCTTTAAATGGACATGTAAATAGATTTAAATTTAATTATCATTATTAATTTATTTAGACAAATAATATGCAATTTTAATGTGTCTTTTTCCGTGATAAGCCATAATGTGAAAATATTTATTGGCTTTTGACTTTATTTTTAACTTTAAATTTATATATATAATGTATTTATATACGTAATTTAATTTTTTTTTCTTTTTTTTACTTTCTATAATTTTCTGACCTTTAAAAAAATAAAAAATAAAAACATTTCAAATTTTAATTATTATTAATTATTAATTTTCTTTAAAAAAAAAATTCATTTCATTTCCAGGTTTCATTTAAAATTTTATTTAAAAATTCTGGACCCAGTTGTTCAATTCCTACCTTCATCTGACCATCATAATGACCAATCATGTTGTGCTTTTAATTCACAGGAGTGCCCATGCCGAAGCTGGAGTGGTATAAGGATGCCGTGCCCCTCAGTAAACTCAACAACCCTCGCTACAAAGTCATCTCCAGCATGGGGCTTCAGGTCAGGAAGCTACAGCCCAGCGATGCAGGAATCTTCCAGTGCTTCGCCAGGAACTCGGCCGGAGAGGCTCAGGTCCACACTTACCTGGATGTCACGAGTGAGTCTGACCCCGAGGCCGGCCTGCGGGGTATCATGCATTCTTTATCACACGCTTTCCAGACTCGATGCTAGTAATTATTGACACACAAACAATCAAGACATTGTCAAGGGTATTAGATGTGGCCAGCTGCAAAGTGCACCTTCTCTTAGCCGTTGTACAGCAGTTCCCTGGCGTGACAGATGTGTTGTTCCTAATCTACGGTTGTGTGATTCTCACTCCTTTCCATAAGAGACACAACAGCTCCCTGTGGAGAGGCCTGTCTGGAGTTGATTACATCGTAGTGTTTGTCAGGGCACTGCCCGAATCTGTACATGAGGACATTAAGACCCCCTCAGAGGAGCACTCTCATCACACAGATAATTACCACAGCCCTGATTGCACATATTTACTGCTTGTAGATTGCCGTAATGATTTTAACTTCCAGCTGTATTGACCCTTGAATCATCCGATTGTCTGTGCTTGTACAGGCCATTTTTGGGAATGAAGCTTGGTCATTAAAAAGAGCAATATTTTGTTTAAAAGGAAACATTTTACAGTCTCAGGGTATGTTCAAAACATAAAAATAAAACTTCTACTGTTTTAGAGCACAAAACCCTCACTAATAAGCTGAACTTTAAAGTAAAAAAAAAAAAAAAAAAAAAAAAAACATAGAATAAGGACCTTTTAATAAAGATAAGCAATTCATTTCAGGCCTAAAAGAAAATTTTAAGTTATTAAAAAATGCACTCGCTCACTTCAGCTCTGAATGGCTGAAAATCTTGCATGGAATGCGGTTTCTTCTGTCTTGCATATTGATTGTGCATATCTAGACTCGCTCGTTGAGCGGCGGTTCAATCAAAGCTGTGTTAGTTCTTCTGTTGGCTTTATTATTCCTGTATAGATTTGTTTCATGCTAAAGTGATCAAGGATAAGTACAGTGGATGAATGCTAGTGTAATATGTAATCACTCACCAGGGGCCTCATTTATAACCATTGCGTACGCACAAAGCCTGCCCTGAAAGAGGCGTACGCCACTTCCTACGCAAAAAGTGGGATTTATAAAAACAAACTTGACGGGAAAATTTGCACGCAAACTCTGATCCATGCGTATGAACTCTTTTTCCAGGAGTGAGAAAATTAATGAAGTAAACAACGATTTTAAACTCTGTTTTCATGTCGATATACACATTTACATTAAATATTCCACTCTCATAATGTCAATAAGCACTGAAATTACATAAAGTCATTATGCAGAAGTTAAACAAAAATTAGGCTATATGAATTTAGACATATTTGTAGTGAATGCGCTTGATCACTTTTCCTGTGGCATGCTATGTTTTAATAACAGCGAGGAGGGCTATAGGTGCACAATAATCCATCTTTAAACTGCAGATCTCATGTTATGAGAAAATATTTTTAGCGAGGACAATGATCAATGATGCACACTTACTTCGATAGTATGGCGGACACTGCTGGATACCCGGTGGTCGAATGGTCCATTGTCCGGTTTTAATAGGTTCAATGATAATAACTTACTGTACATCCGCAGCTGCACAGAGGTGTTAATATCGTGTGAAGACATCTCCACAACATTATGAAAAATACCACTGTATTTGAAGGATACAACTGGAAGTAAACGGTAAGATTTGCACGTTTCATTTTTAAAATACGTCAGTGACGCACTGAGTCAGAGTCAGACAATTGTATTTACACTGCAATAAATATAGGCCTATCTGTTTCCACTAAAAATAGCCAGTGTCAAAGCCAATGTAAAAGAATGAGATCAACTTTATTCTTTATAACTTTAAATTTTTATACTAAAATATTTATTTGATAACTATTTTAAACAGTTTTGTTTTTTATGAATATTTTGATATATTTATTCTAAAACAGAACAAGCGTATTTGATGACTTTTAGCAAAAAAAAAAATTTAAAATTAAAAAGTTTGGCACAAATGGTGTTTATAGTGCATATCATATTTCCTTAATGTCTTGTACCTTTGACGGTGTTAAACATGGTGTCACGTGGATGGGAATATGCATGGAAATGATATGCAGATGAGGTTATGCATAGTAAAACTAGGCGTTGTAAGTTCCATATATGGTGATTTCGGGGAGGAGTCGGGGTGGAGATGCACGTACGCACAATCTTCCCCTAACTGGGATTTATAAAGGGATTTTTGCGCAGGCTCTGGCGTACGCATGGTTTTATAAATCTGAAAACTTTTGTGCGTACGCAAAATCGAGCTTTTGTGCCTACGTACACTTTTAGGATGAAATCCACGGAGAGTTTTATAAATGAGGCCCCAGGCCTTTATCTCCCCAGAGAGCCTGTGAACGGGGTCACCGTAAAAAAAAAACATTGCAGCGTGAAAGTGTTGATTTTCAGTGTCATACTACCTCTGATTTTTCAGGGTCGAACATTGTGTCAAGATGTACAGTTCAAGTGCTCTAGCAAAGATAGCCCTGAGATACCTTCATAATGCATGCAATTAAGAGATATGGAGGTTTATTTAACTATTTTTTTGCAAAATGGCATTACGTTGCTTCTTGCACATTTTGCAGAATATTTAAAATTAAATGTCCGATAATAAAAGCATGCTCAGTTTTATCCAAAACAGATATATATGAATCTGGCAGTTGTTGTTGCAGTGTTATTACGTTGGTTGTTGTATGTAATGTATTGCAGTAGTTAAAAAAAAAAAAAAGCAAACATGAGGTAAAAATGCATTTGCTGAATCAACCAGGCCATTTTAGATTGCTTCTACAAGTCTTTGAGCTCTTTTTGTCATGACTCATGTCTTTTATAGCACTCTGCATTTCATGTGCAATTATGTACCAGGAGACCAACTGAACAAGTCAGAAAAGCCACACATATGGAGCTGGTTATATGATACAAAGGCGATAATGTATTAGTTTACTATTAATGCACTATGCTTTGTCAGGTTATGACTTAATATTGTGTTAAGAACTGCACAAAATTAAATCTTTATTAATCAATGATCTGTAGTTTTCATTTTAGCTGAAAACTGCTGTAAATTGTAGATAGGTTTTTGAAGTTTTGCAGACATTTTGTACTGTAGGTAGAAGCAAGTTTTTCCAATGAGCCTTGGTTGCAATAATCTGTATCTGTATTAGTCATAGAAATATTGGTCAGTCTGGAAAAAAATTACTAGATTGTGATTATATACTGTGACTATGATAAAAAAAAAATAATTACTTGTAGCATAATATAAAATTTTGGTTATACTGCCCAGCCTTACCGTGGCATCAGTATTCATGTGATAAAAATGATGTAAAGCAATTGGAAAGCAAGCTGTAATGGGTTTTATATTTCTGTCACTACTGTTCCAAATGAATATGGCACATATTCAACAATGCATGCAAACAGCGATATTTTGCACTCAAACAGCAGTATGTTTTACTTTTCCAAATGGAAATACCTGTTCATTTACACATCTCTGCCTATTAAAAATGACCTAGCAACTCAACAATGCCACACTGGGCACCCAATCAGAACAGTATAATTAGATTCATGCTACTTGTTTACCGTCTCCGATTTGAAACACAAATCTGCAGACATGTCCCACATCACAATAAAAAGCATCAGTAGTGTTTTGATGGACATAACATTGTTTTAATACAATTTACTGGCTGGTGTTTGGCCTCTTGTAATAATTTGCGTGTTCCTGTGGGGGTGTGTGGGCGGACTGTATTAAGTGTGAATGAGGGGCTACTGAACGGATGTGGCATTTCTCTTCCTGATTAAAAACTGTGACTGTGTGTTTTGCAGGTATGACTCCAGCCTTCACCGTGGCGCCGGTCGACATTACTGTCACAGATGGAGCGGTGGCCACGTTCACCTGTCAGGTATCTGGGGCCCCTAAACCTGCCATCATCTGGAAGAGAGGTAAAGCTAGTGCAAATTGATGTTTGATTTGAGCAGTTTTAGAATTTGTCATTCATTAATGAACAAGGCATAAATCACATCTGAGCTCTGTTCCAAAACTTATAGAGTTGCCTTCTTGCCTGCTGCCTACATTGGAGCATTTTAACTATTCAGTCTTGAATTCATACAATTTGCAGCCTTCTACAGGCAGAAAATCCACATGCTGCCTATGTAGGGGACACCTGACTCACAATTGAATTCAATTGAGTTTGATGTTGGCAAGCGAATGACATGAAAGCACACTGCATACCTGAATATTAGCTAAATCATAAATTTTCAATTCCACTGAAAAGTTTGTGTCAATGCTTTTCAGCACTAAATAAAACAAAGTTCATTTATATTTAACATTTTAATTATTTATAATCTTGAATTATTTTTATACTGAGTTCATCAGAATCTTTTCTAGGATTGCCTTCTTTGCATAAAATACACTAATGTTTAAAGGTTTGGGTTCAGTAACATTTTTTTAAATGTTTTTGAAAGAAGTCTCTTATGCTCAGCAATCATAATATCTATATACAGCAAAAACAGTAATAGTGTGAAATATTAGTACAGTTTAAAATAACTTTTCTATTCAGTCTTCAGAGTCACATGATCCTTCAGAAATCATTCTAATTGTCACGTTTGCCTACTGTGGTGGAGCGAGGAGACAAGGAGGTGCAGGAGTAAACACGAACAATAGTCTTTAATCATTAACCACAGCAACACTGGACAGGCAGGAACACACATGTAGAACAGGGATTTGACGTATAAGACCCGACAGAGACAGAATGCAAGGACCAGGACTTAAATACATAGGGTAATTGGGAGGAACACAGGTGTGACGAATGACATAATTAGACAGGGAAGAAACTGGGTCATGGAGCACATGGGGAGGGAAAACACAACAAAAACAGTCCAGGGGCTTGACATTACTAACTAACTTGACGTAACAACTCCACCAGGGAGGGGGGAGCGATCAGACAGAGTCCAGGACAGTGATGAAGGAGCCAGGGAGGAGACAGGAGGGACTTGGAGCAGGAGGAACTAGGCGGGACCCAGGCCACAGCCATAATGTCGACTCATGGTGGAGCAGACGGAGGGAGGAGCCCTGGTGGAGGAAGGGCTGACGACTCCAGGGGGCCGACCAATGGCAGCAGAGCAGGTGGTGGAGGAGCCCGAGGCGGAGCCGTAGAGCTCATGAGCCAGGGCGACGGGGAGGATCCGGGGACCAAGGCGGAGCAGATGGCGTCGGCGACCGAGGCGGAGACGGGGATCCAGATGGCCGCGTTGGAGCCGGAGCGAAGGGATGGAGAAGCCTGACGGAGGGACGAGGCGCAACCAGAGGAGTGGAGTCCCGAGGCGCAGGATGGTCGACGACAGACCAAGGCGGAGCCGGATGGACGAAGGAGCTCGGCGGAGCCAGTGGACAGATGGGTCATGGCGGAGAGGAAGGAGCTAGTAGCCATGGTGGAGCTGATGGGTCAATGGGCCAAGGCGGAGTCCGGAGCTTAGAGATTGGAGGCGGAGTCAAGGGATACTCCGACCACGGCGACGCTGGAGGATGGCAGTCCCACGGAGCTCGCACCGTATAGATGGTGGGCTAAGGGCGAGCAGAGGGGCTGCCAGACGACAGTGGAGGAGGAGGCAGGAGAGGATGGGAGGGTGGGCATTTGTGAGCCTCCGGGCTTTCAGGCCTGAACTCAGGAATGGGAGCCTTCTCTGGGCTTAACTCAGGAACAGGAGCCCTCTCTGGGCCTAACCCAGGAACAGGAGCCCTCTCTGGGCTTAACTCAGGAACAGGAGCCCTCTCTGGGCTTAACTCTGGAACGGGAACCCTCTCTTCCTCGGTGTGGCACAGTTGCCGAGCAATACTCAGCTCACCCTCAGCCGTGGTGCAGGGGGTGGAGCTCCTCTCCGCGCTCACACCGTCCACGGCTTTCTCCCTTGTGGCGGGCGTTATAGCCGACTCACGCACCTGGACTGATGTTAGTGATGGCTCGTCGGCCACTGCGGGCTCCAACTCTCCGTCAGCGGTGGGCTCAGGCATGAGCTCCGCGCAGCGGGGAGATGGTGGGTTGGACACTGGGTCCGGAGCGGAACCCCCCTTGGGACAGACAGTGAAAGGGGATCCGTGTCTCGCCAGTGTCCACTCCACAAAGGCGGCAAAATTCGTTCAATGACCATCCTCGGACGACGTCGCTCTGCACGCGATGTTCAAACTGGCGTCGTAGAACGCACAGAACGCGTCGTCCAGGTAGGTGTCTTGCGAGGACCAGGAATAGTCTGGTGTGGCCCTCGAGCGGCCTCTCCCCCTGCTCCAGCAGGAAGAGGAGGTATTCCAGGAGAAGGAGGGGATCCATGAGGGGAACACAATGGAAACAAAAACACTGAGTGAAAATGGGAAACAAAAACGGAGTGTAGAAACGTAATAAAACTGTTTCGGTCGGGTCTTCTGTCACGTTTGCCTACTGTGGAGGAGACAGGAGCGAGGAGATGAGGAGACGCAGGAGTAAACACAAAAAATAGTCTTTAATCATTAACCAGAGCAACACTGGACAGGCAGGAACACACACGTAGAACAGGGATTTCATGTATAAGACCCAACAGAGACAGAATAGGGTAATTGGGAAGAACACAGGTGTGACGAATGACATATTTAGACAGGGAAGAAACTGGGGTCATGGAGCACATGGGGAGGGAAAACACAACAAAAACAGTCCAGGGGCGCTAATATTCTGATTTGCTGCTCAACAAACATTTCTTAAAAATCAGTTGAAAACAGTTGTGCTGATTAATATTTTTGTGGAAACTTTGATACAATTTTTCAGGATTTTTTAATAAATAGAACAGCATTTGTTTGAAATAGAAATCTTTTTTAGCAATGTAATAGTCTTTACAATACATCATAAATTTTAAGTTTATGTGTAACAATAATTTCATTCAGCTTGTATGTCGTTTTGGACTTTCCCCCCCCTGTTGTCACAATGCATTCTGCATTAAGGATACTTTCAATCCTATTTTAGAATTTGGTCAAAATGAGATTTATTAGGAGGCAGCATAATTAAGTTGACTACTTTTTGGAACAGTCTTCACATTGAGAGCATCTATGCTTCCTTAAAATGTTGTCTATGCAGGCAGTTAGCTAGGTGTTGGAACGGAGCATCAATGTGCAGAAGTAATCTCAGTATTAACATGAGTCTATCTCGGACCTGCTGTTTTATTATATGTACTAGTGCTATATTTTACTATTTACAGCCAGATCGCAAGCATCCTCGCCACTTTGTTACTGCAGCAGAGGCATAAATTAATGTATGAGGTTGTGTGTTTTGTGCTTCACAGGAAGCCATTAAGATATCTTTGTTGCAGCCGATTGGCAACACAAAAGATAATTTCATGCAAGAGTAACAAAAAAAAACTTCCATTATATTCTACAACTGTTTTGGCGATATTCATGAAGTCGTTTCCATAGCATTCCCAATTATGAAGCGGCATATTTAATAGTGGCCCCTAACAAGGTAGAGTGCTCTGCAGGCAGTTTCAGGAGGATTTTCCTCTGGGAAAACTTTAAGCTTGTAATAAAATCATCCTGGACTCCGACACCATGCATAGTGATGTTCTATTAATTCTTTATATGGAAGCAGATGCGAGATGTTGAGCTAACTGGTGTGTGTGTGTGTGTGTGTGTGTGTGTGTGTGTTTGTTTGTTTGCATATGTATGCACATCAGATACTCAGATCCTTGCCAGCGGTTCAGTGCAAATTCCACGTTTCACCCTGCTGGAGTCCGGCGGTCTGCAGATTCAACCGGTGGTGCTGCAGGACACGGGGATGTACACCTGCTACGCTGCTAACTCAGAGGGAGCGATCAATGCCAGCGCCTCCCTCACCGTATGGAGTAAGAGACATGCACTTAATCTAAACCCATCTCTCTGCCACAGAATAAAAGAAATTAAAGGGATAGTTCACCCAAAAATTGAAATTCTGTCATTAATCACTCATGTTGTTCCAAACCCGTAAGACCTTCATTCATCTTCGGAACACAAATTAAGATATTTTTGATGAAATCAGAGAGCTTTCTGTCCCTGCATATTCTTTTTATCTCACAGTACTGACTTTATTTCTCACAATTGCGAGTTTGTATCTTGTAATTTTGAGTTTAGTTATAAATGAAGGAAGGAATGACTGAATGAAAATGAGTATGTAAGGACTTAATTTGGACAACTTTAAAGGCGGTTTTTTCAATATTTAGATTTTTTTGCACCCTCAGATTCTAGTTTTTCAAATAGTTGTATCTCAGCCAAATATTGTCTTATCCTAACAAATAATAAATGGAAACTAATAAATGAAAAGCTTATTTATTCAGCTTTCAGTTGATGTATAAATCTCAATTTCAAAAAATTTACCCTTATGACTGGTTTTGTGGTACAGGGTCACATATTTGATTCCATGCATTAATATGAATACAAAATGTAATGTCCCAAAATATTTTTGAACGAAATATGCCTTTTTTGATACAGACAGAACTTTTTGTCCTCAAAATTAGGCATCTCTTAAAAAATATATATAAAGTCACAGTTTTGAGAAAAAGTCAAGATTGCTAAATTTTAACTCACAATTGCAAAACATAAACTTGGAATTGCAAAAATAATAATGATAATAATAATAATAATAATAAATAAATAAAGTCAGAATTGTGAGATAAAAAGTTGCAATTACATTTTGTATTTTTTTGTCATGCCAGAAATAAGCTTCCATATGTAGCTATGTAACTTACATAAGTCCACAAACAAGCCTAATGCAATGCTGTTTTTGTTTTGATGAAAAAGAGAATAGAACATCTCTCAAAAAAAAATCTTTCACATTGATGGCAAACAAATGTTTGTGTTGTTTTTGAATACATGCATTAACAATCATTGATTCAAATTAAAATCTTTATTGTTTGTGTTTGTGAGAACAGGCCTTAACTGCGCATTTAAACATACTAATTATCTTTAAAACATCACATTAAAAATGATCTGACAATCAGTTTGATGAATAAAGAGTAAAATTCATAGTAATCAATTCAAACAAATCAATTCAATTTTATTTCAAATGAACAGGAAAAATTATGTGACTAACTGACCACCATTAATTCAGTGGAAATGTGTGGTTCTGGACTGGACAAAGGTAAAACTCACATCAAACTTCTTTTCCTAAATAAATAAAGTCAGAGCAGAGCCTGATAAGCTGTTCCATGAAAATCAGCTTCTTAGCACAGCTTCGCAAGATGATATCTACAGCATCCAGACTTGTTATTACACACTGATCAGAGCATGTAAAGTCCTGGCATTGTCTCTGCGGGAGGGAAACGCATTCGGCTGTTGACGTGTGAAGAGGTTGTTAAACAGTGAAGCGTAGTCGTTTGGTTCTTGGAAATGTTGAACTAGTTCAGAATTAATGGTGTTGTGATTGCTCCAAGGTCGCACATCCATATCCAGCCCTCCCATGGACAGACGTGTCATTAAGGGGACCACGGCCATTTTGGAGTGCAGCGCCACCCACGACCCGCGCGTGGCGGTGAGGTGGGTGATGACAAACGAGCCGCGCTGCTTCCTTCTCTCTTCTCAACATCAGAGCGCAGGGCTCCACACTCGGTTTGATTGTAATGTTAATTCAGAGTGTCAGCCCACAGGCCTTGAAGTTGATTCAAAGCGCGATCCGTAGTGCTGTACAGTTAATTCGGCACTAATATGCTTGATATCAGCGTAATGAGCCAGCACTGTTTCCTGCGCTCCCCCTGTGTCAGCTTGACTGTGATAGAGTTCTCTTCTGCTCCTCGTCTCCTTCACTTGCCAGGTACGTGTGGAAAAAGGATGAGGAGTTAGTGAGCCAGACCAGAGGGGGGCGTATCAGCCTGCAGGAGGGCTCCTTGCACATCAGTCAAACCTGGTCCGGGGACATCGGGGACTATACCTGTGACGTCGTCTCTCAGGCCGGCAACGACTCCAAGGCGGCCCGTCTGGAGGTCATGTGAGTGACTTAGCTTCCCTTCATCTCTGAGCATTAGGCTGACTAATGCGCTGTGCTGATGGATGTGTGTCACCTTCCAGATGCGTATTGCGCATCATTTTTCACAAGCCGGCTTTGAAGTGTGAGGACGGAACTGAAGAGCGAAAAATATGCTGGCTCTCAAAAACCTCTAACCCTAAGTATTCAACTTTGTCATGTAGCTCATCCCACACCGTTTCTGCTATAGACATGAATGATACCTCAAATCGTGAGGCTTGTTGAGGAGAGGTGTAATATGATTTCCACCTGGTGGACAAAAGAACAGACAAAAAAAACTACATACTTGGGTGGATACTCCACCCAAAAATCTAAATTCTCAATCTTTTCCAAGGATTTTTTCAGATTGCTCAATTTTTTACTTGCCCTGCCAACATTTTCCCAGGCCCTGCCATGAAAAATTAAATAGTTGTTGCTATCATTGTTTTTGACCCATGTTTTCTTGTGTTCTAATAAATAAGCTTATATGACACCACATTTAAGATACCAGTTAATTTTTTACAATTCATGATTCCTATTGTAATACCACAGCAAAAACTACTTACAAATATAAAGCTCAAACAGTATTAAAGACAAGTGAAAAATCAGTAAATAAGAACAAATGAACGAAGATACAAATTAAACAATGCTTTAGGTTTGTAGGTGTTCTAGATGTTCAAGTACAGAAATTAAATAATCAAAAGTAAAATAACATTGCATTTTCTTCACTGTATAAATTAAATATAGATTCATCATTGTTAAAGCTACAAAAGTTGTTTGTTCAGTCAAGAGCGGTGAGTGATTTTCTTTTTTCTTTTTTTCTTTTTTTGAATTAACATTAAGACAGCAGTTGGTATATTAGGTGAAGTAACTTAAAGACACCATGCACGGATCCAATATACTGATGCACATCCGATTTCTTTCTCAACTGTTTACATTTACTTAAGACATAACTGTTTTCGAAGATTCTCACCAAGAAGATGGTATTTTGACATACTTTTGTATGTATTTGTCCGTTCAAGCGCAAAGAGAAGCGGAAAGAAACTCAATTCAGTGCTTGCGCATTGCTTTAGACATGGCTCTACAGAACACACTGAATGGAGCTTTACATTTTGTGTACATGTAGTTTAGTGTCCTGCTATATGATTTGTCAGTACAAAAAGCTCCCTTTTACGTTGTACTTTCATTACCCTGTATGCTTTCTTTCTTTAGCCTTCTTCTTCGTTCTGCTTGCTCACCCACTGCAGCATCTGCATACACTATCTGAGTGGATTGCTGCTCTCAGCAGGAGTGTGCAGACTGACCTTTCCTCAGTAACCTTTTTAGCGTAACCTTTCCATCTGGATTCCAACTGCTTATACTGCTTAAATTTTCAAATTCATCAACGGCCCGCTAATTGTAACTTTTAAAAGCATTTATTTAATCAAAAGAAGTTTTTCCTCTGTTCTTTGCCTTTAAATCCTGACTTTCAAATCCTAGTTTTTAAAGTATTTCTGAGTGCTTTTTTAACTGTCCTGAAACAAATTATAAAACTGTCCAGAAAAAAATGTCCTGACCGTCTCCTAAAAAGCTTTTGACCTTTCGACCAGTCTTTGGGTAGATTTCTTCATCCCAGCTATTTGAAACTCTATTTCTGATCCATGTCTGCCAGTCGAATCCTTAAACCCGAAATAAAAGCCAAATCTTGGCAGCGTAAACATTTTAACACCTAAAGCCTTTGCTTATGACTCTGTATCACAATATGATGAGGGAATAAAATCCCCTCAGAAGCTCTCCAGAAATAAACCGCTGGAAGACGGCAGTAACCAGCGGGTGTGTGTACTTTATGCAGATTTCATGAGGCTAATGTTGTGTGGAACTAAGACTCATTATCTGTTTGTGGGTTTTCTGGCTCCTCATTAAACTGGAAAAGATGCCGTGGTGGTATCAGATGGTTGTGTGGAATCGGGCAGTTTGTCAGGAGGACTTTCCCCAGTGGCTGAAGTCACCCATGTGAAGTTGTCTTTTTCCACCTTTAGCGATCACAGCCCACACCATTATAACTAAACACTGATGATCCAACAATCTGAACAAATCATTAGTTCTTATGTCTTTTTCTTTTCTTTTTTTTTTTTTTTCCACTGTAGTATTATTTCTATGTTAAAAATGCAAAAATTGTATCTTATTATATTTTGAAGGATGATATTTTGATGGACAAACATCCTTATTACAATATACATTTACATGAAAAGCAAGTCTTAGAATAGTTCACCCAAAAAAAGGCTTGTTTTAGAGAATGTTTTTATTCTTAATTAAATTTTTTTTATTAGAGCTATTTTCTAGAGATATTTTATTCATTATAGTGAAATCACTGCTTTTTAACATTTTGCCAACATCGTCTTGTTAACAAAATGTGAAAAAGTATAAATTTTTTACACCTGTAGAAACAGCATAATCTTCCTTCTTAGGCAGAAAGAACATAGAAAAGTGATGAAACCTTAAGTGTTGTCGGTTCTCTCCATGGGTTTAATTTAGAGGAGAAAACAAACTTTCCAAGTGCAACTGTTGGTGCTCGGTGCCTGGTCTCAGCGGGAAGCCTATCCTCCCCAGAAATTATTAATAAAGTAATCAATAAAATAAAAAGCGAGTGTGAAGAAGAAAATCAAGACAAACACAAATGGATGCCTGCCTTCAGCTGGCTGTGAGATTCAGGCTGAATTTGGAGTCTTTTTGAACATGGAGGAGCCGGCAGTAATAGTGAATATGTGAGAAGATCTGAAAATGGGCCAAGGAGGCCTACTGGGAGAGACAGTCCCATAGATGATCACCAACAGACCCAAACCACAATGAACACCTTGTAGTGCTTCTGTAATACTCTGTGTTTAAATCTAGTAACTAGTACGTTTAGTAACCGCAAAATTACATCACTTTCTGTAGAGAGCCTATATGCTAGCTTTGTTTATGCAGCGCTTATGTGAGAAGTGTGAAACAGCCCTTTTTTTGAGTATTTGCTGTTTTCTGTCCTCAGAGAGCTGCCACACTCACCTCGAAACCTACAGGCCAGCCTGAACACCAATGACAGCCGCAGCGTGGATCTGTCCTGGATGAGACCCTTCGATGGAAACAGCCCCCTGCAGCATTATGTGGTGGAGCTTTCAGAGAACAGTAAGATAAACCAAGCGGTATTTATTGTAAAGGAATATATGAAAACTTTTCACAAAATAGGTTTGTTAGGTTTTACATTTTTGATCACATCCTGGTTGTCAAACAGTGGTTAAGGTGATGATCTACACTTTGCTAGGACACCTGTGTGAATTTGAGAGGAACTAAGGTTGAATTGGGAACAGAACCCTAGTAGTGTCCACCCATTTTTTCAGCAGCCCTGGTTCCAGAGGTATTTTTTTCCATAGGTATTTAGGGGGGGGGAAAAAATAAAAAAATTAAGAGCTATAAGCCATGAACAAAACCAGCCAGCTGTGATGTGAATCATATACAAACTTTGGACCAAAATACAAAATACTATCTATCTATCTATCTATCTATCTATCTATAGATAGATAGATAGATTGGTGGCAATTTCTCTGCAAAATCATGGGTAATTTTTTTTCCACCAGAAATTCTGTTGTTAAATACTATTGTTTAAAAATAAAAAAAGCATTTACCATTGATTAACAACCTCATTGCTCGCAATAGGTCTGTCTTTAGATGTTTATTTTAAATTGTTGTTAAAAATAAGTTCTCCTTTAGAGAAAATGAATGGGATTTTTATTTCCAGAGCCCCGCTGATGCACTCTTAAGTGGCAGAAATAGTATGAGTAGTATGCAAATGTGTTATTCTGAATTCAGCTCCTTACATCCAGTAAAAATCACCTTGACACCACTTGATTAAAAGACATTTGAGTCAAAAGTAGCTCAGAAAAAGTGATATAGCTCTGTAATCAAATAATTTTAAGAGTGAATAAGATGTCCAAATACTTCTTGGGATCACTGTATAGCCATTTGCTCAGTGGCACAATGTTTAATTGAATCCCACTCAGTAATAGATCAGAATCTACTGATCTCAGTGCCTCATTCGCATCTACCCATAATGCATCTGAATGTTCAGGCAGTCCAGAGCAAGCGCGCAGCTGCTCTGTATCTACAGTGCGTGCTACATATGTGAGTTGATCTCAGCTAGTGTCGCCCAGTGGTGTAAAAGCCTGTGGTATTACAAAACCAAGAAAAAAACCCACCCAAGTAGATTGATCTTGCAAGGCTGGAAGAGGACAGAGAGGAATGTGTTGGGGTGGAGGTGAAGATTACTGGTGCAGGGTGTAGTATGGCCGGGAAGTCCCATTAGGAACACCTTTCAGAGAAAATGAGAAAAACCTGCTTTCTCTGACTAAAAATTTTTTGCCCTCAAAAACACTGATTTCAGGTGCAATCTGTAATTTTCTTCCTCATTAAGAAGATCTGAAACATAAAGCAATGAGTAGTACTTATGTTTTGAATCAGGAGATGTTTATTCATGACAGGATCATTTTAATTTCTTTTGATCTAAACTTCATCTCATTGCAAATGTTGTTTGGAGTCTGTTGTATAATTTCTGAAGCTACATGGGCTGGTCATTAAGTGCCATTAAGTAATAATGGCCAGCCTGAATGCTGTGAGGAGTCCAGACTCAAGCATGTTATGTAATTATGAGTGGATGAATAATTTGTGTAAAAAAATATCTTGACAAGTATCATGTGATTATGCTTGATTATGCAAATTGTGTAATTTTATATATGCCACCATGTGTCTTTAGAAGACAGAATACAAGGTTTGATAACACTGCATAATTACTTTCATTAATAACATTTCCAGAAATGATTACACTTAACAGATCTTTAGTTTAAAGGGCCTTTATCATGGAAAAGGCCGACTTTTTGTAAATCTGATTCATTTCACATGCAGACTGATTAGCCTATCACATAAGAACTCATTTACATATAGAAGTCTTTGGTACAATAGCAGTAAAGACCTGTTTAATTCTAAGGGTCAGTGAAAGGACTGTTTTTTGGGGTTTATAAATATTGACTTAATTATTATAGGTGAGAAGAAATGAAGCATAATATCTAATATATATCTCATAAATATATGAGAAATATCACACAAGTAGCCGTGCGATATGGTTATATATCGGCATGACTGTGATTCGGCCATAGGCACGAAGCCGCAGGCCTCAATTAAGGAACATTGAGTTGCTTCATTGAAAGCTTATTGTATTACTGTATTAAATGCTCACTGTATTATGTAGAGAAGAGTATTATGAGAGAGATGGCCTGAGTGAGTGTGATTACCTGCATCTGATACAGCATTCATTCTTCAGCTCAAATAGTCTAAACAAGTACATTCTCACCTAAAAAACTCTTAAAACTACATTCCATGACACAAAACAGTATTAATTTTAAAATTATAGTGGATTTGGGTGTCCGCCATGACACTTGCGATAAGAAATGCTGCAAGCAGAGTGATACTCTGTTATCACTTGAATATCACACTCCTCTCAGCCAGTAAGATTCAAGAACTAAAAAGAACTTTTGTATAAAGATATACAATACGAGATACATTACCACTCATAATCGAGGTCAGTACATTTTTTTTTAAGAAATAAATTTTATTCAGCAAGGATGCATTAAACTGATGAAAAGTTATCGTAATGACGCTGAAAATTCAGCTTTGCCATCAAAAAAACATTATATTTTAAAATAAATTCAAAAACATTTATATTAAATTTTAATAATATTTCACAATATTGTTTGTACTGTATTTTTGATCAAATAAATGCAGCTTTGTTCAGCATAAGAGACTTCAGAAACATTTGAAAATCCTACCGAACCCAAACATTTGAACAGTAGTGTATATTAATATAATAACATTATAATAGATACATAAATAAATGATGTCCCTTGTAATTTTTAAATAGTTAGAAATGTTCTGCTCCTATTTGTATACCAGATTCTCCCTGGAGAGTGTATTTGCCTGATGTGGACCCCACCGTGACTGGAGCCATGGTGAAGGGCCTGACTCCGGCCCGCTCGTATCAGTTCAGGGTCTGCGCGGTCAATCAGGTGGGCAGGGGACAGTACAGCACCGAAACCAACAGGTAGGAGGCCATGGTTGTCAGCAGCTGCTTATTCTCATGTTGTCCGCCCATCATTGCAAGATTCAGTTTTTTACACTCAAGCTTGGTCAGCAACAGGCTTATTATGTCCCATCACACTATGGTCTGCTGCCGCCCATCATTGTTTAAGCGTGTGTTCTGTCACTGATCCTCCACCCACAGTTCTCAGTATGTCCTGCTGCGACTGAAATCACAACACCGTAGGTTTTCTTTCTCAGGTCATGAATGGCAGGCCTCTGCTCTCACCTCTCACTCTAATCAGACCCCCTAGCAGCTCGCTTTCGCAGGCTTGCAGCTGTGGGCGGCAGACGCCTCTTTCCCAGCAGCTCCTCAGAGGTTTATCTGCTCCTGACGTGGCAAAACATGCCATTTCTGTTCCAGGTGAAAAGAAGGTGGTGTCGTCTCTCACCCGCAACAGCAATGTCTCACTTTAAAATTAATCACTTTTATTTAGCTGAGTGTTGAGGATGTTTTTTCAGAGATATACAGCTGCTTAAACCTCTTCCTCAATGCTGAATTAGCTGAAAGCTACAGTAAACAGGTGGGTGAGAGCATCAAAAAGTTGAAAAGACTTTTCAGTTTCAATGCAACGATCAAGGTAACTATGCATCTGCCTTTGCAGCGGAAAAAGACGTTCCTTTTACGCTTGTGTGAATAATGAAAGCGTTCTAGTAAATGCAAAGAGCTGTTAATGAGCAACCGATTTAAAGGAAACTGTGCAATCAGCGTGAGTCAGCCGAGTACGTAGAGCGGTAATATCATCTCTCTGCAGACTTCACATCTATTCTCTCCCAACACTGACCTCCCACTTTTCTCAGCACCTTCTCTTCCAAAATAGTGCTATGTTGTATGCCTCTCCAGGCAAAGTGAATACTGAAATTTAACTTTTTGCCTTTTGAGCCCACTCTATAAATGTAATATTTGTTAGTTTGTCTTTAAAAAATATTCATGTCATCAAGGTTAATGTGGAGCACAATCTGATGAGAGAACACATTAAACTTTAAAGACCTGCTGTAGGTTCTTTACTCTTGTTTAACCTCAATTAATGCTTAACTGTTTCAGACGTGCTCACATTACACATTTAAGGGCTTTATTTGGTAAATTATATTCAAGTGCAGGAAGCTAAAAGCAATTCATAACCTGCCATTTTGTTATCATATCATCATGAGTAGTAATCATGACTGCTCGTTGCTGCTGCTTTTTTTTTTTTTTTTTTTTTTAGATTTTGCATGAATGCCTGGTTAATTAAAAAGAAAAAATTTAAAAATCCTGTTTGATTTACAAGAAAAAAATTGCAGCCAGATGTAAAAATTTCCACCTTCAATTACAAAAAAATATTTGAATAATATTTCACTTGTTTAAATTGGTGAAAATTACACATACTGTGTTTATATATATATATATATATATATATATATATATATATATATATATATATATATATATATGCCATTATATATATATAGTTGTTATTTCTAAATGTTTACTTAGACATATTTTTGCATGTTTATTATTATAGAAAATTACTTTTTAATGTGTATTTTCACTGTATATAGGAAGTTAATTTGGCAGTTTTACAGTCTTTATCATATTATTGTAAACATTTTAGAATCTATATTTTTCGAAGGAGAGAATGTGATTTCATGACTACATACTGTTGCTTCCAATTATACTTTCAAATTGAAACTCACTGCAAACGTGATGTTTCGTAGGGAATGCTCATTGCTCACAGATGTTTCAGTTAAGTACCTGTATTAACTGAGCTTTGGTTGTTTATGCTTCACATCTGTGTCATGTGCATGTTGATGTCAGGCAGACCGGAGAAGTTCCATGAAGTCTCTTGCTGATTAACTCATAAACCAAAAAAAAAAAAAAAAACAATTTCAGAAACAGTATGTGAGACAGAAAGTGGTGCTTGAAGGGCCCCATCAATCTTCTCTAGCACGCATGTCTCCTTGCTGTGACAGACATCTGTCCATTTTGGGCTTATTAAGCAGAAGGACTAGAGCTGACAAGCCCATAGAAACAGAGAAGTGCAGCTCTCTCATAATGAGCCATCACCTTCCCACACCAAGTCCTATTTATCTGCCATTTTTTGGGGGGGCAGAGCTTGGCAAAATGCAATGCATTTAATAATCTAAAGAATCTTTTTCCAGTATAAAGAACCTTTTGTGTAATGAAAAGTTTCCATGCATGTTAAAGGTTCTTTATGGAACCATCAATGCCAATGAAGAATTATTATTTCATGCTGGGTTAATATTATGTTAGAAAATGGTTTATTTACTAGTTCTCATAAAAACTAAATAATGCCTCTAATGCTTAAAAAAAAGGTCATAGGACACCAAAGTGTACTGCATTCGTAAATGCATTAGGCACTTTCTTTGTGTAGTTTCTGTTCAGAAGCAGATGTTTAATAGCTGGTGGCACAGTGCAAGTGTGTAAAACAAATGTGTAAATACCGCATGGCTATGGCAAAAAAAAAAAAAAAAAAAAAGCTCTGTTTCAGCGAGGAGCGAGCAGTCTTTCCTTACGGCCATCATTAGGCAGATTTACAGAGCACTGTCTGAGAAAAGCTCCATGATATTGGTTATAGAGGGCATTAATTATGAAATAGACTTCTGGGAAGAAATAACAAAGTGTGGTCAGAGGTTTAAGAAGACTCTGACAATAAATCTGAAAGGACCCAATGATCCTATTAAACTTTAATGCAGATTTAACTGTCCATTAGCATGAACGCAAAGGGCAGGATGAATCTATGGGCATTATTAAGCATTCAACACTGATTCATTTTTAAACTTCGTTAATTAAGAAAATGTGCTTTCTGTAGGTGGAATGAACCGAGTATTGCTCACAGATTATCATTTATGTATCCTAGCAAACTAGCCTTTAGAGACTGGCCATTATGACATATTAGATATTACCAATGTTCACAGAGCCCACAAAATCATTAGCATTTTCCTCAAAAATTGTTTACTATTTCATTACGAATCTGTTGTGGTAAGATCTAGTAAGTAGGGACCCACAGGGTCTTTTGTAAACAAATGTTGTAAAAGATTTCCCCATTTTGCAAATGGCAGCCCCAGCCTAAATAAAGGACTCGCCTAAATAAAGTAACGCATAGTGTCGATATGAATGCATGTGTTTGATCGACAACAAGAAGACTTTCAATGTCTTTCTTCCTGTCTCAGGGTTTTTCGAAGAGAAATGTATTTAAGTCCGTTTGCACTTTGATGTTTGAGCCTCTGCAATTTTAAAATCTCACAAAGTCTCAGTCAACAAATGAGAATTGAGACCCTTTAAGAAACTAAAATATAAGCTCCAAAAAATGGAAAAAATGTTCTCTCCTCTTAGGATTGAACAGAAATAGTGCTGTTTAGTGTGTTCCTTCTTTGAAAAGGGTACAGGTATTTACCACCGAGTTAAAAAGCACTGACATTGGGGACAAATCCTTCAGCAGACATGCACAGCACTACTGTGGCCTACCGTACAACAAACCACGAGATGCTCTTATCTTTAAAAATGCTTGGTCTATTTGTAATTCGAAAGCTTGAAATTTCAATGAAGCGCTTAGCTTGAAAGTGCTGAGCCAACGAACGCAATCTTGTACGGCTGTGAATGCGCCCAAGCCAGTTG
Source organism: Spinibarbus caldwelli (assembly GCA_039654775.1). Classification (NCBI taxonomy): domain Eukaryota; kingdom Metazoa; phylum Chordata; class Actinopteri; order Cypriniformes; family Cyprinidae; genus Spinibarbus; species Spinibarbus caldwelli. Next base: position 33,352,361 of record CM077218.1, read on the forward strand.
CCACGTAAGCAGCGACCTCCAAAATCAAAGCATCACGGTGCTTAAAGCACAGAGAGACTTTTCCAAGAAAGTGCATGAGAGCTTTTGATGGAGTAGGCGGATGTAACACAGTGCATCAGGTTGGGAAATGGACTTGTGACCAGAGGGTTACACTTACGCGGCTCACACTGTTGCGCCCCGGAGCGAGACGACTAACCCGATTCGCACGAGAGAAAATGGAGTAATGAATCCGTTATGTAAAAACACTTTGAAGCTCTGTTGAGTGTGTACCTGTGCTAGTAACGCTCTTACGCTTTCTCCTCAGATTGATGCTGCGAGAGGAACCGCCCAGCGCTCCGCCCAAGAACATCGTAGCCAGCGGCAGAACCAACCAGTCCATTATGGTGCAGTGGCAGCCACCTCCGGAGCCTCAGCTCAATGGAGTCTTGAGAGGCTACGTCCTCAGGTGAGACATGCACGAACCATTTCACAGTCAGAACTTGACTGATGAAATGTGCTGAAATATGACTCCTGGTACTTCCACAATACAGTGGATTCAGTCCAAGATTCTCTATCGAGTCATTTTTTTTCACTGAATGGTCAATTTAGACTGTTTTTATGTTTTTCTGCAATTTTAATAGGTAGCATGTTTATTTCCCTGAAAAGTGTAAATTGTTTGAGCTATCCAATAAAGCAGCACTGGCTCGACCAATAGCATGGGTTTGAGGTGGGACCATCTGTTTCTGTGACCAATGAAAGAATTTAGGAATTGGATCTGAAAACACAATTTTTGGTTACACTTTACAGTAAGGTTGCTTCAAGTTAGTTAAAGGAATACTTCACCCAAAAATGGAAATGTTGTCATCATTTACTCACCCTCATGTCGTTCCAAACCTGTGTAAGTTTCTTTCTTATGTTGAACACAAAAGAAGATATTTTGAAGAATTTTGAAGAACCAAACAGTTGTTAGTCCCCATAGTAGCGAAAGAAATACTATGGAATTCAATGGGGACCATCAACTTTTTGATTACTAGCGTTCTTCAAAATATCTTCTTTTATGTTCAGCACAAGATAGAAACTCACACAGGTTTGGAACGACATGAGGGTGAGTAAATGATGACAAAATTTTTATTTTTGGGTGAACTATTACTTTAATACATTAACTATCGATGAGCAATACATTATTTATTAATTTTCCTTAAAATGTTAGTTAACAATGAACAAATGTGCATGAGAGCTGAGAACAAATGTTCATTGTTGGTTCTTGTTAGCTCAGGTGCATTAAATAATATTTACAGATAAAACTTTTTATTTTAATAATGTATTTGTTAGTGTTGCGATGAACATTAATCAAGATTAATAAATGCTTTAGAATCATTTTTAATTGTTAGTTCATGTTAATTATTGTAGTTAACAAATGGAGCCTTATTGTAAAGTGTTACCATAATTTTTAAATTCCATTTTGTACCACTAATGGCACAAAAATCTGCATTTTAAATACGTGTTTATTCATTTGACAGTCACTTTTGATTAAAAAGTGAAGCTTGTTTTGGGGCCAGCAGTGTCAGTTTTGATTGCATTTGTCATCCCATCTAGATAATGGAGTTGACCTTAGTGCTGTCACTTTCACTGCTGTTTTAATACAGATGTAGCCAAGCGCATTTATAAGCAAACTGATTTAAAAGGAGTGTTTGACATGTCTGTGTGATAGTGAATCTAGTCAGACTGTATTAAAGGTTTTGGCCAACATGACGCTCCACACTAGTGGTCAGAACAATGCTGTTTTGGTAAAATTTAAAAAATCGTACATAATAATTATTCAAATATGATTTACTTAAAAAAGCAATTCTGTTGTGAATGTGTCTTTAACTACACATTGTTAAGGCCATGACACATCAAGCTGACCACTGGTTAATGTCAGCCTAGTTTTTGCAGTTAATTCCACACAGATTTTTTGTCTGATTGAGCATGTTAAATCGCTCATCAGCAAGTACACGACGAGGCTTAAGAGGCTGTTAACAGTATATCTGCAGTCTTAACTCTTCCATTTTGCCTTTTTGAATGACGAATATAGATTACAGTTACCTGCTGGTTGTTGCTGCTAGATATTTCTTCTCACACAGGTGCAGAATGTGCGTGCATTTAGCATTGACTGTAGTCATTGAGCTGTGCTCAAATGCAACTCTTTGGTCCAGACAAAGGCGACGTGAGGTGACACCACATTCAGCTTTCATCCTCGCTAGTTTTTTATGTCGATTCTGTTTGTCCTTTATATGAACAACCTATCAAAAGTAGTATCAAAAGATACTGATTTAAGTGTTCAGAGTCACATGATCCTTCAGAAATCATTCTATGTTGATTTGCTGCTCAAGAAACATTTCTTAGCCTATTATTATCAATGTTGAAATAAGTTTAATATTTCTAATATTCTATGATAAATAGAAAGTCCAAAAGAACAGCATTTTTATTTGAAATATAAATCTTTTGTAACATTTTACAACTTCTGTGTCCTTGCCGAATGAAAGTATTCAAATCAGCATATTAGAATGATTTCTGAAGGATCATTCAGGGTATCCAGTCAAGATCTTATTTTGATTTATTATGGTTATTTTACTCCCAACAGAGAAGATCAACCAATTAAATGACACCCATTTCTCTTACGTTGCAAGAGCTTGGATGCATTTCATTAGCAGTGTTTGACCACTCTTATTCTCCTCAGAGGATGCGTAGTGAATATTTATGCTTTTTTAATAGCATTCCCCAATCAGTGGTGTATTTAACAGTTTCTTCCCTGGAAGAGAGCCAGCGTGTGCCTAATAATTATGCAGCCAGTGGGATGACTTCTAACGGCACGGTGACCTGGAAGAAAATTGTTGTCGCTCACTGTTTGGCCATCGATTGCCCTGATGCAGGTACCGGCTCGCCGGGCTCCCTGGAGAGTACCAGCAGAAGAACATCACCAGCCCTGAGATCAACTACTGCCTGATCACAGAGCTCATCATCTGGACCCAGTATGAGATTCAGGTGGCCGCGTACACCGGGGCAGGTCTGGGCGTCTTCAGTCAGCCTGTCACTGAGTACACGCTGCAGGGAGGTGAGACCTTGTTTCTCTGTCACACTCTCAAGTTTTTTTTTTTGTTACCTAACAGTTGCCGCTTCTATCAGCCTCTGTGTTTTCATCTATTCCTTTTCATCAGCGGAGGCAGGAAGTGTGCTGGTTTGAACCGGTTGATGCAGTACTTGTTTACATGCCACGCTGAGGTCAACACTGAGCCTTCACGTAGACGCCACATTTATTTTAGAGCCCTCTTCTCAGACAGCTAACTTCCATGCTAATCCTCTTCAAAACAATTATGTCAATTATGTACGAGGCCACTTTTCTCTTCAGATGAGAAGAATCCATCTCGGGAAATTCAGAGTCTTCTCATTTGGACATTTTGGATGATTATCTGGGGAGCGGCAAACGTATCGACTCTGCTTTGAGAGGCTTCATCTGTCTAATTATTTTAAATAGACATAATACAAACAGAGTCTGTGAAGCAGTTGAATGGTATTGATGCAGCTCCGCTGAACACACTCACAATTAGCAACCTTGACCACATCACAGATCCTAAGAGAGAGAGACAATGTTATATTAACTTCTGTCAGTTTGAACATAGTCATTTTGAACAATTAATTATTAGCATAAAACATTTATAAATGTATTATATTTATTCATGTCTCCTTACTCGTATGCTACCACAGCATTTAAAGTTTGGGGTCGGTAAGATTTTATTTTATTTTATTTTTTAAAGAAATGAGTACTTTTATTCAGCAAGAATTCATCAAAAGTGGTTCTTTGTGCTATTCTTTTAGACTTTCTATTCATCAAAAATTATTTAAAAAAAATATCAAACTTAATTCAACATTGATGATAATAAGAAATGTTTCTTAAGCAGCAAATCAGAATGATTTCTGAAGGACCAAGTGACACTAAAGACTGGAGTAATGATGCTGAAAATTCAGCTTTGCCATCACAGGAATAAATTACATTTTAAAATATATTCTAATTGAAAATAGTTATTTTAAATTGTAATATTTCAAAATATTGCTGTATTTTGATCAATTAAATCAGCTATGGAGAGCATAAAGACTTCTTTCAAAAGCATTAAAATAGTTTAGCAACACAAAATGTTTGAATGGTAGTGTATAATAAATTATGTCTGCAACAATAAAGTTATTTACTACTAAATTACCTTCATTTGCTTAAAAAAACTTAATTAATTACTAAAATTGATTGACAGATTTATAAACAACAGCAGGGATACATATGTTTAATCCAGTGAGGAACCTGAGGTAGGGAATAGTGCCTCTGAAGAGCAGAGATGCCACTGCATAATGAATGTGTTTACACCGCTTTAAAAGAGGGCTATAATTGGCAGACTTTTGAAAGATAGTCTTTTGATTCAAAATAAGTCAAAGCTTGACAGGCAACCTGAAAAGAAAAAAAAAAAAACCTCTCTCACCAGGCTTTCATGAATATGCTTTTTGTATGAATTTTTCTACCAGGGGTTTTATGAATGTGCACAACCAGTTCCACAGAAAATCTTTGAAAGTCAGAAATACTGTTTTGTGTGTGTCATAAAAATGCGTGCTTTTCAATTGTGTTATACATAAACAAAGGTGTCCATACAAACAAACAAACAAAAAAAAAAGTGTGACAAACAATCAGGAATCAGGACTCTGTTGTGATATTGTTTTGTTGTGTTTTGGCTTATATAAGACCTGTCCTTTCATTCGACTGCCTCCTCTCTCTCTTCAGCCTTTTAGAAGGGTACTGGATGTATAATAGAATGTGAATATCTTTTTTCTTTCATTTATTGTGTCCATGCTACAGCGTGCTACTTTCAGAAAAGGTCAGAAATGTCTCAGGCACATCTCAGGTGCACCGTGAACATTGTGAACTGGGACACTTAATTTACCTGATGAATTTTAATACTGTTGCAATTCTAACGTCAGTCATTTTAGTGGCTGTGGATATTGTTGCTGTCCTTTGCATTATAAAAACAAGAGCAAACTCTGTAACCTTGGACTAGTTTTGTTATTGTTATAAAATTGACTATAAATGATAAAATGTGACTAGGGCCACAGCTCAGTCCAAAGTGGCCATTTTCAGTTTTCTAATCTAATCAACAGATTTTTTTTTTGTACTTCAGGCTTACATTTATGCATTAGCACTTAACTTTTTAACATCTGTTGTCACTTTTCACTATCATCTCATGTACATCAATGCATATTTTATGTTTTTGGCAAAAAAAATAATTGTTTTCTGCTATTAATAAGATCTTCACAGATAAAGTGTCCCTCAGTAGATTTGAAATAGTCAGATTCATTGTGATTTTTGCATTTCACACTGTCATCCAAAAATAGATGTGCATGTGTCACGTTTGGAGGGAGAATCAGATTTGGGATGCATTCAGCTGCAGTGTGAATGTAGCTTGTCAGATGTGCTCAGGTGGTGGCTGTGCCTGTTTGTCTTGTGCATTCAGCAGTGCTCACTTTTCTTGAGTGTTGTTTAACTCAGAGATGATCGCTCAGTATGTAGGTGGAAGCCACATACATTCAGTCCAGCATGGCGATCAACTATGTCCCACAGCCTGTCAGTTTTAAGGCTTTGTTTGTTGAAAGCTTTCCATTACGTCAGAAATGCCGGTAGTCATTAGAAATTCGTCACTTGAACTGAGACAGCTTTATCCTTTGTTGAAGGCAGAGCAGGATTTACAGAAAGCTGGATTTTTTTCTTTTCTCAGCCCTTTTTTCAGAAGCTTCATTTGAAGACTTTCACCAAAACCAAGAAAATGGATTAAGCCATTCTGGTTCATTAACATGCTGATTTATTCATTCTTACTAATCAATAGCAACTTAAAGGAATAGTTTACCCAAAAAAGAAAAATCTGTCATTAGTTACTTATCCTCATGTCATTCCAAACCATTAAAGACCTTCGTTCATCTTCGGAACACAAGTTAAGATATTTTTGATGAAATCGGAGAGCTTTCTGACCCTTCACAGACAGCAACACAACTACCACATTTAAGGCCCAGAAAGGTAGTAAGGACATCGTTAAAATAGTTCATGTGACATCAGTGGTTCAACCGTAATATTAGGAAGCTACTTAAAGAAAAAAACTTTATTCAACTATTTCTTCTCTGCCAGGTCTGTCTTTGACACGTTCACGACAGTACCATGGCTGTCCAGTCCTGCTCCTGAAAGGCCAATATCCTGAAAAGTTTAGCTCTAACACACCTGCCTGGAGGCTTCTAGTGATCCTGAAGACCTTTGTTAGCTGGTTTCAAATGTGCTTGATCAGGGTTGGAGCTAAACTCTGCTGGATAGTAGCCCTCCAGAATCAGGTTTGTGCACCCCTGCATTAGGTTGTTATAGGAGTCTAACATACAGTATGTGCTTGCCTCTAGTTCCTACAGCGCCCCCTCAGGGTGTGGAGGTCAAGGCAGTGAACTCAACCACAATTGAATTTACCTGGAATCCACCACCTCAACAGTTCATCAATGGCATTAATCAAGGTTACAAGGTAAATTCAGTTTTCCTCTACTGGTTACTGTTGAGTCCCTGTCCTATCAAGAAAATATGATATGTTTTTTGTTGGTCTGTGCCTCAGCTGATGGCATGGCCTGAACGATCTCCAGAGGATGTTATCGTCGTGACCATCACCCCTGATTATCATGGGACACGTCACCTTGGTTACATCAGCGGTCTAAAAAAGTTCACCTGGTACTTGACGTCAGTGCTGTGTTTCACCACACCAGGGAATGGACCCCGCAGTGTCCCCAAACTGGTGCAGACTCACGAGGACAGTAAGTAATAGACTTGTGTATTACAATAGGTTGTGTTTCTGTCTCTCACTGAATCATATTATTTAATACAATTTGTTCTCAGAATCTAATTGATTGGATTTATACAAAATGTTTTGTCTGTCTGTTTGTCACAAAACAAGCACAATTAAAAATGTGGGGAAAATATCACAATGACCTTTATTTATGAAAAACAAGCAGAACAAATGTGCAAATCAAATAGTCACATTTAGTTCAAAAGAACAATTATGTAAAATTGGATTTAGAAATTATTTACCCAAAATTATTCTTGTTCTTCATGAGTAATTCCGGTTGTGCCTTTATGACAGATGCTGTTTTACAGAGAAATGACCAAATAACATGTGCTGTTTGACACAAAATGCACTGAAAAAAGCATAGCTATAATCATATTTATAGTATATATAGGACACAGATTTGTATAATGCTATGGGAACTACAACGTAAACATGGTTTATGAGGACACTTCCTGTGTCCCTGTAAACCAAATGTGTTAAAAACATACTAAACTTTGTGGGGGTTTTTTTTGTTTTGTTTTTTTGTTTGTTTGCTGTAAGGGATAGGTTTAGGCGTAGGGTTAGGGTAAGGGGATAGAAAATACAGTTATACACTGTACAACACAGTAAAAAAAAAAAAAAAAAACATTACTTCTATGGAAAGTCCCCATAAAACATGGAAACCCAACGTGTGTGTGTGTGTGTGTGTGTGTGTGTGTGTGTGTGTGTGTGTGTGTGTATGTGTGTGTGTGTGTGTGTGTGTGTGTGTGTGCGCGTGTGTGTGTGTGTTTGTGTGTGTGTGTGATTTTAAAAACACACCAGCCTCTCAAAATGGAATTTACCAAGGTCATGAATATATATTGTTATTGCAAAACCAATGAAACACCTGTTGCATTAACTTTTTAATCCCCGTTTTAATGGAGGCTTCAAAGATAATTAAGTTAAACAGAATAATTCAGAACGAAATGTTCATTTTAATTACTGAGAAAGCCAAACCACGCTCTTTAAAAAAAACGCTCTTTAGTTGGCAGGAAATATTTTAATATATATAGCTTACTGCCAGCTTTTGGCCTTTACATCAGCATCATGACACAGTGTTCTTGCTCTGTGGGGTAGTTTGGGGGTGATAAAATGCCAAATTACAAAATGTCTTATAAAAGTCACATTAATTAAAGTACTGTTCAGACTTAAGTACAAATACTGCTCTGTGGGTCAAGCCGATGTAATTATATCAGTGTCTTTAGGCATCTGTGATACTACAAGTGAGAAATTAGTTGGGGTACTTTAGGAGGAATGTTAGTGAGAAAAAAAAAATGAACTTAGAAAAAGCAGCAATGTTTGTGTATGTGTCAGGTTTTGATATCATTGGGATCTTTGTTGTGGTACATTATAAAGGGACTAAATAATGCTTTATTTCACATGTTTCATAATTAGAGTTTGGATTAGTCTGTAATCAGCCCAATTAGGTACAATAGAAAGAGAAACACAAGGAAGCATGCAACCAGGAAATGACTTTGTGTTTAGTTCCAGGCCCTGTTGGTCGCTTGAGCTTTACAGAGATTTTGGATACGTCTTTGAGAGTGAGCTGGGAGGAACCCGTGGACAAGAACGGCATCATTACTGGTGAGTGTTTTTGACCTTTATGCTGCTTTCATTGATATGATTCTGTAGAAAAGCTGGAAATTATGAGCAGACATGTCACAGTAATAAAGGAAAACACTTATATTTTGCAGCAATAAATCTGAATGAGTTTATTTGCACCAGCATTTGCAAAACTTAGTTTTGGGAATGACGAATTGTTCATTAGATTTGTCTTTGCTATTAAATGAAATGTAATCTGCCCCCCCTCTGTTTAAATGTAGCTGAACGTTGCATTAGACAGAGCAGGTGAGCCCGGAAAGGAGCTCCATTTTCATTTGGCAGCTCTTGGGTGTTCGAATAGCTTTATTAATGGATACACTTCTATTTAACACTTCATTGAGTTTTTGCACAAAGGCAATTATGGCATCGTTGTTTGCGTTCAGTTGGCAGAAACAATTTTCGCTCCCTGTTGCACAGCTGTAAAGGATGCTTTTGTGATTGTGTTTGTGTGTGTGTGTGTGTGTGTGTGTGTGTGTGTTTGTGGCTGTCTTTCCATGTGACTCTGTGTGTGGGCACGGATGCATGTGTTTTAGTATTCCAGGAGTGCTATTTATCCATATTGTGCTGGAATTATTGGCACCAGGAACGGAAAACGCAAACAGATCAAAATAAAAGAAATATTAACCGTGATCAAAAGATCTGTAAGCATGAGTTGACATTCCAGCATAAGACAAGAACATGAGCGTGAATCTCACAAAACCTGTTAAGAACACTTCCAGGTCATATTTCTCCCCAAAATCAAGAAGATTTTGCTTTTGAAAAATGAAGATTTTTTAGAACCATGAGTATTTTTGCACTGTGAAACTATTTTAAAGAGAATTAAGCACATTTTCATGTTATCATTACTGTAATAAATAAGCAAATAAATAAATCATTCTCATTAAAGTAATCCAAAAACATTACTTTAATTGTATATTATTTACTACTATTTATTTATGAAAGTAACACTTTTATTCGGCAAGCCTGCATTAAATTGATCAAAAGTGGCAGTAAAGACATTTATTATGTTAAAAAAGATTTTTATTTTAAATAAATGTTGTTCTTTTGAACTTTCTATTTATCAAAGAATCCTGAAAAAAAATATATCACTGTTTCCACAAAAATATTAAGCAGCACAAGGATGATGTGACACTGAAGATTGGAGTAATGACTGCTGAAAATACAGCTTTGCCATCACAGTAATAAATAGCATAAATAAATTTATCTATAATATTTTGCAACTGTTTTAAAAACATTTAAAAAATCTTATCAATGTGAAACTTATGAATGGTTTTTTTTGATAATACTGTAAAAATTAGAATTTTTTATGAGATCAATTTTGATCTTTTGTGAGAATTATGAAAATTAGATTAAAAAAAAAGAATGGCAATAAGAAGACATTACTATAAATAAACAGTGAGTAGAATATTTTTACAATGTCCAAAAATGGCTGAACCATTAATTGTCATGTAAATAATGTCAAAACTAAGTCTTAAAAATACATGGGTTTATTTTTTGTATGCAAAATATAATTTGTTTTCTTTTTTATTTCTTTGTTTTGGCTTGAAATATGACCAGAACAACACATTTTCATGAGAGTCACTCATGACATCTGAATAATGCAGAGAAAGAATTAGATGTGGACTAACAAGGCAGCAGGAGATTGATACTGGACATAGATTAAGCCGAGTGAGTTGTGGAGCGGCGCTGGATGAAGATTGAGAATTTGGAGACGAATGAGATCAGACATACATTAGACTAAATAGCTCCTGTCTATATCAATGTGCACAGCATTGTTGCTCTTTGAATGTTGCCTATGCCTGTTCTCTAGTGAGCTCTCCCAGCGCAAAGCTTGATTTATGAGCGCCTCAATGGAAAAGGACATTCAGCGATTGGAAACAGTGCTGACTCTGGGAGAAAATACTCCCAATAAACAGCAAATTACATAGGATCTCTGCTGGCTATTAGTCTCAGTTAGATGCGGGTTAGGGGGCAGAGCCCTGGGTCTAGACAACTCACTACAGCAGTTCCCCATTTCACCCACCTTGTTTGTTAAAGAGAGATTGTTTATTTCAAGTTCAAGACCTCAGAAAAATTCCTCCTGCTCTGGCGAGTTGTCATCCCAGGTTAGACTTGGACGAGACACCCTAAATTGACTCATTCCCATGGGTTTTGAGCTGGAAAGTGTGTAAAACTCAAATGACTTTTCAAGTTTTAATGAATGTGATGGTGTTTTGTAGGTTACATGGTGTCCTGGGAAGTTCAGGGGAAGAACCAATCTCGAGTGGCACGTACTTTGACCAACTCCACATTGGACTACAAAGTCACCGGTCTGACGTCCCTCACTACGTACACACTAGAAGTGGCAGCTTTGACGGATGCGGGCGTAGGAACTGTAACTTCCTCCACCATTTCATCTGGAGTGCCACCAGGTCTGTCGTAGCTTTTAAACATAGACAATTAAAAATAAAACCTGCATTACAGGAGCTACTCTTTCTTATTTCTGCATGAATATTGTACACAAGCAATATAAGAATGAGTGATGCTGGTCTTTTTTGCTCAGAAACTGCGAAGTTGGTGCCCGTGCGCTGCCATAAATCAAATGTGGCATTGAAGGAGAAATATTACTTTGCACCGGCTTTAAAGCAGGCTTTCGCTCGCTGAAAGAAGGCAAATGCTGAACTGGCCGGACGCCAAGCCAAAACCATAATGCCTGCTGATAAATTGCATATTGCGAGACATTAGGGAAACAGACGTCTGCACATCTCAGTGGGGATTTCAGGCAGATGCGAGACTATCGTCTGTTATTTGATTTAATTCCAGTGTAATTTCATCAAAGGTTTCTCGAACCAAATGAGACTTTTTATCTCTGCACTTCAAAAGATTCGCAAATCTCGTTTTTTTTGACTCAGTCCCTCGTGCAACATGGATCTACACAGTGTTATTAAAAATATTCCGGTCATGATTTCGAAATGTTGAGTGTTATTGACTTTAGAAGGCATGCTTTTGGATGTTTTGTGGTTATTGATTGTTGTGATGTGTGGATGTTGTTTAGAAGTGACTTTTAACTTTTGCTTCGTTTCGGTTTCACGCAGAACTTCCCGGGCCTCCATCAAATTTGATTATTTCCAAGATCAGTTCACGATCTGCTACGCTGAAGTTCCGTGCAGGAGATGATGGGAAGACGACCATCTCCAAGTGGATCGTTGAGGGGCAGGTGAGTCATATTTTAGTTCTTCTTTATCCGATCATTATCCGCCTACTATCACGCTGGCCTGAAGCTGTACATCCTCACAGTGCTCCCTGATGAGTCTTCACTAGCAAATAAAAACATTTTACATGATAATGAAACGTCCCTGCAGTGTTGAGCGAAGTACTTATGATGATTTGTGTAGGCTTTGTCTCCTAATCCTAGGAATGTGCATTCCAGTTATTTTGACAGCTTGATGGATAAATCAGTCGACTTCAGTGCAGCAAAAAAATGTCTGTGCTATTTTTATTTAAATATTTTTTTTAAAAAATGGCTGTGGGATTGTATCTCACAAAAAAATGAAATGAATGAATGAATGAATGAATGAATAAATGTGTTCTTCTATCTTGTTGACTTTGTCGATCAACAAGATTTCCGGCTGTTGTAATGTGTCTCAAATAAAATAAAATAAATAAAATAAAATAGTTCTTGATTATTAAGAGTGGGAGCAAAAAATATCTGCACTGTTTTTATTCGTCAGTCAGTGTACATCACACAAAGGTTTTTGCCCCGTTTAACAAAACAAATAAAATAAATAAAACAGCTTGAGTTCTTGAGGATTCAGAGTGGGACAGTGGAGCAAAAAAATATTTGCAATATTTTTATTTGTACAGTAGGTCACTGAACAAAACTTTGACTGTTCCACTAAAAATACATAACATGTATTGACATGTCTCACTAAAAGTAATTGATAAATAAGTAAATAAAACAAGCAAACTAATCAAGTTCTGAAGGATTTAAAGAGGGACAGTGGAGCAAAACATATCTGCACCATTTTTATTTAAATATTTAAAAAAAAAAGGCTGCTGCATTGCATCTCACAAAAAAAATTGAATGAATGAATGAAACAAATAAAACAAACTAGAGTTCTTCAATCTTGATTTTTCAGTTAACAAGATTTTTGGCTGTTATAATGCGTCTCATCAAATCGAATCAAATACAGCTGACAGTGGGACAGTGGAGCAAAAAATATCTGCAATTTTTTTCTTTGTACAGTAGGTCACTGAACAAAATTTTTGACTGTTGTGTCATGTCTCACTAAAAAAATAATAAATAAGTAAATAAACAAATTAATCAGGCTCTTGAGGATTCAAGGTGAGACTGTGGTGCAAGAAAATCTTTTTAATCTTTTTGCAATTTTTATTTGTCGGTCCATGTATATCGACATTTTTGGTTGTTAGTTTGTGTCTTACAATAAATAAGGAATGAATGAATGAATGAATGAATGAAAATGGAAAATGTTAACTCATAATTTCAGTTTTATTCAGCCAGTCTGCTCATCAGTTTAGTATACTTTAGTTTACACCGTGCTCATTTGGTAGTGTTTAAGCACTCAAACCTACATCCAGCTGTCATCACAAGGCATTAAAAATAGCCAACATGCAGATTTATCACACATACTGGATTCACTTCCACTCAGCACTTCCATTTCAACCTGAATAACAGCAAGTTCCAGTTGCGATTGCCCTCCATGGCTCAGAGATGTATTGAGAGCACATCCTCGCCCTTTCCACATCGCCTGCGACTCTTGCAAAAGTGATGACAGATTGAATCACGTGACTGACTCCTAATTTGTAATCGACGTCAACTCTCTGAACTTGACGGCCCTGGGCCAGAGCTTGCAAAAGGAAGCTTCTGCTTTTCATGTGGCGGCACTTGAATTCCAGAGTTGATTGAGGCCAGGCTATCTGCCACTGCAGAAATCTGTCACCGAGGGAGAGAGAGCCCTTGCATATGCACCAGCTATGAAATACAACGGCAGTTCCAGCATAAGCTGCCACGCGTCCAACATCTATCACGTTGGCATAAATGCTTACCGCATACAGTACACTCCACTGGTCATAGTAAATCTTCCTGAGTGCTATGAGCTTTGATTGGTTTAGACTTGGCTCGCACAATGTGTTTGAAATGGGGCAGTGGCTGGCACTGTCCTGGACTCAATTGAAAAAGCTGCTCTGCTCTGCTCTGCATTCCCGCTGAAGGCCGTTCCCTACAAAACACTCTAAGAGCCTTTGGCCTGTGACGTACCGGGTATAATGAAGTGCAGTGTGGGGATTTTTCTTCTCCTTCTTTCATTTACTTTGCTGCTTGGACTCTGCACTCAACAAATGCTAAAAGATACTGCTCTCAAAAGGGGCTGAAAAATGGCTCTTTTAAGATGTTTAGAAATGCTGTGGCAGTTTATTGTCCAGGTAGTCTCATGTAGCCAGACTACTGCCATAAAGTCCACTGCTTATTCTGGTGAAGAATCACCCATCTGACTGATAAATAAAATGACAAACCGCTTTTACTTTGTGACATTTTTAGGGTGTATATCTCATTTACTGACTAAGTCTTATAGATTTTGTAGTGCTTCTGTAGCAGCCCTTGAACTTATAAACATGATTTTGTGTTCTGGTGATAAATGAGTGAATATTGATTTGCAGTTTTCATCAGATGGTCTGTAGGATTTTTCTGTTTATAGGACGGTCAAAGTTAATATATAAAATTAAAATATTTATTAAATATGTTTAATCAAGTTTTTTTAAATGCTTCACTGAAATTGATTGTGAAAAGTAAACACATTTGAAATAAACTGAAAATCTTTCTCTTCAGATTTATTTCCCTGTTATTACTCTATTAGTGGGTAGAAAAATAATGGTACAAAGTGAATGTCTTCCAGATAACGTTTTAATAATTTGTTTTGGGTTTAGTACAGTGACAGCCAATTATTTAATTTTGCAAACAAAACATTTTATCTTTATAATAATATCTAAACAATATCTAAATAATACCAAAATAATTGGCTTTTATATTGTTATTTTTTTTTAAACCGTATGACTGTAATGGCTGAGGAATAAATGTGATGAGTAATATTTTTAATTTATTTCAGATGTGTTTGCTTTTCACAATAAATATAGTTTTAAAAAATTACTGCATTAAACATATTTAATACATATTTTAATTTAGTACATTAACTTTCAGCCTTAACATTTATGTGAATGGGTCTGTTTTAGAGAAAATAATATAGATGCCTTCATTTTTTAAAGGGGTCATGAACTAAGAAACCAAAGTTTCATTGATCTTCTGACAGATAAGAGGTCATTGTGCTATAAAAGCATCCTGTAGGTTTCAGAACTCAAAACTTTCTCATTAGTCTAAAAACAGCTTATTGAAGCCAATCTGCCAAAACGACAGCTTGTGGAATGTTCTGCTATGATGTAATAGTGTGGATAAGCACCGCCTCCGCATAAGAAAATCAACGCCTGCTTCAGTTCATGACCCCTTTAATACATCCCTCACGAGGGGATCATCATATGTAGGGGTCGTTGGTATTGTTGGCACAGACTGTAACAGCAGGGCTCTCTGTCTTTAGGTGGGCAGTATCGGTGAAGAGGAAGAGTGGAAGGTGTTGTGCGAGAAAGAGAATGACCCTGAAGCTCAGATGCTGGAGGTGCCCAATCTCACGCCGTTCACACACTACAGGTCAGCGCTGTTTCACTACAAACACACATCAACTGCATTAACACAGAAATTGCCATGTAAACAGCATTTTCATTTACTTTAATCTGAATAAATACACATTTTAAGTGAGCCTAATTAAATTAAGACATGTAGATTACTCCAATTACAGTTGCATTACTGAAGACATGAAGACATGTATGCACCTTAATCAGATTATGATTCTTTGCCTGCATAAACAAATCGAATGGTTCACAGTTCAAGTCAGCACACTATGACAATGTTTTCGCTTCTGTGTTTATGCCTCTGATCTTGTTATTTTCTGCTTCTTTCCCTGAGGATGCCGTTAATTCATTCCTTTCTTCTTTCTTGTTCTTTCTGATCTTGACATTTGTGTCTTATGCAAAAAAAAAAAAGACAACTGAACCTAGATTTGCTACAGAATTGCTGAGACATAGTGTGTTCATGAAATCTATTTACACACAGAAAACATTTTATTTTATGCATGGACTTCAGAATTCACTACACACTGCTAGTTCTGCGAGTGGCTGTCGCATCTGAATGATCGCTCTGTTTGTGTACAGAATACAACACAGTGAAAAATCACTCTTGCGATGGTTGACATAGTGATAACCATAGCTGCAATACAGCATATGGCATCTTGTGAATGTAAATAACAAAAATGGATGCCAACCTGTTTTGGTGTTGTTTCTGCCAAAAGAAATAATAGAAACTAGAGCTAAAATAGTATCAAAATGTATATATTTGCAAAATGTGATTTACAAATGCATATGCCAATTCACTTTCACCAAAAAAGTTTATGTATTTGAAAATATCAGTTCACTGTAAACTAATTCATATTCACAAAATATGCAAACTATGCACAAGATTCACAAATGCAAAGCACAATTTATAAATTCAAAAGTTTGTTTGCACATTTGTGGCACAGGTGTGTTCAGGTGTGTTTGATTAGGGTTGAAGCAAAACTCTGCAGGGCTGCGGCTCTCTAGGACCAACGTTCGCCACCCCTGATATATACTATTCACCATATAAAAAATATATTTTGTACCGTACGATACATTTGTCACATGTAAACTGCTTAATTTAAATATTGTCTTTTTTTATGGCACGTCAATAATCAAACTATTTCATTTGGTGAATATGAAGATATTGCTGCTATCTAAACAGGTTTAATGTCTGACTTCATCCGTTAGTTTCAGACAGCTTGAATCATCTCTGAGCTTCATGATGAACTGCTTGCCTCCGTGTTTTTCTCTACCCTGCAATTTATGTCAGATCTTATGGATGTTGCAGCCTCTCCATTTGTTCTACTCACTGATAAAATTTGATTTCATGGTAATTGGTGCAATTATAAAGTGAACTGCAGCGAGCACATGCCCCACACAGGGTTCCTCACAAACTCTACTGCCTATACTTTCCCACTGGGAAGTCTGACCAGTGTTAAGTTTAATGAAGCGACTGATTAACTTGGTGGTTACAGGTTCCGAATGCGTCAGGTGAATATCATGGGCCCGAGTCCGGTGAGCGTGTCGTCCCGTGTGATTCAAACCCTGCAGGCTCCTCCAGACAAGGCACCCAGCAGTGTGACGGTGCGCACAGCCAGTGAGACCAGCCTCTGGCTACGCTGGGTGGTAAGTGCCGTTGTTATTGAAAGTCTATGGTGTAGATTGTAAGTTCAAAACTCCATAAGGGAATTTATCACCATTCATTGTTACAGTATCATCATTGTGTCCCTGAGTAAACAACTTAACCTCCGTTTGCTCCAGAGGGCTGTATAGTAAAATTATACTCATCGAGTGAAGTGTTTCATTAACATGTCTTTGACTTTTATCAGTCAAATTGTTGCTATTATATAAGACATTTCAAAGATTAATAGATATAATTCAGCAGATTCTGAGAAATATGAAGTAAGCCAAGTGCATTATATTCAATTGCGTTCATTCAATAATTCAGGATCTTGCTTCATTTTTTTGTTTCTTTCACAGAGGTTAGAATAAAAAAAAAAAAGGATTCAGGGAAGATATTGCATTGTAACTTTCAGTCCTAGTGTTCTGACAGGCTGTCATTATCTTGTATCACACATGAATACAAGCTAGGATGTTGAAAGCAGGGTGTTTTTAGACATCTATTGATTTTCACCTGATATAAAGACTGCTGACATGTGAGAGCTGGTGCCTAAATTGAGTTTCTCAAATTGAAGCACTTTACCTGTCAAATTAAAAGCACATGAGAGCTGATGTTTTGCCAGTTTGTGACATCTCACTTACCTTTTGGCACCCAATCAAAATCATTCAGTTGATTTTTTTGGGGAGACGCGTAAATGATGTAGCATTATTAAATATGCGTATTAAATATAAATATGAGATTTATAGGAGCATGTTTATTTAATTGGGTTAGGCTGAGCTCAGCTTGCTTGCTTTAGCAATGTTCAGGACTCTGCTGAGACTGCGTGTTATAGAGGCCACACTGTTTATTTTTACACTGTTTTTTCTTTGGTTTTGTCTAATAAAAAAAGTTTTATAAATTTAGTCTGTATTTCGTCATGTTCTTTATGTTTAGTCCATTTTACCCTGAAGGGCATATAATTTTAGTCAAGGAAAATAATATTTTGAAGGTTGAAGATTCTGCTCAGAAAGATAAAAAAGTGTGTCAATGTTCAAAATTTTATAACAAACACTACTGTTGTATGTTATAAAACATACTGCACAACAGTATACAACACACAACAAGATTGGGGTCTGTATTGGAGGCTGCATATATTTGATCAAAAATATGGTAAAACAGGAATTGTGTGAAGAGTTTTTTTATTATTATTTCTTTTTATTTAAAATAACTGTTTTCTATTCAGCATCATTACTCCAGTCTTCATTGTCACAAGGTCATTCAGAAATCATTCTAATATACTGATTTGAAACATTTATGATTATTATCAATGTTGAAAACAGCTGTGCTTTTTTTTTTTTTTTTTATGGAAACTGATATATATTTTTTTCAGGATTCTTTAATGATTAAAATGTTCAAGAAACAGCATTTGTTTGAAATCGAAATCTTAATAAATGTCGACTTATTTAAGACATAATAAACATTTTCACTGACACTTTACATCAAATTAATGCGTTCTCATTGAATGAAATTAGTAATTTAAAAAAAAACTTTCAGACCCCAAATTTTTGACTGGCAGTGTAATATAAAATTACCATAACAACATAAACCTTTATTAATTGAAATCTTCATTCGCGTCACCATGTGTCAAAAGGTGTATCATTACCTTCATGAATACAGATAATTAATATTATATAAGTGGTTCAGTATTGAATTATTTCGTTTTTTCCAGATTTTTCCACTGCAAAAGACATTGTTGGTTCATTATTAATGTCTTGCAGTCTGTTTTTTTTTTTCTTGTCATTTAGCGTCTACTGCATGTGTTCATTAAAATGTATCTTTTTTTCCTCATCTTCATTACCGCTGATGAAATGAAAACACTATTTGAAGGAACATCTCTGTCAGTAATTCTGTTGACTTATAACAAGAGTGATGTTTCCCCGCAGCCACTGCCAGAGACCGAGTACAATGGAAACCCGGAGAGCGTGGGCTACAGGGTCAGAGTGTTGCGAGCAGACCTGCGGGGTGAGGCCAGCACACGATTGGTGAACGACAGGCTGGAGAGGGAGATCACCCTGGAGGGTCTGGAGGAGTGGACCGAATACCAGCTGCAGATCCAGGCATTTAATTCCATAGGCCCCGGACCCTGGAGTGAGCCTGTGAAGGGACGCACGCGTGAGTCAGGTGAGGACACCCAGTCGGATACTAATAAGGGTTGATGAGCCCCATGGGACGTAGTGATGCAGAGGGAGCATCTTGAAATTTCCATTCTCAGGATAATCATGTTCTCAAATGTAAATAGGTAGTTCGCAGATTGAAATTTTATTTCCTTTATGTGATCACCATAACAGCCCCTCACAGCACACTTACTCTGTCTGACTCGAGAGCTGCTCTGAATGCATGCCTACACTGCAGATAAGAAGCCAGGTGATTGGTTGCCTGATGTCGTTACTTATCTTTACCGTTGCTCCCTGCAAGATACACTCAAGAAAGATTTATGGCCCCAAATGGCTGCAGCATAAACTTAAAAAAATATGCTATTTAAAGGTGAAGTGTGTCATTTCTGTGTCACTGGTGATATCAGACTGAATTGTAAATATGTTTACATTTTTGGTAAACAATGAAAATGATGTTTACACATGCAAAAGACAGCACCACAATGCTAGGGTTTTGTGGTTTGCTTGCAGGGCATTGCTATGCAGTAGGTCTAAAGAGCCCAAAGAAATTAATCATTTTATTCAATAAAGAGGCATTCAATTGATCAAAAGTGACCGTAAAGACGTTTATAATGTTACAAAAGATTACGATTTCAAATAAATGCTGTTCTTTTGAACTTTCTATTCATCAAAGAAAAATAAATGTATCACGGTTTCCATAATAATATTAAACAGCACAACTGTTTTCAAAATTGATGATAAGAAATGGAGCAGTTCAGTATATTAGAATGATTTTTGAAGCATCATGTGGCACTGAAGACCGGAGTAATAATGCTGAAAATTCAGGTTTGCATCACAGGAATAAAGTACATTTAAAAATTGCAATACTATTTCATAATATTATTGTTTTACTGCATTTTTGATCAAATAAATTTAGCCTTGATGAGCATAAGAGACTGTTAAAAACCCCCAACTTTTGAACATTAGTGAAACTACTAAATCTAACTGTTTTTTTTCTTCCCCAATTTAATTAAATTTCCACTAGGTAAAAAATTGTAAGTCTGATCACTTAAAGTAATAGTCAACCTCCTCTAAACAACCCACAATGTTTGAGGAGTTTAAATCCATAACCCTTAGTATGACAAGTAAAAACAAGTTTTAAACACTCTTTCCATCTTCCAGGGTTTGGACGATCAGGTTATCTCACCACAAACTTATCCAGTTGGTCAAGTGATGAATAAATAAATGAGTCAATGTTGTTATGCCTAACCTAGTTGTCTCACTCAAACAGATTGCAATTCCATTTGGTGCCACTAGTGGATCAGAAATTGCACACTTCAACATAAATAGTTCTTTGGAAGGCTGCACTTGGATGACCGTAATCAGAAAATAAAGTTTGTCTGTGGAGAGAGTCATTTTATAATTGTGTGGCTAATAGCCTACACGTAGAGACGTTCTGGGCTGGCTGTGCTGTCTGATATGAGGCCTGGTGTTAAAGGTTTGCCGTATTTTAGTGGTCTGTTCACTTTCTCCTCACGCTCAAACTCTTGTTTGCTGCTCACACGCTAATGCTGTTTGCTTTCTTTTTCCCTTATGACATTGGAGAGGTGACTAATCCATGTGAGTTTGCTCAGTACTCGGGGCCGTGTGTTAAGGCACAGTGTGATAAGGGAGTGTGATTTGTCTTTCTCTGTTTGTGTAGTGCCATCGGGGGCTCCGGAAAATGTGACGGCGGAGGCCATGAGCTCCAGTCGCATCCTGGTAACCTGGGGCCTGGTTCCTGAGCACGAGCAGAATGGCAACATCCTCGGATACAAGGTGGTTACTTGTGAGAATAGCTTCTGCGTTGTTGTTTTGTCTTTTTTTATTCGTTGTGATTTCACACATATGAAAACCTCAGACTGATGTCAAGTAGTGCGCTGAGGTACTCTGAAACAATGTCTGCTGAAGGAGCCCTTGGCTCAGTATAATAAGCGTCTCAGAAGTGAATAAAGGTTTTTCTCATGTAAGATCAACCCCTTAAACTGTTTTGTATGATGAAATGACATGAAAGATTTGATGGTTTTTCCTCTTGAGGAGGGGAGGCATTGTTTTTATTCTTCATTGAAACCAAACATTTCCTATAATAACCACCCTTTGCAGCTGTACTATACTATTCTTAAAATGAATCAATGTTTTATATATATATATATATATATATATATATATATATATATATATATATATATATATATATATAAAAATTATTTTACCAAAATAAGAGGGATCGTACAAAATGCATGTTATTTTTTTATTTAGTACTAACCTGAATAAGATTACAAAAAGTTCAAACTTTCACTGATGCTCCAGAAGGAAAAACAATGCATAAAGGTGAAAATTTTTGAATTTGTATATCAGGGTAAATTGAACTTTTGTCTTCTGGGAAACAAAAGTTTCAAAACAAAAATTTCTGTAGCTTCTGAAGGGCAGTACTAAATGAACAAATATGATATTAAAGCAAAAAAAAAAAAAAATTACTTATCTTCATTCTTGGCTCTTAATGCATTGTTTTTCCTTCTGGAGCATCAGTGAAAGTTTGAACTTTTTGTAATAGTTACATGTAAGTCTCTCAGTTGTCCTCAGTGTGAAAAGATGAATCTCAAAATCATACAGTCATTTGTGGAAAGGGTTCAAATTAGGGATGTCAATTTTCGATCATTCCCATAACCATAAATGTTTGAACATTTTGTAATAGTTACATATGAGTTTCTCAGTTGTCCTCAGTGTGAAAAATATGTTTGTAGTGTTGAAATATGGGGCCATATGATGAAAAATCAAGCGGAAAATCAAGGATTTTTTTTTAAGTTAGATATTATCCTTCGAACATTTTATGCACTTTTATTTTTCTCTTAGAAGCCCTATTAAGCAGTTAATGTTTGTTCCAGTACCGTTTCATTTTCATTTTAAGTAATGAAAAGGTTTATTAATGAATTCATTGAAAGTCTGACCCATGCGGAAAGACAAATATTTGCAGTTAGATCTAGATGTGCACCCATATGTTCAGAAAAGCCTCTCTGGTTTAAAGTCAACAGTAATTAAGGCAGGAGGCTTTATGATGAGAAAAAAAAACAGCAGCCTGCTGAACAATGGACCCAGAGGAACAAACCTCATGCCATTCAGCCTTACTAACAGCTATCCCTGTGTATTTGTATTTAATTTGATCTTGAATTAAAGTCAGTCACAGTCACAAAATCACAACAGTGATGTGAACTATAATTGTGCTTAATATACTTTTTCTTTCAGGTTATGTACAAAGAGAAAGACTCCGCTTCAGAGGCACAGGTGAACGTGGTTAAAGGTAACCTGACACAATCTGTCTTACTAAGGAACCTGCGTAAATACGTCCAGTATGAAATCCAAGTGTTGGCTTTCACACGAATTGGAGATGGGCAGCTCAGCAGCCCCCCAGTCTTGGAGAGGACTAAGGATGATGGTGAGCAACCTTTCATGTTTCACCACTGAGATTCAATTTAATGACCACACAGAGAGTTTAAAGGAATACTTCTCCAAAAATTCTGTCATTATTTACCCACTTTCATGTCATTCCAAAACCATATTTTTTTTTTTTTTTTATTGGGAACATAAAAGAATTTTTAATGCAGCTCATCAACAACAGTTCATAGTCACCTCGTCTGTTCAACAGGGTGCAAAAACGACAAAAAAATAAATAAAATAAAAAACAGAAGAGCATCTTAAAAGAAGTAATCAACTTTTTTGCAATATTTAAAGTCTTCTAATGCCACACAAAAAGCTTTGTGTGAGGAACAGATTGAAATATAAATCATTATTAACTGATAATCTTTTTCCTCAGCAACTTGTAAAAAATTCTTGGGTCAGTGAGTTGAACTTGAGAATCAAAATCACTGAATACATTTTTGACCCTGTTCTTTTCAATAAACTAGTTGGTTCACAAATTGGACTGATTCATTCACAAATATAGGTTCAGCTGTCAGCAGTTCTCAGGAAATTGCTGGGGAAGATTATTAATGACTTAAATTTGGTTTGTTCCTCATATAAATTGCGTGGCCTCAGAAGACTTGTATGGTGGTACTACTTAAGGTGTTTTTTGTGTGTGTATAATTCATGTAGCTAAAACATCACTGAACTGTCATTGTTTTTAAAAAGCCTACCTTAAGAATATTCCAAATACAGTATTTATTTTTTGTTCCAAGGGAGAAACCCATAAGGATGAATAATGACCAAATTTTCATTTTTGGATGAAGTATCCCTTTAATGCTGTAACTCTGTTTTATGTGCACGCTCCTTGACCAAGCAGTGTAAGTTTATGGGCTGTCATGAGTAATGGGCATTTGCTCTGCGCACGAAGAGTGCACAGATTGATGTGGCCTTGGATTTTATAGAATAAAAAAGATGAAATGGCATTTAGTCTTTAGCTCTTTCAAACACTTTTTTGAAAGTCCTCTATAGCCTTTGATGCTTCATTTGTTTTTAGTGTACATTCTGTGCCTTTGTGTTCACTTAGTTGATTCGCTCACTGTCTTTTTTTAAGACTAGATTTGGTATAGACAGGTAAACCAATACAGACAGCACAAACTCCATTGGCGAGGATGGCCTCCAAATGTTTATTTTATGGACTGCAACTTAAAGGGGTCCTATTATTATGTTTTTTCACTTTTTGAATTTTAGTCAGTGTGTAGTGTGTATGTTTGGGCATAAAAAAATCTACAAAGTTACAAATCTCAAAGTCCACTCCAAAGGGAGATATTTTGTTTTTAAAAAATCCCTTTTCAAGAACTACAACGAACGGCTCGTTTGAACTACAAAGATGTTTTCCTGTATTTGTGACATCACAAAGTGGTCCATTAGAATATCATTAAAATAAATCCCGCCTCTGAAAATTTGAATGCACGTTTCAAAATCGAAATGCGGTGCGGGTGTTTTTATATCACTGTATTTCTGATGGAAACCGACTGTCTTCAGAAAATTTTGGATGTCATTTTCATTTCATCTTGCATGTAATGTCTGATAAAGCAGCCGAGCTCTGCTTTGTGTACAGCGTTACCGGGGAAACCTCGCTCTCTCCCGCTCCAACAGCGCCTCCCGCTGGCAAAGAATTAATTTGCGTATATATGCCACCACAAATAGTGTAACGCTGTGGGACTATGGTATAAATAAATTCAACTGTATAAAAGTTTCACTGCAATTCATGTTATAATGTTAGAATTTAAGAACAATAAACATAATACATATTACCGTTGCACTTATCTGTACATAGTAAATGCAGTTATTTTTAAGCTGTTGTTGACATCCTATCTAAAACGAGATTTAGCCAAAAAAACAACAACATCGTTACCACTTACGTTACCACAATATCTGTGCGTGCACAGGTTCTGCGCGATCGTCTTGATCAATATTCTCGGGGTCTGAACTGATATGGCAATATTGACGAACTTGCTGTTTTGTCAAGGGGCGGGGCAATACTGAAACACCGTCTAAGCTGTTCGCCAATCACAACGCACTGGGACAGCTAACCAATCATAGCACATTTCGTTTTTCGGAAGGCGGGCCTTCATCAAACCCGGAACTAATCTAGCCGTTTGTGTCAGGCTGGGGAGAAGGGTATTGTAATAATGTAAATTATGTGAAAAATAATGCGATTTTCGAACCACCAAGCATGAGAGCATGTTCTAGTACACCCCCAAAACAAAATCAAGACATTGTAAAAGAGCATAATAGGACCCCTTTAAATAGACTTTGAAGGGCTGACTGAGGAATTTGAGGAATGAAAGCTTTCAGAAGAGAGGTATGATAGTTTGCTATCCATTACAACAGTGATTCACTCCGATCAAGATTAAAGACAGATAACAGTCGGAACTAATGCACTCTTATATGATTGCTATACAGCCAACAGGGCCATAAGGGACAGACTACAGCAGAAATATGTTTTTGGGAAATGGCACAAATAAGGCCCCCTCAAGGCTGTTCCAGAGAAACTGATATACTCAGTGTACCATGAGATTTGTCAGATAAAGCAATATAGAGTGTACATATGAAGTGCTGAATTGTAATTTATCTCATGTTCAAAGCTGATTTAATTCATTCAAGCATGTTATACTTGGAAAAGTAATATTAAATATAAACCATCTGCCATGAGTTCTTTACTTAGAAATTATTTTTGTTCTCTAGATATCTCAATGGAAAAGGAGGAATAAAACACATTATTGAACTAGACTGTAAACCACACATGCAAGACTAAGACTAAGGGGAATCAAATGTAATAGACATTTGAAAAACATATAATTCAAATTCAGATTACAGGCTGGTGAAAACTGAGCTTTGAACTGGGTTTGAATCTTTAGAGTAAGTAACTGTCCTAGCGTCCTTTACCATTCCTAATTTTTATTTTATTTTATTTTATTTTATGCTTTGGTTTGGCTTGGTTTGATTTGGTTTAGTTCTATCTATCTATCTATCTATCTATCTATCTATCTATCTCAAGGTGTAAATGCTGTAAATATATTAGTCTGGATGTGTTTGCATGTCTGGATCATGTCATTTGTGTATATGGTACTGTTAATGTAAATATTATAAGTCATAAGCTAAAACAGCACTATTACTGAATCACATATGTCACATTGTGAAGTTTAGCTTGATTCACAAACCCAAAATTTTATCACAAGAGAGGACGTCATGGGGGATAGTGATAGAAGCCTTTTCCCCCGGCTTGTGAGAGCCATTTAAAGAAGCCCACTATGTGAAATACAGGGGTCAGCCCTTAATCCAGCCAGCTACAGAGTCACATTAATGGAGTCTGCATGCCCACGATCAGCTCTGTGCTGCTCTCTGAATAAGAGATAACAGGACTCTTTTAAACGTGGCTGTAAATGGAGCTCCCCCTTGACAGACGCGGAGAGCTCGGGCCATTTCACCGCCGCACTTTTATGATGGAAGCGCAGGGCCCGGGCAGCATGTCCCCCCCGTCTGTACTCACTCGACCTTGGCAGCATTTATCTGTGTGTTTCCCTTTTAAATTCCATCTCCACAACAGACCTCATTAAGGACTGATAGTACAGCAGCATTTTATCCAGGCCCCGGACGCCATACGCAGGGGGTTGGAGATGCTATGGGCCGTCCATCCTGTTTCAGCCGGACACGAGTGATCATTCTTGCTTTTGTCTGCAAACCTAAACATCCTGTAACTGGATTTAATCAGAGCCGTATCAGCAAAGCAAGCAGCAAATTGGACGTTTCTTTTTTGCACTGCGATTAGATTAGCATGCCTTAAAGTCATTAGCGTTCGCACATGTCTGAGAAGATTGGCAGGAAAGTGCATTTATTAGTGACTCGCTTAAAAAGTAATTAATAAACTGATTTTCTAATTGTAGGTTCACGCCGAGTAAATGCACTCGAGTCATGAGTCGCGCATCATAAGTAGTTAAAAGACTCCTCATGTGCGTGTAATCTCTATATAAGCCTCGTGGCACACAGAGGGATGATAGCAGCAAGATGAATGTTAGCATTACATTAGCAAGAGAAAGAGGCATCTTGGGAAAAGCACACTCTACTGTAAGAGCTTCTTTTTGTGGACATGTGTCCCTACGGTCCCACACACTATGACTGCAAAAAGCAATACAAATCAAATCGCTGTCAGATGTGTTAGATTTATAAGTTCCTTAATGTCCAGGAAATGAAACATAGAATCCGCCTAACCGACCGCATCGACTGGGGGAATCCAGAGAGAAATAAGGAAGCAGTTGAGAGACGGCACAACGTTGATTGTGTTTGTTCCGCATTTGTACAGCATGGCGATTCGCGTACAACACAGCAGCGGTGTCGTTTCCTGATTATGTGTGTGTGTTTACCTCAGGCACAGCACTGGCCCACCACCATTATTGGATTCCCTCCATGTTATCTGTCGCTCCACAGGTGTCCTGTTAGTGGATGTATAGGCTTGTCACAGGTGCCTTGGAGAGAGGGGAAAGTGTGTATGTTTAGAGGTAAGGCGCACCAGCAGGGAAAGGTAACATCCCCCTTAATCAAGGCCTTTAGAAGAGCCCTCTTATAGCACCGGTGGCACACTGTGTCCTTCAGAGTAGGGCACAACAGTAATTACATCCTCCAGTCATCACTGGTCTCCTCCTGTAGGCAGCAGATCGCCCCTTGGCAATGTTTCCCTTCAGTCTTAACGTACAATAATAGAGCTCTGCTCATCTAGTGGAGCATGTGACTTAGTGATGGCCCGCTTTAGGAGGGGTAGAGTGAGAAGGTGTGCCATGTGGCAGCACTCATGGACCAGCATGGATCTAAATACTCTGGTCAAGGACAAGACGACAAAGTCTAAGGGGAGAACTACGAGATTTTGCAGCTTTCTGGCCAACAGATAATCATTAGTACTGTTTGCTAGAGCAGATGTGAATTAACAAACCACACACACTAAGGAGACTTTGGCATGTAACTCATGAATATGAATTATACTTCAAATTGCATGGTTTGTAGAGTAATTTCCAGAGTCCAGAACTGCTCAGAGCACCTTAGCAACCACATGGCAACACCCTGGAAACCACCCACAAAACTCTAGCAACCACATTCTGTAGTAATGTGCTAACAACCACTTAGAACATCTCAAGAAATGGCATAGCAGCCACCCACAACACCCTAGTAACCACATTCTGTAGTAATGTGCTAACAACCACTTAGAACATCTCTAGAAATTACATAGCAATACCTTGACAACCACCCACAACACCCTAGCAACCACATTCTGTAGTAATGTGCTAATAACCACTTAGAATATCTCAAGAAATGACATAGCAACAATTTGGCAACCACCCATAACACTAACATTGTGCTAACAACCACTCAGAACTCTTAACAACCACATAGCAACACCTTAACAACCACCCACAACATTCCAGAAACCACATTCTGTAGTAATATACTAATAACCACTTAGAACATCTCTAGCAATTACATAGCAACACCTTGACAACCTCCCACAACACACTAGCAACCACATTCTGCAGTAATGTGCTAACAACCTATTGGAACATCTCAAGAAATTACATATAATAGCAAAAATCTGGCAATCACCTATAACACTGTAACATTGTGTTAACAACCTCTCAGATAACAACCGCATAGCAACACCTTGACAACCACTTACAACATTCTAGCAAATCCCTGGCAAGCACCCACAATATCCGATCAACTACATACTGTAGCAACATGCTGACAACCACTCAGAACTTCTTAGCAGCCACATAACAACACCCTGACCACCACCTAAAACTCCCTGGTAACCTCTCAGTGGCACCATGCAACCAACCACTAATGCAACACTCTCAATTTTCATTCAGACTTCACATTATTTTTATTGTAAAGCGGATCAGAGAACAGTATTTCTGTGCACAGATGGATGGAACGTGAGATGGAAACAGCTGACTTTATCCACTGAGATGTAATCTGGAATATCTTCATTAAACTGCCACAGTTTGAGTGCTGTCATAACTGTCTCTTTTCTCCTCATCCCTTATGTTTTTGTCGTCTTATGAATGTTAGATTTTTTGTTGTTGTTGTCCTTTTCAAACCAGATTTTTTATAATGACCTTTTCCTGACGTAAATACCATTTCAGAGGCTGTCTCGGAGGCCTGCTGCTGCTTCTTCTTTGAAAGCTAAATAACCTCTGTTAAAGCTCTCTGATTTGGGCTTGTGGTTCGGCTGTAATTCAAAATAAAGCTTTAGAGTTCTATAAGGTGTATAGGTGTTGTAATTACTGCAGGAGTCATGTAATGATAAAATCTCATCTTTGGCCTCTCCTTTTCCCCTTCAATAGTTCCCGGACCACCTATGAGACTTGTGTTCCCAGAGGTGCGTCTGACAGAAGTGAGGGTGGTCTGGCAGCCCCCTGTGGACCCCAATGGCATAATTATGGGTAAGAGAAATAATAGGTCAATTCCTTCCATGATACCCTGAAGAAATTAAATGTAGAACAAACAGATTTTGCCTTTTTTCACAACATATTGTTATCGTGTTATTACACTACTGGGTAACACTATTTTAAGAACCAATTCTCACTATTAACTAGTTGCTTATTAGCATGCATATTCCTAGCATATTAGCTGTTTATTAGTACTAATAAAGCACATATTAATGCCTTATTCTGCATGACCATATTTTAGATCCCTTAATCCACCCCATACCTAAATTTAATTTACTATTAATAAGCAGCAAATTAGGAGTTTGTTCAGGAATAGTGAATATGTGTTACCTATTCTAAAGTGTTACCCACTACTGTTCTGGTGTCAGTAAGAATTAATGTTGTTTTCTTGAAAATTCTATTAATCAAATAATTCCAAAGACATGTCCAAATACAGAACCTACGATTCTGTGAGCAAATAATCCAAGACCATTCACCTAGGAAGTGATTTGTCAGACTAATTTAGCCCATGATTCAGACTGATCCTATGTATGTGTTCAGTCTGATTTGCTAAGTCAGTTTGACTGATTCAGTTGAATAATTTGTTGTGCTGTTTTTGTGCATTTAAATACATTGCCATTCTTCTCGTGAGAATGGTCACGGCTGACCCATGTAGCCTGGATGCAAGTGGAAAGCTGCTTTCATGTACTTCACCTCACATTAAAAACAGTCTCCTCAGTACTTGATCTGGCCTACATGAGAGCGTGAAATGCATTGGACTGGCAGTATCTGGCTCAGAGCAGAGCCTGTTTCTTTCCTCCGCTCTGTGAATGAAGCCATGTCACCATGCACCTGAGACTAATTCCTCATACGGGAAGAAGGAGCCGGAGAGGAGAAAATCTCTGCGTTTTAATGAGATTAGTCTGACTAACACCTCAAGTGAATGAAGCTCAGAATAGCCGCTTGCCAAATCATGCTGCCTGTGCAAATCACACCGGAGAAGAATACATCTGTCTCAGTGATGCAAAGATGAGATCTGAACACATTTGTTGATAGAATCCTATTCACAAAGCATTAATTTTGAATAAAATGAGGCCAGTTTAACCATTTTGATGATGTTTGGGGAAAATTGGGACTTTATTATGGTGTGTATACTGTAGAAAAATGAGATTGAAAGCATATGCATGCTTCATTTTAGTCTGGAATGTGGCACAGCATGACTGTTTACCCAGAAGTCTTGTAAATCCCTGTTGGAAAATGCAGTTTAAGATGCTATAGCTGTGTTTTCTGGAACATGGGAGCTGGTTTCTAGCTGCTCTAAGCCGGTCATTAGCTGGTCATTAGCTGTTGTCCCCCAACAAGTGTAAACAGTGTCTCTGTGGTGCTATCAAAACATTGCTTTCTTTGTTGGAAAATATCGTCCATCATATCTGGCCAACAAAAGATCATTATTTGGTGATATTAATGGCAAAACAATAGCTCGTCATATAGTTAACATATCAGTTATCTTAAAAGTTTTTGGGAAAAAATAGTCTTACATAGTTTTTTGTGTATTTTGCTGAAAAAAAAAGGACACATGGTGATTGCAACTGTCAAGCTCCAAAAGTCTGTTAAAAGTGATTTGTGTGTAGTTTTCAAGTCTTCTAAATTTATATGCTTGCTTTGTCTGCAAATAAGTCCAAAATTTGAGTCATATTCACTCAAAATAATGCATCTCACATGTTCTCCCATCTCTTGTCAGCGCAGTATATTTAAATGTTTGTAAGTGAAGTATGGAAGTCTCTAATGCACCACTCACTTTGAGAGCCACACGTGTACCATCTTGCACCAGCTATTGCAAGTTTAGACCATTTAGAAACCAGCTACCGTGTTCCAAAAAAAAAAAAAAACAGCTACCAGCTTATGCTGGATTTTCCAGCAGAGACTTTTGTTTACAGCAAAGCCTAAATGTAATCCCGTTTTCAAAGCTGCTGAAAACTGTGTTGTGTGTTCCCAGAAGCGTCAGCAAACCTGACCGTTAAAGTCCATGGCTGGGAATGGGAGTTTGCTTTGGATTTTGCAGCAGATCGAATAGTTGCGCTTAATCTGACTCCAACCACCTCACTCAAACACAAAAAACAGAAGGGTCTGACAGAAGAACTGTGCAGAAAATGACATGCTAAATCAAACCGGAGCTCAGACGTGTGAACATAAGCTAAATAGATGTAAAGGCAGGTGCAGCCACCGCCAGCGGAACCTGGTTAATTACATCAACACCGCAGCGCTCCCAGACGAACATGCCGCACGCATGGTGTTACTTCGCACTCTGTTTCCATGTCATACTTTGGCAGCTCAAGAGATGCTGGTTATGTAGATTGAAGTCACAGAGAGAGCTCTTTCAAAGAGAGAAACGAGATTTCCTGGCATGCCTCTAATTTGCTGCATCTTGAAGAAAGCAAATGCATTGAAAGCAGATGTTGATGAGAATGCCGCTTACTGAGATTCAGTGACTGCTTTTTGTTGTCGTTTCATTTTTTTAAAAAAAATTGTGCAATTTGTGTGTCATTACCAAAACAAACACTTTAGTTATGTTAAACTTTAAAAAAAAAAAAAAAAGAAAAAAAAAAGTTATTAGTTAAATATTTTTAATATTTGTTTATTTTATATTTAATATACATTATTTTCTGAACAGAACATTTTAATTAAACAAATGCCTTTCATAATATCCAAAATAAAAAGAGACATCTTGAAAAAAGGAAATGCATTGAATGCCAGTTTTGGTGAGAAAGCCGAGATTCAGTGTTTTTTTTTTTTTTTTGGTGATGTTAATGGCACAATTGTACAATTGCCATTTATAATATCCAAAATAAAAAGGCATCTCAAAGAAAGGAAATGCATTGAAAGTCAGTGTTGATGAGAACGCTGCTTGCTGAGATTCAGTGGCGGGGCGCTGGGCTTTCCTGCCCTTTCTGCTGAGGCACTGCCCTTGTGAGTGTTTTTGCTGGCCGCTGCAGGACCAGTAATCACTAGGCAATGAATGAGGAAAATAGAGCTGCAGGAGTTTGTGGGGTTGTGACCTAGCCAATCACATAGGCCGATGCCCTCACAGTGTAAACCCTTTCCCAAAAGCAAAGCCCTAATAAACAATGCACGGGTCATAGCCCGTCGGAGCCATGCAAACGGGCTGCTTTCTGCCCACAGTACTCTCTGTATCTCTAGAAATATAGACACTGGCATGGAAGTAACTGGGAAGAGAGGGTGTGTGTGTGTTTGTGGATGAATGTATGTGATTTTCCACTGCCCCTCATGGCTGAAGTGGACATTAGGATGAAATGGCAGCCCCCAAGTGCTGCAGATTCACAATGTGGGATGGCCTAATTTTGTTTTGCACAGCCCAAGGGGGGCAGCATGCAGTGCAAGCATCCTGAAAGATAAATAGATGGTTGAATAATGTCCCGTCTCTCCCACGGCCAAGCTCTGCCCACACATTCCATTTTCAACATGTTTCCCGATAATGTTATCATTTGTTTTCCTGGCGGTTTGCACGTGTCATTTCCTCGGACACGATGCAGATGGACACTCAGCAGATCTAGCGCAGCACTTCTCTGTCAAACCAAAATAGTTAGGAATACATGAATTTTAATTTGCCTAAAACATTCTGTTTTAACATAATACACATTTTTTTTTTTTTTTTTTTTTTCCATTTTAGTTTCAGTTTTAATTTTTAGTATTTGAATGAATGAATGAATGAATGAATGAAGCATTTATATAGAGCTTTATATAGTTCTACATCTATTTATAAATTACACTTACATCTATTAATAAAATATCATTTCTATATTTGACTGATATACAATATACATTATATTTGTTTTGTTTGTTACAATTTTTAGTATGTGAATAAACAGTGATTCACAGTATACTCATATATTAATATAGACATGCTTTTTATATTTTAGTATAATTTATATATTACACTTAATAAATAAATTAATTAATTAATTTAGTTTGTTTTAAATTTTAGTATTTCAGTAATGTTAAACAGTGATTCTCAACCACTAATCTTTACTTTGCTAAACCTTTAAAGCAAAAAACTCTGTAAATATTAGGGGTGTAAATATACACATTCAGTCCCTATTTAAGGAAAGAAAGCCAAATTATATCTGTCAGTGTTGGTTTCAGCCTCATAATGAAAGATATGGACCTTCTGTTTTTGTCCCATCAAAAGTTCCAACCAATATCAAACTAAATACAATTATAAAATAACAGATTTTGTACTTTTCTGCTTCATTTTGAGCGGCAGCTATTGGTGAAACTGTTTTTCACCCACATAATTGGTATTTAGTTTAAAAATGAATAATTCTAATTATGGCAATTATTGATAATACTCAATAATATCCAGTATTCACATTATTCTTCAATGCAGAAGTATGCCTATGGGCAAGACTTCTGGTTCATTAACCGCTATAGGGAAATAACGAGTAGAATAACAATGACTTTAAAACTGTTTGCATAAAAAAAACATGCCCATAATTAAGATAATACATTAAAATAATATGGTAAGACACACCAATTTGCAATATCAAGCAGAAAAACAAGCTTTTTTTAAGGCCAAAAATAGCTGGATGCAGATGAGCCCGGAAGGCAGACCCATAAAATTTACAAACTCTTACATGTAAAATAAGGTGGATTAAATGAGTTAAAAAGAACATAATTCTTGTTTGGTGTGGATAAAGGGCTACCTAAGCTATACCTATGGTGCTGTGGTAAAACACAAACAAATTTCATTTTATGCATGTTTGTTACACATCAGCATTTTGTTTGTGGTTCTTTTCTCTTTGTACTGAATTTGACATTTGGATTAAATTTGATATAAGGAGTGAAGGCAAGGCAGAGGACTTCCCCGAAGATAGACGTATTTGAATAAAGTCTTTCTGCAGTAAAGGAAAGCAATGACTGTAGACATTAACCAGAGCTGAATTTAAAGTAGATGCTGATAGACCAAATTTTCCAGTGCACTGAAGCCTTTTTGAAAGCCGTTCGTCTTATAAACCTGCTGTTGTTTTTCTAAAGATGATTTCCCAACTACAAATGGCTTTTTTGAGGAGATATTTTCCTCCTGTCCTTTTGTACTTTGAGTTCTCAAAAGCATGCGTGACTGAAAACGACTCTCAGAGTTTGTGGAAATGTTATTCAGACTTTTGATGTCAGCTTAAGCTGTCTCACCGTAGACATGAGAAGGACGGAGGATCAAGACTCACCTCAGATGATCTAATGACTGTTTTGTAGGATACCAGGTAGCTTACCGTCTGGATTCTGGGGATCCCAACCAGTTCATCACAGTAGAGGTGGGCCCTGATACCCGTCAGTTCACCGCCTCCAACTTGACCCCGGAGTCAGCCTACATCTTTCGCATCTCCGCCAAGACGGAGCAGGGCTGGGGAGCACCTGCACAGGCTGTGGTCATAACTACTGAGATTAGAGGTGACGCAAACACCTACATAAATACACAACACCCATATAGCTTTACGGGCAGGGTAGGTGATTTGATTCAAAAACATTTTTTGTTATGCTGGTTGAAAGTCTCTTCACATCCCGATAGCAATCACTAAGTTAAGTGGTCTAAATGAAGCTAAATGAAAAGAATGAAAATGAGCAAGAATGAAAAGTGATATTATTGTAAAATTATTCGCTTTGTACTATAAAATTTTCTCTCTGGTAAATGAGACATGAGGTAATCTGACAGCATTGACACCATCTATCGTCGTGTCGCTGGTTAGGCTCTGGTCTGCCTGAGCACGTTCATGTGTTTTGAAGGAGGCGTGACTTTGGAGAGTGATTATGCAGGGAAGGTGGTATCTTATGCTTTCAAAGCTAGCTTGCTGTTGCTAGCCTTTCCGAAATCGCCTACCCTACCTTTAAAGTCAGAATGAAATGAAAATTCACCTTGTTTATTTTCTGAATGCATGTTATTGACTTTATTGTGAAAGATTCATCCATGCATGGGGTAATTAAAATTTCATAACTAGATCTTCTGTTAAAATGCCAGACTTTTCTCTGGTGAAACATGCTGGACTTCTCCAATCATTTTGTCCGCTTAAACCTGGTCCCTTTTTAACGATTGTCTGCAAGTTCACATTCAGATCTGTCTTCATCAAGTAATGGATTGAACTAAGTCCAACATGTTTTTATTTCACAGTTCGGAAGAAAAGATCTGTTGTTAACATCGTGACTTTAAACACCATTTCATTTGAATTTGTGAGACATGATCCTGAATCAGAATTCATATCATACGATCCAAATCCTAACCCCAACTTTAAAATTATAGGCAGTGAAGCAAGTCCTGCTTCTAAAAAAAATCATGCATATATTTTAGTATTATATTTAAAAAATAATATTGTTTTCATTTGAAATTACTTTTCAACACATCATCTAGAACAGAAAATAATGTTAGATATTGTTTCTAAAATTTTCCCAACGGTTTACACACTAAGTTAGTGCCGGTTAATGTTAACATCATAAAAGTTTGTCAATAATAGCAAAAATAGATTTGTTACAGAAGCATTACTATTGGGATGCACCAAATTGCTCTGATGGGTGAAATCGACTTCAGAAATGGATGCCGGTGGTGTTTCAGGAAGAAAGTAGTTATCCACAATAGACTGAAAACTCACATTCAAGTCTGGCTGCATTCTGAAACAAACTACTTTTCACGATCCAAACCATACGCCATAGATAAAAACGGATCATATTTTCCTCAGAAACCAAGTCACATTACGGAACTAAAATGGATTGTGATTGTTTTCTGTTGATTTTAAGCATTTATATAAGTTTAAAAATGCATCCATGATCCAAATCTTTCTTTGCTATATTTCTCTTGACCTCCTGAAGCTGCTCGATTGGTGCTTTTAAAAGCTGCATGGGCAAGGCCAAGGCAATCATGGCTTTCGATGGCTTTCATTGCACATGATCTGCATCTTTAATGACGGTCGATACCGCGCACCTTTAAATAAACAATTATGCCTCTCCATATTGATTTTACCCATTAAAATCGATGAGGTTATGCAGTTGCATGTCACACAGGTGGGGAGGGGTGGAGAGGCCAGGGCGAGACCCGCTGACTGATGCACACATGAGTAGAAGAGTCATGTCCCGTGATTAAGAACAGTCAGCAAGACCAGCCTGACCCCTGAACTCACACTTCACATCTATCTCTGCTCCATCAGAGCGACCGCAGCCTCCGCGGCAGCTGCGGGTGCCTCAGGACCACGTGCAATCCCGCAAACTGCAGCTCAACTGGGTGCCCGGAGGGGACGGCTCCTCTCCCGTCCGTTACTTCACCCTACAGACACGGGAGCTGCCCAACGGAGACTGGCTCACCCATTCTTCTGCTATAAGCCACAATTATACTTCCTGGGAAGTGGACAGGTGAGCTCCTTTGCCATTTCTCAACCCCCACAATCCCACAAACAACAGTACCAGGGGCTTTACCCAGAGACTGGCCTCCAATTACCCTCACAGAGTTGATTTCACTCTCCGCTGCTTCGAAGCCACATGTGTTCCCCTGCAGGGCTCATGAGGGCCGTACAATAAGGGCAGTATGGAGGGAGTGTTATTAAATGCGTAGGAGCCTTTTTTACTCTGCAGCAATTTATGATACTCAATCCAATTTGAGAGAGTGAGAAACAATCAGTACGTTGGGCTACGGGCGCTCCAGCTTTTTGCATATGAGTTATGTCAGATTCGCAGCTATGATTATATGGGCAGTCGAATAGTATTTTATATGCATTCAGAGGGCCATCTCATCTTGATTATGACGAGTCCCCTTTCTCAGTTGAAACTCTCTCAGCCATCAGCTTTTGAGTGCTTTTTTAAACAGCCAGATTGTTGCTAAATGGATTATTCAGGACTGATTTGTGTCTTTACCAGCTGGAGGCTTTTAGGAGTGGGGCATCATGGGAAAAATATTCCCTTTAACCAAGCAAATACGAATACCAGAAAGCCCCCTCGTTTTGGAAAGCGCCGTGCAACTCATCTCAATCGACAGAGATCGGTTATGAAACCAAAACGACATGTTTATTTCGTTAATGAGCCCAATTGGCTTGTGCAGTGTGTCTTGGGTAAATGGGAAATGAGCAAATTAAAAATTTAAAGTGAATTTTTTTTATACATATTCCCTTTACTGTCAAAATCAAGTTTTGTGCCTGTGATTTTCAACACAGTGGTTGAAGAAGACTAAGCAATAGGGCTGATGTGATTATTTATGAAGTATATGTTATTATAATAATATAATTTGTTAATATGTTATATTTATTTATTTATTTATTTAATTTTTTTATGTTTTTATTATAGTAAATTATACTTAGCGTTATTTGAAGAATGCTAGACAGTTTGGCTATGCAATTACTGTATGACAATAGTAATTGTTGATTATTGTTAATCCTTTAAAATTCTATTGTAAATGTGTATATATAATTCATATTTTATATATTATATAACAAATAATAATAATGTTGATATATTTTAATAATATTTGATTTAATTTATTTTATTTAAAAAATATATATTTAAAAAAACAACAACTGTTCTCTGTTTTTCCATGTCTGCTTGTACTTATTTGAACAATGCTTGAAACTTGGTATTATGAAACCTGGTATAATGAATTGCTTTATCTATTCTCCAACTGTAAGTTGCTTTGGATAAAAGCATCTGCTAAATAAATAAATGTAAATTTTAATTCAAATTAGCTGAAGAAGTCTAGGAAGTATGGCTGTGCAATTATGACAAAAATAATAATTGTTGATTATTTCCTTTGAAATTTAATTGTTATTATTTATATAGTATATATTATTATAATAATATAAATAAATAATTACATATATTATTCAAATAGTAATAGTAATATATTTTATAATTTAAATAATAGAATTAAATCTTATTAAAAATACTTATTTTTCCAATTAATTGTGCAGCCCTATTAGACTGCATTCCCTGACATAATTTACCACCACCTCAGCTGTTCATAACATATTTCTGTTTTTATGAAGTGGCATATGCTGCACTCATGTCTTTATATGAGCTCTCCGATATGAAGTGTTTCGTATCTTATTTCCGTCCTCACCTCTTTGCCTCAAGTGCTTTAAGATAAAACTCTGTAATTGCCAACACGTGCCCTTGGGGTTCAATGGATTGTGTCCCTGACATTTATAGATACTAGCTCATACATGCACTGCTGAGCCACACCATTTGTGATGGGAAAGGTCTTTGTCCAATATGAGAGAGCTCACGAGCTGTGCAATCCCTCAGGCTGAAACCCTTCACTTCATACAAGCTCAGAATGATGGCGACTAATGACGTCGGAGACAGCAAGTACAGCCAAGAGACGGATGCAATTACCACTTTACAAGATGGTGAGTAATAATGAGCGTGTTGTATCTACTGGCTTCGGTTGATGCGCTATTGATTCAAATAAAAGTCATGGAGCTACAGTCTTATCTGCACCATTTACTTGCAAGCTGAAGTCTTGGAACTGATTTAATTCTGTAATTATTTACTCATCCTTATGCTATTCTAAACTTGTGTGACTTTCTTTCTTGGGTTCAGTGGACCCCTAATGGGCCACAAGGGAGTGCTAGGTCTGTGGGAAAGTTCAGAATATATTAAAAAGAAAAAAGTTTCAATGTACAGAAAATTACATTATTTTAGTTTATTCTTTCTAATGGTCAGAAATCCTAAGAATTATTTTAGACAGTCAACATTTTATGTTTCTATTCAGTTTGTTATATATATATATATATATATATATATATATATATATATATATATATATATATACACACACACATACATACATACATATACAGTGGCTACGGAAAGTATTCAGACCCCCTTAAATTTTTCACTCTTTGTTATATTGCAGCCATTTGCTAAAATCATTTGTTCATTTTTTTTTTCCTTATTAATGTACACACAGCACCCCATATTGACAGAAAAACACAGAATTGTTGACATTTTTGCAGATTTATTAAAAAAGAAAAACTGAAATATCACATGGTCCTAAGTATTCAGACCCTTTGCTCAGTATTTTGTAGAAGCACCCTTTTGATCTAATACAGCCATGAGTCTTTTTGGGAAAGATGCAACAAGTTTTTCACACCTGGATTTGGGGATCCTCTGCCATTCCTCCTTGCAGATCCTCTCCAGTTCTGTCAGGTTGGATGGTAAACGTTGGTGGACA
The DNA here is from genome assembly GCA_039654775.1 of Spinibarbus caldwelli. Taxonomy (NCBI): domain Eukaryota; kingdom Metazoa; phylum Chordata; class Actinopteri; order Cypriniformes; family Cyprinidae; genus Spinibarbus; species Spinibarbus caldwelli. The sequence goes on from CM077218.1 coordinate 33,391,426, forward strand.
GCCATTTTTAGGTCTCTCCAGAGATGCTCAATTGGGTTTAAGTCAGGGCTCTGGCTGGGCCATTCAAGAACAGTCACGGAGTTGTTGTGAAGCCACTCCTTCGTTATTTTAGCTGTGTGCTTAGGGTCATTGTCTTGTTGGAAGGTAAACCTTCGGCCCAGTCTGAGGTCCTGAGCACTCTGGAGAAGGTTTTCGTCCAGGATATCCCTGTACTTGGCCGCATTCATCTTTCCCTCAATTGCAACCAGTCGTCCTGTCCCTGCAGCTGAAAAACACCCCCACAGCATGATGCTGCCACCACCATGCTTCACTGTCGGGACTGTATTGGACAGGTGATGAGCAGTGCCTGGTTTTCTCCACACATACCGCTTAGAATTAAGGCCAAAAAGTTCTATCTTGGTCTCATCAGACAAGAGAATCTTATTTCTCACCATCTTGGAGTCCTTCATGCGGGCTTTCATGTGTCTTGCACTGAGGAGAGGCTTCCGTCGGGCCACTCTGCCATAAAGCCCAACTGGTGGAGGGCTGCAGTGATGGTTGACTTTCTACAACTTTCTCCCATCTCCCGACTGCATCTCTGGAGCTCAGCCACAGTGATCTTTGGGTTCTTCTTTACCTCTCTCACCAAGGCTCTTCTCCCCCGATAGCTCAGTTTGGCCGGATGGCCAGCTCTAGGAAGGGTTCTGGTCGTCCCAAACGTCTTCCATTTAAGGATTATGGAGGCCACTGTGCTCTTAGCAACCTTAAGTGCAGCAGAAATTTTTTTGTAACCTTGGCCAGATCTGTGTCTTGCCACAATTCTGTCTCTGAGCTCTTCAGGCAGTTCCTTTGACCTCATGATTCTCATTTGCTCTGACATGCACTGTGATCTGTAAGGTCTTATATAGACAGGTGTCTGGCTTTCCTAATCAAGTCCAATCAGTATAATCAAACACAGCTGGACTCAAATGAAGGTGTAGAACCATCTCAAGGATGATCAGAAGAAATGGACAGCACCTGAGTTAAATATGAGTGTCACAGCAAAGGGTCTGAATACTTAGGACCATGTGATATTTCAGTTTTTCTTTTTTAATAAATCTGCAAAAATGTCAACAATTCTGTGTTTTTCTGTCAATATGGGGTGCTGTGTGTACATTAATGAGGGAAAAAAATGAACTTAAATGATTTTAGCAAATGGCTGCAATATAACAAAGAGTGAAAAATTTGTAGACATTTGTAAATAGTGACAATAGGGCTTTTCACACTTGCAATAGTTAACCCTGGGTCATTTTAATCCAATTCTAAACAGAATCCTGGATTATCTTGCGTCACGTTTCACACTGCTCATTATTTACCCAGGGTTAACAGTAAAACCTGGGTATTCATATGCTGACATGTTTCAAAACCCTGGATTAACACTATTATTAGCGGTGTCATATATATTGCCGACTGCCTTTTTCCTAAATGGACTTTTCGGACTATAAACGTAAAAATAAAACAGTATCTTCTTCACTCCGGTTGATACATTTTCTACCACCATTTGACATTTCTCCCCTCAAATGCTGAAACAATTGTTTATACAACATGCAGTGTTTCTGTGACTGTCCAAAGCACATGAATGTGACGCACGCGATTGGGTGTCTGTTGCAAAGAATCTATCCGTAACATTCAAACACTGCATCTTTTCAGACTGCATAAGTTTGGCACTGCAGTGCAGGGTAACCAGAGCAAAAGTGATGTGAACGCTGTGAAACGTTTCTTTAGCCAGAGTTAAAAGCAGGGTTAAGTACAACGATAACCGGGGGTTAAGTGCTGTGTGAAAAGCTGTTTTGTTTGTTTGTTTCTCACAGAAAGAAATATGGTCAAAGTATTTTTAAAGTACTTTTATGGTGCTCTTTAGTCATTTTTGAGCTTGGAACCACCAGTCCTTATAGATATATAAGAGTTCAGAGTAATTGCATAGAAAAGGGCCTATACATTGCCATTAAAGTAAAATTAAATTACCTAAACATAGGAGCCTGAAAAAAAATGCTCATTTTAGATGAAAATTTCAGATGGCACTTAGAGGCTTTTGCATCTGAACTCTTCATATATATATATATATATTGAAAAGGCCGGCCTTCAAAAATCCTTCTTTTGTGTTCCATAGAAGAAATGCAGTCATACAGGTTTAGAACAACATAAGGGCAAGTAAAAAATGCCTGTATTTACTGAACTAAGAACTTGCCTAATGGGATTTCTCATTGTATGTGTGAAATTAATATCAAATGTTGTTTTCTGTGCATCTGCAGTTCCTGATGAAGCGCCCACAATTCAAGCCGTGAAACCCTCCACGACAACATCCGTGCTGGTGCAGTGGCAGGTACGCTAATGCCAGCCCACCCCGGGTCGAGTGCACTCCTGACCCCCATTACGTTTATCTGATAGCCAGATGACAAACCGGCTCCAGCCTGTGAGAAGAGTAGAGGCATGTTACAGGCTATCACTGGTGAAATTACAGCCCTGTTCTGTTTAATGATCTGACTTTTGTCAATAGGTAGCCTTGCCTCGCTTTGAGCAGCCTGGCGTGCATCGCTCAGTATTCCTCGTGCAGGTTTGCATAAATTACTGACATGCGGTATTGATACCCGCTCGCAAAGGGCTCCGCCAAGCCCGGGATAATTAATACCCACGCACGACAGCGATCCTGCAATCTGAAGGGATATTAATTAGTAGCTGAAACCTTTATTCACTGACCTATGAGTCCCGGATCTTCTCACTACTGTCTATTTTATCAGCAGAACCGTAGGCCGAGTTGATTACGCTCTGCTCTGAGCTTTGTTAATTACCCACTGACTGAATGGCCCAGAAATTAAATCCTCATCTTTTATTTATCTTATCCGTTTGGTGGCATGCGTCGCACACGGACGCGCGATGGGAGATCAGTCAGAGCTGTCAGTTACGGCCGGGACGGCTTCTTATCAGGGTGTGCTTTAATAAGGACCGTGAGAACAGCTAGCGGAATGTGACCTTTAATTTAATCTGTGCCTTTGCAGTCGCCCAAGGAGGAGAGTGTGAATGGGGTTCTGGTGGGCTATCGGCTCTACTACCGCGAGCTGCAGTATGACAGCACACCGCAGGAGTCAAAGAGGGCCGTCAACAGCTCCTTGCTGCACACCGAACTGACAGGTAACTAGCGAGAGGAGGCTTTCCTCTTGAACCAGAAACGTCTGCGTGCAGGCGTGATTTATAGCTTGAGTGCTTCTTTGAACACTTTAACCCATCCAGTTATTGAAAAAAAGGAATTCCTTAACAATTTTTGCCTCCACCTATTTTATGTGTGCTTTTGTGCAAAGATGAATATTGTATTTCGCAGCTACACTCTCAGAAAGTAAGTCGAGTTTGGAAATGAAACTGGGACACAATCAGTGATAGCAAATTACGAAATTCATATTAGTGCTGTCAAACGATTAATCGCGATCCAAAATAAAGGTTTTTGTTTAATAAATAAATGTAGTGTGTATATTTATGATGTGTGTATATATAGATACACGGTAACACTTTATAATAACTGCACTCTATGAATCATTAGGTAAGCATTAGTAAATAGTCAATTCATCCTTTATAAAGCGTTGTTCCAACATTAATAGGCATTAGTAAGCAGTTTATAAATACAGCTATAAATGTTTTGTTCTTGAGCATATCTATAATGTTTAATTATTGTATTTTCATACTTTATCAGTGGATTTATCATTTCTAAATTATTACGTTATTTACAAACTAGTTATTTAGGAGTTGTCAGTGGTTCATAAGATCATTTAGAAACTGCAAGTAAATGATTCATAAACTATTTAAATGTACATTTATAAATCTTATTATTTAGACACATGATAATAGTTTTTCAGTGTGTTAATAAATGCTTTATTAACACATATTCCTGCTGTAATTCATGATAAAGTCAGGTAGTTATAAAACATTTAGTAGTTGCCAGCCATCTATTTTTGTGAGCTCATCTAAAGTGAGGACTGTTTATACCTTGTAAAGCATTTACAAAGGAGATTTAAAGGCTCATTTATCTCCCAAACTGAAAAGTTAAACAAATACAACACAGAGGGATACAGAACACAGAAATATTTTTTCAAGATGCAAAAAATGAAACTCTACAACTGTACACTTGATAAAAAATGAAAAATAAACCTCTGCAATTTCATAGAAAAATAAAAAAAATAAAAATTCAAGTGTACAGTTATACAGTTTCTTTTTTCTTTTTCTTTTTTTTGCATCTTGAAATAAATATTTCTGTGTTCTGTATCCCTCTGTGTTTGTTTAACTTTTCAGTTTGGGAGATAAATGAGCCTTTAAATCTCCTTTGTAATAGATATGCTTATAAATCAAGAACAAGGCATTTATAGCTGTATTTATAAACTGCTTACTAATGACTATTAATGTTGAGACAGTGCTTTATAAAGAATGAACTGACAATTTGATAATGCTTACTTAATGATTCGTATCATGCAGCTATTATAAAGTCTTACCCAACTTTTATTTTGGATGTGATCAATTGCAATTAAGCGTTCGACAGCACTACTTCACATTAATACGCTGAACATTGCGCAAATCAGTCGAGTTTGAGCGCTATCAAAGCGTTAGGACGCTCGTCCTCCCTGCAGTTAGAGAATAATTTTCCGATGGATGGCTGAGCGTAGGTGAACTCATTACGCGCTCAGGCTGTGTGAGCTACGGAATCATGAGTTTGAGCTCAAGTGTTCGGCACTGAGCGCGCCAACGGGCTCTTTTTCTGCAGCCCAGATCCGGCTGCTAAATCTCCTTTGACAAATTGGACTCAGCAGTGTTGACAGCATTTAAATGCGCAAGCCTGGAGCAGCCGAGCACGGAAGCATATTTAATTCCTTTCCCTATGTTCTGCAACGGTCAGGGCAGGAGCGCAATATCTCTCCTCTGCTCTCCACTCGTCTTACATGTTAAAATCTGAGGTCTGTTAAGTGCCGAATGTGCCTCCCTGTTGAAATCACCCTAAATGCCAAGAGGAAATTACCGGAGCTATGCTCTATTTGTTCAGGCTTAACAGCTTACATTGAAAAGTTAGCAGGTACTCCAGAAGCTAACAAGGTCTCTGTCACTTTCTGGAGCATTCTGCTAAAGCCCAGTCAGTTTATGTTACTTTATAGGGGCAGTCGTAGCCTAATGGATAGAGAGTCGACTTGTAACCCGAAGGTCGCGGGTTCGAGTCTCAGGTCCGGCAGGAATTGTAGGTGGGGGCAGTGAATAACCAGCGCTCTCTCCACCTTCAATACCACGACTGAGGTGAGACCCTTGAGCAAGGCACCGAACCCCCAACTGCTCCGCCACAGCAATATGGCTGCCTACTGCTCCGGGTGTGTGTTCACGGTGTGTGTGTGTGTTCACTACTGTGTGTGTGCACTTGGATGGGTTAAATGCAGAGCACACTTCACTTTATTGAGCTGATATGTTTGTATGTGCCTATGATTGTTGTTCATAGTGTGCTGTCGGACACATACAAATCTTCAAAATATTTGAAGCAAAACTTGATTTATAATCATAATAATATCCCTTTTATCTATGAAAAGCTATATTGATAACAACATATTTGGTGGGAAAAACAATAGCACAAGCATGAGCAAGTATTTGATGATTTATGTAATATTGTGTGATATTACTTGTTTAGTTTACTTGTTTACTTTACAATATTCCATGTTTAAATGATATGAAATGCTAAAAAAAAATTGAATGATAAAATCACAAAAATCTGTATCATAGTTTAAAAATATGGTTAAAAATGATTCATTTTAACGTAAATTTAATTTAAAATTTACAGCATGTAAGCTAATTCTCAGTCTGTAAGTGAGCTCTTTATTTTTATCCATTTAGGCACCTGTTTGTCTGTTATTTATTTATTTATTTATTGTAAATAATGTTTTAAATAATAAAAATAAAGTGTCTGAGCTTGACCAGAAGATACTTCAGAAAGTCTGAAATAACCTCAAATAGAAACCCTTTTTTAAAGCTACAAAGGTATATTTGTTTAAGTTACAGCACTCAAAAGAAACTGTATAAAAGGAATGACCAATCATGCGTACGTTCAGATTTTTCTTTAATTTTACCCAAGTGATGTTGGATTAGTATGTTCAAAAAATCTTATTAGGTCCCTAATGCACCCCAGCTTGTGATTTAGTGCTGTATATTGACTGTTGAATCATTAATCACTGACTGGCTTTGGTTTCTTGCGGGTTTTGATTGGAGCGCTAGATGAGCATTGTGGAATTTCATCAATCTCTTGGAGAAGTGTGTGTGATGAGCAACTTTGAAAAGCAAAGATTTACTGCCATGATGAAATATCCCTTTGATTTGTGCTTTTCCATCTCTGCTGCTTCTCCAGTAATGTATTCCTCATCGTTTGCTCTTTCTGCCTCAGCCAAAAGCACTGTGAAGACTGTCAGCAATCCTTCATTAACCGAATTCGAGCTAACACGTAAGTTTCATTTAGCCATCTTTCTCATTTACGTCAGTCTGCTTTGAAGTCCAAAATATTCAAACTCCCTTTGGCAAAGTGTGTAATCCCTAATACTCTTCCTGTTCAGAGAACAAGGTTCTTCCTCTAATCCATCTACTCTGACCAGGAACATTTTGGCCCCGAGATATTCTCAAAGTGAATCCCATTGCGCACCGCCTCAGACCTGAGACTTGCATGTGCTCTCGGTCTCCCCTGTACCATCTCATCAATACTTTTCAAAGAGTTTGGAAAGAGTAATGCCATTCCTTTCCAAGATCACACCCAAACTGTTCTGTATCCACACTGATATGGAACAGTAGGTGGTTATCTCAGAGATGCTTTTGTTTCTACCCAGATGTTCCAATTCTTATCTGCTGTCTCAAAGCCAAGATGCGCCTTTCAAGCAACCTTATGGATCTTCTGTTTGTAATTTTGAATTCTCATCAGAGCTGCAGAAATACAGACGCTATGAAATTGTGATGACTGCCTACAACGTCATTGGCGAAAGCCCTCCAAGCGCTCCAGTAGAGGTGTTTGTTGGAGAAGCAGGTAAGCAATTGTGTCAAAATAAATATTAATTTATTAAAATAAATTATTTTTTAATTCTTAATTCATCAAAATAAATATTTTGTTTGCAATATAGTCCCACAAGCTGTTGCTATGTTTTGTTTTGTTTTTTGCAAGATTACATTGAAACTATATAGTGTATATAGTCCAATAGTTGCTATTTTGTTTTATCTAAGTTTATTTTTGTTAATATTATCTGTACACTGTAAGGCCATGTGATTCCATAATTGCTATTAATTAGTGCTGTCAAACAATTAATCGCGATTAATCGCATCCAAAATAAAAGTTTTTGTTTATATAATATATATGTGTGTGTACTGTTTATATTTATTATGTATATATAAATACACACACATACAGTATATATTTTGAAAATATTTACATGTATTTACATGTATATATTTATATTCATATAATTTATATTATTAATAAATATATTTAATATATAACATATTTTTCTGAAATATATACATGCATGTGTGTATTTATATATACATAATAAATATACACAGTACACACACATGTATTATGTAAACAAAAACTTTTCTTTTGGATGTGATTAATCGCGATTAATCGTTTGACAGCACTACTATAAATTCATAAAGACACTTTTGATGAAAAATATCAATGTAAATTTGATGTTGCGATTGCTGTGCATTTCTGGCATGAAAAAGTGGCTGTTTGTTGTTAAGAAATATCCAACTATTTCTTCATCAAAATATTTGAAGCAAAACATGTTCGAATAATATTGGTAATCATAATGATATCCATTTTTATCACAAGCTGTTGCTATTTTATTTTATTTTATAATTTTTTTTTTTTTTTTTGCAATATTACCTTGAAACTATATGGTGTATATAGTCCAACAGTTGCTATTTTGTTTTATTTTATTTTATTTTAGTTAATATTATCTATAAACTATAAGGCTATGTGATTCCATAACGGCTATAAATGCATAAAGGCCACGTACACACTGCAGTTAAATTCGGTTGTCAGTTCACCTTTTACTCCTTAATCGCGTTCTGTACACACATAATTCACTAAAATACGGGAGTGACAACCGCATACGACAACCGGAGTAACTCCCGAAAAAACAGGTAGTGACCGTGAAAGAAGTCTTAACCTTAGCACATTTTGACACGGAACTAGTTGCGCTCACGAGCCCTGTGGTAGTGTCATTGTTGCCAGATCTGCATAGAAAAAAAAACAACAAACAAGGACAAGCACAAAAAACACTAAAACACCCAAATGCTTTGTTTTACAACACATACAAAAAAAATTATGTATCTCATATCCGCAACAGACCACTTTATTAACTCCATAAAGTCTTTATGAGCTAAGACCAAACAGCATGCCTAAAAGCACTTGTACATATGAGGACATGGCAACACTGCAAGACAGCACTCTCTAAAGCAGCCTCCCGAACAGAAACAAAACACAGCACGTTTATCAGCGGTAGTTTAGTTAAAATCGACAGACAAAAAAAAGAGTCTTTAGCCGAAAGAAATGGCAGATACCAAATGGCTAAATTGTTATTCACTCCTGCAAGATGCCAAAATGTTGCTATGGTTACAAATACAAGAGTGACTGCTGTTCCGTACACACATGGAACGATAATTTACGGGACTCACTCCCTCATTTAAATGCGATTGTCACTCCTGAAACTTGCAAGGTGTATGTGGCCATAGACACTTGATGAAAAATGGTAATATCCAGTTCCAACAGGCCCCACACTTCATCCAGGCCATCCTTATTGTTGAGCCCTGGTGTGAAGGGGATTATAAGGTATCTTGTATTTTCAAAACCTGCACAGTTTGAGAACATAACTCAGTGGTCATGTCAAGGACTGTGTTTGTTTTTCTAATATAGAGCAGACTTTTGTCAAACCCAGACCAGTGTGCTTTTCTGGCTATCATCCGACCGGAGAAGCAGTTTAATGAGAGAGCAAATTCGCAGTAAAACATCTCTGCCGCTCCACCCTGACAGATGTGGTGATGACCACTGTCAATGGATGTTTCTTTTGTGATGGAGGCCTGTGCCGTAATGCTCTCCAGGAACCGGACAGCATGCACTCTGTCTCCAGTCCTTCAGGGAATAAGGCGTGACATGAGCTGACAGATATGAATTGTGTTCCCTTAGTGGAGTGGCATGAAGAGGGAACATAAAGACAGAGGCCAGAGCTATAGTGGGCTTCTGCCTAATGTGACAGAAACACAAACCCACCTAAAGGACTGGGTTTGAATCAATTTCTAGACTTGGATCTATTTTTGGATCAATTAGCTTTGTTATAACTGTCTGATGCAATCTTGATTAGTACTGAAATGTAGTTTCAGGTATCTGAGAGTGGTTTGGAAGACATTTGGCTTCAAAACAACCACTTTAAAATAAACCAAACTCAAATTCAAAATGAATTGTGGACACTTCACTTACCTTATTTTCACTTTTGTGTGAATCTAAATATGAACTAACAATATGGCTATTACAGATTACCTTACAAAGTGCTGCTTATTCAGTTTTTTTATGCAAATGACAGAATGAGATATTACATATAGAACACATCAGTTTAAAAAAAATACATGTATGCTAATTATTAATCATTTACAATACTGAAGTTTATTATTATTATTATTCACCCCTATAATATGAAATGTATCATAATAAGTATTTTTCTAATTCGTTATTGTTGTTGTTATTAATAACAACTACAAATATAAAGATGTCTGATATGATTATTATACAGTTATGATACAGTACATATTTTATTGAATGTATTTAATATTTCTAGGGGTGACCCTGAATAGTCGACGATTCGATGCTTCGATAGGAGGAGCCTGATTCGACTCCCAATCTCACAGTCAAATATTCGCGGGGTGTTATGATCGTCCCATTTTGGCTATATGGGGTGCTCAAATGTCTGATTTCACACAGAACTACCGGTTTTCTCCCAATAAGTTAATTTACAGCCCACTAAGATAATGCTGTAAATAAGAATCTGAAAAGAAAGAAGCTTTAAATAAATATTTTAATGTGCGTGAATAAACCCCCCCCATAGATTTAAGTTTCACTTTCCATAATCCGACAGAAGCATCTTGGCGGCTGGGACTTAAATCTTTAACAAGATTCAAACTGACACAGGCAGAGTGAAAGACTGGATTTTTTCGATCAGATAGGGTACAAGTGATTTCAGAACATTTCAGCCGCTTTATACGTGTATATATTATTTATCTTGTATAAGATGCATTTGGTTGAGCTGCGCTGCAGTAAAGCGCTTCATAGCGCGCAGAGCGAGCAGGGCAAACAACAATGCAGAATATTAATAACTATGACTAGGTCTGTCATATACATAACATTATAATGAGTACACTATTATAATAAAACGCTGTGAATTTTTAGAGTTTAGTTGCCATGTTTCTGCTCGTTGTTGTGTTCAGAATGCGTCCTCAAAAGGAGTTCATTCAGAGCCGCGCAGACACGTTCATGTGCATTCATTCGGGACATTTTGTGCAGATAGCCTATAAGTCGTAATATTAACGTTATGTTCTATAAATACCGAAGGGTATTCTATATTTGATAAATGATGAGTTAAATCCCATTGATTTAAAAACCTGCTCTCAAATGCTTCATTCAACTGGTCAACTTGAGCGCGCAGCTCAAAACAGAAATGCAGAACATTAATAACTTCTGTCATATACATAACGTTATAATGAGAGCACTGTTGGAAAAAATGTTGTGAATTCTTAGGGTTTCGCTGACGTTTAATATTAACTATCTTTTAATCAAAACATAAAACATTATTTTTTGTATCTGCGAGGTGTCGGTTACAGATTTTCCCTGTGTGTTAACGTCAGTAATTATGACTGTCGAATGTCTGACTTGACTCTTGGTAATGTATTTTGGCCCCGCCCCCAAACATATGATTCGACTATCAGTCGACTATCGCAAGATTTGAAAATTCAGATTCGACTGTGAAAATCCTTAGAAAATCCAGATTTTATATTTTAGTGGTCTGAGTTAAAAAAGCAGAGTGAATGGAAAGTGAAATTAAACTCTAGTAGACTAAAAAGAGATTTGGGACTACTTGCTGTGAATGCATTAAAAAAGACAAAAATAATGTTTTTTCAGTCTCTTCACTTTTTGATCCAATATGAGTTTGGTTCTTTTAAAGAGGACTTTAGGATGATGTGCTAAGAGGACCACATGGATCTGGAGTGCTTGGAGATATGAAAAGATGGCTGAATAAAGAGTGTGCTCATAGATTAGTTTGCTGTTTCAAGATGTACTGAAGGCTGGTTTAGCTCTCTGTTCTTCCCTACCTTACAATCAGGCTCCTGCCAGCTAGCTTGTACTGCTGAATTGTAAAGTGCTTTTCAATTTGAGTTCAAGTTGTTTTGTTACTAAAAACAGTCATATTTTTTTGGTATATTTATTGACTTGAATAATATCCAGCTGCCTGGCTGAAGAGCCGAGCATTTCGTCTAATGAGCTGCCAAAAGAGGAAGCCCGGATATGACATTCCAGCTATTCCACGGAAAACTGATAATTGTTGTCCTGTTTTATTGGGTACACCACAAAAGAAAGGATTTTTATCACCTACACAGCCCGAAATCTATATTCACGCGGGGCATCTCATATGATCAATGAAAGGGCCTTTAGTGGAAAAACAATCCTCCCACTGCTAGCAAAAAGATGCATTACGTCCGCATTTCAGACATGTATGCTTAAAAGTATCGAACGCAGGCAAATTGCTACAAATGCGAACTGTCGTTTTTGCTGTTTAATTCCACTCCAGCCGTGCTAACAGGCTGACACTGCACAGACAGGATGTTGTCAAGGCTCTTGCTCGCTGCACAGTTTTGCATTTCGCCCAATCATTGCCAAGAGTATTTATGGAATTCTAAGTAGCATTTCTGTAGTAGCGCCACAGTATTAATAAAAGCAGTCGTGGTGAGAGTTTTGGCAGGATAGGGTGTGTGCGTGCATGGTTTTTTTTTTTTTTTTTTTTTTACCTCTTTCACCTCTTTGCAGCATTTTGGGCCTCCTCTCATAAGGGGTTTAATGAAGCAGTAAATATGAATCTGTCATAAAGAACTCAAGCAGCTGGCGGAGCAGGCAGGGTTATCAACATCAGGTTATTAACAGCATCATTAGAAGGGGCCAGGCGTGGAGATTACTCCCAGCAGCAGGAGGGGTACAGCCAAACAAACAAATGAATTTCCCTCTGATTAACGTCAGGTTGGCTACATCTGAAGATACTCTGAAAGGGATCAGAGAGATGTAGGCTGGGAAAGAGAGGCGGAGAGCGGGCGTGAAGGGTGCTTTGCCCTTAAAGCGTCTGCCATCCCAACGGCTTTCCTCAGGGTTGCCAAGTCTGTCTTTTCCACAGAACTGGGTTACTTTTAAACTGTTGCCACAGTTTGATTTTTTTTTTTTTTATACTGCTGGTTAAAACTTTGATATGTTGCATTAATTGCTTATCTTTAAATATTTCCTCTTTAAAGGTCTTAGATGGTTTACACTGGTGTCAAAGCCTTTTTAGCTGATTTTAGCTGATGATATATATATATATATATATATATATATATATATATGTATATATGTATATGTGTGTGTGTGTGTGTGTGTGTGTGTGTATATGCAGTGGTGTTCTGATTTTTTTTAATTAGTTTTTATTTCTATTTATATTGTCCCAGTCACATTTTCTTGTTACTTAAGTCAAGTCAAGTCGAGCTTTATTGTCATTCTGCTACATGTGTGGACATATAGTGGAACGAAATGTCGTGTCTCGCAGGACCATGGTTCTACATACTAGTTAAACCTAAGATAAACATATAACAATGCAAGTATAGGAAAAACAATAGAGCTATACAACAGTTAACTATCTGACTATACATATACTAAAAATACTATAACTGCTATACCTAGTTGACCACACATACACAAACTGAGACTGTACAAAAACTTTACATAAATACTGTACATGAAATTGTGCGAAAGAGATATATGTACATGAAATTGTGCAGAAAATATATATTTTGTACATTAAATTATTGTGCAGAAGAGAGATTTTGTGGGAGACAGTGCATAGTGCAAAAAGATTTTGTAGTGCAGTGCTCAAGTAAACGTATTATTTTGTAGTGCAATGTTCAAGTTGACATATTTTCTTAAGAGTCTTTGTGGCAGGGAGTGTTTGTAGAAAGTGTCTAGTGTGCATATAGTGGGATGAGTGCGTTACTACAGGTGGTTTGTATAGCCCACTCACCTGTGTGTAGCACAGAATAAAAATCTTACACTACCAGAATAAAAATCTATATTGTATTTTTACACTAGCAATGTAATTAATATAATTTATTAATATCATTAGTAAATATGAATCTGTCATAAAGAACTCAAGCAGCTGGCAGAGCAGGCATATTCCATTTATCATTTATTAAAACCAAGTATAAGCATTTTACATTTATTCCAAAATAATAACTCAAGGCAATAACAATTTACAAAAATATATTCTGTTTAAACAATTATATATTTTATTTATGAACTGGTGTTCAGTTGTTCTTTTTCATAATAAACTTATTTTCAGATCATCAGTCATCAAAGATTTTGACGACGCAGTGGTGATATATAAGTGTGTGAGTTGTTTACTTACTTTTTTAAACTGGTCTTCCCATTTACACCATCATATTGTTCTTTCAGACTGATTCACGAATGCAGAACGCACACGAACACAAGAGGCGGGATTTATCGTATGAACCAATCATAGCCGATCATAACCAGTCACTCTCATGTGACTTTCCCCATTCATTCTCAATTACCCCCCACCAAACTCACCGCACGCATTTAGGGGGTCTGTTAAAACTCAGAGGGCTCAGGGAAGGCAAGAGAGATGCAAGAGAGATGAGAACAAATGATTTATACACTTTTTATTTAATATTTTGTAATATTTGTGTTGTTTTTTTTTACTATTAATTTTTTTCTCATCCAATTTTTTGAAGAGACACTGCCTCCCTTGTCTATTTGGAGGGACACTGCCTCCCTTGCTTATTTGGAGGAAACACCCCTGATATATATATATATATAATATAATGTGTGTGTATATATGTGTAATATACTTATGCACTTTTCCAAACTTTTTTAGTATAACTAGTGAGAGTTGTGAGTTCACACTGAAAAATCCAGCAAGAAAAAGTACAGTTATTTAACTGAAAATATGACGTGTTGAATGTTGAACACTCAACTGTAGTGGCTTTCTTTGCATAGCCAAAGGGGGAGGGCTATCAGGCTCCAATGCTGGATGAAAGTGACCTTTTAGACCTCATTCGCTAGATGTTTGTGTACACAGTGCATAGAATAGGAGCATAGTGTATAGTACATCATTTGGGACACAACTGTTGTGAATCCAGTGAACCTGATGTGAGAAGTGTTGTGTGGCATATGGAGTCGTCATCTACATGTAGATCTCACTTGAAATGTTGGGTTTCAGTTAGGATGCTTCCTGTGTAGACAGCAATAAATGAAATGCCAAAAGAACATACAATAATAAACCTTTGTTTTTATCAAATCATGACACCACATAAAATATAAAAAGTTGTAATAATTTATCCAGTTTAATAAAATACCTAGATACACCTTCATTGCATCGTTGTCGCACAATCACAGCAGTGAGTCTGTGACCCATAGACATCACCAGACTCTTGGTCTCATCCTTTGAAATACTTTTCCCAGCCTTTAATGCAGCCAATTCCAATTGTTGCTTGTTTTGGGGAGTTTCTGCCTTTACTCTCCTCTTCAGCTGGTGAAATTCATGTTCAATCGGATTTAAATCTGGAGATTGACTTGGGTAATCTAAGACTTTCCATTTCTTTGCCCTTATAAATTCCTTGACTGAACTGGCAGGGTGTTTTGGGTCATTGTCCTGATGCAATATGAAGCACTTCTCAGTGAATCTGGTGGCATTTTCTTGAATATTGGTAGGCAAGATGGTTTTGTACCCTTCCAAATTCATTCTGCTACTGTCATCATACATTAAGTCATCAGTAAAGTTGAGAGGGCCTGTTCCAGAGGCAGCCATACATGCCCATGCCATGACACCACCTCCACCATGCTTTACAGATGAGGCTGTATGCTTGGGATCTTTTGCAGTTCCCTTTTTTTCTCCACATTTTTGCTTTCCCATCACTTAGATAAAGGTTCATCTTTGTCTCATCAGTCCATAAATATAGTTCCAAAACTCTTCTGGCTCACCTTTGTGCTTTTTTGCAAACTCTAATCTTGCCTTTCTATTTTTGGTGCTGGTCAGAGGTTTGCATCTTGCTGTGTAGCATCTGTAATTCTGTGTCAAAGTCTCCTGAGGACAGTAGATTGTCAGAGCATCACCCCAGCTTTCTGGAAGTTGTTGGTGATTTTACAGACATGTCTTTTAGGGTTAATTTTCACAGCTTTTATGATTTGTCTGTCATCAACTACTGTTGTTTTCTCAGCCGATCAGGTCGTTGTTGGTTGCTGGTGTCACTGGTGGTTTCCAAACTCTTGATTTCTCCATCCCCTTTGTTTTTGCTATAGCTCTAATTGACTTCCTCTTTTCTTTTAGCATCCAAATTGCTAAAAGCTAAATTGCTAAATTCATCATCAAATGCAAGATTCAGAATGCAGAAGTAATGGATATAACTGATACGACACATTCCCTGCTTTTAATATCTGAAGAATGAATGCAACAGGACACAGCTGATCACTTAGAATGATCTGTGAGGCAACTGTTCCAATACTTATGCTCACATCAGATAGGGGGATGAAACTCTAAAAGTGCTGAACTTCTTAGCTGGTAAAACATCTGTGTGTTGAATCACCCAATAATAAAATGTGACATTGTGTAGTTTTGTCTCATATTCATCTTTTAATCATATTTGTAAATGTCTTGACTCCACAGCCAACAGAGCAATTTTGTCTTTACTGTTCCAATACTTTTGGAGGGCACTGTAAACTCAACTTTCAAGCGCCTAAAATAGACGAGCTGTCAAGCTCCCGGAGTTAGCTCTGCTTTCAGGTTTGGTCTTATTAAATTCACTCTTTTTTTGATTATTGCTGTCTGGGGTAGCTGCATCTGTTGCTATGATTTATGACGGATGGGGATTATGTATTCCTCGTCCCTTTAATGAATGACATTTAACAGAGACACAACAGAGGGCGGCAGCCACGCTGGAGTCAGTGTTCATCTGATATTACTTTTCAACTAGTACCAGCTCTCGTTCAGAAACTGATGTTTCTACTTTGCGTGTACACTGACTTTTTTTGGATAGTTCTTCCAAAAATTAAAATTCTGTCATTTATTCAACCTCAACTTGTTCCAAATCTGTATTTTTTTTTTTTTTTTCTTCTGTTGAACACAAAAGAAGATATTTTGAATAATGTTGGTAACCAAACAGTTGACAGTAGCCATTGACTTCCATAGTATTAAAAATATACTATGGCTACCGTCAACTATTTGGTTGCCAACATTATTCAAAATATCTTCTTTTGTGTTCATCAGAAGTAAGAATGTCATACAGGTTTAGAACAAGTGGAAACATGTGGAATGGTTCCAAATTGGACACCGGCACCAAAGCAGCATGAGTGCATCTAATTTTTCAGGGCACAGTTGATGTCTTGTGTAGTGGTTAGCTGGAAGAATTGAGTGTGATGTATTTACAGTATCTCCTCTGCTCTTTCGTAGCTCCCTCCGTGGCTCCTCAGAACATCCAGATCAACACTTTGTCATCCACACAGCTGGAGGTGCAGTGGGAGCCGCCCCCTGCCGAGACCCAAAATGGCATTATTCAGGGATATAAGGTGACACCCCCAAACCACCCACCTCGTCCAGCCTCTCTCATACTCTTATTATCCGTCCTCTTTTTTTCCACCGCCCCTCAGCCTCTACTGTCATTTCAAGCTGTCTAGAGTGGAAGAATATCTACAATCTGTTTCTTTTGTCTTTTTTTTTTCTTATATTCTCCACAGATTTTACTGCGTTAGATAATGGTGCCAGACAGTATGTTTTAAAGAACTGCCCATTTGGGTCATGAAATAAAGATCATGGGTGAGGGTTAAGTGAATATCTGCTGAAATATGCATGAAATTGATATATAAAAATGTCCTGGCAGTAATATGGCAGATTCATGTTAATACAGAGATCCCTGTTGTTTCATTGAATACTTCCGTTCTGCATGATCAGTGAAGACTATAAGCCCTCTGCACATTTCATTTGTTCTTTAAAGGGTTTGTATGACCATTTGTGTAATATAACTATAGTGGATTGAACAAGTTAGATTATAAAACAGATTATTGTGCTGAATGCTGATTGGCCAATACAGCATTCCAGATGTGCCAAAATATACAATATAGTAACATCCATCCAACCATCCATAGTAACCGCTATGACAAAAAAAACTTTTCTCTGTATTAGTTGGCAGCTCACGTAGAGTCCAACTATTTAGCTGTAACCTGATTTACATTTTTGAGTAGTTCAGCCATGAAACGCTACTTTTGTTCTAATTGGTCCATTAAATTCAATGTATCCAGCCAATCAGATTCATGTACTCATTACCATTTACCTATATAAACGGGATGTATTCAGTGAATGCTAGGTCTGTGTGCTATGCGTGTTCTCATCTTATCCCACCACCTCCCCAGCACCACCTGTCTAGATCTGCTACAGGAAATCTTTCTCTCTCTAGCAGCAGCAGGGTGTTTGCTTTTAATTTTATGATCCAAGCATTTAGCAGAAGCAAGTCAGTTTGTCTTATTCAGTCTTTTTGTTGCCTGTAGATTCTTTACTGGGAGATGGACAATCAGAATGAAACAGAGAGAGTTAAGATTCTCTTCCGGCCTGAAACCAACATGAGGCTGAAAAACCTGACCAGCTACACATACTATATGGTCAAGCTGTCCGCCTTCAATGCTGCTGGAGACGGTCCCTTCAGTGAGCCCAGGAGGGGGCGCACTCTTCAGGCAGGTGAGCATCTGCACAAATCATCCTAACGGCCATTAAACTCCCATTCACAACTGATCACAGAGGCCTCCTCTGACCTGAGCACAAACCGTTACACCTTTTAAGGCTAAACTATAAATCTGACCACAGACAGTGCGCCAAGGGCAACACGTCCACTTCCATATTGTGTTCTTCTCCATGCATGAAAACCAGGTCGACACCTGATCATATTTTTGAGCATACTACGTTATATCATTGTTGCATCATTCACATTAGCAATTCATGTGTTCTGCATTAAATCATTCACTCTATAAATGTTGTCGGAATGAATTACGCACAAGCAGGGAATGATTTGACCTCAGGCTCCACCTCACTGAAATTACAGGGAGGGGCTTGTTACCCACGAGTCACCTAAAAAAAGCAATTTGAGAATTATTCAAATGGTCTTGATGTGACCTCATTTGTTCAAACAGTGGAAACTCACCACCTCTACCTCTCTTTGACATTTCCTAAAGCAACGAGCTGCATTTGTGTAAGAGAACAGCACTGTAAAATCACTGAGAGAGTGGGAGATAGTCACTTTTATAGGTTTGTTTTTATTTAACATATTACATCAGACTCTAAAATTGGATTGGATGTGCCACATTCAAAGCAGTTGTAAAATAGGCAATATACTCACACCTGTGACACATATTAAATTTTATATTAATATGCTTTTTAGTAAGTTGCTATGATGCTTAGCAACTGTAAAAAAAAAATTGTTAAATTTAAAACCTTACCTAAAAACTTTCAATTTATTAATACTAAAATTAATATTATTTATTAAACATTCACAGAATTAAACTTCTAACTTATTAAAATAAAAACTACTGAATTTTTTTTAAAGATTATTTGCTGCAAAATGTTGACAAAAGTGCACTTTTTTGACAACTTAATTATTTAAGCTCTCATTATTTAAACTTTGAAAATTCATGAAATGGTCTGAAATTGAGCAGAAGTTATTGTGATAAGTTAAATGGAAGGAAGCATGTTTTAAGTTACGAACAAAACAAAATTATTAGAGTCATTTGTCATATTGCTGTTTTGGACAAGCAATAAGCCTCTTTCCTTTAAAATATTTTTCAATAATTCAATGATCCATCAAGAGAGAAAGTGTGCTTTCCATAGATATCTAAAGTCATTTTAGTTTGTTCATTTTATCTTATTGTTTTTCATATTTGCTTAGCCAATTTCTTAGTTTTTTTCCGGATCTTGTGTATACAATGCGGCTCTTTGAAACAAATTAATTTGATTTATAATACGAAACCGTAATGTGGTCAAGATCTTCATGTGGTTACGTTATGCATAAGAACACCGTATAATCATGGTAAAAACCCCGGTTGATGGCTTATTGTTTTAACGTAATCTGTATTTGTTGCATTGATCAAACTACACTGTTCTCACAGCCCCCAGCGCTCCCAGCTTCATCAGTTTCTCCGAGGTGACCAGCAGCACTCTGAACGTGTCTTGGGGTTTCCCGCTGTCCCCCAACGGTGTGGTTGAAGGCTATAGGGTGGTATATGAGCCCAGCGCTCCTATTCAAGGTCTGCATGTTTTCAGTGTATCAGACTCTCTCATAATGTTCTGGTTCGAACAGTGGATTTTTTTAACATCGCTAGTAGTGTTTTGATGTTGTTTTGATGTTTGATGATGATGTGATGAGTTGTTTATATAAAACTCATTTTCTTGTTATTGTTTCCATGGCTCTGTGTTGAGTTTCCTCAAAGCCAGAAGAAGACAATGGCTGACTTTAATAATATTTCTTAATGTCAACATAGTTTATCGTGCATAACTGGAGTAATTGATTTTGACTCGCTGTTCCTTGGTAGGAAGATGCTGTTGCATTGTAATGTTTGTCAGTTCTTGTACGGTAGTGTGTAATTGTGCTGTCTTGTGTGTGTGTGTGTGTGTGTGTGTGTGTGTGTGTGTGTGTGTATGTGCACATTAGGTGTGACTAAAGTGGTAACGGTGGATATCCGTGGCAGCTGGCAGCGCTGGCTGAAGGTGCGTGACCTGACCAAGGGTGTGACCTATTGCTTCCGTGTGCAGGCCAAGACTATTGCCTACGGGCCTGAGGCAGAGGCCAACATCACAGCAGGTCCTGTCAAAGGTGAGCTACACAACCACAACCAAGCAAACACACCAACAAAAACAGATCAGCAAACCTCTCAGGGTCACTGAGCACAGCTTACATTCCCCACTCCTCAGCGAGAGGTGTCAGAAATCCAGGCTGTGAAAAAACACCTGCGTGGATCAATATCTCACAGTGGTGTATGTGTCACTCGCAAGGGTCAGATTGCTCGCCTGTTCTTCTCAATTCACTGCACACTCTCCTCTCGGTTTAGGGTCTCCTGGATCTCCTGTAGAAATGTCAATCACAAAGACAGGATCCATGCTCAACATCCATTGGACACCAGGAGATACAGGAGCAGGACATGTGACTGGCTATGTGATTGAAGCACGCCCATCAGGTACATCAATCAAAACATGCTATTAATATATTCACTTTTTTATTGAACATTCACTATAAATATTTCAAATATTTCATTTTAAAATCGAAAACTTCAATTTAAAGCAGAAATTAAACATGTAAGGAAAATCAAAGTAGTGCCAAAGTTCTTTGCACTTTTTCAACCTCCAACCACCACCATCAACCACCAAGTTGAAACCTCTAAAAACCTCTGAAATCTCAGTAATCTGAAGTAAAATAAAGGTTACACTTTATTTTAAGGTGTCCTTGTTACAGTGTAATTATACATTTAAGTAGTGAGTAATATGAATTAACTACATGTACTTACTATAGGGTTAGGGATAGGATTAGGGTTTGGCTTTGGGTTATTTGCATGTAATTATGCATTTATAATTGCTATTATAACAGTAAGTACATGTGACGTGTAACAAGGACACCGAAAATTAATCTACCGAATTAATCTACCGAAAAATTTTTACCAGCCATCTGTATTTTATTTTTTATTTATTTAATTAATTAATTTATTAATTCATTTTTGCATATTTGTACAATGAAGGTCATTGTATCATTCAGTGCATCATTTACAATTCCATGTATTTCCATTTTGGTGGTTTACGTGTCGCCACATGTTATAGAGAAATGGTTATAGAGAAAAAAATGTAGGCATCATAGATGAGCCTCAGATTTTTTTTTCACTGAGATAAAAAGTGCTAGAAGATCACTGCAAGGTTTTTTTTTTTGTTTGTTTGTTTTTTCAGTTCAAACCATGTAATGGTGCAGTTCCTAGAAAAGTTATCAGCCACAACTAATTTCTACTCACATCTGACACTTGACGAGTGTTAATTTAGGAGTCTGAATGTTGGTCTGAAATAATCTACTGAACATTTACTTGCCATTGTTACTGGGATACTTTGGTATAACTGCCCTTTCCATGTCAATATGGTTTCATTCACATTGAACATCATTGCTTGTCTGGCAATGAAACAGCTGCTAGCTGCTCTCTTGATGTCAGCATCTGCTAAGTGAAATGGGACACAATAATGAACTTAGTGCTGCCAAGTGCATGATGACATTTTCACTGGAAGTGACCTTGCTCTCCGCAGATGAAGGGATGTGGGATACGTTTGTGCGCCACTTGCCTCCCACCAGCACCTCTCACTCAGTGAGTCTAGACCGCCTACGGCAGGGTATCAGCTACCAGTTCAGAGTTCTGGCTGTCAACGAGTTTGGCTATGGCGAGCCGAGTGCACCCTCTGCTGCCATGTCAGGTAATTACACTCTCCTTATGGCCTCCTGTACTGAGATGAGTCATCAAAGAGATTTTGACAGGGTGTTGCATCAGTTACTGTTGGTATTATTTAGCTCTAATGTGACTTTTACACCCACATGAACTGTTTGTACCATGTCCTTCTGGAAAAGCTCCACTTTCTTGGCTGACAAGTCTTAATGAAGCTTTCAGACATGTTTCGTAAACTTTGACTCACGTTTCCGCTAAAATTCGGTAGGATAAATTAAAATACACAAGTTAACTAATTGTAGACATTTACTTAAGAGTATATGGGTATAAAATGAATATGTGTTGCTCAGATGAGGAGTGATTGAGTTTATATTGAGTTCTCTGATTTGATTTCACACTTAATCTTGGCACAATTTGAGAAATCCTGGAAATCTTAATCTTTTTGAAAGAAGACATATGAGATTACAGGAGAACAATGTGACGACTTCTCCCAGTGTTCTCCATTTAAGCTCATTGCTGTCTATGAAAATCTGTTGAGAAAGCTATCACACTGCCAAAAAAAATAAATAAATAAAAAATGTATCGTCTTTCATTGTGTTTAAACATTAAATCAATCTTAAATCAAGATACATTTATTTGATAAGCAAAAAATCTAAAAGTAAGTTTATGCTTTAAAACAAGAAAAGAAATCTACCAATTGTGTTCACTGCTGTGTGTGTGTTCACTGCTGTGTGTGTGTGTTCATTGCTGTGTGTGTGCACTTTGGATGGGATAAATGCAGAGCACTAATTCCGAGTATGGGTTACCATACTTGGCCACATCACTTTCTTTACTTACATTTCACTTTCAGTTGGATAAGGTAAATGAACGTTAAAGGAATAGTTCACCCAAAAATGAAAATTTGCAGAAAATGTATTCACAAAAATACATGCAATGTATTCATCCAAAATGTAGGTTTCTTCAGCGGAACAAATTTAGGGAAATTTAGCTGCTAAATTTGCTAAACACTAAATTTCCCTATATCTATTCAAAATGAATAAACAAAGTCATCTACATCTTGGATGGCCTTTTTTTCTTTTTCTTTTTTTTTCTTTTTTTTGGATGACCTGTTTAATTCAAACTTTTTTTTCTTCCCCCATTAGCTGTTTTTTTTTTTTTTTTTTTTTTTTTTTATTGTGATATTTTTTCTGAAAACAAGACTTAATATCATAATTCATCTTATTTTCCGGGTATTGTTAATGTATAGTTTCTTGATGGTAGATGTCTGTACTGGAAAATAAGACAGAAATACTGAGTACTGATTTTTATTGGTTTTTTGTAGTGCATCTGTGAGTTAGAAGTGTGGCTGTTCTCTTTTTCTCTTATAAATGTTTACTCATTGAGATTGCCTTGTTTTCATGTATTTTCCTGTGGTTGAGCAACCACATCCCAAATTTGTAACACATGGACTCTGAACTACCAGTCTGCTCCCTTATCACAGATAATACGACCAATTTCTGTCTCTTTGCTGTATAAGGAAAGTTAATAAATGTAACTGGGTTCATCTAGAGGCCAGTGCCTTAAAAGGAACCTGAAACTAGATTTATTTATTGAACAAATATAGTGAAGACCTTTGTATCTCCTGAATATTACAGCTGAGTAATAATCACTGAAACGGTTTTGAGATGTTTACTTGGTCTCATGACTGAGGCTGTCATATGATTAGTTTGTTGTTTATAACAACAGCTAAACAACGTGGTTTTTATTTGTGATATTATAAACTAAGTCAAGATTCATTGTGGTGTTTCATTCTGGCTTTAACCTTGACAAGAGTGCGTCAGTGACAAAGCATGGATTTGAAAGCAAGATTTCAATGATACCCTTTAAAGTTATACAAAGAAAAAAATGAAGCTGTCAAAGACTAGAGCTTTCTTCTCCGTCTCACTCAGTCTTTCTCTTTGGCCATAGGCTAGTGCTTTCAAGAAAAACTGCCATGTTGCCTCAGCAAGTAATTAATGCAGTGTGGTGCAAGTCCTAGAGGCCTGTTTGTAAATGAAAAGCAAAGTATGTTATCAACATGTCACATCATGGGACTGAAATATTCATACCACAGGCATGCTTCAATCTGTCTGTGAGCTGATGTCACTGCAGCTCAGTATTGCTGTGAGAGCAGTCCATCAGCGGCTGTCACATATGACTGGAGAGTTCTGGCACATTTAGGCCATGCTCTCCTTTGCTCTAGAGCACTAGAGATGAGCAGATAACGATGAGGGGCAATAAACATGCATCACTGCTGCTCTAAATATGGTAGACGATCACTGCTGCTTCTCTCAAGTAAGAAAACATCTTCCTAAGTTGGGGACTATCACTATTAATATTAAATTAAATTTTAGTAATATAAAGGATTGTCAATTACTTTTCTAACGCCCTGTTTACACCTGGTATTAAGATGCATTTTTAGTTATCCGATTACAAGAGGTCAACCAAGACGCATTACTGTTTACACCTGGTCTTAACATGTGTTTTAAACAGTGGTTTTCAAACCCTGGGTCCCAAAAAACGAGACCAGGAACAAAACAAAATAATAACAAAATAAACAATAAAATGAAAGTATGCGGTAGCCTTACAGCAGACTCCAGTGTATATCTGTCTCTCTGTGTTTGCGCTCTGGACAGCATCAAAGGTTTCTATTTACAATGTGTTTTTGCAACGTTAAACATAGTAGAAAATAGATGTATGTGTTGATTTCTTGAATGCAGTGGCCAAACAGTTTTAGTTCAGAATCCACTCACCACTCAAAACGCTGGCATTTTTGTTAAGTCCTGAGTTCTGCAAGCTAATCCTCTCATTATAATAAACAAAGTGTAGAAGCAATGTAAATAAAAGATTTATTGCACAGTGTAGAGAGAATCATTGATTATATTTTCTGAGATTGCGAAATTTTAGGAATTTTCTGAGATTGATAAACTGAAATCAGTGACAGCTCTTCAGTGATTATTTAGGGAGTGCTCTTTGCGTGCTTTCTTGGCTGTATAATCCATTCAGAATTTTAAAAAAAATTTTGTTTTTGGTCAGAGCCGATAGCCTTGTGATTAGCGTGCCGACATACAGTGCCGTTGAGCTACGGGTGTCCCAAGTTTGAATCCCGGTTTGAGTTCCTCTACAGATTCCGCCCCCTTCTCTCTCTTTCTCTCTCTCTCTCCCGCTTCGTTTCCTGTCAGCTCTTCACTGTTCTATTGTAATAAAGGCAAAAATGCCACTTGTGATTTATACTGTATGTATGTGTGTATGTGTATATATATATATATATATATATATATGTATATGTGCATCTCAATAAATTAGAATGATGAGTCAAAATCATCAAAATTAAAAGAACCAAAGACTTAAAGTACTTCAGTCTGTGTGCATTGGATTTATTTAATACACGAGTTTCACAATTTGAGTTGAATTACTGAAATAAATGAACTTTTCCACGACATTCTAATTTATTGAGATGCACCTGTATATACAGGTGTAACGTGGCAAACGAGACGGGAGATGTGCGGATCCATGTGCAAAGCTTTTAGACAGAGACGTGGTCCTAAACACAGGCAGGGTCGAACAACGGCAAACAGGTATGGCATAGGCAAGACACAGAGTAATCCTAGGACAAGCGTGGGTCGACGATTGGCGAACAATATCCAACAGGGTAAGGCA
The DNA here is from genome assembly GCA_039654775.1 of Spinibarbus caldwelli. Classification (NCBI taxonomy): domain Eukaryota; kingdom Metazoa; phylum Chordata; class Actinopteri; order Cypriniformes; family Cyprinidae; genus Spinibarbus; species Spinibarbus caldwelli. The sequence goes on from CM077218.1 coordinate 33,416,864, forward strand.
GAGAGATAATCCAAAAACAAGAGCAATAGTCCAGGTGAGATGTAAACCTAGTCCGAAACAGCAAGCAAAGGGTTAATCCAAGTTACACAGGCAGAAGATCAAGAAACGAATGACTCAGGCAATAAACTAGATAAACTAGACTTAGACTAAACACGGAAGGGCTCCGTAATTTCCCTATCACTGGAAGAGAGATATACATGCAAGACAATACTCGGCGATCATAACGAGGAAGTCCAGGGCTTATAAAGCGTGTCTCATTGGTTACAGCTGTGGGTGCAGTTAGTGCAGTGGATGATGGGAAATGTAGTCCAGGGTATAGTGCAACAGTCAGTGTAGTGTGAGAGTCAGTATGATGGACGGGTGACCTCTGGTGGAGAGTGAACGGAAGGGCAGGCACAGGATTCGTAACAACAGGTGCATCTCAAAAAATTTGAATATCGTGAAAAAGGTCTTTATTTTTGTAACTTATTTCAAAAAGTGAAACTTTCATATATTCTAGATTCATTACTTGTAAAGTAAACATTTCAAAAGTTTTTTTGTTTTGTTTTGTTTTTTGATGATTAGAGCATACAGCTCATGAAAGTCAAAAATCAAATATCTCAAAATATTAGAATATTTACATTTGAGTTTCAATAAATGACCATCTCTACAGTATAAATTCCAGGTATCTCTTGTTCTTTGAAACCACAATAATGGGGAAGACTGCTGACTTGGCAATGGTCCAGAAGACAATCATTGACACCCTCAACAAAGAGTGTAAGTCACAGAAGGTCATTACTGAAAGGGGTGGCTGTTCACAGAGTGCTGTATCAAAGCATATTAAATGCAAAGTTGACTGGAAAGAAGAAATTGGGTAGGAAAAGGTGCACAAGCAACAGGGATGACCGCAAGCTTGAGAATACTGTCAAGCAAAGCCGATTCAAACACTTGGGTGAGTTCCACAAAGGAGTGGACTGAAGCTGGAGTCAGTGCATCAAGAGTCACCATGCTCAGACGTCTTCACGAAAAGGGCTACCAAGCCACTTCTGAATCAGAAACAACGTCAGAAGCACTTTACCTGGGCTAAGGAGAAAAAGAACTGGACTGTTGCTCAGCAGTCCAAAGTCCTCTTTTCAGATAAAAGTAAATTTTGCTTTTCATTTGGAAATCAAGGTCTGGAGTCTGGAGGAAGACTGGAGAGGCACAGAATCCAAGCTGCTTGAAGTCCAATGTGAAGTTTCCAAAGTCAGTGATGATTTGGGGTGTCGTGACGTCTGCTGGTGTTGGTCCATTGTGTTTTATCAAGTCCAGAGTCAATGCAGGATATTTTGGAGCACTTCATGTCTCCATCTGCTGACAAGCTTTATGGAGATGCTGATTTCCTTTTCCTGCAGGACTTTAGCACCTGCCCACAGTGCCAAAACCACTTCCAAGTGGTTTACTGACCGTGATATTACTGTGCTTGATTGGCCAGCCAACATGCCTGACCTGAACCCCATATGGAATCTATGGAATATTTTCAAGAGAAAGATGAGAAACAGTCGATCCAACAATACAGACGAGCTGAAGGCTCAATAGTGCCTCAGCAGTGCCATAGGCTGATCGCTTCCATGCCACACCTCACTGATGCTGGAGTTTGTGCTAAAGGAGCCTGGACCAAGTATTGAGAGCATAAATGAACATACTTTAAAGAACTCGAACTTTTCTGTTTTGCAAATCCTTTTTTTGATTGATCTTAGGAAATATTCTAATATTTTTGAGATACTGGATTTTTGATTTTCATGAGCTGTAAGCTCTAGTCATCAAAATTCAAACAAAAAAACTTTTGAAATGTTTTACTTTACATACAATGAATCGAGAATATATGAAAGTTTCACTTTTTGAAATAAGTTACAAAAAATAATGAACTTTTTCACGTCAAGATCTACATCACTTTCACTCGAGCACTAAGTGTGGCACACAAGTACAATTGAATAATTGAAGCCATTACGCTGCTTACAAGAGAGTGGGAAAGGAAGGGAATGGAAAGGATACAAATCAGTTGGTGTGCTTTTGGCCCAAAATGGCAAAGTTGATATCTTGGTTTTGGTGCGTGTCTGCAAAACATGTCCCATTACACTCACAGGTTAGTTCAGTGGACAGTGAGTAGGCAGTCTTTTGTGGCTGTAAAAACTCATTCAACCACATGAATGTCTACACAACAAAAGCAGTACAGCCGAATAATACAGCGTTTTGAACTACTTCAGGAAGTGGTCAAAAGTGGACAAGCTTAAAACCCTTTAGAGCCTTATTTAAGGCTGTTCATTTAAATGAAAACAAATGAAAACGTGCTCCAAAATTTGCTCAAAATATCAGATATGTTTGATGTCCTCAGATTGGATGGAATCATCAAGCTTCTGTGCCCACCATACACTACATGATTTCATTGAAATCTTTCAAGTTTGACTGCCCAAAATCTGCAAAAACTAAAAATGCAACAAAAAAAATGTAAACAATGTACATTTCTGTATTTCTTTATATTCCATTTCTCTTTGTCATAAACAGCCCAACAGGACACCCCGTTTTATGAAGAATGGTGGTTTCTCATTGTGTTGGCGTTGTGCAGTCTGATTCTGCTGTTGCTGGTGGTTTTTGGTCTTGTCTTGCACGGACAAAACAGGAAGTACAAGAGCTGTGGAACAGGTGACCTGAACTAAACCTCTTCAGCCTTCTCATGACACATCAATCCATCCTCCTTCACATAATCATTATGTGCTGTAAATTCACATACATATTCATCCAGATAAACGCGTCCGCCCACTCAGACTCCCACGCCGTCCAGCAAACAGTGATTAAAGTTTGACCCAGGTGATGTTTTTGCTGTGATGATGATATGCTGACTGCTGTAGGTAAAGCTGTGTCCACGGTGGAGGAGACGGTCACGCTGGACAATGGAGGCTTCACTGCTTTAGAGCTCAACAGCAGGCCTGTTCAAGTCAAGGGTGTCTTCTTGAGGAAGAATGGCACCAGGTACTGTAACAACGCAGATTATGCATGAGTCATCTGATGAATTCACAATACGGTTTTGAAATTTTTGTGGTATTTCATAAAAACTATCTTACCAGTTTAACCAGTCAGTAAATGTGTTGAAGTAGTCATTTCGATAGGAATCCACATGATTGGGAATTTCATGTTCCCTACACAGATTTCGCAACAGGTTCAACAAATTTGCCAGATTGGCCAACAGAAAGCTGCTTGGTTTGAAAGTGACTTAAGAGTGAGCTGTGCTTTATCTATTGAAACACTATTGACAATCATTTTTGTCCACAAAACTTTGCCAAACCTATGCACTTTAAGTTGCTACAGTATCACTTAGGGTTAGAATAAAGAGAGGTAGGCAAACAAAGAGATTATGTTCCTCAAGACGCACAAACAAAGCAAGTTTTTAATTGACTGATATCACATACGCCCTTACCACTTCCTTTTGTCTCCAAGCAGGTCCCCTCCCCGACCCAATCCAGCCGGACTGCGCTATTCCGACGAAGACATCTGTAGCAACTATAACGGTGTGGTTTCCACAGAGAGCACCGCGCTGACAGAAAGGCCTGCAGAGATATCCGAGTCTGAGGTGGAGTGATGCATATTTACCCTATTAACCCTTCGCAGGGAGTTTGACTGACAGGCGATCTGACCAATCATAATGCCGAATTTGCCATTTTTGTCTGACAAACCAGCCTGGAGAGTAGATTAACATTGGTGGATTTGAACTTGAAAGTGGTGTGAATTGACGTCTTTCCGCGGTTGAAACAAGATACCTTCTGATGTTCATTCGTGTTTATTTCACGCTATAACTAGTAAAGAGGAAGAGGTGATCAGTTAATCTGCTGCTTGAACTGAGCTGCTACAGTGAATTGACACGGCTCATTAAAGAGCCACAAAACTGTATTTATTGTTTGAATTTCTTAAAAATAAAATTTGAAAGCTGAGACTTTGTTTCATACCAGAAGTAACCTGCTCTGTAGGGATGGGCGATTTCTTATCTTTTGCGATATACAGGTAAAAATTCTCCCCACAATAAGAATTAGTCTTCCCGCGATAATAACGATAAAGTTTAGTTGTTGACATATTTCTGTGTGCGACTGTGCGGAGCGACATTGTGGAAGGCAGACGTGAAATTGAGGAGGAGTATATCGCTAAACGAGGAGCTCCTTCTACAATCTGGAACTGGTTTGGTCAGGGCTGTACATGCAACAAAAAATCGGTCTGAGCCTTGAATAAACGTACTACTGTAGCATGTGTGCGATACAGTTTTGCATGTGTATGAGCCTGTTTACAAACCTGTTGTCCAACAAAGATATCATTTATTGACATACTTTTTCTCCAAATTAACTTCATAACATCAGTCGAGTGTTTGAAATAACTTTGTGATCAGATGTGGTTTCATATCACAGAATGAGGCAGAAATCACACTATTTTATAGTATTATATCGATTAGCATTGCAATATAAATATACTTTATCCTTACATAGAAATACCCAAGATTACTTGAAGAGCACAGATAAACTATATATTGTCGCAACTGTATATTTATTGTCTTCAAGTTTCCTCAGTTAAAATTTCTCTGTCTGCCTTTTATTCAGCTACAGGATAACTGGATACCTTTGTCCATATTAGGTATTTCCTGGAGTGTCATCAGTGCAATTACTTCAGTGAAGCATATGTGGAGTTTCTGTGCAAGGGTGCCCTCCGGTTTCCAGTATGAAATAGTAATTACATTACGTGTGTACTCAGTAATGCTCACAACACCAGGGTAAAAATAGGAAAGATAATACTTTTCTCTAAAGAAACAGGATTTTTTGTCTCTTACTGGATCCATAAGATTCCCTGAATTATCGTCATTGATATCGCTATCTCAATAAATACCAGAAATTATCTTGATATATTTTTAAGCCCATATCGCCCATCCCTACTGCTCTGTCTTGTCTCTCTGCATGTTGTCAGTTTCCTCTTTGCTCTGCAGTGTTTTTTTTTCTTTACATGAGAACATGATGTGTGGCGTGAGAGCAGCATGGCTTGTCAGACATAGCAACAGTAACTACTGAGGGCGGGTATTTGTGACGGGTCATTTGGGGTTTACTTTGACCAGCTGACTGTACATTATCGCTTACATACAGTATACCACAACATAAATCTTCCAAGTGTGTGATTTTCCCCTCTCATATTTCCATGATCAGGCCACAGACAGTGAGTGCGAAGAGGAGCCGATCAAACACTCGTTCGTGAATCACTACATGAGCGACCCGTCATACTTCAACTCATGGAAGCGGCAGCAGAAGGGGCTGAAGCAGACGCTGGCCTGTTCCTACGATGAATGTGCCAGCGGGGAAACCGAGTCCTATTATCAGACAGTGGTCACACAGCACAGCGTTGGCGGGGTCTACACCCCCGCCGGCCAGCCCGCGCCAGGCTCACGGACTCCCGTCACAGGCTTCTCCTCGTTCGTGTGACATACAAGAGGACCTGGACCCCTCTTTGCGGCTCGGACAACATGGTTGCAGAGGAAATTCTCTGGTTTCGCACAGTACTATCACCACGAGCACTACAAGAGACATCACATGTGACCGCTCATCGAGTTGCTGGATCCTGAATGTACTCGATTAGTGATCGAGATTATTATTAAGAGAAGGGGAGAAAAAATGATTTTTATACGCCAATACCGAAGACTAATCAGAGTTACTGTTAATGTACATGTCCCTCCTGTTTGCAGCCTTGGTTGTGAAAGATGCATAAATGTCTGTGGTTTTAATGAGCAGGACGCAACAGAAAACACCTGTACATGTGACGAGACATTCCCACTCTAAAGAGTGGCATATATTCACACTTAACATTCCTGCCCTTACCACACTGAAAAGAACTTAAGGAAAAACTAAGTGAAAAACACACTGTAATTACTGTATACTCTTGTCTGAATAATCTCATCTCACTGTCAGTGTCGCTATATACATGTTGCACTCGAGATCGTAAAGGTCATGAAATGTAAATCTTCTCTAATGGATTTGATTCGCGTTCACGTGGCCTGGATAATGAAGCACGGTTGTTTTCAGTATATTCTCTATAGACTCACCAGCAAGAAAACCTACGGAGGCTGTTAGAAGAAGCCAGACAGCTCTGGTTCCCTGCCTCTGTGTAACCAGACGGTGAGACAGTGCCAGATGTGTTGTGATTTGTGCCATTGCTCATTCTCACACATATCAACAAGTTCTTTTTTCTTTTTTTTTTTGGCTTTTGCTGTTCTTGTTTTGTTCCTGTCTGTTTGGCCTCACTTAGGAACTGCAAACACTCACTTGAAATTATTTAATGAACGATTGTATGAACTGTATGTGAGATCAGTATGCGGTTGCTTTGCACATATGTTCTGCACTTTTGAGCCATAAATATTTCAGTTTCCTTCTTTTGATTGAATATTTGCTTTTTTACAGGCTTGTAAAAAGTGTAATTTTACAGTGCGATTTTTAGAATTAATTTGTATGAATTTTGTTGTTCACTATAGTGTTCTTCAGAAGTGACGTACAGTAGTTCCGTTGTTCTTTCACAAGAAGTTTGAATTTTTGCAGTTCTTGAAAATGCCAACACAAGAAGTACAGTAATCAAACAAGAGTGTACTGTTATGGAAATGTTTGTTTCAATCCCACCAACTGTTTTAGCACAAGTGTATGTCATGAACATTCATGAAGTAAAGATTTTTTTATGATAAATTAAATGTTTGTTGTTCACTTAAATGCCTCCAACTACAATTTCATATTGATAATATGTCAACGTGCACACTAAATCAAAACAGAAAAAAAGTTTTACACAGATTTGGGAAAGCATTTAATCAAATCATCACTTTTATCACAGAATAGACTAGCTGTATTTTGTATCTGTCCTGCCTGTTGGCTGAATGTTGGGGAATCTATAGACAGTTTTTTGCTGTTGCAACAATTTTAATAAAGGAGAAAGGTGTGAAGTATAATATACATAAAATTACCTTTTTTCAGCACAATTTAAACTAAACTGTAACAATTTGTGAAACAGATAAATGTAAAGGTAACAAAGCAAAACAACAATAAATGTTGTGCAAAATAATCATCAGTGTAAAAAAATATGTATAAAAATGACAACTTTGACTGACCTGGCATGTATGAGCAACATCATTACCCTAAAATCACCGCATTCTTTAAATAATTTTCTCTGGTCTGAATGTTAACTAATGTGGTTTTGTGGTCACCAAAAAGCTATTTATAAATAAATATATATAATATATATATATATATATATATATATATATATATGTGTGTGTGTGTGTATGTGTTACTGGACATGCAATTGAAACAAAACTAGCATCAATATTAATTACTTTTGTATAATTACATACATGAAGCTAAAAATAGATTCTCTGATCAGCATTCATAACATCTGAAATGGCAACACACATCTTTGTATCTGGGGGGATATATACACTCACCGGCCACTTTATTAGGTATACCTGTTCAACTGTTAACACAAATTGCTGATCAGCCAATCACATGGCAGCAACTCAGTGCATTTAGGCATCTAGATGTGGTGAAGACGACTTGCTGAAGTTCAAACCGAGCATCAGAATGGGGAAGAAAGAGGATTTAAGTGACTTTGAACGTGGAATGGGTGTTGGTCCCAGACGGGCTGGTCTGAGTATTTCAAAAACTGCTGATCTACTGGGATTTTCACGCACAACCATCTCTAGGGTTTACAGAGAATGGTCCGAAAAAGAGAAAATATCCAATGAGCGGCAGTTGTGTGGACAAAAATGCCTTGTTGTGGTCAGAGGTCAGAGAAGAATGGGCAGACTGGTTAGAGATGATAGAAAGGCAACAGTAATTCAAATAACCACTCGTTACAACCAAGGTATGCAGAATACCATCTCTGAACGCACAACACGTCGAACCCTGAAGCAGATGGGCTACAGCAGCAGAAGACCACACCGGGTGCCGCTCCTGTCATCTAAGAACAGCAAACAGAGGCTACAATTTGCACAGGCTCACCAAAATTGGACAATAGAAGATTAGAAAAACGTTGCCTGGTCTGATGAGTCTCGATTTCTGCTGCGACATTCAGATGGTAGGGTCAGAATTTGGCGTAAAGAACATGAAAGCATGGATCCATCCTGTCTTGTCTCAACAGTTCAGGTTGGTGGTGGTGGTGTAATGGTGTGGGGTATATTTTCTTGGCACACTTTGGGCCCCTTAGTATCAACTGAGCATTGTTTAAACGCCACAGCCTACCTGAGTATTGTTGTTGACCATGTCCATCCCTTTATGACTACAGTGTACCCATCTTCTGATGGCTACTTCCAGCAGGATAACGCACCATGTCACAAAGCTCAAATCATCTCAGACTGGTTTCTTGAACATGACAATGAGTTCACTTTACTCAAATGGCCTCCACAGTCACCAGATCTCAATCCAATAGAGCACCTTTGGGATGTGGTGGAACGGGAGATTCGCATCATGGATGTGCAGCCGACAAATCTGCAGCAACTGCGTGATGCTATCATGTCAATATAGACCAAAATCTCTGAGGAATTTTTCCAACACCTTGTTGAATCTATGCCACGAAGAATTAAGGCAGTTCTGAAGGCAACCTTTTGGGTCCAACCCGGTACTAGCAAGGTGTACCTAATAAAGTAGCCAGTGTGTATGTGTATGTGTATGTGTGTATATACACGTGCATCTCAATGAATTAGAATGTCGTGGAAAAGTTCATTTATTTCACTAACTCAACTCAAATTGTGAAACTTGTGTATTAAATAAATTCAATGCACACAGACTGAAGTACTTTAAGTCTTTGGTTCTTTTAATTGTGATGATTTTGGCTCACATTTAACAAAACCCACCAATTCACTATCTCAACAAATTAGAATATGGTGACATGCCAATCAGCTAATCAACTCAAAACACCTGCAAAGGTTTCCTGAACCTTCAAAATGGTTACACAATAGCCTATACAATCATGGGGAAGACTGATCTGATCTGACAGTTGTCCAGAAGACAATCATTGACACCCTCCACAAAGAGGGTAAGTCACAGAAGGTCATTACTGAATGGATGGCTGTTCACAGAGTGCTGTATCAAAGCATATTAAGTGAAAAGTTGACTGGAAGGAAGAAATGGGGTAGGAAAAGGCACACGAGCAACAGGGATGACCACAAGCTTGAGAATACTGTCAAACAAAGCTGATTCAAACACTTGGGAGAGCTTCACAAGAAGTGGACTGAAGCTGGAGTCAGTGATCAAGAGTCACCACACTCAGACGTCTTCAGGAAAAGGGCTACCAAGCCACTTCTGAAACAGAAACAATGTCAGAAGCGTCTTACCTGGGCTAAGGAGAAAAAAAACTGGACTGTTGCCCAGTGGTCCAAAGTCCTCTTTTCAGATAAAAGTAAATTTTGCATTTCATTTGGAAATCAAGGTCCCAGAGTCTGGATGAAGACTGGAGAGGCACAGAATCAAAGCTGCTTGAAGCCCAGTGTGAAGTTTCCACAGTCAGTGATGAATTGGGCTGCTATTTCATCTGCTGGTGTTGGTCCATTGTGTTTTCTGAAGTCCACAGTCAATGCAGCCATCTACCAGGACATTTTTGAGCACTTCATGCTTCCTTCTGCTGACAAGCTTTATGGAGATGCAGATTTCATTTTCCAGCAGGACTTGGCACCTGCCCACACTGCCAAAAACACCAAAAGTTGGTTAAATGACCATGGTGTTGGTGTGCTTGACTGGCCAGCAAACTCACCAGACCTGAACCTCATAGAGAATCTATGGGGTATTGTCAAGAGGAAAATGACAAACAAGAGACCAAAAAATGCAGATGATATATATGTGTGTGTGTGTGTGTGTGTGTGTGTGTGTGTGTGTGTGTGTGTGTGTGTGTGTGTGTGTGTGTGTGTGTGTGAAGAATTCATTTGCAAAAACATAACTCCGTTTTTAACAATTCTCAGAAATCATGTTTTTTCATTGTGCATTCCAATTAATCTCAATCAAACTACATTTGGGTTATTTTGACTAGGTTAAAAAATAACTTGAAAAAAACAGCTAACTAACACAATAAAAACATGATAACATAATAAAAAAAAAAAACGTTTTTTGAAAATTTAAAAAAAAAAACAGAGTTATCTGTTTTTGCAAAAACTCTTCATATATGAACTGAACTCAATTACACTTTTTGTCCAATGGGGGTCACTATGAACTGTTAAAATGCAATGAAAGGCTGTACCTTTTGTAATTGTGCAGCAGAACACAGAGGAATTGTTGCTTTAGCAGAGCTTTACTGTCTTCTAAGGTGAGTAAAATCGATGTGCTACTCTATTTGACGCTCTAGGACAAACTTGGTTTCGGTTGTTTGTGTCTTTCGTCGTTTTTTATGTATGTTTCTTAACAAAGACCTAACTGAAGACTTACGTAACCTCTGCTGCTTAGTGCAGTTAACGCCGATAACTCGACACGTAAAATGTCAAGTGTTAAAACTGTAATAACCTGTCGCGTATTGCCTTATTTGGTCGTCATGCTCACCTGTAAACCACGCCCTTTTCCGGATCATGAGCCGTCTGATGAAGATAAATACAAAGCAGCAGCATCGGTGTGCATTAGGACTTCAACAGAAGAATACAGTGCTATAGGCTGACAGCTGACTTACAATGATTGATCTCTCATCTCTGTCTGTGACCTGGACCCTGGTGCTTCTGGTCATAACTCTCCTGTATATGTGAGTGTTAAACAACAATAACAGGTCGAATAAACTATTATTAGGCTATGCAGTATTCTGTCGCTATAGTGTTACAGCTTTTAGTTCAGTATCTGTATTTTTAATTAGTAGTGTGATGTCTTGTATTTGTGTTCTTCATCACACTGTAGAGTTCATAACTTCTATATCTACATCTAATGGATCTCATGTGGTTATTTGCAATCTGATATCTCTGTTATTGATCCCACCGTAGTTATGGTGTTTGGCCACATGGATTTTTTAGGAAACTTGGAATTCCAGGACCAAGGCCTTGGCCTTTCTTTGGCACATTTCTCTCATACACTAAAGTGAGTAATTAATTATGTAACTCCTGTAGAATAATATAGAACTGTGCATCCCAATGATGCTGGAGCAATAAGACTCTTTCTTTTTCTTTTTTTTATCATCTCTCTTTCTTCAATGTTTATTTTGCAAATGTATTTTAGGGTTTTTTCAGTTTCGATATGGAGTGTGCTAAGAAGTATGGAAAAGTTTGGGGGTGAGTCTCAGTCATACATTTACATTTATGCTTAAGTCAGGTTTATTGTCAGTTCAAATGTATTTCCTAACTGGGTGCTTTATTAGTGGATAACAACAGATCATTCAAAAGTTTGAGGTTTTTATTTTATTTTTTTATTTTTATTTAAATGAAGTTTTTTTTTTTTTTATGCTCACCAATGATGCATTTATTTTACAGTAAAACAGTAAGATTGTGAAATATTATTATATTGTGAAATTATATTAATATATTTTAAAATGTAATCCATTACTGTGATGTAAAGCTGAATTTTCAGCATCATTACTCCAGTCTTCAGTGTCACATGATTGTTCAGAAATCATTATAATATGCTGATTTGTTAATGTTTCTCGAGCAGCAAATCAGCATATCATGTGACAATGTTGAAAACAGTTGTTCTGCTGAATATTTGTTATACTTTTTGTCAGGATTCTTTGAATAGAAAGCTCAAAAGAACAGCATTTATTTGAAACCAAAATCTTTTGTAACATTATACTTGTATTTAATGTCAATTTTGAGCTGTTTAATGCATCCTTGTTAAATAGAAGTATTAATTTAAAAAAAAAAAATAAAAAATTTTTCCTGACCCCAAACTTCTGGTAGTGTATTTGGCTGAATCACTGTGATTGCAAACTGATCAATATTCCTTTCATTGCTCAGGATCTATGATGGAAGGCTCCCAATATTAATGGTCACTGACCTGGAAATGATCAAAGCGATTATGGTGAAAGAATGTTATTCTACCTTCACTAACAGAAGGGTAAGCTCACCTTCAAAGTTGTACAAAGCTGAGGATTTCTCTACGCCCCAGTAAACATCATAATTTTGGAATTTGTACAGGAAACAAATGCAGACCTTGCTGGCCCCTTTGCTGATGGAATAACTGTAGTTAAAGATGAGAGATGGAAGAGAATCCGCAGTTCACTCTCTCCATATTTCACAAGTGGTCGACTGAAAGAGGTACAGTACAAGACCTTAAAGCCATAGTTCAAGCTTTCATGTTGCTTAAAATATGAATGACTTACTTTATTCTTTGTATGACAAAATAAGATATTATGAAGTTGTTAGACAGATATGAAACAAATTTAGAATGAAGTGTTCCTTTATCATGAGCATTTTCAGACATTGGCATCTAGTCTCTCAGTATTCTCCACTTCTATATAGAAGATTTGTTGCAAAAAACTTTATATACTTTTATATAATATTTAGATTTTATATTATTTCATGCTCTACTCTGACACATATGTAACTAATGCTTATTTCTAAATATGTTTCAGATATTTCCCATAGCTGTGACGCATGCAGATCGTTTTATTAAAAATATGCAAAAGAAAGACAACGAGCAGCCAGTTAAAGTGAAAGAGTATGCAACATGTCTTTAAACAACACATAAAAAGCATTCATAGTCAATCATGAGCTTTACTGAAGTATTTACTGCAGTTGATTTCTATGTATAAAACCACATAAAATTTATTAATAAAGTTAATAATATTAATTATGATTATTTTAGATGACATTGGCTTTGTTAGAAAGTAATGCTAGGAAAAGTATCACTATATAATATATCTAATAAGAAACAAACACTATTTTTATTCCAGAGCTGTGGCTCCATACAGTTTGGATGTGGTCACCAGCTCCTCCTTTAGCGTTGACATCGACTCCATAAACAACGCAGATGATCCTTTCGTTACCAACATCAAAAAGTTTTTCAGGTTTTTCAGTCTGTTCAATCCTCTCATTCTGATTTTAGGTATGTCATTTTTATAATTTAAAAATGGATTTGCATTATAAATGAGTTTTACAGCTCTTAATTTACATGAATATGAATACTGTTTTGAGATCTGAATTTTTTTTTATTATTATTATTTCAGCTTTATTTCCCTCCATTGCAAATCTTTTGGGAAAAATGGGGATAAGTCTTTTTTCAAGGTCGTCTATGGAATTTTTCTATAGTGTCCTGAAAAAGATTAAGGACGAGCACAACAAGGAATCAAATGTATGTTATTTCACTCTGAAGCTTATGCATGGCTTAATTGTCCAACAACTTGTTAGGGCCACTCTTTCAAAGAACCAGAAATGACATTGTGTTTTTAAATCAGGGTCGGGTAGACTTTCTCCAGCTCATGCTCCAGAATCAAATACCTGGTGATCATTTTGAAGACACAGAAGAGCAACCAGCCAAAGGTTTGAGAGACAGTACAGAATTTACACGATCGACTCTATCATTTCAAATGTGACTTGTTTTCAAATATGCTGTTTTGTGAATTTGTTAGGACTAACAGACCACGAGATTCTCTCCCAGTCCTTTGTTTTCATTCTTGGAGGTTATGAGACGACAAGCACCACTCTCACTTACCTCCTCTATAATCTTGCCACTAATCCAGACTGCCTGGAAAAGCTGATTGAGGAGATTGACACAAACTTCCCTCCTGATGTGAGCACACTGGCTTCTGATTTAATAGTTTTTGTGTAGAGAATCAAGCTTAAATGAATAGTTCACCCAAAAATCAGGCCATCCAAGAGGAGTTTGTTTCTTCATCATAACCTATGGATTTTCTGCAGTGACTGGGTGCCGTCAGAATGAGAGTCCAAACAGCTGATAAAAATTCAATCCACAAGTAATCCACATGACTTCAGTCCATCAATTATGTCTTGTGCAGTAAAAAGCTGCGCGTTTGTAAGAAACAAATCCACGATTAAGATGTTTTTCAATTCAAACTGTTGCTTCCAGCTAAAATACAAGTCCTCTATCAATGATATTGCTTTTTCCAGTGTCTCATCTGAATGAAGACAGCTATGCACAGATCAAGCACCATTTACAAGAGTAATCAAAACTGTTTTAAACAAATATGTTTGTTGGATTTTGATGTGAACAGGGGATGGACTTTTTCACTGAAGGAAGCTTTATTATGAATTATGGAGTATTTTGACCAAAGGGAATGGTATAAAGTTGAGTGTGTTTAATTAGTTTAATGGTGAATGTGTTTCTTAACATGGGATTTAATTTCATAAGACATTAATTGATGAACTGGAGGCATGTGGATTACTTGTGGATTATTTTGATGTTTTTATCAGCTGTTTGGACTCTCATTGGTGAGCAAGTGATGCAGTCCAAAATTTCTCAAAATCTGTTCTGATGAAGAAACAAAATCATCTACATCTTGATGTCCTCAGTAAATTTAAATTTTTTGGGGGGCAAACTATTCCTTAAAGGCAGTTTTAAAGTTTAATGTTCTGTTGATTTATTTAAGGAACAGGAATTAGGTTTAAAACAAAGCTGAAATATGCATTGGGTATGTTTTGTTTTTTGGTTTATTTAGACTCCCATCACGTATGATGCATTGATGAAAATTGATTATTTGGAAATGGCCATCAATGAATCAATGCGTCTCCTTCCCACTGCACCACGTTTAGAGAGGGTCTGTAAGAAGACCGTGGATCTCAATGGGGTGACCATACCAAAGGACACTCTGGTTGCAATTCCTACATATGTTTTGTGTCGTGATCCGCAACTCTGGGAATCTCCTGATGAGTTCAGGCCAGAGAGGTGATGTGATTCATCAGACACTGATGCTTTCTGAGCATTTCCTGCACAGCCACAATTTTTTTTTTTTTTTCTCTCTCTCTCTCTCTCTCTCTCTCTCATACTACAATGGACAAAAATTGCTAAACTTTGTCTCTCTAATGTTTTTTACAGGTTCAGCCCAGAAAGTAAGTCTGAGATTAACCAGTATATTTTCATGCCTTTTGGACTCGGGCCTCGAAATTGCATTGGAATGAGATTCGCCCTAATGATCATGAAACTTCTTGTTGTGAAGCTGCTTCAGAACTTCAGTATGGAAACATGTAAAGAGACACAGGTTGGTATATCATTTCATCAGAATGTATACATTAGTTACATGAAGCTGACTATGTTTTGCCTCTTAATTAAACTGGAAGTTTAAATGCATATTCTTTATTTTCTCTTGTTTTCAGATCCCTCTAGAGCTGAATGCTATGTTTCAGCCGACGGTTCCCATCACACTGAAGTTTATACCAAGATCTCACAAGGCAAATGAATAATTAAAATGCAGAACATTTCAATATAATTGATTTTATTTTATACCATGTTATAAAGCATTAACAAAATTACTCAATTATATGTTATTTATAATATATATGATGTATATGATTATACCCTTTACATCATATTTTTGGATTTAAGGTGTTGATGGTTTACTGGGCCTTGAGCTCTTGATTCATTCATTTTTGTGTCATTTACTTTACACTGTTATAAATGTAAAAATACATTATTAAAACTGTATAATTGTTTAATTACAGAACAAGCAATGAATACAAATGTATAGTGTTATTATTGTAGCTGCATGTGCTAGACAGGATTATGTGCTTTAATAACAAACTTGATGTCTGTTTCCAACAAAAATTCATTCATCATAACAGAAATGTAAAATATCACAGTTTGTTTGCATCTGCAATGAAAGTAAATAATTTTCAAATTTAAAAATTCAAACCAGAAATTAAAACAATTACAAAACAAACGTTTGATGAAACAGCCAAATGTAACACACAGACATAAGAAATTAGCTTCCAAAACAACTGCTAGGGAACTCTCCTTTGTGACAGGCTTCTCATTTGTAACAATATTTGTAAACAAATGAGATATTCCTTCGTTTTAAATTCATTTTAGTAGCAATGCCAGATCATCAAAATATCTGCAGGATTTAATACATGTGTGATGTGGAAAATATAGTTAGTCTGTCAACATTGTAAGGCTGATTTTCTGTCTCACACTGATGACTGTTACAAAGGGGTGATATTAAGCAACGCCCTCAACCCAATCAGTAAACGTCAGCTGAAACAACCAATAACATAGCCTACATACACCTGTAGTGCCCTCTGCACATACTTGCAATTCACCAGAGAGAATTGCATCAGTTGAGAAAGTTTTCTTCTCGATACTGAAGATTTACATTTAGTCATTTAGCAGACGCTTTTATCCAAAGCGACTTACAAATGAGGACAATGGAAGCAATCAAAATCAACAAAAGAGCAATGATATGCAAGTGCTACAGTATAACAAGGCACAAATTTGATTTGATTTGTTTAATACAAAACACTCATATCCAAACTATGGCAGCATTGTACCATATCAAATGACAGACATTAATTTGTATTAATTTGTAAATAAATAGGCTTAGCTCTCTTAATATGTTTAACAGATAACTCCCTGGATACAGAAAATAACCTTCAGTCCAGCAGTGTCTTTTGTCTCAGTACTCCAGCCTGAGGTCTCTGCTTCTCTTTTTGTCCAATGGATGTCACTGTAAACAGTTAAAATACATTTTGTTATTGTGCACATATAACAGTTTGTTTTATTGAGTCACATATATCCAACTCGGGCTGTACTCTATTATAAGGTCAGTAGACCCGTTAACGTTAGAAATTACATTTTATGCCTTTAGTCGTTTTCATGTATGTTTAAAGGAATGACTGAAGGTTTAGCCTCTGCTGCCTAGTGCAGTTAACACCGATGACTCAACACGAAAATTTATGACAGAAGTGTCAAAACTGTCATAACCTGTCGATTCACGCCTTATTTGGACGTCATGCTCACCTGTAGACCACGCCCATCTCCGGATCATGAATAAAACCAAACCAACAGCAATGTTAATGAGGACTCTAGCTGGAGCTCACAGACTTTAGACAGAAGAATACAGTGCTATAGGCTGACAGCTGACTTACAATGATTGATCTCCCATCTCTGTCTGTGACCTGGACCCTGGTGCTTCTGGTCATAACTCTCCTGTTTATGTGAGTGTTTATTCACAAGTCAAAGCAACCATTTAGTCTTACTCTGTGTTAGCTTTTAGATTAATAATATCTATATTAGGGTGGCCAGATACGAGGTGTGCCCTGGTGGACAGACAACTGTTGTAAATTGTAAATATGTCCCGGTTTCAACTGTCAGGATCACCGTTTCTTTGACTCTGCATATCCTCGTTTTTCTTCTAGCCATCGTGTCCAAAGTCCCTTTATTATTCTCTAGTCTTTTTCATGTCTGGTATCGTTTGCAGAGAAGGACCGCTGTTTCTCTGCCATTGCAACGTCAAGTTGATTTTGCTGATCAATGCAGAGAGTCTGAGAACCCAAAGCTGAACTGCAGCATCAGTACCACGCTGTGCTTTTCACTGCTACGCCTCTTTATAGAAAATAAACTGATTTCTATAAACTGTGTTGAGTATTTTCTGTAAAATAGATTATAAAATGGTTGTTGACAGTGTTACACTGAATCACCATTTATGTCAGTAGGAGGACCGAATATTAAAGAACATAAGTCATGTCTTTTGTTATGAGTTATAATTTGCACGGAACGAAACCCAACCAAAATGTAGGTTGTTCGTCTATTTTCAGCCAGATTTACTGAAAAGTATTCCTTGTGTCATTGTGCAAGTTGCTTCAAACCTAAAATTTAGTCCTAATAAAAATAAAAAAATAAAAATCCTAATAAATTTTGTTTCATCATAAATATTTGTATTAAATTATGTTAAAACGTGTCCTTAAATCTTCTACTGTAAATGCGTAGTTGAGATGTCGAACAGAGTAATCTAAATGTGATTAAAATGGTGAAAACAACAACAACAAAAAGATACTTCACTTGTGGCCCAGTTTGAGGGTTAAAAAATCTGGTAACCCTAATCTCAATCTCTGTTAAATGTATATTGTTTTAGTCAGTACTTGTGTGTAGTCTAAATATCTGTGTTATCGATCCCACTGTAGTTATGGTGTTTGGCCACATGGATTTTTCAAGAAACTGGGAATCCCAGGACCAAGGCCTTGGCCTTTCTTTGGCACACTTCTGTCATAGTGAGTAATTTATTATGTAAAGAGTAATTCACTCTTTTAATTTCTCTCTGATTAGTTGTCTGTATGCAAATGTATTTTAGGGTTTGTGCAATTTCGATATGGAGTGTGCTAAGAAGTATGGAAAAGTGTGGGGGTGAGTCTCAGTCACTGTGTTAAAGGGATACTCCAACCCAAAATGAAAATTTTGTCATTAATCACTTACCCCCATGTCATTCCAAACCCGTAAAAGCTTCGTTTGTCCTCGGAACACAATTTAAGATATTTTGGATGAAAACCGGGAGGCTTGTGACTGTCCCATTGACTGCCAAGTAAATAACACTGTCAAGGTCCAGAAAAGTATAAAAAACATTGTCAAAATAGTCCATCTGCCATCAGTGGTTCATTCTGAATTTTATGAAGCGAACGAGAATACTTTTTGTACGCAAAGAAAATAAAAATAACGACATTTATTCAACAATTCGTCTCCTCTCTGTCTCTCTGTGTCAGCATAGCGCCATTTTGGAGAGCATCCGATGGACGCAAAGTGCGTACGCTATTCTCTGCGTATCCATGCGTTACTGATGCCAGAGAATAGCGTACGCACTTTGCGTCCATCGGATGCAATGAGAGACAGAGAGGAGACGAATTGTTGAATAAATATCGTTATTTTTATTTTCTTTGCGTACAAAAAGTATTCTTGTCACTTCATAAAATTCAGATTGAACCACTGATGGCAGATGGACTATTTTGACGATGTTTTTTATACTTTTCTGGACCTTGACAGTGTAATTTAATTGGCAGTCAATGGGACAGTCACAAGCCTCCCGGTTTTCATCCAAAATATCTTAAATTGTGTTCCGAAGACGAACAAAGCTTTTACGGGTTTGGAACGACATGGGGATAAGTGATTAATGACAAAATTTTCATTTTGGGGTGGAGCATTCCTTTAAAAGAATCAAACGTCAAATTGATGATAGTTATACTACTTATATATAATATTTGTCATTCCCTTTATACACACACATATACACATACATTAGGCAAAATGTCATTCAAAGAGTGAAATTACATTTATTCATTCAATATATGAATTTACATAAAGAAACTACAAATGAATTGTAGAAACTATGTTATGTGTTACTGAAGTTTGTCCATTGAGTAAAATATTTAAGCACAGTTTAGATATTTCACAATATAGCAAGCTTCTCACACATTAATAAAACAATTGTTTCAATGGCTACTGTCTCATATGTTTAATACAGTAATGATGACTAGTCCAGCATAACACAAAATCACATTGCCATCTTTTAACCTGTATGTAACCTGCATGTGAGTATTTTATTTGCTAGGAAAAGTATGTACTTCCTAACAGTGCAGTTTATTAGTGGAGCACAACAGTTTGGTGGTATTTGGCTGAATCGCTGTAAACTGATTAATATTCCTTTCATTGCTCAGGATCTATGATGGAAGGCTCCCGATATTAATGGTCACTGACCTGGAAATGATCAAAGTGATTTTGGTGAAAGAATGTTATTCTAACTTCATTAACAGAAGGGTAAGCTCACCAAAACCCAAACACAGTTTTGTACAAGGAAAGTGTTATTATGGCAATGCAGAGACAGCTGAAGATACAGTAAAGATCATCATTTTGTAATTTGTGCAGAAAATAACTACAGGTCTTGCTGGCCCCTTTGCTGATGGCATAATTAAAAATAAATAAATATATAAAATTGATTATTTGGAAATGGCCATCAACGAATCAATGTGTCTCCTTCCCACTGCACCATGCTTAGAAAGATCCTCTAAGAAAACTGTGGAGATCAGTGGGGTGACCATACCAAAGGACACTCTGGATGGAATTCCTGTATATGTTTTGTGTCGTGATCCGCAACTCTGGAAGTCTCCTGATGAGTTCAGACCAGAGAGCTGATGTCTATCATTACATCTATCTTTTGTTTTCACAACCACAATTTTTCTCACTTCAATTTTTCTCACATATGATCATCTTACAACATGTGATTTATACAGTTTACAGAACCACGTACCAGATTTAAGCTGGTTAACAAAATTATTTTTCTATAAAACAGCCGTTAGAGTGTAAGGAATCATCCTTATATACTGTCGTACCTTATTAAATCAAACAAAAGACGGTACTTTGATTTTACACTGTTTTCTTAAAAGAAGTGTTTACAAACATGGCTACAAACAGTGGATTCAAACATGTCTACAAACATTTACATTTACATTTACATTTAGTCATTTTGCAGACGCTTTTATCCAAAGCGACTTACAATTGGGGAATACATAAAGCGATTCATCTTGAAGAGGCAATCAGACAGAGGAAGTGCTCGTAACAACAAGTCTCAGGCATTGTTCAAATAAGTACAATCTAGAAAGGAAAGGAATAAGTAAGGAGAAAGAATTTTTTTTTTTTTTTTTTTTTTTTTTAAAGTTTAGGATGAAGTCAAGTAGTGCTGAAAGAGATGAGTTTTCAGTTGTTGTTTGAAGATTGATAAGGATCCAGCATTCCGGATAGGGGTGGGAAGATCATTCCACCAGCCAGGAATGGTGAATGAGAATGTTCTGGAGAGTGATTTTGAGCCTCTCTGTGATGGTACCACGAGGCGTCGCTCACTAGCAGATCTCAGACTTCTGGAGGGGGTGTAGATTCGTAATAGTGAGTGGAAGTAGGCGGGTGCTGAGCCTGTGGTTGTTCTATATGCAAGCATCAGTGTCTTGAACTTGATCCGAGCTGCAACTGGTAGCCAGTGCAAGGAGATAAAGAGAGGTGTAACATGGGCTCTTCTGGGCTCATTGAAGACCAGACGTGCCGCTGCATTCTGAATCATTTGTAGAGGTTTGATTGTGTTTGATGGAAGTCCAGCCAGAAGAGCATTGCAGTAGTCCAGCCTAGAAATGACAAGGGCCTGGACAAGAAGTTGTGCACCATGCTCTGTCAGAAAGGGCCTGATCTTTCTGATGTTGTGTAGTGCAAACCTGCAAGATCGAGCAGTCTTTGCAATGTGCTCTTTGAAGTTCAACTGGTCATCAAAGATTACACCGAGATTTCTGACCGAAGTTGATGGGGCAATTGTTGATGAACCTAACTGAATCGTGAAGTCATGCTGTAGGGTTGGAGTAGCAGGGAAGACAAGAAGCTCAGTCTTTGCCAGGTTGAGCTGTAGGTGATGTTCTTTCATCCATGCCGAGATGTCCGCCAGGCAGCCTGAGATCCGTGCAGCTATTGTTGGATCATCTGGTTGAAAAGAGAGATAGAGCTGTGTGTCATCAGCGTAGCAATGGTAGGAGAAGCCATGTGCCTGTATGATGGGACCCAGTGATGTCGTGTATGTGGAGAAGAGGAGGGGTCCAAGAACCGATCCCTGAGGAACCCCAGTGACCAGTTGATGTGCTTTGGATACCTCCCCTCCCCAGGCCACCCTGAAAGACCTACCAGTGAGATAGGATTCAAACCAGCGAAGTGGAATCCCAGTGATGCCCAGAAATGAGAGGGTAGACAGGAGGATCTGATGATTAACAGTGTCAAACGCAGCAGATAGATCCAGCAGAATGAGGACTGATGATTTGGAGTCTGCTTTTGCAATTCGCAGGGCTTCAGTGACTGAGAGTAGCGCAGTCTCAGTTGAATGGCCACTCCTGAAACCTGACTGTTTAGCATCCAGTTTGTTGTTCTGTGAAAGAAACAATGAGACCTGGTTGAAGACAACTCGTTCGAGTGTTTTCGCTATGAATGGAAGGAGAGAGACAGGTCTGTAGTTTTCAGTAAGAGAAGTGTTTAATGTAGGTTTCTTGAGCAGTGGGGTTACCCGAGCCTGCTTGAACGCAGTGGGGAAAATGCCTGTGAGGAGAGATGTGTTGATGATGTGTGTGAGTGCTGGTAAGAGTGTGGGAGGGATTGCTTGGAGAAGGTGTGATGGGATTGGGTCTAGAGGACATGTTGTAGGATGGCTGGAGAGGAGAAGTTTGGATACCTCTGCCTCAGTGAGTGGACAGAAGGAGAAGATGGGAGTTTTAGCAGTGGCTGTGGTTGGTTGGAGGT
The DNA here is from genome assembly GCA_039654775.1 of Spinibarbus caldwelli. NCBI lineage: Eukaryota > Metazoa > Chordata > Actinopteri > Cypriniformes > Cyprinidae > Spinibarbus > Spinibarbus caldwelli. The sequence goes on from CM077218.1 coordinate 33,439,036, forward strand.
CGTGTGTGTGTGGAGGAGAGAACTGACTACTGATTGTTCTAGTTTTGCCTGTAAAAAAAGTGGCAAAGTCATCAGCTGTTATAGAAGTGGTGGGAGGAGGTGGAGGGGGACAGAGGAGAGAATTAAATGTTCTGAAGAGATTACGCATGTCTGGAGCGCTGTTGATCTTGTCGTGGAAATGTGAGGATTTGACAGTGTGGACTTCAGCAGAGAAAGATGAGAGCAAAGACTGATACCTACTCAGGTCCGACGGATCGTTTGATTTGCGCCATTTTCTCTCTGCCGCTCTGAGTTTGGACCGATGTTCACGAAGAACCTCGGATAACCAGGGGTTAGAAGGGGCAACCCGTGCTGGGCTGGAGGAGAGAGGACAAATGTCGTCAAGACAAGAGGTTAAGGTCTGGCATAGAGTGTCAGTAGCTGCATTCACATCCAGAGATGAGAAATGGGTAGGTGAGGGAAGAGAGGAGGATACTACAGAGGAAAGATGTGAGGGAGAAAGGGAGCGTAGGTTTCGTCTAAAAGTAACCGGTAAGGGGGTTGATGGCACACGGGAATCAAAAAGTAATGTAAATGAAATGAAGAAGTGGTCAGAGATATGTAGTGGTTGCACCAGAATGTTATCTGCAGTTTGTTTGAATTCAGTTTGTTTAGACTATTTAATTGAAGCAAGTATTGCTAAACTGAATGTGTTTCTGATATATCACTATAGGTTCAGCCCAGAGAGTAAGTCAGAGATGAACCGGTACGCTTTCCTGCCTTTTGGACTCGGGCCTCGAAATTGCATTGGAATGAGATATGCCCTGATGATCATGAAAATTCTTGTCGTGAAGCTGCTTCAGAACTTCAGTATGGAAACATGTAAAGAGACACAGGTTGGTACATTGACTGTCATCAATTAGAATTGTTATACATGAGTTATGTGAGACAGACTGTGCATTCATTACATCTTGAATTAATTAATTATTGTTTATTTTCTCAATTTGTTTTCTTCAGATCCCTCTAGAGATGAATGTCGCTTTTCAGCCGAAGGTTCCCATTACACTGAAGTTTATACCAAGATCTCACAAGACAAAACAGTAATGCAATGCAAAACAGTTATATAAGTTATATAATTATGAATAATAAGAATTTTTAATCATTTTAATCATGAAGACTGAAACACATTATAATCTTTTTATTATTTCATTATATTATCAGTCATTTTATGTTCACCTTTTGCATTTCATTGAAGTGAGCCATTGTAAAGTTCACTGTATGATTTATGGAGCTCAAGATTTATGGACCTTGAGCTCTTCCTGGTTCATTCATTTTGTGTCTTTTTTTTTAATGCTTATTGAAATGTAATAAATTTGTTTTAAAAGACACAACATTGTGCACATTTAATTATATACTTATATGTTTTATAAAATAAACAATTAAATAATTTACTGTATATGTACATTGTACAGTATATAATCAAAGCAATGTATATTCATGTAGCAGTAAAGCAGATATGAAGTTCTTTTCTACCATATCATCAGAATTATTTTACCACATAAAATGTGCCCATGTGAGAAATTTTTTTCTGTGGGAAAAGATGGTCATTTTATTATTCATTGCACCCAGAAAGCCCATAAAACTGAATCCAGTGTCCAGCATTTCAGTTGGCAATGAAGACTAAACAGGAAGAGATTGTTTGTTTTCATGCCACTTACAGCCTTAATTGCACTGCCATGCTCTGGAAAACCACCAGTATAAAACAGATATTAGAAAAGGAAATGCTTTTTCAGCATTGGCAGTTAATTTGCCAAAATGGGGCATACATTTAATCACACTAATCATAAGCCCATGTATAATCGATTCATATTATATGATGTATTATATAATGTTTTTTTCTAGGTCCTTTTAATATTTACATTAAGACTAACTCACTATTTAAATTGATTGTGTTATGATAATGAAATTGATTTGATTAGACCTGAGATTCTCCTTAAGGGGTATTGTTTGTAAACTCACTTTATCAAATGAATGAATTACTATATCATTAAATGAGTAGTTAGATGAGTAAGTATATGTATACAACCCGAATTCCGGAAATGTTGGGATGTTTTTTTTTTAATTCGAATAAAATGAAAACTAAAAGAATTTCAAATCACATGAGCCAATATTTTATTCACAATAGAACATAGATAACATAACAAATGTTTAAACTGAGAAATTTTACAATTTTATGCACAAAATGAGCTCATTTCAAATTTGATGCCTGATACAGGTCTCAAAATAGTTGGGACGGGGGCATGTTTACCATGGTGTAGCATCTCCTCTTCTTTTCAAAACAGTTTGAAGACATCTGGGCATCGAGGTTATGAGTTTCTGGAGTTTTGTTGTTGGAATTTGGTCCCATTCTTGCCTGATATAGGTTTCCAGCTGCTGAAAAGTTCATGGTCGTCTTTGACGTATTTTTCGTTTAATGATGCGCCAAATGTTCTCTGGGTGAAAGATCTGGACTGCAGGCAGGCCAATTCAGTGCCCGGACTCTACAACTACGAAGCGATGCTGTTGTAATAGCTGCAGTATGTGGTTTTGCATTGTCCTGCTGAAATACACATCATCTGGAGGGGAGCATATGTTGCTCTAAAACCTTTATATACCTTTCAGCATTCATAGTGCCTTCCAAAACATGCAAGCTGCCCATACCAAATGCACTTATGCACCCTCATACCATCAGAGATGCTGGCTTTTGAACTGAATGCTGATGACACGCTGGAAGTCTCCCTCCTTCTTTAGCCCAGAGGACACGGCGTCCGTGATTTCCAACAAGAATGTCAAATTTGGACTCGTCTGACCATAGAACACTTTTCCACTTTGAAACAGTCCATTTTAAATGAGCCTTGGCCCACAGGACACGACGGCGCTTCTGGACCATGTTCACATATGGCTTCCTTTTTGCATGATAAAGCTTTAGTTGGCATTTGCAGATGGCACGGCGGATTGTGTTTACCGACAGTGGTTTCTGGAAGTATTCCTGGGCCCATTTAGTAATGTCAATGACAGAATTATGTCGATGAGTGATGCAGTGTCTGAGGGCCCGAAGACCACGGGCATCCAACAAAGGTCTTTGGCCTTGTCCCTTACGCACAGAGATTTCTCCAGTTTCTCTGAAACTTTTGATGATGTTATGCACGGTAGGTGATGAGATTTGCAAAGCCTTTGCAATTTGACATTGAGGAACGTTGTTTTTAAAGTATTCCACAATCTTTTTACGCACTCTTTCACAGATTGAAGAGCCTCTGCCCATCTTTACTTCTGAGAGACTCTGCCTCTCTAAGACATCCCTTTTATAGCTAATCATGTTACAGACCTGATGTCAATTAACTTAATTAGCTGCTAGATGTTCTCCCAGCTGAATCTTTTCAAAATGTCTTGCTTTTTCAGCCCTTTGTTGCCCTGTGCCAACTTTTTTTAGACCTGTAGCAGGCATTAAATTTGAAATGAGCTCATTTAGTGGATAAAAGTGTAAAATTTCTCTGATTAAACATTTGTTATGTTCTCTATGTTCTATTGTGAATAAAATATTGGCTTATATGATTTGAAAGTCTTTTAGTTTTCATTTTATTCAAATTTAAAAAAACGTTCCAACATTTCCGGATTTCGGGTTGTAGTTAGGCATGGTGTTTTAGCTACTGTTGCATCATTGAATATTTTCAGTTGACCTCAGCACTGAATGTGATGTAACCAGCTGTAATTCCATCCTACATTAAGGCCTTTTCCTCATTTATCTTTAAAAATGTTCTTGTCTTTCTGTGACATCTGAGAATTTGCATGTGTAACTTGGGGTAAACCAAACATATTGCATTTGAAATCTTTAGGGTCAAGAACTTTGTTGCAAGACATGTTTCATTTTGGGGAAATCAGGCAGCATTTTTTCCTTCCCACTTCCTGCTGACTCAACTCCCAACAGGCTGAATTTTTGATTTTGACCTAGAAAGTCTTCATTATTTTTCATTACATCCTTTTCTGAGATGCCAAGACAAACCATCACCTGACTTTAATCAAAACATAAAAGAAACCCATTAAAATGACAAAGGCAGCAAAGACTATTGTTAAAGGTTTTGGTAAAACCATACTTGGCCACACATCATTTCACTTTCACTTTACTTCACTTTCACTAAAATAATCCAGAACGGCAGGCCAAGTATTCGAAGTCCTTACTGACAATAAGATTCTGAAAACATTACAAAGTTTATTACACGGCTCTCTGGAATACTTGATTCTTACAGGTCACTTTATACCCTAATTATTCATTCCCTAGCTGTACATTTACACTTATGCAGTAAGTAAGAGATTTTATAAAGTTCTTAAAAGGGTACAATTATCAAGAGAATAAAGTTTAAATGTGCATCAAATGGTTGGAAAAGAATTAAATGCAGAAAAGTGCGAGAAGGTGAAGAAATATGAGATGCTGGCCTTGCAATTACACAATGTATGTTTCCCCCTTGACTGTAGAAAAAAAGACATAACAATTTAAAGTAATGGGTTACTATATTATAGATTAAAATTAATGATTTTAATTCTTAAATTCTTCAGCATTTTCAAAGGCAAGCAACAGAAAGCTGAATTCGTAGTGTGTGTGTGTGTGTGTTTTTCTTTCTCAGTTTTATTTTGTGTTTAGAGAACAATTGTCGATGCACAAGTGAAGACAGACACCTTGTGTTGACAAGTGAAACTGCGCATAGTTTCAACCTCGTTTAAACGCGTCCGTGTGAAACGCCAGCATCCGGGCATTCCGTCATCCGGGGTTTGCCTCTGCCTTGTTCTTTCTCTGTTTATAAACAGAAAGAGCGCAGAATGGTCGGTGCGCCTGACCTTACAAAATGTTTTTCATCCCGAACGAGAAACACAACCCATCAAAGTTCACCTGTATTTAGTTACAATCCGAGCAAGCACGCGTGCATTCGACATCAAATACACTTCTTTTTTTATTGCCACATGTAACGCACGTGTCGTCCGGTTCCAGGAACTGCAACAATATTAACCTTTAATATGCCAGAGAGCTTAGAGTGAGCCCCACGAAAGTGGTCGGGGAAAAAAATAACCGTCTCAGATGAACTCTACGAAAAACCTACACGATATCGCACTATTCCCCGCGAACGGTTTCAGTACTAATGAAAGGTAAACACGGATTCAAATCACGCCCCGCTCCAGTCCGTTAATCCACGACGTGTTTTCCACTCGCCATCTCCATGTTTTGACTACCACCACCAACAGCAACACGGTGAACCCTGCCAACACTTAGCCGTGAAGCTTGCAATCCCCTCTGTTTTTCAACAAAATGGCTGATTTAGGGGATGATACCGGAGCCAGAGCCCTGCTGGCGCTCAAATCTGCGCCCTGTAGCCCGGTGGCTGTGTCTGTCCCGCCGATGTACACGCTTTCCTCCTCGGCTTCGCCCGGAATCACACCATCCATGTCCTTCTCCCCTCCGCCGCAGGCCCTCGCTCGCCTGGAAGGCAGGGACTTCGAGTTCGCCATGCGCCAGAGGACGGTCACCGTGGGCCGGAATTCGTCGCACGGCTCCGTGGATGTCAACATGGGCCACTCGAGCTTCATTTCCAGGAGACATCTGCAGATCAGCTTCGAGGAGCCGCATTTCTACCTGCGCTGTCTCGGCAAGAACGGTGTGTTTGTCGATGGCGTTTTCCAGAGGAGAGGCGCACCTCCACTTCTCCTGCCGAGGGAGTAAGTTACTAAAATGAGCTCTGTTGCCTTGCATTAGCTTCTGTAGCCAGAGAGCAAGCACCTATTCGCTTAGAGAGCGAATGCACTACACATACAAGAGATTAAATTAACCTGTTTAATGCAGCGCCTGCATAATCCGACTAAACTCCCTGCTAGAGAATACGAGAACTCAGAAACCGACTTCAGGGTAACTTACTTGCAGTTTATGATGTAACCTACTAATCATTTTATGCATTTATTTTGAGAAAAAAATGCTTTGGCTACAAACTTGTTTCGGTTCAGGATAGTCTGGCAGCATGTGCATTAATCTGCTATTGTGAGTGTAGTACACTCTTAAAAATAAAGGTTCTTTATTATATTCTTTATAATATGAAGAACCTGTTAAACACCCATGGAACCTTTCAAATGCAGAAAAGGTTCTTTAAAGTTGAAAAAGGTTCTTTAGATTTGTCAAATGTTCTTCAGAATGGTTCTTTTAGGAATTTTAGGTTCTTTTGGGAACCAAAAATGATTCTTCTATGGCATCACTGCACAAACACCCTTTTGCAGCCTTTATTTTTAAGAGTGTAATTGAGTCAGTTAAAGGGATAGTTCACCCAAAATTAAAATTCTGGCATCATTTCCTCACCCTCATGTGCCAAACTTATATGACTTTATTCCTTCTGTGTATTTCTTTCAACTTTTTTTCCCCAGGAAATGCTGACCAAGGCTGTCAGTTCTGTCTAAATCCTATTGTGTTCCATTGAAGAAATGCAAGTTTGGAATAACATGAGGGTGTGTAAACAATAACACATTTTTCATTTTTGGCCACTCAAGTATCCCTTTAGGCCCCGGATCTGGATCTGGATCTGTCAATGGATCTGGATTTTCTATATATTATGAATTTACTGACCCCTGAGTGTTTGTTTTGGTGAGGTTGGCACTCAGGATGGGTTAAAATACAAACATGAAAAGTTAAACGTTTCACATTACGACCACAGGAACTGTGTGCACAACAGAGACGAGATCCACAGCATGATTTTGTGGGCAGATGTAAGATACAGGCCACATTTGACACATATCAGTAGTAACCGCTTTATGATCTTCTGCAGACAAAGAACAGAGGGGAAAACCTAGTAATACTAAAATGAAGCACTTCGAACAACTATGTTTGAGTAGTAATATGGCATTGTTTGTACACAGTCTTCATGCAGTCTTATTTTTGTTTAGATTGTTTTGAACTGTAAACAATCATTACAGTTGTCAGTATAAAGTGTCATTTTGTTCATTTCAATTCATTTCTGTGGTTTCATGTTTTTGGAATTTGAAACTGGTTTTTAACAATTTATTTTCTAATTATTTGAGTTTGTATTTAAAACATATTTGGAATTTGATTTCAAATGTGAATTTATTGAAACAAACAGTAAAAAAAAGTAGTGAAGTTTTGAAATCTTGCATTTAAAATATAAATTTGTATTTAAAGACAGTTCTTTTTTTTTAACATGTTACTCTTCCCATGTTTTAGTTGCTGTTCTGCTTACACTAAGTTATAAGTTTAGCAGTATAAATGCTTATGTTTATCTTAGTAACAATCACCTTTAGAAAACCAATCCGTGAGTATTTGATGATCCTACTAAATTAGACGTTTTTGATGAAGTATACCACAAGTAAAGCACTTTCAGTATCAGTAATCTATAGAGTTAATAATCAGTATGAAAGCAGTTCTCATGCCATTGACAGTTTTAGCTTCAAATGTGAACACTAATGATTGAGAAGTGGATAAACTAGTTAACTAGATCAGACTGAAGGTCTCTGCATAGTTGTGCTGAACAGTATTGTTGTGACTAGAGTTCAGCTCTTTGTGACTCTTAGATTTTATTAAAATCACTATTTGGCTTCCTCGTTCTTATCTGAATTGCTTTTACTGAGACTCGGTGTGTGCCATCTGTCTTATCAGTGCAGAGTAGATCTGTGGAGCTTGTTGTCATGGAGGTCAGAGCAACTATTCCTGCAGACTGCTGTGAAAACAGACTGAACCCTTAATGGGTGCATGCCAAGCCAGCCATTCACAACAACTGCAGTGTGTATGCTGTAGCATTAAATGTGGCTTCCTGGTGCAGCACTTGTGTAAATACGTCCAGTGGAGGCGGTGCACCAATTCATCATTCTCTCTGGCTGCACTGCTGACAGCTCAAAAACTGAGTAAAGGGGTGAAAGGGAGGGTTCATTTTTACTCGAAAGTTCACATTTTGTTGGTCACAAACAGAATCATAGCCTAACAGTTACGTAATTAATTTTTACACAGATTATTTGTCTTGCGTTCACTGTCCAAGTATCATCTTTAATGACAAAGTAAAGGTTTGATTATCAATCTAAAATGCAATACAAACCTTTCTGCAGGCTCAAGGACGTATTCAGTACTGCAGAATAGAGATCATCGTGTTAATGTTAAATGTCTGTGAGGGAAATGCAAGGGAAAATCTCTGCAGTTTTCCACCAATCTCAAAACATTGTCATTGTTCTATGGTCAAGTATAGACTACCGTGCAAAAGTGTGGGGTCAGTGAGTTTTTTTTGTTTTGTTTTGTTTTTTTTTCTCCCCTCTCTCCTCCTAAGAAATTAATACTTTCATTCATTAAGGATGCAGTGACAGATGTGACAAGACATTTATAATGATACAAAAGATTTCTCTTTCAAATAAATGCTGTTTTTTTTTTACTTTCCGTTCATCAAAGAATCTTGAAAAAAAAAAAATCACAAAAATACTAAGCAGTACAACTGTTTTCAACATTGAAAATAAGAAATGTTTCTAAGCAGCAAATCGGCATGTTAGAATGATTTCTGAAGGATCAAGTAACACTGAAGACGGGAGTAATGATGCTGAAAATTCAGCTTTGCCATCACTGGAATTACATTTTGAAATATTGCTGTTTTTACGGGATTGTTAATCAATGTATGTGAGCATAAGAGACTTCTTTCAAAAACATTAAAAAAATCTTACCAACTCCAAACTTTTAAACGGTATGTCAGAAGTTAGTTTGTTTATTGGTTTGCAATGTTTAAGGGACAAAAAGTGCTTTCCACTTTTTTTTTTTTGCAGTGATCTCATAAAATCAAGTTTTATACCTTAATGTGTCTATATTCTTCTCTACAGGTGCACATTTCGATTTCCCAGTACGGTGATAAAGATTCAGTTTACGGCGCTGTACCACAAGGAGACACAGAAGGAGGAGGCTCCTGTATCCCCTTTGAGACCCCTTTACCCTCAAATCTCTCCGCTGAAAATCAGCATTCCTGAAAATGACTTCAGAAGTATGATGAGTCCACTGCCTTCACCGACAGGAACTATTAGGTACGACTTCATCCGAATGACCACGCACAGAAAAACTGTTTCATTAGAGAACCAGTTCTTTTCCAGATCTTTGTGAAAGTAGATTTTGTTCTCATAATGTTGCTGAAATGCAAATGAAATTAAAAATAAACAAAAGCAAAAACTTGCAGCACAGCAATGTATTTTCTGTGCAAAACTACAGAAATATATGCCATACTGAAAGGATTATCAATAATTGGACAACAAAACAATAGGTTTTGCATAGTCCTATTATGATGTCTATTTAAGCAAAAGTCAAATTTGACTAGGTTTGTAAAGTACAATTTATGCTGAAGCATCAGAATTTGCATGCAGTAGGAGATGCTTAATTTTGATGGGTGTTTGAAGCTGTCAGGCTTCATTGTATATGTAGTCAGATGCGATGGTGGTGGGAAAAGCCTGCCCCTGGCGGCCTCTCCGCTCTTCTGCACCACGTGTGGCCCTCAAAGCGAGCATGCTGTGTGCACATACCATATATGGCATGTGCTGAGCTTGGAGCGCTCTGATTGGTCAGTCAGAAAGTGTTGTGGTTTGGTGTTTTGAGCCACAGATAGTTTCCTTTTTCCGAGGCCTCCAAACACCCCCCTCATCCCACTTCTTGGACTGCTCCTACACCCAACACAAACAGACACATGCTTTCTGTCCTTCCTGATTCCTCTTCCCTTACTGGGGGGAATATTTCCTTCTATTCAGCTCTACAAGCATTGGAACTGGTTATCCACGACTGAGCTGCGGTTTCTACTCTAGTATTTTTCTCTCGTAGGATTCATTCTGTGTGAAGTGATAGATTAGGGACATTTCCCAGATTGTCAGCCTGCTGCACAAACAACAGATGTGCGTAAAGCTTTGAATTCCACACACATGGAGCTACTTGAACAACTGCCATGTACTGTAAAACCAGCAATATCAGCCTCTCTTTTGCACATATTTGACTTCACTGTTTTCCTGCTGCATTCATTTTTTTAATGTGAATGTCAGAATAATTTTGATAAGGTGATAACACTTTACAATGAGCTTAGTTTATTATGCACAAGTATCATAAACTAACATTTGAACAACTTTTTTACACAGCTTTTATCAGTCTAGATTAATGTTATAAAAATATTGCTGTTCATTGTTAATTGGAGTTTGTTCATAATACATTAAGTATTGTTCATTTTTATAAATTTATTTATATTGTTCATTATCTTCCAAAGGTTTGGGGTCCATAAGATTAAAAAAAAAAAGTTTTGTAAAGACGTATCTTATGCTCATTAAGGCTGCATTTATTTTATCAAAAATACAGTACAGACGTTAACATTGTGAAAAAAAAAAACTTAAAAGAACTGTATTTGTTAATATATTTTAAAATGTAATTTATTCTTCTGATGGCAAAGCTGAATTTTCAGCATCATTTCTCCAGTCTCCAGTGTCACTCATCCTTCAGAAATCATTCTAATAGGCTGATTTGCTGCTCAATAAACATTTCTTCAAGAAACATGTTTTCAAGCATCTTACATGAATATAAAGTTCATAAGAACAGCATTTATTTTAAATATTTTGTAACCATGTAAATATCCTTACTGTCACTTCTGATCAATTAAATGCAAACTTGTTGAATAAAAGTGTTAATAATAAAAAAAAAATCTTACCAACCTACCAATGATAGTTTATTCTATAAAAATTAGCATTAATGTTGAAAAATTATTTTTCATACATTCTTAGTTCGTATTTTCTTAATGTATTGGATAATGTCAAATAAAACTAAATGCTGGGTTGAGTTATGTTTTGATTCAGAAAAGATTTCTGTTAGTTAAGTGGGGTTAATGATCAATTGGTTAAATAGTTGTCTTCTGTAAATCATTACTGCACATGACCCTTTGGAATCACGTGGCTGTGCTTCAACAACCTTCACTGTTTATACTACAGTATGTTTTGAACTTGAGTAGCCCTAAAAGTGATGGCTTGATATTGCTTTTAATATAAATGCATTGCCTAATGCATATTTGTTGACCCAAAACATGTTTCAAATGAGTTCATCACATCAAACCTAGTAAACTGGGTCAGTTCTGAAAGGCTCCTGGACAGTAAATATAAATATGACCCAAAATGCATGAAATATTTCTTGATTTGATACCAATAATGAATTATTGGTAGAGACATTTTATTATTTTATTGTATTATTTTATAATTTGGGATCCATATTATGATATAAATTATAGAAATTCCAATAGAAATTCTTTAGGGTTTTATTTTTAACTAGGACATACATTTTGCTTTTGAATAATTTTATTTATTTTTACATTTAATTGACATCTGAATTGAACATCTTTTAGTATAGAAGTTTCAGTTTTAGTACAGCAGTTTCAGGCTGTATTTTTTGCTTGTCCATAAGTTGTTTTTTTAATACGGTCCAGTTGTTGTGAAAATGCTGGACTTCAACCCAAAGCACTCCGCCCGCTGTGCCCTCATGCACACAATTGCCTTCCCCCGGCTGGCCGCTCAGAGAGGCCTGTTTGTCTCTGCCCGCACAACACAGTGGAGCCTGCAGCACAACAGCCTTATCTGAGCGCTCTGTTGTGCCCTGCTGTCAGAAAGCCAGCGGTAAAAAAAAATAACACAGCGAGTGAAGAAATGGTGGGGTGTGTCTGTGTTATGTGAGGCTTACCGAGCTGTTGACAATAAATGACAGCCTTAAAATAGCATTGCTCTGGGTGTCTTTCTGTCACTATCAGTCTAAATAATACAGTTATTATCATTACATTTCGGAAACCCTGCGGCTAATGGCTCAGTAATTATTTTGTTTATTTATCTGAATGGTTGGGTTTATAGGACACGGCCACCTACTTTCACATTGTTTTTCATGTCAGGTGCATAACAAGGGTTATAATATGGGTTATGATGTTGTGGGTTAATTTCAGTGTGTGTGTAATCTGCTGTCAGTTACCACAGGCAGTCAATTCAACACGTCCCTTAGTTTGTAAAAACAAACGGGAAACATGTTTAAACTGACACATGTAAAATGGGGGCTAGAAGGCAAGAAAGTCGGAGGGTTAAAAAGCAGAAACTTGAAGCTTGGATTTTTGCACGTGGTTGTTCTGGTGTTGTGTTAATATTTTATGCAAACAGTGCTTTATGGATGATCATGTCTAGAGATTTGCAGTATACTAGGACCATCAAGATTTTTCTGGTTGATATTGACTATTTATTGGTCGATTATTGGATGTTTAGTTGTCTTTTTTTCTTACTCAAAAAAAAAAATAAATAAAAAATAAATTGTAAAGATTTGCAATAGTGGTCACAACAGGAAAATTAATTTTCAGCTTAATGTGGTGAAAGTGACGAGGTTTACTTTCTCAGCTGGTTTTTTATTATTTTGGTTGTACACTATCGTTCAAAAGTTTGTTTATCTTTTGAAATAAATTAATAGCTTTATGTTGCAAGAATGCATTAAATTGATCAAAAGTGACAGTGAAGACATTTATAATGTTACAAAAGACTTCTAATTCAAATAAATGCTATTTATTTTGAACTTTATATTCATCAAAGGATCCTGAAAAAAAAAAAAAAGTATCACGGTTTTCGCAAAAATATTAAGCAGCACAAATGTTTTCAAAATTAATAATAATGAGATATGTTTCTTGAGCAGCAAATCAGCATATCAGAATGAAGGATCATGTCACACTGGAGTAGTGATGCTGAAATTTAAACTTTGCATCACAGGAATAAATTACACTTTAAAATATATTAAAATACAAAACAGTTATTTAAATTGCAATAATATTACGGTTTTTGCTGTTGTTTTTATCAAATAAATGCAACCTTGGTGAGCACTAAAGATTGCTTTTAAAATGTAACATTTAATTGTAATATAATAATAAACAAGCATATTCCTTAATCCTCTAATGCAGTCTTCTTGGACTGTTATAGATGATGTTTTCACACCTTTATGTCCATATTTTCTCCACCCAGTGTTCCCAATTCCTGCCCAGCAAGCCCTCGGGGAGCAGGTTCCTCGGGATACCGCTACGGGCGCAACATCACCTCAGATCTCCAGCTGGCAGCAGAGTACGCAGCCAAAGCTGTGTCAGAACAGCGCACTGAAGCCACAGGAGGAGACAGCCCTAAGGTAAGAGCCTCCAGCATCCTAATGCATGTCAGTGTCAATATCAGTGTGTTTGTTCCCAAGATTCACTGTCCGCTATTCCTTCAGGATGAGTCCAAACCTCCATACTCGTACGCTCAGCTGATAGTCCAGGCCATCTCATCTGCACCGGACAGACAGCTAACACTAAGTGGCATCTACGCTCACATCACCAAGCATTATCCCTACTACAGGACGGCCGACAAAGGCTGGCAGGTCAGTTTATTTGCTAAAAATTGTTGTTAGTTGGTCTGTCATGTTTGTGTGCTAATTTGTGTTCTCTTAATCTCATTTCACTCCAGAACTCCATTAGACACAACCTATCTCTGAACCGCTACTTTATTAAAGTGCCGCGCTCACAGGAAGAGCCAGGCAAAGGTTCGTTCTGGCGTGTGGACCCCTCATCAGAGTCCAAGTTGGTGGAGCAGGCCTTCAGAAAGCGCCGACAGAGAGGAGTGTCCTGTTTCCGCACACCGTTCGGCCCGCTGTCCTCAAGGTGAGATGTATCAGACCCCCGCTAACCCTGCACGCACCCGCCATCCCCTTATAACACTCACACTTTCTGATGTGATAGAAGCCTGCTTAGCCTGTTCTGTTTCCCTTTTTATTCCCCTTCTGTCTGTTTCTTCACTGGGCAGAACAAAGTAAGTCTGTCGCCTCTTTGTATTTAATCCGTTTCGTTTCTTTAAGGAGTCATTTGGTAAAGCAGCATCAGTCACACCCATCCTTATGCTCTCTGCTTTTAACACTCTGTATAATCTTGCATTAAACTTGGGTTCAAAATTAACTGTCTGTAATGCATAATTTAAACATTGAAAATAGCAATGTTTTCGTATTTTATAGGGATGCACCGAATGTTCGGCAACCGAAATTATACCGAATAAGCAAAAAGACCGAATAAATTGTACCGAATAATGACGTGACGCGATCAAATAGAGGCTCGTGCTAATGCAGCAAACATGTCGGCAGTGTGGAAGAATTTAAAAGTGTCCGAGAAAGACAATCGAGAAAGAAAAATCGTTACAAGCACCGACAGCCAGAGACTGCTTAGCGCTGCATCTCATGTCTCCGATGAGAAGAGGAAGGGGTGGTTGTTGCTGGTTACTGTATGATGATTGAAATCGATGATTAGTAAATACGCTGCAGAACGTTATGTTTTCAAATACACGCACGAATTGAATGGATTCAGACAGTGCTGCACAAGCTCACGGCACGATCTGCTTGTTAGCCAGGGTTCAAAGTCCAAATCTGCGCTGAAACCGTGTTACTCGTCAGTTGCTCAGTAACATTTTTATGCATTTTTAAAATAAAATAAGAAAAGTAAGACAATAATAATAATAATAATAATAATGATAATTACGACAGCTCTGTTAATACATTTATTATGACACTCACACATAGTGTTCAAATTGGGATCTGTAATAATTTCTAATGTTTTAAAAAAATTCTTCTGCTCAGCAAGGCTGCATTTATTTGTACAGTAAAAAAAAATACATTACTGATTCAAGAAGGGGTCTCAAAAATGGCCAAAAAATTATATTTTAGTAACTTTCTGCTCAGCAAGGCTGCATTTATTTGTACAGTAAAAAATACATAACTGATTCAAGAAGGGGGTCTCAAAAATGGCCAAAAAATATTATTTTACTAACTTATTAATTTTAAGTTAAATTATGCTTTGTTGGTATAGTGTCTGCTAGAATGGTAAAAAATGTTCAATGTTAAGTAAGCATTTTTAAATTGTTGTTTTGTAATCGATTTTTTTTTCTTTGAAAAGCTAGACAAAACAGTAAAAAGCACATTTTGGCTATTTAATTTATGCAATGGTGAAAATAACTGGTAAAATATATGGGGGGAAAAAAATGCAAAAAAAAAAAAATGTATTCAACCTTTGGCCCAGTGTTTCATTTTGTTCAGCTTTGGCCAAGAATTTTCATTTCGGTGCATCCCCAGTATTCTAGTAAGAGCCACCACTTTACCAAGAGACTGGCAGATGGGATCCTCCAAGACATTCACAGATTAATAATTAACTTATCTTAGGATCAACTAACTTTGTATCAATGTCAAGAAAACTGTATCAGTGTCAAGCGATTGATACTTTTGTTCAACAAAAGCCCTTTTCGGACGGGAATTATTTCTCACGGGGACGTAAGTGATTTTCACCTTTTACAGGGTGTAGTCGGTGATTTAATTGCCGTCAGTGAATGTCGGTGTTTATCAAATAATTGAATCAAAAAATAAATAGGATTATATATTCTAAAATATGCTTTGAATAACAACAATACATTTTACATAAGTATTTTTTAATACATTTTACACAATAATAAGAATGTTTGTAAATAAAATTAATTTTATTTACAGCAGACAATCTTGTGACTGGCCACATGAGCAGCGTGTTCCCGGGTTCGTAGGATCACAGAACTCGCTCCTCCACTGTGAATAAGTCGCAATCCAAATTCATGAGTTTTATCACTGAGGTGATATGTAAATTAATTTTACCGATGGCCATAAGAGAAACAATTACCGTCCGAATCGAGCTAAAGACACATTAAATTGGTCAAAAGTGACAGTAGTAAAGACATTTATAATGTTAGAAAAGATTTCTGTTCCCAATAATCCTGATAATAATGTAAAATAATACAAAAATATTAAACAGGACAGCAGTGTTTACATATACACGTGTATATATATTTATACCACAGTTCTTTCTGGTCCTTGAATCTGATTGGCTGATAGGAGTGTGATATTCTAGTGATAATAGAACCGTTTCACCGTTTGTATCTCTCCGTTTGCAGTATTTCTCACAGTGAGTATCATGGCGGATGCCCAAATCCACTATAATTTTATAAATAATAGTGGTCGACCGATATTGTTTTTTTGACAGCCGATGCTGATATCTTGGAAAGCAGGGTGGCCGATATAAAGCCGATATAATTTTATTGATTTTAATTAATATTTAAGAAATTTGAAAATAAAAAATGTGTAAAATAAACATTCTTATACTTCTGATGACAAAGTATTTTTCACAAATAAATATTTAATTAAAAAAATAATTAAAAAGGAAGTAAACTCTAACCACACTCTAAAAAATGCTGGGTTAAATATGGACAAACCCAGTGATTGGGTTGTTTTTACCCAGCAGTTGGGTTACTGCCCAGAAGGTTGGGTTAAACATTTAACCCAACTGTTGGTTGAAAACAACCCAGCTGCTGGGTTTATCCATAATTAACCCGGCATTTTTTAGACTGCAACAGGGCACTCTGTTTGTGTGTGTGCATTGGGAATCATATTTTTTAGAATAAAGCCAAGGTAACACTCATTTACATACAGCACACAGAATATGACAGTGGGCAAAAGCATAAAGCGCAGCATAATTTTAAATCTCGAGTTTAACTTTTGTCGATCGCGCTTCTCCAGTGAAGATGAACTCTCCTCCTGTCCGCTTTCAATTTGCACGGATCGACCGTCATGTAGAGCACACGTGATCACGCAGAATACAAATGCACACTTTATAAGATCTCACAGTTGGATCCGACTAAGTTTGCAAGGTTTGTGAAATTAAATGTTCATTAAATACATTCAAAGAGTTGTTTAAATGTAAATGCATATTTGCTAAATGCTGACAGCAAGAGAAAGTATTATAATGTTTGCCTTTCTATTACTAATAATATGAAAGCGATCATTATAATACTTTTTTGTACATTTTAATCAGGGACGGCACTAGCTATAGGCAGAGCAGGTGATTGCCTAGGGCCTGGTTGTGGCTAGAAGGGATATGTATCCAACCGGAAACTGACAACGAATTTAATTTTCTACCTATTAGATTGTGTTTTATTAACGTCTACTCCTACCCCAACCCTAAACCTACCCCTTACAATAATGCAAAAATAGTAATTGTTTTACAGTGTGACAAAAATTATGCTGTACTGATGTGCGCATGCCCAGTAGCGCATTCCCGGTCGGATACGTATCCCTTGTAGCCTTTGCCCTAGGGCCTCGGGCTTTGAGGAGGGGCCTCCATAACCGTAAAAACCCCTATATGCTAGTCCACCAGTCAAGACGGGCAGCAAATACTAGCCTCATTGTTCATTGGATATAGTTGAATTGTCACTCATCAGCAATTAAACCAATTAATGTTGCCGTTTCAAAGCGGGTCCCGCCTTCTGGATGTTTGCGTAACGAACGCATCTTTTTAATAATCAAAAAATCCTGAAAAAAAGTATCACAGGTTATAAAATAAACAATAAGCACTGTTTCTAACATTGAAAATAAATCAGCATATTAGAATGATTTATGTAGAATCTGAAGACTGGAGAAATGGCTGATGAAAATTCAGTTTTGCATCACAGAAATATAGTAAAATAGAAAACCATTATTTTAAATTGTAATAATATTTCACAATGTTATTGTTTTTTGTTTGTTTGTTTTTTGTTTTTGTTTTTTGATCAAACAGGCTGAATCCAGGCTTGATGACCATAAGAGACTTCTTTCAAAAACATTTAAAATAGTAATGTTTCCACATTTCTGTATAAATAAAAATTAAATTTAAAATTAAATATTTTATAAATAAAAAGGTTAGGAATCATATTTGTTTCAAGTGCTTTTTATTGGGGGTGGGTGGGCCTCCAACATGAATTTTGCCTAGAGCCTCCTAATGTCTAGAACTGGCCCTGATTTTAATCCCTTTGTTTAACAATTCTATCTGATTATTAGACACACTTCTTCTATCTGTATTAGACAGAACTGTTAAGGACGACGGTGAACAAGAGGGAGAATGTGAGCACTGTGTGCTCAGACGCTCCCGTTCTGAGCACCGTAAAAATAAAAGTCCCGCGTCAAGCACATCGGCCAAACAGAAAAACCTATCGGCCAATGCCGATATTTGGAAAATCCCAAATATCAGCCGATATATCGGTCGACCACTAATAAATAATACTGTTTTGTGTCATGGTGTTTTTAGGCAAGAATGTACTTGTTTAGACTTCAAATATGCAGTTTGTTAATAAAGATAATGTCTGTTTGAAAATTTGCTTTTGCGTTTTCAGAGACGCGAGCTCCAGGGCGTCAGCGAGCGTTCAGCGCTCATAAACCCGCCGAGAGCAGCTTTACCTCGGCCAGATCTTCTGTAATTTGCTGCTGGCTCTGATGTCGCTATAGTGGTTAAATATGAGATATAATTTGTTTTGGGTAAATCTAAAGGGCAGTCTTTGGTTACTAGTTCTAAAGTGACATTTTCTAGTAACGGAGGCTTGGGCTCAGCTGTTAAACTGTCAACTTGAGATTTGAATCCAGTAGGAAGTTTTTAAAGACACTCCGTTGTTGTTTATGTATTTACACACACTTGCTGTTGAACTGTTGTATAAATGCAATATCACACGAGTAGCAGTGCGATATAGCTGTATATCGGCACAGCTGTGATTACCTATGGCCGAATCACAGCTGAGCCAATATACAACCATATCACACTGCTACAAGAGTTGTATATATTATGTGATGTAATTATGCTAAGTTTAACCTTTAAAAATGTAGAGATTAACATAAGTCAATACGTTATATAAGACAACTCCATCCAAAATCGAGTTGGCTAGTGAGGTGCCTCCTATTTAGAGGCTGTAAGTTTACATTTTAAAAAAAGTGTCCAATTTATGCACCCCACAAGGCAGCACACAAAGGTGTCAAAAATGGTCATCTCCAATCAGCATTCCCAAACCATTATTTGATAGATAAAACAAAAAGAACAGTGTTTTGAAAGCTTCACCCTTAAAAACTTCACACTCATTTCTGAAAGTAGTCTCTGCACATTTAATATACAATTTTTATTTTGGAAAATGCTCCCGTTCAAATTGTTCGACTTAGGCAGGTGAGGCAAGAAGTTATTTTTGGACCCTGCTTGGCGAGTAACATGTGAACATGTATGTGTAGCATTCACAGTGTTCTATGAGAGTTTCTGTGGCGTATGTCTGACACATCATTGTGTTGGTTTCAGGAGTGCTCCAGCATCTCCCACCCACTCCGGCCTCCTCTCTCCACACTCGAGCGGCCTCCAGACCCCCGAGTGTCTGTCACGGGAAGGATCACCAGTGTCTCATGAGCATGACTTTGGTTCTAAGCTTGCTTCTGTGCCCGAGTACCGATACACCCAGAGTGCACCAGGTGAGCATGTTTCCTTTCATAGCACAGCAGTACTGACTGACTGACTGCATTGCAGTGTGCGTGACTAGCAGTGTTTGGATGTAAAGTCTCCAAATAGAAACAATACTAACTTATCTACATTTTTCCAGTAGTGTGATAGTAGCTCAGCTGTTGTCAAAATAGTGGAGCTTTTCCGGTTTAAAAAAAAAAAAAAAGTATTTTTGTAGGTTTTTTTTTTTTTTTTTAGCTTGACAATTTCAAGTCAAATTTGTTTAGCACTTATGTCACAATACATTAAGCTTTACACAAAATCATGATGTTAATCTTTGTACGTTGTGTTTATATGATTGTCTTAATGATTTCATGCCACATTTAGCAAATTAGAACAAATTTTACATTTTGTGATGATATAAACATCAAGCATTTCTGATTTGTATAGTGGTATTAGTATATTTCACCCTACACGAGTATACTAAATGTATGTGCATAAAGTTGGAATTTAACTTTTCTACATAAAATTCAAAGATTTTTTTAAACTAACGTTACATCTGCAAAATGATGAATAAAGAATGTGCATCATTGTGCTTTTGCTTTTTTCTGTTTTTATTCAATTTATGAAGTTGATGTAAACTGTATCATATGTTCGATGGTAAATTATACTATAATATAAAACTATATAAGTTACATATACAAAATATTATTTTACATTGCAAAAAATAAATCATAAATATTAATTTCAACAAATTTACCATCAATACAGACGCTGCATATCTATAGTCTTTGGCTGCGTCCATTGCATCCGACACTTTTTCTCACTGACACGCCCCCAACTCGGAAACTCAGGGGTTAAAGAAAATTTAGAGTTTCCCACTCGTAACAACGACTTTGTGGTGGCGTTCATGTGCGTTCAACTCGTAAATACGATCTATCTGACATGACTTGAACGCACCAATAGTATATATTGCTTTATGTAAGTGCAATATGTATGTTGAGAAAGATGAATATATATCCAATTTGAATATATATCCAACATATAATCATTGCAGTTAATAGTGTTCACCGTCTGTTTGATTACATGTAATTTGTAACTAACTGCATGATTTTCACTGTACATTTCTGCTAGTCACCACTATTAACCTACTCCTAAATATAATGTAGAAACTTAAAATTTTCCGTAAAGCTGCTTTGCAACGAATTGTATCGTGAAAAGCGCTATACAAATAAACTTAAATTGAATTGAATTTTAAATAGCTACAGTTACAGTATACTGTTACGTATGCAGGTAATAAAATCCAATATTAAGGTATCACTGGGTAATAATTTAGCAGTTGACATTTAAGCAGATGAGATATATAGTATATACCGCTTAACGTGAATGTACTGTTAGTATCCGTTTAAGATTGGATATACTTATAGTAGTTGTATAATCTTCTATTAATTATTAACTGTTTTGAGTTAATGTATTTATTATCATACACAGGTGATTTTTGTTTGTTTGCTTGTTTGTTGAAGTTGAATTTGAATTGGGGGCAGTCGTAGCCTAATGGTTAGAGAGTTGGACTTGTAACCCGAAGTTTGCGGGTTCGAGTCTCAGGTCCGGCAGGGATTGTAGGTGAGGGGAGTGAATATCCAGCACTCTCTCCACCCTCAATACCACGACTGAGGTGAGACCCTTGAGCAAGGCACCGAACCCCCAACTGCTCCCCGGGTGCCGCAGCTGTTCAGCTGTGTGTGTGTTTGTTCACTTCTCACTGCTGTGTGTGTACTTGGATGGGTTAAATGCAGAGCACAAATTCCGAGTATGGGACACCATACTTGGCCACACGTCCTTTCCTTTATAATGTATTCATGTTATCACTGTAATTTTATGCCTTTATACCTCTTTTGTTTTGGTTTAATTTGTTATGGTTTGGTTTGGTTTTGTTTTGTTTTTATTTTATTTTATTTTATTTTATTTTATTTTATTTTATTTTTATTAGTTTTTTTTTTTTTTGTGTGTGTCTGTGTGTTATAACTTATAGTGTAGCTAACTACTTTTTCTATCTATGCAATCTTGGCAAGCTACTAATTCAAATTCACTTCTCAAGCCCTAAATCTATTTTCTCAGAATCTCTATGATTCCTCTTGTCTCTCAGGCTCTCCAGTGAGTGCTCATCCTGTAATCATGGCCGTGCCACCTCAGTCCTCAGCCGCGATACCCAAGCCTGTGGCTTACATGCCGGCCTCCATCATTAGCTCCTCCCAGGCCTCTGGTCAGGCCATCCATGTGGTGCAGCAGGCTCCAGCTGTCACCATGGTTCGTGTACTGACCACCTCGACCAGCTCCCCCAATGGCTATATCCTGGCTAACACCACCTCATCAAGCTCTGGAGAGGGACCTGGAGATCAAAGAGGTATAACAATCCATTTCCTCTTGGTCTATTGCAGAAAATAATTTGCAAAATCTACATGGATACCCAATCTTTAAAATTTTCACTCTCTGTGAACAGTCTTTCCGTCTATGGTCTGTGTAGGTGCAGTGGAGGAGATGCCTGTGGTTGGCAGTAGAGTTATTCAGGCTGTAGGGAGTCACATTAGCTCGGCCAATAGGGGGCAGCAAAGCTACACTGTTGTCCAGCAGAGTGCCATGCACCAGCTTCCCGTGCAGACCATTGCTCAGAATGGCAAACATGCTCTTCCTGTCACCAGTGTACCAGCCAGTACTTACGGTATGTGTGCATTGTTCCGAAGACTGTAAATTTGAAATTTACAGTGCATGGTAATTTTCGGTCACACTTTATTTTAAGGTCCAATTCTCGCTATCAACAAACCCTTAACTATGACTTTTGCCTCAATAAACCCCTAATTTGCTGCTTATTAATAGTCAGTAAGGTAGTTGTTAAGTTTAGGTATTGGGTAGGATTAGGGATGTAGAATATGGTCATGGAGAATATGTGCTTTATAACTACTAATAAACAGCCAATATGTTAATGATAGCTATGCTAATAAGCAACTAGTCAATAGTGAGAATTTGTCCCTATTCTAAAGTGTTACCTAATTTTCTAACTTTAAAATGCAAGGATCCATATCTATTAATTAGTTGAAAAATACATAGCAAATACATATTTGATACAACCTTTTTATTATGGGCTTGTTTGTGATTCATTTTGTGAAATTTTTCACTTTTTTTTTTCTGAATTTTTTTTTTTTTAATTCTTTATTAAATTTATAAATAAGTCATGTGATGTGACCAACATGCAGGGGGGGAAAAACAGTATCCCTGCAGACCCTCATGACTGCGTGTCAATGGCAATAAGTCTTTTAAAATATCAGATAATTTAACTTACCGATATATATGAAACTCATCTGACTTTAACACATTCATGTGGACTGTACGGTTTTTAATGCAAAAACAATAATAAATATTAAGGATTCAATTTTAAATATAAATTTTGATCTAATGTAAAAACAATTGATGAATGATTATTACATTTAACTTCTTGGTTGTAAAACTTCTTTTTTTTTTTTTTTTTTTGCAAATTGGTTTTTCAAAATTTTGAATGCAAAACCTACATGAATACAAAGAGTAGAGTGTAGTTTTAAACTAGACTTTAAATTTTTCTATTACTATTCATTGACCTGTAACAAATTTCTTTTTGTTGTCATCTCTTTTCCCTCAGCTTTTACCAATCCTCTGCAGATCTTGGCTGCGCAGGCTTCAACATCCCCACCTGTGCTGGTCAACAGGCCCTCCAGCATGGAAACCGACAAGTCCAGCATCGACGAGCCTGAACCCAAACGGTCCAAAATGGAGGAGGACAGTGTTGCTTCAGTCCCTCAGCCTGTAATTGTTGCAATGAATCAAGAGGCCAGCGAATGAACGAACGAACGAGTGAGTGAGCGAGCGAGTGAGCCGACGACCGATTTTTAAAGCACATCTCGCAATATCGTTAAACATATTGAGGGAAACGTGTTTGGTTTTCTTTAAAACAAGAACTTAAAAGTTTTGTAAACGCCCGACACGGGTGACTGATGGAATGTCTTTGTAAGAAGAGGTTGTTGTTTCATGGGGGTAAATTCATTGAGCTACATCTGGCAGCATTAAAATTCAATGCTCAGTTTTAATTTTGTAGGGGTTTTTAATCTCGTAAGAATGTTTGAAAGAAGTATGAAGAGAGGTACATGTGCTTAAAGACACCAGCTAGGCATGTGCGCCCAGGTAGTTCCTCACAAGGTACAGCTGAGAGAGTTCTTCTTTTCGGGATGGGGTGGGACCAATACCTATGCAGCTATTACAGTCTGAGACCAAGAGTGTCTCTGAATTGAAGCAGTATATAAACAGGGTCACAGGAAGCTGTGCGTCTCTGCAGTTACCTGTGCGGCCTTTGAGAGGATTTATTTATCTCTCTGTTTAAAAGAAAAAAGGCTATCTTTAATGAAACAAGATTGTTATAACTCAAAGCAGAAATGAATAGATATAATAGAGGCCTTTTCTAGCTGGAGTTCTTTAACCTACATTATTATAGTGTACAATATATTTTTCTGTGGAGGATTCTTACCTTGCTTGCTTACTACAAAGAGAAATGTCTAGAAATATGCTAATTTCTTAATTGGTCTATGTTTAGCGCAAAAATTAAAAAGAACTCGATGAATGTAAGGACCGTTTGTTTATTTGTTATGACTCATGACACCCACTTTTGACCTAAACAATATATTAAACCATTAGAATGTGTTTGTAGATACATTTTTGATGTTTTGTTTAAAAAAATTGAATAACTGTAAGTTCACCATATTTAAAACAGCTCAGTCGTATCTGTCCATCACCCTTAAAAAGCACTTGGCCAAAATTCTGCTCCCTAAATACCTTAAGCAGCATAATCCCGATCGCATCAGTGGATGAATGCAACCAGACGATGCGTTGCTGATGTATCTGATGTCAACCAAATGCTTTTCCAGACCTAGGAATGTAACTGTTCATATTGATTGTTGCAGGGGCTGTTTTTTCACTGACTTTCTGTGATCACTTAAAAATCACAGAAGCCACTAAATGAATGTTCAGTATTTTTTCTGAGAGTTCAAGAAACTTATTTTTTAGTAATCTACACAAAGTCAGCCTTTAATGAGACTTTCTAGTTTTTACTAAGAGAAGAGTAAATATATATTGTTAGAATTATTCAAATGTGTTTTCAAGACAATCACTAACAGGATTCAGTAACCGCTTTGTATGTTGCAAATTATACACACCACAGATGTGGAGTAAAGTAGCTTTATGTGAGCTACCGATAGCTTCTTTGTATGGTAGTGTAGTCGTACAGTGACAGCCGTAGTAGAAGTGAAAACTTTAACAGACCAAATACATATCCTCAACATTAGTGCCTTAGTGCTCCACTTCTTTCAGGACTAAATAAACATAAAAAGCATTGTGATGTACTACTTTAAAGACAACAACATCAAACTTACCTACTAAGAAGTTAATTTGCGGGTTTGAATGGACACATCTTATAAGAAAAAAATGAACAACAGCATTCTGCCTGTGTAACAATGTCTAGAGATGATGAATCAAGTTGTGACTGGAAATGACTGAGCAATATGATAAAAGACGACAGGAAATGAAATCTTGCTGGTTCTTTATTCTTTGAAACTTCTTATAGCTCAGTGGACTAATGCATAAATCAAGAGGAATCTGTCAGTAAACAGAAAAGGCTTTTGGTGGATTTAAAGGGATAGTTCACCCAAAAACAAAACTTTACTGACTCACAGGTTATCCAAGATGTAGATGAGTTTGTTTCTTCATCTAAACAGATTTGGAGAAATGTATCATTACATCACTTGCTCACCAATGGATCCTCTGCAGTGAATGGGTGCCGTCAGAATAAGAGCTGATAAAAACATCACAGTAATCCACAAGTAATCCACACGACTCCAGTCCATCAATTTCTTGTGAAGCGAAAAGCTGTGTGTTTGTAAGAAACAAACTTCAGGCTGTTTCTTCTGGCTATCCATTATATAGTCCTCTATATATTATGTTGCTTACTCCAGAGAAAGTTCAGCAAGTGATATAATATTAAATTCCTCCAAATCCGTTCCAATGAAGAAACAATTCAAGAAGAAGAAATCTTGGATTGCCTGAGAGTGAGTGCATTTTCAGCAAATTTTCATTTTTGATTCAACTTATAATTGGTCTGATTGATTTGGGTCTTTGTTTGATGTATTCACATGGGCTTCAATAAACACAATAAATAAGAGAACCACTGTTCCATTTGATGTATGATTTTATTTAAAAAGAAAAAAATTTATTTGCCTGACATGAAAGAAATCCATATGTACTTTTTTTTTTTTTCTCTCTTCTTTTAGATCGTTATGGAATAACCAGTAGAATGGTGAAACAAACATGATCATTACCAGACTTATCGTAAAGAATTAGCCGTCACTGCCTAAATGTTTTTATCATTTTTATTTATTTTTTTTTCTCACAATCTGTCACAGTGTCTGTACGCATATATAACCATGGAGTATTTTTTATCACAGAATCAAAGACTTTTTTTTTTTAATTAAATTTCTTTTTGTGCACCTTGTGTTGTGCATGTTAGCATATGCAAGTGTTTATACACTAAACATTTCTAATTTAAATTGATTGTAGGTGTTTCTCTTTTGACTCTAGTTTAAAGATATAATCTGTTTGCACTGTACACAAAACACCCCCCAAATCAGTCTGCTTTGAGATCACGCCGTGCACCTGTAAATGTTTGCAGGTTTATCTGTTTTTAATGTGTATTCAAAAACACAGTGTGTGAGGGCTTTTCTTCTGTCCATGCGTTTTATGCAATGGTGTATCTGGAACGAATAAAACACTTAATTGGCTAATCTTTTAAATGAATCGGTGATTATGGCATCTTCTGTTGTGATTCCACATGGATGAAGGTTTAAGCATTGCTTTGTATGTCTGCCCCTCCACCATCATTTTCTTTCTTTTATCATTCATGTAATTTATTTTCAAACGTTTAAATCTTACTGTCTCTATTGTATGCAGGGTACCTAGATTGATTCTGTTTCTAAGTTTATCACAATTTGCTTCCAAGTTGTATTGCATTAACACTCTTTATAACCCTGTGCACCAAAACTGTGCAAGTCTGTCCTGTCTTTGCCTGAGCAGAACTCTTGAATATGCTGAAATGTTAACAGCAAACTATTAAAAAGTTTGAACTATAAAGTCTCAACTGCAGCCTGCTTGAACATGTAATGAAGATCTCTGACACTGGTTTATTTAAAAACAGTAGGTATGAATTTATAGTCTGCTATTAGCCGAATACAGCTTTGAATTTTTCCTGCATCCATGAAGTCTGTATAAAATTAATTAATTAAATTAATGGCGCATAAAACATAATTTATTTAAATTTAACTCTGATTTATGGTTTACTGTTAAGAAAGTATTATGCATTAAGACTGAAATGCTAAACTCTAGGATTACTTTTATTGTAGTTAGTCCTTCAGTAATTTTGTTAGATGTTAGAAGTTTTATGTTTAGTGTATTTCCATATTTTGTTGTAGAGAAAGTCAAATATAAAACTTTTTTTTTTATTAAAAAAAAAAAAAAATATATATATATATATATATATATATATATCTATATCTATATATATATCATATACTATTACACTGTACAATTATAGGGGAGTTAAAGTACATTTACATTGATTCTATTAAAAAACGTTACAATACACATTTTTTTTGCTTTAAAGTTGACTTTGAAGTGATTTACCGGTTGATTATTGCTCGTCGTAATATGTGGATATTATTTTGTATGTAAGGTGAATTTGGAATTTGTTTTTGTTTTGTTTTTTATGAACACTGATCTTTTTCAAGGGGACTAAACCCATTTTAGTAGTTTAGCTATAGATGTATGTCCATAAATGAATGAATATTCTACCGATGGATACGAAATTCTGCTCATATTCTGTGGCTCAGTTCGGAATAACTAGAATTCTACTCGTATTATTATACTGTATACAATTTTCATGCTTGTTTGTTGTTTGAAGATGTTTAATTCGTTTAAAAAATATAATAATAAAAAAAGGTCCCCAAGATTCCGTTTGTTACACTATTTTGTCGCCGACTGGCAAAACGAGAACCATAAATAAATCATAAATCAACCTAAAGATAAGAACACTCAGCCCATATGATTTTGTACACATAGAATATTCTGCTTAGTTATAAATATGGTATTCAACCATAGTATGAATATTGTTTGCAAATTCTACCCTCCTGTTTTGTTACGCTATTTTGTGTGGAAAAGCGGAACCAATTATTGTCATGTGATTTGTTGTCAGAACATCATAGCCGACGGAGCAAATGTTTTGATGCTTGTTTTGTGTTTATTGCATTATTTTCAAAATGTATGCTGCCGCGACGGAGAGTTTAATAAAGCAGGCAAGGTAAGTCTATATCTTTACCTAAAAGGTTTACTGTCAAAAGCTGATTATGACTGGTCAGTTATAGCCTATTAGACAAGTTCTTCCCAATGACAAATCTTATTTAAATTTGCCTTTCAGAGAAATAAAGGAGGAAGAGCTGCAGAGGTTTTGTGGGCGCATATTTAAGCTGCTCCACACTAAAGATGTTAGTGGAGAGACAGTGGACTCCCTCCAGAGGCTCAATCTGATAGTTTCTGCCACTAAATATGCAAGAGAGTGAGTCATATTCATGTGAAATACATCTGAACAGCACATAGGCATGCAAACCTTCAGAAAAGTGTATTTAGGAGCATTTAAAGTGTATGATTGACCACCTGCACTACCTTCAGGCTTCCATCAGATCTGGTGATGAAGCTGCAGGCGGTTCTTCGTTCTTCATCGTGTCCAGAGCAGCTTCAGGGTCTGTGCTCCTCCATCATCCGCGAGAGCTTTCCTCCCAGCGTGCACAGCCTCTGCTCTGATCTCAGTCACGACAGCAGGACCTTCAGCCATGTGGCCAGTGTTGTTCTGGCTCAGGTGAGTCACGTGCTGTTAATGTTCAGCTTGTGTTCTGCTCATAAACACTTAACTAATCATCAAATTGTTCTCAGGCTGGAAATAAAGAAGATGTGATGCCTCTTTGCCACCATTTGCTGAAAAGTCTTGAGTCTCGGCTGTCTGACGGGCAGATATCCAGACATGCGCTTCCCATTCTCTCTAAAATGAGTACTGTTTATCCAGAGATTCTCACAGATGGTAAACTTGATCACGTTTGTGAAACACAATACTATATTGGAAGTGTCACTGGGAATTACAGTGAGGTCCAAATGTCAGAAGTAATGAAAATCGGAATGAGAGTCCAAACAGCTGATAAAAACATCACATTAATCCACACGACTCCAGTCCATCAATTAACATCTTGTGAAGTGAAAAGCTGTGTGTTTGTAAGAAACAAATTTATCATTAAGGTGTTTTAACTGTAAATCATTGCTTCTGGACAATATACTAATCCATAATAACGCTTCCTCCAGTAAAAAAAAGTTCCTACCCTGTTGTCCTCTCACATCAAAATCCACCAAGATATTAGTTTAGGACTGTTTTCACTTGTAAACTGTGCTTTATCTGTGCATATCTCTCTCCTGATTCAGACAAGACGACATTTTCACTGGAGAAAGTAATATTATGGATCGAGGAGTTGGAAACAACGATTTGAAGTATTATAAACATGCAGCTTTTTGCTTCACAAGATTAATTAGTTAATTGATGGACTGGGGCCAGTTGTTCAAAAGTAATCTGATCAGATTTTGGCCATCGGATTGGATCAAATCTTGAAAATGGATTGTTCAAAAGAAAAAAAGCATTCTGAACTCGGATTAGATCACAAAATCTAATCTTGGTTTTGATCTAGATTAAATCCTCAGTTTGTGTTGTTCAAAACATTTTAGTAAGATTGGGATACTTTTGATCCAAAAATAAACAGGATTATTCCCAGCAGAAGGATTTCAGGAACAAAAAAATGTAATAAAACTTCAAAACTGGTCCAAAAAATACAAAATGTTAACGTATATATATATATATATATATATATATATATATATATATATATATATATATATATATATATATATATATATATATATATATATATCAGTGCCACTTGAAAGTTTGTGAACCCCTTGCAGAATCTGTGAAAATGTGAATAATTTTAACAAAATAAGAGATCATACAAAATGCATGTTATTTTTTAATTAGTACTGTCCTGAGTAAGATATTTTACATAAAAGATGTTTACATTTAGTCCACAAGACAAAAAAATAGCTGAAATTATTAAAATAACCCCATGTTATTCAAAGGTTTTCACCCCCCGGCTCTTAATGCATCGTGTTTTCTTCTGGAGCATCAGTAAATGTTTGAACCTTTTTTAATAGTTGTGTTTGAGTCCCTCAATTGTCCTCAGTGTGAAAAGATGGATCTCAAAATCATACAGTCACTGCTGGAAAGGGTTCAAATATGCAAAAGATGCTGGAAACCTGAAGATTCGGCAGGACATGGAGGATTTTTCTGAAGAACAGTGCTCAGTTTAGCTGTTCAGAACAAACCAGGGACTCATGAACAACCATCACAAAACAAAAAACAGTCGTGGATCATCCAGGTAACCACACACAGTATTAAGAACCAACGGTTCACAAACTTTTGTATGGGGTTATTTTAATAATTTCAGCTATTTTTTTTTGTCTTGTGGACTAAATGTAAACATATTTTATGTAAAATATCTTACTCAGCACAGTACTAAATAAAAAATAATATGCATTTTGTATGATTTCTCTTATTTTGTTAAAATTACTCACATTTTCACAGATTCTGCAAGGGGTTCACAAACTTTCAGGTGGCACTGTATATATGTGTATGTGTGTATATATATATATATATATATATATATATATATATATATAATGTGTGTGTATGTATATATATATATATATATATATGTATGTATATATATTTATTTTATTTTATTTTATTTTATCTATTTTATTTTATTTTATTTTTATTTTTTTTACTGATTGTAAACTACGTCAGAGAAGGACCAGTCATGTAAATGCAATGAAAAGCTAGAATGCAAAACACTAGCATTTTTTTTTTTTTTCCTATATCATTTATTTTTTTCATCACCATGTCCCTTTAGGGGCTCTGTAGAGCACTAGTAATCCAGATTTGGAAATCTGAAAAAGTGTGTATCTGGATCAGGGTGATCCAATCCAGTTTTGCTTTGAAAAACCAGCACAAAAGTAAGATGAGTTACCTGATCCTGGATAACAAAACATGGGATTTCTGAATTCAGATCCAGATTAAACTTTATGAACAACTGGCCCCTGGAGTGGTGTGGATTACTTGTGGATTACTGTGATGTTTTTATCAGCTGTTTGTACTCTCATTCTGACGGCACCCATTCAATGCAGAGGATCCATTTGTGAGCAAGTGATGTAATGCAACATTTCTCTAAATCTGTTCTCACAAAGAAACAAAATCATTTGAATTACATATTTTCAAAATGGACTTTTAAACCCCACTCTCTAGTTAACTTTATATACATTGAAAAGGCATAATTGAAATACTATATTCTGGAAAATGAATTATGAATCATGTGCTCTCTAAACCCAGATCAGGTGAATCTGGTCAGTCGTAAGTTGGTGGATTGGTTGCGTTATGCCAGTATGCAGCAGGGAGCCTCCATGTCTTCTGGAGGATTTTTCAGTGGACCAAGAACACGTCAGGTGGGGCATGTTGCTTTTCTTTATTCATCAGTACCTTCACCATCAATCAATTAGCTCAGGCGCAAGTTTCTAATGATACTGTTGAGTGATCTCAGTGAACTGCTCATCACTTGTCAACATCTCTTCATCAGCCTGCTCCACTGACGGAGGTGGATGGGGTGGTAACGGGTGACTTCTTCACTGTGCTGTGTTTGGGTCAGAGCTACACTGAGGACCAGTGGATGAATATGTACACTTTCTCTATGATCAAGAGCTGGCTGCTCACTTATGACACAGACGGAACTACAAACACAGAATCAGGTAGTCCAAACAGAGATGTTGCTGCAGTTGGTTTGCTTTATGATCAGGGTTATTTTAGTATTACTTATTATATTATTTGTTCATATTTTGGATTAGCTTTTATTTCTATATTTTAAGTTTTAATTTTAATTTCAGTAATTTTGTTAGGTGCTTTTACCTTTATTATAATTTTTTAATATTTCAATTTAACTTAAATCATTTCTGTTTTATTTCAGCTTTATTTCAATTACTAGAAAACATTTGCAACAATAACAATACTGTTTACGAAATGTCCCATGTAAGATATATACTTCATTTAGTTAAGACAAATAACATGGGGTTTTCATCTTTGCTAGCTCTACTAATAAAGTCGCAGGGCATTCATTCACAGCACCAAGGTAAGATGCAAGCGAGAAGCCTAATATGATCAATCTACAGCCAGCGTGCTTTTCCTTTCTGCGCAATCAGAAACTCTACTGAATCACATTGATCCATGATTTATAATTAACTGCTGTGTGTATCAAATTGATTTTGAGTCTATGGCTATGTTTGGAATGAATCACTAGCATGCTACTTACTCTGTACTGTGGAGAATAAACTATACAGCCTACTATTTTTATTAAATAGTGCATGAGACAGTATACAGTGATAAGCGTTTCACGCTGCACTGTTGTCACATGACCTTACCATGTTTACTTTTGTGTGACATCCA
Organism: Spinibarbus caldwelli; assembly: GCA_039654775.1. Classification (NCBI taxonomy): domain Eukaryota; kingdom Metazoa; phylum Chordata; class Actinopteri; order Cypriniformes; family Cyprinidae; genus Spinibarbus; species Spinibarbus caldwelli. The sequence continues at coordinate 33,471,052 of CM077218.1, forward strand.
GTTAATCTCTGAAGAATAAATAAACTGCTTTGAAATTGCATTTCATGCTGTGTGCATTTGTTTGTATACTGCACATTTTGCAAATGTAGTAAGTCATGTGGGTATTCACAAAATGTGCATAGTGTGCACGTTACACATACTACATACTGTAAAAATTGTACTATTGTAGTATGCCGTTCCAAACATAGCCTTTATGTCCCATCATTTGCTCAGCCCTACAATGGCATTGGATCCTGCCAGCTAACGTGCTTGTTTAAATCCTGCTGGAAAAGGAGTTGTGCTCTGGGTGTTGTAGTGTAGTGTACTGTGCTGTAATGTGCTTTGCTGTTGCTGCAGATGATCGCTCAGAGATGGACAGTTCAGTGATGTCCATGGTGTCGGCCACATCCTCTTCCAGCAGACTGCTTCCTCCCAAAGAGAGACTCAGAGAGAAGGCTTTTGAGTACTGCCAGCGTCTCATTGAACAGAGTGACAGGAGTGAGTAGATCATAAGTCAACTATTAGAGAATGTTTATTACACTCTGCTGGAGAATGTATTGATTTGTTTCTCATTTTTTCACAATGTAGAAGCCCTGAAGAAGACCGATACAGAGCTACAGAAAGCAGTAAGTACCACATACATTATTTTTCAAAAGTTTCATGTCTGTATAACTTTATAGTTATAGTCTCTTCTGCTCACTAAGGCTGCATTTTTTTTATCAAAAATACAGTAAAAACAGTAACAATGTGAAATATTATTACAAGTTAATTGAATAGCTATTGAAATATATTTTAAAATGTGATTCATTTCTGTGATAGTAAAGCTGAATTTTCTGCATCATTACTTCAGTCTTCATTGTCACATGATCCTTCAGAAATCATTCTAATATGGTGATTTACTGCTCAAAGAAAATTTCTTATCAGTGTTAAAAACAGTACATTGTAATGTTTTTGTGGAAACTTTATTTCAGGATTCTTTGATGAATAGAACATTCAAAAGAAATACCATTTATTTGAAATAGAAATCTTTTATAACATTAACATTATAAATGTCTTTACTGTCAGTTGTAATCCATTCAGTGCAACCTGACTGAAGAAAAGTATTCTTCAATCAAGCGAGCATAATTCCGACATACTGTATATATATTTTTTTATTTTTTTTAACAGAAATAAAAAAAATATTTTTTTAACAGAAATAAAAAAAATAATAATAAAAAAATAGGGATGTAGTTAAATTGAAAGGAACACACAGTATTTTGCGTCTTATCAAAAAGGTTTTATTCCCAAAAAATTATTAGAACTTTTTAAAAATGTTTCAAGTCATGTAAACAAATCCTAAAAGTGTTTATTTTTCAGCCCTTCACTTAAATTAAGCTGATAATATAATTTGTAATGATAAATTCCATATTAAATCAGAAACTAATACAAAATAGAATAGGATTTTACACTGTATTATTGATGAATCATGTCATGATTAAGACTTACAGTAAGTTAAACAGCATATGGATGGTGACTCTTTATATCTGTTGTACAGTGTATTGTTGAGTCAGTGTCAATAATGGACATCATCTGTGGTGAGGACCCCTCCTACGTGTACCGTGCCTTCCCCTGCATCAAAGCCCTGTATGGCAGACTGAATGGAGATCTCGCCTATGCTCGAGCCCTGCTGCCTATTGCTCAGTTCTACCTCAACCACAGTGAGTGACGTAGCCCGTGTCCCTAGTGCTTACAGCAAAGTATGGCTCTGATAGTGTGACGTATGAATGCATCTCAGTGTCCACATGCTCTAATATCAGGTGAGATTGCCGCGGTGGACTCGGAGGCTGTGTTCTGCCAACTCTTCAGTCAATGTCCCGCTGAGCAGTTCAACGAGCCCATGCTCGCCTTCGAGTTTGTCCAGTTCTGTCTTCTCAACGCTAGCGTGCTGCAGGACAGAGTGGCCAACTACAGACAGAGCTTCCCAAACCTCCTGAAGGTGGGCTGGCTAATCATATTTTTAAAGAAAATTTGCAAAATTCAAGATGTATGAGTTTTTGTTTCTTTATCAAAACAGATTTGGAGAAATGTAGCATTACATCACTTGCTCAGCAATGGATCTTCTGCAGTGAATGGGTGCCGTCAGAATGAGAGTACAAACAACTGATAAAAACATCACAATAATCCACAAGTAATCCACTCCACTCCAGTCCATCAGTTAACATCTTGTTTAGTGAAAAGCTGTGTTTGTAAGAAACAAACAGAAAAGAAATCATTGATTTTTTTTTTTTTTTTTTGCTTCTGGCCAAAATACATGTACATAATCCATAATAACGCTTCCTCCAGTGAAAAAGTCCATCCTCTGTTGTCCTCTCAAATACACATCAAAATACACAGGACTCTAGGGCTGTCTTCACTTGTAAATAGTGCTTGATATGTGCATATTTCTCTCCTAATTCAGACAAGATGAGTTTTTCACTGGAGAAAGTAATTTTATGGATAGAGGACTCGTATTTTAGCCGGGAAGAATGGTTTGAAGTTAAAAAAAATGTCTTAATTATGGATTAGTTTCTTATAAACATGCATCTTGCCACTTCACAAGATGTTAATTGATGGACTGGTGTCGTGTGGATTACTGTGATGTTTTTATCAGCTGTTTGGACTCTCGTTCTGACGGCACCCATTTACTGCAGAGGATCCATTGTTGAGCAAGTCATGTAATGCTACATTTTTCCAAATCTGTTCCCATGAAGAAACAAACTCATCTACATCTTGGATGGCTTAAGGGTAAAATTCTCAGCTAATTTTCATTTTGGCTGAACTGTCCCTTTAAATTGAATACAAATAAGTGATGTGTTTGTGCGATTTTCCCACCAGTTCTTGGCATGGAACAGTTCAGGATTGATTGCAGAGTTTGTGGAGCTGCTCCCATCACTGATAGCTCCAGATACAGCCATTGAGTTACTGCATACTATCCTTGATCTGCCCTGCTTAGCAGCAGCCCTGGACCTCCAGCAGAGGTACGTGACTTCACCAACTACAGATCAGCGCTTCAACTGGAGCTGATTGTGATGTGAATTAGTGATGCAATGCTGTTGCAGATCAGCATGCTATCAGGCTTCAGACCGTACTGCATGGGACCAGCAGGGGGCGAAGGTGGCCGCTTGTCTGGATGCCTTCCGCCAGCCGTCCTATAGAGGGCTCTTCCTCTACATCCTCAGACCTGAGGCTGGGACTGGAGACACAATAGACAGGTAATACCTGGCTGGCATATTACTTATAGAATATAATCTAGGAAGAATTTAAGAATTCAGTTCCTAAATTTAAAATTAGGTAGCAAGATGCAGAATTTAATTCTAAGGTATAATTAAAATCACATATACATAATTACATGTTTGGAGTCAGTAGACTTTTTTTCTATTTTAATATGTAAAAATGTAATTTATTCCTACAATGTTATTTCAGCATCATCACTCCAATCTTCAGTGTCACATGATCCTTCAGAAATCATTCAAATATGCTGATTTGCTGCTCAAGAAACATTTTAATTTTTTCAGTGTTGAAAACAGTTATTGCTGCTTCATTTTTGTGGAAACCGTGATATTTTTTTAAGGATTCTTTGATGAATAGAAAGTTAAAAAGAACAGCATTTATTTGAGATAGAAATCTTTATTAACAATATAAATGTCTTTACTGTCACTTTTGATCAATTTAATTTGTCATTGCTGAGACAATTCTGACCCCAAACCTTTGAACGGTAGTGTATATTTAATGAAGTATGGTTATACAGTAACTCATGGACCTGCAACCGTGTAATTACCACCCCTACAGCACAAAAATGGCTTGCCACTATTCAAACCACCTTAATGTTGGATAAAAATGAAGTGTGTGTGTGTTAAATGCCTGCTTACCCTAAACCTCTGAGTGTGATTGCCTCATAGGCTAAAAATGCTTCATGAGATTTTGGCTGACATGGCAGAGAGTCCACGAGTTGTTCGGTGCGCTCAGGTCGTTCCTGTGCTTCTGCATGTTTACTTCAACACAGTCACTCAGGTGAGAGTCACAAATGAAAGGTCAGGCCATTTAATAGCTCACACCAGTACAAATAAAATTAGTGTACACTCACATTTGCCACATTTCACAAGGTCTGAATTGTGTCATTTTTCCAGTGTTTTTATTGTGTTTTATAGAAAGCTGATGAGAAAATGATGAACCAGCTGTTGCTAGTGCTGCTAGAGAGAAGTAGTCTGCTCTACAACATCAAGACATTTAATATTGAAGTCCAAAAGTGAGGCACTCTTTATTTAAATACTCTTTATTGACAAAAACTCACTCATTTGTGCAAAAGATTTGGTACAGAAAGTGCAAGTGCTTTTTTTTTTTTTTTTTTTTTTTACTGAATTCTTTTATGAATTAGATGTACATTTCAGACATCTTTTAAATTCTGCATGTATAAATGATTTTTACTGTGATTTATTTATGATTGTAGGGTGTTCAGCACCCACCTGCAGGCCCTGTGCAAACTCCACCCACCACTGATTGTGGATCAGTCCAGGGAGATCCTGGAATTAGCAAGCTCCCCTGCCAACATTTACAGTAAAGAAGACTTCTACACACATGTGGTGAGTGCATGTGAGTGAACTGTGATTGTAAGCATCATCATGCTGTACTGTATTGTATAGGGTGACTGTATTGAACGTTTATACGCAGGTGTGGGTCATTGGCGAGTATCTCTCAGTGTCCTACGACCCTCGCTGCACAGTGGAACTGATCACATCTTTTTTCGAGAGTTTGGAGGCGGTGCTGTTTGAGATCACGCAGGTGCGACAGTCAGCCGGTCCTCCAAGCTTCTCCCCCCGCCTCATCACTGTGCTCATGACCACCCTGGCCAAACTGGCCACACGCAGTCAGGATCTAATTCCCAGGTAGACCAGCCTCCTCCAACACTATAGTTCCTTCATAACAAATTACATTATATATTGTTTACGTAACCCTTGCAGAATATGCAAGATGTTAAAATGTAATGTTTAAGATGTTTAATCATTTCTTAAGTACTGTCTTGAATAAGAAGTTTCTCATCACAGATATCACAGTTCGGTATACAGCAGGGGAGAGAAATTATCAAAAACATAAAACTGCTTCAGTTAATCACAAAGTGATTAAACGGTTACTAAACTAATTGTGGCTCTGTCTTTAAATAAATTCAGTTATAAAGGGAGCTCTATTACTTTCACATTACTACGCACTTCCGTTCATTTTTAGATATAATAGTCAACACTCAATTATGGTTGCAAACGTACATTGCACTTATGGAGGTTTTATTATTATTATTCTGTGGTGGGGAGTAACTACGGTAATTACTGTACATGTAACAGAATTACATAATTTAATTACTAAATAACTGCAACTGTAATTTGTTACAGTTACTGAGAAACAAAAAATGTGTAATTAAATTACAGATACTTATGAAAATGTTAAAAATTATAACGGGGGTTACATTTGAATATTTTCACACACATATAGCCTAGATTTGATTGATTTCTTTCCCAAATTGCATTGACTGCTCTAAAATATGAGACACTGATGTTTCAGGAGTGTAGTACACAGAATAGGACATATGCTTATTTAATAACTGTTTTATTTCCTATTTAGGTTTATTTATATACTTTATTTTAAGTTTAACAGTTTTGTTGCTTTTTTTTGAGGCATTGTTAGATGACAGTGTTTCCTGTCATAGCTATGAAGAGATTTGATTTCAAAAACAGTATCATAGCTATTAAACTATATCTTGAAATGATTTTAATTAAAGTGATGAAGGATTCTGAAAGTCTGATAGTAATCAGTGTTGAGCACTACTGTAAGGATTATCCTGCCTGGTTTAAATGTTTCAAAATGATTAACAATTGAAAACATTCATTAGAAAATTAGAAAAGTAATCAAAAATGTAATCAGTTACATGACTTCAATGAAGTAATTGAAATAATTACACAACTTATTACATTTTAAATAAGGTAACTTGTAACCTATTACATTTCCAAAGTAACCTTCCCAACACTGTTATTATTGTTTTATGTTTGCCATTTCAATTAAAGTCTACGTACATGGTCAATGTGGTCTCAGACTTTTGGACCTTTCTATATTTCTAATGTCCATATTAGCCAGATATTGTAAGCAAATAAAATCAAGACACATTTTTCCCAATTCAAACTTTTCTTTTTAACTAATAAATGATTATCAGCCATAACATACATTAAATCCTGTATCAACTAATAGTTCTATATCTCACTCATTCCATTTCGTTCTATTTCTCTCAGAGTGTCGCTTTGCCTGTCTAAGATGCGGACGTTTGCCCGTAGTGCTCCTGTAATGGCGTGCTACAGTGAGGAGGACACTGAGGAGATCATCACACGAGCCCATGAACTTATTAACTTGCTCAAGTTACCAAATGTGGCTCAGTTTGTTCTGGCCCCTTCAGCTGGAGGCGACGGCCCCCGCTGGCACCGAGACACCAACGCCTCACTTCCTCAGGGCATGAGAGCAGTCAGCGGGCTCCTCCACAGACATTCCAGCTTCCTGCCCACGTAAGCCAGTTCTAGGAAACTGTTTTCAAAATATCTGTGCAGAATACCAAGAGAGAGTTTCTGAAGGACACAAAGAGGGAGTGAAAGGGAAAGTGAGAGACACTGGAGTAAAACAGGCAAGCACTGCACTTTAACATGGTTTTCACTTCTGCTTGTCAGTCACAAATGTATCAAAAAAAAGTCAAGACACAAGGGGATTGTGATTTAATCCTTGATTTATTGAAATGTTTGTTAGAGACACATTTCTATAAATTAAACATTCTATGTGTTTGTCAGGTTGCATTTATTACTGCCACTTATGATTAATGTCAAAACTGTTAAAATACAGTTTAGATTGAGTTTTTGTCCTTCTGATTAAAAGTCTATGAAAGTAATGGTACAAAAGAATTTACCATAGAAATGAAATGTGACACAATACAAATGTCTCAGTACAAATGCTTACTGTCATATAAATGCAACATTATGACAAAATTAGTAAAAACCTGTTATACATTCAAAGTCACAGTGCTTAAAAACATACTCTTTCATATCTGAGCTTAATGTGTCAGTAGGTAAAACAGTTTAACATTTAAGTTGCAAGAATTTCATCAAGGTTTATATTTTCATTAGACCTTGAGATGAGTCTCATTGGGTTTTTCTACAAAGATGCACATAATTCGTCAAGGCTAGTTTCCATGTGCATGGCTCGTTCCCAATAACAAATAAAATAGCTCTGACTTGAATTGGTTCTCAAGAAACAATATTATGATCAATGTTGACAGTTGTACTGTTTAATATTTTTGTGAAAACTGATACTACCAGTCGAAAGTTTGGGGTAAGACAAATATATATGGGTAGTTGACGTATCTATGGTGTGACAGAAAAATGTTAAACTGGAAGTAATGGTGACTGGAGTAATGATGCTGAAAATTTAGATGTGCCATCACCGGAATAAAATTCTAATAATAATTCATAATAATATAGGTTTTACTACATAAGAGACTTCTTTTGAAAACAAATTATTCCAGACGTTTGACCGGTAGTGTAAATCATGTCATCCCCTCTAGCTTTCCACCTAAACAGTATCACAATGCCATAGAAATGATCCATCATGATCCATTGCGCAACAATTAAAAAGTCATTTCTAACATTTTTGTACATATACATTACTACGAGATCACAGTAGTAGAAATACTGTACCTGGAAATAATTATTCTGCTCAGTGCCAATAAATGTCAATAAATTGCTTTCATAAGCACAGTCTGATTATGAGAGTTCATATCAAGACAGTAGATAGCTCAGTTAAAGGATGTGGAATGTTATTCGTGTCTTCTGTATTATACACATTTTGCCTGTAAACACTGACAGTTGAAACAGTACATTATGTCAACAGGTTAAGACTACATCTGCAAAAACAGACTGGCCAGAAGGTGCTGAGTTATCAGGACAGAAATCCTTCTATATAAAAATACATTTTAGACCAACAGTACTAAAACATGCCCATCTATGATTAATATAGAGGGATGCAAAGGCAGCTCATGATCAAATACATTGTCTTTTATAGCTCAACAAACCCTGTATGTGTGAACACACTTGAGATCTTCTTCATCTGTCACCTGGATATTTTGATTTGGCCGGTCCCTGTTGCATACAAGTACCTCCAGATGGCGTAATAGTGTATGCCTGCCCCCACTGCCACAAAGACATGCCAGATGGCATGAGCGAATGGGATGAGGCCATCACTCTTGAAGAAGACAATTCCCAGGCAGTAGAAGACTCCGCCCACTGACAGCTCTAATATGCCCTCTCTGTTAGGCTGAAATAATACGTTCGGTTTAAACGGGTCGCTCTCCCACAGATGAAATACACAGGGAACACTGTACAAAAAGCGTGCCATTTGTTTCTCTTGTATGCATGTGTAAAAACTAACTTGAACAATGAATAGCAAATGCCAACTGTTGCTATGCCAATACAGACATTATTTTAAAGATTAAAATCCAGTAATATTATGTTTAAGTTTTTTCCTTTAAACATGAGGATGCCTTTTTTATTTGTCTCCATCCATTACCAACTTTATTTCATTTTACAAATATGCACATATTCTGATCCAAATGTATGATGATACATCTAGATAAATGGATAGATAGAGTATATATTTGTAAATAAAATATATAAATATTATATTTTATTTACAGTGTAATCATGTCAACCCTGTTATATACCTGTGTTATACATATATAATACATATATAAGTTTGTGAACTCTTAAGATAGTTCTATATTTGTGCATAAATATGACCTAAAACATCATCAGATTTTCATATAGACTGAAAAAAAGACTCCTCTTTAAATTAGTTAGTTGACTAACTTTCAACTAAATTTATTTAAATGTAGCTAAAATAAATTGATTGCAACCACTTACCTTAAAAAAATTGAGTAAATCCAATGAGTCATTTTTTTCAGTGTAAGTCCTGATAGTAGACAAAGAGAACTGAATCAAACAAGTGAGAGAAAAAAATATTTTCTTTGTCATATATTTATTGAGAAAAAATTATCCAGTGCTACATATCTGTGAGCTGCAAAAGTATGTGAATCTTTGCTTTCAGTATCTGCTGTGACCCCCTTTTGCTGCAGTAACTGAAGGTAAAGTTTCTTGTAAATGTTGATCAGTCCTGCACAATAACATGTAGGAGTTTTAGCCCATTCCTCAGTGCAGAACCACTTAAACTCTGTGATGTTGGTGGGTTTCCTCCTATGAACTGCTTGCTTAGGTCCTTCCACAACATTTCAATTGGATTAAGGTCTGGACTTTGACTCAGCCATTCCAAAACATTAACTTTGTTCTCCTTTAACCATTCTTTGGTAGAATGACTTGTGTGCTTGTTGTTGTTGTCTTGCTGCATGACCCACGTTCTCTTGAGACTCTGTTCTTAAACAGATGTCCTGACGTTTTCCTGTCCTGGCCAAGATGCAGCAAAACAGGCCCAAGCCATGATACTACCACCACCATGTTTCACAGATGGGATAAGATTCTTAAGCTGGAATGCAGTGTGTTCTTTTCTCCGAACATATTAGTTTCTCATTTAAATCAATGTTCTATTTTGGTTTCATCCATCCATTAAACATTTTACATTTACATTGTCATTTTGCAGACGCTTTTATCCAAAAACATTTAAACCCTTCTCCAATAGTCCTCTGGCTTGTCCACATGATCTTTAACAAGCAATTTTCTTTTTGGAGAACAGTGGCTTTCTTCTTGCAACTCTGCCATGCACACTATGGTTGTTCAGTGTTCTCCTGATGATGGACTCATGAACATTTACATTAGCCAATGTGAGAAAGGCCTTTAGTTGCTTAGAAGTTACCCTGGGAACTTTTGCAACCTCACAGACAATTACATGTTCTGCTTTGGAGTGATCTTTGTTGGTCGACCACTTCTCGGGAAGGTAACAGTGGTCTTGAATTTCCTCCATTTGTACACAATCTGTCTGACTGTGGATATGTGGAGTCCAAACTCTTTAGAGATGGTTTTGTAACCTTTTCTAGCCTGATGAGCAACATCAACTCTTTTTCCGAGGTCCTCAGTAATCTCCTTTGTTCGTGCCATGATACACTTCCACAAACATGATCAGACTTTGATAGATCCCCGTTCTTTGAATAAAACAGGTCACATACTGACATTTGATAGTCATTGCACTGACTCTAATTTCACCTTTAAATTAACTGCTAATCCAAAAGATTCACATACTTTTGCTATTCACAGATATGCAATATTGGATCATTTTCCTGAATAAATAAATGACAAAGAAAATATTTTTGTCTCATTTGTTTGATTGGGTTCTCTTTGTCTACTTTCAGGACTTGTGCGAAAATCTGATTATGTTTTGGGTCATATTTATGCAGAAATACAGAAAATTCTAAAGGGTTCACAAACTTTCAAGCAGCACTGTATATATACAGGTATTTAACAGGGTTGACAGTACATTATTTCTGTTACAAGCCTTGTGCTTCTACAAGGTACTTCTTACACAATACTTTTCAGTAATCATTTCTTTAATACTGTATATATAACCATGGTAACAGGGTTGACATTTTAATATCCCCCATTATTCCTACTGTTATATATCCCAATACATGTATATAATAACCATTTTTTTTCCTTTTAAAGTAACTATTCCATTAACCACAAAACTGTAATAATTACTTAATTGTGCTTTCAAGTAGTAAACTCTTCATGGTCTAGCAAATGTCTCATCTTTTTATCACTTCATCATGTTTTATGTTTGTCAGTAGAGAATGATATTCAAAATGTCAACTCTGTTACCATGATTTTGTATACAGTAGTAAACAAGTGATAATTAAAAAGTATTAAATTCTCTTTCTAAGAAGCACCCTGTAGAAGCACAAGGCTTGTTCAAAAATAATGTCAACTGTTACTTTTCTGACGGCATAAATATATTCCAACCTATATATTAAAATGCGTTCATTTAGCTTAAGATGACACAGTCATGTAATTCATTAATGTTTTAGCCCATTGTTTGTCTGATAGAATGTTTTAAATCTCCCTAAAATTCATTGGGAAAGGCACCTGATTGATGGAATGACTCGATAACTCAATGACTTGGTCTCACAAAGACATTGATGAAATAAAGACCTACTTTAAATGAAAAGTATACTTCATGTTAACAACACTAATGGAAATGTTGTAAAATATAAATAAGCTGCTTAAGGCATCTCTAAAGCCTTCATTACTGTATTTATGAACACATGTATAGGTGTCAGTCACACATACCATTGACAGAAGAACAACTGCAGGAACAGCTCCCATGGCAGTGTAGCACAGTAAGTCTAGTATCTTGTTCCTGAAACATAACACAGCCGTTTTAAACATTCTGATGCTGGCTTGGAAATATTCCCTTGCATTATTTGATGCATTCATAATGTGATTCCTTGGCAATAGAACAAGCACAGACAGTATTTTTACACAATTTTGGACATTAACAACCACATCAGCATCTGAGAGTGATTATTATCCTCTACGTCCTCAACAAAGTGGGCACCTACTTCTCATGAAAGAAGAAGACATAGGCAGAGCCAGCGCAAGCCATGATCCACACCAACCAGCGCATGTGCACAGCCCAGGGTCCTAGTTCCCTCAGGTTCAGCCTGCACACAACACAAACGCAAAAACACCTGTGTCAGTAACACACTCAACCCTGTGAAGCTGTAAAACGCTGATGGTGACGATACCAGAGGACACACACATCACATGCTCACCAGGGTGCATAAGATGCAGCTATAAAGAAATATATCACCATCCTGTCGCACATGTGGAATCGCTGCTCCACCTTCCTGTTACAGCAAGAGAATGTTTCAAAATAAAAATCAGTCTCTTTTTCTTATTTTCTACTGTTTGTGCTCAAATCTTTGTACTGGCTTGTATCTTTCTGAGCTACACTACTGTTTAAAAGTTTGAGGTTCTTTGTTTTTGAAAGAAGTCTCTTATGATCACCAGGCTGCATTTATTTCATCAAAAATACAATATTAACAGTCAGAATGACTTATACTGTAAACATCACATTTATTCCTGTGATGTTATTCCTGTGATGATCCTTCAGAAATCATCGTAATATGCTATTGGTAAAATATATTCAGGTGACAAGCATGTTGCAACCCTTTTATACAGATTTGAGGCGTGTTTTTGCTTAATGAAACTCTTTTTGTTCTGTTCCCGTATGTGTAATTTGGAATGGGGAGGGTTATGACTGATGAAACTGACATCTGTGAACATGAACTGACAGGCCAATGTGATACATCTGTCAATATGAATTCATGTGTAACTGCTTAGGTGTCCTGCTCTGATAAAATCCAAAGTTCATTCATAATGTTTCCACTAAATCTGCATTTGCAGCTGACACTTCCTCCTAGCACAGAATATGCAAATATACATCAGCCTAAAACAACATTTTACATTACATTGCGCCATAGACATAATGAGAAGTTCGTACAATAGTCCAGTAAATCTGCAATGGTGCTGCTAATGTAGCATGAAACTGCTCTTTATCTGGGAAGAATCATCAAAAGCTATGACATTAAATAATCAGACATCTCTTTGCCTGCAGATGACATATGACTACTCTTTGTTTTCTGTAAATTCAGGGCTTGCCAGTCAACATGTCGGGTGGAAATATTTAATTTCAGATGGCGTCTGTTGTCATGCATTGGTTTTAAGATGAGAAGAAATGCAAAGCAATTGCATAAATGCAATATTCTTTTTACAGCTGAATTGTTTTTAAATATTATGGGAGAGAGGAAACATGCCCAATTAACTGAGGAAATCTGTTTGTTTCACATCTTAAAGCACTTCATAATGAGTGTGTGCTTAGTCATTCTTGAATCCCCTAAGGCAGAATCGTGTTAAACATACTGCATATGCTCTTTTTAAACAGCATCCTCTTTAGTTGACAGAAAACATGCTTTTTTTATTCTGATATCAATTTTTTAGGTTAAAATGTATGTGAATGTATGGGAAGGTGTATATCTTAGGTGCTGCTCAGGATCTTTCCTTTCTGTTTTAAAATAAAATAGAACTTTATTTAAAGTTTTTTGAATTATAACTATACTTCACAGCTCCGTAATGACTCACCTGAGATGACTTTTCTTCCAGGACACCGTATGGAACATGGTGGACATGATGAACAGCCCAGACAGACCTGTCCCATACATCCATGCAGAGATGGTCTCCCACTGGTCATCAGAGAGGAAGTACAACACTGAGCTGCCCAGGATACTGGGAATGATCCAGAACTGAACAGAAGACAATATCAATATGTATCTTTTTGTATCTTCTCAAGTTTTTAATTACTGTTGTGTGTGTGTGTGTGTGTGTGTGTGTGTGTGTGTGTGTGTGTTAAAGCAGTGTTGGAGTCAAGACCAACTCATTTGGGTTTGAGTCAAGAATGAGAGGCATGAGTTCGAATCAAAAACAAGTGCACCTGCTCCTGAATCTATCACATGACCAGGAAGTGAAAATGTGGTCTTAGACTCAATATTTTACAAATCAGTATTTTCATGGTCTTGGTCTTGTTGTGGACTCAGGAGCATGTGGACTAAGACCAAGACCATGCAATATTGTCTTAGACTCAAAGACTGAGACCAAGACTGTGAAAAAAAAAAAAGTCTTGGACTCAAAGGCAAGTCAAAACCAATTCTTCATGTTCTTGTTCTTGTTGTAGACTCTGGAGCATGTGGACTAAGACAAAGACCAAGACTATGAAAATATAGTCTTAGACTCAGACTTGAGGACCAAAACCATAAAAATATGATATTGGACAGGACCCTATTTTCATGGTTTTGGTTTTGCCATGGACTCGTGAGCATGTGGACTAAGACCAAAACCAAGACCATGAAAATGTGAGCTTGGGCATGGACTTGAAGATCAAGACCATTGAAATTAAAATGTTCTAACACTCAATTTTTTTATGAATGAATCAATATTTTTAGGGTCTTGGTCTTGTTGTGGACTCAGTAAAATGTCGACCAATACCAAGACTATGAAAATATGGACCAAGGCCATATGTGACCCTGGACCACAAAACCAGCCACAAGGGTCAATTTTTCGAAATTGAGATTTATACATTATCTGAAAGCTGAATATATAAGCTTTCCATTGATGTATGGTTTGTTAGGATAGGACAATATTTGGCCGAGATACTACTATTTGAAAATCTGGAATCTGAGGGTGCAAAAAAATCAAAATACTGAGAAAGTCCTACATTATGTATGTACAGTTTACTATTTGGATTACAAATTGTAATATTTGTAGCCTGACCAACCCTCCTTCCATCTGTCACTATTTGTGTCTGATCAAATCTTCTTAACAAATTCCACAATCCCTACTGATTTTTCGCAGAAGCCTATTTTTTTTTTTTTTTTTTTTAAAGAAGGTAGTAACCAAAACCAGCAATTATTATCAAAAACAAAAAACAATTTTCAAGACTTTACTTTAATTTGAAGACATCAGAAAAGTAGATACACAGTATTCTTGAGTATTTACTCCACAGCCAAACGACATTGCACTGGTGCAAAGAGGATTTGGTGTGTGTGGTCAATGTCTCATGCTGAAGCTCGTGAACTGGCCGTGCCAGATGTGCGGCTCTGAGAGGTGGGGATTAGAGAGCAGGATGTTATCCAAACAACATCACAGAGCAAGGCCATATCCAACATGCTCAGAAAAAACACATGAACATAAACCAAGATCAGAAGCAAGGGTGAAAAGAGAACCGAGTCAAGCAAATGACAGTATGAAAAAGACTTGATGACTGTGACCTAATGGTATTATTGAATGATTTTGTCCCTGTATATCCATGAAATATTTTTGTTTGTTGAGCAGTATTACATCACACAATCTCTGTAGTCTTTTTGTGATTTTGGCGATCCTTCTGTGTCACAGGACAATGGCATCAAAGCCTCCCCTATTGACAGCCCCTCTCCTTCACAAAACCAGAGGTCTGTATGCTAAATGTTGACCAACCCGTCCAGTTTGTGATCTCGTGCACTGTTATGACGCACTTTATTTTCGGTGAGGTTTCTCCAACATTTTGTTTTGACCTGCTCTGAGTTCAGTGTGAGATGAGAAGTAGATTTTTCTACTTACTCCATGAGTGGCACAGTTGGCTGCATGCTCATACTCAGTTGGCTGGTATCTCTTGCTAGATGGGACTCGGTTGTTCATAAACCTAAAAAATATATATATTTTGGTGAATTTGAAATGCTTCAATTTTGACTGAAGGTACAGCCTCAGTCAAATTTTTTCCCTTCATTTAATATACATTAATTTGAAGCAGTGTATGTGGGCTGTCATCCTATTAAAATTTTATGAACTTTTTAAAGTTATCTAGACTGGATTTATACATCCAGACAGAGTTCTATGAAAATAATAATAATAATAATAATAATAATAAAATCTATGCTCATGTACATTAGCATTCAAAAGTTTGGGGTTGGTAATATTTTTTAATGTTTTTGAAAGAAGTCTCTTATGCACACTGCATTTATTTAAAAATACAGTAAAATCAGTAATATTATGAAGTATTATTACAATTTAAAATAACTTTTTTTCTATTTGAATTTATTTTAAAATGTAATTTAATCCTGTAATGCAAAGTTGAATTTTCAGCATCATTACTCCAGTCTTCAGTGTCACATGATCCTTCATATGATGATTTGCTGCTCAAGAAACATTTCTTATAATTATCAATATTAAAAACAATTTTTGTGAAAACAGTGATACATTTTTTCAAGATTCTTTGATGAATAGAAAGTTCAAAAGAACAGTTTTATAACATTATAAATGTCTTTGCTGTCACTTTAATGCACCAATTTAATGCATCTTTGGTGAATAGAGGTCTCATTTACCTTCAAAAATACTAAAAAACCTTATTGACCCCCAAACTTCATTTCTCACACATCTCATTTTACGGCAACAGAAACAGTAGGACAGTGTTAGAGGTTAAAGTCCTTTTCATTTCAGAGGTTAATTCAGACTATATGAAACACATTAAGAATCAAGAGCACATAATGTTCAGGTTCAAGAGCATTAGGTAACCCTCTTTTAGGCTCCTCAAGGATTTAATATGCATTCGGATCACATTTTTAGAATTTTCTTGTATTGCACGGTTGCCTAGCATCTGTAACTACCTAACGACGAAGCTAATCCTGTTCAGAATGAGGTCTTTTATGCCACTTACATTGAGCTGCTGATGTATTGAGCGATGATGTCATAGTCTCCATGCCAACCTGAGGCTTGGGATTTTCTTTTTTATTTCCCCCCAAACACTCTTTATCTGTGTGATTTAATTAATGTGCATGAGGACACAGGGAAGTGGGCTAGACTGCTAACCAGAATAAATGAGCGAGCTCTGGAAACCATCTTACTTTGCTTCTCGATTATATATCTTGATTATAGCATATTTCTAGCAGTAAACAGATTAATTGTCTTCATTTGCAGTCTTGTCAAAGATAATTCTCCCACTGAAACATACAGGCTGGCATGTCCTTTTTGTTATGAAACATGCTTTCATAACATTTTTATTTTTCCTCATTTCTAGTTTAATGTAAATATTTGCTGTAGGGTGTTTTTTTTTTTAACTAAGCAATTCATATTCTTTAAAAAAAAAAAAAAAAAAAAAGGTGTGATCCAGGTGTGATAGGAACTGCATTCACAGTCACACATCCAATTATAATGCCCGAATGCACCAGAGCTGCTAGTTCATGCAGAATGTGCCTTTAAGCAACATAGTTATTGGGTATATTTAGTGTCACTTGTCATATCACAATATTTTTTACTATATTCAGGGAAATATTTACTCGGAGTACTACAGGGCATCCTGTTCATTATTATGGATTAGTTCATTAAATGAATGTTTGGCATTGCTACAGCACCCGGTGTGTCTCTGCTTGGCCTTTATAAAAGGAATTGCTTTTATATGATGCCATCTGGAGCTAAACTGGGAAAAATCAATGTCAGTTTGACACTATAAGATATAGGGAAATGTTTTAGCAACACTTCTAAAAATAAAAAAATTACTTCATAACTGAATGATTCATAACTGAAAATAAAAAAATGTTTAGGTGTGAAATTAATATGCAGTATTTCAAATTCTCAGACTTTTGTGATCCAACACATCTGTGCTGATTTGTCTGTGTGAGAATATGATAATGCCACACTTGTGAAGATAAGGGACTGTGAGACTCATCAGTGGCCCTTCGCTAGAGAAAACATTCAGAGATTTGGATGTTTACACTTCACAGAGCCAACATGATATACAGTGCTGGTGTTGGGTTTCAGCCAAAAATGATTCGGCTAAGATGTCTACTCATGCATAATGCGGCCCTACATACTAGACATGACAACAAACATTGCATTCCAACATTTTAAGGCCCAACTCAAGTTCTTCTTTTTCCAAACCACACAGCAAGTGCATTTTGTTGCATAATCCACTTTCATATCGCAATATCAAATAGCTGAAAACCAATGTTAAAAAAAAATAGATGTTTACAACATTTACATCAATATGTAATCAAATGGAAGTCATGATAAAGTTGCTTAGGCTATGCCATCTTTTGGTAAAACCTTGTTCATTATCCTTTCATGTGCTCCAGCTTCATGAAGGCCAGTTCTTCTGAGCACAGAAGAGCACAAACTGAGTGATTTATTGGTGAGTGTGCTAATTGCATATGACAGAGGCCATAATATCCCGTCCAAAAACCAAATATGCACTCAGATGGCCACAATGCAAGTCTCTTTTCTCTGAAACAAGGAGGATCCAAACCAAAGAGTCAAGAGGGACAAAAATACACCCGACTCATTGTACTATCCTTTATGAGAGGAGACTGAGGGGCACCGTGTGACTGACCTTTCTGGGAAGATTCTGGAGATCAAATGAAAGTTATCAGGTGCTGACAAGGTTGAGTTTATATGATCCATAATAAAGCTTCCTCCTGTGAAAAAGTCCACATCATGTTGTCCTCTCACATCAAAAACCACAAACATATTTGTTTAGAACAGTTTTGGACTGTTTTCATTTGCAAACTGTGCTTGATCTGAGCATATTTCTCTCCTGATTTAGATGAAACTTTTTTTTTTCACCTTTTCAGAGGAGTATTTTAGAAGCAAGCCACAGTATAAAATTAAAACTTCTTTGTGGATTTGTTTTTTACAAACATGCAGATTTTCACAAAGATGTGAAGTGGTGGACTGGAGTTGTGTGGATTATTGTTGTGTTTTTATCAGCTGTTTGGACTCATTCTGACGGCACCCATTCACTACAGAGAATCCATTGGTGAGTAAATTATGTAATGCCAATGTAAATTTCTCCAAATCTGTTCCGATGAAGAAACAAGCTCACTTACATCTTGGATGGCCTAATGTGAGTAATTTCTCTGCAAATTTAACAGTTTTATTATGCAAAGCAAGTGTTTAAGTTGTGGGAGCATAAATAAAATAAAATGGTTAGTTATTGTGTGTTTTATGTATATAAGCATTGAGATGCTCTATAAAATATGAACAAAAACGACAAAAAAACAGCATTTGCACGTAATCCCACCTAGTCAACATCCTCTGGGGCAAAGATCTCAAAAGACAAACACAAAGCCTGCTTATGTTTGCCAGGTAGGTGACCTGACATTGACAAAATTTGTCATTACACAAAACTATCAACACATTTACAATATCTGTATGTCCTACTGAAAAAAGTATGTGTTTTTAATATTAATAAAGTTCATGTTATCTAAAACACTATTCTTGAAAAACCACGCTGTATGACAATTTATGGGAATGATGAGAGTTTAATTCTAAGTAGTTAAGTAATTTCACCAAGACAATATGAGTAAAGTGAATCTTTTTGGAATAAATTTATATGATCAGTTTACATTAGGCTATTGTAAAAGAAATATACAGCTATAGGCGTTATAATACATGCATACACTATCTAAAATTAAAGAAATGTTTTAGCACAAACAAACAATATGTTTAATGTCAGACTTGTTGTTTAAAACAAACATTGCAATTCATTTCTATTCATTGTGCATGTGTGTCTGCAGGAAATCCTCATCAAAAACAAGTTGAAGCAGTGCAGAAATAAAATGAAAGTAGAAGTTGACAGAACCTCAAGATTTTTTTCCCCCACGAATTAACACAATGGCTTTTTCAAACATGTTTGAACTCATGCTTTTCTACCTCCAGCTCGCGCTGTTTTATTTTGTTTAATAGTGTTGTATTCTTATTAACAACCCTCATTCTCCTTTCAATAATGTTTTATTAACATATGAGAAAAAAAAAACTTTAAGTTGTTTTCAAATAAGTGTAAAACTCGACCACTTTAAAAACAATGCTATAAATGTTATATTTAGATAATTTACCTGCCGAGTTTCGTCCTCCTAAAATCCATACTGTACATATTTGTACATGTTCGCTGCGGAACTTGCCCCTGGGTAGACAGATTGACTACTCCCAGTAAAAGCGACGAGCAAACTCCGGATGTTTCGGTGTGTCCAAAACTTGGAAGGAAGCAGCACTGCCTCTGCAAGCACGTGAAGACTTGCGCTGCTCAGGACGCGCACATGAGCAGAGCTGCGAGAGAGTGACAGCGGACTTTTGTAATAACCATAAAGCGACTCGCGACCCCTCTCTCTGTCAGGAATGCAGCTGCGCTCGATCCCCTCTCCGCCCCTTTGCTTCCTTCCAAGTGAACTTGGAGAAGGCTCGCGGCGAACGCACTGCATTGCGCGTCATGTAGCGGATATTTGCTTTAGAAATGTTTGTTTAGAAAGACGTAAACAAACTAACCTCTGAGATCTGTTGCATGCACGCTATTTTGTGAAGCCCTCATGTTTTTCCTACAAAAAAAAAACGCTAATATGTAACTTAGCCCTATATACACACATCTGAGGATGTTAAATTAGATCCTTTTTTAAAATAAAGTTTTTTTAATGGTTTCCTTTTTTCTCTCTCTGTTATAAACTGGTCAGGTATCACATCTCAACATTTCTGTCATAGCACATTTTCTATGTGACTCAAAGGGGGTTTGTACTGACAGTGAACACTAGAATTGTGACTTCTCAGAGACAAAGCGCACGAAGCCCTCTGCTGGTTAAATAAGTTCACAACATTTCAATCTGCGTTTCATCCATTGCGATTGCAGAAATGGCTTGCATTTGATTAAGACAAAAAAAAAAAAAGCTTTAAAATAAACAACTAAAAATCATGATTTTTTTGATTAGTAGGCTACGTTTCTGAAATGGAACAGTTTTGAACCTTTAGATAATATATGAAAGAAAATCAAAAGAAATTACTGCATGTCTTACATAGATGTTTAGTTTTTATCATATTTGATATCAGGTTTTATGGCCTATATTTTTGTCAGGAAAATACAGAGGTTATACCTGAGGAGGAATAAACATTCATTTTATTTAGAGGCCCAAACTGAGCAAAAATAAATAAATCAATAAATACAATTTGGTGCAGATGTTATTTATATGGCCAAAAAAGTAAGGTTAGACTCTAGTAGCTTATAATAATGTAAATCAATGAATAGGCCTAACTGTAGTAGTAAGCAGACTACTTACGTAAAATGCATATAAATTTCAATTGTCACCCAAAAATATGTCTTGGTAAGATGATATTTAAATGCTTAGTTTTATTATCAAAACTTACATTTACATTTACATTTACATTTAGTCATTTAGCAGACGCTTTTATCCAAAGCGACTTACAAATGAAGACAATAGAAGCAATCAAAACCAACAAAAGAGCAACAACATGCAAGCACTATGACAAGTCTCGGTTAGCCAAACGCAGTACATGTAGCAAGGTTTTTATTTTTTATTTTTTTATTTATTTTTTTTTTTTTTTAAACAAGTAGATAGAATATAGAAAAGAAAGCTAGTGTTAGTTTTTCAAGAAAAGCTAGCAGTTAGAGAATAAATATGCAATTGATAGAGGGTCAAGTGTGTGTGTGTGTGTGTGTGTGTGTTTTGTTTTTTGTTTTTTAAATAAAAAAAGGCAGATAGATAAAATAGAATTAGAAAAGAGAATGCTAGAGTTAGAGGGTCAAATAAAGATGGAAGAGATGTGTTTTTAGCCGTTTCTTGAAGATGGCTAAGGATTCAGCTGCTGGGACTGAGTTGGGCAGGTCATTCCACCAGATGGGAACAGTGAATGAAAAAGTCAGTGAAAGTGATTTTGTGCCTCTTTGGGATGGCACAATAATGCGGCGTTCACTTGCAGAATGCAAGTTTCTAGAGGGCACATAGGTCTGAAGTACTGAATTTAGGTAAAGGGGTGCAGAGCCAAAGGTGGTTTTGTAGGCAAACATTAATGCCTTGAATTAAATAAATAAATAAATAAATAAAAAAAACTGGGTTTTATTAAGGGGACAAAATTATGCAATACAATGACTGAGAGATACAGTTTTCCTCAAAAGTTATATTTGATACTGACATTTTAACACAGTAATGAATTAATAAGTAATATTAATAACAATTTATAGAATTATTAATTAGAATATTAGAATATAGAACATAGAATATTATTAATATATTAATTAGAATTATACTAAAAGGCCTTTTATTTATTTATTTATTTATTTTTAAACAAAAAGTGATCTATCAGAATATATGAAGAAAATTGTGCACAACAGGTTTTTCAGTAATGTTTTAATCGTGGACGGCGTTGTTGACAGTCTTAGAGTCAAAAAGTTTGAGAATCACTATGAAGGCTAGTCACTAATATATTCTCAATTAAGGGACCTCTCTGGGAAGCCTCTAAAATGAATTGTGATTAATTGTGTAAACGTTTTGCTAAATCATTTGAAAGCATTTCCACTCTAGTGAGAAATAGAGCACCTTTCCCTTTAATTAGAATGCGTGCAGCAGCCGATGCGCATGCGCACGAAAAGGTGCAACAGTGGCTGGAGAAAAACAACAACATTCATTGGAACAAGGGTGGAACTCATGTCGGTGCGAGACGACACCAGATTTCACTGATCTAACCCACATCTGAGCCCTTTTCACTTCGGCTTAATCTGTAAATGGTGTCGAGCCCATGAACCTGGCCAGTCAGAGCGGAGAGGCCGGCTGCAGCCAGCTGCTCTTCGCCAACTTTAATCAGGATAACACGTAAGAGAAGAACCACGCTTCTGCTGGCCTAACAGCCAGCCCATCTACACGACAGCAGCACGATGCTGTCAGTATAATCAGCGGATAATTTGCTCTGCAGTCGTGCGAAGCGTCGTTTGTTATAATGGGAGCGCTGTCGCTGTCGCGTCTCGTTTCTCGAGTGCTGTGCAGATAGGGTGATATGATGATAAAGCGTGCTAACCAGATACAACTCTCACTGTTGTTATGCTTTCAGGCTTTTAATTTGGTCTCTCTTAAGACGTTTATCTACGATGCAGTTTTGTTTTCATAAATCAGCACCCAATCTGTAAAGTATCGTCAGACAAATTCACTCACGAGACTTGTAGCACTAGCGCCCATGCTAACGAGAAAATTACATATTTGCTCTTCTGCGAAGCTTTATGTTAGTCTAATTGTATGAAATCCTAAATACGGGATGTAAATTAACATTTGGTTGTATATATAATTTAGCAAGTGTTAAATAGGGTTGTTATCTCTTTAACGAAGTAACTTAGAAAGACACAACAATAGTAGCTTAAATGTTAGCAACACCAGAGTAACCTATGACTTAAAACTGAGCTCTGATTTTGTGTTTTTTGGCTGCCTGATTTAAAGTTAGCTGCCTGAAAGATTAAAATAGTAAAAAAAAAAATAGTTTACTGGCTCGTGGCTTTTGAATCTTGAAGTTAAAGCATGTCACATTACACCACGAGGATTGCAAAATAGCCCTTTAACACATTTCACCATCAGGTCAACAACCTGTTTTAGTCATTAAACAAACCAGTAGACCATAAAGAAGTGGATTTGTGTTTTAATCACTTACTGGAGCCTTTTATTATTGTTACCTCTCTGCTTTCCAGATCCCTAGCTGTTGGGACCAAGTCCGGGTACAAGTTTTTCTCCTTGTCATCAGTGGACAAATTGGAACAAATCTATGAATGTAGTAAGTACATTTTGTAGTAATTAATGTCAGCCTCTCATAAGCTTGTGTAGTTATGCAAATCATATCTAGAGTGGCTGCTTATACCTGTGGCATGATACGAGTTGATTGAAGGGGCTGATAATGTCTTTATGCTCTCTCTGGAGGTCAGAGATAATCAGGGGTGTACAAACAGTTTGAAAAATGTGAGAGACCTTGAAAATTATTAAAACAAATAGTTATGGTCCTGGATGCTGATTGGCAACATTCCAGCTGTGCTGAAATAGTATCTATAGAGGCCAGCTAGTAACCTCAGTTTAGATGTCAGTAAACAATTATATCTTATAGTGTAAGGATGGCTCTATAATTTACTTAATAAAATAACATTTTAAATAAAAAAAAGTATGCTTATTATATTTCCATTATTGTAATAATGGTTTTATAAAGGGAGTCAGCACTCAAGTACATGCTGTAAGTTACAGCTGAAGGGCTTGCATGCACACTTTGTGCCTCTCAACGGTCCTAATCTGTGACTAAGTTCAGAATAAAGCCTGTTTTCCTGTCTGTTATTGTTTAATCTTCAAATAGTAAGGATGCCGGATGTAGACATTTCAAAATATCCAGGGATTTATTGTTTTTGCTATGTCCCTTTAGTCCACTGGTTCTGAAATGAGAGCCTCAGAAAACCTCCAAGGAGGATTTTCTGAGAATATATTTTAAAATAATCTAACTCTAATATGTTAAAATTCTAAAAAAAAAAAATAAATAAATAAATAAATTCATATCCTCCTGTTTTTGTTATTGAAGAACATACAATTCTTGATTATTATTATTTCATCATAAAATCAGTCGTGGTTAATTAAATCAATAAATCAATACTCCCAGTTTCTGTAAATAAAAATGGTTGAAAAAATCAAAAACAAGCAGCTTAATTACAGCAGAAATACCAAAACTATATTAGCTTCTATTATCAAGAAAGACTTTGAATAATAAATAGGAAGCCGTTGAGTTAAAAAGGTTGAGAACCACTGCTGTATTTCATTATAAATGTTTGCATGAGTGTAGTGCTTAAGACCTGTTTTATATTCTCGTGTATTTGTGCTCAGCTGACACAGAAGATGTGTGCATCGTGGAGAGATTGTTCTCCAGCAGCCTTGTTGCTATTGTCAGCCTCAAGGCACCTAGGAAGCTGAAAGTCTGTCACTTCAAGAAAGGGACTGAGATATGCAACTACAGCTACTCAAACACTATACTGGCTGTAAAACTAAACAGACAGGTGAGTCAGCAAGCATCCATTTCCTGTGACGCATTATTACAATATTGTGTTTTATTACAAGTGATGAGACCGAATGAGAATGTTGCAATCTTGCTTTATTTCCACAGAGATTGATAGTGTGTTTAGAGGAGTCACTCTATATCCACAACATTAGGGATATGAAAGTACTACATACCATTCGAGAGACCCCTCCAAATCCTTCCGGTAGGTACCACTGCTTGCCATCAGTGCGTCATTGTTAGTGTGATGTTTTTTTCCAGACTTTAATGGGGAAGTACATGTAGCAGCTTCTTCTTTCAGAAAGATCTAGTGCTCTATTTATGTTTGGGGAACTGAAAGAATAGGTTTGCAAATGATGTGGCGACTCGTTACTAATGGCCTTGCTGTTATTAGTATTAGCCAGACAGGTGTTTTATTTGTGAATATTAATATGTCACTAAACATTTATAGGACTATGTGCCCTGTCAATCAGTAATGACAACTGTTACTTGGCCTATCCGGGAAGTGCAACAATTGGAGAGGTACAAGTTTTTGACACTGTCAATCTGGTAAGTACTGTTCAGTTTCAATGTTTACCATAATTATTGTTTTAAGGGATTGTGTTAAACAGGGTTGGTTAATATGTCTGTATGTGTGATATTCCTCTCCAGAGGGCAGCTAACATGATACCTGCCCATGATAGTCCGCTAGCAGCACTGGCGTTTGATGCAAGCGGCACTAAATTGGCCACAGCATCTGAGAAGGTAGAGCGCTGTGTGTGTGTGTGTGTGTGTGTGTGTGTGTGTGTGAGACGCTCATTCAGACTATAATACAGTGGCTACAGTTGTTTGGTTGATAATGAAAATGAATTGTAGCTCCAGTTTTTCAATTTTTTATGATATTTCCGAACTATATGCACTACCATTCAAATGTTTGGGGTTGATACTTTTATTTTTTTATGTTTATGAAAGGAGTTTCTTATGCTCATCAAGGCTGCAATTATTTAATTTAAAAATAAAGTAAAAGCAGCAACATTGTGCAAAATTATTAGAATTTAAAATACCTTTTTTTTTTTTCTTGTATTTTATTCCTGTGATGCAAAGCTGAATTTTCAGCATCATTACTCCAGTCTTCAGTGTCACATGATCCTTCAGAAATCATTCTAATATGCTGATTTGCTACTCAAGAAACATTTCTTATTGTGATCAATGTTAAAAACAGTTGTGCTGCTTAATATTTGTGTGGAAACTGATACATTTTTTTAAGTTTTTTTTTTTGTTTCTTTGATTAATAGAAAGTTCAAAAGAACAGCAGTTATTTTGAAATAATCTGCAACATTATAAATATCTTGACTGTCCCTTTTGAGCAATATAATGCATCCTTGATTGATAAAAGTATTATTTTGTTTTGATTGGTAGTGTTTGCATATTGACCTTCAAGATTTAAAGTGCTGAATAATATAGATCAAGAGTTTTAGTTTCTTGTATCCTTCCTAACAAGTTAAATTTTTAAACCCTCTTTTCTTGGTATTATTTAGGGCACTGTAATCCGAGTGTTCTCCATTCCAGAGGGCCAAAAGCTCTTTGAGTTCCGGAGGGGAGTAAAGAGGTAGTAAACTATATTGCTGTATTGATACGAAACACC
Organism: Spinibarbus caldwelli; assembly: GCA_039654775.1. NCBI lineage: Eukaryota > Metazoa > Chordata > Actinopteri > Cypriniformes > Cyprinidae > Spinibarbus > Spinibarbus caldwelli. The sequence continues at coordinate 33,497,062 of CM077218.1, forward strand.
AAGAATTATAAGCACACAGAGTGAAAACAATGCATTTTCTCCCTCTAATTATCCCTCGACAGATGTGTGAGCATCTGTTCCCTCGCCTTCAGTATGGAGGGGCTCTATCTGTCTGCCTCAAGCAACACGGAGACGGTTCATATTTTTAAGCTGGAGACCCAGAGAGAGAAGTCAGTGTAATGATGCCCACTGAAATAAGTGGTTTTTCAGACCTCCTTCTCACATCTCAAATACAAAATACTGTAGATTTGTACATTTTCGTTTTTATCGATTAAAATCATGTTTGAGTAAGATAAAGCCTCGTTCTGATAACAGATCTGCAAGCTGCACTAAAAACAGAACATAGGCATAGCTTTCTTTTTCATTTTTTTATTTTGCAACCAACTCGTGTTTTTCCATCTTAGGCCTCAAGAGGAGCCCACTACTTGGACTGGATACTTTGGGAAAGTACTGATGGCCTCCACAACATATCTGCCTGCACACGTAACAGAGATGTTCACTCAAGGAAGGGCATTTGCTACAGTCAGACTGCCCTTTTCAGGTCATAAGAACATCTGCGCTCTGGCCATGTGAGAAAACCATTCAATCTAGAGACTGTAGCTGCTATCAGGATAGATGTGTCTCTGATGATCTTGCTTGTGATTGGTTTCTAGAATCCAGAAGATCCCACGTCTGCTGGTGGCTGCAGCAGATGGCTATCTTTACCTATACAATCTGGACCCACAGGAGGGGGGAGAGTGCACACTAATGAAACAGCATAAGTGAGATCCAATGTTTCCAAGCTGAAACAATCTATCAGACTACTAGTCTATACACTTATCGTAAAAGTTTGGGGTTGTTAAGATTTTAATAGGTTTGTGAAAAAATCTCTTATGCTCATATAGGCTGTTTATTTGATCAGATATACATAAAAACAGTATTATTGTGAGATATAATTACAATTTAAAATAACTGTTTTATATTTGAATATATTTTAAAACATAATTCATTCCTGCGATGGCAAAGTAATTTATTCCTGTGAAATATCAAACTGTGATGCTTCAGAAATTGGTCTAATATGCTGGTTTGGATGGAAACATTTCTCATCAATGTTGAAAACAGTTGTGCAACTTAATTTTTTGGAAACAGTGATCAATTTTTTCAGGATTCTTTGATAAATAGAAAGTTTAAAAGAAAATGATTAATTTGAAATAGAAATCTTTTGTAACATAAATGTCTTGACTGTCACTTCTGATCAATTTAATGCATCCTTGCTGAATAAAAGCATTAATTTCTTTCAGAAAAAAAATCTTAGTGACCCCAAAATTCTAAACAGTAATGTGTATATACATAGAATATATTTGTTGGTTATTGAGTATACTGTACAATTTACTGTGACCCTAAAACAGGTTGAGACAAATTAATTCATAAAGATACATTTCCTAATTTACTGGTAGTCTCATTTAAACAATGTCTTAAAAACTACATTTTTAATTTAAGGATTGCATTAAACCGTTTGTATTGCATCATATTGTTTTTATTTAAAAAATGGTTTTAGATGGACACTTATTTAATTCCTTGGGTAAATGTGTTTCGTACCTTAGGTTAGATGGAAGTGCAGAGCCAGCGAATGAAATTCTTGAGCAAACAGCTCACGACCGGCCACTTGTGGCACAGACCTACAGTGCTGCTGTTGCCAAAGGTAACAAGCTTTCATTTTCACTCAAAGAATGAAAGAAAGAAAATGTTAACATGGCCTTGTATGGTTTTCGTTGGCTCAGGTTACACTGAGGATCAGGGGGCGGTAGGGGGTGCTGGAGTGGAGGATGACATGAACACCCTGCACCTGGACGAAGAGAACGAGCAGCCTCCGTTAATCCTGGAAACAGACTGAGCTGCTGCCAGTCGCGCCCTGGGCGGAAGATGGAACCGACTGAGTGACATTGCAGAGGGGGGTTTCCTCCTCTGGTGCTGCTATGGACATGTGTGACCTGATAGAGAAAGGGATTAAAAGAGAGATCATTTTAAAGCAAGCCTAGCTGTAGCCTTATTCTGTCTGTCGTTGCGTATAGATGTTTCCCATCCCCCACCCCTGTGGCTTTATAAAACCTGGTGAATTTTTCTTTGCTTTCCTTTTTTTAATGCCCAGTTATGTCCTTAATCAGACCAAAATATGAAATCCAAGCTGCAGGTGTCACGTTTCTTAGCTTTGCATGTACATGTGCCAAGATTAGAAATTCTAGAAAACCTTTGCTTTCGTGTGGATGGTTCTGATGTGTTTGCTGGCCATTTCTCCTCTTGAACTTTGACAAACACTTGTGTGTTTGTGCATTTGTGTCTTTTTCAATTGTGATTGAAAGTGAACTGGCTTGCGCCGCCTGCTACATCACCACACAACTGTGCAGTGTCCGCGTTGTTGAAGTCCCTTACCAATCATCAACATCTGTGGCTGTGCATTGGCACCAAGATGTGAATATTGTCCTGTAATAACAATGTATATGATGTGTTAACATGACGGCCTGGTTACAATTACTGTTTGAACAGTGTTTTTAACAGGCTGAGAGGGTTGTTTTTAGTTTATCTTGAATTACTACATCTGTATGCACACATGCTTTACAGTACTCTCTTTTAATTAATCTCATGCCACGTTATGGGTAAACGGGCAATGTGGAGATCAAAACTTTTTTTTTGGCTTTTAATTACCCCTAGTGTCTTCATATGGCCTGATTTCTTTGAAGAATTTTTTATTATTTTAAGTTACAAACACTTAAAGTAACCTCAGTAGTAGAACTGATGACTGAAGATGGCATTTAATGTATTGATTTGAGAGGGAACTAGCCTGTGTCATCAACTTGTTTCTAGGACATTTTTGTTTTATTTGTAATGAAAGAATGAATGAAGAAAGTAAGTTGAAGTCATGCCCTGTCTCTTTGATTTATTAATACCAGCAGCTGATGATTGCTCATGAGCCTCATTTTAGGTAGGACCCTAATTTGGAGGCCTTGTCCTTTGCGAAGAGGAAAAGCAGAATATATATCACTGGAACATCAATCTTTGCAGCATTTAGCGTACAAATGGGGTATGTTATCTCAGGCAGTCTGAACAAACAGGTCACATGGTCTGGCAGTTGAACCATAACAGGTCAAATGTTTAATGTTATGTCCAGGGTTCTTTTGAAAAATGAGAGGACCAGGTTTTATGAATGTGATTACCAAATATTAACAAAACACAATGTTAGCCAGTGTGTCTAAATAAACACACAGGGCAAACAAACAATATAGGCGTTCAGAGATACTGCCTGAATTCTTGGAGCTCTAAAGGATCTTGAGATCATTTGTATGCATGATTGTCTCTTGAGCATGTTTTGATGTTGCATATCAACAAATGTCAACGTCAATAATAATCTGACCTATGTTCTCATCAGCCAATGAGACCTAATCCCCCAAGGCCACTTCAATCTGTTTTCTAATGATTTTTGTATAAAATGTAAATTGTTCCATACAAAGATTAAATAAATCCTCTTGAAAATGTTTTAGCGTCGTATTAGATTGTTTTCCCCATTCCATTACTTTTTAAATTCAGTTTAGAGAGTGGTGCACTGATTTTTTATGCTCATTATACATCTCATAAATATATTACATAGAATTGCATTGAAATTATTGAGTTAACACATGAAGCATTCAACATGGTAATCCTCAGCAAGTATTCATGTTTATTTTATTAGTTTCAACTGCAGTTTATTAAAAATCCAATGCAAGGTACCTGCACTAATTAAAGAAAAGCAATCTATGACCAGCATATAAATTTAGACAAAATTCAGTTTTTGGTTCATCCAGAACCAGTTTGCTAAATTTCATCAGTATAAAATCGTTAAACCACTAAAACTGTTAACTGAAACATATTCTTAGAAAAAAGTATAGACAACTGCATTAAAAAAAGATTATGAAAGGCAAGCAATATGAACAGCAGACATTTTGTTCTGATGTCTGCTATGTCTAGATAATCTTGAGGTCCTTCATTGCAGATTCAAGGGTCTGAAACACAGAATTAACAACATAATTATAATCATCTTTTTGCATTTTTGACTACTGCTTAATAATTATGAAATGAACAAAAGTTCAACAAGTACCTTTACATCCCAAATAGCCATGCCTCCATCCATACCAGTGGTGCAGAATTTGGCACACTGTGCTTTTCCTCCATTAAGAACTGAGATTTGGCTAAGAAGTGATCAGAAAAGTTGCATTAACAGATCATAATATCTATTGTTGTATATTAATGTTTCGAGTTTAAGTATTTTCAGCACTACTAGTGGTAGCAAACGGAATTTTATCTGTTATTGTATCATTTTAATATGTAACAGTCCATACTGTGATTTTAGGGGTGAAGCTATTTCACCAGTAAAAGGCAGAGAGTGTTTGAAACTTGTTTTTAATGCCACAGTGGATCAGAAATTACAAACTTTCAACTTAAAGGAACGAAGCTGAAAGACTTATAGGATAGGCAGTACCTGATGCTGTTCTTGTGCACAGACTCTAGGACGGCTTCTTTGCTGTCAGTGGTGGCTTTCTTATCCAGGTTCTGGAAGCGTTCTCTGGCTGTCATGCCCTTCTGAGCACTCTGTTTGGGCACATCGAGTTTTCCTCCAAAAGACAAAGCTGCTTTGTTCGAATCGTAGACAAACAACACAGGGTAGCAGTCATGGCCCTGAAAAAGATATGAAAATGAGGAGACAGTCTAAACAGATTACTTTGGCATCAAGGCCTGACATCTGAAGATACTTACAGCTGCCACTAGGCTGTTCTCAGTAATGAAAGTCACACACAGAAGAGGCAAGGTTTCTGAAGTCAGACTGGTGCAGCTGGTGAGACGAAATGAAATGATTTGGTAAATTTGATTTTTAATGGTTTTTAAAGGCAAGTTTGTGCAGGGCCAGATATGAAAGGCAATACTCACACAGCAGTCTTTCCTCCCTCAGCCACTGCCACGGTGCTGTCATGGCTGGCCCAGGCCACACGATTCCCACTGTCCGAGAAACAAACACCGTGTACCCAACCTGAAGTTCCAGTAGATTCGAACATGACCTCTCCAAAGGGCATTTTAGAGCCCCATGCAGTTGGAGCAGGCTTCTCTTCTACTTCCTTTATGTAAGCAGAAAAGATCCTGGATGGGGAATTAACAAATGGGAAGTTCATATAGCAGCCATATTCGTAAAAGAGACATAAAAATGCAGATAAGATTTAACCCCACCTGCATTTAAAGTCACATGATCCAGCTGCCAAAAGGACGTTATTGGGGTGCCAGTCCAAACAAAGGATGGTGGAGCGGATGGGCTTCTTAATGTGCTTGCACACCCACCTAGCATAATAAGACATAAATTTAAGCATCTTAGATACACCCAATAAAAACAATTGATTAGTCTGTGTTACTTGACAGTAACTAAGCTGGGACCGAGATGGGTCTTGTGCATGTTACCCAGTTGGGTCCCACCTTGTGACAAGTGCAATCCCATATGAAATCCATGTGGGCAATTAACATGGGGGCATTATGGAACCCACGGACAATCCCATATAGAGCCCATTTTTCAGCCCATTTCAAACCCACATGGGCCCCACAATCTAATGTTAGCTGGGTTAAAGCTGGGACCGAGATGGGTCTTGTGCATGTTACCCAGTTGGGTCCCACCTTGTGACAAGTGCAATCCTATATGAAATCTATGTGGGCAATTGTCATGGGGCTATTATGGAACCCGCGGACAATCCTATATGGGGCCCATTTTTCAGCCCAGTTCATACCCATATGGGCCCCACATAAAAATGTTGGCTGGGTAATGCCTGCTGAAATGATAAAATGTAGTTCATAATACAGTTTGGTAGGCCTAGTTCTGGTCCTCAATTTGAGCAAGAGTGTTGGTATAAGCAGCACTGGGATTTTTACTAGTATTTCTCTGTAATTTCTGCAGGTTACATAGTTTCGCCAGTAGGTGGTGACAAGTGACAGGTATCTTTATAAGTGAGTCACTGAATCATTCGTTCATATAATTTGATCAAAACGACTGGATGCTTCTCAATAAGAAGGTTGCATCTTTGTGAGGTGATTCATTCAGGAACTAAATAAGTGACTTTTGCTGAGTTCAGAAGAGCATACTATCATATTTACTACTTTTAACTACTTTCCACAGCAGAAATAATGAGTAGTATGCTTTGTGGTTCTGAATCAAAGTCTCTTTCAAGGATTAGATTATATATTTCTGTAGTCTTTGTTCCGAATTCAGCATTTATGAGTGATTCATTAAATCATTCACTCAACTGATTATTAAAAAAAAAAAAAAAAAAAAAGATTCTTCCAGGAACTAAAGAAGTGAGGGCTGCTGAATTCTGAACAGCATTCAACCATCTTAATTATTTTACCATATCTTTGCATGGTAGAAACAATAGGAGTAGTATGCTAGTATGGGGTTCTGAATACAGCACATTATGAGTCATATTAACCTTTAACTTAACTGATTATATTTCAAAATAAATAAATAATAATAACAATACTACTACTGCTACTACTAATAATAATAATAATTTAGGAACTAAACAAGTATGAGTAAGTCATTAAATCATTAATTCAACTGAATCATTCAAAAGCACTGACTGATTCAGGAATGAATCAAATAAGTGAGTCATAGAATCATTCATTAAACCGATTCCTTCAAAGCTTCATTTAGCAACTCCACCTACGAATCTATCGGTAAATACCGCTCTGGCTTTGTTTGTCTATTCTCCCTCCGCCAATGAAATAGCCTAGTTCTCGTGACTTGTGTCTAAAAAGCTATTCACTTCTTATTAAACTACTTTACTGTATTAAAGCAATGTCACATTCGCAGCAAGATTATTATGAATGCCTACGACTGGAATTCACGCCAACAGCGCGATGGCTTAAATATTTGGAGTTATGGTCAGTTGCGGCTCAATGAGAGCCTATCACATGACATGAGTTAATGTAGCGTGTAACCTACATGTCAGTGTGACCAGTCAAGTGACCACTAAAGATTCAAGGCGGTTGGTGAGTACCAGCATCCTCTGCTGTGCATTTCTAGTCCTATCATTCCAAGCATTGCTTTAAACCGGGTCATTTAAAAATAACAGAGAGCCCATCTGCCTCATAACATAAGCAGATTAACATTTCTGCCAGGAAAGGCTCTCTATCCAACCATTTCTCTTGTCTGATGATACTCACCAGTCATTATCCTGCTCAAAATAGCAGACTGAGATCAGACGTGAGCCACTGCCCACTGCAAACTTGTTTTCTTTAGGAGACCATTTCACACAGCGGGCAGCACGGTTGATCCTGAGAATGACCAGGGTGGGCTTCCATGCATCTCCCTTTAGGGTCCAGACGTATGCATTACGGTCAGTGCCGCAGGTCACAATGCGATTGCTCTCTGGGGCCCAGTCAATGCCTGGGTAATGAGGAAACGGCCTGGATGAGATGGCGTTTGTCACATTAATCCTCTGTGGCTGTGTAGGTCAGAAAAACCTTTTAGACTTACCAGTAACCTGGCCATTGTGCTCCTTCAGCACATGGATTTTGTTCCAGTTGCTTCCGTCCTTCTTGTAGATATGGACTTCATGGTTATTAGGACACAGTGCAATTTCTAAAGAAAACAGGAATCCAGTGTATAAAATATTCAACACAAGCATATGACAAAAATACTTTGGCTTGACGGACTGGATAACAGCCTAAATATTTTTTTAGTAAGTACTTGTTTATTCAAGGTTTATTAGTGCCACTTCCTATGGCTAACATAACTCAAATTATAAATAATATCCCTATAACTGTGTGGATTGCTGAGGAGAGGTTGGATTCATGATGGTGGGATATATTTAGTTTGGCGTACAAAAAAATAGGTGAAAAATTCCCATAGATTATCATTGAAATGGACACCACTTTGCTCTTTTGGAGCAATGAAAAATTACCCAAAACACTCTGGCAACCACCTCCAACAGCCTATTATGGCATGCTAAGAAACTGAGTTTAAGCCTGCAAACATAGTGTTTCTGCAGAATAGTGTTAAAGAAAATGGGCCTTTCCCAATACCCACACTGCTTCGGAGCAGTATTTGAGGCTATCAAATATGTATCACATAATTTGTCAAGGAATGTCGAGGAAAATTTTCCAGTGCAAGTTAAATTAACTAGATAATGCATATAATTTGGTAGAGAATGTAAAGTGTTTATTTTATTGGTGCAGAGATGTGTAATTTGTAAAATGTTTTCAGCTGCAGAAGCTCCAGAATTAAATTGTGCAGTAGTAGGGACTACTGAACATGCATTAATAAATTTATTTTAAAGTGCAATCTATCCGAAAATGTAAAAGTATAATTTAAGATCTGTAAAAAAGTTTACTTGCTTTTCACAACACTGTGTCATAAGTGTGGTAATCCCATCAGGTAATCAAAAGTTCTACGTATAAACTTGCGGTCTACACACTAACATGAACACTTGGGCCTAATATTGCAAGTACGTCACATATGCAGCAAGTGGTCAAGTGCAAAGGCTGCAAGTGTGGGTATTGGGAACAGGCCAATTCTGGATTCTGACAGAGCCTCTATTTCCCGCTACAGCAGATGTGCTCCCACATTTTTCATAGGTGAGCTAGAAGACGTTCATGTTTTTAACAGCAGAAGTTAAACCTAAAAGTCATTCTCAGCCGTCTCGTTTCCCTGCTGTTGCTCTGCGGTCTGCTGAAGACGTACGGCATCAGCAACAAAGCACCATTCATGGTAAAACAGGAAGTCTGGGGGGAATTAGTCATTACTGCTTCTCTCATCAGCATGGAAAGAAAAGCAGGGCAGCAGCAGTGAAAAGACACAACTGTGACTTTATATTTTTGCTCTTTTAAGACGGTTTTTAAAGTCTTAAATAAAACATAGTCCTGAATGATTTGGATTTTTGAGAGCACTTCACTTTGACGCTGAAGGATTCTAACAGCTATCATAAACCACATAAAAACAAATGCGCATGTGGCATGCATGTTCATGTATGTACTTGTACATTTCCATAAGGATATGCAGCTTTTCATCCAAAATGTAGGTTTCGGCAAAACAATACAGACATTTAGTAAGGAGCCTGATGGGCTCTCAAGCGCCAAATGGGGGTCCACAGGACAAATTAAAACTCTAATAAATGTTAAAGTCACATAATATGGGTAACAAGACCATCTCTGTGAGGAAATGTTAAACATTAGTTCATGAAAATTAGTGCACAGTTTAAGTCTCATCAGACTCTCTTCAGAAGAATCCTCAAAAGACATATTTGATTCATGATCAGATGAGCTTTGGAGACAGAATCATTTGTGTATTCAGCAGTGATGCTCCCACACGATTACACAGTTCAGATGCTGAAGGATATCTTTAGACCTAGACACTGGGAACTGCTCCAAAGACGTAAGAGATGCTGCGAGTGTGAGAACTTACGAGTTCGGTCCTTGTTCCAGGCATGGCAGCTGATAGGTTCAAGAAGAAAACTGTGATAAGACATGGCTGCTTTTCCTGTGAATTAAATTTGAAGTCATTTTGAGATGAAATGGTAAAAATGATGTTTTATCAAACTACTGCAACATGACTGCTTGTTCACTTCCGTAGGCATGCTACTAAAATGGAGAAGGTTAGAACTTCCTATTAAAATTCTTTCCGGGTTTTTGACTTGTCTCAGTTATACTTAAAACAAAAAAGGTTTTGCATTTGTAACAGCAAGTATGTTTTTTCCACAATGTTTGTAGTAAATTAAAACCAGACCAGAAAGGAATGTGACAAAGCCAGATGCAAAAACTTCCAAGAAAAACACACAAAACACCTCTACTATCTATCATAGTTTCCGTTTAAAACATAACGGTTCTCTCTGCTGAGGGAGTTTACAGCAACGAGTTTCAAATGTGAGGTAGACCATGTAAAATCTCTCAGTACAGCTAAAGTCACTGAAATACTGAAACATTCTTTCTAGTTGTCATTCTGCATGTTAGTGCATGTTAGTGAGGCACAAACACCAGCATTACGAAACTACAGACTGCTTCACATCTGAAAAAATAAAAAAAAATCTCCCAAATTCAGATAAACAAAACCATGTTTTTCTACTTACCCAGGAAACTGTAAAAAACTGAGAGATGTGGGGGGGGATTGACAAAGTCTGCAACAGAAGCCCGAGTTCGTGGACTCTGAGCAGTCAACACAAACGCTGGCTTTGCTCTGAATGAACTAAAGTATTTCCTTAGTCGTTTTTCTCTCCAAATATGCACTACTTCCCCTTCCCTGTTAGAAACATATAACCACTTCCTTGTGTGGGCGGCTGTCTGATGGTGAGGAGGGTTTGCAGTTCAACTCCGCTTCACATTCTCTTCGGTTGCATGTTTTTTAAACCCTCTGTCTGCAAAGATGATTTATAGTCACTTGGAATCTTTACGTGCTGAATCTTTATGTGCTTTATGTAACTGTATAACCCAAACTTGGGTTGCAATCTGAGAGCTGTGTATATCTAGTAGCATTTTCGCCAGCTGAGGAAGTTCAACCTGCCACAGGAGCTGCTGAAACAGTTCTACTCCGCCATCATTGAATCTGTCCTCTGCACTTCAATAACTGTCTGGTTCAGCTCAGCTACCAAATCTGACCTCAGAAGACTACAGAGGGTAGTCCGGACTGCTGAGCGAATCATTGGTACAACCCTCCCCACTCTCCAAGAACTGTACTCATCCAGAGTCAGCAAAAGGGCTGGCAAAATAACTCTGGACCCCTCACATCCAGCACACTCCCTCTTTGAACTGTTACCGTCTGGTCGACGCTACAGAGCTCTGAGCACCAGAACGACCAGACACAGGAACAGTTTCTTCCCTCAGGCAATCCATCTCATGAACACTTGACATTAAAAGTGGAACACACAACACTATTATAAATTATTTATTTAACACACATACTTATTTTTTTCATTTCAGATTTGCACATATTAGACCTGTACACCATAATTGTCTATATTATATATTGTTTTTGCTATTTGTACATTGCCTATTTGTATATTATTCTTTTATTATCTGTGTCCTGTCCTGTTGCTGTCTTTCTGTTGCACTGTAGAGCTTCTGTCACAAAAACAAATTCCTCGTATGTGTAAGCATACTTGGCCAATAAAGCTCATTCTGATTCTGATTCTGATTCTGAAAGTCTAGATGTTTCCTGTTAGCATGAAAAGCAGTCGTTCTCAGTGACAGAGGCATTGAATCAAAAAGAGATGACAATTGAAAATTGTGTAGTATATGTCATTTATTTCTAGCAGACCATTTACATAAAATTCTCCTTTTAATTTTACTCCTTTCCGGAGTGATCAACCATCACACACTGCTGGGGTGCCAGCTTTGGCATAGGTTTTTTTTTTTTTTTTTCTTAAAAAACAAACAAAGAAAACAAAGATCCTAACCCTTTTCCATTAGTGTTTTTCCGTTTTTAAGAGTGTCATACATCAGTTCACACCACTGCTCAGTGCTTTTTTTTTTTTTATTTAAAAACTTTCAGAAGTGTTATCGGAAATCTCCTTGTTAGTCTTCAAGCTGCATTGCTTGTGCTGTGTCATGCTAGTTCGTGTAAGTTTTACATGATCCGCAGGCCTTGGATTGAAGACTCTAAGGTCTGTGGAAAGAATTAAGTAAACATGGTCATAATTCTAGTTAACCGTGGGATGAAACAGAAGCAAGTTAATGGCATGAAAAGTTTGACGTAATTTCGAAAATATTAAATACAAACCTTGAAATCCCATATGGTCATTGCTCCGTCAATTCCTGTAGTGCAGAATTTGCGACAATCTCTTTTGTCTCCTTCATATATAGACACTTGGCTACAAAGTTAAAAAGAAAAATTATAAATGGTTGCACACAATTTTTTATAATGACGATAATTTATATGCAAAGTTGGGTCAGTAAGGCTTTAAATATTTTTGAAAGTCTCTTATGCTCACAAAGGCTGCGTTTATTTTATCAATACAGTAAAAACAGACAGTAATACTGTGAAACTACTAATGTTTTAAAATGATTTATTCTTCTGATGTCAAAGCTGAATTTTCAGCATCATTACTCCACTCTACAGTGCCACATGATCCTTCAGAAATCATTCTAATATGATGATTTACAGGTTAAGTAATGTTTCTGATTTTGTGCTGCTTAATATATTTGTGGAAACCAGGATTTTTTGATGAATAGAAAGTTCAAAAGAACAGTATTTATTTGAAATAGAAATCTTTTGCAACATTGTAAATGTTTTTACAGTCAGTTTTGATTAATTGAATTAATTTCCTTTGGAAAAAATGTCTTACTGACCACAAAATTTACAATTTGGTAGTGTATATATAATTTAAATAATTTTCGCCCTACGTGATGCTGTTCTGATGCAGGGTTTCTAGGGTGCTATTGCGGTCCTCAGTGGTGGCCCTCTTGTCCATGTTGCGAAAGCGCTCCATGGCAGAAATGTTGCGCTGGATGCTCTGCTTTGGAATGTCCAACTTGGATATGAAGGTCAAGTTTCCACCATCATCAAAACTGAACAGCATAGGGCAGCAATCGTGACCCTGATGGAAAAAACCTCTACATTAGGTCCTGAAAAAAGGCAATCGCCTCTAAAGTACAGCACAACAAACATGCTTCAACCAATAAAAAATAAGTAAAAGCTCTTACTGCTGCCACAATGTTGTTCTCAGAAACAAAAGTCACACTCAGAAGGGCAAGGAATTCTGTCTTCAACTGGCTTGACCTGCAAAACAAAAGTGTGCTATAAGTCATTAACAAGCATGATGTATTACAAAAAATTTATCGACAAGTCATAAGCAGTTTTTTTCTTAACACACCAACCATTTCCAATACTCACGTTGAGCTTATTGTGGGGTCCACTACAGTGACAGTGCTGTCATGGCTGACCCAAGCCAATCTGTTCCCACTGGCTGAGAAACAGACACTGTGAACCCATCCTCCACTTCCTGCCCCGCCAAACTCTGCCATCACCTGCCCAAAGGGCATTTTGGACCCCCATGGGGTTGGAGCTGGTTTCTCATCCACCTCCTTGATGTATGCAGAGAATACCCTAAGAAACAAACATGCAAATATGATTCAGAGCGCTAACAAAAAGTTTATTTTTGACATTTACATTGAGGGTTAACAAGCTTCAGTATGCAGTCTCACCTGCATTTGAAGTCACATGACCCAGCTGCCAGAAGCACATTATTTGGATGCCAGTCTAAACTGAGGACAGTTGAACGGATAGGCTTCTTGATGTGTTTACTAACCCACCTAAAATAAAAAAAAATAAAAAAAATTATATATACAGTCACAAGACCTGAAAAATAAATAAATCAATGTAGCCCAACATATCAGCTGTGACCTACCAATCATTTTCAGACTCAAAGTAGCAAACGGATATGAGTCGCGCTCCACTCCCCACAGCAAACTTGTTCTCCAGTGGAGACCATTTGACAAACGTGGCAGCACGGTTGATCCTGAGAATAACAAGGGTGGGTTTCCACACGCCGTCCTTTTGACTCCATACATAAGCATTACGGTCAGCTCCACAGGTCACAATACGATCACTTTTAGGAGCCCAATCAATGCCTAGAAAACAACAACAGCAACAAACAATTGTCAACAAGCCATTTCAACAATGTGAGGAATTTAAAAATGTAACATTCATCTTAGAAATTCATCTTAGACTTTTTACCTGTGATGTGCCCATTGTGTTCTTTTAATTCGTGAGCTTTCACCCACTGATTTCCACTTTTCTTGAATATATGGACTTCATGGTTGTTTGGACTGATAGCAATTTCTGTAATTGAAAAACAATGCAAATGAGGCTTTAGTTCAGAAATTATAAAAGCATGGGCACAGACAACATCGATGAATAAATGACAATGAAAATCTTTCTTACGGGTCCTGTCCCGGTTCCATGCATGGCATGTGATGGGTTCCAACAAAAACTGGTGGAGTGACATTGTCTTCAAATAACGTGCACCTCTGCCTGAAAAGAAACACAATTATGTTTGATTGATATGCCAGTAATGTTAGAACTCTGATTATACTAATTGGTCGAGCTGTGTTCAACAGTTTTGATATGTATATTTATTTATTAGCAGATGGTTTATCCAAAGCAACGTAAAAATGAGGAATTTAGTACAACAACACTAGAGTTTTCCCAGCTGCCAAGACAAATACATGTAGGGTTTCTCTCACTAGTGTGACTGCGCAGGAGTGATTACAAACACTAGGAGGACCGATCCACTAGTACAGGCTGATCCAGGCCAGTTTTGATGTTTTGGCTTCTTTTGAACTATTTTATTTGTAGAGAACACATATAGAAACTAACTGAACAAATTTAGTCTGAAACGCATGTTAAGTTACATGCTTATTTTGAGTTTAATTTAAAAAAAGTATTAAACTCGCAATCGTGGATAATAAAGCACTGTGGATTTAGTTGATAAATAGCATAATGTGTGTCAGAAACGATGAAAACCAGCAATGACAAACTGGGAAGCCGGGTCTAAATCACATCCATCAGTGTTATATCCCTAACTAAATCTGCACTTTTTTTCGTCCGTAAACATATACTAAAGCAAAAATTGCTTGTTCAACCGGCAAAACCAGAAGAGGGCTGTCAGCTCCCGGTTTTAGGGCGTGGGTGAGGCAGATCATCAATATCTGATGCCATAGGCTTCTGCTCGCGAGCTGCCTGCCTGCTACATTAGCCGACAGCTAACACGAAAAACAGATTACATGCCAGTAAAATTATGCGGAAAGCCGGGAAAGAGAGTCCGGGTTTAAAGATAAAGGTCTGTAGTACCTTATACAAACCGTGAACACTGTTATAACGCGAGTGAAGTTACAGAAATGTTCGCGGTCTGTTAGATTTGAGGATAAGGAAGGCCTTGCTCAAGATGCCGGCTCAGTCCGCTCCCTGCTGTCGGAAAAAGGCATGACACGGGCCTCATTTACCTGAACCGATGCGCCGCTTCTTGAGGAAATGTTCGTAAGGATGTTGGGTCTCGGGTGTTAAGCTGGTGGACGGACTTGAATTCGCGGACTCTGGACAGTCGACACGAATTCACTCCGACTGCTCTCTTCTCGCTCCCTGCTTTGGGCCTGTCAAGGAATCCAGGAAATGGCACGCAGCTCAGCGCGCGTGCGTACGCACGGCAAACGGTGGGCGTGTCTGTCTGTGTGCTCACAGCGCTGGTCATTCAGGAGAGCAGAGTGAGGGCTGGCACTGTGTGAGCAGCAGGACACTGTTCAAAGGACTGTGCACCTTTTGATCTTAGACTGTGCAGTGTTTAATCTTATTATTATACATTATTGACACTCTATTCTCCAATTTGATACTGTTAAGTGCTTTGACACAATCTGTATTGTTAAAAGCGCTATATAAATAAAGGTGACTTGACTTGATAGTTCACCCAAAAATGAAAATTCACATTCATTATTCTATTCTAGAAATCCATGCATTACTCCCCCTCATGTTGATCCAAACCTGCAAGACCTTCTTTCATCTTCAGAACACAAATTAAGATATTTTTGATGAAATCCGAGAGCTTTCTGACCCGCCATGGACACAACTGCGTTGCTGACATGAAGCGGAAGCAAGCGCATACGTTGAGATACTCTCTCCACAATGGTGGCACAGCACTGCAGACGGGATGAGGAGGAGAAGAATTGTTGAATAAAGTCATTGTTTTAGTTTTCTTTGCGCATAAAAAGTATTCTCGTAGCTTCATAAAATTACGGTTGAACCACTGATGGACTATTTTTTCGATGTCCTTGCTATGTTTCTGGACCTGGGAACATTTCAGTTGCATTGCTGTCTAGGGTCAGAAAGCTCTCGGATTTTATTAAAAATATCATAATTTGTGTTCTGAAGATGAATGAAGGTCTTATAGGTTTGGATCAACACGAGGGTGAGTAATTAATGGCAGAATTTTAATTTTTGGGTGAACTATTCTTTTAATATATCTGTGCAATATCATAGTGTGGTTTTCTTGACATTTTTTTGTTTGAAAGGCTGCTTCTTAATAGTCCTTTTCTTGTTCATTGCTCTCCCTGACTTTGATTCATGTGGGATGAATTCTGCCACTTTGACAATTCTACAGTGTAACCAAAGCCAAATTAGTTGTCAGCAAATGCTGGGCAACATTTTAAACATTACATATATATATCCATATAGGCTACACTACCAATCAGTAAATTTTTAAATAAATTAATACTTTTATTCTGCATCAAATTGATAAAAAGGGAAAGTAAAGATGTTTACATTGTTACAAACGACTTATATTTCAAATAAATGCTGTTCTTTTGAAATTGCCATTTCCACAAAAATATGAAGCAGCACAACTAATAAGAAGAAACATTTCCTGAGCAGTAAGTCACCATGTTAGAATGGTTTCTGAAGGATCATGTGACACTGAAGGAGTAATGATGCTGAAAATTCAGCTTTGACATCACATTTACATTTATGCATTTAGCAGACGCTTTTATCCAAAGCGACTTACATTGCATTCAAGTTACAGTTTTTTACATTTTTTAATCAGCTCTTGCTTTCCCTGGGAATTGAACCCATGATCTTGGCGTTGCTAGCGCCATGCTCTACTATTTGAGCTACAGGAAAGCTTAGCCAGCGCTTGCTCAACAAGTTTCCTGGCAGGTTTAGAGGCTTCCAACCCACTGCGCACATCCTTGATTTCATTTCTGATCAAATAAATGCAGCTTTGATGAGCATAATGCATTTTGAAAAAACCTTACTGACCCCAAACTTCAAAACGTCTATAAATTAAATTTGTTAATTGAAATTTGTCAAATTCAAATTTCAAATTAAGATTCTGCATCCTGTTTGCTACCTCAATGAGCTGTCCATTTCCTCTTTCCCACAGGTCAAAAACAAGAAAAACAGAGGATGTACTTTTCACTTTATTAAACATTTATCCACAACTGAGGCTGGCATATACCTACACATTGAGCTTATTATGACACTCAGTGTTGTCCGCCAGCTCTTGCTCAACAAGTTTCCTGGCAGGTTTAGAGGCTTCCAACCCACTCCGCACATCCTTGATTTCAGTCACTGTCTGGTTCGAGGTTGAATAGCTCCCTGTTCATACAAAACTCAATTTCATACTCAAGTGGGGCCAAAGTTGATAAAAAAAAATAATAATAATAATTCTTATGAACTTAGATCTGCTCTTACAGTCTCTTGGTCACCATTGTTCTTGGTGCCATTGTCCTGCTGCATCTCCATTTTATTCAAGTCTGACTCCATTTTCTTCTTAGTCCTCAGAGCTTCAGCATGACCTCTGACCTCTTCCTCCAGGCTAGCTTAGAGGAACTCTATTGTACTCTGATGTTTCTTCTCATTTTTGGAAAAAAGAAAAGAGGTTACACTGATGTTGAAAAAAAAACATCTTTTTGAAGATGAAAAATGTGATAAGAAACTCAAATAGAAACTCATATCCGTGTGTTTGAACATTTAGTTCAGTTGTCACTGATATTAATTAATGTTTGTATAAGAAGTTTTAAAAATTCTCTGAGAGCCTGCAATACCAGAAATGATTTTTTATCTTTTCTAACAGATTCCAGATAATCAAGGAACCCCTCCTCCTCAATCCTGAGCTTGTATATCTAGAAATGACATTCATTCTGACAGCTTTCAAGGTCAGTCTGCAGCTCCTCACATTTCATACTCCATTTTTTAATAGTTGCTCTGCATGGAACTGAAATCGAAGTATTTTAATCACATTCATGAAGATTATATTCTACTGGTACCCCCCAAAATGAGCAGCTATTATCTTTAATTTAATGGTGAGATCTTCCAAGTGTGTGCTGCATGACCTTCTCCAGAGTGGCTGCATGTATCTTTGTATTAACTTGAAATAACAGCTTTAATTCTAAGCCAGTGATGGCTCCTTTACCTGCTGAAGCTTCTCTAGATCTTTCTTTTCCTTCTGGGTCTTAGCAATACTTTCATCCCATTGGCAAAGGTCTGCTCTGTACTTTGTCATCCAGACCCTAAAGAGCCACAGCAGGTATTTTAGAGCCAATAAACTGAATTATTTCAGATCATTATGTTACTTTATTTTAATTTGTCAATCAATAACACGTGTTTGCAAGATTTTACAAATGATAGCAGATGTGTGGGGAGTTTACAACCATATTTT
Organism: Spinibarbus caldwelli; assembly: GCA_039654775.1. Lineage (NCBI taxonomy): Eukaryota > Metazoa > Chordata > Actinopteri > Cypriniformes > Cyprinidae > Spinibarbus > Spinibarbus caldwelli. Next base: position 33,515,241 of record CM077218.1, read on the forward strand.
AGTAAAATATGTGATTGCTTTCACCTGTTTTTCCTTTTCTGACTTTGCCAGAATCGACTCCCATCCTTCCAAGTCTCTTCTCAGGTCCATTAGTTTTGAGCACTTCAAGCATTGGCAACATTCTTGTCCTTCTTTAACATCTCTTTCATATCCTGGATATCCGTTCTTTCATGCTGTTTTTCTACTTGATCAGCTGGTTGCAGTACTTCTCAGCATCTGCAACCGTATTTAGTTCCTGAGAATGTAAAAATGTAGTTCATTTTCATTAAAAATGAAAACCACATTCAGACACAGTTGCTGAGGCCAGGACTGAATCACCCTTTTCTTTTGAAACAGTAATCATTTTTTCAAGTTCTTTGATCTTCTCTGCCATTTTTCTTGATTTCTCCAGAACAGCTTACCTCTTTTTGGCCTTCATCTTGCTCTGTTGGTGAGCCATGTGGAGCAAAATGTTAACCTGAAAATAAAACACTGCAGGATAGAAAGGACTAGAAAAGATAAAAATTAATTAAAAAGGATAAAAATGAATGACTTCAGAAGTATGTTTTTCCACATTATTTGAGCTTCAGGAATCTTCTCACATTTCGCTGAATGGCAGTGAAGCCATTTCTGAAATAGTGAGAGACAAGGGTTTAGATTAAACCTTTAAGTGTAAGTATACTGTATGGATTTTATGTGCTGTTTCTGTCCTGTCATTTTTGCATGTCTTATGAAAAAGAGCTACTGTTTTACAGGAACAGCTTATGCTTAAACTAGAAAAGCCTTTCGGCAAATGCAGATTCCCTCTAGGATGCCCTTATACACCAGTTGCCAGGTGCAGGATTAGGAATGCATCACAAACACCTGGTAAACATAAGAGCGTATATTGAAATAATAACAATCTATGCTGGTTGATGGAAGTGCATTTGTTAACATATCAGTATGTATGTGTTGTATTCAGGGAATTTAAGGAATATAACTTATATGTAAATAATTAAAACCTGATTTATATAGGACATTTTAATATGGTTTCTTTACAAAAAGCTTTACATAGGACATATATACAAAAATACACAGTAAAGATAAAATAAGGGAGCACTAGAAATATAGAATAAAAAGGAAATGCAATAATGACGGATATTAAAAGAATAATTTACCCAAAAATAAAAAATTGCTGAAAATGTACTCACCCTCAGGCCATAAAAGATGCACATGAGTTTGTTCGCCGGAAAAGATTTGGATAAATTTAGCATTACATAATTTGCTCACCAAAGGATCATCTGCAGTGAATGGGTGCCGTCGGAAAGAAAGTCCAATCAGTTGATAAAAGCATCACAATAATTCAAAAGTAATCCACGATTCCACACCACTCCAGTCCATTAATTAATCCATCATTAAGACATTCATCATTAGGAGCTACAAACCATTGCTTCTAAACCATTAAGTCCTCTATCCTATCCTATTTGGACTCTCATTCTGACGGCACCCATTCACTGCAGACGATCCATTGGTGAGCAAGTGATGTAATGCTAAATTTCTCCAAATCTGTTCCAAAACTAATCTACATCTTGACCTGAAGTTGAGTAAATTTTAAGCACATTTTCATTTTTGGGTGAACTACTCCTTTAAGAAAAAGAATGAAATACAAAACAGATATAAATGACCTGATTGTTTAAACTCATTTGGCACAGTGCAGCGAGTGGTCATCATCAGTTTATACAGCTGTTCCTGTTGGGTCCAAATAATAATAAAAAAATCACCTTTAAAAATAAAAAAAGTATGTTTTGTGAGGAAGTTCAGGCATTTTGTTATATTTATAGGTGACTAGTACCCTATAGAAAGCTGAGATGATCGGGAAGAGCCCCTTTCTTTCTTTCTTTCTTTTTTTTTTTTTTTTTTTTTGCGCCTAGTGGAGCTTCCTCTGCTTTGAAGAGCTGAGCCAAGAAAGCCATGGAGGGCTGAAACAGGCCCACCATTGTTTCGTTCAGTGGGTCTTTGTTTTTGCATAGCCATCCTGCTTGTTGTATACCACCTGGGATGTGTTGATATAATCAACATGGGACGTTCTTTGGCTGGGAATCTAGGGTAAAAGTACCAATTAAGCTCACCAAAATCTACATTGAGACATTTTTAGTGCACAAGATATCAGTTTCAGCACAAGAAGTTATGTTAAAATAAAATATTAATCTCTCACACAAAAATATTTCATTTTATTTTAAATGACAAAAGCTTTTCAATTAAGATATACATCATTAAATGCAAAAAGTCTGGCTGTGCTTAATGGGTATATTTTTGTACCCTTTAAGCACACCCCTGTTCCCATTAAGCTCATATTGTGTTTTATTAAAAAATCTTGTTTATTTTAAACAACCTTTTTAAAGAATAATTGAAAAATGTTTTATTTGAAACTACAAAGTCAATCACAAAAAAACAGAACACTAAAATCAAGCAACAAGGCACTCAATTTGATCAGTTATATATTCATAGTGAAGTGTCATTTAAGCACACTGCAGCATCTAGACTAGTCCACATTCAGCTAAATAACACATATTCAAAAATCAGTTAAAACAAACCAATAAATCATTTCATTCATGGGGATGAACACAGAAACTAGCCTTATTATGAAGCCTCTTATTAAATAGATGTCAACTGTCTATAGTTATCTATAGTTTCTTAAGGCTGGAATACACTACACAATATTTTGCCCCGATTTTCCACCGATTCACAGTCTGGAGGAGTTGATGCTAGTTGCCAAAGATCAGAGCCAGTCTGCAGATTTGAGTTGACAGAATCCATAGAAAATCGTATAGTGTATGATGGTCACAGACTCCGATTTTGTTTAGCTTCAGACTCTGATTCCAGAGATCAAACATGTTTGATATTTTCAGCCGATTTTTTAACATATATTGTTTTCATTTGTCACACGTCTCCTTGCAACAATGCACACGTTTCTGTGTGAGTTTGATGTGATCGGATTTAAAGTCTGCTAGTGTGTGATCTTCAGTCGTGTAGTGTATGATGCCCAGTTTTCCTTTGTGACTATTTACAAAGTCAGTAAGTGTATGATGCCTGGTGTTTTAAAAATCTGTTCAGATTTTAAAAGTCATATAGTGTATTCCAGCCTTTAGTTGTTTTTTTCCTGGACAGATGCAGCAGGTTTCTAATGGCTCCTTCTTTGAATGGATGACATGCCTCTTTCATCTTTAGGCATAACTATATACATCTAGATTTTGTTATCTTAAAGCTGTTAAAATTAGTTATTAATCATTTTATAAAGATTAACTTAAAGTGACAACCATCAGTTAATATTTAAAGTCTGTTTATGAAGTATTTACATAGACGTTCAATGTGGAAGAGCTTAAAGAGAGCACACTGAGCTTAACTGGAGCAGCAGCAATTTTTAATAAATTTCATGTGATATTTATTAAAAATTACAAGATTTTCCAAAATAAATAATCTAGGTCATGTATTAAGTTCATACATATTTTACTATGAGCAACTATTATTAACAATATCTATGAAATTATACTTTTTCTTATTGTTGTCACACTGAAGCTGTGTGATTTTCATAGTAGTGCACCCTTTAAGCTCACCTTACCATAATATGAAATCTTTAAAAATTACAGCAGTGTAAAACCACAGACCAGCCAGAAACTGTTAATTTATAATATTATGGATGTAAAAGTACAAGCCAGTAACGCCTGTGAAGTAATATATTAGCGTAGCGCACAATTTTATACAGCTAGTCAGCTAACTGTGTTCTGTAGCATCTGCGCTATGTTGCTAAAACTATCTTTTGGATCTAACTGTAATTATTTCCCACACCCAAGTTCCAGGTTATAATATGCAAAAGTCTGAACATTAATCTCTTAATTTTATAGTGAGTAGTGAAACTTAACCAAAATAAAGGCTTAAACATCTAAAAAAAACCTTACATTTAAGGGGCTACTCTTCTGGGGAAAGTTTTTAGACAGCTTTCAAAATGGCCGCCAGACAGTGTGAACACATGGAGACCCATATCTCAGTGTGCAATGATCTGACTGACTTGAAATTACAGGAGGTATGTAGTAACAAGCATATCAATTGGTTAAAGGGTTAGTTCACCCCAAAATGAAAATTCTGTCATTAATTACTCACCCTCATTGTCGTCCCAAACCGGTAAGACCTTCGTTCATCTTCGGAAACACAAATTAAGATATTTTTGATTAAATTGGAGAGCTATCTGACCCTCCATAGACAGCAACGCAACTGAAATGTTCCCGGGTCCAGAAACGTATTAAATACATTGGTAAAACAGGTCCATGTGACATCAGTGGCTCAACTTCAGTTTTGCGATGCTACGAGAATGCTTTTTTTTTGCGCAAAGAAAACAAAAATAACATAATTTACTCAACCATTCTTCTCCCCCGAGTTACGTCTTCCGCCATTTAAGAGAGTATCACAATACATACGCATGCTTTCCCCTAAACGTAAACAACGCTTATTAGGCAGATTATACATTCATGCACGCTTTCCCCCCGAACGTAAATAACGCTGATTACGTCAAATACGTTCTTGGATACTCTCCAAAATGGCGGAAGACGTAACTAGGGGGAGAAGAATTGTTGAGTAAATTATGTTATTTTTGTTTTCTTTGTGCAAAAAAAGTATTCTCATAGTGTCGCAAAACTGAAGTTGAGCCACTGATGTCACATGGACTGTTTTACTGATGTATTTACTAAAAAATCTTAATTTGTGTTCCGAAGATGAATGAAGGTCTTACGGGTTTGGAACGACATGAGGGTGAGTAATTAATGACAGAATTTTCATTTTGGGGTGAACTATCCCTTTAAGACATCAAGTAGGATAATACATTATTTTTTCTTTTTATAATCTGAGCTCAAAAATGGAAGTGTGCTTAATGGGTACGTTTACCCTATTGCAACAACATGGAAATCTTTCTTTCTCAAATGTAGACTTATAGTTCTAACATAATGCATCAGCTCAAAATGGGCCTCTGGATCTTTCTACCATGCTTTTGGGTTTAGGAAGTTGCTATATCATCAGAGTAAATCATCAAAGTTAAGATTAGTGTCATACAGAGCTGCTTTGAAGGTGATAAAATAGTGCATTAATAGTCAGTCGACTCTCAAATGTCTTCATCAACCAGCTTAGAAGTGAAGTCAGATAAATTTCCCCTAGAATAAAAAGGACAAGGTGATTCAGAAGAATTGAGTATGCTGCTCTAATGCACGTTTCGTACATTGTTTCCTTTGTGGTAGGAGAATATAGGAGAAGAAAAAGACTTGCTGTTCCTGGTGGTTTTAGCATTGCCATGGCCTTTAGGACAGGGGAAAATAAAGTAAATGATTCAGTGTAAACCCTTGGCTTATAGAACAGGGCATGATGTTCCACAGAGAGGGTATCAAAACCATTTGCTTGCCTTGAAATCTGAAGCTGGCTTCCCTCCAGTGGCTCCCACATTGGCAAAATACTGGATGACATTTTTGGTGTTGCCCAGTCTTGCTGGCACCAGTTTCTCCACTAGGAATATGTGATATTTTAAAGCTCATCTCTGTTCTCAACACAGAGCAGTGGTATTATTTATAACACACAATGGATAAATGGATGTTTTAGAGCTGGTTTCATAATTGGAATATATTATTAATTAATATGAATCTAACTTTAATTAATTTGTGAAAATCACTTTCTGCAATCACAGTTGGATGAAAGAAACAGAGCATAGAAATCTCATGTGGGTAATTACGAAAATATACCATCTTTAAAATGTGCTAAATTTACTTAAATAAAATGGCATAAGATTGCATTTATTTTTTCTTATCATTTACGTGTGTGTGTGTGTGTGTGTGTGTGTGTGTGTGTGTGTGTGTGTGCGTGTGCATGTGCGTGTGAGTGTGTGTGTGTGCGTGTACCTATTTTTCTATTCAGGTGGGGACTTAAACCTGAATACACACAGACTCATGGGGACTCGTGTCACGGTGGGGACCTAAATTGAGGTCCCCATGGGTAAAGAAGCTAATAAATCACACAGAATGAAGTTTTTTGAAAATCTAAAAATGCAAAAAGTCTCCTGTGAGGGCTAAGTTTAGGTGTAGGGTTGGTGTAGGGCAATATAATATACGGTCTGTACAGTAGAAAAACCATTACGCCTATGGAAGTCCCCACAAGGATAGCGAAACGTGTGTGTGTGTGTGTGTGTGTGTGTGTGTGTGTGTGTGTGTGTGTGTGTGTGTAAAAAGTAAAACGTAAAATCATCTTTGTGAACCAGAAATCTTTATTGTTCTCATCATCAGGTAGTGACACTGTAGCAGCTTCTGGAAGAATAAACAAGTGAAAAACATCTGTCTGTGATTTGTCTACTGATTGTAATTTGGCTATGTTGTGTTATTATCTCACACACAGTGAGAATGGTGGTGCAATATTCCACTTCAAGCATGTGTGGACACATGAGGGGATCATTAAGGCTGCTAACTCAAAGCTGTGAACACACATGCTGCTCCCTGGATATTCAGAGGATATTCCTGACAACTGCATACATTAATTAGCTATCAGAACTACAGGCGGTATATTCTAAGATGGCTAAATTTACCTTCTTAAAATTGAGATACGTAAAATTCACCAATAATTATAAAATGTAGCTGTAAAGGCAAAAAGGAGTACCAATCTACCAATCTTCATCTAACAATGGTACATTTAAACATGTCCGTATAACTATTAGCCAGTCGTACACATTCCATTTAAATTATTTAAAAATAAATAAAAATATTAATACCAAAACTTTTCGATTATAGAAGTGTTTTTCCCATCTGTAGAGTCACATTAATTTATAATTTGGATAAAACTCTGAGTTTTCATTCGCAAAGTATATCACTGACATGTAAAACAGACAGAAAATACTGTTTATTTAATGTTTTCTACTATTTACTATCAATTTATTGATCGCAACCAAGAGAACGGAAAGAAGCAGCCAATTTGCTTTTATAATATTCCACCCCGTCACATTTTCTCTTGACTCATGTTTATGTATATTATAGGCCTACCTCAAAATATGGATTTTTATCAGCATATATTAATAGCACTTTAAGGCATTCTTTGTCTTTTTTATAGAATGTTTAAATTTGAATTTTAATACTTTCTGTATTTTTAATTTTAGAAAATGACTCACTACTAATGTTTTTAAATTATTTAAATCTAATTAAATTCGTAAATTAAATTCATTCATTCATTCACACACAGTTTCTTTCAATTCCTTTCATCAATTCAGTTAACAGATTTTTTGGAGACTCTGTTTCAGTTGGCAAACAATCAAATCCTGCACTTATCATAAACATATTATGACCAAGAGGTGGCAGAATTGAGCTACATCATCGCAATTGAATGAGTAAATTATGTCAATAAGGTTTCTATCCATAATCTGTTTGCACTCTTTCATAATTGGAGTAGTTTACATCATATGTATCACATTCTAAAACATTCTCACAAATATCATTTGTTGTGAATGTAGTTAGATATCCTCAATGACTGTTTCTGTACTCAGCTCTGGTATTCAATTAAGCTGTAGTGTTGCAATCACTTTCTAAAATCCAAAGCACAAAACTACTACCACAGCTAAAGCTCGTAATTTAACTAAAAAATTTTTTTTGTTACTTCATAACATTATTATTGAACCCCTTTGATGCAATGTATTATTATCCCTTTGTTTCAATATATTAGTTTTAATTTGCCAGCAGTATAATTAACAATATTTTAATGATTAATATGTGCATGTCATCTGTGGTCTTAAGACATGCCATAATTACATGATGTCCTCGATAACAATCATTAGAATGTTACCATTTATTCAACATTTTCATTTTTGGGTTGTACATCGTTAAACCACATTGCATCCCACACAATGAACTGATTCAATCAAATGCATTAATATGTATTTGTTTCATTTTTAATGAGTCTTCAGATCAAATACATTTCATTATAATACCAAAAGCACAATGCCTCTCTGCTCATTAAAGTGGTGACGGACTGAAAAAGGCCAGTGTGTGGCCTGCCTCCCTCATTAGCCTGCTGTTTATGTGGATTGGCTTTTCTTCTGCACAACACTATTAAATGGCTCTATTGTTTCCAGTTGCTAAACTCCTCAAATCCAATCCCTTCCCCTATTGCTCAGACTAACCTTGTTTGCTTTCTACCACACGACAATTATTGAGCCATAATTAATGCAATCAGAATAATGCAAATTTAACGTAAATCATCTACATTCATCACCTGGTAATTTATTGCAACCCAAAACAACAACCTCCACCAAAAGTAAAATGTTACAGGAAGCTGCAAAATGACAACATGACTTATATTTTCCCAGATAGACATCACTTTAATTCACTTTAAATCAGTTTAAATTTTTGCATAATGTCCTTAATTTTATATTCTATTCGATTTGAAATTTCTATTCAATTTCAATCTGTCTGTCCTTTAGAAAATATTAATTAAAATTATTTGCAATTAAACTGTTAATTACTCTAGATGACATCGCTGCAAAACAGCCAACATATATATATATATATATATATATATATATATATATATATATATATATATACATATATATATATACATACATATATATATACATATATATATACATATATATATATATACATATATATATATACATATATATATATATACATATATATATATACATATATATATATATATATATATATATATATATATATACATATATACATATATATATATATACATATATACATATATATATATATATATACATATATACATATATATATATATATATACATATATACATATATATATATATATACATATATACATATATATACATATATATACATATATATAAATTGTAATGCCAAAGATACTTTGTAAATTCTTACCATAAATATATCAAATTTAAATTTTTGATTGGTAAAATGCACTGCTAAGAACTTAATTTGGACAACTTTAAAGGCGATTTTCTCAGTATTTTGTATTTTTTGCACCCTCAGATTCCAGATTACAAATCGTTGTATCTCGGCCAAATATTGTCCTATCCTAACAAACCATACATCAATGGAAAGCTTATTTATTCAGCTTTCAGATTATGTATAAATCTCAATTTCAAAAAAACTGACCCTTATGACTGGTTTTGTGCTCCAGGTGCACAAATGCACTGGAGGGCAGCGGCAGGCGGAAGAGCGCGCACGCCCAGCCGCGAGTACTTGCACGTACAGCAGTACTAACGTGATGTCAGAACGCCGTTGAGCTCAAAAAATGTTAGCCTGTGTTGTTAAGTCTGAAAGCTACAGGGGATTTGCCAGACGGAAATAAAACCGGTTTACCGCCTAGAAACACATGTACAGCCCACATATTAGCGTCGCGCGTTTTTATACGTTTTTCTCTCGGCTTGCAGCGAGCGTCTTGGGTTTATCCTGAGAGAAAGTTGGTTGGTTATTTTGTGGGAGTGATGTCGAATCCTGGGACTCGAAGGAACGGGTCAAGCATCAAAATCCGACTGACAGGTAAAACATATGAGCTTCTTTATCGTTTTACTTGTATCGTTGCTGGGTTAATTATCATTTTATACTTCTAGTTAGGTTATCGTCGCTGTGTATTTGTCGCTAATGTGTGTATGGAAGGCTAAGCGACTATCTGCTAGCTTCTGCCGGGGCGAGTTGCAGCAGCCTGGCTCTTCATGCTAACGCGACAAGCAGGCTTTCATGTCTTCATCATCTCTATAAACAGCACAATAGTCCGTGGACTTGCTTTATTTTCACTTATGTGAACGTTATCGGTCGACAGCAGCTCCCCTACACGGTCTGTTAGGTTGGATTAGACATAAATCAGCTGAGTATTAACCGGATGAAGAGGAGAGGCAGCTGTTTTCTCGGTTCCCCTCATCTGGATGGCTGTGTCTCCGTTATATATTAAGATATTAAGACTGCCATGTGTGGCAGACGATTCATTAATGTTTGTGTTGTGTATTACTTATTACATTTGCTCACTTAAGCAAGTTAAGAAGGGTTACAGTGCTTGGTCTTCATATGCTAATATAGGCTACTCTTTCACAATCCACTGTTGGGGTTTTCATGGGGAGGAAATTTTTCCCTTCTCTTTTGAAATCGCTTCTTGGAAATGAACAGGATATGATTGATGCGTACTGATCTCATTGATATCATCACAGAGATAGGGACAGTGCCCTGGAGGATTGCTCTCTTTAAACCAAATCCGCTGTTGATATATCAGTGTTTGTGGAATAGAAAGATTTGTAAATGTAAAATTACAAGGTTATATGCATTGTATGGCATTATAGACTCAGCGGGGACAAGGTTAAAAGCATTTTTCTGTTTTTGTTAAAACAAGGTCCCATTAGTTAATGCATTAATTAACGTTGCCTAACATTGAGTGATACATTTACAGTATTTATTCGTCTTTGTTAACGTTTGTCAGTAAAAACAATGTTCAATGTTAGCTCAGGTCCATTAAATAATATTAACAGATAGAAGTTTTGATTTTAATAACGAATTAGTAAATGTTGAAATTATTGTGAACTAAGATTAATAGATGCATTAAAAGTATTTTACTTGCTTAGTTCATGTTAACCATAATGTAGTGTTACTGCTTTTCCTCCCTTTCCTGTTAACAGCTGATGTATGCCACTAGAACAAGTGGACTACATGGGCATTTCGTCATTTTAATGTGAGAAAGTTTGACGTTTAGTTGGATGTAATGGGTCTCCCGTGGCTCCATTTTTGTCTGGCAGAACTGTTTTGATGTCAAACTCAACACTGTACTATGCACAGCTTTGATGAATGCAGTGACGACACCATATAAAGACATTTTGTTCCCACACAAACAAGAGGGCTCTGAATGAGGCGGTCTTTATTTTACGCAGATGTGATTGTGTCTCCCAACATCTCCTCTGTGGCCACTTGAGTTTCTTTGTGGAAGAGATGTCCACAGCAGAGGTGGAGAGCTGTCGGGCCGCAGACAAACCCAGCGCCTCCAGCTGTGCTGCTTTCCCCCCCTGGGCCCATGAAAGGAATTCTAACTGGACAAGGATTGTCTGTCTCATGAAACAATGAGTGTTGAATCTCTTCAGTGGCTGCTTCACTGTTTAGTCTCGCAGGGCATTTAAGTCCAGAGGATTTGGGTTACCAAAGCTTGCAAGATTTTTATCTGTATGATAGTCATCAGTAGACGCAGCAGTGCTGCATTTAGGGGTTTGGGTGAGAGGATATTATTTTTCAGTGTTATTCTCAGCTTCTTGTTTGCCGGTGTATTTTGAGTTGTTTCACATAATGGCTTTCCAATTGATATCATTTACTTGGTGTAAATTAGAGAGAACGGCAGTGTTTGGCAGCCACTGCATTGAGTGTAATGGACAGCTACCTAAACATATTAGCGGGTGTGGGAATCATAAGGAATTGAATGATTTTGCTTAATGACTTCAGCAATTCCTTCGGATAGTTCATTTACTCACCCTCATGCTGTTTAAACACTTTATTTCTTCTGTGGAACATAAAAGAAGATATTTTGAGAAAACTCAGTGGCCTCCAATGTTGTTTGGTTCCCAAAGTTCTTTAAGATATCTTCTTTTGTGTATTTCTGTAGGTGTGCATACAGGTGTGAAACAACATTAATTGTCATCATTAATTGTAATTGTCATCATTTACTCACCCTCATTTTTGGGCAGGCGATCCTTTTAATGATTGTTTTAGAATTTTGTTTTAGAAATAAATTTTTGGAAAAATAAAATGCAGTTCTTATTGTACTTACTACCTTCAGTAGTGTGTTGCTGAATGAGATGCTTCAGAACAGATATACATTGAATACATTTAATGCTGTTCTCACCAAGGATATTTACACACATTTTTAATGACTTTTCACAGCCTGTTTACTGGCATAGGTACAGTCATTCAAAATAGGCTTTATACTATTTTGGAATGCTAAAAACCCCCCAAAAACAATAATGTGGCAACATATTAACACAAATTCATGTATGTTTAACTTCATAACGGCATATGCACAACCAGTCAATAACTAGTCAAGTCTCACGAGCCTTTAGTGCAACATAACAATGACTGTTTTTGGTTCACGAGGTTCAATGCACAAGTCAGTATCGGCAAAAGAACCTGTTCTTGTACCCAACCCCACGTGTTAGCCTAAAAACGTGATCTTTTGACAATAATGATCAAAAATTGTTTGTAGTCAACTTGCATCACCTTTTTTTGCACACAAATTCCTGGTAGATTTAAAGTGTTGATAATCAACACCTTCACACTATAGTTTCTAGGAGGCTTTGACGGCAGTATGCTTTTTGTGACCTTATCAGTGAGGGGTCGTAGACAATAAGTTATTTTGCTTGAGGATAACAATAGAGTTACCAGATCAAGGCAAGATTGAATGTTGAATTATAATAATTTTCTAAATTCCTCCTCACTGAAACAAGTACATTAAGTAATTTTGGAGTACAGTGTTATTTCTGATGGCCTGGAATATTTTCCCAAATTCATTTGACATGATGTTGAAGTTTTTGATGTTTAATTGTTTTTAATATGGGGGGTTTGTATCTGTATCTTTTAATGGTATCACTTGCAGTGCTTTTCCCTGCTTTGTTGCTGCTGCTTTCAGTCCTTTAGTATGTCCGTTTTAATTTGGGTTCGTGTTTCACACAACAGGAAGTAGGATGTGGCTTCTGCGATCATTTCTTTTCATGATTGAGCGATATTTTGGGGGTTTTGTGCACAGTAGTAATACAGTTTATGTTGTGGTGTTATGTGTTCAGTAGTTGATAGAACCAAATTTATTTATCAATTTCTTCTTTTGACACAATGGTTATTAGACTGGAACAATAAAAACATACCTATTAAGATGTGTGTTTTCACCTACAAGACTAAATTGATCACATCCAACTGAATTGTAGAACCTGATGTTAGATTATTGAGATGAATGACATTTATGACCTGATTATACCCTTCGGTAATTTCATTATAGGGGAAGAAATCTGTAAATATTTGTCATCATTGGAGCATGCACCTCCTGGCAGTTTTTTATTTATTTTTTATTTTTTTTAAGCTTGCTCAGAAGTTATTGCCCTCATCATGGTTACAGAGTAATCAGGGTGAAATGCAAGTTTCTTATTTTCTCATTGTTGTTTCCTCATTACTTGGAAAGGTCTGTGCTGATAATGCCCCGAGAAAGCACTTGACTTCACATGTTTTCAACTGTGTTTCACCCTGAAGGTATTTTTTTGTGGATTAGTTGGGCTGTTTGGTTTTTATTGTTGTGTTAATGAATAAGGCACTCTGGATGCAACCGTATAAGAATGCAAAACATTACCGAGTCCTTCATTTGTATTCTACTTCTAAGTTCTCTTTTTCACAGTTGCTTTTACATTTAAACACGTTCACACACATGGGGATAATAAACTTTAAGGCCATGAGCATTCAGGCTTCAAAACGTTTCCTTGTTTCTGTGAAACAGCTGTGTTTAACTTGTGGTGTTAGTGAGACTCTGTTGTATACCTCCAAAACCTGTAAAGCTACAAGGTGATTTGGCAAAGCTGTTTCTTAAAGCCTCTATAGACTAAATGATGTGTTGATGCTTTCACAATTAGCATTTCTTTAACTAGACTCCAGGTGTGCTATTCAATCCAATCAAAATACATAGTGTTGAATAATTACTCATTATCAAATGCTAGATCTTTGTGAGTCCTGTTTTAAACAGATTATGCAATGCATTTAACTTGATCAGGACAAAGGTTCATATCTAGCTCAGGAATTGTCATTGTGCTTGATGTTTTGTAGCAAAGATATAGATTGCATTTTCTGATATTATTAGCTGTATAATGCTAGCCCAGGATGTCTACTTGCACTATTATCATGTTTTGGTAGCATATTTGCTTTGTTCTCAAAATATTAGTAGAATAACAGTTCAGAATTCTAATGGCTTGTTTTGCATGCTAGTTTGATGCTCACTGTTTTTGTATTCTAACTACTTGGCGCTTCACAATTAGCATTGCAGCAATAAGGAAATTTGAGGCGTCCTCAAATACTTGTTTACACTCTTCAACATTTAGTTTAGGCTACATAATGAAAATCTGTTAATAATTATTAAACATTTGCAAGAAGAATGTGTATTTAGAAATGCTGTTATGCACCGTAGTGCAAATACGCATTAAACAGTGGGTGCCAAACAATGTGCTTCACTGAAACCACCAATGTTTGCGGCAGATCTGATTTTTTTTTGTGTGTGTGAATTGGGCTGCTTTTATGTGGTTCTAAATCTGATACCTATCTGAACATTTAAGTTCATGAGATACAAACGGAAACACCACAAGTACATACACTCTTATCGTCCAAGTTTGTGCGCACAAATTTGACATGAATAAGAGGAGTTTTTTTCTTTTGGACTATGCAAAATTACCAAATTGCATTTCCATCATAATAACTGGAATGAGTGAGCATCTCCAGTGTGAATAGCAAGAAAAGAACAAGTCTATCTTAGTTGACTGGGAATAGCCATATGGTCATTGTCTAATTGCATTATTGTGATGTTTTTGTCAATTCCCTAACATATTTCTAGCAAGGACATGTTGTTCTAACAATGCCTCTTGGCGGTCACTCATGTAAACCCAGTTTTAAGTGCATGTAAACAGGTGACGCAAAAATGGCATCTGTGCATTAAGCCCTGCAGTGCAAATGCAGCCATGTTTGCCTGTTATATTGGCTTGATGTGCTGACTTTAGAGTAGACGCTATAAATGATTTATTGAACATCCCATGTCCCCTTGCAAACTCAACCTCTCTAATCGTTTGCCCAGTAGCGTATTTTTTTGTAATGTGCAGCAGTTGAAGCCTGGATTATGCTCTGTGTACTAGGCTGTTGCATGGCATGGCCAGCTATTGTGGCAGGCATCAGGTGCAAGAAGCTGCATGAAAAGAGGCTTACTGCCCCCTGTGTATGTGAGCCTGTGCTAGAAGCAGAGAGCTGGACTCTGGGGAATCCTGCTTATTCATTAAGGAAAACTAGCAGCGCTCTGCTGTTAACATTTCTGTGTCACGTGCTGCCTACTTGTCTATTTCCTCTCTTTCCTCTCCCCTGTTCCTTATCTTTTTTTTTTATTCCTTGTCCTCTTGCACGTGATCATTTCATGTTCATGGTTGTGTGGAGCATGTGGCCTCTCAGACATTCCTGTGCCTGATATTGATGTGAAGTCCAGGTGCGGGTTTGTAGGGGATACTGTTTGTTCGGACCGTCTGCAGCACTGTAAACTGACACTATTGATCAGAGCCAGGCCGTCACCCGTCCTGTGTAAATAAATGCCTCAATGGAAAGGTCTGGGAGTGAAAGCAACAGATAGTTGTTATACAGAGGAAATGTGATTGAGTTTGTGTGTTTGCTTGCTTTTGGAGCTTCGATGCTAGTATTCCTCACCTGTGCGAGATAACTGGTGCTTAAGAAACTGACATAATTATATAATTTTAACAATTTTTCTAGTTCTTGTATAATTGCAGAATTTAACCTGTTTAAATTATTAGCAAAAATAAAGCAAAAAGGTGTTTCAAAAATGGTGAAAAACAAAAAATGGTAACCAAACAGCATTAAGGATACACTTTATCTTATACATTCATATCAATTTCAAGCTAAATATTTTGTTTAGACACCCAAATATAGGCCACATTTAATTGCAAGGTGTTGTATAGGCTCACTGTTGTGTGACATATACTATACCATTTATTTTTAATATTGTGAAACATTATTACAGTTTTTAAAAAGCCATATAGCAGCCATATTAAGTAGAAACAGCATTTAGATTAATAGCATTACATAGAAATTTTGTGACATTTTAAATGTCTTTACTGTGAATTTTGATCAATTTAATGTATTTGTGCTAATTTCCTTTCTAATTTCCTTCAGAATAATGTTACTGACCCCTAATTTTCACTGGTAGTGTAACTTCTAAAATATGTCTATTTAGTGCATTTTATATGTATTTTACCACTGTATTTTTTTTTTTTTTTATCATACTCTTACATGCATATTCCTCAAGTTTAGGCCATGTTGCAGTGTTAAAGTGCTGTTTCATGGACATTCTGTCCTCACCACATATGACTCAGACCACTATAGCATTTGTGTTGTTTTGTGTTAAACCTTAGTCTTATTTTGAATCACTTTTGTGAGCTCAAGGTTTTTGTTATGTAATTATGATGTTCATGCACTTGAAGTCACACCATTTAACCTTGTGTGTTATGATAGACTCATCTCTTATATAAGACTCTACGCCTTGAACTGAAGAGTCATAGGTGAGAATGATTAGTATGAGACTTTGTATTGTGGTCACTCAGTGTCAATGGCAACCAAATCGGTTGACCTCTATTATGTGAATTTTTTTTTTTTTTTTTTTATTGCTTGGGTTAATTGTTAACTAAAGCAGTGACTTCAGTATTTCAGAACATAGGACATTAAGTTTATATGTGTCTCACCACTTTCAAGACAAGTGGGAGTTCAGACTAGTGATGTGCAATGCCACATTTTTATCATGGACTAGTCAGTGGGTTGCCTAAATGACTAATTGGTTTATGGTGATATCTACAAGACCCCTGATAAGATGTATCTGAGAGACCTTTAATTCTATTTAATTAAAGGTAATCCCATTTAAATCCCTGCCTCTAAAAAAAAAAAAATAAATAAAAATAAAAATATGAAAGAAATAAACTCATTCATCCTCACAAACTTATCCTGTCCCATTCCTAGACATGTTTTAACTCAAAAGTTTGGGGTCATTAAGATTTTTTATTTATTTATTTATTTTTTATTTTAAAATAAGTCCTCCAGTGCATTCTTGCTAGGATGCATTAAATTGATCAAATGTGACAGTAAAGAAATAGAAAAGAACTCTGATTCTAATAAAGCTGTTCTCTTGAATTTTTTTTATTCATCAAAATCAGCAAATCAGCAAAGATTTCGGAACGATCATGTGACACTGAAGACTGAGGTAATAATGGGGTAAATTCAGCTTGACCACAGGAATAAATTACATTAAAATAGAAAAGTTCTCAATATTACTGTTTTTACAGTATTTTTGATCAAATAAATGCAGCCTTAGTTAATAAAAACAAAAAAGTTTTACCAATCCCCAATTATTTTAATAATGCATTTTTATTTCTGTAGTTGAAAGAAGTTTTATGACAGATTCAAACACATGAGCTTACAGATTCTTTTATTTACTTCTATTTAATCCCTACAAATATTTGGAAAATGCTGATTTGTGCAGCCTGTTGCCCTGATAAAATTGTGTGACATGGTAGGCCTTTGTGTCCGTGTGTGTGAGACTGCATTGTGGTCAGCTGCAGACAGTGCCGTAAGTCTGTGGGGCCTCCAGACAGGATGAAGAGCTCATATGGTGATTTTAGCCTCCCTCAGCAGCCTGGCTGGCTCCCACGTGCCTCGTCTGGATTTAGGTTACTGCACAGCACCCAGGGGTCACACAGCCACCTTCCCAGGTCACTACCGGACACACATAATGCTCCAGGACGCATTCTTTCAGCTGTTGTAAACAAGAAACGCTAAACACAGGGATTTTTTTTCAGCCCGTCAGACTTGAAGACGGTACTTTTCAGGATAATGTTGATACGGCACATAAGTAGGCCATTGCGATTTTAGGCTTTTTTCTTCAGTGGGAGCAATCCTCTGAGCTCTTGTCTCTGTGCGGGGCAGATGCTCATCTGTGTCGCTTTAAGCATCGCTCATATCTCTACAGGGATGACAATTGACCGTAGGCTATTCTCTAAACTGACCGCTATAAATAGCCTGTTTCTTTACAAGCTTGTTTTCCTGCCGGTCCTCTCTGTGTGCATTGATTGCACTCTGGAACCAATTAGCTTTCTCGAAGTGCAGACCAGACCCAGTTTTAAGTTTG
The DNA here is from genome assembly GCA_039654775.1 of Spinibarbus caldwelli. Classification (NCBI taxonomy): domain Eukaryota; kingdom Metazoa; phylum Chordata; class Actinopteri; order Cypriniformes; family Cyprinidae; genus Spinibarbus; species Spinibarbus caldwelli. The sequence continues at coordinate 33,533,157 of CM077218.1, forward strand.
TTTGATAGCACAATAATAATCATTGCGTGTTGTATCTGAGTACTTCTGATGGTGTCAGACAAGCTGTCAAGAGCGCAGACAGGCAGACATCTGTCAGCATTTTCGCCATAAGGTTGCAGTCTCTCTGGTGTTGGCTCAGAGCTGTGATTAACGCGCCACACATCAGATTCAGGATGTCCTCCTTCTCCAGTCACTGCATTTCTCTCATTCCTATGTATTGTGCTTTTAACCACTCGTTCCCCCAAGGCATGGCTCAGGTTTCCCTTCATTTTCACGTCTGGTGACTCAGTGACGGGGAAGTTTGCCTGCCTGTCCCCATCATCGTGCTTCTTCCTAGGGGAGCTTGGCGGATCCACCGTGGAAGTCGGAGCGGTTGACCTACTGTATCTTTGCCTGAGGAAATGTCTTGTCTATTCATGCACATGAGGAGGTTTAGCATTCCAGTTTACCCTCTTGGCTGACAACTCATTTGTTCGAGCTTGGATGGGGATATATTTTTAAAGGCCTCTGGCGTTCCGATCGACCTTACAAAATGGCTTCCCGCAGTTTAATCTTCAGTGCAGAGCGAGGATTTGGCCGTGGAAAGTGGGAGAAAGAGAAACAAAGAACCAGGAAGGAGGGTGGAGGATAACTCCGGAAAAGCTCATGGATATTTCATTCGCTCTGGGGCCCAACGTCTTGTTTCAGCTTTGCATATGGCGGGGCTTTACATGAGTGTGTGCAATATGGCTTTTCTCATATCCCTCCAGCCCTCACGCCGCTGTGACTCAAACCTAAGCTGTGAATGGGAGGAGTGTTGTGTGTCATCTCTGAATCTGGCAGGAAATGAGTCGAGTAGGCCACATTCTTTAGCCTAATCAGTCTAGTTCATCACTCAATTAGAGTGATGGCTTGTATATGCAAAGTCTGAATTGACTGTACAAGGGCTGAGAAATTAAACTTAATAAAATCATAATCGCAACATGGCTTAGGTAAACAAAATCGCAAGATGTGCATATTATTTAATTAAATACATCCACTGTGCATTGCAAACTGTAGCCTGGCACTGTCTTCATTTACAGACGTGCAGCTCATAACAATGTTTTTGGTGTCTCAAAGGGGCTCAGTTCACTTTAAATGCTGTTTTGTTTTATTAAATATGCATTTGGCAATGTAATGTAATTTGTAATGAGAAACATTTATACAACCAAAAAAAAGTTTAGAAACCCAACAAAGTTGTAACCTGTTTCCAACCTGTTTTCCTTTGGTTTTCCACCAAAATGAAAGTTAGATGGTTTAATGTTTGAAAATGAAGAAATTGAGGCATAAATATTAGTGTAACATTACTACATTTTAGGGCTGGGTGATAAATCAATAACGATAATTATTAGGGATGTCAATTTTCGATCATTTCCATAATCGATCGTTGTTTAAAATAACGATCAATTAATCGATTAATCTGGAAAATGCATCTATCAACGCTCTACGGACACCTTGGCAATTGAATCGCCGTTGGCTAGTAAATTTTTTAGTTTACTCGCCAGACTGATGTACTGTGTGTGTGTGTGTGTGTGTATATATATATATATATATATATATATATATATATATATATATATATATATATATATAAATAATATCCTATGGTGTGACCGAAAAATGTTACAAAAAAAAAAAAAAAAAAAAAAGGACCTCTAACACTGAAGATACCTCTCTCGTGCTATTTGTAACTCTAAGAATGAATATACATTTTTATCATGTTATTTTTTACATTTTTTTTTCTACATTTTTGCTATGTCACACCATAGGACACAGTCCAATTTTTATTTGTCAACTACCCATATATAGCTTTTTAAATGTCTGAAAGTATAGTCTTAACATCAGTCCGTCAAGCATTATAATCTGATAATCAAGTAGGCCTATTATTTAATGATAGAACTTTAGTAATTAGAATTAAAACTTGGTAACCATGTATGAATGCATATTAGTCATTTTAACTAAACTTAGGACTGGTGGTGGTGCTTTTTTGGTCATTTTGGTCAAATCTAACAATATTACTGATAATAATAATAATAATAATAATAATAATAATAATAATACGAATTCTACTAATAAGAACAATATAAAAGCACTGAGGATTATTGAGCTGCTGGATTCATGAATATTAATCAGGTTGTGTGCGTTCGCTCGAACTGATTCGCTGAAATCAAAACCGGGACAATAGTAGGTGAGCGCCAGCCAATGAGATTGCTGTTTGCGCATTAGTTCCGCCCACTACCGGAGAACCTGGCAGTTCTTAAAAGCTGATCCAAATTCCAAAGGAACTCCATTCTTTTGACAAGAAAATGCAGCAAAGAATATCGTTTACATGTAGCGCGTCGATTCTACATGTTATGTAAGACTCTCTCACTCTTTCTTTGAGTGTGCGACGACGAGAATGCGCCTTCACACTAGAGCTTACGGTACATCAAACACATGCGCTGCGCATCCATTCAGATGAACTGGAAAAAAAAAAGTTTGCTTGACGGAGAGTGAACTCTGAAGCGCTCAGTCAGAGTGTTCGGCGAGTTAAAATACATCTGTGCTGAACTTATATACTTAGCCTCCAACTCACACACTGGCAAGTAAAATCTAAGGATTTATTAGCCAGTGGCTAATAGTGGACATCATTTAGTCGCCCAGTGTGAAATTTAGTCGCATATGCGAGTGATTTACTCGCATTGTAGAGGGTTGTCTATTGCAGTGGCATATAGTCACCGGCATGACAGGATGTGCAAATGCCACTCAAAACGCCAGCTTCCTCACCCGAATGAAAAGTGTTTTTAGTCTAAATAAAAGGCTAGTAGCAGGATCGTAAAATGAATGAATGTGATTATTATCATTTGATAAAATGAAGAGAGCGCACCGTAGTTACGCACGGGATGGTTATACTTTGTGTGCGGTTTCATATACTGTCACGGAGACCGCTGAATGTGCCTTTTTAAATGGTTTCATGGTGCTCGTTGTTTTATTTTAAAACATCATCGCAATGTTTGCAATTGACATTATCGGGATTTAAAATAAAATGATCCCAAACGTAAGTACGGCGCATGGGGCTGTGACGTGTGGTCAGTGATCCGCTTCCAAAACTACTGGCGTTGCTACGGCAAAACACACTGTTAGCCATTTGAAACATTTTAATGTGAGTATTATGACACAAGTGAGGTACAAAGCTTTGTTAATAAGAGAAATAATTGGTTAGCAGGCAAATGTTACATCGCGACCATGCTTTTGGATTCATGCCGTTCGAGCGCATACATTTAAATCAAGCTGTACGCGGCTTTGTGTTCTGTTTTGCCGGATGGTCACGAATTTAATCTTGTTTTTTTCCCCAAATCCTCACTGTCTCACCCTCTAGATTCGCAGGTTTATTTTATTGTTGTTCACTTTTAATCACTGTTTTTGCGTCTCTTACTGTGGTAAACGTGGGGGGAAATGAAAGGTTTCGTGGCCATGAATTAAGAATTCGTTACTATGACTTAAATTGTTCCCGCATTTAAGTTAAATCATGGGTTTTCTAGGGAACAAATTAATGAAATATGGACAGTGGCCACAAATTAATATGTCATAGGAACGAATGAACAAGTTGTAGGAATGAATAGCCTATCTGTCCTGATCGCGTCCGCAGCCCTCTCAAAGCGAAGTGCCCGATATGCAACAGTTATCTAGGGAAATTATAATTGAACATGACTTATTGCTACATTTCAATACAAAAGAACTTTGTATTGTATCTGTTTTAATGTACTTTTAAAGTTTGGATCACATTAAAAGCGTAGTTTCTACATTAGTAAATTATTTTCGTGTGAGATCCAGCCCCTTCACCGTCACTCATAGCCGTTTGCACGTGTTTTGCGCATGAGCCGCACGCACCCCAAAATGAAACTGCTTAATCGACCATCGATACCTTTTATCGATTACATCTCTTATCGACAATTAATCGATCGTCGATTAATCGTTGACATCCCTAATAATTATCATGACATAATTTCTCTATAAAAGGATAGCATGAGTTTGATAAATGTTTGATAATGTTTATGCGCCAACAGCGGAATGAAAGAGCACTACTCATTTGAACCATGACACACGGACCATTTATCCGCTCTGATTTTGATAAACAAATTTACATCTGCATCCTAAATCAATACTACTACTATCAAATGTGCATTCCTTACAGACAAAAAAGTTAATATTATCAGGCAACACAAACCTGTTTCTTGATTTGAAACAATATCACTCATTAGAACATGCAGAAATGATTAAGATATTTATTTTGTTGAGAAAAATTAATGGTCTGGTTTCAACAACTTTTACTTTGGAGCAAAAATCTGGCTTTAAACTTGAAAGAAATAAATATTTGAAATTTGTGATAATTATCAATATTGACTGATATGAAAAAATTGTGATAATTTTTTGGCCATATCGCCCAGCCCTACTACAGTTACTAAAATAAAATTGATTGCTGTTCTATTAAATACTCAGTTTTTTTACTGTGAAATTAGTAATAGTAATATACTATATATCCATTACTTTATTTACAAAATTAATTATGATGATTATTAATTTAGTAACATTGATTATAAAACTACTAATTTGTGTAGGCCTACAAACTAGCACAGCAAACCTGAAGCCTTTTAAAAAAAACACACATTTTACATTGCAATCACATTTTTTTTTTCATAAAAAAAATTGCAATTCAGTGTTTTTCTCAATTTTTCAGCACTTAAACTTACAAATTAAACAATAGCATCTTTTTGTCTCATTACTTCTAAGTCCATAGTATCATGGTCAATAATCTGTCATTTGTTTTATTTACAGTCTAATTTGAAATTTTATTATTTTATTCAGAGACTGAGCTGAACCTTCATTTATCCAAACCATTTTCAGAGAATGCTGAAAATTCGTCATCAGACTCGAATGCGTCAATAGAGAGTGAGCTTCTGCACAGAAACCCACGTTAAACAGACAGAGATAACACTCCCGCTCTTCTCACTGTGCCCCTGCCTTACATCCTCTACCCCTGCTCATTGGATGCTCATACTGAAGAAGTGTAGAGATAAATAACCGTTGGCTCATATTCTGGTGAGTTACACCACTGCGAGTAACCCCCCCCCCCCCCCCCCCCCCCCATGCTTTAACCTCATATATCAGCAAACTACTTGCCTTGCAAACAGCTGCAGAACCCGCCAGAGACTCATTCCCATCTACTGAGTAATGTTCCTTTGGTTACACACGTGTTCTTTTGCTAATTAACTATGTGAACGGTCTTGTGGCTTGAGAACCTCTCCGCCGTTATGTCAGGTAAAGCAGTGCTTCTTATTGAAGTCAGGGAATAAGTGGGTGGGAAACTAAGAATAGAGCCTCTTCTGTCTCCCTTGCACCCACCCTCATCAGTCACTGCACCAGCTGTCCTAATGCAAGATATTGAAGACACTCTCCGCTGACTAGCAGAGATGATCTACTGTCTGGTTTGGAGTCGTGATTCTCAATTGGTTTTGCTTGAAGGTTTTAAATTGGCAACTGAGTACCAGATTTGTTTATCATGCACAATTGAATTTCGATGGTTTCACACTCTTGCTAGGAAATAATTCATTTCATAAACTTGCCGGTCGGCTGAAACCGTGTTCTTGTTGCAAGCAACTGTTTTTATTGTAGTCTGGCTCATATTTAATTTTACTTGTGTACTTTTTTTTTTTTTTTTTTTGGATGCATGACACAGCCTAATTTGAATGTCTAGTTTATTTCTACCATCTTACAGATTTTTGTCAAAATTTTGGAGTTTGATTGGGCACAGTCTCAGTAAAAAAAAAAAAAAAAAAAGTTTTTGCAGGAATCTCCCATGTTATAATTGCACAACTTGCAGAAATCAATAAAATTATGTGCAATCCTGCACTGAAATTCAGGGCCTATTAATATTTATTTCTGTGCATTTATAGGATTTCAAACATTTTTCCAATATCTGATGAGGCAGGTCATCTAAATAAGTTTGCAGTCAAGATTGGCTTCTGTGAGGCGTTGAATTGGGTAAAAGTCAAGCAAACCACATGCACGTGTGAGACTGAAATCAAAGCTGCTGATTCACTCTCTTTCACAGGCATGCTGGGTCTATGTCATAGTGTTGGCACAGTGTCAGTCACTATTCAATTATGATATTATGATGAGTTGTGATTTATCACAATGTACCAGATAATACCTTCTGCAGATGCACAACCGAATATAACTAGAGAAAAATCAGTTGCACTTATGAATATCATATTGGCTTATAGGAGTTTACAGCCACCACAAATAGTTCTGATTCCCAGCTTGTAGAGTTAATGTTTTCAAGCTGCTAATCCTCTGTAATGAAATGGTTAAGATGATGGATGATCTCCCACATCTGATAACACCATACCAGACTGTTTGGCCTCCTATCAAAGGGCTTAATGAAAGTGCACGGGCAATGCTGTTTGTACAGCCCCAGGCAGATCTCCACGCATAGCACTGGGCAAATAACACCCACCGAACTCGCTGCGTTTTTACGTGTGTGGCGGGGTTGTTTGTGCAGCTGGGTGGCAGGAACTCTGAAGTGTTGTGCGTGTTTGTTCTGCCCGTCACCCACTATGATTAGGCAACAGTTAAAGCAACAGGAAAAACCCTCTTTAAAAGCCCTACACTGGTGTGTACCGCTCTTGAACTTCATTTAGAGGCGCTTGGCCAGCTTTGAGAATGGCACTCATGTGTTTTCCTGTGTTAGTAATTGTCATGTGATCTGTCATACATCTTCATTTCAAGGTTTTTGGCACCAAGTATTGTCTGGTTTTCTTCTGTTTTAAAATCATTGCTGTGCTGACTAAACTTCTAGAGCCATCATGTACAGGAATATCTATCAACCTGAATCAGCGAGAAATGTATAAATCTATGTATTTTAAAGTAACCAGCTGATTTCACCGGTTCAAAAGTTTGGGATCTGCAAGAAGTTTTTTAATATGAAAAATGAATATTTTTGTTCAGCAAGGATGCATTAAATTGTTCAAAAGTGAGAGTAAAGGCTTACAAAAGATTTTTCTTTCAAATAAAAGTTCTTTTAAACTTTATATTTATCATGATTTCCACACAAATTTTAGTCAACACAACTGTTGATAATAAGATAATTAGGCAGAACAAGTGATTGATAATAGGAAATATTTCTTGAGCAGTAAATCAGCATATTCTGAAGGATCATGTGACACTGAAAACTGGAGTAATGGTGCTGAAAATTAAGCTGTATTTTTGATCAAATAATGCAGCCTTGATGAGCATTAGAGACCTCTTTCAAAAACATAAAAAAAATCTCACCAAGCCCAAATTTTGAACAGTCGTGTAAATAGGAGACCTTTTGATTTGGAGTTTCTTGTCAATTTTTTTGTTTGTTTGTTTGTTTTTTGTTTTTTGCTAGAAAAACTGGCAAGACTCCATTGGTTACATTTTGACATTTTTGCACTCAGTAATTAACAGAACAAAATATCCATCTGCTGTTCTGAGCCAATAAAATTCTCTCATGTGAACTAATTGGATTAAATGGAGGGGATGTTACAGCCCTGACTGCCTGTGATGAAAGTTGTGTCTGACAGCAAAGTTTCTGCCTCCCTTCCTCCTTTGTTTCCATGGCTACAGATGTGGAAAACTCCTAAAGGGAAACTAGGGTGGTAAAGCTTTGAAGTATCTGCCGCATGTATATTTGATTACTCTGTGACTGCTGTATCTACGCCTCTGTCGCTCCTGAGGGATCTGCCTCTGCTCCGTCATACCTGCGGACTTTGATCTGAGCCTCTTATGCATCGCAGCACCTCCACTTGGGTTATGGGTTGCCACAGTAACCAGTTATTGGGAGGTGATGGACAGCCTGGAGGCTAAAAGACATGATGGACTACAGAACTACCCACTCCCGCTCTCGTCTCTCCCTGTGAATGCTGAGATGAATTTCACAGCTAATGAGGCAGTGCCCTCCCCAAGTCATGGAGCTGTGTGTGGGTGCTAACAGGGGTATGCCGTTTGGATCTTCTGTCCACTGCCATGAATTTCCAGCTTTCTGACCTTTTGAAGTTCCTGTCCTCTCGGCTCATTATTAGGGCATAAACTATACCGTGCATTAGGGCAACATGAAACCTCAGCATAGACCAATTAGTGGCTGAGCTTGCATGATTCCTGTTTTATAGAAACTGGCTGCCTTTTCTCAACTTCAACCGGTTTCCTCTTCACTGTATTGTCAGATGGATTTTAATAAATAAATAGCCTTCTGCAGGGACACTGAGAATGCATAAAAGAGAAAGTGTACATGTGCTTTTTGCTGTCTTTGCTGCATTTGTCTAGGGTCCTGATTTTAACAGCAGAAACACTAGCATGAAAAGGTCTTTTAATGTTCTTTTCAGTAGTACTTAATAGTGCTGTCAAACGATTAATCACATCCAAAATAAAAGTTTTGTTTACATAATATATGCATGTATACTGTGTATATTTATGTATAAATAAATACAAACACATGCATGTATGTATTTAAGAAAAATGTTATGTTTATATATTAAATATATTTATGTATAATATAAAATATAAGAATACGAATATATAAATGTATAAACGTAAATATTCTCAAAATATGTACTGTATGTGTGTATTTATATATACATAATAAATATACACAGTACATATACATATATAATGTAAACAAAATTTTGGATGCGATTAGGGCTGCACGATAAATCGTAATGAAACCGAAATCGCGATTAGACAGAATCTGCAATTGTCATGCGTATCTTTCAGTGAAGCACTGTTCTGTGATCAGCAGTAAATCTCCATCAGAAGGCCAGAGGGCGCTCTCGTGCGTAAACTCCAAATACGCCCCACAGAAGAAATCCAGGAAATGCCTATAGCGTTTGCTGAATAAACAGAACTTTTAAATGCTTTCATTGATTCAACATGACTAATAAACACATGACTACGGCAATATATGGTTTATCTGAGTTCTTATTATTATAATTTTCATTATAATAAAGTATATCTATAATGCAATGCTAATTGTCATTAGAATACTATGAAAAATGTTGCGTTCCTTATTCTGTGTAAGAAGCCACATTTCACAGAAGGATTTATTTCAAACTCTCGGCTGACGTTATGAAGTGAGTTTGGAGGAAAACCATGTTATTAAATCTGATATTTTCACATGATTCAGATGGAACAGCATTTACTGTAGGGCTGCACGATTAATCGAATGTGATTGTCATGCACATCTTGTCAGTAAAGCTGGTTCTGCGATTAGTAGTAAATCTCCATCACCTGCTTTCAGATGGAGCAGCATTTACTATACAGAGCCGTAGTTCTCTGACAAGCTACGCAAAAAAATCGCAGATGATATAATTGTACGATTACAAAATTTAAGAAATCGTTCTCGATAATGACAGCTGTTTGCGTAGCTTCTCAGTGAACTATGGCTCTGTATAGTAAATGCTGCTCCATCTGAAAGCACGTAAAAATACCACATTTAATAACATGTTTTTACTCCAAACTCACTTTATAACATCAGCCGAGTGTTTGAAATAAATCCTTCTGTGAAATGTGGCTTCTTACACAGAATAAGGACGCAACATATTTCATAGTATTCTAATGTCAATTAGCACTGCATTGTAGATATACTTTATTATAATGAAAATTATAAGAACTCAGATATACTATATATTGCCATAGTCGTATGTTTATTAGTCACGTTGAATCAATGAAAGCATTTAAATCTTGTTTATTCAGCAACCGTTATAGGCATTTCCTGGGTTTCTTCTGTGGGGCGTATTTGGAGGTTCCACGCGAGAGCGCCCTCTGGCCTTCAGATTGAGATTTACTAGTAGTAAATTACTACTGATCACAGAACCGTGCTTCACTGAAAGATACGCATGACAATCGCAGCTTCTGTCTAATCGTGATTTTGATTTCACTTCAATTTATCGTGCAGCCCTAATTTACTACACAGAGCCATAGTTTACTGAGAAGCTACGCAATCAGCTGTCATTATCGCGAGCGATTTCTTTGATTTCATAATCGTACGATTATATTGTCTGCTAGTTATTTATTTATTTTATTTTTTGTTATTCATAGCTTGTCAGAACTACGGCTCTGTGTAGTAAATGCTGTGCCATCTGAAAGCAGGTGATGGAGAATTGCTAGTAATCGCAGAACCGGCTTTACTGATGAGATGTGCATGACAATCACATTCGATTAATCGAGCAGCCCTAGATGCAATTAATCATGATTAATTGTTTGACAGCACTAGTACTGTTCACCCAAAACGGAAAAATCTGTCATTATTTACTCACCCTCATGTTGTTTCAAAACAGCCAAGAGAGCAGGCCAGGATTAGACAGAACAACGGTCAGAGGAGACAAATTGAGTTGATGTGTGAGGAGAACAGGGCAGGTGTCTTGGTGAGAGACCAGTGTCAGCTTACAGATATCAGAATCAGAATGAGAGTTCCTTTACACATACGAGGAATTTGTTATAGCGACAGAAGCTCCACAGTGCAACAGAAAGACAGCAAAAGGACAGGACACATATAATAAAAGAATAATATACAAATATACAAATAGCAATGTACAAAATAGCAAAAACACAATATATAATATAGACAATTATGTATGTAGTTATATGTGAAAATTTGAAATGAAAAAATTGTGTGGTGAATAAATAATGTATAATAGTGTTGTGTGTTCCACATTTAATGTCAAGTGTTCATGAGATGGATTGCCTGAGGGAAGAAACTGTTCCTGTGTCTGGTCGTTCTGGTGCTCAGAGCTCTGTAGTGTCGACCAGACGGTAACAGTTCAAAGAGGGAGTGTTGCTGGATGTGAGGGGTCCAGAGTGATTTTGCCAGCCCTTTTGCTCACTCTGGATGAGTACAGTTCTTGGAGAGTGGGGAGGGTTGTACCAATGATTCGTTCAGCAGTCCGGACTATCCTCTGTAGTCTTCTGAGGTCAGATTTGGTAGCTGAGCTGAACCAGACAGTTATTGAAGTGCAGAGGACGGATTCAATGATGGCAGAGTAGAACTGTTTCAGCAGCTCCTGTGGCAGGTTGAACTTCCTCAGCTGGCGAAGGAAGTACAGCCTCTGCTGGGCCTTTTTCACAATGGACGCAATGTGATTGTCCCACTTCAGGTCCTGGGAGATGGTGGTGCCCAGGAATCTGAATGACTCCACTGCGGTCACAGTGCTGTTCATGATGGTGAGTGGGGGGAGTGCAGGGGGGTTTCTCCTGAAGTCCACGATCATCTCCACAGTTTTGAGCGTGTTGAGATCCAGGTTGTTAAGACTGCACCAGACAGCCAGCTCCTTAACCTCCTGTCTGTAAGCAGACTCGTCACCGTCCTGGATGAGGCCGATCAGTGTGGTGTCGTCTGCAAACTTCAGGAGCTTGACAGAGGGGTCTTTAGAGATGCAGTCGTTGGTGTAGAGGGAGAAGAGCAGTAGGGAGAGAACGCAGCCCTGAGGAGCTCCAGTTCTGATCGTACAGGTGCTGGATGAGAATTTTCCCAGCCTCACTAGCTACTGCCTGTCTGTCAGGAAGCTGGTG